>CM045993.1:51700620-52950620 GCA_025175895.1 Wurfbainia villosa
TGATTATTGTTGTAATCATGTTGTACGAGGTTTCTCCGCCTCCGGATTGTTCCGAGAAGGAGTGTTTATTAGTGTTTGCGTGTGCATCACTAGAGCTCGTAGAGCTCGATCCGTGGAGTAGGAACCTTGAGGTTCCGAACCACGTTATATCATCGTGTTCGTGTGTGATTGTATATTTCGTTATTGCTTTCATTATCTATATTCCGCTGCGCTAACGAAATTATAGACACGATCGTGATCAAATTCCATCGTACGGACAAAATGCTATTCACCCCCCCCCCCCTCTAGCCGTTCTGAAATATCCCCAACAAGTGGTATCAGAGCCCGGGGCTCTTCTACGGATTAACAACCCGGAGTCAAGAAGCTAGAGGGAAGAATATGGAATTTGAGGAAAGATTGGGTGACGACGTCAACATCCCACCTTCCTTCAACCGCGAACATTTTGCGTATTGGAAAGGTAGGATGAAATATTTTCTAATGACGAATATAGAAAATTAGTTTGCCGTGACTATAGGTTTTGATGCTCCGAGAGGAGAAAATGGCAAAATCCTCAAGATGAAGAGATGGACCGAGGAGCAACGGGAAAAATTCAAGACAACCGTTAAGGTAACAAAAATATTGATTGATTTGATACCTAACGATATTTTGTCCAGATTAGGAAGCTATAGGGATGCCAAGGAGTTGTGGAACAAGTTGATCAAGTTCCACGATAATCCCGAATCGGTCCAAGAAGACTTGGAAGAGGAGGAGACCGAAGAAGAATCATCATCATCCTCACAAGAAAGTGAGGAGTCAACTTCCGAGTCAGAAGAGGTGGAGGAAGTGGAAGAAGCATCCACCTCAAGGATTGAGGGGGAGGAGAGAACCTTCATACCGGAACATCGAGAAGAAGAAGCCATCCGATCCAAGCCCAAAGTCCAATTCCGGTCTCCACCACCATCGGTAACTCAAACACCTCAATTCAAAATAAAAATAACATTATGTGTTTTGAGTGTAGGAAATTTGGGCATTATAAGAGTAAGTGCCCAAAGAAAGTCAAGAAAGCTCCTCCGGCGCCTAAAAGTCAACAAAAGTCAATGGACGCCGGTTCCCCAAGTATCAAGAGCAAGGAGCATATTATATGCTTCAAGTGCAACTCAAAGGGACATTATCGGAGTCAATGTCCAAGGGGAAAGAAGAAAGGGCAAGAAGGAGCAACACAAGTAGGGGAGCCTCCAAGGCAAACCCTAAGGTAAAATTTATAAATGCACCTTCAATTTCTAGGGATAAGAAGCATGCTAGAAATAATTTTAATAGTCTTGCTATTGTGCATGAAAAGCATGCTAGAAATAATAAATATATTTGCCTAGGAGCTAAGAGTGTTCACTTAGGAAATAAGAAGAAATTTGGGACTAATGTCCCTAAAAATATATTACCTAAGGAAAGCATTAAGAAAATAGGAGAACATCTAGGCTTTAATGCTAAGAAATCTAGACATATGCCTAGAAATAAAAATATCTCAAGAGAAAATGAAAAATCAAAAATTGAGATATTGGAAAAGGAAAATCAAGCCTTGAGATCAAGGCTTGAAAAACTTGAAAAGACCTTAAGGTTATGCAAAATCAAATGCAAGGGTCAATTAGTCAAACTTCTAGGTCTAAAAGTCAAAGTCAACACCTAGGACCTAAGAGTCAAAAGTCAACCAAGGGCAAGCAAGGTTTGGGTCACAAACCTAAGCCTAAGGTGGCTTACCATAGTGTTCCATTTGATTATGGAACACTAACTAGGTCTAGGAAGACCAAGGTCAATAGGGAAGTCATCCCTAGAGTTGACCATGGTGTGTGCCTAGTGGCTAGGGTTTCTAGGAAACCTAGGGTGGCCACTAAGAAGGTTGCAAGGGGAGTTACCCCTAGAGTCAACCTAGGTAAGACCCAAATGACCAAGGCTAATAAGCCTAGGAGGGTCATTAGGAAGGTATCTAGGGAGGTTATCCCTAAGGAATACCTAATTAACCCTAGGAGCTCAAATCGGTTTTGGGTTCCTAAGAGCGTGATTGATTCACGCTAGATGGGTTAGGGTGTGTCAACCTTAAATGGATGGGTAGTTAACTCAACCATGGCAAAGGTGGCACTTTAGGTTATTTTCAAGGTTATGGATACCTTGGAAATAGACTTGAATTATCATCCTAAAAGATTTTAGGGTGTGCCAATATTATTTGAGAAGCTTGATAAAATGGTCAAATTGGCACAATTTTGGTTTAGAGGTTAGTGTGCCATTTTGGGTTTTTGGCACACTTGGGAGAAAAATAGAAATATGGCAAAATATAATTAATTATATGAAATGGCAATTAATATTAAAATTTAGGTATTACTATACCTATATATTTTATATGTCATACCTTGTTTGCCATATAGCATGCCATGACATCATGCTTATTTTTAATCATTCTATATGTCATGTACATGTTTAGGATTAAGGATTAAATGTCATGTGTTTTTAGCTCTCATATTATGCCATGACATCATGATTATGAGCATGTGTTTATCTATATCATTTCTAATGCCATAATCACTCATGCATTTAAGATAATTTGATTGAAATTGATTCAAGGACAATGGCATGACTTGGAGTCCCATTTATAAGGGAATCAAGTAGGGTTGCCTTAGAAAAATGCATGAAACCCTAGATTAAATGAACCAAAACCCACATCTCACATCCAATTGACATGTATGTATATTTATACACCATAGATACATGTGAGATGCTAGGATATGAGTTAAGTTCAAGGTGCATAGTTTTTGCATCTAGATGAACTAAAACTCATCTAATTTCAATTGTGGATCATTGGGAAAGCTTGTGTACAAGTCATGTGCATAAAGCCCAAGGAATATGATCCAAAATAAGGTTTTGAAAACATTTTAAAATCATTTTGAAAAACCTTGGTGAAGTCTATCTTTTGATAGCAATCACCATTGATGAAGTTGATACAAAATAGGGCCAAAACATTGAAAATTTCAATGGTTTTGAGTTTTGTATCAAATTCACTATTTTATGGGTAAAATAATTTTGAAATATTTTTCTCCCATTGTATTGGTCATAGGTATTTTGAAATATTTTATGGCCAAAACATTGAAAATTTCGTGATTTTTCGATATACGTATAATTATTTATGATTTTCCAAAACTCGATTCTGATAATAATTCGAAATTTGATTTATCGATCAGCCTCGAGTGGTGATCGGTGATGTGTCGCAATGATCGGTAGTTGATAGAGTCGACTGATAAGCCTGATTTCAGGGTTACCAAAGTTGTTTAACCCGATTTCAGCTGCGGTTAAGGTCCCTAACCACTCCTAACCCTAGGATATGCTTTGGGAAGCATAATGAAGGGTGAAAATCCATTGGATATGGATTAGGAGAAGTATTTAGGGTTTATATCAATTTTAAGGTGTTGGAAAGTTCTATATTGAATTTCTAACCTTAATTTTGATGGTTTAGAGTTCCTATTGGCTTAGGGACTTCCCAAGAACATTGTTGGTGCAATGGTCAAGGGGGAGCAAGCCTTTAGGGGGAGATATCCATCTTGGGATGATGGATGTGTTTTTTCTCCTTGAAGGGGAGAATGTTATCAATTTGGGAAATTGATGGATTTTTAGAAACCCAATTTGGAAATTGGGAGAGTGTTTAGGATTGCCTCTCTTAAGTGATATTGGACTTATCACTAGGAAGATGGTAGGCATCCTAAGTATCTTTGGACCAAGGGGGAGATTGTAAGATCTCATTGGGACATGAGACATTGACCCTCTTGGGGAGAAAACCTTTTTGATGTTAGTCAAAAAGGGGGAGAATGTTTGGGGGAGAACATTTGGAGAGTATTTACCAATTTGGGATAATTGGTAAGGGATTTGAGTTAGTGTTCTAACTCAATAATTTGTTTGGTTTTTGTCAAACATCAAAAAGAGGGAGATTGTTGGTGCAATCCGCCCAGGTCACGATTGACCAGGACTCGAGTTTGACTCGAGTGATGTTTTGATGTTTCAACAAAAACATATGACAATGTAATTGTCATTTGGTAAAGTCCAAGTCTTGAGTACTTGGCATGGAAAGTCCAACATGGGTTGGCAAGGAAAGTCCAAGCATGGTCTTGGCATGAAAAGTCCAACATGGGTTGGCAAGGAAAGTCCAAGCATGGTCTTGGCATGGAAAGTCCAACATGGGTTGGCAAGGAAAGTCCAAGCATGGGTCTTGGCAATGTAAAGTCCAACATGGGTTGGCAAGGAAAGTCCAAGCATGGTCTTGGCATGGAAAGTCCAACATGGGTTGGCATTTGAAGTCCAAGGGGTTTGATATTGGCTGCGTAAAGTTCAAGCGGGAGTCTTGGCAGCATAAGTCCAATGGTTGGCGGTGTAAAGTCCAAGCGGAGTCTTGGCGGCGTAAGTCCAATGTGCCTTGGCGGTGTAGACACCGTTAGCATGACATAGCCGATGGAAGCACCTGAAGGCTAGCGCAATGGATGAACAAGTCATGGATGACTTGGAGGGATCCGAGAGGTGTGAGGCTGATGGAGGTGGCTAGAAGGCTTAGGTCTAGGCTAAGGGTGGTCTAGCAAGTATGGGGGAACCATACTTGGGTTAAAACCTCATGTTTGAGGTGTGCCAGTCGACTGGTGCCATGTGGCAGTCGACTGGACCGAGTCAACTAGGGTTTTATTATGGTTATGCCAGCCGATCATTGCGTGCAATGATCTGAGCTCGATGATGGCGATCGTGTATGTCGATCGTGCTCGTGCTCGAGAAATCGGCCACAAAATGGAGTCGAGACTCGACTGGTCGAGTGAGGACTCCATCAGTCGACTGATGGTCACAATCAGTCGACTGATGAAGGTTCCGTTGGACTTATCCAGTGTGGATCTAGCCGTTGTCTCACGACAACAGTGGCATCAGTCAACTGATGGTCCCGATCAGTCGACTGATCGACTTTTTCCAGCACAGGTTGAAGCTATATATGGAGCTCGTGATGGAGGAAAAACCAAAGGGTTCTTTGAGATGATTTGGGGCGAGTTGTTGCTGCAATTCAGGGTCTCCAAGTGCTACTCGATCAACCTAACGATCAAGCATTCAAGAGCATTTGTAAAGTGTTTTTCTTTACTAGTTTTGCTTTGTATTTCATTGTATTCGCTTGTAGCTTTTGATTATTGTTGTAATCATCCTGTACGAGGTTTCTCCGCCTCCGGATTGTTCCGAGAAGGAGTGTTTATTAGTGTTTGCGTGTGCATCACTAGAGCTCGTAGAGCTCGATCCGTGGAGTAGGAACCTTGAGGTTCCGAACCACGTTATATCATCGTGTTCGTGTGTGATTGTATATTTCGTTATTGCTTTCATTATCTATATTCCGCTGCGCTAACGAAATTGTAGACACGATCGCGATCAAATTCCATCGTACGGACAAAACGCTATTCACCCCCCCTCTAGCCGTTCCGAAATATCCCCAACACCGAGGACTTCCAGCTCATTCAAATGAGCCATCATATTGAGAACATGATCCCTCATGGGTGTTCCCTCGATCATGGTAGTCGTCATCAAGTTCCTCATGGCTTCCTGCCTAGCAGTCCAATTCTGGTGTCCAAAAAGCTCTTTGAGATTGAGCATCATGTCATAAGCAGTGGGTATGACTTGATGCTGATGTTGCAGTACATTTGACATAGATGCCAAAATGTAACATCGCGCCATCTCATCAGCCTTAATCCACTTCTTATAACTCTCCTTCTCCTTTTCCCCAGAATCATCCGCAGTCTTAGGAGGGCACTCTTCGAGGAGTACATATTTGTAATCCTCAGCAGTCAAGACAATGTCAAGATTTCTCTTCTAATCAACATAATTGGGTCCAGTAAGTTTATTTTCTTTTAGTATCACAGCAAGCAGGTTGAAAGTCATTTTGAAAAAAAAAACCTAAGAATCACATAGATTAAAACATTAGATTTCAAAAAATTATTGATTCTTCAAACAATAAAATTTTAAAATCAACAAACACCTCAAAACACTGAGAATATCGTATGCCACAATAGTGTGGACGTATACGAATTCTACATTTGTAAGAGGAGGTTTTACCCATTAATTTTATTATCCTGTCAACCTAACTTTTTGACAAATAAAATTAATAGTTGGTTCCTCTTCGGCCCTACAAATAAAAGCAATGACTCCGATGGGGAGGATAATTCTATTTGTATCTAAGTGTTCACCATTACTCGGTACCAAGGTAATTATCTCGGATTTTGTGCCTTCCGATGGGGAAGTACACACACTCCTTAATAATTTCCTATAACCATATTCGACCTTGTGATCCACAAACAAACTCATCTGATGTGGAGGAAGGCACTCAGAGCCGATGTGCAAGTTTGTTTGCATCACATGTCAAATCGTAATAGAGGCCATGGGAATTTATAAAAATATACCTCTCTCACTTAGTAATTTAAAATTGAGAAATTTTCTAGCCTACGACATGCATATCAAATAATAAGCAATAAATATGAAAAAGAAATATTTTCCAACTATTATGGCTTTTGTCTCCAATATGCCTCATGTTGTATCGCATTCTCGTCCGCTCCTCCCTACGCCATGTACAAGCCATCCGGAGATCCGAGCCGAGAATAACTATTTTAATTTACATCCATCGATCCTATACTCCTCGAAGGAGTGTACATGAAATCTAGATCGACATTAAACTAAAATAAATGAGTGGCTAAACAATGCCCTACTTAATTAAAAAATTAAATACTAGCCTCGTCAACCCCGAGGATTCAAAAAATATACAATTACACACATACAATCACATACACACATATGGCCATAATAGTTGGATCCTATGCCTGCAACCAAAAAGTTAACCTATGCACATCCTAAAATTATTCGACACATATAATATATGAAAAGTGCTTAAATTTAACCGAATCCTAAACACACAAAACGGGAAACCGTGGCTATGATATCACTTGTAGGTAGGAAACTTCGCTTCCCATTTCAACTCGGTCGCTTGTTCATGGTGATCCCTTTTATGTCCCCAGATAAAAAAAATTAATCCTTGATATAGAGGGATTACCCAAGCAACCGTTCCATCGTCGTGCTATTCGATTAGAGTAGTCACTTGAACAAACTTGTTGTTCAAGCAACCAACTTCTATTATTCGAATAGCCACGGAATAGACGATGTACGGATCGCCGGTTTTTGCATTTGTATTCGGGGTCCAAGTAAATTTAGCCACATAACAAAACATACAATATGCATATAATTGAAAACAATTATAGACATATTACAAAAGAATATAAACAAGCATTATACCTCTAGATCTTCTATTGTATGTCCTTCCTCCTTTTAGACGTCATGTGGCCGACGATCTTCCAAAAGTCGAAGCCTCCTAGATCACCAATCTTCCTTTCTTTGTTCACCCCAAACAAAGGAAGATTATAAAACAAAACTCTACTCTATCTAGAACCGACCACCAAGCCACCATGCTTGGTGATTGCCGTTGGCCAAGGAGAGAACAAGGAGTAGATGAATGGAGTGGGCGCCGACCAAGAGCTCCAAGGGAAGATCCCTAACCCTAGTCACCGCCGGCCAAGGATGGAGAGAATAAGAGGATGAGCACCGGCCAAGGTTGAGAAGAACAAGATGGGCACCGGCCAAAGAGAAGAGGAAGAAGCCTTGCCGCCCAAGGATTCTCCAAACCCTAGCCGCCCAATGACCTCCAAGCCCTAGCCACCCAAACCCTAATTCCCCTTCTATATCCTTGCCGCCCACCCTAGGAGCCTCATTTATAGAGTTGGGCTCAATCCTCCTTTTAATCTCCACCGTCGGTTCTAGGGATTTAATCTCAACCGTCGGATCTAGAGATTTAATCTCAACCGTCGGATCTAGAGATTTAATCTCCACCGTCGAATCTAAAGTTTCATTTTCCATCATCGTATCTAGGCTTCAAGAGGGTTTTAATAGGCTAAATAGAGACCATGAGGAGGAGTTGGATCTTGGCCACCCAATGGATCAAGCCCACAAAAAGTCTGATCCATTAATGATAATCCATTCCACTAGAGGATTATCATTGATCTACCTCACTAACTCCCATAAGTTAATATGGGCTCCATATATTATTTGTACATTTATCTCCCTGTGTTTAAGATCTCGAATGTCCGTTGATTAATTAATTTACTGATAATTAATTAATCAACATCTAACTCCATGAGTAGTACCACTCAACCTTATCATCATGCTGGACCAAGTCCACCTGCAGAGTTTACATGATGAACCTTATGAGCTCCTCAAGGGGACATCATCATCATAATATATAGGACACGGTTTCCTCCTATAATCAATGGCACACCATATAAATAATATCATTTCCCAACTTACCGAGTCTATCAATTTACTCTATAAATCTTGCCCATTGGTAAATCAAAGAAATGAATACTAAGTATATGTGCCCATTATTATATCGGGTTTAAAAGCATGTACTACATAATATCTGATGTCCGATTGGATTATGTAGTCAGCAATAAATCGAATCTTCTCTAAGTCGGTCCTGCTCAATACACACAAAGTGTACTAGTGTAATTCTATGGTCAAGATAAACCAATACCAAATTACACTACAACCATACCAATGGTTTGTCCATAACCATCTCATTTGTGAGCCTTTACTTATACTTTACAAGGAACTGATAACATGATCTCCCGTGTGACACTACACACCATGTTATCTACAATGTAATGTATTAGACAAAATGCATAACCATAAATATGCAACCAATGATTATATGATTCTTATTTCAAAATAAAGATGTTTATACAAAAGATAGACTTTTCAGTATACATCCCAATAGCATCTTGTCCCAAAGGACTCCACCTTACATGCCACAATATAATGGTGTGGCTGAAAGGCAAAACCGAACCTTGTTGGACATGGTTAGGTCAATGATGCAACATGCAAGTCTTCCAAAAACCTTTTGGAGTTACGCACTCAAGACCGTTGTCTACTTGTTAAATAGAGTCCCGACTAGGGCAATCTCTACTACTCCATATGAGATGTGGAAAAGTAGAAAACCTCATTTATCTTATTTGAAGATATGGGGTTGTCCTCCTTATGTGAAGAGGACAGTATCAGACAAGCTGGAGGCTAAGTCTGATAAGTGTCTATTTATTGGTTATCCTAAGGAAACGAGGGGTTACCAATTCTATCATCCCTTGGAACAAAAGGTGTTTGTTTCAAGGCATGTTGTATTCCTAGAGAAGGAGTTTCTCTTACAGGAAAATAGTGGGAGTGAGGTTGAACTAAGTGTAGTTCAAGAGGCTCCGGTAGACACAGAAGAGATGCCTAGTCAAGAACCACAGCTGATTACTCATTCGGATGAGGTAATAGCTAAACCTGATAATACACAACCTCCTCGTAGATCTAGTAGGACATGTAGGATTCTTGAGATATATGGATTTCTCATAAGTGAATCTATTGACGTGTTTGCTCATAGATGATGAGGAACCTACTAATTACGAAGAGGCACTGAATAGTTCAGACAGGGATAGATGGCTAAGAGCCATGAAATTGAAAATGGATTCCATGTATGAAAACCAGGTTTGGAACTTGGTAGACCCACCCGAAGGCATAATGGCTATAGGGTGCAAGTGGGTTTTCAAGAAGAAAATCGACATGGATGGTAATATTATTACCTATAAAGCTAGATTAGTGGCAAAAGGCTATCGTCAAAGGCAAGGTGTTGACTATGATGAAACCTTTTCACCAGTAGCTATGCTTAAATCCATTCGGATACTCCTAGCCATAACGGCTCATTTTGATTATGAGATATGGCAGATGGATGTGAAAATAGCTTTCCTTAATGGAAACCTGTCTGAGGATGTATATATGATACAACCTGAGAGTTTCACATCCATTGACAAAAACAAAGTATGCAAGCTTCAACGTTCCATTTATGGATTGAAGCAAGCATCTAGGAATTGGAATATTAGTTTTGATGAGGCAATCAAATAGTTTGATTTCTCATAAAATTTTGAGGATACCTGTGTGTATAAAAAGGTTAGTGGGAGTGTGATTTTGTTCCTAGTATTGTATGTCGATAACATATTAATTATAGGAAACGATTTTCCTATTTTGCAAATAGTCAAGGTCTGGTTGTCCAAAATGTTCTCCATGAAAGATATGGGAGAAGCAACCTATAGTTTGGGGATTAAGATCTATAGAGATAGATCAAATCGGTTGCTTGGTCTTGTTGGAATGTATACTTAAAGCCTAACTTTTTTGTATGAATATTTTTATTTTGAAATAAGAATCACATGATCATTGTTTGCACTTTATATTTATTATATGTGTGCATATTGTCTAATACTTTACATTGTAGATAACATGGTATTTGGTGTGGCACAGAAGATCATGTTATCAGTACCTTGTAGAATATAAGTAGAGGCTCACAACCAAGATGGTTTTGGACAAACCATTGGCATGGTTGTAGTGTAGCTTGGTATTGTTTTGTCTTGAACATAGAGTTACACTAGTACACTTAGGTGTATTGAGCAGGACCGACATAGAGGTGATTCAATTTATTGCTGACTACATAATTGAATCGGACCTCGGATATTATGTTGTACATGCTCTAAATCCCGATATAATAACGGACACATGTACTTAGTATTTATTTCTTTGATTTACCAAAGGGTGATATTTAAATGGAATAAATCAATATGCCCGGTAGGTTGGAAAATGATATTATTTACAAGGTGTGTCATTGATTATAGGAGGAAACCGTGTCCTATATATTAGGTTGATTATGTCCCCTTGAGGAGCTCATAAGGTTCATCATGTAAACCCTGCAGGTTGACTTAGTCAACATGATGATAAGGTTGAGTGGTACTACTCGAGGAGTTAGATGTTAATTGATTGATGGTCAGTAAATCAATTAATTGACGGACATTCGATATCTTAAACACAGGGAGATGAATGTACAAATAATGTATGGAGCCCATATTAATTTATGGGGGTTGGTGAGGTAATTCAATGATGATCCTATAGTGGAATGGAACATCATTGATGGATCAAGTTTGTGTGATTCTGATCCATCGGGTGGCCAAGATCCAACTCCTCCTCATGGTCCCTATCGTAGCCTAATATAAACCTCATGAAGCCTAGATCCAATGATGGAAAACAAAACTCTAGATCCGACGATGGAGATTAAATCTCTAGATCCGACGGTTGAGATTAAATCTCTAGATCCGACAGTTGAGATTAAATCCCTAGATCCGACGGTGGAGATTAAATCTCTAGATCTGACGGTTGAGATTAAATCTCTAGATCCGGTGGTTGAGATTAAATCCCTAGATCCGACGGTGGAGATTAAATCTCTAGATCTGACAATTGAGATTAAATCTCTAGATCCGACAGTTGAGATTAAATCCCTAGAACCGACGGTGGATATTAAAACAAGGCTTAAGCCCAACTCTATAAAAGGGGGCTTAAGGTGGGCGGCAAGAGAAGTTGGTTGGTTTTTGGAGATTAGGGTTTTGCCTTTCATTGGCTTGGGCAGCAAGAAACCCTAGAGATATTAGGGTTTGGTTAGACGGCTAGGGTTTGGAAGGTGGAGCGGGCGGCAACTATAGGAGAGGTTCTCTTCTTCTTCCTAGGGTGTTGGCCGGCACCTACCTCTCTTCCCTCTACCTTGGTCGGCGCTCAACCTATTCCTCTTCTCGTCTTCTTTTCCTCTTGGCCGGCGGCACGAAGGAGCTAGGGATTGTTCCCTTGTTCGGTTCCTTGGTTGGCCATCTTGTTCTCTCTTTTCTTGGGGCTGGCGGCATCAAGCCTTTGTGGCTTGGTGGTTGGCTCAAGCAAGAAGGGAAGGAGAGTTCTTCTTTCTTTTGATTGAAGAAGATCTAGGAAGCTTCAACTTGTGGAGGATCTTCGCCCACACGAAGTCTACAAGGAGGTTAGGACATACGATAGAAGATCGAGAGGTATAAAAGTTTTACAAGTTTTATTATTTATCTTTGCATGTTCTTATTAATATGATTGTATGTGTTGATTATACATGTCTACATCCATATGTATTTGTATAATCATGGACCCCGAAGATAACCACAAAAACCGGTGATCCGTCCGTCGTCTCTTCCACGGCTAACCGATTAGAAGAGTTTGGTTGCTTGAACAACTAGTTTGTTCAAGCGATCGCTCAAGTCATTAGCACGATGATGAATTGGTTGAGCTTAGGAAACTCATTCCATCCGGATTAGTTTTCATTAGTGAAAATTTTAATCTGGGGACATGGGAGCCAACGAGCCTCCGAGCCACATCAACAAAATGGTATCAGAGCCACGGTTTTCGATTTTGTGTGTTTTGGATTGGGTTACTTTCATGCACTTATCATATATTGTATATGCCGGATGATAGTAGGATGTGCGTAGGATAACTTTTTGGTTGCAGGCATAAGTTCCAACTATTATGGCTATATATGTGTGTATGTGATTGGATGTGTGTGTGATTATATATTATTTGAATCCTCGGGGTTGACGAGGCTAAATTAGTATTTAATTTTTGTAATTGAATACGGCATTGTTTAGCCACTCATTTTAGTTTACTTTCGATCTAGATTATTTGTACACTCTTTCGTGGAGTATAGGATCGATGGATGTAAATTAAAATAGTTCATCTTGGCTTAGATCTCTTTGGTGACTTGCGCACGGGAAAAGGTGGAACGGACAAGGTGGCGACACGATGGGATGCATATTGGAGAACAATGTCATAATAGTTGGGAAAATTCTGATTTTTTCCATATTTATGTTGTGTGTGCTTGAAAATTCCTCACTGTCAATTCACTAAGTGGGAGAGGGACATTTTAATTAATTCCCGCGGCCTCCATTACAATTTGACGTGTGATGCAACAAACTTGCGCGTCGGCTCTGAGTGTCTTCCTCCCCATCGGATGAGTTTGTTTGCGGATCACTAGGTCAAATAATGGTTATAGAAAATTATTTAGGAGCGTGTGTACTTCTCCATCGGTAAGGCACATAATCCGAGATAATTCCCTTAGTATCGTGTAATGGTGCACACTTAGATGCAAATAAAAAGTATCCTCCCCATCGGAGTCACTGCTTTTATTTGTAGAGTCAAAGAGGAACCAACTATTAATTTTATTTGTCAAAAAGTAAGGTTGACAAGATAATAAAATTAATGGGTTAAACCTCCTCTTACAAATGTAGAATTCGTATACGTCCACACTATCGTGGCATGCGATATTCTCGGTGTTTTGAGGTGTTGGTTGATTTTAAAATTTTATTGTTTGAGGAATCAATGATATTTGAAATCTAATATTTTGATCATTGTGATTCTTAGGTTTTTTCAAATGGCTTTCAACCCACTTGCTGTGATATTAAAAGAAAATAAACTTACTAGAACAAATTATATTGATTGGAAAAGAAATTTGGATATTGTCTTAACTGCAGAGGAGTACAAATTTGTACTCTTCGAGGTCTGTCCTCCTAAGCCCACCGAAGACTCTGATGAAAAGGAGAAAGAGAGTTATAAGAAATGGATCAAGACAGATGAGATGGCGCGGTGTTACATTTTGGCATCTATGTCAAATGTGCTGCAACATCAGCATCAGGCCATGGCCCCGACTTATGACATGATGCTCAATCTCAAGGAACTTTTCGGACATCAAAGTAGGGCGGCCAGATAGGAGGCTATGAGGAACTTGATGACGACCACCATGATCGAGGGAACACCCGTCAGGGACCATGTTCTCAAGATGATGGCTCATCTGAATGAGATGGAAGTCCTCGGAGCTGAGATCGATGGGGAAACCCAGGTCGATATCATTCTCCAGTCTCTGCCTAGGAGTTTTGAGCAGTTCCGCCTCAACTACAACATGAACAAGAGGTTGTATTCGTTGGCGGAGCTTCTGACAGAACTCCAGGCGGTAGAGGGGCTTTTTCATCAAAGTGCTCAAGCCATGGTTGCTCAGAAGGTTTCTACTTCTAAACCGAAAGGAAAGAAGAAGAACAAGCAAGGTGGAGCAAAGAAAGTGGCAGTAGGACCTCAGGCAGGAGTGAAGAAGCCGAAAGGCAAGTGCTTCACTTGCAAGTAGACTGGACATTGGAAGGCGGACTGTCCTCGCCGAAAGAACAAAGGTATATCTTCTTGTTTAGTTGTTGAAACATGTTTAGCGGTGTTATCTACCAGTACCTGGTGTGTAGATCTGAGAGCCAGCGATCATGTCGCAATACTTTGCGGGGTTCGAAACCGACGACTAGGTGAGGAGAGATTACCATCTTCATGGGCAATGCTTCAAAGGTGGCGGCTATTGCAGTGGGAGACGTTTATTTATCTTTTGATAGGAATAAAGTTTTGGTTTTGAGAAATTGTCTTTATGTACCTACTTTTAGAAAGAATCTAATTTCAGTTTCTAAATTGTTTCTAGATGGATATTCTGTTTCTTTTAATGACAAAGTTGTTATAAAAAGAAATAGGGAGATTATCTGTTCTGGTACATTGGTTGGCAATTTGTACACTCTTGAACCGAAAACTCCCACGATGCATATAGAAGTGAATAACTCATCTTCTAAGTCTAATAAGAGAAAATAACCTTCGAAAATGAACCAGACATATCTTTGGCACCTAAGACTTGGTCATATTAACCTGAGTAGAATTCAAAGGATGATAGTTGATGGACCCTTGGGTTTATTAGTGGTGGAAGATCTCCCAACCTACGAGTCTTGCTTGGAAGGTAAGATGACCAAGAGGCCTTTTAAGGCTAAGGGGTATAGAGCCGAAGATGTATTGGAATTGGTTCATTTTGATTTATGCGGTCCTATGTCTATCCATGCTAGAGGTGGCTTTGAATACTTTGTCTCTTTTATAGACGATTATTCAAGGTATGGATACATTTACTTGATCTTGTAAGTGTCTGAATGCTTTGTGAGGTTGAAGAATTCAAGGTGATGTGGAGAAATCAAGGTAAAAGTATCAAGACACTACGATCGATCGTGGTGTGAGTACCTCTTGGGAGAGTTTAGGAGTTACTTATCGGAGGTGGGATTCAATCCCAATTGTCACTTTGGCACACCCCAGTGAATGGTGTGGCGGAGGCGAAGGAATAGGACTCTTATGGAGATGGTCGGATCGATGATGAGTTGTCGAGTTACGATTAGTTCGGGGTTTTCTCTCGAAATGGCGGCACACATTACGAACTTGGTTCCATCTAAGTCAGTACCCTCTACTCCAATTGTGGGTGGGCGAAATCTAGTCTAAGACATATTGGATTGGGGTAGTCCACATACATCTTTGAAGGAGATGAGTAAGTTGGAATCTCGTACAGAAGTACGCTTGTTTGTTGGCTACCCTAAGGGAATGAAGGGTGGTTTGTTCTATAGTCCTAGAGATCAGAAGGTGATCATGAGAACGAATGCCAGATTTCTAGAGGAGGACTATGTGATGAACCACAAGCCCACGAGTAGGATTGTTCTTGAGGAGTTGATAGGGGAAGTCCCTACTTCAGTACCACCGGTACAAGAGGAAATACCACAAGTCACTGCACCGCATGTCACTGAGCATACACAGGAGGCACCTCGTCGTAGTGGGAGGGTTGTTAGACAACCAGAGAAATTCATGTTCTTGGGAGAGTCTTCGGACTTAGTCCCTGGTAAACATGAACCTGATCCCTGGACATATGACGAGGCACTCCAAGATAGAGATGCAGTATCTTGGCAAAGAGCGATGAATTCAGAGATAGAATCTATGGATTCTAATAATGTCTGAGAGCTAGTAGAACCACCCGATGGTGTGAAAGCCATTGGATGCAAGTGGATCTACAAGAGAAAGAGAGGAGTAGACAGGAAGGTTGAGACCTTCAAAGCTAGGCTTGTTGCGAAAGGGTATACTCAGAACGAGGGTATCGATTATGAGGAGACCTTTTCGCCGGTAGCTATGCTTAAGTCTATCCGGATTCTCTTATCTATTGTTGCTCATGAGGATTATGAGATTTGGCAGATGGATGTCAAGACAACTTTTCTTAACGGAAGTCTTGAGGAAAACATCTATATGAAGCAACTAGAGGGATTCATTGCAAAGGGCAAAGAGCAACTTGTGTGTAAGCTTAATCGGTCCATTTATGGATTGAAGCAAGCTTCTAGATCTTGGAACATCCGCTTTGATGAGGTAATCCAGTCATATGGATTTATTCAAAGTCCGGATGAGCCTTGTGTATACAAAAGATGTGATGGAAACGTAGTGATATTTCTTGTACTATACGTAGATGACATTTTGATAGTTGGCAACAATATCAGAGTGTTATCAGACGTAAGGGTATGGTTGTCCAAACAGTTTGATATGAAGGACTTGGGAGAAGTGGGACACATCCTTGGGATCAAGGTAATAAGGGATCGCAAGAAAAGGATGTTGTGCTTATCTCAAGCTTCATACATTGACACTATCCTTGCTCGTTTTAGCATGCAGAACTCCAAGAAAGGTTTTCGACCTTTTGGGCATGGAGTACCTTTATCTAAAGAGATGTGTCCCAAAACATCAAAAGAGATAAAGGAGATGAAGGCGGTTCCTTATACTTCGGCAGTAGGAAGCCTCATGTATGCTATGCTATGTACGAGACTAGATATCTGCTTTGCCGTGGGCATGGTTAACAGATATCAGAGTAATCCTGGACAGGGATATTGGACTGCGGTAAAGCATATATTAAAGTACCTGAGAAGGACTAGGGATTATATGCTGGTTTACCGGGCAGATCAATTAGTCCCTGTGGGTTACACGGATTCTGATTTCCAATCAGATAGGGACAAGAGTAAGTCTACCTCGGGTTTTGTGTTTACTTTTGGAGGTGGAGCCATAGTATGGAGGAGTGTCAAGAAGAAATGCGTGGCGGACTCTACCATGGAAGCTGAGTATGTGGCAGCCTCTGAGGCATCCAAGGAAGTTGTTTGGCTCAGGAACTTCTTGATGGACTTGGATGTGATTCCTGGTTTGCCCAAAACTATCACAATTTATTGTGATAACAGTGGTGCAGTTGCAAACTCGAAGGAACCACGAGCCCATAAGGCGAGTAAACACATAGAGCGCAAGTACCACCTGATACGAGAGATCGTAAAGCGAGGAGAAGTAGTTGTCGCCAAGATTGCATCAGAGGATAACCTGGCGGATCCATTCACTAAGGCCCTTCCAGCGAAAGTGTTTGATAGGCATGTGGAGGACATGGGGATCAGATGTATGGAAGTGTGATGACAGCATAGTCTTTTAGTATAAGTGGGAGATTGTTGGAATGTATACTGAAAGCCTAGCTTTTTTGTATGAACATTTTTATTTTGAAATAAGAATCACATGATCATTGTTTGCACTTTATATTTATTATATGTGTGCATATTGTCTAGTACTTTACATTGTAGATAACATGGTGCTTCGTGTGGCACAGAAGATCATGTTATCAGTCCCTTGTAGAATATAAGTAGAGGCTCACAACCAAGATGGTTTTGGACAAACCATTGTCATGGTTGTAGTATAGCTTGGTATTGTTTTGTCTTGAACATAGAGTTACACTAGTACACTTAGGTGTATTGAGCAGGACCGACATAGAGGTGATTCAATTTATTGCTGACTACATAATTGAATCGAACCTCGGATATTATGTTGTACATGCTCTTAATCCCGATATAATAACGGGCACATGTACTTAGTATTTATTTCTTTGATTTACCAAAGGGTGAGATTTAAATGGATTAAATCAATATGCCCGGTAAGTTGGGAAATGATATTTTTTACATGGTGTGTCGTTGATTATAGGAGGAAATCGTATCCTATATATTAGGTTGATGATGTCCCCTTGAGGAGCTCATAAGGTTCATCATGTAAACCCTGTAGGTTGACTTAGTCAACATGATGATAAGGTTGAGTGGTACTACTCGAGGAGTTAGATGTTAATTGATTGATGGTCAGTGAATCAATTAATTGACGGACATTCGATATCTTAAACACGGGGAGATGGATGTGAAAATAATGTATGGAGCCCATATTAATTTATGGGGGTTGGTGAGGTAATTCAATGATGATCCTATAGTGGAATGGAACATCACTGATGGATCAAGTTTGTGTGGTTCCAATCCATCGGGTGGCCAAGATCCAACTCCTCCTCATGGTCCCTATCGTAGCCTAATATAAACCTCATGAAGCCTAGATCCAATGATGGAAAACAAAACTCTAGATCTGACGGTGGAGATTAAATCTCTAGATCCGACGGTTGAGATTAAATCTCTAGATCCGACGGTTGAGATTAAATCCCTAGATCCGACGGTGGAGATTAAATCTCTAGATTCGATAGTTGAGATTAAATCTCTAGATCCGACGATTGAGATTAAATCCCTAGATCCGACGGTGGAGATTAAATCTCTAGATCCGACAGTTGAGATTAAATCTCTAGATCCGACGGTTGAGATTAAATCCCTAGAACCGATGGTGGAGATTAAAACAAGGCTTAAGCCCAACTCTATAAAAGGGGGCTTAAGGTGGGCGGCAAGAGAAGTTGGTTGGGTTTTGGAGATTAGGGTTTTGCCTTTCATTGGCTTGGGCGGCAAGAAACCCTAGAGAGATTAGGGTTTGGTTGGGCGGCTAGGGTTTGGAAGGTGGAGTGGGCGGCAACTATAGGAGAGGTTCTCTTCTTCTTCCTAGGGTGTTGGCCGGCACCTACCTCTCTTCCCTCTACCTTGGTTGGCGCTCAACCTATTCCTCTTCTCCTCTTCTTTTCCTCTTGGTCGGCGGCACAAAGGAGCTAGGGATTGTTCCCTTGTTCGGTTCCTTGGTTGGCCATCTTGTTCTCTCTTTTCTTGGGGCCGACGGCATCAAGCCTTTGTGGCTTGGTGGTTGGCTCAAGCAAGAAGGAAAGGAGAGTTCTTCTTTCTTTTGATTGAAGAATATCTAGGAAGCTTCAACTTGTGGAGGATCTTCGCCCACACGAAGTCTACAAGGAGGTTTGGATATACGATAGAAGATCGAGAGGTATAAAAGTTTTACAAGTTTTATTATTGATCTTTGCATGTTCTTATTAATATGATTGTATGTGTTGATTATACATGTCTACATTCATATGTATTTGTATAATCATGGACCTCGAAGATAAACACAAAAATCGGCGATCCGTCCGTCGTCTCTTCCGTGGCTAACCGACTAGAAGAGTTTGGTTGCTTGAACAACTAGTTTGTTCAAGCGATCGCTCAAGTCGTTAGCACGACGATGAATTGGTTGAGCTTAGGAAACTCATCCCATCCGGATTAGTATTCCTTAGTGAAAATTTTAATCCGGGGACATGGGAGCCAACGAGCCTCCGAGCAATGCCATCAGGTCTTTCGCAGTCTACATACATAGATAAAGTGCTAAAACGGTTTAGCATGGAAGAATCCAAGAAAGGTTTTATTCCCATGAGGCATGGGATTCACCTTTCGAAGTCTATGTGCCCGCGCACTGATGACGAGAGGATTCGCATGAGTCAGATCCCATATGTGCCATTTATAGGATCGATCATGTATGCTATGTTATGTACGAGGCCCGATGTATCGTATGCTTTGAGCGTTACGAGTAGATACCAGTCGGATCCTGGAATGGACCATTGGGTGGCTGTCAAGACAATCCTTAAGTACTTGAGAAGAACTAAGGATTTGTTCTTGGTATATGGATGAGGTGATATGGTAGTAATCGGAAATATTGATGCCAGCTTCCAGATAGATAAGGATGATTCCAAATCTCAGTCTGGATACATATTCATCTGGAATGGAGGTGCGGTGAGTTGGAAGAGTTCCAAACAAGATACCGTTGCTGATTCTACTACGGAGGCAGAGTACATTGCAGCTTTTGAAGCAGCAAATGAGGCAGTCTGGATTAAGAACTTCATTACTAAACTTGGAGTAGTTCCGAGCATTGTTGAAGCATTACCAGTTTACTACGACAACAACGACACCATTGCACAAGCGAAGGAACCACGATCTCATCAGCGATCCAAACACATACTACACCGTTACCATCTGATCAGAGAGATCATTGGTAAAAGAGACGTACAAATAGAAAAAGTTTCCACTGATAGGAATCTAGCAGATCCCTTGACAAAGCCTCTTCCCCAAGAAAAATTTGAGAGGTATATAGAGGCATATGGTATTAGACACCAAGGCGATTGACTGTAGTCCAAGTGGGAGTTTGAAGTAATTGAGAGGTGTCCTAAGGCAATCGCCTTAGAAGTTATTAATAAAATTCACTATTTGAGTATACATTATCTATGTATTTGATTGGATCTTAAACTCATATACTGAAGTCTGCAATACGGTGCATAGCATGAGAGAAATTGTGATTGCATCACAATTAGTGGGTATCTCATCATGTGTAAATATGCAAGTATTGAAACTCTCCCTAGTCGATGAATTGATGAGATTGGACATCATCAATTCTGTGAGACTAGCACATGTTATGCTCCTTGGTTTATCCAAGTATTCGGTACTCATTGAATAGAAGCATAGGGATGCTGAGAGTGAACATGTGGATGCTAGTTATGGTAACTAGTTCATTGGAGTGACCTGTTATGAGACTTCATATGGTTCTATATGTCGTTGAAGATCTCATTGCGGCTTGAGTGCGAGCTTCCTTAGACTTGAGGTATTCAAGTCATCTTGATCATGGCGCCTTGTACTTTGACTTCTTCGCAGCCATCTACATAGTAGGTGTAACTCCGGGATGATTGGGTATAAGCCAAAGTGATCGAAGGTGTTTGAATAGTCAATAGAGGATTCACCACTCCTGATAAAGGAGATGTATATCCTAGGCCTCTTGTCAGGATTGTTACTCAGAAGTCTCTGGCCAGAGCAAGCATCTTAAGATGATGTTCTTCTTGGGAACATGTAGGAGTAACTTGAATCCACAGGACAAGAAAATTAACTTGGGCTAGGTGTGACGTAGTAAGCCTAGTGGGCACGAACACAGAGACCATGTCCTGAACCAAGTGGGTATAGGATGAATGAAAGGAAAAAGGCACGAACAACTGTAGCTGCTGAAGGGTTCAGAAAATATTCTGAAGTCGATTTAGACTTTCTGATTAATTGGGGGTCATGATGTACTGCTAGGTGCCACTCATGATCTATTCATAATTAAAGGGTTAATTATGAATGGCCAACATAACCGGGAACCTATTCGGTTACACGCACTACGGGTGATTTTGAGATGTAAAATAAGTCTGAGAATGAGATTCTCGTTGAGAGAGGATATATTTGGTTGGACCAGACCAAGGGGGTGTGAAACGGAGGCTATGAAACCTCCTATGACTTTGTTGGACTTAGCATGGCCATATCACGAAGTGCCCTAACGCGCACGGGTCGTGGCTTGGCTCGCCGAAATTGGCAAAATCGCTTCTGTGAGAGACACATGACCAGGCCATTTGTTTTCACATGGCCATGTGAATCCACATGGCCAGGCCACATGAAAACACACGGTCATGTGAATCCACACGGCCAGGCCTTGTGAATCCACATGGCCATGTCGCGTCTCCGTCGATTTTGGAGATTTCTCTTTATAGAAATTAGTGGGTTGTTCTTACCTTAATTATGAGATAATTATGATAAGATATGTTCTGTTTAAGCCTCCTAAGATTACCTAATCAAGAGATATATAAATATATCCCTTGATAATCTTTGGCTAAGGTTTTGGTTTTTAGGTTTTCCCTTAGTAGTCGTCGTCGCTCTCTTCTCTCTCCTCTTCCCTTGTCTCCATCGGTTGGCTAGCACCAATCGGAGACAAAGACTTGCTGCTCTAGGAGTTGTCTTAGGTGATCCCGGCGTGGATACTGATAGAGGCAAGGCCTGTTGGTCTTGCTTGTGGTTTCGACATATTCAAAAGAATCCCGAAGGTATAACTTCTCTTTCTCCTTGCGTGTTTTTCATGTGATTATGCCAAAACAAGTTTTCCTGGCCCCCAGGTGATGTCTGGGTTGTAATAAAAATTGTTTTTATTCGCTTATTCCGCTGTGCAAGATCCCAGAATCTCCAACAATTTCAAATATATGTCTGTTCTTGATTTCATATTTGCAATTGGTGATTGTTTATATTGATAGATATTTGTTTTGGTCTTCTATTTAATGTTCGTAGCTGATACAAGGGGGGACAACCCTTGTATCAAAGATTTAGGAGAATTAAGGAGGAACCTAGGGGTTGGCCTCATCTCCGGTAACTATGGATAGAAGGGTGTGATAGAGTCATAAACGGGACACGTTCTGACTCATCACAGGGACTGATTCGACATCCTCGTACCGTCTATCCCATCCTAAAGCCAGGGGTCGACCTGGTATGGCAGAGGTAGTTCCCGATATATGTGAAGGCTCATCAGGGAAGTGTATGATGCCCCTTCCACTAGACCATAATTAGACGTCTAGATAATACCCAATTGATAGCGTGTTCTGTGACACACAAGCAAAACCAAAATCCTAGAATTCCCTTAGAAGACTTGTAGCAACCTTTCTCTTCCTTCATGTGACACCATACTAGAGTTAGGTGTTGGTGCAGTAGGCACGAGATAGTCGAACCTAAGTTTTGATTATGACAAAGACTCAAAGCTAAGGTCATATTGTTGTCTAACGAGATGAACCAAGTGTGCAAGAATGGTTAAGCTAAGCTTAAGGTCGGCGATACCCGGAGAATCTCGAATGGAGAAACCGCGGTGGTCGGGCGACACCGGGAAAACTTCGGAAAAAGCTGAAGAATCCAGATGGAGACATGAAGCAAAGCTATAAGTCACAAGGACCTAAGGTAAGCTCAAGGTGAGCTCGTGTGTGTGAGTGAATGCAAGGTCGGGTCCTCCGTACAGGGATGCCCTTAGGTGATGATCTGACCAAGACTTCCCATGGAAGGTCTAGGTCGAGATCGGACAGTAAGTGGTCATCAAATTCACTTATATTACTTTCATTTTTGAGCTAACTTGTTGTTGCAGCTGAAAACCCTAGCAACAGTCGACTGCTGGCTTTTGGCAGTCGACTGCTGGTGGCATCAACTGATTGATAGAGTTGATCAGTCGACTGTCATTCAAATTTCAGATTCAATGACAGTCAAACTTCATCCCCTCATCTTAGGGTGAGGTGACCTTTTTTGATAGAACTTGATCTCAACGTCTAGGGGGTTGGAAGACTATAAAATAAAGGGGGGTTTTACCCCTTTAGGTCATCATTTAAAGCTCTCAAAATGCCTCCACAATGCTACTCTTCTACAATGACTCTACAACGATGAAGCGCTGCTGAAACACCGACAACACGAGCTCAACCTTCACCCTCTTAGTCTTCGGTATCAGTTTCATATTTAGTTACTTCTAATTGCTATATTTCATTTCTTTTATCAAGATTTTATCATAACGAGGAGAGGGTATTTGTCTCTCTACCTCGAGATTTCTCGAAGTTTTATTATCGTCATCTCCTACCTCCAACGAGGAGGAGAAGTTTTAGTGAATTGCCCTCCGAACGTGGTCACGAACTGCTAGGGCCTTGGATTAGCAGTCGGTAGGTTGTGAACTAAGTAAAACCAAACCTTGTTCATTTACTTTCCGCTGTGCATTTTACTCTTGCTTGTGTTTTAATTGTATCGACGAAAAGAATTCACGTGCGCTATTCACCCCCGCCCTTTAGCGCTCTTTTTACGATCCAACATTAGGACCACCGACAAACCTCATAAGCACAACCCTTAACATTAAACTTCGAACAATAACGTCCACTGAACAATCGATACTCGAATCTCAGTCCCTATGGGATCGATAATATTTTTATTACTTGACGACATCCATGAACTTGCGGGCATTGAGTGCGAGAGTGCACTTCGAGTCCTCAATGATTCCCGTCATGAGATTTGAGGACGCGTTCGCATGCATCAAGTTATTGGCACCGTTGCCGGGAACTGGTTGATTCGATATCGAATCAAGAGGTGGATAGTTGGATCGGACTTAGGTTAGATTCATTTACTTGCTTTATTTTTATAATTTTTATTTTATTTAATTCAGTTTTAGTTTTTTTTACATATACCTAGATTTAGTTTAGATTAAGTATAACTGGCTTCTTGCATTTTCTTTTTGTTTTAGTTTATTCTTCATCTGACTTTGCATCTTTAAAATATTTTTAATTCTTGTTCTTAAGTAATAAGATATACTCCTAATTTTGGGGCTCGATTCTTCGTATGCGTAGACATTTAGGATCAGAAGACCTGATTCTGATAGATCTATAAATTGAACGAACCTACCATCGTAGGATAGCTGAACAAAAGAGGATGGAGGACCAAGACACATCCATGGTGAACGTAGGCAGCTGACCTTTGCAGGATTACGCAACCCCTAGTGCCATAGGATTTAGGCCGAGTATAGTTGGACCATCCATTACAGCTAACAATTTTGAATTGAAACCTGCTCTTATACACATGGTCTAGCAAAGTCAATTCAAGGGAGCTACAATTGAAGACCTGAATTGGCACCTGGAGATATTTTTAGAAATTTGCTCGATGATGAAGATCAATGGAGTACCTGCCGACGCAATCCATCTGAGCCTATTCCCCTTCTCATTGAGAGATAAGGCTATGACATGGCTTCACTCCTTGCCATCGGGAAGCATTACTACATGGGAGCAATGTGAGCAGCAATTTTTGAACAAATTTTTCCCACCAAGCAAGACTGCTCACATGCGCCATTTAATTACTAGCTTCTGTCAGAAGGAAGGGGTGTCTTTATTCGAAGCCTGGGATCGCTACAAGGGGCTACTCTACCAATGCCCCCATCATGGATTGGAAAGGTGGTTGGTGATCCACATCTTCTATAATGGGATCACGTATGCCACAAAGGTGTCCCTCGATTATGCTGCAGGAGGAGTGCTAATGAACAAGACTATCGAGGAAGTGGAGGAGCTGATTGAAGATGTGGCCTAGAACCACCATCAATGGGCTTTCGAGCGTAGTCACCCAGCTCCTGCAGTGGGACGATATGCTGTCAACTCCATAGACCACCTAGTAGCGAGGATGGACACACTTGCAAGCGGTTCGACTCTCTAAACTACATGTGCAACCAATACCTTTTGAGAGGGAGCATCAACATATCAAGAGAACTAATATAGAGGGCAGGGAAGCTTAGAAGAGCAGATCGAGCATGTCGATGTGGTTGGGGACCACAATTAAAGGCCCAACAACCCATACTCCACCACTTACAATCCTGGATGGAGGAACCACCCAAAATTTTCCTATCGGAATAACTCAAGGAATTTCCAACCATCAGGAAGATATGGACAGCAACAGGGCAATGGGCAACAACAACCACAAAAGTCTAGACTAGAACTAATGATGGAAGACTTCATTGCTACTAAAACTAAGGCCAACGTAGAATTTTGACGCCAACATCAGAAATCAAAAGAGTCACTTAGGGATTTAAAGGCTACTGTTGATGACCTTGCAAGTCACACGAAGATTTGGAAACTCAGGTGGCCCAAATAGCCCAAACCATATCAAAAAGCATAGATAGATCTCTGTCATTACCCGAGCCAAGTCAAGTCAAGGAAGAGGGAATATGCAGCGAGAGAGTAGGTCAGAAGAATAGATTCACCAAGGGGTGTGCAACCATGATATCTACGTTACCAAATTAGGCTGAAATTGAAGATAAAATCCCACCAAAGCTAGAGGACCCTGGTGATTTGTTATACCATGCTAGATTTATCGTGAGAGCGTGAATGAAGCACTGTGCAATCTAGGGTCATCGGTTAGCGTGATGCCCTACGCACTCTATCTGAAGATGGGACTAAGTGGCATCCAACCAGCGAGCCTTGGTATTCACATGGCGGATGACTCAGTCAAGGAACCCATTGGCCTGCTAGTGTGCCAGTGGTCATTGAGAATTTCATAATACCCATGGATTTTATTGTACTGGACACAAGACCAAACCCCCAGAATCTCATCATTTTCGGAAGACCCTTTCTGGTGATTGCGGGAGCAAGCATTGACGTGAAGGTACATAAAATCTCCTTCGAAGTATATGATGAGATCATCATATTTAACCAATTGGAGTGTAGGAATCCCTTCGTAGATGAGTATACCTCATGCAGGGTAACGACTGCTTCACCTGAAGACAAAGAATTCGAGATGGATGAATAGAGGTTTATAGAACCTCTGGAGCCAAGTTGAGATAATGGATTGTGGTCGAACTAAAAGACCCTAAACAAAGCGCTTCTTGGGAGGATACCCAAGTTTAGTTTTTACTTGTTTTTGACTTAATTGCATTTATTTTGGTAATTTGAACTTTGATTTCTAGCATTTAGTATTTTTGAGCATGAATTAGGACTAGAAAGAACTTGCTAGGTAAACACAAAAATCATTTTGAACCTACACGATAGAGAATGTAAGGAAAAACTTATTATCCCTTAGGCTTCCCGACCTCGATCGTACCACCATCACCGCACGCACCAACTGGAATTTGGACCTGATAGTGGAGTCCACACCATATGAGGGACCCTCCACTTTGGCACCCATCTCTCCCCCTGTACATCACTCTCCCTCCAGTCCACACATGTATAGGAGCCCACCAAGTCCACGTCGACATGAGCCTGCACTTGCACCACCACCTTGTTCTACTTTTGAGCAGGGTGCAGATACATTTGCTATTGGAATGTATACTGAAAGCCTAGCTCTTTTTGTATGAACATTTTATTTTGGAATAAGAATCACATGATCATTGTTTGCACTTTGTATATTTATTATATATGTGTGCATATTGTCTAATATTTTACATTGTAGATAACATGGTGCTTGGTGTGGCACAGAAGATCATGTTATCAGTCCCTTGTAAAATATAAGTAGAGGCTCACGACCAAGATGGTTTTGGACAAACCATTGGCATGGTTGTAGTGTAGCTTGGTATTGTTTTGTCTTGAACATAGAGTTACACTAGTACACTTAGGTGTATTTAGAACATAGAGTTTCTAAATTGTTTTTGGATGGATATTCTATTTCTTTTAATGACAAAGTGGTTATAAAAAGGAATAGGGAGATTATCTGTTCTGGTACATTGGTTGGCAATTTATATACTCTTGAACCGAAAACTCCCACGATGCAGATAGAAGTCAATAACTCATATTCTAAGTCTAATAAGAGAAAAGAACCTTTGCAAATGAACCAGACATATCTTTGGCATCTAAGGTTTGGTCATATTAACCTAAGCAGAATTCAAAGGTTGATAGCTGATGGACCTTTGGGTTCATTAGTGGTGGAGGATCTCCCAACCTGCGAATCTTGCTTGGAAGGTAAAATGACCAAGAGGCCTTTCAAGGCCAAGGGATATAGAGCAAAGATGTGTTAGAATTGGTTCATTCTGATTTGTGCGGTCCTATGTCTATCCAGGCAAGAGGTGGCTTTGAATACTTCATCTCTTTTATAGACGATTATTCAAGGTATGGATACATTTACTTGATGCACCGCAAGTCTGAATGCTTTGACAGATTCAAAGAATTCAAGGCTGATGTGGAGAACCGTCAAGGTAAAAGTATCAAGACATTACGATCAGATCGTGGTGGCGAGTACCTCTTGGGAGAGTTTAGGAATTACTTATCAGAGGCTGGGATTCAATCCCAATCGTCTGCACCTGGCACACCCCAGTAGAATGGTGTAGCGGAGCGAAGGAATAGGACTCTTATGGAGATGGTCAGATCGATGATGAGTTATTCTGAGTTACCTGTTTCGTTCTGGGGGTATGCGCTGGATACGGCAATGTACACTCTGAACTTGGTTCCATCTAAATCAGTACCTTCTACCCCTATAGAATTGTGGACTGGGCGAAAGCCTAGTCTGAGACATATTCGGATATGGGGGAGTCCAGCGCATGTGCTGAAGGCTGATGCTGGTAAGTTGGAACCTCGTACAGAAGTGTGCATGTTTGTTCGCTACCCTAAGGGAACGAAAGGTGGTTTGTTTTATAATCCTAGAAATCAGAGGGTGATCGTTAGCACGAACGCCAGATTTCTAGAGGAGGATTATGTAATGAACCACAAGCCCAAGAGTAGGACTGTCCTTGAGGAGTTGACAGGGGAAGTCCCGACTTCAGTACCACCGGTACAAGAGGAGACACCACAAGTCACTGCACTGCGTGTCACAGAGCATACACAGGAGGTACCTCATTGTAGTGGGAGGGTTGTTAGACAACCCGAGAGATTCATGTTTTTGGGAGAGTCTTCGGACTTAGTCCCTGGTGAACATTAACTTGATCCCTGGACATATGATGAGGCACTCCAAGATAGAGATGCGGTATCTTGGCAAAGAGCGATGAATGCAGAGATAGAATCTATGGATTCTAATCAGGTCTAGGAGCTAGTAGAGCCACCCGATGGTATAAAAGCCATTGGATGCAAGTGGATCTACAAGAGAAAGAGAGGAGTAGACGGGAAGGTTGAGACCTTCAAAGCTAGGCTTGTTGCGAATGGGTATACTGAGAAAGAGGGTATCGATTATGAGGAGACCTTTTCGCCGGTAGCCATGCTTAAGTCTATCTGGATTCTCTTATCTATAGCTGCTCATATGGATTATGAGATTTTGCAGATGGATGTCAAGACAGCTTTCCTTAACGGAATTCTTGAGGAGAACATCTATATACGGCAACCAGAGGGATTCATTGCTAAAGGCAAAGAGCATCTCGTATGTAAGCTTAATCGGTCCATTTATGGATTGAAGCAAGCTTCTAGATCTTGGAACATCCGCTTTGATGAGGTAATCCAGTCATATCAAACTGGATTTATTCAAAGTCCGGATGAGCCTTGTGTATACAAGAGATGTGACGGAAACGTAGTGGTATTTCTTGTACTATACGTAGATGACATTTTGTTAGTTGGCAACAATATCAAAGTGTTATCAGACGTAAGGGTATGGTTGTCCAAACAGTTTGATATGAAGGACTTGGGAGAAGTGGGACACATCCTTGGGATCAAAGTTATAAGGGATCGCAAGAAAAGGATGTTGTGCTTGTCTCAAGCTTCATACATTGACACTATCCTTGCTCATTTTAGCATGCAGAACTCCAAGAAAGGTTTTCTACCTTTTAGGCATGGAGTTCCTTTATCTAAAGAGATGTGTCCCAAAACATCAAAGGAGATAGAGGACATGAAGGCGGTTCCTTATGCTTCGGTAGTAGAAAGCCTCATGTATGTTATGCTATGTACGAGACAAGATATCTGCTTTGTCATGGGCATGGTTAGCAGATATCAGAGTAATCCTGGACAGAGACATTGGACTGCGGTAAAGCATATATTGAAGTACCTGAGAAGGACTAGGGATTATATGCTGGTTTACCGGGCAAATCAATTAGTCCCTGTGGGTTACACAGATTCAAATTTCCAATCAAATAGGGACAAGAGTAAGTCTACCTCGGGGTTTTTGTTTACTTTTGGAGGTGGAGCCATAGTATGGAGAAGTGTCAAGCAGAAATGCGTGGCGGACTCTACCATGGAAGCTGAGTATGTGGCAGCCTCTGAGGCAGCCAAGGAAGCTGTATGGATCAGGAACTTCTTGATGGACTTGGATGTGATTCCTGGTTTGCCCAGAACTATCACAATTTATTGTGATAACAGTGGTGCAGTTGCAAACTTGAAGGAACCACGAGCCCATAAGGCGAGTAAACACATAGAGCGCAAGTACCACCTTATACGAGAGATCGTAAAGCGAGGAGAAGTTGTTGTCGCCAAGATTGCATCAGAGGATAACCTGGCGGATCCATTCACTAAGGCCCTTCCAGCGAAAGCGTTTGATAGGCATGTGGAGGACATGGGGATCAGATGTATGGCAGTGTGATGACGGCATAGTCTTTTAGTATAAGTGGGAGATTGTTGGAATGTATACTGAAAGCCTAGCTCTTTTTGTATGAACATTTTATTTTGGAATAAGAATCACATGATCATTGTTTGCACTTTATATATTTATTATATATGTGTGCATATTGTCTAATATTTTACATTGTAGATAACATGGTGCTTGGTGTGGCACAGAAGATCATGTTATCAGTCCCTTGAAAAATATAAGTAGAGGCTCACGACCAAGATGGTTTTGGACAAACCATTGGCATGGTTGTAGTGTAGCTTGGTATTGTTTTGTCTTGAACATAGAGTTACACTAGTACACTTAGGTGTATTGAGTAGGACCGACATAGAGGTGATTCAATTAATTGCTGACTACATAATTGATTCGGACCTCAGATATTATGTTGTACATGCTCTTAATCCCGATATAATAACGGGCATATGTACTTAGTATTTATTTCTTTAATTTTCCAGAGGGTGAGATTTAGATGGATTAAATCAATATGCCCGATAAGTTGGGAAATAATATTATTTACATGGTATGCCGTTGATTATAGGAGGAAACCGTGTCCTATATATTAGGTTGATGATGTCCCCTTGAGGAGCTCATAAGGTTCATCATGTAAACCCAGCTGGTTGACTTAGTCAACATGATGATAAGGTTGAGTGGTACTACTCGAGGAATTAGATGTTAATTAATTGATGGTCAGTAAATCAATTAATTGACGGACATTCGATATCTTAAACACGGGGAGATGAATGTACAAATAATATATGAAGCCCATATTAATTTATGGGGGTTGGTGAGGTAGTTCAATGATGATCCTCTAGTGGAATGGAACATCATTGATGGATCAAGTTTGTGTGGTTCCGATCCATCGGGTGGCCAAGATCCAACTCCTCCTTATGGTCCCTATCGTAGCCTAATATAATCCTCGTGAAGTCTAGATCCAAGGATGTAAAACAAAACCTAGAACCGACGGTTGGGATGAATCCCTAGATCCGATGGTTGGGATGAAACCCTAGAACCAACGGTTGGGATTAAATCCCTAGATCCGATGGTTAGGATGAAATCCTAGAATTGACGGTTGGGATGAAACCCTAGATCCGACGGTTAGGATGAAATCCTAGAATCGACGGTTGGGATGAAACCCTAGATCCGACGGTTGGGATGAAATCCTAGATTTGACGGTTGGGATGAAACCCTAGATCCGATGGTTGGGATAAAACCCTAGATCCGATGGTGGAGATTAAAGGAGGCTTAAGCCCTATTCTATAAATAGAGGCTTAGGCTTGGGCGGCAATTAGAGATTGGAAATTAGGGTTTGGCTCTTCTCAAAGTGGGTGGCAAACACAAACCCTAGATGCGTCTAGAGTTTTTGGGCGGCTAGAAGTTGGGCGGCAAGTTTGTTCTCCCTAGGGTTTTGGCCGGCGCCCATCTTCCTCTTCTCATCCTTGGCCGGTTCTCTTCTTCCTTTTCCCTTGCTCCTTGGTGGCCGGCGGCTCTCCAACACTTGGTGGCCGGCGCTTCTCCTACCTCTAGGTGGCCGGCGGCAACATTGCATTGGTGGGCGGCGCTTCATCCAATTGTTCCTTGGCCGGCGGTTGCATCAAACTCCCTAGCTTGGTGGCCGGTTCTAGAAAGGAAAGGTATTGTTGGTTCTTCTCTTTGTTCGCAGCAGACAAGGAAGGGAAGAACGCGATCTAGAAGGCTTCTACTCGTGGAGGATCTTCGTCCACACGTCGTCCACGAGAAGGATAGGACATACGGTAGAAGATCGTAAGGTATAAAGTTTTACAACTTTATTTTCAGATCTGAGCATGTTCTTTTATGTGTTGATTATACATGTGTGCATATGTATATATTTTGTATAATCATGGACCCCGAAGACAAACACAAAAATCGGCGATCCGTCCGTCGTCTCTTCCGTGGCTAACCAATTAGAAGAGTTGTGTTGCTTGAACAACTAGTTTGTTCAATCGACCACTCAAGTTGTTAGCACGACGACGAAATGGTTGTGCTAAGGAAACTCATCCCATCCGGATTAATTCTTTCATTAATGAAAATTTTAATCCGGGGACATGGGAGCCAATGAACCTCCGAAGCAACTCCCTTCATTTGCCTATGACTTTTTAGAGTTTTAATCGTGCCTCAATGACATATACACCGAGCAGCAAATGCAAAGGCAGCAATGGGAGAAGTAGAATGCATACACGCAGGTGGAGTTTTAGGGCTTACGGGAGCACTTCCAGTGGACCGAGGAGTTCTACGACGAGGCCCGAGTTTATTTTCAGGAGGAGGTTGTCTATCGCCAGGAGGAGGCTACCTACCATCAGGAGGTCAGGTAGCACATGCGTGCCCAACAGGCACAGTGGGGGAGGAGCACAAAGCAGCTGCTGCATCCACTAGCTCTCAGATCGACCACATGTAAATGTGGCATCGGCGGTTGAGCGCCAGGTTCTCCCAGAAGCCATACATGCCGAGGCTACCAGACTTCCCGCCTCGACCACCGTATTAGAGGTATGATTTCATATAAGTCTGGGGGGCCCAAGTTTTGATTTATTTTATTTCTAGCAGTAGTTTCTTTTCTGATATTTGCATTTTAGTTAGCATTCATTTGTTCATGCATAGGTTGTTTAGTTTCTTTCAGCACTTAGTTCTTGCTATCTATAAGCTGCCTCAGTAGTATTTTTTTTAAGTTTTCTTCATGAGTTGTTTGCATGGGTAGCTTAACTTCTTTACCTCATGGTATTTTATTTTATTTGCCCTAACTAATATTCTAGACTTATACTGGTTAGCTTTTATTTTACACCTACACATGACAAAAATTCTGAAAGGGAAAATCTAGTACGTACCTAGTTATGATTCATCTCAGTAGTCTAGTACTTTGGAATCCATAGGTGACTCTAGATTAGCATTTTAGTTACTGGAGATGCTTGGATTGTGGAAGCCCATTCGAAAAAATAAAAATAGTTGTCATGGGTGGAAATGTTAGGTGCCCCTTTGAGACCGAGTTAGGTTATTGGGGAAACACCTATCAATTTCTCTCGATACCGAGCATGCCTTTAAGACTTTGTGCTAGGTCTAGGGAACGACCCTTGCTTAGGGCGGGCTATTGCATAAAAGCCAGAGACCTTAGGAAAGCTATAAGATGACGACTTAACTTACTTTGGAATGAGTATCCCTTAAGGAGATTCGCTTAGCACATGCACGAGAAGCTAACTTAGTGAATTTTTAGAGCATATCTATTTGCTTTGATTGAAAATACCACTTGATAAATCTAGTTAACATGCTAAGTATGGAACAATACCCTTTTAAAATTTTATGGCACTGAGGTTTCCTTGAGGACAAGCAAAGACTTAAGTATGGGGGATTTTATGTGAGCAAAACTTATAGGATTTTAGGAGTAGTTTTCACTCACATCTCGTTGCATTTTATATTTGATTCTTGCATATTTCAATTTATTTTGCATGCATTTCCTATTTTCTGGTTCGGAGATCTGCTCTGTGTACTTTTGTGTGCAGGACAACATTCTATGGGGAAAATGATGCATTTTTGGAGCAAAAGTAAGGTATTTGGCAGCTAGAATCGAAGGGCACACAACTTGGCCCTGTGAATCCAGACGGCCAGCCCCAGAGCACACACTAGCGCCACACACGGCCTGATCGTGTGAATTCACATGGTCATGTGGCACTGGGGCGATTTTGACGTGATTCAATTTTTCCAGGGTTCGGGAATATCCAACCTCATGTTTATATAAAGGAAGCTATGCCTAAACCACCAAGGGGAGACATGATGACCAGGATGGCACACCGAGACCCTAAAAAGCTTTGGGAACTCGCAACGGGGAGGAAGGTGGTAGCTCGAGGACCAAATTTTGCACTTCAACGCCGAGGAGAAGAACCAACATGCATTTTAATTCACTTTCCTTACATAATTTGCATTGTATCTATGAATTCAATTATGCTTTGTGTTTGTCTTCCCGTATTTATGGAGTAGATTCTCCAATTCCAAATTTATTTCATTTAGTTAGTTTTTCTCCCGCACTACTAATCCAAGACGCGAGTCTTGGTACATTTTCGTGTGTTTTTATCGTTGCTAGGTTTTTCGGCGGCGTCTCCTTGTTTCTTTTGTTTTAATGGCCCATCTCGAGGGTTTTCGCACCGTCCGACCTCCGTTTTACAACGGAGATGACTTCCGTTATTTGAAAGGTCGGATGGAATATTTTCTCAAAACCCAAATCGAGATGTGGATCATAATCCAAACGGGTTTCACACTTCCGACTAACGAAGTGGGTGAATCCTTGGATTATGATCAATGGACCATTGCGACAAAATGACAAGTCGAAGCCGACGCCAAGGCAACTCAAATCCTCCAATGCGGTTTGTCCAAGGAGGAACTAAATCGCGTCGGCCCCTTCATCAGCGCAATGGACCTTTGGACAAAGCTAGTGGAGCTACACGAAGGGACCGATGAAGCCAAGGTATGTAAGCGAGATCTTTTATTTAATAAACTATGTAATCTAAAAATGCAGGAACATGAGTCCGTGACGCAACTTCACGCCTGAGTTCAAGACATAGTCAATAATCTACACGCAATCAGGTAAAAGGTCGAAAACCGCGACCTTATAAGGTATGTTCTTAATTCCTTTCCGAGGACTACCTTGTGGGCATCCATGGTCGATGCCTACAAGGTCTCCAAGGATCTTTCGAAACTTAGGTTAGATGAATTATTTTCCAATTTTGAACTTCATGAGCAGTCTAATTCGGAACCCGAGAAGGGTATAGCACTTTTTGCAGGTTCTAGGAAGAAAACCGCAAGCAAACCACCCAAGAGGATGTGTCCGATTCGGAGGTCGACTCGGAAATGGAGGCCGAACTAGTCAACCTAGTTCGGAGGATAGTCAAGGGCTGAAAATGAACCATCACTCGACCCAACGAAGGTAAGACTAAAAGTTTAAATATTAGATTCTATGAATGCAACAGGTTTGGACATATCAAGTCCGAATGCCCAAAACTCAAGAGCAAAGCACCAAAACACAAAAAGGAACTCAACGCTACTTGGGAAGAAGCATCCGAGGAAGAAGATAATGATCGTGTTCTCATGGCTAAACTGGTGGAATCGGAGACGGAGTCAGAATCGGAACTTGAATCGGAAACCGAAGATGAGTCGGACTGCGAAGCACTATTCAAGACAAGCCAGGATATGCTTTCGGTTCAAAAGATACACTCAAGGTAAGTCGATCCCTCATTAATACACTTTATAATGCAATTAAGTTTTTAACTAAAAAATTAGCTAAGTATGAGTCCAAGATCGAGACCCTGGTTGAGGAAGTTAAACTCCTCAAACACGAGGTCTCCCTAACCTCTTCGACTAGTCGAGTTCAAGAGGAGGACTCAACTCGGTTTGAAAAACTCGAAGTTGAGAACTCACTCTTGAAGAGTCAAGTCGAAGATCTTAGGAACACGTTGAAAAGGTTTACTTTGGGATCCAAAGGACTTGACCTCCTACTTGGATCGCAAAGGGTCGTGTACAACAAGGTCGGGCTAGGGTTTAGCTCAAATACGACCAACAAGTCGTATATGTCGATTGTAACTCGACATAAAAAATGTGTCCAAGCATGGGTCCCTAAGACCACCTTAATTTCAAACTTAGGATCGAACCAGTACTGGGTTCCCAAGGACCAAATCCACTATGTGGAGAGACCGAATCGATTCAACGATCCAGGGGAAGCTAGTACGAAACTTGTTTGTGTTTTAACTTAGAAATTGCATGCTTAGGTTTTTATTTAGTTTGATTTTCCTTTTTAGAATGGTTAGATAGGACTATAACTCGTCAATACTTGATAACATAGTACCAGGACACGGCGAGATGATAGTACGCTAGAAAAGCGGAGTCTTGTGTATTCGGGCTAGATAAGGCGTATCTAGTTCAGTGCACTTGACCGAGCCGAACTAGCTGAAGCTACCTCGCCGTATCCTAGACTAGTTAGACCAGGAAGTGGTCTTAGGTAGTCAAGTCTATTTTCTTGAAAATGGCTTTGTCTAAGGAAGTGGTCGTTGTTCCGATCAAAGAAGGCCTCTGTGCCTCACCATGACCTAGAAGTCATGATCTTGAAAAGGTGACTTGATGAGCCTAAGGTCAAATCTGAATCTAACGCAAGGTTGACAAGTGTTTAAGTCATTAAATTTAAATCAAGTAAAATTGGAAGTCATCTCACAAGAACATATAGGGTTAACGTGTTTGATCATGTAGACATGGGTGAGATGATTTAGGTTAATAATTTTCAACCAATCTTTAATAAATCCAATATCCGATCCAACTACCTTGCGTGTAGGATCAATGGATGTTGGACAGTGGTTGCTCCCGACACATGACCGGAGATTAACTCAAGTTTTCGAAGCTTCCATTAAAACGAAAAGGATCGGTAGCCTTCGGAAACAACAGCAAGCTCAAAATCATCGGATCAGGTGATATTGAGCTTAACTCAAATTTTGTAATTAAAAATGTTTTATTAGTAGAAAATTTTCAATATAATTTACTTAGTGTAAGCCAATTGTGTGATAATAACTATAAGGTCATATTTCTAGAAAATGAATGCGTAATTAATACAAATGAAACTTCTAAAACAATTCTAAAGGGAACTAGAAATAACAATATTTACACTATTAACTTAACTAACTCCTCAACTAAGTGTCTTATGACACGGCAAGAGGAATCATGGTTATGGCACCGACGACTCGGTCACACACACCCAAGACTCATCCACAAGATGAGTCAGAGTGACTTAGTCAGAGGTTTGCCTAACCTTAATAACTTGGATAATAAAATATGTAATGCTTGTCAACAAGGTAAACAATCTTGGACACAACATCAACTAACTAATCAAGAACGAACCAAAAGTGTGCTTGAGCTCCTACACATGGATCTATTTGATTCACACGGAGCTAAGTCACTTAATGGAAGTAAATTCTGTTTAGTCATAATTGATGACTATTCTAGATTTACTTGGGTTAGGTTCATCAAACACAAAAGTGATACCCTAGATCAATTAATCAACCTATTTAAATTAATAGAAAATCAATAAAGCATTAAAATCAAAATACTTAGGACTAATCATGGTGGTGAATTCGAGAACCATAGGTTTACAGAATTCTGTAACTTAAATGGATACCACCATGAGTTCTCTTGCCCTAGAACTCCACAACAAAATGGCCTAGTAGAACGCAAAAATAGAACCCTACAAGAAGCCGCTAGGACAATGTTAAATGAGTATAACCTACCCGATAGGTTTTGGGCGGAAGCCGTGAGTATGACATGCTATGTCCAAAATAGGATCCTTATGGTAAAGAGGCACCTTAAGACCTCATACGAGATTTATCATGACAAAATACCTAACATCAAGTACATTAGGGTATTTGGGTGTAAGGTACATATCCTAAACACTAAGGATTACCTAGGAAAATTTACATCCAAAACCACGACCGGAATCTTTCTAGGATACTCGACTACAAGTAGAGCTTATAGAGTATATAACCATGACACCCTTAGAGTCGAGGAGACTATCAATGTAGTATTTGATGAAGAACACGAACCTACAAAAACCACGACAACCCCAATTAGTGAGCCGAGTCATACTAGACCTAATTCTGATCCGGAGATCGGGTCTAGTGTTAATCCTAACCTAAGTCAACCAAGTCACTCTATCGACCAAATGATAGATAACTCCAACCAAACTAGAACTCAAATGAGTCATCCTGTGGATCAAGTTGTAGACTCAAACCCAAATCCAACTAGGACTCAAACAAATCATCCTATCGACCAAGTGATAGGTGATCCAAGTCTAGGAGTTTGAACTAGAGCCTCATACAGAAACCTTAGTAAAATCTCCTTGATTTCTAAAATTGAACCCAAAACTATTGACCAAGCTCTTCTTGATCCCGATTGGATTATTGCAATGCAAGAAGAGCTGGCTCAATTCACTAAGAACGAAGTATGAGAATTAGTACCACCACCTAAAAACAAAACAATCGTTGGAACAAGGTGGGTGTTTAGAAATAAACTTGATGATAAAGGTGAAGTAGTTAAAAATAAAGCTAGACTAGTCGCTAAAGGGTTTAGTCAAGTCGAAGGATTAGATTATGACGAGACCTATGCCCCAGTAGCTAGATTAGAGTCCATTCGAATGCTATTAGCATATGCTACACATCGAGGATTCAAGTTATTTCAAATGGATGTGAAATCAGCGTTCTTAAATGGATACATTAAGGAAGAGGTTTATGTTAGTCAACCTCCCGATTTCGAAAGTGTAGATAAACCCGACCATGTCCTTAGGTTAAAGAAAGCCCTCTATGGACTTAAACAAGCTCCTCGAGCTTGGTACGAGAGACTTTCGATTTATCTTAAGTCTAAAGGATTTAACCAAGGAGTAGTTGACCCAACCCTTTTCGTAAAAACCTTAGGTAAAGACATATTCATAGCCCAAATCTACGTAGATGATATTATTTTTGGAATCACCAACTCGATCCTACTGAATGAGTTCATTTCACTTATGGAAAGTGAATTTGAAATGAATTTAGTAGGCAAATTGAGTTTCTTCTTAGGTCTAGAAATTAAACAAACTAAAGATGGAATATACCTACATCAACGCAAATATACTAAGGAATTAATTAAACGCTTTGGAATGCAAGATGCTAAAATTATTAATACCCCAATGGCAACTAATGTGAATATAGAAGAAGATGTAATCGGAAACTCAATTGATTTAAAATACTATAGGAGTGTAATAGGGAGTCTTTTTTACTTAACTGCAAGCCGACCTGATATCTTATTTGCAGTAAGTATGTGCGCAAGGTTCTAAACCTGTGCCAAGGAGTCTCACCTAACTCTAGTCAAGCGTATCCTTAGATTTTTAAAGGGTACACTTAATGTCGGTATTTGGTACCCTAGATCAACCGAGTTCAAACTAACTGGCTACTCCGATTCGGACTATGCCGGTAGTAAGCTCGATAGAAAGAGTACGAGTAGTTGTTGTCAACTTCTCAGCTCAAGTCTAGTGAGTTGGTGCAGTAGAAAGCAACATTGTGTTACCTTATCTACCACCGAAGCCGAATACATCGCAATGGTTGAGTGTGTCACTCAGCTTCTTTGGATGAAGCACACTCTCCGTGACTTTAATTAGACTTTACAAATACTAAACTTCACGTAGATAACATTAGTTCAATTAATCTTACTAAGAATCAGATATGTCACTCTAGGACCAAACATATAGAGGTCAAACACCATTTCATTCGAGAACATGTGGCCAACGGAGCCATACAACTCGAATACGTCGAATCGAAGTCTAACTTGGCAGACCTATTTTCTAAACCCCTACCCGAAGCCGAATTTAGTCTATTAAGATGAAAATTGGGCATGTGCGTAGTAGAATAGGACTTTGCAAGTTATATTACTACTATTTCTTACTTTTCATTTTTCATGGAACTAGTATAGGACATACCTTAGATATCATGCACCTATAGATTTAAGGAGCCAATACATCTCACAACACATAGGACTAATGTGTTTGTGTACTTAGCCACGTAGATGGGCGTGAGATGTTAAGACCTCACTCTTGGTTCCAGATGTAGAGCTAGTGCATCGCCATGAACCACGGAGTATAATCATATATACTAACCGACTTTGACCAGGACTGGTTGATCTTTCATATCAATCAAGCCAAATATGAGTCAAACATTTTATAGATGAGCTTATTTTCAGTATATTATTTTCAAAATAATTTGGAACATTCTTGGACTTTAAAATTTAATACTTATTTTGTATTCCACACACCCTCACTCTTTGCGATATATGGCAAAAGGGGGAGAAAAAGGCCAAATTTAAGGGATCATTTTTTCATATGGCCAAAGGTTAAGTAAATGTTTACTGGGTAAGTAAATGTTTACTTAACTTTAAGTTAACTTGTTTTTTAACAAAAGTAAATGTTTACTGGGTAAGTAAATGTTTACTTAACTTTAAGTTAACTTGTTTTTTTTACAAAACGAAGGTAAAGGCCAAGGTTAAGAAATCAATTTTTTGATTTCTTAACTTAAAACTTATTTTAAACACTATGGCCAATATTAAGTAATTTCGGTTACTTAATTCTTTTTTAGTAGCAAACATCAAGGGGGAGAGTTAAAACTCTTTCTCAAGTACTCACCCTCGGTCAAGGGGGAGGATTCCTCAAGGGGGAGCACTTGAAAAAGAGTTTTTAGATACTCCTATTCATTCATGCATATCTCATACTCATTTTGCTTAATGCACTTAATTTATTTTTCTTAACTTTGTATGTGGGTTTGCCATAAATCAAAATGGGGGAGATTGTTGGTGCAGTAGGCACCTAAGTCGAACCTGAGTTTTGATTATAGCAAACGATACAGAGTTAATCTCATGTCGTTATCACACGAGCTAAATCGAGTGTGCAGAAAATTGCTATGGCTGGAGCTGAAGGCTAGCGACACCCGGAGGAAGCTGCGGTGGTCGGGCGACACTCGAGTGACTTCGGAGGGAGCCGAAGGAATCAAGTGGAAGGCCAGAAGCAAAAGCGACACAGTAAGTATCGAGGTAAGCTCGTGTGTGTGCGAGAGTAAGTGAGGTCGTATCCTCTTTACGGGGATGATCTTAGGCGTAGATCCGACCAAAGACATGTTGGATCGATTGAAACGCTAGAGGGGGGTGAATAGCGTTAAAACTTTCTTTTTGTTCGTTCGTTTAAAAACCGAGTAGATAATTAATTTGCAGCGGAAAAGATAAGCAATAAAAAGAGAAGACAAATATTTTACTTGGTTCGTAGCCTTCGGCTACTACTCCAAGGCCCTAGTGGTCCTTGACCACGCACGGAGGGCAAAACACTAACGGAACTCCTCCTCGTTGAAGGTAGGAGTTAATCAATACAAGAAAGAACAAAAACTTGAGGTAGAGGGACACTCCCCCTCTCCTCGTATACGACAAAAGCTCTGAAACAAGTAAATAAACAACTGATATAAAGCTAATACCGATGTACAAAAATTAAAGAAAATTAAACCTAGATGTCGGAGAAGAAAGACTTCGTTGTCGGAGAGTTGTAGCTTTGCGGAGGCTTTTGGAAGCTTGTAATTGATGAAGAAACCCTAGGATTGGCCCTCCTTTTATAGCCTTTGAGCCCCTTTTCGAGAGGAACCCTAGCCAATCACAATTGAGCACCAATCTCCTTGAAATGGGGTGATAAGCCTTGACTCCTCAAAGCTGATCATTGACCATCAGTCGACTAATGGCCATCATCGATCACGACCGATGGCGCTATCGATCGAGTTCGACCTCCGGCAATGATCGGATTAACGCGTAGTCGAGTCCTCCAGTCGCGGCCGTGATGCTTCGCCGCAAGTCAAAGTTAGCTCAAAACATTATTTCGACGGCCCTAGACCATCGATGGGATGTCTTTGGTCGGATCTACGCTTAAGACCATCCCCGTAAGGAGGATACGACCTCACTTACGCTCGCACACACGAGCTTACCTCGATACTTACCATGTCACTTTTGCTTCCAGCCTTCCACTCAATTCCTTCGGCTCCCTCCGAAGTCACTCGAGTGTCGCCTGACCACCGCGGCTTCCTCCGAGTGTCGCTCGCCTTCATCTCTAGCTATAGCAATCTTTTGCACACTCGATTCATCTCGTGAGATAACGACATGAGTTTAACTTTGTATCGTTTGCTATAATCAAAACTCAGGTTCGACTTAGGTGCCTACTACACCAACAATCTCCCCCTTTTTCATTTATGGCAAACCCACATACAAAGTTAAGTAAATATCAAGCATGAAGAATAATGTGCATTAGAAACAAACAAAAAATAAAGAAGATTAAGTTGGAGTAGTAAGGATTTTCTTCAAGTACTCCCCCTTGAGGAAACCTCCCCCTTGACCGAAGGTGAGTCTTGAAGAAAGACCTTAATCCTCCCCTTTGAGGGTTGCTTTAAGTAATTAACATTACTTAAAGTTGTCCTTAGTAAAATGTTTAAGTTAAGAGTTCTTCTTAACTTGGCCCTTTCTCCCCCATAAGTAAAACATTAAGGGCATAATGTTTAAAAATAAGTAAAACATTGATGGCACAAATAAGTTTAAGTTAAGAATTCTCTTAACTTGGCCTTTAATAAGTTATCAAAAAAAAATTGACCCCTTAACTAAGTAAGAGTTAAGTTAAAGAGAAAAGTTTTGACCCCTTAACTTTGGCCTTTCTCCCCCTTTTGCCATATATCAAAAAGAGTGAGGGTGTGTGTGGAAAACAAAAAATACGTGTTAAATTTAAAGTCCAAGCATGTTCCACATTATTTTGAAAATAATATACTGAAAATAAGTCCATCTATAAAATGTTCGACTCATATTTGGCTTGATTGATATAAAAGATCAACCAGTCCTGGTCAGAGTCGGTTAGTATGTATGATTATACTCCATGGTTCTTGGCGATGCACTGGTTCTACATCTGGAACCAGGAGTAAGGTCCTAACATCTCACGCCCATCTACGTGGCTAAGTACACAAACACATTAGTCTTATGTGTTGTGAGATGTATTAGCTCCTTAAATCTATAGGTGCATGATATCTAAGGTATGTCCTATGCTAGTCCCATAAAAATGAAATTTAAGAAATAGTAGTAAGAAAATATAATTTGCAAGTTCCTATTCTATTACGCACATGCCCAATTTTCGTCTTAATAGACTAAATTCGACTTCGGGTAGGGGTTTAGTAAATAGGTCTGCTAAGTTAGACTTCGATTCGACGTATTCGAGTTGTATGGCTCCATTGGCCACATGTTCTCGAATAAAATGGTGTTTGACCTCTATATGTTTGGTCCTAGAGTGACATATCGGATTCTTAGTAAGATTAATTGAAATAATGTTATCTACGTGAAGTTTAGTATGTTGGAATGTATACTGAAAGCCTAGCTCTTTTTGTATGAACATTTTATTTTGAAATAAGAATCACATGATCATTGTTTGCACTTTATATATATTTATTATATGTGTGCATATTGTCTAATATTTTGCATTGTAGATAATATGGTGCTTGGTGTGGCACAGAAGATCATGTTATCAGTTCCTTGTAGAATATAAGTAGAGGCTCACAACCAAGATGGTTTTGGACAAACCATTGGCATGGTTGTAGTGTAGCTTGGTATTGTTTTGTCTTGAACATAGAGTTACACTAGTACACTTAGGTGTATTGAGCAGGACCGATATAGAGGTGATTCAATTTATTGCTGACTACATAATTGAATCGGACCTCGGATATTATGTTGTACATGCTCTTAATCCCGATATAATAACGGGCACATGTACTTAGTATTTATTTCTATGATTTGCCATAGGGTGAGATTTAGATGGATTAAATCAATAAGCACGGTAAGTTGGGAAATAATATTATTTACATGGTGTGCCGTTGATTATAGGAGGAAACCGTGTCCTATGTATTAGGTTGATGACGTCCCCTTGAGGAGCTCATAAGGTTCATCATGTAAACCCAGCTGGTTGACTTAGTCAACATGATGATAAGGTTGAGTGGTACTACTCGAGCAGTTAGATGTTAATTAATTGATGGTCAGTAAATCAATTAATTGACGGACATTCGATATCTTAAACACGGGGAGATGGATGTACAAATAATATATGGAGCCCATATTAATTTATGGGGGTTGGTGAGGTAGTTCAATGATGATCCTCTAGTGGAATGGAACATCATTGATGGATCAAGTTTGTGTAGTTCCGATCCATCGGGTGGTCAAGATCCAACTCCTCCTCATGGTCCCTATCGTAGCCTAATATAATCCTCATGAATTCTAGATCCAAGAATGTAAAACAAAATCCTAGATCCGACGGTTGGGATTAAATCTCTAGATTCGACGGTTGGGATGAATCCCTAGATCCGACGGTTGGGATCAAATCCCTAGATCCGACGGTTGGGATGAAACCCTAGATCCGACGGTTGGGATGAAACTCTAGATCCGACGGTTGGGATAAAACCCTAGATCCGACGGTGGAGATTAAATCCTTAGATCCGACGGTGGAGATTAAAGGAGGCTTAAGCCCAATTCTATAAATAGAGGGCTAAGGCTTGGGCGGCAAGTATGGTTCTTTGGATTAGGGTTTTGCCTCTCAAGAGTTTAGGCGGCTAGGGTTTGGTGTGTGGTTTTGGGCGGCAACAAGGAAGGAGATTAGGGTTTCCTCCTTTTCTCCTTGGTGGCCGGCACTCACTCCATCCCCCTCCTTGTTTTGGCCGGCTCTCTTCCTCCTCCTTTTCTCCTTGGTGGCCGGCGGTTCTCCATACATTGGTGGTCGGCGCTTCTCCCATTCATTGGTGGCCGGCGGCAACATTGTCACAAGGTTGGTCGGCGCTCAACCATTCACTCCTTGGCCGGCGGTTACATCGAGCTCCTTGGCTTGGTGGCCAGTTCTAGAAAGGAGAAGGAGCTTTGTTTGGTTCTTCTCTTTGTTCGGAGCGAACAAGGAAGAGAAGAACGTGATCTAGGAGGCTTTTACTCGTGGAGGATCTTCGCCCACACGACGTCCACGAGGAGCATAGGACATACGGTAGAAGATCGTGAGGTATAAAAGTTTTATAACTTTATTTTCTGATCTTAGCATGTTCTTGTATGCATGATTGTACTAGTTCGCATATGCATGTACTTGTATAATCATGGACCCCGAAGACGAACACAAAAACCGGCGATCCATCCGTCGTCTCTTCCGCGGCTAATCAACTAGAAGAGTTGTGTTGCTTGAACAACTAGTTTGTTCAAGCGATCACTCAAGTTGTTAGCACGACGACGAAGTGGTTGTGTTTAGGAAACTCATCCCATCCGGATTAGTTTTTTCATTAGTGAAAATTTTAATCCGGGGACATGGGAGCCAATGAGCCTCTGAAGCAACTCCCTACAACTGGTATCAGAGCCACGGTTTCCAGTTTTGTGTGTTTTGGATTCGGTTACTTTCATGCACATATCATATATTGAGTATGTCGGATAATAGTAGGATGTGCATAGGCTAACTTTTTGGTTGCATGCATAAGATCCGACTATTATGGCTATTTGTGTGTATGTGATTGTTTTGTGTGTGATTGTATGTATATTATTTGAATCCTCGGGGTTGACGAGGCTAGATTAGTATTTAATTTTTGTAATTAAATACGACATTGTTTAGCCACTCATTTTAGTTTACTTTCGATCTAGATTATTTGTACACTCCTTCGTGGAGTATAGGATCGATGGATGTAAATTAAAATAGTTTATCTCGGGTTGGATCTCTTTGGTGACTTGCGCATGGGAAAAGATGGAGCGGACGAGGTGGCGACACGACGGGATGCATATTGGAGAACAATGCCATAATAGTTGGGAAAATTCTGTTTTTTCCATATTTATTGCTGATTTTTTTTATATGCATGTTGTATATGCTTGAAAATTCCTCATTGTCAATTTACTAAGTGGGAGAGGGACATTTTAATTAATTCCTGCAGCCTCCATTACAATTTGACGTGTGATGCAACAAACTTGCGCGTTGCCTCTGAGTGCCTTCCTCCCCATCGGATGGGTTTGTTTGCGGATCACTAGGTCAAATAATGGTTATAGGAAATTATTTAGGAGTGTGTGTACTTCCCCATCGGTAAGGCACATAATCCGAAATAATTCCCTTAGTATCGTGTAATGGTGCACACTTAGATACAAATAAAAAGTATCCTCCCCATCGGAGTCACTGGTTTTATTTGTAGGGCTAAAGAGGAACCAACTATTAATTTTATTTGTCAAAAATTAAGGTTGACAAGATAATAAAATTAATGGGTAAGACCTCCTCTTACAAATGTAGAATTCGTATACGTCCACACTATCGTGGCATGCGATATTCTCGGTGTTTTGAGGTGCTGGTTGATTTCAGAATTTTATTGTTTTGAGGGATCAATAATATTTGAAATCTAATATTTTGATCATTGTGATTCTTAGGTTTTTCAAATGGCTTTCAACCCACTTGCTGTGATATTAAAAGAAAATAAACTTACTGGAACAAATTATATTGATTGGAAAAGAAATTTGGATATTATCTTAACTGCAGAGGAGTACAAATTTGTACTCTTCGAGTTCTGTCCTCCTAAGCCCACCGATGACTCTGATGAAAAGGAGAAAGAAAGTTATAAGAAATGGATCACGGCAGATGAGATGGCGCGGTGTTACATTTTAGCATCTATGTCAAATGTGCTGCAACATCAGCATTAGGCCATGGCCACAGCTTATGACATGATGTTCAATCTCAAGGAACATTTCGGACATCAAAGTAGGGCGGCTAGACAGGAGGCTATGAGAAACTTGATGACGACCACCATGGTTGAGGAAACACCCGTTAGGGATCATGTTCTCAAGATGATGGCTCATCTTAATGAGATGGAAGTCCTCGGAGCTGAGATCGATGGGGAAACCCAGGTCGATATCATTCTCCAGTCTGTGCCTAGGAGTTTTGAGCAGTTCCGCCTCAACTACAACATGAACAAAAGGTTGTATTCGTTGGCGGAGGTTCTGACAGAACTCCAAGCGGCAGAGGGGATTTTTCGTCAAAGCGCTCAAGCCATGGTTGCTCAGAAGGTTTCTTCTTCTAAACCGAAAGGTAAGAAGAAGAAGAAGCAAGGTGGAGCAAAGAAAGTGGCAGTGGGACCTCAGGCAGGAGTGAAGAAGCCGAAAGGCAAGTGCTTCACTTGCAGCGGTGGACATTGGAAGTCGGTTGTCTCGCCAAAGAACAAAGGTATATCTTCTTGTTTAGTTGTTGAAACATGTTTAGCGGTGTTATCTACCAGTGCCTGGTGTGTAGATACAGGAGCCACTGATCATGTCTGCAATACTTTGCAGGGGTTCCAGGAAACCCGACGACTAGCTAAGGGAGAGATTACCGTCTTCATGGGTAATGCTTCAAAGGTGGCGGCTATTGCAGTGGGAGACGTTTATTTATCTTTTGATAGGAATAAAGTTTTGGTTTTGAGAAATTGTCTTTATGTACCTACTTTTAGAAAGAATTTAATTTCAGTTTCTAAATTGTTTATGGATTGATATTCTTTCTTTTAATGACAAAGTGGTTATAAAAGGAATAGGAGATTATACTGCTTACAGTACATTGGTTGGCAATTTGTATACTCTTGAACCGAAAACTCCCACGATGCATATAGAAGTAAATAACTCATCTTCTAAGTCTAATAAGAGAAAAGAACCTTCGAAAATGAACCAGACATATCTTTGGCATCTAAGGCTTGGTCATATTAACCTGAGTAGAATTCAAAGGTTGATAGCTGATGGACCTTTGGGTTCATTAGTAGTGGAGGATCTCCCAACCTGCGAATCTTGCTTGGAAGGTAAAATGACCAAGAGGCCTTTCAAGGCCAAGGGGTATAGAGCCAAAGATGTGTTAGAATTGGTTCATTCTGATTTGTGCGGTCCTATGTCTATCCAGGCAAGAGGTGGTTTTGAATATTTCGTCTCTTTTATAGACGATTATTCAAGATATGGATACATTTACTTGATGCGCCGCAAGTCTGAATGCTTTGACAGGTTCAAAGAATTCAAGGCTGATGTGGAGAACCGTCAAGGTAAAAGTATCAAGACATTACGATCTGATCGTGGTGGCGAGTACCTCTTGGGAGAGTTTAGGAGTTACTTATCAGAGGCTGGGATTCAATCCCAATTGTCCGCACCTGGCACACCCCAGCAGAATGGTGTGGCGGAGCGAAGGAATAGGACTCCTATGGAGATGGTCAGATCGATGATGAGTTATTCTGAGTTACCTGATTCGTTCTGGGGGTTTGCTTTTGAAACAGCAGCACACATTCTGAACTTGATTCCATCTAAGTCAATACCCTCTACTCCCACAGAGTTGTGGACTGGGCGAAAGCCTAGTCTAAGACATATTCGGATTTGGGGTAGTCCAGCACATGTGCTGAAGGGAGATGCTGGTAAGTTGGAATCTCGTACAGAAGTACGCTTGTTTGTTGGCTACCCTAAGGGAATGAAGGGTGGTTTATTTTATAGTCCTAGAGATCAGAAGGTGATCGTGAGTACGAATGCCAGATTTCTAGAGGAGGACTATGTGATGAACCACAAGCCCACGAGTAGGATTGTTCTTGAGGAGTTGACAGGGGAAGTCCCGACTTCAGTACCACCAGTACAAGAGGATATACCACAAGTCACTGCACCGCGTGTCACAGAGCATACACAGGAGGCACCTCGTCGTAGTGGGAGGGTTGTTAGACAACTCGAGAGATTCATGTTTTTGGGAGAGTCTTCGGACTTAGTCCCTGGTGAACATGAACCTGATCCCTGGACATATGACGAGGCACTCCAAGATAGAGATGCAGTATCTTGGCAAAGAGCAATGAATTCAGAGATAGAATCTATGGATTCTAATCAGGTCTGGGAGCTATTAGAACCACCCGATGGTGTAAAAGCCATTGGATGCAAGTGGATCTACAAGAGAAAGAGAGGAGTAGACGGGAAGGTTGAGACCTTCAAAGCTAGGCTTGTTGCAAAAGGGTATACTCAGAAAGAGAGTATCGATTATGAGGAGACATTTTCGTCGGTAGCTATGCTTAAGTCTATCCGGATTCTCTTATCTATAGCTGCTCATATGGATTATGAGATTTGACAGATGGATGTCAAGACAACTTTCCTTAACGGAAGTCTTGAGGAGAACATCTATATGCGGCAACCAGAGGGATTCATTGCTAAAGGCAAAGAGCATCTTGTATGTAAGCTTAATCGGTCCATTTATGGATTGAAGCAAGATTCTAGATCTTGGAACATCCGCTTTGATGAGGTAATCCAGTCATATGGATTTATTCAAAGTCCGGATGAGCCTTGTGTATACAAGAGATGTGACAGAAACGTAGTGGTGTTTCTTGTACTATACGTAGATGACATTTTGTTAGTTGGCAACAATATCAAAGTGTTATCAGACCTAAGGGTATGGTTATTCAAACAGTTTGACATGAAGGACTTGGGAGAAGTGGGACACATCCTTGGGATCAAAGTTATAAGGCATCGCAAGAAAAGGATGTTGTGCTTATCTCAAGCTTCATACATTGACACTATCCTTGCTCGTTTTAGCATGCAGAACTCCAAGAAAGGTTTTCTACCTTTTAGGCATGGAGTTCCTTTATCTAAAGAGATGTGTCCCAAAACATCAAAGGAGATAGAGGATATGAAGGCGGTTCCATATGCTTCAGCAGTAGGAAGCCTCATGTATGCTATGCTATGTACGAGACTAGATATCTGCTTTGTCGTGGGCATGGTAAGCAGATATCAGAGTAATCCTGGACAGGGACCTTGGACTGCGGTAAAGCATATATTGAAGTACCTGAGAAGGACTAGGGATTATATGCTGGTCTACCGGGCAGATCAATTAGTCCCTGTGGGTTACACGGATTCTGATTTCCAATCAGATAGTGATAACAGTAAGTCTACCTCGGGGTTTGTATTTACTTTTGGTGGTGGAGCCATAGTATGGAGGAGTGTCAAGAAGAAATGCATGGCGGACTCTACCATGGAAGCTGAGTATGTGGCAGCCTCTGAGGCAGCCAAGGAAGTTGTATGGCTCAGGAACTTCTTGATGGACTTGGATGTGATTCCTGGTTTACTCAGAACTATAACAATGTATTGTGATAATAATGGTGCAGTTGCAAACTCAAAGGAACCACGAGCCCATAAGGCGAGTAAACACATAGAGCGCAAGTACCACCTGATACGAGAGATCATAAAGTGAGGAGAAGTAGATGTCGCCAAGATTGCATCAGAGGATAACCTGGCAGATCCATTCACTAAGGCCCATCCAGCGAAAGCGTTTGATAGGCATGTGGAGGACATGTGGATCAGATGTATGGCAGTATGATGGTAGCATAGTCTTTTAGTATAAGTGGGAGATTGTTGGAATGTATACTGAAAGCCTAGCTCTTTTTGTATGGACATTTTATTTTGAAATAAGAATCACATGATCATTGTTTGCACTTTATATATATTTATTATATGTGTGCATATTGTCTAATATTTTGCATTGTAGATAACATGGTGCTTGGTGTGGCACAGAAGATCATGTTATCAGTCCCTTATAGAATATAAGTAGAGGCTCACAACCAAGATGGTTTTGGACAAACCATTGGCATGGTTGTAGTGTAGCTTGGTATTGTTTTGTCTTGAACATAGAGTTACACTAGTACACTTAGGTGTATTGAGCAGGACCGACATAGAGGTGATTCAATTTATTGCTGACTACATAATTGAATTGGACCTCGGATATTATGTTGTACATGCTCTTAATCCCGATATAATAACGGGCACATGTACTTAGTATTTATTTCTTTGATTTGCCATAGGGTGAGATTTAGATGGATTAAATCAATAAGCCCGGTAAGTTGGGAAATAATATTATTTACATGGTGTGTCGTTGATTATAGGAGGAAACCGTGTCCTATGTATTAGGTTGATGATGTCCCCTTGAGGAGCTCATAAGGTTCATCATGTAAACCCAGCAAGTTGACTTAGTCAACATGATGATAAGGTTGAGTGGTACTACTCGAGGAGTTAGATGTTAATTAATTGATGGTCAGTAAATCAATTAATTGACGGACATTCGATATCTTAAACACGGGGAGATGGATGTACAAATAATATATGGAGCCCATATTAATTTATGGGGGTTGGTGAGGTAGTTCAATGATGATCCTCTAGTGGAATGGAACATCATTGATGGATCAAGTTTGTGTGGTTCCGATCCATCGGGTGGCCAAGATCCAACTCCTCCTCATGGTCCCTATCGTAGCCTAATATAATCCTCATGAAGTCTAGATCCAAGAATGTAAAACAAAACCCTAGATCCGACGGTTGGGATTAAATGCCTAGATCCGTCGGTTGGGATGAATCCCTAGATCCGACGGTTGGGATCAAATCCCTAGATCCGACGGTTGGGATGAAACCCTAGATCCGACGGTTGGGATGAAACTCTAGATCCGACGGTTGGGATAAAACCCTAGATCCGACGGTGGAGATTAAAGGAGGCTTAAGCCCAATTCTATAAATAGAGGGCTAAGGCTTGGGCGGCAAGTATGGTTCTTTGGATTAGGGTTTTGCCTCTCAAGAGTTTAGGCGGCTAGGGTTTGGTGTGTGGTTTTGGGTGGCAACAAGGAAGGAGATTAGGGTTTCCTCCTTTTCTCCTTGGTGGCTGGCGCTCACTCCATCCTCCTCCTTGTTTTGGTCGGCTCTCTTCCTCCTCCTTTTCTCCTTGGTGGCCGGCGGTTCTCCATACATTGGTGGTCGGCGCTTCTCCCATTCATTGGTGGTCGGCGGCAACATTGTCACAAGGTTGGCCGGCGCTCAACCATTCACTCCTTGGCCGGCGGTTACATCGAGCTCCTTGGCTTGGTGGCCGGTTCTAGAAAGGAGAAGGAGCTTTGTTTGGTTCTTCTCTTTGTTCGGAGCGAACAAGGAAGAGAAGAACGTGATCTAGGAGGCTTCTACTCCTGGAGGATCTTCGCCCACACGACGTTCACGAGGAGGATAGGACATATGGTAGAAGATCGTGAGGTATAAAAGTTTTATAACTTTATTTTCTGATCTTAGCATGTTCTTGTATGCATGATTGTACTAGTTCACATATGCATGTATTTGTATAATCATGGACCCCGAAGACGAACACAAAAACCGGCGATCCATCCGTCGTCTCTTCCGCGGCTAATCAACTAGAAGAGTTGTGTTGCTTGAACAACTAGTTTGTTCAAGCGATCACTCAAGTTGTTAGCACGACGACGAAGTGGTTGTGTTTAGGAAACTCATCCCATCCGGATTAGTTTTTTCATTAGTGAAATTTTTAATCCGGGGACATGGGAGCCTATGAGCCTCCGAAGCAACTCCCTACATAGTATTTGTAAAGTCTAACTTAAAGTCGCGGAGAGTGTGCTTCATCCAAAGAAGTTGAGTGACACACTCACCCATCGCGATGTATTCGGCTTCGATGGTAGATTAGGCAACACAGTGTTGCTTCCTACTGCACCAACTCACTAGACTCGAGTCGAGAAGTTGACAACAACCACTCGTGCTCTTTTTATCGAGCTTACTACCGGCATAGTCCGAATCGGAGTAGCCGGTTAGTTCGAACTCGGTAGATCTAGGATACCAAATACCGACATTAAGTGTACCCTTTAGATATCTAAGGATATGCTTGACTAGTGTTAGGTGAGACTCCTTGGCACAGGTTTGGAACCTTGCGCACATACTTACTGCAAATAGGATATAAGGTCGGCTTGCAGTTAAGTAAAGGAGACTCCCTATTTTGCTCCTATAGTATTTTAAATCAATTTGGTTTCCAATTACATCTTCTTCTATATTAACATTAGTTGCCATTGGGGTATTAATAATTTTAGCGTCTTGCATTCCAAAGCGTTTAATTAATTCCCTAGTATATTTGCGTTGATGTAGGTATATTCCATCTTTAGTTTGTTTAATTTGTAATCCTAAGAAGAAACTTAATTCGCCTACTAAATTCATTTCAAATTTGCTTTCCATAAGTGAAATAAACTCATTTAGTAGGATTGAGTTGGTGGTTCCAAAAATAATATCATCTACGTAGATTTGGGCTATGAATATGTCTTTACCTAAGGTTTTTATGAAAAGGGTTGGGTCAACTACACCTTGGTTAAAGCCTTTGGACTTAAGATAAATCGAAAGTCTCTCGTACCAAGCTTGCGGAGCTTGTTTAAGTCCATAAAGAGCTTTCTTTAACCTAAGAACATGATCGGGTTTGTCTAAACTTTCGAAGCCGGGGCTTGACTAACATAAACTTCTTTAATGTATCCATTTAAGAATGCAGATTTCACATCCATTTGAAACAACTTAAATCCTCGATGTGCTGTATATGCTAATAGCATTCGAATGGACTCTAATCTAGCTACTGGGGCATAGGTCTCGTCGTAATCTAAACCTTCGACTTGACTAAACCCTTTAGCAACTAGTCTAGCTTTATTTCTAACTACTTCACCTTTATCATCAATTTTATTTCTAAACACCCACCTTGTTCCAATGATTGTTTTATCTTTAGGTGGTGGTACTAATTCCCATACTTCGTTCCTAGTGAATTGAGTCAACTCTTCTTGCATTGCAATAATCCAATCGAGATCAAGAAGAGCTTGGTCAATAGTTTTGGGTTCAATTTTAGAAATCAAAGATATTTGACTAAGGTTTCTGTATGAGGCTCTAGTTCGAACTCCTAGACTTGGATCACCTATCACTTGGTCGATAGGATGATTCGTTTGAGTCCTAGTTGGATTTGGATTTGAGTCTACAACTTGATCCATAGGATGGCTTGTTTGAGTTCTAGTTTGGTTGGAGTCATCTATCACTTGGTCGATAGAATGACTTGGTTGACTTAGGTTAGGATTAACACTAGACCTGATCTCCGAATCAGAGTTAGGTCTAGTATGAGTCGGCTCGCTAATTGGGGTTGCCGGGGGCTTTGTAGGTTCGTGTCCTTCATCAAATACTACATTGATAGTCTCCTCGACTCTAAGGGTGTCGTGGTTATATACTCTATAAGCTCTACTTGTAGTCGAGTATCCTAGAAAGATTCCGGTCGTGGTTTTGGATGTAAATTTTCCTAGGTAATCTTTAGTGTTTAGGATATGTACCTTACACCCAAATACCCTAAAGTACTTGATGTTAGGTATTTTATCGTGATAAATCTCGTATAAGGTCTTAAGGTGCCTCTTTACCATAAAGATCCTATTCTGGACATAGCATGTCGTACTCACGGCTTCGGCCCAAAACCTATCGGGTAGGTTATACTCATTAAGCATTGTCTTAGCGGCTTCTTGTAGGGTTCTATTTTTGCGTTCTACTAGGCCATTTTGTTGTGGAGTTCTAGGGAAAGAGAACTCATGGTGGTATCCATTTAGGTTACAGAATTTTGTAAACCTATGGTTTTTGAATTCACCACCACGATCAGTCCTAAGTCTTTTGATTTTAATGCTTTGTTGATTTTCTATTAACTTAAATAGGTTGATTAATTGATCTAGGGTATCACTTTTGTGTTTGATGACCTAACCCAAGTAAATCTAGAGTAGTCATCAATAATGACTAAACAGAATTTACTTCCATTAAGTGACTTAGCTCCGTGTGAATCAAATAGATCCATGTGTAGGAGCTCAAGCACACTTTTGGTTCGTTCTTGACTAGTTAGTTGATGTTGTGTCCTAGATTGTTTACCTTGTTGACAAGTATTACATATTTTATTATCCAAGTTGTTTAGGTTAGGCAAACCTCTGACTAAATCACTCTGACTCATCTTTGTTAGGAATATTGGAATGGCTAGAGGGGGGGTGAATAGCGTAGATGAAATTCGATCGCGTTTGTGTCTACAATTTCATTAGTGCGCAGCGGAAATAGAAATAATAAAAGCAATAACGAAATAGACAACAAGCTAACACAATGATATAACGTGGTTCGGAACCGCACGGTTCCTACTCCACGGATCGAGCTCTAAAGAGCCCTAGTGATGCACACGCACTCACTAATGATAAACACTCCTTCTCGACACAAGTCGGAGGCGAAGAAACCCCTTACAATAGATCTTACAACAGTAAGAACGAAATACAAGCAATATACAATGTAAATATGAAATACAAGTAAAGAAAAGACTTTACAACACTTGCTTTGATTGCTTGAATGCTTGGTTGCTTGCTTGCACTTGGAGACCTGATTTGCACCAACAAATCGCCCCAATAGCCCTCAAGAACCGATTTCTTTTTCCTCCATCACGAGCTTCATATATAGCTTCAACCTGTGCTGGAAAAAGTCTATCAGTCGACTGATCGGGACCATCAGTCGACTGATGCCACTGTTGTCGTGAGACAACGGCTAGATCCACGCTGGATAAGTCCAACAGAACCTTCATCAGTCGACTGATTGTGACCATCAGTCGACTGATGGAGTCCTCACTCGACCAGTCGAGTCTCGACTCCATTCTGTGGCTGAATTCTCGAGCACTAGTCGACTGATCACACGATCGGATCGCTGAGCCATCACCGATCGGCCCACCTCCGCATGATCGCTAGGCCATAACCCGCAGTCAAACCCTAGTTGACTCGGTCCAGTCGACTGCCACATGGCACCAGTCGACTGGCACACCTCAAATATGAGGTTTTATCCCAAGTATGGTTCCCCCATACTTGCTAGACTACCCTTAGCCTAGACCTAAGCCTTCTAGCCACCTCCATCATCCTCACGCCTCTCGGATCCCTCCAAGTCATCCATGACTTGTTCATCCATCGCGCTAGCCTTCAGGTGCTTCCGTCGGCTATGTCATGCTAACGGTGTCTACACCGCCAAGGAACATTGGACTTACGCCGCCAAGACTCCGCTTGGACTTTACGCCGCCAACCATTGGACTTATGCTGCCAAGACTACCGCTTGGACTTTACGCCGCCAATATCAAACCCCTTGGACTTCTAATGCCAACCCATGTTGGACTTTCCATGCCAAGACCATGCTTGGACTTTCTATGCCAAGACCATGCTTGGACTTTCCCTTGCCAACCCATGTTGGACTTTTACATTGCCAAGACCATGCTTGGACTTTCCATGACAATTACATTGTCATATGTTTTTGTCGAAACATCAAAACACATCAAAACATCACTCGAGCCAAACTCGAGTCCTGGTCAATCGTGACCTGGGCCGATTGCACCAACAATCTCCCCCTTTTTGATGTTTGACAAAAAGCCAAACAAATAATTGAGTTAGAATACTAACTCTAATCCTTTACCAATTATCCCAAATTGGTAAATGCTCTCCAAATGTTTTCCCCCAAACATTCTCCCCCTTTTTGACTAACAGCAAAAAGTTGTCTCCCCAAGAGGGTCAATGTCTCATGTCCCAATGAGATCTTACAATCTCCCCCTTGGTCCAAAAAATACTTAGGATGCCTACCATCTTCCTAGTGATAAGTCCAATATCACTCAAGAGAGACAATCCTATTTACTCTCCCAATTTCCAAATTGGGTATCAAGAATCCCATTTTCCTCCTCATGAGGAAAAAAATTCCATCCATCATCCCATGATGGATACTGCCCCCTAAAGGCTTGCTCCCCCTTGACCATTGCACCAACAATGTCCTTGGAAAGTCCTTGGGAATTCCCTAAGCCAATAGGAATTCTAAGCCATCAAAATTAAGGTTAGAAATTCAATATTGAACTTTCCAACACCTTAAAATTGATACAAATCCTAAACACCTCTCCTAATCCATATCCAATGGATTTTCACCCTTTATCATGCTTCCCAAAGCATATCATAGGGTTAAGAGTGGTTAGGGACCTTAATCGCAGCTGAAATCGGGTTAAACAACTGTGGTTACCCTGAAATCAGGCTATCAGTCGACTCTGTCAGCTACCAGTCGACTAATGTGTCCATCACCGACCGATCGAACGGGCAATGAAAGTGATAAGGCGCTGGAGTCCAAACGCGCCATCACGATCAGATCGTAGAAGCAATGATCGATAATCAAAACTGATTTTCAAAAATCGGAGTAATTCTACGTAAATCAAAAAATCACGAAACTTGATACGTATATTACTTAACACGCATATAATCAGTGAAAAAATTTCGAAAAATATTTTTACCATTGAAATAGGAGATTGGTACAAAGTTCAAAACTATTAAAAACTTTAAAGTTTTTGATCTACTTTGTATCAACTTCTACAATGATGATGACTATCAAAAGATAGATTTCACCAAGGTTTTCTAAATTGATTTTAAGATGTTTTTGAAAACCTATTTTGAACCATAATTTATTGGCTAAATATACATAGCTTGTATATTAGCTTTCCTTATGATTCTTGGTGATAATTAAAATAAGTGTAAGTTCATCTAGATGCACTACCGATGCACCTTGAACCTAACCTATTATCCTAGCATCTCACATGTATCTAGGGTGTATACATACACATACATGTCAATTAGATGTGAGATGTGGGTTTTGTTCTCCCTAAACTAGGGTTTCATGCATTTTCTAAAGCAACTCTACTTGATTCCCTTATAACTGGGACTCTAAGTCATGTCATAGTTCTTAAATCAATTTTAATCAAGTTAATGCATGAATGTATGATCATGGCATAAATAATAGCATTATTAAAACATGGCCAATGATCATGATGCCATGACATATGATGAAATTTAAGAACACATGACATCTAAAATAACCCTAAACAATGTCATGACATGGTATATGATAGGATGCAATTTCATGTCATAATATATCAACTTTCATAAGCAATACCATTATACAAATATTCATCCATACATACAAGATTTTTCAGAAACAAAGATTTCATTTAACTTAAAACTTGTCTTTTACATTCAAAATGGAGATTGGCTATGCTCAATCTCACTACAAAAAAAATGACAACTACAAAAAAAATCTAATATCCTCTAATCGTCCGCAGGAGGTGGCGGTGGAGGAGGCTGCTGACTCAGGGTCCAGGCCCGCATCATCTCTAGCATATCGAGCTGATGCTGCTCTATGCGGCCCTGGGTCTCCTCCATCCGATCCAGACGTGCGCCGAAGGAAGCTCGCTCGCCAATAGCTCGGCGACCTAGCGTCGCCAACCGATCACGATAGTCTGAATCGGACTCCAGCCACGACGATCTGATGGACCCTCCGCTGATGTGTCTACCGCATCTGTCATCCTCATCGGTGGTGTCCGCATCCTCGCAGCCTCTCTGCCGCCTCTCACCGGGTACCGGAGGAGGCTCTCTGCGTGCCCTGGGGGGTGGTCGAGGCGCCAACTCCATCTGTCCAGCGCCCATCCGTAGCTTTGCTAACGAGAAGTTACGAACTAATATACAGTCGTACACCTCCGATAGCACTCTCAGAGAGCCCCTGTGGATGTTGACGCCTATGGAGTCTAGCCATGCTGTGATGATATGACCAAATGGCATATGCACTTTCCTCAGACAGGGAAGTGAAGTGCACAATGCAAAGGGAAAATGTTTAATGCAAAGTTTATATCTAATCGATGACGATGGCATATAGAAGAAAAAGATGGGGAGGCGAATCTTGGCGGCACGAGTGACAATGGAAGAAAACACCCAACAATGACCTTGTAAAGGACATTGTCAGGTGCAGACAACTCAGTGATAGGAAATAGATTCTGGGCCAGTGGACGAGGATAACCAAAGATATGCTCATGCATGGACTCCATAGAGATATGGGCAAAAGGCTCAGGTAGAGGAAAGTCCATGGTAGGGTAAAAGATAAAGGTGTCATCTGAAGGCCTACACTCGAGAAACTCTGCAGATCGCAGAGTGAACTCTAACTCGCGTTTTGCAATGCGAGTAGTGTAAGTAGGGTCGTCATCCACCTTTTTAAGGTTTTGATAGAATTCCTTAATAAGGTCATCATTAATTGGATGCGTGCACAAGACGATTTTCATCAGATTGTAGTATGCAATTAATTCCATGACATCACTACAATGCCTATTGAAAAAGTCCCTATCGATGTACCTAACCAACATAGGTTGGTACAATCAAGATTCACCCTCGGGTGGATCATTCCTACGGGCTCTCCTATTATGAATGCAATGTGATGATATGACATGCAATGGAAACAATACACGATTAGATAAACCTAAATTGTAATGGAAATGAAAATTAGGGCTCGGAAAGAAAAATCATTACTTAGGCGCCATTTGAATGTGTGTGCCGGAAGGAAGACTCAAATGTTGCTGAGGATCGCCGGAAAAGTCGCCGGAGAGCTTCAGACGCCGGAACCCTAATCGGAATAGGAGAAATAAACCCTAAATCGCGCGAACTAGGGCTCCAAAATAGGTGAAAAATGGAAGAGAAGAGGCTTGTTTATCAAACCTAAGACTTTGGAAGGTCGGCACGGCCGGAAGAGTCGGTCGGAGAGGGAGACGACGATCGGAGAAGGGAAGGCGAGGAGAGGTTCGTCGCGTGAAGACGCCGAACCCTAGCGGTTCGCATTTTAAAAACGCGATTCAGTCGACTGATGTGGAGCATCAGTCGACTGATAGCGGTTTATTACCGGGTTTACCCTACCGGTCATTGTCCTCCGCAATCGATCACTGAACCTTCAGAACGCGTGCTAGATTATCCGATCGGTGATGTGCACATCACTCGACTGCTCGTCGAGCACTCGACTGATGGCCTTCGGCCTCGGTGAACAGTACTATCAGTCGACTGATGGACCTCATCAGTCGACTGATGTTCGATTAGTCGAGTCATGGAGCTAGCACTCGACTGATGGTCGTATCGTATCGTGCTACAGTGTTATCAGTCGACTGATATCTGATTTCCAGTTTTGAAAATCAGAAGATCTCGATTTCATCATCTTAATTATTCCATTTTATCACGTTAGATCTTGTATATCGAATGTATTGATGTTACACTTTTATTCATGTATTTGTTAATGTATTTTAATGTTTTATTTCATTTTTGCAAACATTAACATTCAATGATTTCCAAAACCTAACATCTCACCCTTTCTAAGTATTGAAATTCACAATCAAGGTAAAAGACTTGTTTTGTGAGATGTAATCTATCATAGACATTCCTTCCATGTAAACATATGGTAAAACATATGAAGCATGGTGAATACAAGACATCAAGTTGTGTGGCACTTGAGTATCACTCTAGATGTTACCTTTACATCTTAACCACACATTTCTTGATACATGACCTTCCAAAGTGTGCCAATAATCAAAGGTACACACTATGACCTCTAAATCTAGATCGTGTCAATTTTATTGATTTTCATATTTTCAAGATATATATTGACACAACCTAAAATTCTTTAAAATTAAGGCTCAAGGATATTTCCAAGGTAACCATAACCTTGAAAGTAACCTTAAAGTGCCACCTTTATCATGGTTGAGTTAACTACCCATCCAATCAAGGTTGGCACACCCTAAACCCATCTTAGCGTGAATCAATCACGCTCTTAGGAACCCAAAACCGATTTGAGCTCCTAGGGTTAATTAGGTATTCCTTAGGGATAACCTCCCTAGATACCTTCCTAATGACCCTCCTAGGCTTATTAGCCTTGGTCATTTTGGTCTTGCCTAGGTTAACCTTAGGGATTGCCTCCCTAACAACCTTCTTAGTGGTCATCCTAGGTTTCTTCGAAACCATGGCCAATAGGCACAAACCTTGGCCAACTCTAGGAATGACTTCCCCATTGACCTTGGTCTTCCTAGACCTAGTTAGTGTTCCATAGTCAAATGGAACACTATGGTAAGCCACCTTAGGCTTAGGTTTTTGACCCAAACCCTTCTTGCCTTTGGTTGACTTTTGTCTTTTAGATCCTACTTGTTGACTTTGATTATTTGACCTAAAAGTTTGACCAATTGACCCTTGAAATTGATTTTGTATCTTGTTTAGGGTCTTTTTCAATTTCTCAAGCCTTGACCTCAAGGCTTGGTTCTCTAATTCTAATTGCCCAATTTTAGAATTTTTATTTAAATCTTGGGCATTGGACTTTCTTGGCAAATGCCTAGTCCATTTTGGATTAAAACCTAGATGTTCTTGGATTTTCTTAATAGATTCCTTAGGTATTGTTTTTCTAGGGACATTAGTCCCAAATTTCTCCTTATTCTTAAGGTGAACATTCTTAGCTCCTAAACACATATGTTTGTTATTTCTAGCATGCTCTTTATGATACATACCAAAATTGCTAAAATTAGTTCTAGCATGCTTTTTAATATTTAAATTAGACGGAGCATTATTTAAATATACCTTAGGGTTTGCCTTAGTGGCTCCCCCTACTTGTGATGCTCCCCTTTGCCCCTTCTTCTTCTTCTTTGGGCATTGACTCCGGTAATGACCCGGTAGTCGGCATTTGAAGCAAATGACATGCTCCTTGCTCTTTTGTCTTGGAGAACCGGCGTTCGTTGACTTTTGTTGACTTTTAGGCGCCGGAGGAGCTTTCTTGATCCTCTTTGGACATTTGCTCTTGTAATGCCCATACTCCCTACACTCAAAGCACATAATATGATTTTTGTTTGAAAATAAAGTGTTTGAGTTACCTAGGGTGGTGGTAGGTGCCGGAGTTGAATTTTGAGCTTCCTCATCTTGATCGGATGTTGAAAGCTCTTCTTGAGGTTGCTCCGGTGTAGAGGATGGTCTCTCCTCCTCAATCCTAGAAGTAGATGCTTCTTCCACCTCTTCTACTTCTTCTTTCTCCGATTCGGAAGTTAACTCCATCTCAACTTCCGATTCCTCACTTTCACTTGAGAATGAACTCTCATCATGGTATCTTGCCAATTTCCTCCATAGCTCCTTGGCATACATGTAATCCCCTAGCTTGCACAAAACATCATTAGGGATTAAATCTTCCAAAAGTTTCATTACCTTAACTTCGGTCTTGAGCTTTTGGCGTTGCTCTTGGGTCCACTTTTTCAATTTTAAGACATTCCCCTTCTTATCCCTAGGGGGTTCAAGGCCTTCAACGAGGATGAACCAATCCTCTATGTTCATCATCAAGAATGTTTCCATTCTTGCTCTCCATGCCGGAAAATCTTCTGGATCATATGGAGGTGGAGTGTTGATTTCCCATCCAAGCTTGTCTTGGAATTCCATCTTCACCCTCTAGCCTTTTGCCTTAGCTCCCGGTTGTTAATCCGTAGAAGAGCCCCGGGCTCTGATACCACTTGTTAGGAATATTGGAATGGCTAAAGGGGGGGTGAATAGCGTAGATGAAATTCGATCGCGTTTGTGTCTACAATTTCGTTAGTGCGCAGCGGAAATAGAAATAATAAAAGCAATAACGAAATAGACAACAAGCTAACACAATGATATAACGTGGTTCGGAACCGCACGGTTCCTACTCCACGGATCGAGCTCTAAAGAGCCCTAGTGATGCACACGCACTCACTAATGATAAACACTCCTTCTCGACACAAGTCGGAGGCGGAGAAACCCCTTACAATAGATCTTACAACAGTAAGAATGAAATACAAGCAATATACAATGTAAATATGAAATACAAGTAAAGAAAAGACTTTACAACACTTGCTTTGATTGCTTGAATGTTTGGTTGCTTGCTTGCACTTGGAGACCTGATTTGCACCAACAAATCACCCCAATAGCCCTCAAGAACCGATTTCTTTTTCCTCCATCACGAGCTTCATATATAGCTTCAACCTGTGCTGGAAAAAGTCTATCAGTCGACTGATCGGGACCATCAGTCGACTGATGCCACTGTTGTCGTGAGACAACGGCTAGATCCACGCTGGATAAGTCCAACGGAACCTTCATCAGTCGACTGATTGTGACCATCAGTCGACTGATGGAGTCCTCACTCGACCAGTCGAGTCTCGACTCCATTCTGCAATTCTCGAGCACCGACCGATCACACGATCGATCATTGCCTGAGCCATCGATCATTGCCCACCTTTGGCGCAATGCTAGGCCATAACCCGCAGTCAAACCCTAGTTGACTCGGTCCAGTCGACTGCCACATGGCACCAGTCGACTGGCACACCTCAAATATGAGGTTTTAGCCCAAGTATGGTTCCCCCATACTTGCTAGACTACCCTTAGCCTAGACCTAAGCCTTCTAGCCACCTCCATCAGCCTCACGCCTCTCGGATCCCTCCAAGTCATCCATGACTTGTTCATCCATCGCGCTAGCCTTCAGGTGCTTCCATCGGCTATGTCATGCTAACGGTGTCTACACCGCTAAGGCACATTGGACTTACGCCGCCAAGACTCCGCTTGGACTTTACGCCGCCAACCATTGAACTTATGCTGCCAAGACTACCGCTTGGACTTTACGCCGCCAATATCAAACCCCTTGGACTTCTAATGCCAACCCATGTTGGACTTTCCATGCCAAGACCATGCTTGGACTTTCTATGCCAAGACCATGCTTGGACTTTCCCTTGCTAACCCATGTTGGACTTTTACATTGCCAAGACCATGCTTGGACTTTCCATGACAATTACATTGTCATATGTTTTTGTCGAAACATCAAAACACATCAAAACATCACTCGAGCCAAACTCGAGTCCTGGTCAATCGTGACCTGGGCCGATTGCACCAACAATCTTGTGGATGAGTCTTGGGTGTGAGTGACCGAGTCGTCGGTGCCACTACCATGATTCCTCTTGCCGTGTCATAAGACACTTAGTTGAGGAGTTAATTAAGTTGATAGTGTAAATGTTGTTATTTCTAGTCCCTTTAAGAATTATTTTAGAGGTTTCGTTTGTATTAATTACACATTCATTTTTTAGAAATATGACCTTATAGTTATTATCACATAATTAGCTTACACTGAGAAGATTATATTGAAAATTTTCTACTAATAAAATGTTTTGAATGATAAAATTTGAGTTAAGCTCAATATCACCTGATCCGATGATTTTGAGCCTGCCGTAATTTCCGAAGGCTACCCATCCTTGTCGTTTGAATCGAAGCTTCGAAAACTTGAGTTGATCCCCGGTCATGTGTCGGGAGCAACCACTGTCCAACATCCATTGATCCTACACACAAGGTAGTTGGATCGGATATTGGATTTATTAAAAATTGGTTGAAAATTATTAACCTAAATCATCTCACCCATGTCTACATGATCAAACATGTTAATCCTATATGTTCTTGTGAGATGACTTCCAATTTTAGTTGAATTAAATTTAATGACTTAAACACTTGTCAACCTTGCGTTAGATTCGGATTTGACCTTAGGCTCATCAAGTCACCATTTCAAGATCATGGCTTCCAGGTCGTGGCGAGGCACAGAGGCCTTCTTTGATCGGAACAACGACCACTTCCTTAGACAAAGTCATTTTCAAGAAAATAGTAACTTGACTCACCTAAGACCACTTCCTGGTCTAACTAGTCTAGGATACGGCGAGGTAGCTTCAGCTAGTTCCGCTCCGTCAAGTGCATCGAACTAGATACGCCTTATCTAGCCCGAATACACAAGACTCCGCTTTCCTAATGTACTATCATCTCGCCGTGTCCTGGTACTATGTTATCAAGTATTGACGAGTTATAGTCCTATCTAACCATTCTAAAAAGAAAAATCAAACTAAATAAAAACTTAAACATGCAATTTCTAAGTTAAAACACAAACAAATTTCGTACTAGCTCCCCCTGGACCATTGAATCGATTCGATCTCTCCACATAGTGGATTTGGTCCTTGGGAACCCAGTACTGGTTTGATCCTAAGTTTGAAATCAAGGTGGTCTTAGGGACCCATGCTTGGACACATTTTTTATGTCGACTTACAATCGACATATACGACTTATTGGTCATGTTTGATCTAAACCCTAGCCCGGCCTTGTTGTGCACGGCCCTTTGCGATCCAAGTAGGAGGTCAAGTCCTTTGGATCCCAAAGTAAACCTTTCCAACGTATTCCTAAGATCTTCGACTTGACTTTTCAAGAGAGAGTTCTCAACTTCGAGTTTTTCAACCCGAGTTGAGTCCTTCTCTTGAACTCGACTAGTCGAAGAGGTTAGGGAGACCTCGTGTTTGAGGAGTTTAACTTCCTCAACCAGGGTCTCGACCTTGGACTCGGACTTAGCTAACTTTTTATTTAAAAACTTAATTGCACTATAAAGTGTAGTAATAAGAGACCGACTTACCTTGAGTGTATCTTTTGAACCGGATGCGTATCTGTGGCTCATCTTGAATAGTGCTTCGTAGTCCGACTCGTCTTCGGTTTCCGATTCAAGTTCCGGTTCTGACTCCGTCTCCGATTCCACCGGTTTAGCCATGAGGACTCAATCGTTATCTTCTTCCTCGAAAGCTTCTTCCCAAGTAGCGTTAAGTGCCTTTTTGTGTTTTGGTACCTTGCTCTTGAGTTTTGGGCATTCGGACTTAATATGTCCAAACCTGTTGCATTCATAACACCTTATGTTTGAACTTTTAGGCTTACCTTCGTTGGGTTGAGTGATGGCTCATTTTCGGCCCTTGACTATCCTCCAAACTAGGTTGACTAGTTCAGCCTCCATTTCTGAGTTGACCTCCGAATCGGACTCATCCTCTTCTTCCTTCAGGGGTGGCTTGCTGGCAGTTTTCTTTTTTGAACCTGCAAATAGTGCTATACCTTTCTCGGGTTCCGAGTTAGACTGCTCATGAAGTTCGAAATCAGAAAAAAGTTCATCTAATCTAAGTTTAGAGAGATCCTTGGAGACCTTGTAGGCATCGACCATGGATGCCCACAAGGTAGTCCTCAGAAAGGAGTTTAGGACATACCTTATAAGGTCACGGTTTTCGACCTTTTGTCCGATTGCGTGTAGATTGTTGACTATGTCCTGGACGCGAGCGTGGAGTTGCGTTGTCGTTTCATGTTCCTACATTTTTAGATTATATAATTTATTAAATAGAAGGTCGCGCTTACATACCTTGGCTTCATCGGTCCCTTTGTGTAGCTCCACTAGCTTTGTCCATAGGTCCTTTGCGCTGATGAAGGGGCCGACGCGATTTAACTCCTCCTTGGACAAGCCGCATTGGAGGATTTGTGTTGCCTTGGCATCGGCTTCGACTTGTCATTTTGTCGCAATGGTCCATTGATCATAACCCAAGGATTCACCCACTTCGTTAGTCGGAAGTGTGAAACCCGTTTGGATTATGATCCACATATCGATTTGGGTTTTCAGAAAGCATTCCATCCGACCTTTCCAGTAACGGAAATCATCTCCATTGTAAAACGGAGGTCGGACGGTGCTAAAACCCTCGAGATGGGCCATTGGAACAAAACAAGGAGACTAAAACGAAAACCTAGCAACGACAAGAATACACGAAAGTACCAAGACTTGCGTCTTGGATTAGTAGTGCGGAAGAAAATCTAACAAAAAGAAATAAAACAGAATTAAAAAAAAATAAAAAATCTATAAAATGGCTAGATTGGTGGTTTCATCAAATCTTAGCAACCCCCGGCTCTGATACCAATTGTTGGATCGATTGAAACGCTAGAGGTGGGGTGAATAGTGTTAAAACTTTCTTTTTGTTCGTTCGTTTAAAAACCGAGTAGATAATTAATTTACAGCGGAAAAGATAAGCAATAAAAAGAGAAGATAAATATTTTACTTGGTTCGTAGCCTTCGGCTACTACTCCAAGGCCCTAGTGGTCTTTGACCACGCACGGAGGGCAAAACACTAACGGAACTCCTCCTCGTTGGAGGTAGGAGTTAATCGATACAAGAAAGAACAAAAACTTGAGGTAGAGGGACACTCCCCCTCTCCTCGTATACGACAAAAGCTCCGAAACAAGTAAATAAACAACTGATATAAAGTTAATACCGACGTACAAAAATTAAAGAAAATTAAACCTAGACGTCAGAGAAGAAAGACATCGTTGTCGGAGAGTTGTAGCTTTGCGGAGGCTTTTGGAAGCTTGTAATTGATGAAGAAACCCTAGGATTGGCCCTCCTTTTATAGCCTTTGAGCCCCTTTTCGAGAGGAACCCTAGCCAATCACAATTGAGCACCAATCTCCTTGAAATGGGGTGATAAGCCTTGACTCCTCGAAGCTGATCATTGACCATCGATCGGCCGATCGATGGCCATCATCACGATCGATGGCGACATCGGTCGAGTCGACCTCAGCCGATCGATTGATGGCGTCGAGTCCTCGATGCTTGCTGCAAGTCAAAGTTAGCTCAAAGAAAACATTATTTCGACGGCCTTCGATCGTCTAATCTCGACCTAGACCATCGATGGGATGTCTTTGGTCGTATCTACGCTTAAGACCATCCCATAAAGAACTCCATTCAAAGTTATGTAACAACAATTGTTACTAAAAGTCAAATGGTACCCATTTCTATTTAAACAAGAAATAGAAATGATGTTATTTATCAACGAAGGAACATAAAAGCAATTATCCAGTTCCAAGACAAGTCCTGCAGGGAGTTTCAACAAATACGTTCCAATGGCGAGTGCAATAACCTTTGCTCCATTCCCAACACGTAAATTTGACTCTCCCTTGACGAGTCTTCTTCTATTCCTTAGCCCATGTATGTCATTACATATATGTGAGCCACACCCAGTATCCAATACCCAAGTGTCTAAGGAAATAGAATGACAATCAATAACAAAGATATATGAAAAAGATGGAGCATCTTATGCCTTATTCTTCTTCACGGACTCAAGATAAATCTTGCAATTTCTTCGCCAATGGCCCTACTTGTCATAATGATGGCAAGTGCCCTTTTGAGCTGGTTCTGCCTTTTTAGCCTTTTTCTTCTTCCCCTTCTGTTGTTCCTTTGACTCCCTCTTAGAACCTTTCTTCGAGGAATCAACTAACAACATCGTCCCCTGCTCATGCTTCTCAGAAGGCTCCACAGTCTTCAGCATGTTGAGCAGTACCACAGATGAACCTTCTTGCATCTCAGAGGTGAAGAGGAGCTTGGAGACTTCGAACCTTTCGAATCTCACTTGCTTATCAAACAACTCATAAAGATGAAGGACTACGATATGAGCATCCATATGCTCATGCTGCTTCCGTAGCTTGGATTCCATCATGGCTAGCATGATGCAACTCATTTGTTCAGAATCACTCACATGTTTCTGATAGGCCAACAATTGGTCTAGAGTTGCATTGTCACTAGGACGGGCGGGAAGAGGCGCTTCGAGGACATTTGCAAGTTTTTCAACCTTGAGAACAATTCTCAAGTTTCTAAGCCAGTCCAAGAAGTTCGGCCCAGTCAATTTATTCGAATTCAAAATGGAATGCAAATTCAAAGACATCATGATCAATAGATTAACTAAGAAATACAAAACGAGCATATATGAGAAAGATGATTTAAAATGCATCAATATACATTCATAAATCCCATTCATTTTTCAAATTTCAAAAAACCCCAAAATCACTTCGGGAGATCGTAGGTCCATCTCTGAATGAGCTGATATCCATCATAGATATGAACAACCTTGGAGAGAGTCCAACAAGTCATTCATAACTACGATGGTAGGTATCAAATATACCGATTGCATATCACGTATATGCAACTATCACAATGTGCTATCAACTAATTGAATATTCACACATACATCGGGTTGTTAACGCAGTAACAAGTATGCATCATATGCATAGCACCCAATTTCACCTCCCTTCACATCGACCTTGGAGAGAGTCCAATAAGCCGATGCTCCAGGTTAAAGCCAACCCATTAATCGAGAAATAGTTTTAATATGGTTAGAGCGCATTCAACCAATTAGCCCGGCTTGGAGAGAGTCCAACAACCAAAGCTAACGATTGACCTCTGACTCTTACCATATTAGTATTAAACTATTCCATGGTTTGAACATGTTCAGGTTCGAGCCGGGCTTAGAGAGAGTCCAACAACCCAAACAAGAAACGAAACTCTGGTTATAACCATATTAATGGAAGATATAGGCTTTAATATTGAGTAAGGGTTTTTATGTCTCATCCTCTTTGCATGCAAATAACTATTATCTACATGGCATGGCATACATGACATACATCTACATGTCACGACATGCATGACATAATGATATGCATCTAATGCAATTATATGACATACAATTATGTCATGTACAAAATTTCCTTATATGTCATAACTATTTATGGAAATAAAATATGTTTAAGATTTGATTCTCCAAATCAAATCATGATTAAATTAGGAAATAAATTTCCAAATCTAATCACATATTTTATTTGTGGAAATAGTTGATTAAGGAAAGTCAATTTAGGAAACCAATTTCCTAAATCATCAAAACTACTTATGGAAATAAAATATTTAAAGATTTGATTTCCCAAATCAAATCATGATTAAATTAGGAAACAAATTTCCAAAATCTAATCAAATATTTTATTTATGGAAAATATCAATTTCCATAAATACTTCCAACTTTCCAAAAGTAGAAGATTTCCATAAATACTTCTAGACTTTCCAAAATTGAAAAATTTCCATAAATACTTCTAACTTTCTAAAAGTAGAAAATTTCAAGAAATATCATTATGACTATCGCAAAATAATTTTATGATTATGTCGAAACACAACCTGGGCTCTGATACCACTGTTGTGTTTCCGACACCGCGGCGAGTGTGTGTTCGAACATGTTTCGCAAACATGTGTACAGCGGAAGGAATAAAATAATAAATCTAATTTATTGCAACACACACATCACACACATGCATAGTACAACATGTGTAGACATAATCGTAAATTCAAATTTTGCAATAAAAGGAAATTTATACTACGTATACCTGACGTATCACGTGTAGCGAGAAAGACATCAACCGGAACGATTCTCGCTAGAATCGTCTCTATCCGTATCCACGCCGAGTATCTTCAGGATGACTTCACAAAGTCACGAGCCTCGTCTTCATACGGGTTACAAGCCTCGTGTTGAAGACGATGTGATCGAGAGAAGATCACGATCTGAATCAAAATTCGGATCCAAAACGAGTCCTCAAAAACTCGCTTCTCCGGAGAGGTATTCGTCAACCGTTTGACGAATCCTTCGTCCTCCACCTATGAGGATTACCGGAGATCGAATCCCTGGCAAGGCTACCTCTGTCGGAGCTCCAAACATCGTCCAAACGACGCTCTGACAAGAAGGAAACAAGCTGTCCAGAAAACTAGACAGCTTTGGTGGGGGAGTTAGCGCCGGCCAAAGGGAAGAGGACCGGCTAGTCCTTGGTCACTAGAGCCAAGGAGGGTCGCCGAAGGATCACCGGAAGCAGCAAGTGGCCGGCGGCAGCAGGTGGTTGTCTGACGGCAAGGAGGTGGCAGCAGCTCCATGAAGTTGGTGGCAACACCATGTTGGGCGGCAACAACAAAAGAGGAGCTAGGGTTTTTGGGCGGCAACTCAATGGCTTATTCCCTTAGGTCTTTGGAAAAACCCTTAAGCCGTTTTTTTATAGAGAACACATTCTCCTAACGGTTATTGGTTCATAACCAAAACCCGTTAACCCGCTCCAATAACTTAAGTTAAAATAAACCGAACCATGTTTGTCTATTTTAAGTTAAAACGAACCGAACCAACTTTGGTTCATTCGTTTAAAACAAACCAAACCCTTTGGTTTATTCTCCTCCATTGGATAAGAACCAAACCAATTTAGTTCATCCATCATGTCTTCATAAGACACGGCCCATCCACGCTTCCATTGCGACTGAAATGATTTTATGCTCGCTCCTTGTTTGGTCCAACCAAACCTAGTTTCTCTCAGTCTGAGAATCTCATTCTCAAGCTCGTTTTAAATCCTTCGGATTACGCTCGTTGTGCGTGTGACCAAATAGGTTCTCGGTTTATGTTGGTCATCTATAATTAACCATTAATTATAGAACGATCATGAGTGGCACCTAGTAGTACATCATTATCCTCAATTAACCGAAAAGATCAACGGTTGATCCAGAACTATTTCTGAAATCCTTCAGCAGCTCGAATGAATCGTGCCCCATTCCCTTCACTCATCTTATATCCACTTGGTTCAGGACATGGTCTATAGTGTTAATCCCCACTAGGTTGACTACGTCACACCTAGCCCAAGTATCATTTCCTCGTCCTACGGATTCTAGTTACTGCACATGTATCGAAGAGTACCTTACTTTAAACATGTAATGCTTTGGCCAAAGACTTTAGTAACAATCCGACGAAAGGCCATGGGTATACATCTCCTCGCAAGGAGTGGTGAATCCTTTATAGGCTATTCAAACACCTTCGATCACTTCGACTTATACCCAATCATTCCGGGTCCACATCTCCTTAGAGATGCTTGCTTAAGATGTCAAAGCATAAGTCTTTATGATCAAGATGACTTGAATACCGCAAGTCAAAGGAACATCGCACCTAAGCTATAGTAAGAACTTCATTAACATATCTATATATGCAGAGAACCATATGAAGTCTTACGGCTGGTCACTCCAATGAACTAGTTACCATAACTAGCATCCACGATTAACTCCGGACATCACAATGTCTCCAGCTAGTGAGAATCAGCTGCTTGGATACACCAAGGAGTATACCTCATGCTAGTCTCGACAGAATCAATGGTGTCCAAATCCATCAATTCATCGACTAGGGATAATTCCGATACATCACAATTACACATGTAGAGATACTCACTAGTTGTGATCCAATCACAAATTCTCTCATGATGTGAATCGTATCGTGGACATTCAGTAAATGAGTTTATGATCTAATAAAATACATGAAAACATGCATACTCAAATAGTGAATCTTCATTTATCATATAAATGGTTCAAACATAAGGCGATTGCCTTAGGACATCTCTCATATATTACTAACAGCACGAACATTCTGATCGCGCTACGATCCGACATCAAGGAGTTGCTGTCGGGATTAAGAAGGGCTACGTTACAAGAATAACTTCTCGACTAAGGTGTAGTTAAAAGATACGATAGTTAAAAGATATGATATCCTTTATACACATGGATCTCTGGAGAGATCAAGTTTTTTTTTCTGCTGCATTTGCCTTTATTTTCGCAAAAGATCTCAACAGTGGTATCAGAGTCACTTGTGTATACATAAAGATCATTGTATGTCATTTTATATGTGATATAAAATTTGAATAAGAAGTTTATTATGAGTGCATGCATGATTATTTGGGTGATTTTATGCATGACATATTTTTTGATCGAATACCATGTTTATCGTTCAGATCTATCACCCAAAATTGATATGAACAATGGCAAGCAAGGGTCTCGAGTTCATTATGATGGACTAAGGGCAGCGACTCATTCAAAGAGTTGTAAATTTTTGCTCCGGGGGCACTGCCCCTACACCTCGCAAGGGGCGCTGCCACTTTGATGTGAGCGAAACATATAGGGTTTTACGAGTAGTTTTCGCTCACATCTCATTATATTTTAAGTTAGTTTCATGCATATGTTGCTCTGTTTTACATCCATTTCCTATTTTCTGGTTCAGAGGTTTGCTCTTTGTACTTTTGTGTGCAGGTTAGCATTTTGGGGGAAAAGGCGGACTTTCGGAGCAAAAGAAGGATATTTTGCGGCTAGACGCAGAATGAGACACGGCTAGGGTGTGTGGCTATACACGGTCGTGTCCAATGGGCGAGATCAGCCACCCCAGAGCCGCACACAGCCTGGTCATGTGGAAACACACGGCCGTGTGGTGGCCTGCCAGATTTGCGTGACTAGGGCTTTTTCTAGATTTTGCAGCGGGCCGAGATGATGTCTATATAAGGATGGCACCACCCAAACCCTAGGGGGGAGGCACGATGGCTAGGACGCCACACCGAAGTCCTAAAAAGCTTCGAAAACTCGCAACGGGGAGGAGCAACGCCGCCGGAGGACCACGCTTGTACTTCAATGCCAAAGAGAAGACCATGAAGGCATTGTAATCCATTGTTCCTGTGCTTTATTTCTGATGTATTCGAACATATACATGCTTTGTGATTCCTCCCTTACATACATGGAGTAGTTCCTTCGATTCTAGGATTAGGGAGTTGCTTGTGTGCACATTACATGTTGGTTCACGTTAAATTCTATCTTTGAGTTTAATTTGGCAATTGGAAGTTGTTTATACAAAATCTATGTGTGTTTGGTTTTTCTACCAGCTGTGCTTAGGCGATACAAGGGGTGACAGCCCTTGTATATAAGATTTAGGGGTATTTTATACATGGAACCTTGGGGTAAACCTGATCTCCTATAACCGTGGGTAGAAGGATGCGATGGAACCGGAAACAGTTCATCGTAGGGATCGATTCAGCATCCTCGTACCATATATCCCGTCCTTTTAAGGCGAAGATAGCTCCCGGTAGATGCGGTGGCTCATCGGGAGAGTGTATGATGTCCCTTCCACAAAAACATAGCTAAACGTCTAAACAACACCAGTTGACAACATTGTTTTGCGACACAAACAAAACCGAAGTCCTAGAATCACCTTTTGAAGACCTCGGCACGCTCCCTTCTTCCTCCGTGTGACACCGTATAGAGTATAGTCCACCGACAACCCTCACAAATCGAAACCTCTTAAAGTCTACTTTCGAACAATTTCAACCACTGAAATATCGATATTCGAATCCCAATCCCTTTGGGATCGATAATCTTTTATTACTTGATAACATCCATGCACTTGCGGGCGTTGAGCGCGAGCGCGTGCTTCGAGTCCTCAACGGCCTCCGTCGGACGATTTGAGGTCGCATTCGTGTGCATCAGGTTTTTCACGCCGTTGCCGGGGACTGATCGATTCAATATCGAATCGAGAAGTGGATAATTGGATCGAACTTAGGCTAGATTAATTTTCTTATTTTATTTTATGTTATTTCATTTTAGATTTTTTCTATTCAATTTGCAGTTTAGATTAATTACATCTTTCTTTCTTTCAGTTTTTAGTAGTGCTCTAGTTTAATAAAAAAAAAAAGGGGAGACTCTTGTCGACCCACTGCTATTCCTTTCCTTACCTATAATTTCCTGTGTATAACGATGCATGCTTTTACTCATGACTATGGTCAATTTAATGCTCTATGTTTTGGTAACATTTATTGTGAGCATTGTGGTGAAACATGACATACCATTAACGATTATTCGGATATATTCGAACCTTCACAATTTGAACAAGAAGATGTCACCTACAATTACAACCAGTGGGCACAAGATGATTTCTATTCATATAGTTATGACACTGGGTACTTAAACCCTAAATATTGTCTACCTAAATCCCGACTTGGGCAGATGATGGAAGATTTCATTCGAATAGAACAAGCGGCAAATGATGAATTCCGACGGTGGCATTCGCAGACAAAGACTTAATATTGTGTCCCAAGTGAGAAAGAGTACTATGAATCGCCATGCGAATTTTATCCAGAACCAAGTCTTCACCCAGAAGCCTTGCAAGATAAAGTTACTAGGGAATGCAAGGAGCATAGTCAACAATTCACGGAGTTTATGCAACAAAATCTGGTAGATGAAGAAACCAAATGACTAGAAGGTGGCTTTGATGATTGGATTACACCTAATATGGCAGAGACTCACTTTGAGCGAATGGATGATGAGGACGTAGATGACATTGGAAGTAAAGAAGGACAATCCATTCGATCACCACTTGAAGAAGAACTTGAGGATTATTTAATTAATACTTTAATCGATGAGTGCATTGTTTCAATTAAAACACCTCCTAACCTCAAGGATCTAGAAGAACATACCTTAACCCTCACTGAAACTTTAGATACTAGTAACAAAACTCTTTTAGTGATTGATAATGATAAAATTTCATTCGACGTAATAGAATCTACTAATCAATCTTTTGGTGAGGATGTCTATGGTGAGTTAAATTATTTATAGCATTTAGAATATAATGATCAAACTATTAATGATTTGTTGAAACTAAGCATGTTAAACCTCGAGTCAAGGAAAGCATCGCACAAGTATCTTGCTCCTCCACGAGGAAGATTTAAAAGATATAGTAATGGAGGACCAAAAGGCAAGAAGCGAAAGATGAGAAAGTATCTCGCTCCTCCACTGATAACTGTCATTTTGTCAGATTATTTTGGTACTTAATATCATTGTTTTTATCCTCTCGAGTGATTAATTATCGATTATTTGCATGTTTTATGAGTTGGATATATTTTTGGACCTTATTGTAAATTTTCCTAATTTTTGGACTTATATGCAAATTTTATATTTTAATTGTAGGAGATCAAGATGAGGCAATGGACTAGACTCAAATTGGATCAAATATGACTTCATCTAGGGCTAGAAGGATATTTTAAGCTGGATCAATCTGGACCTTTCGTCGTGTTCGAGGGCAATTTAATCAAGAGAACAGATCTGAGCAATATGGATCGTCCGATGAAAGCGGCTTGATTTTGAGCCATCTACCCAGATTTGGAGAGATCTGGTCCATACATATTGATCTGTACATCTGAACCCTTCCTCCAGATTCGACCGATCATAATTATCCCTTCAGATGGACCAGATCCATCCATTCAAAGTCAGAGTATTCTCGGCCGTTGGATGCACATCCCATTAATGGATTAATCAAGGCAATCAGAACCTAGGTTAATGTATGGCTGGGATTGATCCTTCTTGGATCGGACGGCTGCTAAAATGAAGCTTAAAAACCAACATTTTCCCAATCGCCCTCCATCGCGCACGCAGCACAGAAGCTCTTCTTCCCATCCGCTCCATCGCGCGACGCCGGCGCTCCGCCGACTCCTCACGCGCGACACCGCCAGCCGTCCACTCACTCCGCCAAGGCCGGTGGTGGTCCACCCATCTCCACCTCCATCCAGCCAGCATCTCACAGCACCGCCCGACCACAACCGCTTCTTCACCGCCGCCAGCTCCTCGTCTTCCACAGCTCCGGCCATTGCTCTATCGTCGCCGATCACCGGAGTGGGGATTCCCCTCCGGTTTCATCTCATTCCAGCCTCCACAGCTCAAGCAACCACCACCTCAGCTCCGTAAGCTCATCCAGCAGTCCATTTCCAGCGCATTTGCGGCCAGCTCCAATACGGCAGCGCCGAATTTCCACAGCTCTTTCACAGTTTCTTCCGAACAACATTTCCAGTTTGGATTAATTGCAAGTGTTGATTGTTTCTTTGGTTTAGTTTATGTTGAATGATTGTAACAGTTTCAATCTTCCACATTTTGAATTGCACGCGTTTAGTTTAACTTGTTCCATGCTCATATAGTGTTCGATGAAATATTTCTTAGAGTAATTAGGATGTAGTTAGATTAGGAACTTAGTTTATGTTGTCTTTAATTTCATAGAGATCGTAGTTTAGTTAGTTGCTTTCTTTTACATCATGTTCATGCATTAAATTTTGTTGATAAATTATTTATTTCATTTAGTTGTTAGTTAAATCTGTTCTTCCCCTGCGCTTTAGCAGCCGCCTCCACCTTGCTTCCATCCCTTTTCCTCCATTGATTTGTGGAGGAACCGTTTCATCGAGATAATTCGGCGACGTCCTCCATCTCCACAACATTCACCTTCTCTTTTGGATTCGAGGAGGAGTCTGCCCCGACGACACTTCTTCGAGCTCAATCGGATCCGCGAGAGTTCGGAGTATCCATCAAAATACTGGATTCAGGAGTTTGCACCATCTCACATCTATTACCGTTTGCGGAGTCGCTATCGAGCTTTGTCGGACTTAGCCAAAGGAACTTGTTCATTCTTCGAGCCTATCTTGGGTTGATCAGATTAGTTCCTCTTACAGTTGTTGTTGATTTACTTCCGACATTATTTGATTTAGTTGTTGGATATTAGTTATGGATCTTAATTACCTTGCAACTGTAGATTAGAACACAAAATCTAAACCCCCCATCTTCAGTAGAAAACCCAAAGCAATAACTAGTGATCCTAAGTTTACTTTTCTTTCAATTACACTCGTTGAGAAACGATCTGGGCCATCCACTATGCTATATTAGTGTACTTAGGGGGTTCGGTAATTAATTTGAAACGGTACCATGACAAAATTGGCGTTATCAAATTTTGGCGTCGTTGTCGGGGAGTGTAATGATGCTTAGTAGAATTAGGATTGTTTGCCGATTTTTTTGGAAAAAAAAAAATCAAAATTCAAAAACTTTTGTTTAGGGCTTCATTCTTTCATTTTGTTATATATCCATGTATTTTATCATGTATACTTCCTGCTTCTTTTGATATTTTTTGTTAGTATTTCAGGAAAGGACAGAAAATTTCTTTGAGCATGGATCCATATTATCATCAGTGTGGAGACTTCAGTAATGCTTACTATTCAAGCACTGGGTGACAAGAGTATTACCAACCTGAAAATGAGTATTATCAGTACCAACCGCAATATCATGAGCCTGTTCCTCAATATCATCAGTCTTATCAGCAGGACAGGTATAATTCGATTTCTAGTACATCTTTTCATAATTTTGACTCAGATTTCAAGTATGGGCACACACCACCCTATGTTCTTGAGCAGTCTCAGTGTTATCTACTGTAACGCCCGTAAAATTTCTAGCAATTTTACAAGAATTTTTGGCTTGATGATAATGGGCTTTATGTGGGCTTTTTCAAAAATAAAAAAAAATAAGCCAAAAAATGATGCAAGGCCTAGAAATTGAACCCCAAACCTCTAGAGATAGCCAAACCCTATAGATGCATCCACAAACCAGAAGCCCAATGAGATGTTATTAGTAGAGGAATAGGGGAAATTATAGTTAGGTGTAAGGGAGATTAAGGGACTCTTCAAGTGAATAAATAGGGGGAATGAGGGGACATGAGTTACCAAACTTGTTTTCTCCTCCTCTTCTTCTTCCTCACCGAACTCTAGAGCTCCCCCTCTCCATTTCTTTGGCCGAACCCCATCCAAGCAAGGAGAAGGCTAGATTTGGCTTTCCTTAGGTCATCTTTCCACTAAAAGCAAAGAGAAGGATGTAAGTATCCCTCACCTGCATACGAGTAGCTTTCGGTTGATGTTTTGTGTAAAAATCTCTATGATATGTTCAGCCAACATGTGTTCTTGGTGTTTTATTGAAGTTCTATACCTTATTTTACATGCACATGATGAAGTTAAGATGTAGAATGAATTAGGTTAAAAGTTAACCCTAGAAACCCCTATGATATGTTCGGCCAACATGTGTTCTTGGTGTTTTATTGAAGTTCTATACCTTATTTTACATGCACATGATGAAGTTAAGATGTAGAATGAATTAGGTTAAAAGTTAACCCTAGAAACCCCTATGATATGTTCGGCCAACATGTGTTCTTGGTGTTTTATTGAAGTTCTATACCTTGTTTTACATGCACATGATGAAGTTAAGATGTAGAATGAATTAGGTTAAAAGTTAACCCTAGAAACCCCTATGATATGTTCGGCCAACATGTGTTCTTGGTGTTTTATTGAAGTTATATACCTTGTTTTACATGCACATGATGAAGTTAAGATGTAGAATAAATTAGGTTAAAAGTTAACCCTAGAAACCTCTAAGGACTATTCGGCCAACATGTGTTTTTGGTGATTAATTGAAGTTTTATTCCATATTTTGTATGCATATGATGATGTTAGTATGTTAGAGGGATTAGGTTAAAAGACTAGCCCTAAAAGCCTACATGGATCATTCGGCCACCCCCTTGTATTGATGTTTCAATGAAGTTTTATTCCATGTTTTGTATGCATATGATGATGTTAGTATGTTAGATGGATTAGGGTAAAGGCTTAACCCTAAAAGTCCTATGAACCATTCGGCCAACCATTGTTCCTTAACATGCTCTAGGTTAGGTTAACATGTGTTTTATGTTTAGGTGAATTCATGTTGACTTGTGATATTAAATGATGCTAGATGAGGATAACATGCTTTAGGTTAGTGTTTACTTACTTTTGATGTTTATGCCTTATGTCATGCCCTATATGTATGTGATATTTAAGATAAGTTATGAAATGAAATACGATATGATTATGAAATGAGAAATGATATGTTCATGAAGTGAAGTATGAGATGTTATGAATGAAGTATGTTATGTTTGCAAAATGAAATAAGATATGTTATAATAAAAGCATATAAGTATTTTACCTTCTGCATGACTTGTACCAGGACCCTAATAAGGTCCAAAAAGGGATGGGCTCCTAAGATACCCTAAGTCGACGTACTAAGATCGGGCCTAGGATGGGCTCCTATGTATGATTGCCCCTAGGTCGACGGACTAAGATCAGGCCTAGTACGAGATGGGCTCCAAGATGCCCTAGGTCGATGGAGTAAGACTCGGGCCTAGGATGGGCTTCTACGCTATGACGATTGCCCTAGGTCGACGGACTAAGATCGGGCCTAGTAACCTAGTAAGTTCGAGACTTGCTACCTCGGGTCTATTTAGGGATGCGCGCTATGATGATGAAGAAGTGGTACAATGTCGGGCCCAAATATGTTGAGATTATATTTACGTACCTATAATATATGTTTTCAAAAGCATCCTGCATAGGTTACACGATTTGATTGCTATGTTGATATGTCATATATGTGTTGCATGTTATGTCATGTTTATGTTGCTATGTTACATATGTTATATGTTATGTTTGATTAAGTCATATATATACATGTTATGCTGCTATGTTATGGATGATACATGTTATGTTTACTTATGTTACTTATGCTACATGTTAAGTTGCTTACGTCATGTATGTTACATGTTATGTTGCTTATATGTTATGAATGTTACATGTCATGATTAATGTTGATATATGGTTTTTGTGAGTAGGACAGGATCTTACTAAGCCTATGTGCTTATAGTTTATCTTTCCCTCGTACTGCAGATAAGGGTAAGGGATGGATAAACTAAAGGGAGCAGCAGGAGGGGCCAAATGTGTGTGGTAGTGGCATGGTGGAGAAGATCCGTTATGTCCTTATATATATGTTTCCCTATGATGATGATGTTTATGGATGTCCTTATTTATGTCCTCTTATGATGATGATGTTTATGGACTATGTTAAGAAGAAGTATCTATATATGTTATGATGCATGCCCTATGTTAAGAAGAAGTATCTATATATATTATGATGCATGTTCTATGTTAAGAAGAAGTATCTACATATGTCAATGCATGTTTATGTTTAAAAGAAAAGAAAAAAAATATACATCTAAAGTCTTCCGCTGTAAGTAGTAAGAAGTGTATGTATGTACGGTCGCGTCACGCGCTGCCCCTCCGGACCCTTAGAAAAAGGGCGAGCGTGATAGGTTGGTATCAGAGCGGATCTGCCTTTCCACTACATACACATCAAGCTCCAAATCCTGCCGCTCCAAGTAAGAATTCTATGTCTACTCTAATTTTGTTCATGTATGATATGAAATACCTTTAGCTTATTTTGTTCATGTATGATATGAGATGCCCTTAGCTTATTTTGTTCATGTATGATATGAAATGCCTTTAGCTTAAAATATGCATGAAAACATGAATGATAACTTTATGCTAGCTTTAGTCTAATTATGCGTAGATGAATGAATGAAAAACTTATACTAGCTTTACTTTAATATATGAAGATAAACATGTACGGAAGGCAGCGAGTAGAGCGATGAGATAGCACCCGCCTGACCTTACACACGTAGTTACTGAACTCCCGTGACAAGTCACAGAACAACAACAAGTAATAAATGCCCTAATGAATCGGCGAAACCCTCGCCCCACGGTGGCCCGGCGATGGTTCGACGAAGCTTACGATCCAGTGGCGGTAGGCAGGCGGAAAATTTCTGCTGTGCTTGGTGAGCCATGGGATGCGAGGCTGGTTGAGAGCGATGGAAAGCATCGTGGAGCTACTGGACTAGCCCGAATGCGAGAAGATTAAGTGTGCATCATTCTGCCTTTTGGGAGATGCTCGGATATGGTGGGAACGAGTTAAAGCAAAGAGACAAGTAAATCAGATGAGATGGACAGATTTTGAGTACGAATTTTTCGAAGAATTCTTTCACATGAGGGTAACCAACAAGCATTACGACGAGTTCACTGGGTTCCGACAAGGTGACCTATCAGTCAGTGAAGCCGTGAAGAGATTCAGCAGGCTCGCGCCTATGTCGAGTTAGTCGACCACGGAAGAGAAAGGTCGGACTCATGCTGAAGATGCTCAGGCGAAATAGCTCACGAATGTGGCGTGAGTCCATAGGCCGTAGATCGGAGGAGGTTGTTGATGGTGCCACGATTATCGAGCATTACGAACAACATTAACCCGACAAAGAAGGCGAGTGAAGGCGGTCGAGGCCCGGTCGGGAGTCGGAGGAACCGGAGTACTTGGAAAGGGAACCACAGCGGCAGAGAAAACAATGGGAGGATCCTAAGGTGGTCCGGACAAACCGCGACCCGGGATCCCTGCGTAGCTACTGCGAAAGATACATCTGGAGTATGCTACCAAGGCACAAATAGATGTTACAACTGTGGACGGGCATGACATAGAGTCGGATCGCCTATCCAGTTCAGCACCTCTCTCAAGAAGATGCCCGCCAGGAGTGCTCCTCCACAGTTACATCAGATGCAGGCTGCAATCGAAGGAACCCCGATCAGCCAAGGGAGACTAGAAGCCCCACCAGTTATGACAGATGCCAGGGTATTCTCTCTCACCCAAGAAGATGTGGCGAACGCCTCTACAGTTGTCACAGGTCAGATATTTATTTTCTGTCAGCATGCTACTGCATTATTTGATACTGGGGCAACACATTCGTTTGTTTCTACACACTTTACTGGAAAGATAGACATACCACCACAAGCTCTAGATCGCCAGTTCTTAACCACTCTCGAGAAGTAATGCCCTCCACTCATATGCTGCGAGCCGCACCCATCAGAATCGCAGACAGAGAACTCTATTGTGATCTGATAGTGCTCGACATGCAGGATTATGATATTATACTGGGCATGGATTTCTTAAGCAAGTACGGTGCTTCAATCGAGTGTCGTAAAAGAAAAGTGGTCTTCCAGCCGGAGGCGGAACCTATGTTTGAATTTATTGGAGAGCCAAGGAGAAGAGTCAATAAGATTTTATCAGCCCTACAGGCACGCAAGATGTTAGACAGTGGATGCACTGGGTTTCTGGCACACATAGTTGATACAAGTCAAGCAGAGGATCAGAAGCTAGAAGATGTCAGAGTTGTATGCAACTACCCAGAGGTATTCCCAGATGAACTACCAGGGTTAGCCCCAGATAGAGAAGTTGAATTTGAGATCGAATTGATTTCTGGTACTAACCCGATCTCTAAAGCACCTTACCGTATGGCGCCGGCTGAATTGAAGGAGCTTCAGGGACAGCTACAGGAGCTACTCGACAAGGGACTTATTCGCCCAAGTCGCTCTCCATGGGAAGCTCCAGTGCTGTTGGTGAAGAAGAAAGATGGGTCTATGCGAATGTGCATAGACTAATGAGAACAATAATGTGACGATCAAGAACCGACTTTGCCATGGATTGACGACCTGTTCGACCAACTAAAGGGTGCCACCATCTTCTCTAAGATCGACCTGAGGTCCGGCTATCATCAAGTAAAAGTGAAATCAGATGATATACCAAAGACGACCTTCCGGACAAGATACGGACATTACGAGTTCGTAGTTATGCCCTTCGGAGTGACGAATGCACCTGCTCTGTTCATGGATTTGATGAACCGGGTATTCTCGGCATTCCTCGATAAGTTTGTGATCGTCTTCATCGACGACATACTGATATATTCGAGAACCCCAGAGGAGCATGCAGAACACCTGAATGTGGTATTGCAGATTCTTCGGGAAAAGCAACTATTTGCAAAGTTCTCCAAATGCGAGTTCTGGCTCGAACAAGTATCATTTCTGGGTCACGTTATATCCAAGCACGGAGTGATGGTAGACCCAATAAAGATTGAAGCCGTGAGTAACTGGAACCGACCAAAGAATGCCAGTGAGATCAGAAGCTTTCTTGGGCTAGCAAGCTACTACCGAAAGTTTGTAGAGAACTTCTCCAGGATTGCAGCCCCTATGACAGTCCTCACCAGAAAGAACAAGAAATATGAGTGGACGGACGCCTGCGAGAGGAGTTTCACATAATTGAAAAGGAGACTGACCAGCGCTCCAATCCTTGCTTTTTCGGACAGTAACGAAGGCTTCGACATGTACAGTGACGCCTCCAAGTTGGGACTCGGAGCTGTACTCATGCAGAACGGCAAGGTCATTGCCTACGCCTCGAGGCAACTTAAGGAACATGAAAGAAATTATCCCACCCACGATTTAGAGCTAGCGGTCGTGGTCTTTGCTCTCAAAACATGGAGGCATTATCTATATGGAGCTCAGTGTAGGATTTATACAGACCACCAGAGTCTGAAATATTTCTTCACACAGAAGGACCTGAACATGAGACAACGCAGATGGCTCGAGCTCGTCAAGGATTATGACTGCGAGATCTTCTACCATCCGGGGAAAGCAAACAAGGTGGCAGATGCACTCAGCAGGAAGTCCTGCGCCACCTTGATGTCTCTGTCAGTGTTATCTCAGCCCTTAGAAAAGGAGATTATGTGTTACGGGGTTGAAATCATTTCCGGACAGCTCTCGACCATGACAATAGCACCGACGCTGTTCGATGATATACTGGAAAAGTAAGCCCGTGACCCAAGCATTCAGAGGATCAAGCAAGAGGTCCTAGAAGGAAAGGACGACGGGTTTCGTATCTCTGATAGTGGAGTACTCTACCTCAGGGATCGCTTGTGTATTCCCGACGATCCAGAATTACGGAAGAAGATATTTGAGGAAGCTCACTAACTCCTTATGCGATGCATCCCGAACTACCAAGATGTACCAAGACCTCGAAAAGAAAATTCGTGGTTCGAATGAAAAGAGATGTGGCTCGATATGATTACACCGACCGCCAAAGGGTTAAAGAAGAACACCAGAGACCTGGAGGAACACTGCAGCCGATCCAGATTCCAGAATGGAAATGGGAAGACATTTCTATGGATTTCATCTCAGGATTGCCCAAGACAACAAATGGTTATGATGCTATATGGGTAATTATGGACAGATTGACGAAGTCCGCCCACTTCTTAGCAATCAAGATGACCTATTCGACGGAGCAACTGGCTCAGTTATATGCCCAGGACAGATTCCAGGTCTCTGCAGTGTTCCTCCAGAGACCTGGAGGAACACTGCAGCCGATCCAGATTCCAGAATGGAAATGGGAAGACATTTCTATGGATTTCATCTCAGGATTGCCCAAGACAACAAATTGTTATGATGCTATATGGGTAATTGTGGACAGATTGACGAAGTCCGCCCACTTCTTAGCAATCAAGATGACCTATTCGGACGAGCAACCGACTGATTATATGCTAGGGAAATTATCAGACTACATGGAATTCCTAAGACCATCATTTCTGACAGAGATGGTCGCTTTATTTCCCATTTCTGGGAATGTGTTCAGAAGGCCCTAGGCACGAAACTATTGTTCAGTACTGCCTTCCATCCCCAGACGGACGGACAGACCGAAAGAGTAAATCATGTACTGGAGGATATGTTACGAGCTTGCGCCCTGGATTTCAAAGGTGGCTGGTGCCGATACTTATGTTTGGCAGAATTCGCCTACAACAATAGCTACCAAGCTACTATTGGAATGACACCCTCCGAGGCTCTATACGGGAGGAAATGTAGATCTCCCATATGCTGGTACGAGGGTGGTGAAAAGAAGAGGATGGGACTCCAGACGGACTTTATCGACGACACCACCCGAGCTATATAGAACATTCATTAGAGAATTGAAACTGCTCAGAGCCGACAAAAGAGCTATGCGGATATGCGGCGTAGACCGTTAGAATTCGAAGTCGGGGACCTGGTATTCCTCAAAGTGGCCCCTATGAAGGGAGTGATGAATTCGGAAGGAAGGGTAAGCTGAGTCCGCGCTACGTGGGACCGTATCCGATATTGCAGAGGGTTGGCAAGGTAGCTTACAAGCTGGAGCTGCCTCAAGAGATGTCGGCTATTCACAACGTGTTCCATGTCTCTGTGCTCAAGAAATGCATTTCCAGTGTGGACCAAGTGATCGAGCCACAAACAGTACAAGTTCAAGAGGACCTGAGTTATGAAAGTCGGTCTATCCAGATACTAGACCGAGAAGTCAAGAGACTAAGGAACAAAGAGGTGCCCTTAGTAAAGGTCCTGTGGCAGAATCAACGGTACGAGGAAGCTACCTGGGAACGCGAGGAGGACATGAAGCAGAAGTACCCAGAATTGTTCTAAGTTTCGAGGATGAAACTTTTAAAAGGTATGAAGGATTATAACGCCCGTAAAATTTCTAGCAATTTTACAAGAATTTTTGGCTTGATGATAATAGACTTTATGTGGGCTTTTTCAAAAATAAAAGAAAATAAACCAAAAAGGATGCAAGGCCAAGGAATTGAACCCCAAACCTCTAGAGATAGCCAAACCCTATAGATGCATCCACTAACCAGAAGCCCAATGAGATGTTATTAGTAGAGGAATAGGGGAAATTATAGTTAGGTGTAAGGGAGATTAAGAGACTCTTTAAGTGAATAAATAGGGGGAATGAGGGGGCATGAGTTACCAAACTTGTTTTCTCCTCTTCTTCTTCTTCCTCACCGAACTCTAGAGCTCCCCCTCTCCATTTCTTTGGCCGAACCCCATCCAAGCAAGGAGAAGGCTATATTTGGCTTTCCTTAGGTCATCTTTCCACTAAAAGCAAAGCGAATGATATAAGTATCCCTCACCTGCATACGAGTAGCTTTCGGTTGATGTTTTGTGTAAAAATCCCTATGATATGTTCGGCCAACATGTGTTCTTGGTGTTTTATTGAAGTTCTATACCTTGTTTTACATGCACATGATGAAGTTAAGATGTAGAATGAATTAGGTTAAAAGTTAACCCTAGAAACCCCTATGATATGTAGAAACCCCTATGATATGTTCGGCCAACATGTGTTCTTGGTGTTTTATTGAAGTTCTATACCTTGTTTTACATGCACATGATGAAGTTAAGATGTAGAATAAATTAGGTTAAAAGTTAACCCTAGAAACCCCTATGATATGTTCGGCCAACATGTGTTCTTGGTGTTTTATTGAAGTTCTATACCTTGTTTTACATGCACATGATGAAGTTAAGATGTAGAATAAATTAGGTTAAAAGTTAACCCTAGAAACCTCTAAGGACTATTCGGCCAACATGTGTTTTTGGTGATTAATTGAAGTTTTATTCCATATTTTGTATGCATATGATGATGTTAGTATGTTAGAGGGATTAGGTTAAAAGACTAGCCCTAAAAGCCTACATGGACCATTCGGCCACCCCCTTGTATTGATGTTTCAATGAAGTTTTATTTCATGTTTTGTATGCATATGATGATGTTAGTATGTTAGATGGATTAGGGTAAAGGTTTAACCCTAAAAGTCCTATGAATCATTCAGCCAACCATTGTTCCTTAACATGCTCTAGGTTAGGTTAACATGTGTTTTATATTTAGGTGAATTCATGTTGACTTGTGATATTAAATGATGCTAGATAAGGATAACATGCTTTAGGTTAGTGTTTACTTACTTTTGATGTTTATGCCTTATGTCATGCCCTATATGTATGTGATATTTAAGATAAGTTATGAAATGAAATACGATATGATTATGAAATGAGAAATGATATGTTCATGAAGTGAAGTATGAGATGTTATGAATGAAGTATGCTATGTTTGCAAAATGAAATAAGATATGTTATAATAAAAGCATATAAGTATTTTACCTTCTGCATGGCTTGTACCAGGACCCTAATAAGGTCCAAAAAGGGATGGACTCCTAAGATGCCCTAGGTCGACGGACTAAGATCGGGCCTAGGATGGGCTCCTATGTATGATTGCCCCTAGGTCGACGGACTAAGATCGGGCCTAGTACGGGATGGGCTCCAAGATGTCCTAGGTCGATGGAGTAAGACTCGGGCCTAGGATGGGCTTCTACGCTATGACGATTGCCCTAGGTCGACGGACTAAGATCGGGCCTAGTAACCTAGTAGGTTCGAGACTTGTTACCTCGGGTCTATTTAGGGATGCGCGCTATGATGATGAAGAAGTGGTACAATGCCAGACTCAAATATGTTGAGATTATGTTTACGTACCTATAATATATATTTTCAAAAGCATCCTGCATAAGTTACACGATTTGATTGCTATGTTCACATGCTATGTTGATATGTCATATATGTGTTGCATGTTATGTCATGTTTATGTTGCTATGTTACATATGTTGTATGTTATGTTTGATTAAGTCATATATATACATGTTATGCTGCTATGTTATGGATGATACATGTTATGTTTACTTATGTTACTTATGCTACATGTTAAGTTGCTTACGTCATGTATGTTACATGTTATGTTGCTTATATGTTATGAATGTTACATGCCATGATTAATGTCGATGTATGGTTTTTGTGAGTAGGACAGGATCTTACTAAGCCTATGTGCTTATAGTTTATCTTTCCCTCGTACTGCAGCTAAGGGTAAGGAATGGATAAACTAAAGGGAGCAGCAGGAGGGGCCAAATGTGTGTGGTAGTGGCATGATGGAGAAGATCCGTTATGTCCTTATATATATGTTTCCCTATGATGATGACATTTATGGATGTCCTTATTTATGTCCCCTTATGATGATGATATTTATGGACTATGTTAAGAAGAAGTATCTATATATGTTATGATGCATGCCCTATGTTAAGAAGAAGTATCTATATATATTATGATGCATGTTCTATGTTAAGAAGAAGTATCTACATATGTCAATGCATGTTTATGTTTAAAAGAAAAGAAAAAAAATATACATCTAAAGTCTTCCGCTGTAAGTAGTAAGAAGTGTATGTATGTACGGTCGCATCACGCGCCGCCCCTCCGGACCCTTGGAAAAAGGGCGAGCGTGACATCTACTCCCACCATCTATTGATTTTTACTTCCTCAGATGGGGTGATCAATCAAGTAACAGTTATGGAGAAGCACATCAGGAAGAGACTCAGAATTTTTCATCTTATCAGAGTCCATTGGGATTTCAAGATGACATAGTGTGCGATGGACTACAACCATTCCAATAAGCTGAGTCAACTACAGAGACACTAGACAAGCTTTTACAGCTAGGATCATTGATGCAGCAACAACAACAGCGGATGCAGAACATGCAAATCCAGCTGGATCTAATTGTATCATCCATCAGCCAAACACAAGTACAAGAGTTCATTCAGCCTCCGTCAGAGACCATTTATATGGATATCGACACGCTTAGGGAGATGGATTGTGGAGTGAGTGACCGGGATGTCTTTGATGCAGCTACTCCACAGGACTCCTATGACTCTTCATGCTGTGATGCTATTATGGATACTAATGGATGTGGATTTGTAGATGAAGTTGCTATTATGGCTGATGATGTGGATGATGATACTAGCGGCTTAGATTTACTCTGTGATGTTATTTGTGCCCCTGATTATACTGAAGAAATGGAGCAGCTTTCAGATGCTAGTGCCCAGACTTGCCAGCTAGACCAGAAGTTAAGTGAGATAGCAGTGGCAAACAATTGTGATGAGTTGATTCCCATGGAAGTGGTGGATAGCTAGAGGCCCCCAGACTGGACACTTCCATCTCAGCCAGAGTCTCCAAGATTTTTGCTGATAAAAGCCCTGACAACAAGTGCAATAATTCATCCCCAAGGTTGGACACTTTTATTGAATCGCTTCCGACCGCCAAAGATTACATATGATGAGGCAATCATATTGGAGGGAGCAACAGGGAACTATCATGAACACACTATTAAGGCGCTCACCCCCATTCAGTCCATCCCACTCCCAGCATGGATGCTTTTGCTGAATCTTCTTCAACCACCGGGACGAGATTTCCTTCGGAGCACTCCACGGCCTACGTAGCTCCTCCTACTGAACCTTCTTCAACCGCCAGGACCTTAGGGGAGTTTGTTCCATCTCACCACTTTTCTTTTTCTTTGTATATATATCTCTTTTACTTCATTTGTTTTTGTTTTAGTCATTAGGTTTCATTTGTTGAGTTTTTATTTTTTTAGTTTTTCAAATAAATTTCTTATGCATTCCTTTATATCTACTTAGAAGTCGTGAAAGCTAGTTAAATTTGATTGTCGAGTTTTAGGGATTTATTGTCATGAATGGATTATTTGATTGCATGTGGTTATTACTTGGTGATGAATTCTATGTTGATAGACTGAGTTGATTATTTTTGTTTACCTAGTGAGGATTGAGCCTATTTTTATTGCTTGTGTGTGGTGCACTTATGGTTATTATAACTCTAGAACTTGCTTTGATTCTTTTGAGACCACACAACAGTAGGTTTGCATGATTATTATGAAGGCAATCACATTTGTTTTTCTTCACTTCTCTTATCGCCACATGCTTATTGAATAACATTCTAGTCGTTCATCATTTCTATTTTTCTTCCCTTCTATTACTTTCTTGTCCATTTCTATTTTTGGATGTGGAATACTTGGATGTTTCATGATGAGTGTTTTGCCCAGGATGGATAAAAGTTTAAGTGTGGGGGAGAGGAGTAGCTCACGGAAATGTAGTGTAAGCAGAAGCAAGTCGTGCTTGATCACCATGAGCTAGCCATGCTTTTTATCTTTTTAGCTGAGCTTGATGTTGGAGCATAGGGAAGTGCACTACATGTTAGAAAAAAAAAATTAAAAAAGAAAAAAAAAAGTTTGAAAAAAAAAAGCTGAAAAAAAAAGTTGAAAAAAAATAATAAAAAATTGGGTGCCCATGAAATAAAAAAAAACGGTTGTGAAAATTTTGACATATTGTGCCATTCATTTTTTATTATGTGTGACAGTATTTTTGTTAACAACATCCCTTGTTACAATTATTGAAAGATTTATTGTATATCATTAGTAGATTTGTATTGAAGTATGTGATAAGGGTTGTTTACATATTTATTGGGTTGGAAGAAAAATTTTGGGGCATTACTTTCTTTGTACTCATCTATGTAGCATTCCAGTATTTCCATATCTTCTTGCATTATTTAGCTATTTCTTACCTTTCTTTCCTTTCGCACATATCGTCATTTTTCTTATATTCATGTTTCCCTTACATTCTTAATAATCCTTCAGTGATTGTGCATTCTTATGTGTATATAGTGGTAAAGGTAGAAGAAAAGCAAGCATATGATAGTTCATAAACCATGAGTAGCTTGAGTGAACTTCACTATTACATGCTTATGAGAGCGAGAGAAACCACCATGTACCTTGTGAGGCTTAGTCATTCTTAGTCTATTCATGATGGATTGAAGTCACCGTATTTGTTAACCTGTGTAAGATTTGAGTCCATAATTGCTTGAGTCTTTGAGAGTTAACAATCCTAGTTAACTTTCTTTCACGATTTTCTATGTATGATTTGGAAATGCTAGGGAAATATATCTTTAGTTTGTTTTTAGTTTTATTTACATGCTCGGGACGTGCAAGAATAAGTGTGGGGGAATTGATAACTGTCATTTTGTCGGATTATTTTGGTCCTTAATATCATTGTTTTTATCCTCTCGAGTGATTAATTATCGATTATTTGCATGTTTTATGAGTTGGATATATTTTTGGACTTTATTGTAAATTCTCCTAATTTTTGGACTTATATGCAAATTTTACATCTTAATTGTAGGAGATCAAGATGAGCCACTAGACTAGACTCAAATTGGATCAAATATGACTTCATCTAGGGCTAGAAGGATATTTTAAGCTGGATCAATCTGGACCTTTCATCGTGATCGAGGGTAATTTAATTAAGAGATCAGATTTGAACAATATAGACCGTCCGATGAAAGCGGTTTGATTCTGAGCCATCTACCCATATATGGAGAGATACGGTCCATACATATTGATCTGTATATCTGAACCCTTCCTCCAGATTCGACCAATCGTAATTATCCCTTCAGATGGATCAGATCCATCTATTCAAAGTCAGAGTATTCTCAGTCGTTGGATGCACAACCCATTAATGAATTAATCAAGGCAATCAAAACCTAGGTTAATGGACGGCTGGGATTGATCCTTCTTGGATCGGACGACTGCTAAAATGAAGGTTAAAAACCAACATTTTCCCAATCGCCCTCCATCGCACAGCACAGAAGCTCTTCTTCCCATCCTCTCCATCGCGCGACGTCGGCACTCCGCCGACTCCTCACGCGCGACACCGCCGACCGTCCACTCACTCCGCCAAGGCCGACGGTGGTCCACCCATCTCCTCCTCCATTCACCCAGCATCTCACAGCTCCGCCCGACCACAGTCGCTTCTTCACCGCCACCAGCCGCTCGTCTTCCACAGCTTCGGCCATTGCTCTGTCGCCGCCGATCACCGGAGTGGGGATTCCCCTCCGGTTTCATCTCATTCCAGCCTCCACAGCTTCGGCAGTCACCACCTCAGCTCCGACAGCTAATCCAGCAGTCCATTTCCAAGGCATTTACGGCAAACTCCAATACTGCAGCGTCGAATTTCCACAGCTCTTTCACAGTTTCTTCCGAACAACATTTCCAGTTTGGATTAATTGCAAGTGTTGATTGTTTCTTTGGTTTAGTTTATGTAGAATGATTGTAACAGTTTCAATCTTCCACCTATTGCATTGCACACGTTTAGTTTAATTTGTTCCAATGCTCGTATAGTGTTCGATGAAATGTTTCTTAGAGTAATTAGGATGCAGTTAGATTAGGAACTTAGTTTATGTTGTCCTTAATTTCATAGCGATCGTAGTTTAGTTAGTTGCTTTCTTTTACATCATGTTTATGTATTAAATTTCGTTGATGAATTGTTTATTTTATTTAGTTGTTAGTTAAATATGTTCTTCCTTTGAGCCTTAGCAGCCGCCTCCACCTTGCTTCCATCCCTTTTTCTCCACTGATTCGTGGAGGAACCGTTTCATCGAGAGAATTCGACGACATCCTCCATCTCCACAACATCCACCTTCTCTTTCGGATTCGAGGAGGAGTATGTCCCGACGATACTTCTTCGAGCTCAACTGGATCCACGAGAGTTCGGAGTATCCATCAAATTACTGGGTTCAGGAGTTTGCACCATCCCACATCTACTACCATTTGCAGAGTCTCGATCGAGCTTCGTCGAACTTAGCCGAAGGAACTTGTTCATTCACCGGGCCTATCTTGGGTTGATCAGATTAGTTCTTCTTACAGTTTTTGTTGATTTACTTCCTGCATTATTTGATTTAGTTGTTGCATATTAGTTAGGGATCTTAATTACCTTGCAACTGTAGGTTAGAACACAAAATCTAAACCCCCATCTTCAGTAGAAAACCCAAAGCAATAACTAGTGATCCTAAGTTTACTATTCTGTTAATTACACTCGTTGGGAAATGATCCGGGTCATCCACTATGCTATATTATTGTAGTTAGATGTTTCGGTAATTATTTTGATATGAGACCACGACAAAATTGTCGTTATCATCCACGAGCAAATTTAAGGGATATAGCGATGGAGGACTACCAGGCAAGAGGCATAAAGTGACTAAATATCTTGCTCCCCCATGAGCAAGATTCAAACACATCAAATGAAACGTAGGGGTATGGTCGAGCTAAAAGACCTTAAACAAAGTGTTTCTTGGGAGGCAACCCAAGTTTAGTTTTTAGGATTTCTTTTTATTGCATTCAATTTAATTCGAACTTTGATTTATGGTATTTAGCATTTGTAGGTAAGGAAAGAACTTGCTAAGTAAAAACAAAAGTCATTTTAAGTTTATGAGGTGAAGTGAGTGAGAGAAATCAGACCATTGTGCACCACGAGAAAAGAAACAAAGGGCGCACGGTCAAGCAGTGTGTTTTCACATGGCCATGCCCTGACTTCCAGAGGCGCACACGGTCAGGCCGTGTGATTTCACACGGTCGTGTCGCGACCCTAGTTCATGTGAAAAGCTTACACCTGCACCGTTTTCTTTTCCTACTTTTGAACAGATGCAGGTACTTCTACCTACGATTTCTCGGAGTTTCGATCATACCTCGATGACATATACGCCGAGTAGCAGACGCAAGGGCAGCGATGGGATGATCATAACTCCTATACGCAAGCGGAGTTTATAGGCTTACGGGAGCACTTCCAGTGGGCCGAAGACTTCTACGATGAGGCTCGTATTTACTTTCAAGAGGAGGATGCTCGACGCAAGGAGGAGGCCACCTACCGCCAGGAGATGCGACAACATATGCGTGCCCAACAGACATAGTGGGCCCGGGAGGAGGAGCACAGAGCGGTTGCTGCATCCACCAGCTCATAGATCGACCACATATACATGTGGCATCAGCGGCTTAGCACTAGGTTTTCCCAGGAGCCTGACATGCCGAGACTACCAGACTTCCCGCCTCGACCATAATATTAGACGTATTGTTACATATAAGTATGGGGGGGACCCCAAAATTTATTTTGTTTGTTTTCTAGCAGTAGTTTCTTTTCTGATATCATTCATTAATTTATTCATGCATGGGTTGTTGAGTTTCTTTTAGTACTTAGTTTTTGTTATTTGTAAAGCTGCCTCAGTTGCATCTTAATAAAAAACAGAGAGGGTACTTATACGAGTTGTTCCCATAGGTACCTTAACTTTATTTATCTTGTGGTATTTTATTTTATTCTCTCTAATGAATGTTCTAGACTTACACTAGTTAGTTTTTATTTTTACACCTACACATGTCGAACATTCTGAAAGGGAGAATCTAGTACATACCTAGTTATGATTCATCTCAATAGTCTAGTACTTTGGAATCCATAGGTGACTCTAGGTTTAACATTTTAGTTACTGGAGATGCTCGGATTGTGTAAGCTCATTCAGATAAATCAAAATCCCAGGGAGCAAAAAAATAAAAGAGAAAAAAGTGAGAGAGAGAAATGAAAGAAAAGAAAAGAAAATATATATAAATATTATAAGGGATAAAAAAATAGTTGTCGTGGATGGAAATGACTAGATGCCCCTTTGAGACTGAGTTAGGTTAGTGGAGAAATACCTACCAATTTCTCTCAATACCGAGCACGCATTTGAGGCTTTATGCTAGATATAGAGAACGACCCTCGCTTTGGGCAGGTAAGTGCGTAAGAGCCGAAGACCTTAGGAAAGTTATGGGATGACGACTTAACTCACCATGGAATGGGCATCCCCTAAGAATGATTCGCTTAGCACGAGCACGAGGAGCTAACTTAGTGAATTTCTAGAACATATTTATTTTGCTTTGATTGTAAATACCACTTGATAAATTTAGTTAACATGTTAAGTATGGAACAATGTCTATTTAAATTTCATGGCACTGAGGTTTGCTTGAGGACAAGCAAAAATTTAAGTCTGGGGGAAGTGATGTGAGCGAAACATATAGGGTTTTAGGAGTAGTTTTCGTTAACATCTCATTACATTTTATGTTAGTTTCATGCATATGTTGCTCTATTTTACACGAATTTCTTATTTTCTAGTTCGGAGGTTTGCTCTTTGTACTTTTGTGTGCAGGTTAGTATTTCGGGGGAAAAAGGCGCACTTTCGGAGCAAAAGAAGGATATTTTGCAGCTAGACGCAGAATGGGATACGACCAGGGCATGTGGCTACACACGGTCGTATCCAAAGGGCGAGATCAGCCACCCCAGGGTCGCACATGGCCTGGCCATGTGGAAACACACGGCTGTGTGGCGGCCAGCCAAATTTGTGCGACTAGGGTTTTTTTCGAATTTTTTAGTGGTCCGATGTGATGTCTATATAAGGCCATACCTTAGGGGGGAGGCACGACGGCTAGGACGGCACACGAAAGCCCTAAAAATCTTCGGGAACTCACAACGGGGAGGAGGAACGCTGCCAGACGTCCACGCTTGCACTTCAACGCCGGAGAGAAGACCACAAAGGCATTGTAATCCCTTGTTCCTGTGCTTTATTTCTGATGTATTCGAACATATACATGCTTTGTAATTCCTCCCTTACATACATGGAGTAGTTCCTTCGATTCAAGGATTAGGGAGTAGCTTGTGTGCACATTACATGTTGGTTCACATTAAATTCTATCTTTGAGTTTAATTTGGCAATTGGATGTTGTTTATACTATATCTATGCGTGTTTGGTTTTCTACCTGTTGTGCTTAGACGATACGAGGGGTGACAACCCTCGTATCTAAGATTTAGGGGATTTTATACAAGGTGTTGGTGCAACAATGCCTCAAGTATTTATATGTTTTGATGTTTGGATAATCATCTAAGTTAGGCAACAATTTATGATTTAATTGTTACAATGTTAAAGTGATAGGAAAATTCAAGTATGAAGACTTGGTAAAGGCAAAGTCCAAGTATGATCTTGGCAAGAGAAGTCCAAGGTAAATGTTTGGCGACATAAGACCAAGCATGTTGTCTTGGCGGCATTAAGTCCAAACGGACCTTGGAAAAGGAAGTCCAAAGGCAAGTCTTGGCAGCGTAAGTCCAAGCATGTAGACTTAGCGGCGTAAAGTCCAAGCATGATTTGGCAAAGGAAAGCCCAAGACAGGACAAAATCGAAGGATGCTCTTGGAAGCAAAGCGCAAAGGATGAACAAGTCGCGGACTCGGAGGGATCCTGGAGGCGCAAGGCTTAAAGAAGAGCTAGAAGGTTGAGTCTAGGTCTAGGGGGTGAAATCAAGTATGAATTACTCATACTTGATGAGTATCAGTCAATTGATACGATGTATCAGTCGACTGGTTAGGTGCTCGACTGAGTCAGGATGAAACCCTGACCATCAGTCGACTGCTTTGGTCGTGGCAGTCGACTGATGTTGCGATCAGTCGACTGCCAACAGTGGCAGTCGACTGATCAAGTTAAACACGGGCACAGAATGGAGTCTTACTCGACTGCGGCCTATGATCACTCGACTGATCACTCCATCAGTCGTTTGATGGAGGGATCAGTTGACTGATGAGAGTGTCGTTGGAGGAAATGACTCTGAATCCTGCGAATCCGGCTATTCAGAAGCCATTAACCACGCCGATAGTCGACTGATGGTGCTCCAATGGGAAAATCAGCCTTTTCTCTATAAAAAGAGGCCTGGTGGAGGTTTTTGGGGTTAATGCTTATTCTCTGATAATACTCTCAAGCCTCCACGAGTTTTCAAGCTTTCTAGTGATTTTAAATCCCCTCCTCTCTCTAAGCTCAAGTTTCATTCTTTGTAAGAAGAGGAGGATTGTTGTAAAGGAAAGCTTCATAGTGATATTGATTAGGGTTGATCCACCTCAAGGATCACCGTGGAGTAGGAGCGCTATCTCCGAACCACGTAAAAGGATCGTGTTAGCATTGTTTTTCATTTGTATTATTATTATTTTTGTTGTGCTTCCGCTAATCTTTTTGTAGAGACGAAAAACATGCTATTCACCCCCCTCTAGCTTCCAATTGATCACCAACAAGTGGTATCAGAGCCCGGATCGCATCGGAAGATCTAACAATCAACCGGAGCAAAAATGGCTTTCCAAGAGGGGTATAGCACGGCGAGACCTCCGTTCTTCGACGACAATGACTTCGGCTATTGGAAAGGTAGGATGGAGTATTATTTAATGAATGATATTGAAAATTGATTTAGTGTTGTAGATGGTTTCGAGAAGCCGGTCGATGAACACGGAGCACCCATACTGACGAAGGATTGGACGAGAGACATGGCCAAGAAGGCTCAAGCCAACGCCAAGGCAACAACCACACTTCAATGTGGTTTGTCAAAAGAGCAATTAAGCAAGGTGGGGCCATTTGAATCGGCAAAGGAGCTTTGGGAGAAGTTGATAGAGCTCAACGAAGGATCCAAGGAAACAAGAAGGGCCAAGAGAGATCTCCTAATTGGCCAACTTCAAAGCTTCTCTATGAAGACAAATGAGACCGTGAGCCAAATGTATGGTCGCTTCAAAGAAGTAGTCAACGGACTACATGTAATAGGTGAGAAGGTCGACAACCGAGACCTCGTAAGGTATGTGCTCCAAGCTTTCCCTAGAACAACCCTATGAGCCTCAATGGTAGATGCCTATAAGGTCTCTAGGGATCCCTCATTGGTTAAGTTAGATGAGTTATTTTGTGAATTTCAATTATATGAACAAGCTAACACTTCATCCAAAGAGAAGGGTATAGTTCTTTTTGTAGGAAAGAAGGACAAAAAGAAGAAGGATAAGAAAGAAGTGTCCTCCTCATCCGAATCCGAGGAAGACTCATCAAGTAGTGAAGATGAGCTATCGATAAGCGAGGTGGCTCATTATGTCAAGAAATTTGGTGGGAAGTTAAGGAAACTCACCAAGAAAGATGTGAGGAGGATGTTCCAATCCTCAAGAGGTAAGTCTTCAAATAGTTCAAATTCTATACCTAACGTAGCTTACTTTGGTTGCAACAAGAAAGGGCATATAAAGCCAAATTGCTCAGAACTAAAGAAGAAGGAGGAGAAGGACAAGAAAAAGAAGGAAAAGAAGGAGAAGAAGAAGATGGAGGCAATGGTGGCACAAACATGAGACACCCTAAGCATGGAGGATTCTTCCGACGATGAAGAAGTATGTCATGCCACCCGGAATCTAGCCCTCATGGCATTGGAGGAAGAAGCCGGGAGCTCAAGTGAGTCCTCATCTTCCTCTTCAAGCGACGAATCATCATCAAGTGATGATGATGAGGTAAAAACTCCCCTAGGGTAGATTTACTTTACAAGACAATTGCATGTCTTCAAAATGCATTGAATAGATCGAAAACTAGGATTAAGGATTTAAAAGTAGAGATGAAATCACTTAAGAGTGTAGAACCTTCTTGTAGTAAATTATCTTGTGATGATGATGCATGTACTCTTAGGGATGAAAATGATGAATTGAGAAAAGAAATAGGTAACTTAAGAGCATGCTTAGAAAAATTTACTAATGGTTCTAAATACCTAGACATGATAATTAAGGATCAAAGGGCTATTTACAACAAGGCCGGAATAGGATATAGGCCTAAGGAAAAGGAGGTAGCATTTACATCCCTTGTTAGTAGAAAAACCATTATTAAAAGCAAGGGTAGAAAGGCTTGGGTTCCTAAGAAATTTCTAATTGATGCTAGTGGTCCTAAGATTTGGGTACCTAAGGATTGTATTTTTCATGTGATATAGGTAAAAGAACCAAGCTTGTGGATTGTTGATAGTGGGTGCTCAAAACACATGACCGGTGATGAGAGAAAATTCTCCACTATCAACCACACTAGCAAGGGAAAGGTATCATTTGGTAATAGCGGCAAACTTAAGATTCTAGGAAAGAGCACAATTGAGGTATCCCCCAATCTTGCCATTCATAAAGTGCTATTAGTTAAAAATATGAAATTTAATTTACTTAGTGTAAGCCAACTATGTGATACGAACTTTGATTCCTCAAAATGTTTTATAAGACACATAACTCTAAATGATTGCATGTTAGTAGGTTTTAGGAAATCAAATATATATTATGTTGATTTATCCTATGCTACTAATGCTTCTACTAAGTGTCTTATTGCAAAAGAGGAAGAAAGTTGGCTTTGGCATAGGAGACTAGGACACATAAACATGAAGAACATAGCCAAAATAGCAAAAATGAAGTTAGTCAAAGGGTTGCCTAAAGTCAAATTTCTCAAGGACAAAATATGTGATGCATGCCAAGAAGGGAAACAATCAAAAACATCACACAAAGGTAAAAATTTACTTAGTACCGCTTTACCTTTAGAACTTTTACATATGAACTTATTTGATTGTCATAGTACCCCTTCTATGATTGGTAGTAGATATTGCCTAGTAATAGTAGATGATTTATCTAGGTTTACTTGGGTATTTTTCTTGAAAAATAAAGATGAAACCCTAGGAATAATCATAGGATTTAGTAAGAGAGTAGAGAATGAAAAAAAACTCAAAATTAACTGGATCTGTAGTGATCATGGTGGAGAATTTGAGAATTCAAATTTCTCAACTTTTTATCCTAGAACACTCCAACAAAATAGGGTTGTGAAAAGGAAGAATCGTGCCCTATAAGAAGCGTCTAGAACAATGTTTAATGCATAGTCCTTACCTAGCTACTTGTGGGCGGAAGCGGTTAATACCGCTTGCTATATCCAAAATATGGTATTAATTCATAGGTTTTTAGGAAAAACTCCATTTGAATTGTGGAATGGTACAATTCCAACAATTCATTATTTTAAGGTCTTTGGATGCAAAGTCTATATTTTAAATACCAAAGACAACCTAGGTAAGTTTGAGTCCAAAGCGGATGAGGGAATCCTAGTTGAATACTCATCCACTAGTGTAGGGTATAGAGTTTACAATAAAAGGACTCAAAAGATTGAGGAATCTTCAAATGTCCAATTTGATGAAACTTCCAATACATATCCTAGGAAATCCCCTATTGATGATGATATTAATAATGAAAATCAAGAAATTACCCAACAATTTCAAGATTTAACCTTAGGGGGTAATGATCAAGGGGGAGGATTGAATCAAGGGGGAGTAAGAGGTGATTCCGATGATGAGCAAAGGATTGAGATTAATTATGATCAAACTCAAATTAATACACCTCCTAGAACCATTAGAGTTCATCAAAATCACCCCTTAGATCAAATTGTGAGTGAATTATCTCAAGGTGTTAGGACTAGGTCATTTCATAGGGATCCCACTAGTCATATAGCTCTATTTCTCAAATTGAGCCCAAAACAATCAAAGATGCATTACTTGATCCGGATTGGTTCTTAGCAATGCAAGATGAATTGACTCAATTTGAAAGGAGTCAAGTATGGGAGTTAGTTCCTAGACCTAATGAAAACACCATCATTACTACAAGATGGGTCTTTAGGAACAAACTAGATGACCAAGGGAATATTACTAGGAATAAGGCAAGGTTAGTTGCATGAGGCTTTAATCAAGTTGAAGGACTTGACTATGATGAAACATATGCCCCGGTTGCCAGGTTAGAGTCTATTAGAATACTATTAGGGTATGCCTTTTATATGGGTTTCAAACTCCATCAAATGGATGTTAAATCGGCATTCCTAAATGGGTTTATTAAGGAAGAGAAGAGGTATATGTAGACCAACCTCCCGGGTTTGAGAATATGGACTATCCAAACTATGTATACAAGCTTAGGAAAGCTTTGTATGGTTTGAAACAAGCTCCCCGGGCTTGGTATGAAAGATTATCGTCTTTCTTAATCTCTAAGGATTTTAAGAGGGATAGTGTAGATCAAACTCTATTTATAAAGTCAACATCAACGGACATCTTTGTAGCCCAAGTATATGTTGATGACATTATCTATGGGTCAACAAATGATGAACTTCTCCAAGACTTTATTAAGAATATGGAAAAAGAATTTGAAATGAGTCTAGTTAGGGAATTAAATTTCTTCCTAGGATTACAAGTTAAACAAACAAGTGAAGGAATTTATATTTATCAAACCAAATATGCTAAGGAAATGATTAAGAAATTTGGTTTGGAAAATGCTAAGGTAGTTTCAACTCGAATGGCAACCAATACTAAAATAGATAGTGATAATGAAGGAAAACAAATTGATCTTACACTCTATAGGAGCATGATTGGTAGCCTTTTGTACTTAACCGCTAGTAGACCCAACATATTATTTGCGGTTGGTATGTGTGCTAGGTATCAATCTTGTGCAAAAGAATCTCATTTAGTTGCCGTTACGAGAATATTAAGATATATTAAAGGCACACTAAATGTAGGACTATGGTACCCTAGGACTAGGTCTTTTGATTTGGTTGGGTACACCGATTCCGATTATGCCAGTTGCAAATTGGATCGGAAGAGTACTAGTGGTGGATGCCAATTCCTTGGGTCCTCCCTAGTTAGTTGGAGTAGTAAGAAGCAACCTTGTGTTGCCCTATCCACCACCGAGGCTGAGTATGTTGCTATGGGTGGTTGTGTAGCTCAACTACTATGGATGAAACATACCTTAGAAGATTATGAGCTATCTTACTCCACCATGAAAGTATTTTGTGACAATGTGAACACCATAAACTTAACCAAAAATCCGGTGCATCACTCTAGGACTAAGCACATTGAAGTGAAACATCACTTCATTAGAGATCACGTGGCTAAGGGGGACATTGAGCTTAATTACATTGAATCCAAATCCAACCTAGTCGACATATTTACCAAGGCTCTCCCCGAGGTAGAATTTTCATCACTTAGGAGAGAACTTGGAATGTGCTTGGTTGAATAAAGGTGTAGGTTTGCATGATCCCATAGAAATCCTAGGATTTATACCTTTAAGCATCTCACAAAATACCTAAGAAACCATGATTTTTGTATTGAGCCACTTAGACAACATGTGAGATGTTAGGAAGATGCACTTGGTTCATCATGCTTGTTATAATGCATTACTATGGACCAAAGTGTCATCTAGAGACATTGATCCTTCATTGGACCAATCATTGGGAAGGCTTATACACAATTGATGTGCATATAGCTCCAACAACATGATTGGAAATGTCAAATAGAACATATTTTAAACTATGTTTATCACATTTTGAAAAATAGTTTTTAAGTGAAACACAAAAGTGATACAAAGTTTGCAAAAACATTAGAACTTTTGTCACTTTCCAAGTTTGTATCAATCTTGAAATCTAGAAAATATATATTTTTCAAAATATTTTTCCTTGATAAAGTATGATTTCAGAAATGTGTACACAAAATTTCGTGATTTTTTGAGGTTTTTGGAATTTCTAATGCATTTTTAAATTTGGACTGAAAAGGCTGAAATTCGGGTTTAAAAATAGCTCCACTTTCTGATATTTAGTATATCTTTGATGTCCTAAAACTTTAGCATGATAATATTGAGTATATACAAATGTTTAGGACTGTTTAATACGGTGTTTTAGTGGGAGTTTCATAAAATGTATCTTCTTCATCCCCAAGTTTACATTGTTGGTGCAAAGTTAGAATTTAAACCTTCAAATTGTTTGATAGGATTTTGTTCCACATGTCTTTCACTCATCATGAACTAAATCTTGGATTAAGGGGGAGCTAAATGTCAATTCTATACCTTAGTTCAAGATTATAACACATTCGATTCTTTTATGAAATATATGATTTTTTCTTTCTTCTCTTTTTGATGTATGTCAATGGGGGAGAAGAAATGTTTAAGTTAGAATTGGATGTATGATTTGGAAATATGATTATGTGCGTCATTGAAAGACCTAACTTAAATGATTGCCAAACATCAAAAAGGGGGAGATTGTTGGTGCAACAATTCCTCAAGCATTTATATGTTTTGATGTTTGGATAATCATCTAAGTTAGGCAACAATTTGTGATCTAATTGTTACAATGTTCAAGTGACAGGGAAATCCAAGTATGAAGACTTGGTAAAGGCAAAGTCCAAGTATGATCTTGGCAAGAGAAGTCCAAGGTAAAGGTTTGGCGGCATAAGACCAAGCATGTTGTCTTGGCGGCATTAAGTCCAAACGGACCTTGGCAAAGGAAGTCCAAAGGCAAGTCTTGGCAACGTAAGTCCAAGCATGTAGACTTGGCGGCGTAAAGTCCAAGCACAATTTGGGAAAGGAAAGCTCAAGACATGACAAAACCGAAGGAAGCTCTTGAAAGTAAAGCGCAAAGGATGAACAAGTCACAGACTCGGAGAGATCCTGGAGGCGTAAGACTTAAGGAAGAGCTAGAAGGTTGAGTCTATGTCTAGGGGATGAAATCAAGTATGAATTACTCATACTTGATGAGTATCAGTCGACTGGTCAGGTGCTCGACTGAGTCAGGATGAAACCCTGACCATCAGTCGACTGCTTTGGTCGTGGCAGTCGACTGATGTTGCGATCAGTCGACTGCCAACAGTGGCAGTCGACTGATCAAGTTAAACACGGGCACAGAATGGAGTCTTACTCGACTGTGGCCTGTGATCACTCGACTGATCACTCCATCAGTCGACTGATGGAGGGATCAGTCGACTGATGAGAGTGCCATTAGAGGAAACAACTCTGAATCCCACGAATCCGACTATTCAGAAGCCGTTAACCGCACCGGCAGTCGACTGATGTTGTGCATCAGTCGACTGATGGTGCTCCAATGGGAAAATCATCCTTCTCTCTATAAAAAGAGGGTTGGTGGAGGTTTTTGGGGTTAATGCTTATTCTCTGATAATACTCTCAAGCCTCCACGAGTTTTCAAGCTTTCTAGTGATTTTAAATCCCCTCCTCCTCTCTCTAAGCTCAAGTTTCATTCTTTGTAAGAAGAGGAGGATTGTTGTAAAGGAAAGCTTCATAGTGATATTGATTAGGGTTGATCCACCTCAAGGATCACCGTGGAGTAGGAGCACTATCTCTGAACCACGTAAAAGGATTGTGTTAGCATTGTTTTTCATTTGTGTTATTATTATTTTTGTTGTGCTTCCGCTAATCTTTTTGTAGAGACGAAAAACAAGCTATTCACCCCCCCTCTAGCTTCCAATCGATCACAAACACAAGGAACCTAGGGGTAAATCTGATCTCCTGTAACCGTGGGTAGAAGGATGCGATGGAACCGAAAATGATTCATCGTAGGGATTGATTCGGCATCCTCGTACTGTCTATCCCGTCCTTTTAAGGTGGAGATAGCTCCTGGTAGATGTGGTGGCTCATCGGTAGAGTGTATGATGTTCCTTCCACAAAACCATAGCTAAACATCTAGACAATGCCAGTTGACAGTATTTTTTTGCAACACACAAGCGAAACCGAAGTCCTAGAATCACCTTTTGAAGACCTCGGCATGCTCCTTTCTTCCTCCGTGTGACACCATATAGAGTATAGTCCACCGACATCCCTCACAAATCGAAACCTCTTAGAGTCTACTTTCGAACAATTTCAACCACTGAACATATAGATATTTGAATCCCAGTCCTTGTGGGATCGATAATCTTTTATTACTTGATGACATCCGTGCACTTGCGGGCGTTGAGCGCGAGTGCGTGCTTCGAGTCCTCGACTGCCTCCGTCATGAGATTTGAGGTCGCGTTTGCGTGCATCACCCTTGACCCCACCCGCTAACTGGCTAGCAGACCACCATGTCGTAGCAGCTTAGAAGTCGTGTTTAGCATCATAATAAAATCTGCATGTTCTATATCTTTGTGAATGATGTATGCCATGGTGCATGGTTACAACCCTTAATCCCGATGAGATTGTGGTTGTATTATGTGTGCATGTTGTAATTCATAATACGACCTACGTGTCGTGCCTTCCTCCATATTTTTCTTAGTTGTAAATAAAACTAGATTTAGACTCGAATGTAACTCGAGTATTCTTATTTTGTAATGTACGAAATGAGGAGTGAAAAATCTATTGGAGGATGAAGTTATAAGAAGGATGCCAACAACACACAATAACCAAAGGACGTACTTAGAGAAGATATTATCCCTAGGTTGACCTATCGCTCTTCTCATTGGCTTTAGGAGATCGTAGATTCGGGCCATAACCATATCACGTTTTAAGCTTATATGTTGTTGATATATGCTTTGTGTGTATGTGATGCATGTTAGATAATACTTTTATCTTAATTATGTCAATATAGATATGCCTACCAAAGTTTGATACTCACTACTACCTCGATCATTTGTTGTTGGGTTTGCTGAAGCAAAGTGACACATTTTATCTTGGTAGAGTGTGAGTGGACAATTGTGGTGTCCCGCTATCGAACTTTGGGTGAGACTTAACTAAGTTATCTCAATTAGATTGAGAACTTAGAGGCATGTCCTAAAAGTTAGGAAGATAGGGTAAGAGAACAATTATACTAAGTCTTGGGTGATTAGCCAAAGCTAACTCAAGATGATGTGTAATGTAGATCTTGACCCTTTTTATTCTAAAGAGTTGCATAAGATGTAATTAGTGAAATATTGCCTACCTAATCATACTAAATCTTGGGCGATTAGCCAAAGCTAACTCAAGGTGAGGTATGATGTGGATCTTGTCCCACATGAATTTGTAGCTGTTGGGCTGGGAGCTAATAGTGTGGGCAAAAGGTGTTTGCCTACTTCCATGACTATCCCCTACTGAAGCCCTGCGATTCAGTGGGAGCATCATTTAATTAAAGGACTAATTAAATGATTTATATATGATACTTATTTCTGCATTTTATTATTCTAGATCACCATGTCATCTAACACATCAAATACTCTCTCTCTGCAATCTGTCCTTGAGAAGGACAAGCTCAACAGAGCTAATTTCCTAGACTGGTACAGAAACTAGAGGATCGTCCTCAAGAAAGAACGAAAACGATACGTCCTAGAGCAACCTCTTCCTGAAGCACTCGCCACTATCGCCACTCGTGCGGAGAAAGATGCTTACAAGTAGCATCAGGATGATGCACTAGATGTATCCTACCTAATGCTTGCCACGATGAACTCTGAGCTTCAGAAGCAATATGAGAACATGGATGCACATGATATGGTTGAGCACCTGAAACAACTATATCAAGGGCAAGCTTGGCACGAGCGGTTTGAGGTGTCTAAGGCCCTATTTGCATGCAAGATGCAAGAAGGAACTCCTGTAAAAACTCACGTACTCAAGATGATTGGGTATGCAGAGAACCTTGAGAGACTAGGATTTCCACTGGGCCAAGAATTTTCCACTGACCTTATCCTGCAATCATTGTTGGAAGGGTAACTTGAACGAAATTGACAAGCCTCTGCCTGAGATGCTCAGCATGTTGAGAACTGCTAAACCCAATCTCAAGAAAACCAAGACTAGTAACGTATTGATGGTTAAAAAGAGCAAAGGAAAAAAGGAAGCCTAAAGGCAAGGGTAAGACCCAAGCCAAAGGCAAGGCCAACTCTACTACATCAAAGGCTAAAGGCGAGGTGTCTAAGGGGACTGCTTCCACTACGGTGAGACCGGGCATTGGAAGAGGAACTGCAAGTTATACCTAGAGGAAGTTAAGAAGAAAAGAAGTGAGACTTCTGCCTCAGGTATATATGTTATAGAAGTCAATTTATCTATTTCTTCTTCATGGGAATTAGATACCGGTTATGCATCACACATTTGTACTAATGTACAGGGCCGAAAAAAGACTAGATCATTGACAAAGGGTGAAGTGGACCTACGAGTAGGCAAAAACACAAGAGTTGCTGCTATAGCTGTAGCAACATACTCTTTATCTTTACCCACTGGGCTTATTTTGGAACTAGAAGAGTGCTATTGTGTGCCTGCTTTAACTAAGAACATTATCTCTGTTTCTTGTTTGGACAAGAGAGGTTTCTCATTTATGATAAAGGACAAATGTTGTTCTATTCATTTAAATTATTTGTTCTATTGCAGTGCATTTTTTTATGAATGGACTCTATGTTCTACACTTTGAAAACCCAATCTATAACATAAATACCAAACGATTCAAATTGAATGATTTGAACCAAATATATCTCTGGCATTGTTGTCTGGGTCACGTAAATGAGAGTTGCATATCACAGCTCCATAAGGATGGATTACTGGACTCATTTGATTTTGAATCATATGAAACATATGAATCCTGTCTTCTAGGCAAGATGACCAAGACTCTATTTAGTGGACATAGCGAAAGAGTGATAGACTTGTTACGACTCATACATACTGATATATGTGGCCCTTTCAATATCGCTATTATGTTGATGCAGTGAGCATCACTCCTTGGTTTTGATGTATGAACTGTAGTTAAAGTAAGGAATTACTTATGTTCTAATATCAGTGTTAAGTGTGCAGACTTAACAAGAAGTCCTAGTAGGTCGTGTTGACCGGATACTAGGCAGTTGACTTGATAGATCAGGAGGATCGGACACTAGGCATGAAGTCCAAATGGGTTGTGTGGACCAAACATTTGGCATGAAGACTGGTTGGGTCAATAGACCAGACAATCGACAAAAAGTCCAGCTGGGTCAGGCAGACCAGACAGTTGGTGGAAGCCTTGGTTGGTCATATCGAATTTCAAGAGTGGTAAGTCCAGCAGACAGTTGGTAGGTAAGCCTTAAGTGAAGAGGTGAGGTCGAGTCCTCTGTAGGGGGACAAAGCTAGGCATCGATCCGACGTAAAGTCCGCATGGGACTTTGAAGTCAAGATCAAGTAGTATTACTACTGCTATCATATTTGATTTTATCTATTTGTGCTAATCTCATTTTACTGGGATTAGTCGACTCAATATACTCCAGTCGACTAAAGTTATGTCGACTCTGTTAAGTTCAGTCGACTAAATACACACTTGACAGGATTAGATGGTGATTGGTCGAAGATCTAGCACCGTAGTTGGAAAGTGTTTCAGTCGACTAGGGAGTTTCAATCGATTGAAGTGGGAAACTTCCCGATGCGGAGCTAGGTGACCTGGAGTCAACTGGAGAGGATTCTGTCGACTAGAAGACCAGAAGTTCCATATCGACGGGCTGATATTGAGTCGACTGGAAGCCATTCCAATCAACTGAAAAAGGTTTATAAAATAAGTGATCGACAAGATTCGAGTAGATCACTACTACTATGTCGAAGTGCTGTCAAAATTCACTCTTGTTCACAAGAGCTCTACTTCCTCACGAAGCTGCATTTCCGACACTCTGTGCCTACTTCAAACTCCTCAAAAGTATCGGTATAATTTAGCTTGTATTCTTTCTATTCATATTCGCTTATTGTACTTAATTTCAAGAGAAGGTAAAGTGTTACCTTTCTCTCATTTTTGTAAAAAGTGAATCCCTTCGAAGTCGAGAGTTCTCAAATCGGAGGGTACTACAGTGATTGCCCGTCGAGGTAGCTCTAGGAAGAGGTATGAGCCTTAGAGTAGCAACCCAGTTAGGGTTGTAAACCAAGTAAACTGATTGTGTCTAAATTTCATTTAATTTTCGCTGTGTACTCATATTTGAAAATATAAAATAAGTTTTAAAATTAAAGAAAATTATAAACTTCGAGATTCACCCCCATCTCTTAGAATATTGCGATCCTACAATTGGTATAGAGTAGGGGTGCTCCGAATTTAGTGCAACCACTATCGAGAGCATTAGGATTGTTTTCATTATTTTTCTAGCATTAGATTAATTTTTAATATTTTTTCTAACATTAGATTAATTTTTAATATTTGTTCTAGCTTTAGATTAATTTTTAATATTTGTTTTAGCATTAAATAAATTTTTAATATTTATTCTAGCATTAAATTAATTTTTTGCATATTAGAATAATTAAATTAATTTTCTACATTTTAGATTAATTAAATTAATTTTCTTTATATTAGAATAATTAAATTAATTTTCTGTATTTTATTTTAATTAAATTAATTTTCTATATTTTAGAATAATTAAATTAATTTTCTGCATATTAGGATAATTAAATTAATTTTCTGTATTTTAGATTAATTAAATTAATTTTCTATATTTTAGATTATTTTTTTTTTTTGCATATTAGCATAATTAAATTAATTTTATGGATTTTAGAATAATTAAATTAATTTTATGCATTTTAGATTAATTAAATTAATTTTTTTTCATATTAGGATTGATGGAATACGTGGATTTTTTTTCAACTCCCCGTAGCGCGGAAAGCAATAACGTCAAGGAGGCTTAGGGTTCTCTTCGGCCGCAATAGTAATAAAAGTGAGTGACTGATGAAGAATCAAGCACAAAAAGAAAATGACACGAGATTTAACATGGTTCGAAATTCCAATTTCAACTCCACGGAGTGAGCTCTAGAGCAAGCTGCGGTGCCAAAGCACTTTCACTATGGAACTTCTCCTTTTTGAAAATATTTCCAGAGGTGGAGGAAAATCCCTTACAACTCCAACGATGTACAAAATAGAGAGATAGAATCCACTTCAAATGTTCCCCCCTCTTTCTCTTTCTCTTCCCCCCTCCCCCCCTCCAATAGGCGACATTTCTCCCCTTTTGGTAGACGACCTTTCTCCCTTCTTCTCCCTGGATCCGATATGGATCCCTCCTCCTCGTAAGGTTGCCTCTCGTTCAATTGAATTAGGATCAGAATCCCCCTCTCTCTCATTCTTCCTTGGCTTTTATCTTCCTCTTCCCCCGCTAGCTATGATGTAACGAACTATTCCCATCACCGTCCACATGTAGCGCCCCTTTCCCTGGAGAATAATTCTGTTAAGAAGATAAGGAGTGGAGACGCCTCTGAATATTGTGTGGGGTCCTAGTTTGTTATATCATATAACAAACTCTCATAAGTTAACTCCTCCGGAAATGTTCTACCCCTCTTCTTCACCCTCTTCCTTCGTGGGGTCCAACACTGACTCGGTCCCTCTCTAGGCGGGATCCTCCTAGTTCATTCGAACCAGGGGTGTATGCTATTTATTGATATCTAGGCCCACTCTGGTTCTAAGACCCATTCCCTTGTGCCTTCATCTCTCCCCGAGTCAACACCTGACTCACTCGCAAAGTCACTCCACAGACTTGTACCCCGGGTTATCCTTCTGGTCCCCTTTCGATCTTAAAACTTATCCGCCTTGTCCTATGTCTCCACTCTGTCAGCTCGGTCAACTTGCTTGGGTCGAGTCTACCCGATTCTGGCAGGGTTTCACACATGGCATTCTTCATCTCAATTCCTAAATTAGGTTACCGTGGTATCATTGCCCACCCCCTCAAAATAGTCAAACAAAGCAGTGAGTTTGACTTTCCAAGTGAAACACTTTGCTCCATTTTCCTCCTCATCACTCTTATTAAACCTAAGTTTTTTCCCTTCCTATCTTTACTACACATACTTAAAATGGCTTGTTGGGCCCATGGGCCCTGCTCCCTTTGTTTTAAAAGGGAAGTTTAAAAATCAGACACCCGGAATAGGTCATTCTTCATACGACGTCTTCAATTTCCTAGCTTCAACTCTTCTTCTTCCCTCTCGGTGACTCCCATCGATGACTGTTCCTCACCCCTAACTCCTAGCACTTAGGAGTTACTTCCTTTTCACAAGTGTCTTCCCTTGACCCCAAGTAAGTGACCATGTTCTAAACTAAGTGGGTATAAGATGAGTGAAGGGAACGGGGCACGATTCACTGTAGCTGCTGAAGGGTTTCAAAAGCGTCCTGGGATCAACCGTTGATTTTTCGGTTAATTGGGAATCATGATGTACTATTAGGTACCACTCATGATCATTCTATAATTAATGGTTAATTATAGACGACCAGCATAAACCGGGAACCTATTTGGTCACACGCACTACGAGTGTTATCTAAAGGATTTAAAACGAGCTTGAGAATAGGATTCTCAGATCGAGAGAGACATGGTTTGCTTGGACCAAATAAAAAGTGAGCATGAAATTATTTTAGTCACAGTGTAAGCGTCGATGGGCGGAGTCTTATGAAGACATGATGGATGAACCAAATCGGTTTGTTTCTAATCCAATGGTTGAAATAAACCAAAGTGGTTTGGTTTGTATTAAATGAATGAACCAAAGTTGCTTCGGTTCGTTTTAACTTAAAATCGACCAATGCGGTTTGGTTTATTTTAACTTAAGTTATTGGAGCGGGTTAACGGGTTTTGGTTATGAACCAATAACCGCTAGGAGAAGGTTTTTTGATGGTCAAGAAATGCGCTCTCTATAAGATAGAGGGTTAAGGGTTTTTCGTAGATAACTTTAGTGTTGGAAACCCTAGCCGCCCAAGCCTTCTCTTCCTCCTTGCTTCTTGCCGCCCAAGAGGAATTGTCGCCCAACCAAGAGCTACTGCCCAAGTTGTTGCCGCCTCTTTCTCCTTACCACCGCCCACCCACATTGCTTGGTTTGGTTTTTAAAACCTTGCATGGCGTGTGTGTTCGATCATGTTTCGTAAACATGAGCACAGCGGAAGCAATAAAAATAATAAATACTCCTATTTATTACAACACACACAACACACGCATGCTATTACAACAAGTGTAGACATAACCGTAAATTAGAATTGCAATAAAAGGAAATTAAACTACGTTATACCTTCCGTATGACGTGTAGCGGGAACGGCATCAACCGGAACGATCCTCGTAAGAATCGTCTCTATCCGTATCCACGCCGAGCTCCTCGGGATGACTTCGCTAAGTCACGAGCTTCGTCTTCGTACGGGTTACTAGCCTCGTGTTGAAGATGACGTGATCGAGAGATGATCACGATCCGAATCCAAATTCGGATCCAAAACGAGTTCTCAAAACTCGCTTCTCCGGAGAGGTATTCGTCAACCGTTTGACGAATCCTTCGTCCTCCACCTCAGAGGATTACCGGAGATCAAATCCCCGGTATGTTAGCCGCTGTCGGAGCACTAACCATCGTCCAAACGACGCTCCGACGAGAGGAGGAGAAGCTGTCCAGAAAACTGGACAGCTTGGTGGAGGAGTAGGCGCCGGCCAAAACAAGGAGAGAAAAGCCTCACCTTGATGCCAAACCTATAGGAGATCACCGGAGGGTCGCCGGAGGTTCACCGGCTGAAGCTTGGTCGCCGGCAAGGAGCTAGACGGCAGCACAATCAAGCTGGGCGGCAAGGAGGTTGGGCGGCACAACCAGGTTGGGCGGCAACTCCTTGGAGGCTAGGGTTTTGATTAGTTAGGGTTTAACAATCCCTTAAGCCCACTTTTATAGAGAACTAATTCTCTTAATGGTTAATGGATCATATCCATAAAGCCCGTTAACCCGCTCCATTAAGATAAGTTAAAATAAACCAAACCATGATGGTTTATTTTAAGTTAAAACGAACCGAACCAACCTTTGGTTCATTCGTTTAATATAAACCAAACCCTTTGGTTTATTCTCATCCATTGGATTAGAACCAAACCATTTTGGTCCATCCATTATGTCTTCATAAGACACGACCCATCCACGCTTCCATTGCGACTGAAACAATTTCATGCTCGCTATATGTTTGGTCCAACCAAACATAGTTTCTCTCTCGGTCTGAGAATCCCATTCTCAAGCTCGTTTTAAATCCTTTGGATTACACTCGTTGTGCGTGTGACCAAATAGGTTCTCGGTTTATGTTGGCCGTCTATAATTAACCATTAATTATAGAATGATCATGAGTGGCACCTAGTAGTACATCATGATCCCCAATTAAGAAAAATCAGCGGTTGATCGAACTATTTACGAAACCCTTGAATGAATCGTGCCCCATTCCCTTCACTCATCTTATACCCACTTGGTTCAGGACATGGTCTATTGTGTCAGTCCCCACTAGGCTGACTACGTCACACCTAGCCCAAGTATCATTTCCTCGTCCTACGGATTCTAGTTACTCCACATGTATCGAAGAGTACCTTACTCTAAACATGTAATGCTTTGGCCAAAGACTTTAGTAACAATCCGACGAGAGGCCATGGGTATACATCTCCTCGCAAGGAGTGGTGAATCCTTTATAGACTATTCAAACACCTTCGATCACTTCGACTTATACCCAATCATCTCGGGTCCATATCTCCTTAGAGATGTTTGCTTAAGATGTCAAAGCATAAGTCTCCATGATCAAGATGACTTGAATACCGCAAGTCAAAGGAACATCGCACTTAAGCCACAGTAAGAACTTCATTGACATATCTATATATGCAGAGAACCATATGAAGTCTTACGGCTGGTCACTCCAATGAACTAGTTACCATAACTAGCATCCACGATTAACTCCGGACATCACTATGTCTCCAGCCAGTGAGAATCAGCTGCTTGGATACACCAAGGAGTATACCTCGTGCTAGTCTCAACAGAATTGATGGTGTCCAGATCCATCAATTCATCGACTAGGGATAATTCCGATACATCACAATTACACATGTAGAGATACTCACTAGTTGTGATCCAATCACAAATTCTCTCATGCTATGAATCGTATCGTGGACATTCAGTAAATGAGTTTAAGATCCAATCAAATACATAAAACATGTACACTCAAATAGTGAATCTTCATTTATCATATAAATGGTTCATACATAAGGCGATTGCCTTAGGACATCTCTCATATATTACTAACAGACTCCCACTTGGCCTAATGCCAATCGCTACGGTATCCAATACCATAAGCTCTAACATGACCCTCAAACTTACTTTGAGGTAATGCTTTAGTCAAAGGATCCGCTAAGTTCCTTTCAGTGGGAATTTTCTCGATTTGTATTTCGTTCCTACTGATGATCTCTCTGATAAGATGATAGCGGTGAAGCACATGTTTGGATCATTGATGAGACCACATCAAGTTCAGAGATGAACTTCTTGATCCAAACCGCTTCCTTTGCTGCTTCCAAAGCTGCAATGTATTCTGCCTTAGTGGCAGAATCCGCTATAGTGTCAAGCTTGGAACCTTTCCAACTTATTGCGCCTCCATTCAGTGAATACATACCCGGACAAAGACATGGAATCATCCTTATGCATGCGGGCACATCCGTATACCCACGTATCACCATGTACCCTTCTCCATATATTAGGAATACATCCTTAGTTTTTCTTAAGTACTTAAGGATCATCTTAACAGCCGCCCAATGATCCATTCCTGGATCGGACTGGTATCTGCTCGTGACACTCAGAGCATACGATACATTGGGCCTCGTACATAACATAACATACATGATAGATCCTATTGCAGATGCATAGGGAATCTTACTCATGCAAATCCTCTCGTCTTCTGTGTGCGGAGACATAGACTTCGAAAGGTGTACCCCATGCCTGATGGGTAGGAAACCTTTCTTGGATTCCGACATGCTAAACCTCTTTGCTTTTCGGTCTATATATGTGCTGCGAAAGACCAAGCAGCGTTTGATCTATCTCTATAGATCTTAATCCCGAGGATGTAGGTTGCTTCTCCCAGGTCTTTCATGGAGAATGTCTTGGATAACCAAACCTTCACTGACTGTAAGATTGAAACATCGTTTCCTATAAGTAGTATGTCATCGACATACAATACTAGGAATACGACTGCACTCCCACTAACCTTCTTGTACACACAAGGTTCGTCTGGATTTTGTGAGAAATCAAACCTTTTGATTGTCTCATCAAAACGGATATTCCAGCTCCTGGATGCTTGCTTCAATCCATAAATGGATCGTCATAATTTACATACCTTGGTTTTATCAACCGATGTGAAACCCTCAGGCTGTATCATATACACGTCCTCGAGCAGGTTTCCATTAAGGAAAGCTGTTTTCACATCCATCGCCATATCTCATAATCATAATGAGCCGCTATGGCGGGAGCATCCGAATGGATTTAAGCATAGCTACTGAATAGGTTTCGTCATAATCAACACCTTGTTTTTGACGATATCCTTTCGCCACCAATCTAGCCTTATAGGTAATCACATTACCATCCATGTCGGTTTTCTTCTTGAAAACCCACTTGCACCCTATAGGCTTTATGCCATCAGGTGGGTCAACCAAGTTCCAAACTAGGTTATAGTACATTGAATCCATTTCCGACTTCATGGCAACAAGCCACTTATACCTTTCTGAACTTGTCAGCACTTCTTCATAACTGGTAGGCTCCTCATCATCAATGAGTAACACGTCGTTCGATTCACTTACGAGAAATCCATATCTCTCAGGAATATTGCGTGTTCTACCAGATCTACGAAGATGTGGTGTTACAATAAGTCGGTAGATTGCTCATCACTATGAGTTGTCGGTACTGTACTTCACCGGGTATCTCATTAATGTCTATTTGAGTCTCTCGAGCCTCCTCAAGCTCGAGCGACACTCCCACTGTTTTCTTGCAAGAAACTCTTTCTCTAGAAACACGCATGCCTTGAAACAAACACCTTTTGTTCCACGGGATGATAGAATTGGTAACCCCTTGTTTCCTTAGGGTATCAATAAATAGACATTTATCGGACTTAGCATCAATTTATGCGTCGTCCACTTCACATAAGCGAGACAACCCCATATCTTCAAGTAAGATACATGAGGTTTCTTACCATTCCATATCTCATATGGAGTAGTTGAGACTACCTTGGTAGGCATTACATTTAACAAGTAAGCGGTATGCGAAGTGCATAGCCCCAAAAGGACTTGGGAAGAGTCGCATGATTCATCATTGACTGACCATGTCCAACAAGGTCCGGTTACGCCTCTCAGATACACCATTATGCTGTGGTGTATATGGCGGAGTCCATTGAGACAATATACCATTGTCTCTTAGATAATCAAGAAACTCTTGACTTAAGTATTCACCACCTCGATCCGATCGAAGTATTTTAATACTCTTGTCATGTTGTTTCTCTACTTCATTTCTGAATTCTTTGAACCTTTCAAAGGCTTCAGACTTGTGTTTCATCAAGAACACATACCCAAACCATGAGTGATCATTGGTGAAGGTAATGAAGTAGCTATAGCCTCCTAAAGCTTGAGTTGACATAGGTCCACATACATCAGTATGTATTAGACCTAGTAACTCTCCCACTCGTTCACCTTTTCCTGTAAAAGGTAACTTAGTCATCTTGCCTTTTAAGCATGATTCGCATGTATCGTATGAATCCTATTCAAACGATTCCAGAATTCCACATCGGTGTAATTCGGACATGCGTTTCTTGCTTACATGGCCAAGACGACAATACCACATGTAGGAGTCTAATTGATTATCTTTTCGAGCACGCTTGTTGCTCGCTTCGATATTGAAAATATCCTTTGGATCGTCAGCGTATAAACACCATTGCTTAAAGTTCCAGTTTCTTAAAGAACTCCATTCAAAGTTATGTAACAACAATTGTTACTAAAAGTCAAATGGTACCCATTTCTATTTAAACAAGAAATAGAAATGATGTTCTTTATCAACGAAGGAACATAAAAGCAATTGTCGATTCTAAGACAAGTCCTATAGGAGTTCCAACAAATACGTTCGATGGCAGTCGACAACCTTTGCTCCATTCCCAACACGTAAATTTGACTCTCCTTGGCGAGTCTTCTTATTCCTTAGCCCATGTATGTCATTACATATATGTGAGCCACACCAGTATCAAATACCCAAGTGTCCGAGGAAATAGAATGACAATCAATAAGGAAGATTTACGAAGAAGATGGGGCATCCAGATGCCTTATCCTTCTTCATGGACTCAAGATAAATCTTGCACTTTCTTCATAAATGGCTCTCCTTGCCATAATGATGGCAAGTTTCCTTTTAATGCTAGTTCTACCATTCTTAGCCTTTCTCTTCTTTCCCTTCATTCCTTTGACTTCCTCTTAGAACCTTTCTTGAGAATCAACTACAACGTCCCTGCTCATGCTTCTCGAGAAGACTCCACAGTCTTGACATATTGAAGCGATACCCGCAGATGAACCTCCTAGCATCTCGGAGGTGAAGAGGAGCTTTGAGACTTGAACCTTTCGAATCTCACTTGCTCATCAACCAACTCACAAAGATGAAGGACTACGATATGAGCATCCATATGCTCATGCTGCTTTCGTAGCTTGGGTTCCATCGCGGCTAACATGATGCAACTCATTTGTTCAGAATCACTCACATGTTTTTGATAGGCCAACAATTAGTCCAGAGTTGCATCGTCACTAGAGACAGCGGGAAGAGGCGCCGAGGACATTTGCAAGCTTTTGACCTTGAGAACAATTCTCAAGTTTCTAAGCTTCAGATCCAAGTTCGGCTGATCAATTTATTTAGAAAATGGAACGCAAATTCAAACACATCATGATCAATATATTAACTTAGAAATACAAAACGAGCATATATGAGAAAGATGATTTTAAAAATGCATCAATATACATTTATAAATCCCATTCATTTTTCGAATTTCAAAAACCCCAAAATCACTTCGGGAGATTGTAGGTCCATCTCCGAATGGGCTGATATCCATCAAAGTTATGAACAACCTTGGAGAGAGTCCAACAAGCCATTCATAACTACGACGGTAGATATCATCTATACCGATTGCATATCCCGTATATGCAACTATCACAATGTGCTATCAACTAATTGAATGTTCACACATACATCGGGTTGTTAACACATTAACAAGTATGCATCATATGCATAGCACCCAACTTCACCTCCCTTTACATCGACCTTGGAGAGAGTCCAACAAACCGATGCTCGTGTTAAAGCCAACCCATTAATCAGACATAGTTTTAATATGGTTAGAGCGCATTCAACCAATTAGCCCAGCTTGAGAGAGTCCAACAACCAAAGCTAACGATTGACCTCCTGACTCTTACCATATTAGTATTAAACTATTCCATGGTTTGAACATATTCAGTGTTCGATGGGCTTGAGAGAGTCCAACAACCCAAACAAGAAACAGAACTCTGGTTCTAACCATATTAATGGAAGGTGTAGGCTTTAATATTGATTAAGGGTTTTTATGTCTCATCCTCTTTGCATGCAAATAACTATTATCTACATGGCATGGCATACATGGCATACATCTACATGTCACGACACGCATGGCATAATGTTATGCATCTAATGCAATTACATGGCAAACAATTATGTCATGTATATAATTTCCTTATATGTCATAACTATTTATGGAAATAAAATATGTTTAAGATTTGATTCTCCAAATCAAATCATAATTAAATTAGGAAACAAATTTCCAAATCTAATCACATATTTTATTCATGGAATTATTTGATTAAGGAAAATCTATTTAGAAAACCAATTTCCTAAATCTTTAAAACTACTTATGGAAATTAAATATTTTAAGATTTGATTTCCCAAATCAAATCATGATTAAATTGGGAAACAAATTTCCAGAATCTAATCAAATATTTTATTTATGGAAAATATAAATTTCCATAAATACTTCCAACTTTCCAAAAGTGGAAGATTTCCATAAATACTTCTAGACTTTCCAAAATTGAAAAATTTCCATAAATACTTCTAAATTTCCAAAATTTAGAAAACTTCCAGAAATACATTATGACTATCGCAAAACCATTTTTACGATTATGTCGAAACACAACCTGGGCTCTGATACCACTGTTGGTTTTTCGGCACCGCGGCGTGTGTGTGTTCGATCATGTTTCGTAAACATAAGCACAGCGGAAGCAATAAAAATAATAAATACTCCTATTTATTACAACACACACAACACACGCATGCTATTACAACAAGTGTAGACATAACCATAAATTAAAATTGCAATAAAAGGAAATTAAACTACGTTATACCTTCCGTATGACATGTAGCGGGAACGGCATCAACCGGAACGATCCTCGTAAGAATCGTCTCTATCCGTATCCACGCCGAGCTCCTCGGGATGACTTCGCTAAGTCACGAACTTCGTCTTCGTACGGGTTACTAGCCTCGTGTTGAAGATGACGTGATCGAGAGATGATCACGATCCGAATCCAAATTCGGATCCAAAACGAGTTCTCAAAACTCGCTTCTCCGGAGAGGTATTCACAACCGCTTGATTTAATCTTCGCCTCCACTAGAGGATTACCGGAGATCAAATCCCGGTATGTTAGCCGCTGTCGGAGCACTAACCGCCGCCCAAACGACGCCCGACGAGGAGGAGAAGCTGTCCAGAAAACTGGACAGCTTGGTGGAGGAGTAGGCGCCGGCCAAAACAAGGAGAGAAAAGCCTCACCTTGATGCCAAACCTATAGGAGATCACCGGAGGGTCGCCGGAGGTTCACCGGCTGAAGCTTGGTCGCCGGCAAGGAGCTAGACGGCAGCACAATCAACTGGCGGCAAGGAGGTTGGGCGGCACAACCAAAGTTGGGCGCAACTCCTTGGAGGCTAGGGTTTTGATTAGTTAGGGTTTAACAATCCCTTAAGCCCACTTTTATAGAGAACTAATTCTCTTAATGGTTAATGGATCATATCCATAAAGCCCGTTAACCCGCTCCATTAAGATAAGTTAAAATAAACCAAACCATGATGGTTTATTTTAAGTTAAAACGAACCAAACCAACCTTTGGTTCATTCGTTTAATATAAACCAAACCCTTTGGTTTATTCTCATCCATTGGATTAGAACCAAACCATTTTGGTCCATCCATTATGTCTTCATAAGACACGGCCCATCCACGCTTCCATTGCGACTGAAACAATTTCATGCTCGCTATATGTTTGGTCCAACCAAACATAGTTTCTCTCGGTCTGAGAATCCCATTCTCAAGCTCGTTTTAAATCCTTTGGATTACACTCGTTGTGCGTGTGACCAAATAGGTTCTCGGTTTATGTTGGCCGCCTATAATTAACCATTAATTATAGAACGATCATGAGTGGCACCTAGTAGTACATCATGATCCCCAATTAACAAAAAATCAACAGTTGATCCGTAACTATTTCTCAAACCCTTCAAGCTCGAATGAATCGTGCCCCATTCCCTTCACTCATCTTATACCCACTTGGTTCAGTGACATGGTCTATTGTGTCATCCCTCACTAGGCCGACTTCACGCCACACCTAGCCCAAGTATCATTTCTCGTCCCTACGGATTCTAGTTACTCCACATGTATCAAGAGTACCTTACTCTAAACATGTAATGCTTTGGCCAAAGACTTTAGTAACAATCCGACGAGAGGCCATGGGTATACATCTCCTCGCAAGGAGTGGTGAATCCTTTATAGGCTATTCAAACACCTTCGATCACTTCGACTTATACCCAATCATCCCGGGTCCACATCTCCTTAGAGATGTTTGCTTAAGATGTCAAAGCATAAGTCTCCATGATCAAGATGACTTGAATACCGCAAGTCAAAGGAACATCGCACTTAAGTCACAATAAGAACTTCATTGACATATCTATATATGCAGAGAACCATATGAAGTCTTACGACTGGTCACTCCAATGAACTAGTTACCATAACTAGCATCCACGATTAACTCCGGACATCACTATGTCTCCAGCCAGTGAGAATCAGCTGCTTGGATACACCAAGGAGTATACCTCGTGCTAGTCTCAACAGAATTGATGGTGTCCAGATCCATCAATTCATCGACTAGGGATAATTCCGATACATCACAATTACACATGTAGAGATACTCACTAGTTGTGATCCAATCACAAATTCTCTCATGCTGTGAATCGTATCGTGGACATTCAGTAAATGAGTTTAAGATCCAATCAAATACATAAAACATGTACACTCAAATAGTGAATCTTCATTTATCATATAAATGGTTCATACATAAGGCGATTGCCTTAGGACATCTCTCATATATTACTAACACCGACAACACCTCCAGCCATCCTCCTTTGGCCACCGGCGACCAAGGAGCAACCGACCAATTTATTGGTCGACCATCTCTTCCACCAAACAAGCTATCCAGCTTCTGGATAGCTTGTTCTCATCTTGTTGGAGAGGTCGTTTGGTCGACATTTTGTGCTCCGACAGTGACCTACTTGCTAGGGATTGGATCTCCGATAATCCTCATAGGTGGAGGGTTAAGTTTTCGTCAATTGGTCGACAAAAATCGCTTCTGAGAAGCAAGTTTGTGAAACTCGGTTTTTGGATCCGAATTTGATTGGGATTGTGATCGTCTCTCAGATCACAACGACTTCAATGCGAAGCTAGTACATCTCGTGAATTCTAGCTCACGGCTTTGTAAAGATATCTCGATGATACTCAGCGTGGATACGGATAGAGGCGAAACTTACAAGGGCCGCTATGTTTGATGCCATTTCTACTTCACTTAATTTGTCAGGTATATCAAGATTAGTTTCTTTATTGCAAAATTTGAAATAGCGATTATGTCTACACATGTTGTATCCTTTGCATGCGTGTGGTGTGTGTGTTATAATAAGTTAGTTATTACTTATTTTTTCTTCCGTTGTGTGCATGTTTACGAAACATGTTCGAACACACACCAATATCGGTGCCGAGGAAAACCAACATCGACTGCCAGTGTATCCATTGGTTGGATGCCAATGTGGATTAGGCTATTGTCTTACAACGGCTATAAGAGCGGTCGACTGGGGACTTATGACAGTCGACTATCAAGCACGGAATCATCCCTAGACAAGCATAAAAGGAGGAGCTTGGGGAGGATTTTCACAGTGATTTTTGGGGAGATTTTGGAGGGGAATTGCTGCTGGATTCCAGACCTTCAAGAGCAAACCAAAGCAAGCAACAAGAAAGCATTCAAAGCAAAGTGTTGTAAAGTGTTTCTTTACTTTTATTTCTTATTGTCTTTGTATTCGCTTGTATCTTGTATATTACTATTCTAATTTCTTGTACGAGGTTTCTCCACCTCCGATGTGTTGTCGAGAAGGAGTTTGAGTAGTGGTGTTGTCATCACTCGAGCTCGTTGAGCTCACCCCGTTGAGTAGGAACCCTAAGGTTCCGAACCACGTAGCGTATTTTGTGTGATTGTGTTTTCGTCTTCATATTTGTATTGTATTTCATATTTCTGCTGCGCTAACAAGAATTGTAGAGACGTACGTGATCAAAGTCCATCGAGCATGATTTGAGCTATTCAACCCCCCTTCTAGCCGTGCCACGATCCTCCAAAAAGTGGTATCAGAGTGAGGAGCTTACTGTTGGACTCATCGCCGCGATAAGCAACCGAAATGGCTGGAATCAACATCCATCCATCGAAATTTGAAGGAGACTTTTCTTGGTGGAAGAAAAGGATGGAGGTATACTTCGAAACCGATTTCGATATAATGCTAACAATTGAAGACGATTTTGAAGTACCTAGGGGTGAAGACAAGAAGATAATCGAAAAATCAAAATGGACCGAGGAGCAACGACAACAATTCAAGATAACGGTTAAGCTAACGAAAATGTTAATTAAATTAATACCTAACCATATATTGTCCAAGCTAGGTGAATATTGGGACACTAAGGACTTATGGAACAAGTTGGTCAAGTTCCATGAAGAGCCCCCACCGGTCCATGGTGAGGAAGAAGAGGAATGCTCATCCTCTCATACTCAAGAAGAAGCAAGTCCATCCTCTCAAGTCAACGAGGATTTGGAGATTGAGAGAGAATTCACATCCGCATCGGTCGAAGAATTGGAAGAAATAGAAGAAGCATCTACCTCCGGAAGAAGTGATGAGGAAGATCAAGAGACTTCCACCATCCTAGGTAACTCAAATGCAATTCATAATAATAAAGATAACATAATTTGCTTTGAGTGTAGGGAGAAAGGACATTACAAGAGTAAATGCCTAAAATTAGCTAAGGAGAATGTATCAGCGCCAAAAGCTCAAGGAAAATCAAAGGATGCCGGAGTCCTCGCTAGGAAAAGAAAAGAGCACATTGTGTGCTTCAAATGCAACCAAAGGGGACACTACCGAAGCCAATGCCCTAGGGGGAAGAAGAAGGGACAAGAAGGAGCTAGAGGGGGCTTCCAAAGCAAACCCTAAAGTGTACTTTAATGTCTTGGTGCAATCGGCCCAGGTTGACTCGAGTTTGACTCGAGCAGTATTTTGATGATAGACAAAACTTATGACATGGGATTGTCATGGAAAATCCAAGCATGGGGCTTGGTGTGGAAAGTCCAACATGGAGTTGGCATGGAAAATACAAGCATGAAGCTTGGTGTGGAAAAGTCCAATGCATTGCTAAGCCATGTGCTTGGTGCTTGGTGAGAAATGCATTGCGAAGTCGTGCGCTTGGTGCATGTGGGAAGTCTTGAGGACTTGGTAAGTTCACTAGGCTCGGGGTCCTTGAGTCGGTGAAGGATGGCATTGCGAAGCTGTGCGCTTGGTGCATTCGAGGGACCGCCGGACGGGGAGTGAATGGAGTGAGCCCAAAGGGAAGCATACTTCGAGGGCATGAGACGCGAAGGATGGCATTGCGAAGTCGTACGCTTGACACATCCGAGGGAACTAGGCCGAGGGAAGAGAGCTTTGACGGGGAACTCCATGAGGGATGAGGTGGACTTGGCCAAGTGGCTAAGACTGAGTGTCGGATGCTCAAACAGCTTGATGTTTGAGGTTTTACCCGACATCAGTCGGCTGACATAGGTGTTAGTCGACTGCTCTAGGTCGTATGGGTTCGACCAGTGTTCGACTGAACAGAGTCTGGCTGATCAGTCAACTACTAAGGGAGGGCAGTCGACTATTGACATCATCAGTCGATTGCTTAAGGGAAGTAGTCGACTGATCGCACTGTGCACGGGCACAGAAGCTAGTCAAGCTCGCCAGCATTCGACTGATAGGTTACCAATCGACGGATGGGTACCGTCAGTCGACTGATGTGTGATCCATTGGAACTTGACCAACGTGGATCTAGCCGTTGTGAGACAATGGCTACAGGACCAGTCGACTGATGGTCACGATCAGTTGATTGATGCGCACGAAATCAGCTTGATGCAGGTTATAAAAGGAGCTCAAGAGGGAGGATTTCGCCAAGATTTTTGTGAAGCTATTGGAGGGGAATTGTTGTTGCATTCCATACCTTCAAGAGCCATCTAAAGCAAGCAATAAGAAAGTGATCAAAGCAATTGTGTAAAAGTTCTCTTTTGTATTGTCTTTGTATTTCTTCTTGTATTTCATATTACTTGTTGTAATAGATTGTACGAGGTTTCTCTATCTCTGACATGTCGTCGAGAAGGAGTGGTTTAGTTAGTGTCGTGCGCATAACTAGAGCTCGGTGAGCTCGCCCGTGGAGTAGGAACCATTCGGTTCCGAACCACGTATATCTTGTGTATTGCGTGTGATTGTTATTGTTATTATTTCTATTGTTATTCCGTTGCATATATTAACGACAATTGTAGACAAGCACGCAAGAATGATCGTATTCCACCGTACGACGATTGAGGGCTATTCACCCCCCTCTAGCCGACCACCATCGACCCTACATAATGCACCTTCTAGTTCTAGGATTAAGAAGCATGCTAGAAATTATTCTAACTAACTTTCTATTGCCCATGAACATAAGCATGCTAGTAGGAATAGATATGTTTCCTTAGGGGCTAAATCCAATGAACTTATATCTAAGGACAAACCTAGGAACAACAACTCTAGACCTATTTTACCTAGGGAGAGTAGTAGGAGAATAGAAGAGAATTTAGGCATTAACCCTATGAAGGGTAGGCACATGCCTAAGAAGAAGAGTCCTTCCCAAAAGATTAATGAAAATCAAAATTGGAAAAATTAGAATTAGAAAATCGAGCCTTGAGGTCAAGGCTTGAAAAATTGGAAAATACCCTCAAAATTATGACAAACTCAATTATGGGGTCAAAGGAACAAAACTTAGGACCTAGGAGACAAGAACCGTTTAAGGGCAAGAAAGGTTTAAGTCACAAACCTATGTTCTACCACCATGTTCCATTTGATTATGGAACTAAATCTAGGTCTAGGAAAACCAAGGTTAATAAAGAAGTTATCCCTAAGATTAACCATGGTGTGTGTCTAGTGGCCTAGGGTTCTATAAATCCTAGGAAGACCACTAAGAAGGTTACTAGGGAGGCAATCCTTAGGGTTAACCTAGGAAAGACCCAAATGACTAAGGATTCAAAGTCAAAAAGGGTCATTAGGAAGGTATCTAGGGAAGTTATCCCAAGTGAATACCTTGTTAACCCAAGGAGCTCCAATAGGTATTCGATTCCTAGGAGCGTGATTGATTCACGCTAGATGGGTTAGGGTGTGTCAACCCTAAGTGGATAGGTAGTTAACTTAACCATAGTAGAGTTGACACTTTATGATTTTCCAATGTGCTTTGAGAAGTTGAAAATTTATTAAATTGTCATAATTAGGTCTTAGAAGTCATGGTGTGTCATTTTGGGTTTTTGGCATACTAGGGGATAGTTGGTATTAAGGCAAAATGAATTTAAATCTTAGAAATGGAAATTTGGGCTTAACACTTAGGTATTTTATACCTTAGTATTTTATACTTGCCATGATTTATTTGTCTTGCCATGTCATGACATCATATTTATTTTTATCATATAAAATGTCATGATAATACATAGGGTTAGCTAAATGTTATGTTATGCTTAAGTTTATATCACATGCCATGACATCATAATTATTGGCACATACTTTTATTCTTGTTATCATTTATGTCATAATCATTATTCATGCATTAAATAAAATTGAGTTAAGGACTATGACATGATTTGAAGTCGCATGCATAAGGGAATCAAATAGAGTTGTCTAGCATATGCATGAAACCCTAAATAACCAAAATCCACATCTCACTAGAACACTTGACTTATATGTGTTTAATACACTTAGATACAAGTGAGATGTTTAGGAAAATGAATTTAAAGGTTTTAAAATCATTTCAAAATGATTTTGAAAAATCTTGGTGAAGTCTATCTTTTGATAGCAATCACCATTGAATGAGGTGATAAAAAGTAGGGTCAAACATTGAAAATTTCAATGGTTTTGAACTTTGCGTCAATCTCACTAATTTATGGGTATTTTATTTTTCAAATATTTTTCACCCATAATATTTGTTATAAGTAATGTACGTATGAATTTTCAAGATTTTTCAAAAAAACATATTTTTACTTTTGAATTTTTAAAATTCGAATTCTAAACCTGATTTCTGCATAATGCAGAAATCAGTTGACTACCATGTATAATAGTCGACTAGTGACTGTAAAAGTCGAGTTCCAGAGCTGATTTCAGATAAACAAGGTCTGTTAGGCCCTTGTTCAGCTACGTTTAGGTTCCCTAACTGCTCCTAACCCTAGGATATGCTTTGGAGAGCACTAGAAAGGGTGGAAATATATTGGATATGGATTAGGAGTATTGTTTAGGGTGTGTATCGAATTAAGGGAGGTGAAAGTTCAATGTTGAATATTTTCCCTTAATTTTGATGGTTTAGTGTTCCTATTGGATTAGGGACTCTCTAAAGACATTGTTGGTGCAATGGTCAATGGAGAGCAAGCCTTTAGGGGGAGGTTATCCATCTTGGGATGATGGATGTGTTTTTGGACCAAGGGGGAGATTATAAGATCTCATTGGGATATGAGACATTAACACCCTTGGAGAGGACCTTTTTGATGTATGTCAAAAAGGGGAAGAATGTACCAATTAGGGTTAGTTGGAATTCTCAAAGGTAAGAATTGTCAATTGGGGATAATTGGTAGACTTAAGTTAGGGCACCTAACTCAAAGGTGTTTGGGGTTTTGTCAAACATCAAAAAGGGGGAGATTGTTGGTGCAATCGGCCCAAGGTCACGATTGACCGGACTCAAATTTGACACGAGCATTATTTTGATGTTAGATAAAATATATGACATGTGATTGTCATGGGAAGACCAAGTGTGTAGCCTTGGCCACGTAAGTCCAAGTGTGTAGCCTTGGTGGTGAAAGTCCAACATGGAGTTGGCAAGGGAAGACCAAGTGTGTAGCCTTGGCCACATAAGTCCAAGTGTGTAGCCTAGGCGGTGAAAGTCCAACATGGATTGGCATTGGCATTGGCATTTGGGAAGTACAAGGGGTGGTTTGGCAGCGTAAGGCCAAGTTGTAGTCTTGGAAGTGTAAGTCCATATGTACCTTGGCAGTATAGACACCAGGAGCATGACAATAGCCGAAGGAAGCACCTGGTGAAGGGAGAATCTTCGCTTCCCGCTCCAACTTGGTCACTTGTGCATGGCGATCCTATATACATCCCCGGATAAAAAAAATTAATTCTTGACGAAGATGGATTACCCAAACAACCGATCCATCATCGTGCTATTCGATTAGAGTGGTCACTTGAACAAACTTGTTGTTCAAGCAACCTAACTCTTTTCCTCGATTAGCCGCGGAATAGATGATGTACAGATCGCCAGTTTTTGTGTTTATCTTCGAGGTCCAAGTAAATTAACCACATACAATTACATATAAATTGCATAGAACAAGAAAGAAACTTAAACAAGAATTATACCTCTTGTTTATCTCTTGATCTTTTATCGTATGACCTATCCTCTTCTTGGACGTCGTGTGAGCGAGGATCTACCAAGAAACGAAGCCTCCTAGATCACGTTCTTCCCTTCCTTGCTCGCTCCGAACAAAGGGAAGAATACCAAAAACTACTTCTTTTTGCTTGTGCCGACCAACAATCACAAAGAGGGGTTGCCGCCAGCCCTAGGAGAAAGAGAGGAGAGGGCACCGGCCAAAGGTTGAGAGAAGGGTTCCAAAACCTAACCTTTGCCACTGACCAAGGGAAGAGGATGAAGATGGCGCCGCCGGCCCTAGGAGAGGATGAGGTTGTGCAGGCCAAGAGAGAAAAGAAGGAAAAGAAACCTAATCTCTTGTGCCGCCGGCCAAAGGGACAAACCCTAGCACACCTCCTATCTCCTTGCAACCCAAGCCAACCCTAACTCAAACCCTAATCTTTTGAATACTCTTGTCGCCCAACTCTTGGAAGCATATTTACAGATTTCTCCCAAGCCTCCTTTTAATCGTGTCCGTTGGATCTAGGCTTCATGAGGGTTTTAATAGGCTACGATAGGGACCATGAGGAGGAGTTGGATCTTGGCCACCCAATGGATCCGGCTCACATATAATCCGATCCATTATTGATAATCCATTCCACTAGAGGATTATCATTGATCTACCTCACCAATCCCCATAATTAAATATGGGCTCCATATATTAATTGTAAAAATGTCTCTTCGTGTTTAAGATATCGAATGTCCGTTAATTAATTAACTTACTGACAATTAATTAATCAACATCTTGTTGGGATGTATACTGAAAAGTATATCTTTTGTATGAACATCTTTATTTTTGAAATAAGAATCACATGATCATTGTTTGCATATTTATTATTATGCATATTGTCTAATATATTACATTATAGATAACATGGTGTGTGGTGTCACATGGAAGATCATGTTATCGGCTCCTTGTAAAGTATAAGTAAAGGCTCACAACCGAGATGCCTTTGGACAAACCATTGGTATGGTTGCAGTGTGATTTTGTATTGGTTTGTCTTGACCATAGAATCACACTAGTGCACTTTGTGTGTATTGAGCAGGACCGGCTTAGAGATGATTCGATTTATTGCTGACTACATAATCGAATCGGACCTCAGATATTATATTGTACATGCTCTTAATCCCGATATAATAACGGGCACATATACTTAGTATTCATTTCTTTGATTTACCAATGGGCGAGATTTATAGATTAAATCGATAGGCTTGGTAAGTTGAGAAATGATATAATTTATATGGTGTGCCGTTGATTATAGGAGGAAACTGTGTCCTATATATTAGGATGATGATGTCTCATTGAGGAACTCATAAGGTTCATCATGTAAACCCTGCAGGTGGACTTGGTTCGGCATGATGAAAAGGTTGAGTGGTACTACTCATGGAGTTAGATGTTGATTAATTAATGGTCAGTAAATTAATTAATCGATGGACATTCGATATCTTAAACACGGGGAGAAAATGTACATATAATATATGAAGCCCATATTAACTTATGGGGGTTGGTGAGGTAGATCAATGATAATCCTCTAGTGGAATGGATAATCATTAATGGATCGAACTTTATGTGGGCTTGATCCATTGGGTGACCAAGATCCAACTCCTCCTCATGGTCCCTATTGTAGCCTATTAAAACCTCATGAAGCTTAGATCCAATGGAAGAAAACAAAACTCTAGATCCAAAGGTAGAGATTAAATCTCTAGATCCGACGGTTGAGATTAATTCTCTAGATCCGACGGTTGAGATTAAATCCCTAAAACCAATGGTGGAAATTAAAACAAGGCTTGAGCCCAAATCTATAAATAGAGAATTAAGGTTGGCGGCAAGGTTTGATGGCTTAGGGGATTAGGGTTTTCTTCCCTTGGGCGGCAAGCAATCCTAGTTAGGTTAGGATTAGGAGTGGGCGGCTAGGGTTTGGGTGTTGGATTGGGCGACAACAAGAGGAGAAGCTCTTTTCTTCTTCTTCCTAAGGTGTTGCCGGCAACCTATCCTTCTTCCCTCTACTTTGGCCGGTGCTCAACCTATCCTTCTTCCCCTCTTCCTTGGCCGGCAACTAGGAGAGCTAGGGTTAGGGTATTGGGCAGCTGCAAGGTGAAGATTGGTTTCCTTTTTCTTCTCCAAGTGTTGGCCGGCGCCCATGCTCTCATTGATTCTCTTTTGACCGGTTCCCATACTCCATGTTCTCTTCCTTGGCCGGTGGCAACATCGAGTCTATTGACTTGGTGGCCGGATCTAGATAGAAAGAAGAGTTTTGTTTTATGATCTTCCTTTGTTCGGAGTGAACAAGGAAAGGAAGATTGGTGATCTAGGAGGCTTCGACTTTTGGAAGATCGTCGCCCACACGATGTCCAAAAGAAGGAAGGACATACAATAGAAGATCAAGAGGTATAACAAGAGGTATAATCTTGTTTATTTTGATTAGTGTTCTTTTGTATTATGTCTATAATTGTTTTTCAATTATGTGCATGTTGTATGTGGTTGTTTACTTTATGTATGTGGCTAAATATACTTGGACCCCGAACATAAACACAAAAGCTGGCGATCCGTACATCGTCTATTCCGCGGCTATTCGTAGAATGGAGGTTGGTCGCTTGAACAACAAGTTTGTTCAAGTGACTACTCTAATCGAATAGCAGGACGATGACAAGGTTGCTTGGGCAATCCCTCTAGTCAAGGATAATTTTTTTTATCCGGGGATGTAGAAGGGATCGCCATAAACAAGCGACCGAGTTGAAGTAGGAAGCGAAGTTTCCTACCTTCACATCTAACTCCATGAGTAGTACCACTCAACCTTATCATTATGTAGGACCAAGTCCACCTGTAGGATTTACATGATGATCCTTTTGAGCTCCTCAAGGGGACATCATCATCCTAATATATAGGACACGGTTTCCTCCTATAATCAAAGGCACACCATGTAAATAATATTATTTTACAACTTACTGAGCCTATCAATTTAATCCATAAATCTCACCCATTGGTAAATCAAAGAAATAAATATTAAGTATATGTGCCCATTATTATATCGGGATTAAGAGCATGTACACCATAATATTCGAGTTCTGATTCAATTATGTAGTCAACAATAAATTGAATCACCTCTAAGTCGGTCCTGCTCAATACACACAAAGTGTACTAGTATAATTCTATGGTCAAGATAAACCAATACCAAATTACACTACAACTATGCCAATGGTTTGTCCAAAACCATCTTGGTTGTGAGCCTCTACTTATACTCTACAAGGAACTAATAACATGACCTTCTGTGTGACACCTTATACCATGTTATCTACAATGTAAAGTATTAGACAATATGCATAACTCTAAATATGTAAACAATAATCATGTGATTCTTATTTCAAAAATAAAGATTGTCATACAAAGGCTAGACTTTCAGTATACATCCCAACAATCTCCCACTTATACTAAAAGTCTATGATGCCATCAAACTGTCATACATCTGATTCTCATTCCCTCCACATGCCTATCAAAAGTTGTTGCTGGAAGGACCTTTGTGAAAGGATCTGTCAGGTTATCCTCGGATGCAATCTTGGCTACAACAACTTCTCCTCGCTTTACAATCTCTCGTATCAGGTGATACTTGTACTCTATGTGTTTACTTGCCTTTTGGGCTCGTGGTTCCTTCGAGTTTGCAACTGCACAACTGTTATCACAATAAATTGTGATAGTTTTGGGCAAACCAGCAATCACATCCAAGTCCATCAAGAACTTACTAAGTCATACAACTTCTTTGGCTTCCTCAGAGGCTGCCACATACTCAGCTTCTATGGTGGAGTCCGCCATGCATTTCTGCTTGACACTTCTCCATACAATGGCTCCACCTCCCAAAGTAAACACAAAACTCGAGGTAGACTTACTGTTATCCCTATCTGATTGGAAGTCAGAATCTGTGTAACCCACAGGGAGTAATTGGTCTGCCTGGTATACCAGCATATAATCGTTGTCGTTCTCAGGTACTTCAATATATGCTTTACCACAGTCCAATGTCCCTATCCTGGATTACTCTGATATCTTCTAACCATGCCCATGACAAAGCAGATATCCAGCCTCGTACATAACATAGCATACATGAGGCTTCCTACCGCCGAAGAATAGGGAACCACCTTCATCTCCTCTATCTCTTTAGATAAAGGTATTCCATGCCTAAAAGGTAGAAAACCTTTCTTAGAGTTATGCATGCTAAAACGAGCCAAAATAGTGTTTATGTATGATGCTTGAGATAAGAACAACATCCTTTTCTTGCGATCTCTTATAACCTTGATCCCAAGGATGTGTCCCACTTCTCCCAAGTCCTTCATATCAAATTGTTTGGACAACCATACCCTTACATCTGATAACACTTTGACATTGTTGCCAATTAGCAAAATGTCATCTATGTATAGTACAAGAAATATCACTACGTTTCTGTCACATCTCTTGTATACACAAGACTCATTCGGACTTTGAATAAATCTATAAGACTAGATTACCTCATCAAAGTGGATGTTCCAAGAACTCGAATCTTGCTTCAATCTATAAATGGGCTGATTAAGCTTGCACACAAGATGCTCTTTTTCCTTTGCAATGAATCCCTCTGGTTGCTCTATATAGATATTTTCCTCAAGACTTCCATTAAAGAAAGCGGTCTTGACATCCATCTGCCACACCTCATAATCCATATGAGCAGCAATAGACAAGAGAATCCGGATAGACTTAAGCATGGCTACCAGTGAAAAGGTCTCCTCATAATCGATACCCTCTTTCTAAGTATACCCTTTCATAACAAGCCTTGCTTTGAAGGTCTCAACCTTCCAATCTATTCCTCTCTTTCTTTTGTAGATCCATTTTCATCCAATGGTTTTTTCACCATTGGGTGGTTCTATTAGCTCCCAGACCTGATTTGAATCCATAGATTCTATCTCAGAATTCATTGCACTTTGCCAAGATACTGCATCTTTATCTCGGATTGCCTCATCATATGTCCAGGGATCAGGTTCATGTTCGCCAGGGACCAAATCAAAAGATTCTCCCAAGAACATAAATCTCTCAGGTTGTCTAACAACCCTCCCACTACGATGAGGTATCACCTGTGTGTCCTTTGTGACACGCGGTGCAGTCACTTGTGGTATGTCCTCTTATACCATTGGTACTGAAGTAGGGACTTCCCTTCTCAACTCCTCTAGAACGATCCTGCTCACGAGCTTGTGGTTCATCATATAGTCTTCCTCTAAAAATCGGGCATTCGTGCTAACGATCACCCTCTGATATCTAAGACTATATAACAGACCACCTTTCGTTCCTCTAGGATAGCCTACGAATAGCCGCACTTCCATACGAGGTTCCAACTTACCAGCATCTTCCTTCAACACATGTGCTTGACTACCCGAAATTTGAATGTCTCAAACTAGGCTTTCGCCAAGTCCACAATTCTGTAGGTGTAGAAGGTATTGATTTAGATGGTACCAAGTTCAGAATGTATACTGCCGTATCCAGAGCATACTCCCAGAACGAATCTTGTAATTCAGAATAACTCATCATCAATCTAACCATCTCCATAAGAGTCTTATTCATTCTCTCCGCTACACCATTCTGCTGGGGTGTTCTAGGTGGAGACAATTGGGATTGAATCCCAGCCTCTGATAAGTAATTCCTAAACTCTTCCAAGAGGTACTCACCACGATGATCAGATCGTAGTGTCGTGATACTTTTACCTTGACGTTTCTCCACATCAGCCATGAATTCTTTGAACCTGTCAAAGCATTCAGACTTGTGGCATATCAAGTAAATGTATCTATATCTTGAATAATCATCTATAAAAGAGATGAAATATTCAAAACCACCTCTAGTCTGGATAGACATAGGACCGCACAAATCAGAATTAATCAATTCCAACACATCTTTGGCTATATACCTCTTGGCCTTAAAAGGCCTCTTGGTCATCTTACCTTTCAAGAAAGATTCACAGGTTGGGAAATCTTCCACCACTAATGAACCCAAAGGTCCATCAGTTATCAACCTTTGAATTCTACTTAGGTTAATATGACCTAACTTTAGATGCCAAAGATATGTTTGGTTCATTTTCGAAGGTTCTTTTCTCTTATTAGATTTAGAAGATGAGTTATTTATTTCTATTTGCATCGTGAGAGATTTTGGTTCAAGTGTATATAAATTACCTACCAATGCACCAGAACAGATAATCTCCCTATTCCTTTTTATAACAACTCTATCATTAAAAAAAATAGAATATCCATCCAGAAAAAATTTAGAAACTGAAATTAAATTCTTTCTAAATGAAGGTACATAAAGGCAAATTCTCATAACCAAAGTTTTATTCCTATCAAAAAATAAATAAACATCTCCCACTGCAATAGCCGCCACCTTTGTAGCATTGGCCATGTAGATGGTAACCTCCCCATCTGCCAGTCGTTTGGTTTCCTAGAACCCCTGCAAAGAATTGCAGACATGATCAGTGGCTCCCGTATCCATACACCAAGTACCAGTAGATAACACTACTAAACATGTTTCAACAACTAAACCAAAAGATATACCTTTGTTCTGCTTCCGATTGGTGCAGTCCTTCTTCCAATGTCCAGTCTGCATACAAGTGAAGCACTTGCCTTTTGCCTTCTTCACTCCTCCCTGATATCCTCCCGCCACATTTTCTCCACCTTGTTTCTTCTTCTTCTTGCCTTTTGACTTAGAAGTCAAAACCTTCTGAGCAACCATGGCCTGAGCCTAAGCACTCTGACAAAAAAACCCCTCTGTCGCCTAGAGTTTTGTCAGAAGCTCCGCCAACGAATACAACCTCTTATTCATGTTGTAGTTCAGAGAAACTGCTCAAAACTCCTAGGTAGAGATTGGAGAATGATATCGACCTGGGTTTCCCCATCGATCTCAGCTCCAAGGACTTCTAGTTCATTCAAATGAGCCATCATCTTGAGAGCATGATCCCTCACGAGTGTTCCCTCAACTATGGTGGTCATCATCAAGTTCCTCATGGCTTCCTGCCTAGTAGCCCGATTCTAGTGTTCGAAAAGTTCCTTATGATTTAGCATCATGTCACAAGAAGTAGACATGGCCTGATGCTGATGTTTCAATACATTTGACATAAAAGCTAAAATGTAACACCGTGTCATCTCATCTGCCATGATCCGCTTCTTATAACTCTCTTTCTCCTTTTCCCAAAATCATCCGCAGGCTTAGGAGGACACTCTTTGAGAAGTACATACTTGTACTCCTCAGCAGTTAATACTATATCCAGATTCCTTTTCCAATCCACATATTTAGGTCCAGTAAGTTTATTTTCCTTTAGTATCACAGCAAGTAGGTTGAAAGTCATTTTTGAAAAACCTAAGAATCACATAGATCAAAACATTAGAATTCAAAATTTTATTAATTCCTCAAATAATAAAATTTTAAAATCAACCAACACCTCAAAACTCTGAGAATATCATATGCCACGATAGTATGGATGTATACGAATTCTTCATTTGTAAGAGGAGGTACTGATTTAGATGGTACCAAGTTCAGAATGTATACTGCCGTATCCAGAGCATACCCCCAGAACGAATCTTGTAACTCAGAATAACTCATCATCAATCTAACCATCTCCATAAGAGTCCTATTCCTTCTCTCCGCTACACCATTCTGCTGGGGTGTTCTAGGTTCAGACAATTGGGATTGAATCTCATCCTCTGATAAGTAATTCCTAAACTCTTCCAAGAGGTACTCACCATGCGATCAGATTGTAGTGTCATGATACTTTTACCTTGACGTTTCTCCACAACAGCCATGAATTCTTTAAACCTGTCAAAGCATTCAGACTTGCGGCATATCAAGTAAATGTATCTATATCTTGAATAATCATCTATAAAAGAGACGAACTATTCAAAACCACCTCTAGCCTGGATAGACATAAGACTGCACAAATCAGAATTAACTAATTCCAACACATCTTTGGCTCTATACCCCTTGGCCTTAAAAGGCCTCTTTGTCATCTTACCTTCCAAGAAAGATTCGCAGGTTGGGAAATCTTCCACCACTAATGAACCCAAAGGTCCATCAGCTATCAACCTTTGAATTCTACTTAGGTTAATATGACCTAACCTTAGATGTCAAAGATATATTTGGTTCATTTTCGAAGGTTCTTTTCTCTTATTAGATTTAGAATATGAGTTATTTATTTCTATTTGTATCATGGGAGATTTTGGTTCAAGTGTATATAAATTACATACCAACGCACCAGAACAGATAATCACCCTATTCCTTTTTATAACAACTTTATCATTAAAAGAAATAGAATATCCATCTAGAAAAAATTTAGAAACTGAAATTAAATTCTTTCTAAATGAAGGTACATAAAGGCAAATTCTCATAACCAAAGTTTTATTCCTATCAAAAAATAAATAAACATCTCCCACTGCAATACCTGCCACCTTTGTAGCATTGGCTATGTAGATGGTAACCTCCCCATCTACCAGTCGTTTGGTTTCCTAGAACCCCTACAAAGAATTGCAGACATGATCAGTGGCTCCCATATCTACACACCAGGTACCAGTAGATAACACCGCTAAATATGTTTCAACAACTAAACCAAAAGATATACCTTTGTTCTGCTTCTGATTGGGGCATTCCTTCTTCCAATGTTCAGTCTGCTTGCAAGTGAAACACTTGCCTTTTGCCTTCTTCACTCCTCCCTGAGATCCTCCCGCCACCTTTGCTTTACCTTGTTTCTTATTCTTCTTCTTGCCTTTCGAGTTAGAAGTCAAAACCTTCTGAGCAACCATGGCCTGAGCCTGAGCATTCTGACAAAAAAGCCCCTCTATCGCCTGGAGTTGTGTCAGAAGCTCCGCCAACAAATACAACCTCTTATTCATGTTGTAGTTCAGGAGAAACTGCTCAAAACTCCTAGGTAGAGATTGGAGAATGATATCGACCTGGGTTTCCCCATCGATCTCAGCTCCAAGGACTTCTAGTTCATTCAAATGAGCCATCATCTTGAGAGCAGGATCCCTCACGAGTGTTCCCTCAACTATGGTGGTCATCATCAAGTTCCTCATGGCTTCCTACCTAGTAGCCCGATTCTAGTGTTCGAAAAGTTCCTTGAGATTTAGCATCATGTCATAAGCAGTAGACATGGCCTGATGCTGATGTTTCAATACATTTGACATAGAAGCCAAAATGTAAGATCGTGTCATCTCATATGCCATGATCCGCTTCTTATAACTTTCTTTCTCCTTTTCCCAGAATCATCCGCAGGCTTAGGAGGACACTCTTTGAGAAGTACATACTTGTACTCGTCAGCAGTTAATACTATATCCAGATTCCTTTTCCAATCCACATAGTTAGGTCCAGTAAGTTTATTTTCCTTTAGTATCACAGTAAGTGGGTTGAAAGTCATTTTTGAAAAACCTAAGAATCGCATAGATCGAAACATTAGAATTCAAAATTTTATTAATTCCTCAAATAATAAAATTTTAAAATCAACCAACACCTCAACACTCCGAGAATATCATATGCCACGATAGTGTGGATGTATACGAATTCTTCATTTGTAAGAGAAGGTTTTACCCATTAATTTTATTATTCTGTGTTGGTGCAGGGGCACTAGATAATCGAACCTGTGTTTTGATTATGGCAAAGACACAAAGTTAAGTTTACATCGTTATCTCACGAGCTATCGAGTGTGCAGAAAAGTATTAATGCTGGAGCTAAAGGCTAGCGACACCCAGAGGAAGCCGCGGTGGTCGGGCGACACTCGAGTGACTTCGGAGGGAGCCGAAGGAATCGAGTGGAAGGCCGGAAGCGAGAGCTACTATCGAGGTAAGCTCGTGTGAGTGAGAGATTGTAAGGTCGTGTCCTCTTTACGGGGACGACCGTAGGCGGTGATCTGACTAAGACTTCCTGTGGAAGGTCTAGGTCGAGATCGGACGGTTAGAAACCGTCGTATTTATCATTTTCCGAGCTAACCTCTTATTGCAGGGAAGTGGCCAATTTGGCGATCATCTGGACATGGGCGATCGTGATGCCCATCGATCGACTAATGAACATCGATCGGTGATGGCGACGATTCAGCTTTTGCGCTAGGTCAAAACGGATAACGTTTGACACGGCCACTTCGCGATAAAATTTGGACAACTTCATGATCCGTTCCAAAATAAGAGGAGACAAATTCAGAGGCCAAAGTCTATAAAATGAGGGGAGGATTCCATCTCCAAATCACATCAAGTTTATTCATCAAGTGCTCCTACAACGCCAACGCTTCAACATCGTCATAACGTCGACGCAACGCCAAGTTTCGATCTTCTTCGTCGGCAGCAGAATCAAGTAATATTTTTGATATTGTATTCTTTGTTTTTCTTCATAACAAGGTGAGGTAGGCTTGTTGCCTCATCCTTGTATATTCAGTTTTGTGATCGTTGTCTCCTACCTCCAACGAGGAGGAGACGTTATAGTGTTTTTCCCTCCGTACGCGGTCTAGGACCGATAGGGCCTTGGAGTAGCAACCGCTGGGTTGTGAACCAAGTAAAATAAATGTGTTCATTTATTTTCCTCTGTTCTTACTTTGCGTATCGAACGAACGAAAAAGAAAAGATTTACGATCGCTATTCACCCCCCTCTAGCGACGCTTCTCGATCCAACAATTGGTATCAGAGCGGGGGCGCTCAGATTTGGTGAAACCACCGATCTAGCACATTTTGGTTTTCTATTCGTATTTTTCGATTCGTATTTTTTTTGGGTCTTTTTCCTCCCGCACTACTAATCCAAGACGAAGTCTTGGTACGTTTCTTTTTGTTGTGTGCTTGCAAGTATTCTCCCTTGGAGTAGCCGACGGTAAAACGGCCATAACTTTTCGCACAAGTGGACTCACGTAACGATCTACCAACCAAATCGAAGCCCTCTGAGAGGTCTACATTTCTTACTAGGGTTTACCCTCGTAACAAGCCATTTCCAGCCCCAAAATCCAACATCTAGTACCCTTTCGGGGGCATCGAAGGTCGTAAGTTGTTAGTTTTTGTTAGTTTTTTATTTTTCTCATTTAATTCTGTTTATTTCCTATTTATTTCCCACACTACTAATCCAAGACCAAGTCTTGGAATTCCCTTTGGTTTTTATTCGTGTTTTGCAAGATACTTAATGGCTCACATTGAGGGATATAGCACCACCCGACCTCCGTTCTTTAACGGAGATGATTTCCGTTATTGGAAAGGTCGGATGGAGTGTTTCTTGAAAACACAAGTCGAGACTTGGATAATAATCCAAATCGGCTTTGCTCTACCCACCAATGATCAAGGAGAGCCCTTGGATTTCAACAAATGGACAAATGCAACCAAGAGGCAAATCGAAGCCGATGCAAGAGCAACCCAAATATTGCAATGCGGCTTGTCCAAGGAGGAACTCAACCGCATCGTACCATTCATTAGCGCCAAAGACCTCTGGAAAAAATTGATTGATTTACACGAAGGGACGGCTGATGCTAAGGTATGTAAAAGAGATTTACTTTTAAATAAATTGTACAATCTAAAGATGCAGGATCATGAGACCGCCACCCAACTACATGCGCGAATCCAAGATATCGTCAACGGTCTTCATTCGATCGGGCAAGCCATAGAGAACCGGAACCTTATAAGGTACGCTTTAAATGCTTTCCCTAGGACTACCTTATGGGCATCCATGGTCGATGTCTACAAGGTCTCTAAGGACCTTTCGAAGCTTAGGTTAGATGAATTATTTTCCAAGTTTGAACTTCATGAGCAAACTAACGTGGTCCGGGCCGAGAGAGGTATTGCTCTACTTGCAGGACAAAGAAGGAAGCCACCTACTAAGCAAGTAGATGAACTCGAACCCAAAGACGAATCTGAATCTGAAGAGGAGGCCATAATAGTCAACATTGTGCGGAGAATAGTTCGACAAGAAAGAAGGAAATTGAAGAATGAGAACCAAAAGAAAAAGGGAGCAAGGAAAGCCTTCCATGCAACTTGGGACAACAGAGAAGACATAGCTTACATGGCAAGAACGGAGGAGTCAGTCGAATCCGAAGCCGAGTCCAACTACAACTCCGACTCCGACCCCGAAGATTATTTCGAGAGAATCGAGAGAAAACTCAAAGCTGGACCAAAAGGGAAAGTCAAGGTTAATCGCTCTTTAATTAGTACGCTTTACAATACAATTAAAATGCTTAATAGGAAATTAACTAAGTCCGAGTCTAGGGTTGAGTCGTTACTTGAGGAGGTTGAAACCCTCAAGCAAGAGGCTACTCTAACCCCTTCAACTAGTCAAGTTCAAGAGGGAAACTCAACTCAAATTGAAAAACTTGAGGAGGAGAATTCTCTCTTGAAAGACCAAGTTCAAGAGGTTGAGGCTAGGTTGGAAAAGTTCACGTTGGGATCTAAGAACCTTAATCGACTACTTGGAACCCAAAGAGCCGTGTACAATAAAGTTGGACTCGGATTTAAGTCAAAGACTACGAATAGGTCTTATATGTCTATCGTAAATCGTAGTCATCAAAGAGTCCAAGCATGGGTCCCTAAGAACTTTTTGATTTCAACTCTAGGATCCAACCCGTACTGGGTTCCCAAGGACCAAATCCACTATGTGGATAGACCGAACCGATTCAACGGTCTAGGGGGAGCCAGTATAAAACATGTTTGTGCTTTAACTTAGAAATTGCATGCTTTAGCTTAGAAAGTTTGTGCTTTAAAACGTGTGAGCTCACTTAGAACACGTACATAACCAACTAAAATCCTACGAAAAGATTGAGCCTCGGGGAGCCTCTTTCAAAAAAAAAAAAACCAGTTAGACTAGGAAATAGTCTTAGGTGAGTCAAGTCATCATTTTCTTGAAAATAGCTTTGTCTAAGGAAGTGGTCGATGATCTGATAAAAGAAGGCCCCTGTGCCTCGCCACGACCTGGAAGCCATGATCTTGAAAAGGTAAACTTGACAAGCCTAGGGTCAAATCCAAATCTAACATAAAATTACTTGAACCTAAATGCACTTAATCAACTTAATTGGAAGTCATCTCATAAAAACACATAAGTATAACATGCTTGATCATATAGACACAGGTGAGATGTTAAGGATAATTGAAATATAGTTAAAACAACATCTTCAAAATACTACTTATTTTCTCAACTATTGTACTTAACAACTCTTAGGCCAAAGTTTAGCGCCCCCTACATCTCTTATACTTCATATATTTGACTAAGGGGGAGAGCAAACTAACCCTAAAGGGTTATATTACAAACCTTTAGATTATTGGTGCAGAGGGACACACCTCGAACCAATCTATCTAATTACTGCTAGACGCATGCTTGGACTCATAGCTGATTTATCTTGATGCATGCATATACCATATTGTTTTTAAACCCCTATTTTATATAACAAACTTCATTTTTACATAACAACCCCCAACATTTGTTTTGATTTATGGCATAAGGGGGAGAAGAGCGAAAGTTAAGGGGGAGTAACACAAAATTTATTTAATTTTGAACTAAAGTATCTCTTTCAAAACTCACCAAGGGTTAAGGGGGAGTTTTGGTTAAGGGGGAGTTATTGAAAATGACATTCATCATTTACTATACTTGTTTTATGCTTTAATTTCCCTTAACTTTGTGTTGGTTTGCCATAGATCAAAAAGGGGGGAGATTGTTGGTGCAGGGGCACTAGATAATCGAACCTGTGTTTTGATTATGGCAAAGACACAAAGTTAAGTTTACATCGTTATCTCACGAGCTATCGAGTGTGCAGAAAAGTATTAATGCTGGAGCTAAAGGCTAGCGACACCCGGAGGAAGCCGCGGTGGTCGGGCGACACTCGAGTGACTTCGGAGGGAGCTGAAGGAATCGAGTGGAAGGCCGGAAGCGAGAGCTACTATCGAGGTAAGCTCGTGTGAGTGAGAGATTGTAAGGTCGTGTCCTCTTTACGGGGACGACCGTAGGCGGCGATTCGACTAAGACTTCCTGTGGAAGGTCTAGGTCAAGATCGAACGGTTAGAAACCGTCGTATTTATCATTTTCCGTGCTAACCTCTTATTACAGGGAAGTGGCCAAGCTGGCAGTCGACTGCTGGACATGGAGCAGTCGACTGATGCCCATCAGTCGACTGATGGGAGGCATCGATCGTGATGGCGGCGATTCGACTTTTCTTATTTGGGTCGAAATGGATAACGTTTGTGCGGCCGCCTTCGCGATAAAATTTGGACAACTTCATGATCCGTTCTGAAATAAGAGGAGACAAATTCAGAGGCCAAAGTCTATAAAAGGAGGGGAGGATTCCATCTCCAAATCACATCAAGTTTATTCATCAAGTGCTCCTATAACGCCAACGCTTCAACATCGTCATAACGCCGACGCAACGCCAAGTTTTGATCTTCTTCGTCGGCAGCAGAATCAAGTAATATTTTTGATATTGTATTCTTTGTTTTTCTTCATAACAATGTGAGGTAGGCTTGTTGTCGCATCCTTGTATATTCGGTTTTGTGATCGTTGTCTCCTACCTCCAACGAGGAGGAGACGTTATAATGTTTTGCCCTCCGTACGTGGTCTAGGACCGATAGGGCCTTGGAGTAGCAACCGCTGGGTTGTGAACCAAGTAAAATAAACGTGTTCATTTATTTTCCGCTGTGCTTACTTTGCGTATCAAACGAACGAAAAAGAAAAGATTTACGATCGTTATTCACCCCCCCCCTCTAGCGACGCTTCTCGATCCAACATCCTGTCAACCTTACTTTTTGACAAATAAAATTAATAGTTAGTTTCTCTTCGGCCCTACAAATAAAAGCAGTGACTTCGATGGGAAGGATACTTTTATTTGCATCTAATTGTTCACCATTACTTGGTACCAAGGCAATTATCTTGGATTATGTGCCTTCCGATGGGGAAGTACACAAGCTCCTAAATAATTTTCTATAACCATATTTGACCTAGTGATTCACAAAACAAACTCATCCGATGGGAAGGCACTCAGAGTCGACGTACAAGTTTGTTTGCATCACATGTCAAATTGTAATGCAGGCCATGAGAATTTAAAAAAAATATCCCTCTCCCACTTAGTAATTTAAAATGAGAAATTTTCCAAGAACACAACATGCATATTAAACAAGAGGTAATAAATATGAAAAAAAAATATTTTACAACTATTATGTCTTTTGTTTTCCAATATGCCTCCCGTCGTGTCGCCATCTCGTCCGCTCCTCCATACACCATGTACAAGCCATCTAGAGATCCGAGCTGAGAATAATTATTTTAATTTACATCCATCGATCCTATACTCCACAAAGGAGTGTACAAGAAATCTAGATAGAAAGTAAACTAAAATAAAAGAGTGGCTAAACAATACTGTACTTAATTACAAAAATTAAATACTAGCCTCGTCAACCCCAAGGATTCAAATAATATTACAATTACACACATACAATCACATACACACACATATGGCCATAATAGTTGGAACTTATACCTACAACCAAAAAGTTAGCCTACGCACATCCTACTATTATCCGACATACATAATATATGATAAGTGCATAAAAGTAACTGAATCCTAAACATACAAAATTGGAAACCGTGGCTCTGATACCACTTGAAGGGAGAATCTTCGCTTCCCACTTCAACTTGGTCACTTGTGCATGGCGATCCTATCTACGTCCCCGGATTAAAAAAATTAATCCTTGACGAAGATGGATTACCCAAGCAACCGATCCATCATCGTGTTATTCGATTAGAGTGGTCACTAGAACAAACTTGTTGTTCAAGCAACCTAACTCTTTTCCTCGATTAGCCGCGGAATAGATGATGTATGGATCGCTGATTTTTGTGTTTATCTTCGGGGTCCAAGTAAATTAACCACATACAATTACATACAAATTGCATAGAACAAGAAAGAAACTTAAACAAGAATTATACCTCTTGTTTACCTCTTGATCTTCTATCGTATGTCCTATCCTCTTCTTGGACGTTGTGTGGGCGACGATCTACCAAGAAACGAAGCCTCCTAGATCACGTTCTTCCCTTCCTTGCTCACTCTGAACAAAGGGAAGAATACCATAAACTTCTTCTCCTTGCTTGTGTTGACAACCAATCACAAAGAGGGGTTGTCGCTGACCCTAGGAGAGGGAGAGGAGAAGGCGCCGACCAAAGGTTGAGAGAAGGGATCCAAACCCTAACCTTTACCGTCGGCCAAGGGAAGAGGATGAAGATGGCACCGCCGACCCTAGGAGTGGATGAGGTTGTGCCGGCCAAGAGAGAAAAGAAGGAAAAGAAACCTAATATCTTGTGCCGCCGGCCAGAGGGACAAACCCTAGCACACCTCCTATCTCCTTGCCGCCCAAGCCAACCCTAACTCAAAACCTAATCTCTTGAATACTCTTGCCGCCCAACCCTTGGAAGCATATTTATAGATTTCTCCCGAGCCTCCTATTAATCGTGTATGTTAGATCTAGGCTTCATGAGAGTTTTAATAGGCTACGATAGGGACCATGAGGAGGAGTTGGATATTGGCCACCCAATGGATCCGACCCACATAAAATCTGATCCATTAATGATAATCCATTCCACTATAGGATTATCATTGATCTACCTCACCAACACCCATAAATAAATATGAGCTCCATATATTAATTATACAAATATCTCCCCCGTGTTTAAGATATCAAATGTCCATTAATTAATTAATTTAATGACAATTAATTAATCTACATCTAACTCCATGAGAAGTACCACTCAACCTTATCATCATGCAGGACCAAGTCTGTTGGTGCAGGGGCACTAGATAATCGAACATGTGTTTTGATTATGACAAAGATACAAAGTTAAGTTTACATCGTTATCTCATGAGCTAAATCGAGTGTGCAGAAAAGTACTAAAGCTGGAGTTATAGGCTAGCGACACCCAGAGGAAGCCGTGGTGGTCGGGCGACACTCGAGTGACTTCGGAGGGAGCCGAAGGAATCGAGTGGAAGGCCGGAAGCGAGAGCTACAAGGTAAGTATCGAGGAAAGCTCATATGAGTGAGAGATTGTAAGGTCGTGTCCTCTTTACGGGGATGACCGTAGGTGGCGATCCGACTAAGACTTCTTGTGGAAGGTCTAGGTCGAGATCGGATGGTTAGAAACCGTCGCATTTATCATTTTCCGAGCTAACCTCTTACTGTAGGGAAGTGGCTAGGCTGGCAGTCGACTGTTGGACATTGGGCAGTCGACTGATGGGAGTCATCAGTCGACTGATGGCGACGAATCAGCCTTTGTGCTAGGTTAAAATGGATAAGGTTTAACGCGGCCACTTCGCGATAAAAATTATACAACTTCGTGATCTATTCCAAAAAAAAGAGGAGACATATTCAGAGGCCAAAATCTATAAAAGGTGGGGAGGATTCCAACTCCAAATTACATCAAGTTTATTCTCAAGTACTCTTACAACGCCAACGCTTCAACGTCGTCATAACGCCGACGCGACGACAAGTTCAAATCTCCTTCGTCGGCAGCAGTAGCAAGTAATTATTTTTATTGTATTCTTTGTTTTAATCGTAATGAGGTGAGGTAGGCTTGTTGCCTCAACCTCGTACTTTCGATTTTGTGATCGTTGTCTCCTACCTCCAACAAGGAGGAGACGTTATAGTGCTTTGCCCTCCGTACGCAGTCTAGGACCGATAGGGCCTTAGAGTAGCAACCGCTGGGTTGTGAACCAAGTAAAAATAAACGTGTCTCTTTATTTTCCGCTGCTCTTACTCATTTAATTATCTACTTAAACGAAACGTCGAAAAGATTTACGATCGCTATTCACCCCCCCCCCCCCCCACTCTAGCGACGCTTCTCGATCCAACAAAGTCCATCTGCAGAATTTACATGATGATCCTTATGAGCTCCTCAAGGGGACATCATCATCCTAATATATAGGACACGACTTCCTCCTATAATCAATGGCACACCATGTAAATAATATTATTTCCCAACTTACCGAGCTTATCTATTTAATCCATAAATCTCGCCCATTGCTAAATCAAAGAAATAAATATTAAGTACATGTGCCCGTTATTATATCGGGATTAAGAGCATCTACACCATAATATTCGAGGTCTGATTTAATTATGTAGTCAGCAATAAATTGAATCACCTCTAAGTCGGTCCTTCTCAATACACACAAAGTGTACTAGTGTAATTCTATGGTCAAGATAAACCAATACCAAATTACACTACAACCATGCCAATGGTTTGTCCAAAACCATCTTGGTTGTGAGCCTCTACTTATACTCTACAAGGAACTGATAACATGATCTTCTGTGTGACACTGTTGGGTTTCCGGCACCGCGGCGTGTGTGTGTTCGATCATGTTTCGTAAACATGAGCACAGCGGAAGCAATAAAAATAATAAATACTCCTATTTATTACAACACACACAACACACGCATGCTATTACAACAAGTGTAGACATAACCGTAAATTAAAATTGCAATAAAAGGAAATTTAAACTACGTTATACCTTCCGTATGACGTGTAGCGGGAACGGCATCAACCGGAACGATCCTCGTAAGAATCGTCTCTATCTGTATCCACGCCGAGCTCCTCGGGATGACTTCGCTAAGTCACGAGCTTCGTCTTCGTACGGGTTACTAGCCTCGTGTTGAAGACGACGTGATCGAGAGATGATCACGATCCGAATCCAAATTCGGATCCAAAACGAGTTCTCAAAACTCGCTTCTCCGGAGAGGTATTCGTCAACCGTTTGACGAATCCTTCGTCCTCCACCTCAGAGGATTACCGGAGATCAAATCCCCGGTATGTTAGCCGCTGTCGGAGCACTAACCGTCGTCCAAACGACGCTCCGACGAGAGGAGAAGAAGCTGTCCAGAAAACTGGACAGCTTGGTGGAGGAGATAGGCGCCGGCCAAAACAAGGAGACAAAAGCTCACCTTGATGCCGAACCTTTTAGGGGATCACAGGAGGGTCGCCGGAGGTTCACCGGCTGAAGCTTGGTCGCCGGCAACAAGTTGGAAGGCTGCACCAAGCTGGGCGGCAACAAGATGTTGGGCGGCCACAATGTGTTAGGCGGCAACTAGGTGTTGGGCGGCAACTAGATGATTAGGTTTAGGGTAAGGGTTTAATCCCTATTTTATAGAGAACTAATTCTCTTAATGGTTAATGGATCATATCCATAAAGCCCGTTAACCCGCTCCATTAAGATAAGTTAAAATAAACCAAACCATGAAGGTTTATTTTAAGTTAAAACGAACCGAACCAACTTTTGGTTCATTCGTTTAAAAAAAACCAAACCCTTTGGATTATTCTTATCCATTGGATTAGAACCAAACCATTTTGGTCCATCCATTATGTCTTCATAAGACACTGCCCATCCACGCTTCCATTGCGACTGAAACAATTTCATGCTCGCTTTATGTTTGGTCCAACCAAACATAGTTTCTCTCGGTCTGAGAATCCCATTCTCAAGCTCGTTTTAAATCCTTTGGATTACACTCGTTGTGCGTGTGACCAAATAGGTTCTCGGTTTATGTTGTCGTCTATAATTAACCATTAATTATAGAACGATCATGAGTGGCACCTAGTAGTACATCATGATCCCCAATTAACCGAAAAGATCAACGGTTGATCCAGAACTATTTCTGAAACCCTTGATGCTTCGAATGAATCGTGCCCCATTCCCTTCACTCATCTTATACCCACTTGGTTGAGGACATGGTCTATTGTGTAGTCCCACTATGACTCGTCACACCTAGCCCAAGTATCATTTCCTCATCCCTCAGTTCTAGTTACTCCACATGTATCGAAGAGTACCTTACTCTAAACATGTATTGCTTTGGCAGACTTTAGTAACAATCCGACGAGAGGCCATGGGTATACATCTCCTGCAAGGAGTGGTGAATCCTTTATAGGCTATTCAAACACCTTGATCACTTGACTTATACCCAATCATCCGGGTCCACATCTCCTTAGAGATGTTTGCTTAAGATGTCAAAGCATAAGTCTCCATGATCAAGATGACTTGAATACGCAAGTCGAAGGAACATCGCACTTAAGCCGCAGTAAGAACTTCATTGACATATCTATATATGCGAGAACCATATGAAGTCTTACAGTCACTCCAATGAACTAGTTACCATAACTAGCATCCACGATCAACTCGGACATCACTATGTCTCGGCCCGGTGAGAATCATTGCTTGGATACACCAAGGAGTATACCTCGTGCTAGTCTCGACAGAATTGATGGTGTCCAAATCCATCAATTCATCGACTAGGGATAATTCCGATACATCACAATTACACATGTAGAGATACTCACTAGTTGTGATCCAATCACAAATTCTCTCGTGCTGTGAATCGTATCGTGGACATTCAGTAAATGAGTTTAAGATCCAATCAAATACATTAAACATGTATACTCAAATAGTGAATCTTCATTTATCATATAAATGGTTCATACATAAGGCGATTGCCTTAGGACATCTCTCATATATTACTAACAGACTCCCACTTGGCCTAATGCCAATCGCTACGGTATCCAATACCATAAGCACCAACATGACCCTCAAACTTACTTTGAGGTAATGCTTTAGTCAAAGGATCCGCTAAGTTCCTTTCAGTGGGTATTTTCTCGATTTGTATTTCGTTCCTACTTATGATCTCTCTGATAAGATGATAGCGGCGAAGCACATGTTTGGATCATTGATGAGACCACATCAAGTTCATAGATGAACTACTTGATCCAAACCGCTTCCTTTGCTGCTTCCAAAGCTGCAACGTATTCTGCCTTAGTGGCAGAATCCGCTATAGTGTCAAGCTTGGAACCTTTCCAACTTATTGCGCCTCCATTCTAGGTGAATACATACCCAGACTAAGACATGGAATCATCCTTGTCTGTCTGGATCTGGCATCCGTATACCCACGTATCACCATGTACCCTTCTCCATATATTAGGAACGTATCCTTAGTTCTTCTTAAGTACTTAAGGATCGTCTTAACAGTCACCCAATGATCCATTCCTAGATCAGACTGGTATCTGCTCGTGACACTCAGAGCATACGATACATCGAGCCTCGTACATAACATAGCATACATGATAGATCCTATTGCGGATGCATAGGGAATCTTACTCATGCAAATCCTCTCGTCTTCTGTGCGCGGACACATAGACTTCGAAAGGTGATCCCCATGCCTGATGGGCAGATAACCTTTCTTGGATTCCGACATGCTAAACCTCTTTAGCACTCGGTCTATATATGTAGACTGCGAAAGACCAAGCAACCGTTTCGATCTATCTCTATAGATCTTAATCCCGAGGATGTAGGTTGCTTCTCCCAGGTCTTTCATGGAGAATGTCTTGGATAACCAAACCTTAAGTGTAAGATTGACACATCGTTTCCTATAAGTAATATGTCATCGACATATAATACTAGGAACACATTGCACTCCCACTAACCTTCTTGTACACACAAGGTTAAATGCGGATTTTGTGAGAAATCAAACTTTTTGATCGTCTCATCAAGCGGATATTCCGACTCTGGATGCTTGCTTCAATCCATAAATGGATCGTCGCAATTTGCATACCTTGGTTTTATCAACCGATGTGAAACCCTCGGTTGTATCATATACCGTCCTCGGCGAGTTTCCATTAAGGAAAGCTATTTTCACATCCATCGCCATATCTCATAATCATAATGAGCCGCTATGGCGGGAGCATCAGAATGGATTTAAGCATAGCTCTGACGAATAGGTTTCGTCATAATCAACACCTTATTTTTGGCGATATCCTTTCGCCACCAATCTAGCCTTATAGGTAATCACATTACCATCCATGTCGGTTTTCTTCTTGAAAACCCACTTGCACCCTATAGGCTTTATGCCTTGGTGGAGTCGACCAAGTTCAAACTTGGTTTCGTACATGGAATCCATTTCGACTTCATGGCACCAAGCCACTTATCCCTTCTACGAACTTGTCGGCACTTCTTCATAAGCGGTAGGCTCCTCATCATCAATGAGTAACACGTCGTTCGATTCACTTCAGAAATCCATATCTCTCGGGAATATTGCGTGTTCTGCGGATCTCTGAAGATGTGGTGTTCTGATAAGTCGGTAGATTGCTCATCACTATGAGTTGTCATGTTGTGCTTCACCGGGTATCTCATCAATGTCTATTTGAGTCTCTCGAGCCTCCTCAAGCTCGACGCGACACTCCCACTATTTTCTTGCAAGAGAAACTCTTTCTCTAGAAACCACGACATGCCTTGAAACAAACACCTTTTGTTCCACGGGATGATAGAATTAGTAACCCCTTGTTTCCTTAGGGTATCAATAAATAGACATTTATCGGACTTAGCATCCAATTTATGCGATCATCACTTCACATAAGCGAGGACAACCCCATATCTTCAAGTAAGATACATGAGGTTTCTTACCATTCCATATCTCATATGGAGTAGTTGAGACTACCTTGGTAGGCATTACATTTAACAAGTAAACAATATGCAGTGCATAACCCCAAAGGACTTGGGAAGAGTTGCATGATTCATCATTGACGACCATGTCCAACAAAGGTCGATTCGCCTCTCGGATACACCATTATCTTTGTGGTGTATAGAGTCCATTGAGACAATATGCCATTGTCTCTTAGATAATCAAGAAACTCTTGACTTAAGTATTCACCACCTCGATCCGATCGAAGTATTTTAATACTCTTGTCATGTTGTTTCTCTACTTCATTTCTGAATTCTTTGAACCTTTCAAAGGCGTCAGACTTGTGTTTCATCAAGAACACATACCCAAACCGTGAGTGATCATCGGTGAAGGTAATGAAGTAGCTATAGCCTCCTAATGCTTGAGTTGACATAGGTCCACATACATCAGTATGTACTAAACCTAGTAACTCTCCCACTCATTCACCTTTTCCAGTAAAAGGTAACTTAGTCATCTTGCCTTTTAAGCATGATTCGCATGTATCGTATGAATCCAATTCAAACGATTCCAGAATTCCACATCGGTGTAATTCGGACATGCGTTTCTTGCTTATATGGCCAAGGCGACAATGCCACATATAGAGTCTATTTGATTATCCTTTCGAGCACGCTTGTTGCTCGCCCGATATTGAAAATGTCCTTTGGATCGTCCAGCGTATACACAATTGCTTAAAGTTCCAGTCCCATAAAGAACCCCATTCAAAGTTATGTAACAATAATTGTTACTAAAAGTCAAATGGAACCCATTTCTATTTAGACAAGAAATAGAAATGATGTTCTTTATCAACGAAGGAACATACAAGCAATTGTCAAGTTCTAAGACAAGTCCTACAGGGAGTTCCAACAAATACGTTCCGATGGCGAGTGCAGCAACCTTTGCTCCATTCCCAACACGCAAATTTGACTCTCCCTTGACGAGTCTTCTTCTATTCCTTAGCCCATGTATGTCATTACATATATGTGAGCCACACCCAGTATCGAATACCCAAGTGTCTGAGGAAATAGAATGACAATCAATAAAGAAGATTTCTGAAGAAGATGGGGCATCCAATGCCTTATCCTTCTTCACGAACTCAAGATAAATCTTGCACTTTCTTCACAAATGGCTCTCCTTGCCATAATGATGGCAAGTTTCCTTTTGTGCTAGTTCTACCTTCTTAGCCCTTCTCTTCTTTCCCTTCTGCTGTTCCTTTGACTTCCTCTTAGAACCTTTCTTCGAGGAATCAACTAACAGCACCGTCCCCTGCTCATGCTTCTCAGAAGACTCCACAGTCTTTAGCATATTGAGCAGTACCACAGATGAACCTCCTAGCATCTCAGAGGTGAAGAGGAGCTTTGAGACTTCGAACCTTTCGAATCTCACTTGCTCATCAACCAACTCACAAAGATGAAGGACTACGATATGAGCATCCATATGCTCATGCTGCTTTCGTAGCTTGGGTTCCATCGTGGCTAGCATGATGCAACTCATTTGTTCAGAATCACTCACATGTTTCTGATAGGCCAACAATTGGTCCAGAGTTGCATCGTCACTAGGACGGGCGAGAAGAGGTGCTTCGAGGACATTTGCAAGATTTTCAACCTTGAGAACAATTCTCAAGCTTCTAAGCTAGTCCATGAAGCTCAGCCCAGTCAATTTATTCGAATCCAAAATGGAACGCAAATTAAAAGACAACATGATCAATTTATTGACTTAGAAATACAAAACGAGCATATATGAGAAAGATGATTTTAAAAATGCATCAATATACATTTATAAATCCCATTCATTTTTCGAATTCAAAAACCCCAAAATCACTTCGGGAGATTGTAGGTCCATCTCCGAATGGGCTGATATCCATCATAATTATGAACAACCTTGGAGAGAGTCCAACAAGTCATTCATAACTACGACGGTAGGTATCATCTATACCGATTGCATATCCCGTATATGCAACTATCACAATGTGCTATCAACTAATTGAATGTTCACACATACATCGGGTTGTTAACACATTAACAAGTATGCATCATATGCATAGCACCCAACTTCACCTCCCTTTACATCGACCTTGGAGAGAGTCCAACAAACTGATGCTCCAGGTTAAAGCCAACCCATTAATCAGGACATAGTTTTAATATGGTTAGAGCGCATTCATCCAATTAGCCCAGCTTGGAGAGAGTCCAACAACCAAAGCTAACGATTGACCTCTGACTCTTACCATATTAGTATTAAACTATTCCATGGTTTGAACATATTCAGGTTCGAGCCGGGCTTGGAGAGAGTCCAACAACCCAAACAAGAAACAGAACTCTGGTTCTAACCATATTAATGGAAGGTGTAGGCTTTAATATTGATTAAGGGTTTTTATGTCTCATCCTCTTTGCATGCAAATAACTATTATCTACATGACATGGCATACATGGCATACATCTACATGTCACGACACGCATGGCATAATGTTATGCATCTAATGCAATTACATGGCATACAATTATGTCATGTATATATTTCCTTATGTCATAACTATTTATGGAAATAAAATATGTTTAAGATTTGATTCTCCAAATCAAATCATAATTAAATTAGAAACAAATTTCCAAATCTAATCACATATTTTATTCATGGAATTATTTGATTAAGGAAAATCTATTTAGGAAACCAATTTCCTAAATCATTAAAACTACTTATGGAAATAAAATATTTTAAGATTTGATTTCCCAAATCAAATCATGATTAAATTAGGAAACAAATTTCCAGAATCTAATCAAATATTTTATTTTTGGAAAATATCAATTTCCATAAATACTTCCAACTTTCCAAAAGTGGAAGATTTCCATAAATACTTCTAGACTTTCCAAAATTGAAAAATTTCCATAAATACTTCTAAATTTCCAAAATTTAGAAAATTTCCAGAAATACATTATGACTATCGCAAAACCATTTTACGATTATGTGAAACACAACACAGGCTCACGATACCTTTGTTGGGTTTTAGGCACCTTGGTGTGTGTGTTCGATCATGTTTAGTAAACATGAGCACAGCGGAAGCAATAAAAATAATAAATACTCCTATTTATTACAACACACAACACTGCTATTACAACAAGTGTAGACATAAGTAAATTAAAATTGCAATAAAGAAATTTAAACTACGTTATACCTTCCGTATGGCGTGTAAGCGGGAAACGGCATCAGCGGAGCGATCCTGCGTAGAATGCGTCTCTATCCGTATCACGCCGAGCTCCTCGGGATGACTTCGCTAAGTCACGAGCCGTCTTAAATGCGGGTTACTAGCCTCGTGTTGAAGGCGGCGTGATCGAGAGATGATCGCGATCCGAATCCAAATTCGGATCAAGCGAGTTCTCAAAACTTCGCTTCTCCGGAGAGGTATTCGTCAACCGTTTGGCCAGATCGCCCGTCCTCCACCTCAGAGGATTACGAGATCAAATCCCGGTATGTTAGCCGCTGTCGGAGCACTAACCGTCGTCAAGCGGCGCTCCGGCGAGGAGGAAAAAGCTGTCAGAAAACTGGACAGCTTGGTGGAGAGATAGGCGCCCGGCCAAAACAAGGAGACAAAAGCTCACCTTGATGCCGAACCTTTTAGGGGATCACGGAGGTCGCGGAGGTTCACCGGCTGAAGCTTGGGCGCCCGGCAACAAGTTGGAAGCTGCACCAGTGGCGGCACAACAAGATGTTAGGCGGCCACAATGTGGGACTAGGTGTTGGCGGCAACTAGATGATTAGGTTTAGGGTTAGGGTTTAATCCTATTTTATAGAGAACTAATTCTCTTAATGGTTAATGGATCATATCCATAAAGCCCGTTAACCCGCTCCATTAAGATAAGTTAAAATAAACCAAACCATGATGGTTTATTTTAAGTTAAAACGAACCGAACCAACTTTTGGTTCATTCGTTTAAAATAAACCAAACCCTTTGGTTTATTCTCATCCATTGGATTAGAACCAAACCATTTTGGTCCATCCATTATGTCTTCATAAGACCCGGCCCATCCACGCTTCCATTGCGACTGAAACAATTTCATGCTCGCTTTATGTTTGGTCCAACCAAACATAGTTTCTCTCGGTCTGAGAATCCCATTCTCAAGCTCGTTTTAAATCCTTTGGATTACACTCGTTGTCGTGTGACCAAATAGGTTCTCGGTTTATGTTGGCCGTCTATAATTAACCATTAATTATAGAGCGATCATGAGTGGCACCTAGTAGTACATCATGATCCCCAATTAAGAAAAGATCAGCGGTTGATCGAACTATTTACGAAACCCTTGATGGCTCGAATGAATGGTGCCCCATTCCCTTCACTCATCTTATACCCACTTGGTTGAGGACATGGTCTATTGTGTCGATCCCACTAAGTGACTCGTCACACCTAGCCCAAGTATCATTTCCTCGTCCTCACAGTTCTAGTTACTCCACATGTATCGAAGAGTACCTTACTCTAAACATGTAATGCTTTGGCAAGACTTTAGTAACAATCAGACGAGAGGCCATGGGTATACATCTCCTCGCAAGGAGTGGTGAATCCTTTATAGGCTATTCAAACACCTTGATCACTTGACTTATACCCAATCATCCGGGTCACATCTCCTTAGAGATGTTTGCTTAAGATGTCAAAGCATAAGTCTCCATGATCAAGATGACTTGAATACATAAAGTCGAAGGAACATCGCACTTAAGCCGCAGTAAGAACTTCATTGACATATCTATATATGCGAGAGAACCATATGAAGTCTTACGGTGGTCACTCGATGAACTAGTTACCATAACTAGCATCCACGATTAACTCGGACATCACTATGTCTCGGCCCGGTGAGAATCGGTGCTTGGATACACCAAGGAGTATACCTCGTGCTAGTCTCTGAGAATTGATGGTGTCGAATCCATCAATTCATCGACTAGGGATAATTAGATACATCACAATTACACATGTAGAGATACTCACTAGTTGTGATCAATCACAAATTCTCTCATGCTGTGAATCGTATCGTGGACATTCAGTAAATGAGTTTAAGATCCAATCAAATACATAAAACATGTATACTCAAATAGTGAATCTTCATTTATCATATAAATGGTTCATACATAAGGCGATTGCCTTAGGACATCTCTCATATATTACTATCAGACACCACACACCATGTTATCTAAAATGTAAAGCATTAGACAATATGCAAACAATGATCATGTGATTCTTATTTCAAAAATAAAGATGTTCATACAAAGGCTAGGCTTTCGGTATACATCCCAACACCTAGAGGCTAGCGTATGGATGAACAAGTCATGGATGACTTAAAGGGATTCGCGCATGGATGAACAAGTCATGGATGACTTAAAGGGATTCACGCATGGATGAACAAGTCATCGACGAATTGGAGGGATCTGATAGTCGGGAAGCTAGTAGAGGTAGCTAGAAGTCTTAGGTCTAGGCTAAGGGTGTGTCGGATGCTCAAACATGTTGTTTGAGGTTTTACCTAACGTTCGGATGCTCAAACAACTTGTGTTTGATGTTTTACCCGACAACAGTCGACTGGTGACATGTACCAATCGACTGGTGGTAGCCGATCGACGCTCGTTCGTATTACGATCTTTGAAGCGAGATCATTGACCTTTGGGAGTCGATTGATGGCGATCGACTATCGTGAAGGAGCGATCATTGCCGGTGTTGGTCGCGAGCACAAAATGCTCAAGATGGTGATCGATCGGCGACTCGGTATACCGACTGATGGTAATTAGCAAGCGACCGCCAGTATATCCGTTGGATGGATGCCAACGTGGATTAGGCCATTATCTCACAATGGCTACAGGAGCAGTCGATTGGGGATTTTATGGCAGTCGACTGCCAAGCGTGGAATCAACCCGAGACAAGCATAAAAGGAGGAGCTTGGGCAGAATTTCCACAGTGATTTTTGGGGAGATTTTGGAGGGGAATTACTGCTGCATTTAAGACCTTCAAGAGCAAACTAAAGAAAGCACCAACAAAGCATTCAAAGCAAAGTGTTTGGTCACACACACTGCGAGTGTTATCCGAAGAATTTAAAATGAGTTTAAGAATGAGATTCTCAGATCGAGAGAGACTTGATTTGGTTGGATTAAACAAGGAGTGAACAAGAAATTGTTTTAGTCGCATCGGAAGCATGGATGGGTCGAGTCTTTTAAATACATGATGGTGAACCAAATTGGTTTGGTTCTTATCCAATGGTCGAAATTAAACCAAAGGGGTTTGGTTTGTTTTAAATGAATCAACCAAAAATTAGTTTGGTTTATTTTAACTTAAAATAGACCAACACGGTTTGGTTTATTTTAACTTAAATTAATGGAGCGGGTTAATGGGTTTTGGTTATGAACTAATAATCCTTGAGAAAAGGTATCTTAATGGTTAAGAAACATGTTCTCTATAAATAAAAGGGTTGAAAGATATTTCGTAGATGATTTTAGGTTTTGTGAAACCCTAGTCGTTCTCTATTCTTCCTCTCCTTGCTTGTGCGCCGCCCACTCTTGGAGTTACCGCCGCCCAAGCTTGGTCGATCCTCCTCCTCTAGCCGTCGACCTGCCATCAGCCATCGGCCTTCCTCCGGCCAACAGTCCAGCCATTTACCACCTTTAGCCACCGGCCACAAGGCTACTGCCAGACACTTGTTTGGCCAGTCATCTCCTCCACCAAGCTACCCTCTTGGACAGCTTGTGTTCATTGCCATGAGAGCATCGTTTGGCCAACGTTTGGAACTCTGACAGCGACCTCCTTGCCGGGGATTGGATCTCCGGCAATCCTCATTGGTGGAGGATCAAGGTTTCATCAATTTGTTGACAAAATCACTTCCAAGAAAACAAGTTTGTGAAACTTGTTTTGTGATCGTCTCTCGGATCACAATGTCTTCGACACGAGACTAGTATCTCGTGTGAAGATGGGGCTCGTAGCTTGTTGAAGCTATCTCGACGATACTCGGCGTGGACTCGGATAGAGGCAAAACTTACGAAGGTCCCTAAGGTTGATGCCCTTTCCGCTGCGTGTTATTCATCAGGTATACCTAGAGTAGTTTTCTTTATTGCAAAATTTGAAATTACGATTATGTCTACACTGTTGTATACTGCATGCGTGTGGTGTGTGTACTGTAATAAAATAGTTTATTACCGATTTTATTTGCTTCCACTATGCATGTTTACGAAACATGTTTGAACACATGCCCACGTCAGTGCCCCGAAAACCCAAAAGTGCTATCAGAGCCTGGCTGTGTTCCAACATAATCGTAAAATTATTTTGTGATAAATGTTTTGTCATAATTATAATTTTGGAAATTTTCTACTTTTGAAAAGTTTAGAAAAATTTTTGAAATTTGAATTAATTAAGGAATTCAAATTAGGAATTTCCTAATGTGATTAGGAAATTAGAATTTAGGAAATTTATTTCTTAAAATAAATTTGAATTTCCTTAATTAATATTTTCATAAATAAAATATGTGATTAGATTTGGAAATTTGTTTCATAATTTAATCAATGAGATTTGATTTGAGAAATCAAATCACAAACATATTTTATTTTCAAAATTAATTATGACAATTTGGAAATTACTTGAACATGTCATAATTGTATGCCATGTAATTGCATTAGATGCATATCATTATGATATCCATGCCACGACATGTAGGAGCACTAGTTGCACATATATATGTCATGCATGCCATGTTATGTAGATAATAGTTATTTGCATGGAAAGGAGGATGAGACCTAAAAACCCTTACATAATATTAAAGCCTACACCTTCCATTAATATGGTTAGAACTGAAGTTTCGTTTCTTGTTTGGGTTGTTGGACTCTCTCCAAGCCCGGCTCGAACCTGAACATGTTCAAACCATTGAAATAGTTTAATACTAATATGGTAAGAGTCAGAGGTCAATCTTTAGTTTGGGTTGTTGGACTCTCTCCAAGCCTAACAAAATGATTGAATGCGCTCTAACCATATTAAAACTATTTCTTGATTAATGGGATGGCTTTAAGTTAGTGCATCGGCTTGTTGGAATCTCTCCAATGTCCATGTGAAGGGAGGTGAAGTTGGGTGTTATGCATATGATGCATACTTGTTAATGTGTTAACAACCCAATGTTTGTTCGAACATTCAATTAGTTGATATCAAAATGTGATAGTTACATATACATGATATGTAATTGGTATATTTGATACCTACCATCGTAGCTATGAACGACTTGTTGGACTCTCTCCATGGTTGTTCTTATCTATGTTGGATATCAACCCATTCGGAGATGGACCTACGATCTCCTGAATTGATTTTAAGGGGGTTTTCCTAATTTCAAAATGAATGGGATTTATAGATGTATGTTTATACGTTTTAAATCATCTTTCTCATATATGCTCTATTTGTATATCTAGGTTAATCGCTTGATCATGATGTCTATAAACTTGTGCTCTATTTTGGATTCAAATAAGTTGACTGGGCCGAACTTCTTGGACTGGCTTAGAAACCTGAGAATTCTCAAGGTGGAAAAGCTTGCATATGTCCTCGAAGAGCCTCTTCCCACCTGTCCTAAAGATGGTGCAACCCTAGACCAATTGTTGGCCTATCAAAAACATATGAATGATTTTGAACTGGTGAGTTGCATCATGCTAGCCGCGATGGTACCCGAGCTTCAGAAGCAACATGAGCATATGGATGCTAATACCATAGTCTTTCATCTTTAATAGTTGTTGATGAGAAAGTGAGATCTGAATGGTTCGAAGTCTCCAAGCTCCTCTTCACCTCCAAGATACTAGAAGGTTCATCTATAGTGAAATTTGTGCTAAAGATGAATAGGTACATCGAGCGATTAGCTACACTCAGGTTTGTAATGGATGATGAATTAAGTATTGACTTAATTCTACATTATTTTCCCAAGAGTTACTCATAGTTTGTGATGAACTACTGGATGAACAAAATTGAAACCACCATTCCTGAACTTCTCAACATGCCGAAGACTATGGAGCCTTTTGTGAAGCATGAGAAGAAGACAGTGTTGTTAGTTGATTCCTCAAACAAAGGTTCTAAGAGGAAATCAAAGGAACAACATAAGAGAAAGAAGAAGAAGGCTAAGAAGATAGAAGCAGCTCAAAAGGGCACTTGCCATCATTGTGACGAGGAGGGATACTGGCGAAGAAACTACAAGATTTATCTTGAGTCCGTGAAGAAGAAGAAGGCATCCGATGCCCCATCCTCTTCAAGTATCTTCGTTATTGATTATCATTCTATTTCCTTAAACACTTGGATATTGGATACTGGGTGTGGCTCACATATATGTAATGATATACATGAGCTAAGGAATAGAAGAAGACTCGTCAAGGGAGAATCAAATTTGCTAGTTGGCAATGAAGCAAAGTTTACTGCAGTCGCCATCGAAACATATTTGTTGAAGCTCCCTACAGGACTTGTCTTAGAACTAGAAATTGCTATTATGTTCCTTCATTAATAAAGAACATTGTTTCTATTTTCTTCTTAAATAGAAATGGTTACCATTTGATTTTTAGAAACAATTGTTGTTATATAACTTTGAATGATGTACTTTATGGGACTGGAACTTTATGCAATGGTATATATACGTTAGACATATCTAGTGACATTTTTAATATCGAAGCGAGCACCAAGTGTTCTCGAAAAGATAATCAATTAGCCTCCAACATGTGGCATTGTCGTCTTGGCCATGTAAGCATGAAACACATGTCCGAATTACACTGATGTGGAATTCTGGAATCGTTTGAATTTGATTCATTCGATACATGCAAATCATGCTTAAAAGGCAAGATGACTATGTTACCTTTTACTGGAAAAGGTGAACTGGTGAGAGAGCTGCTCGGTCTAATACATACTGATGTATGTGGACCTATGTAAACTCATGATCTAGGAGGCTATAGCTACTTCATTACCTTTATCGATGATCACTCACGATTTGGGTATGTGTTCTTGATGAAACATAACTCTCAAGCCTTTGAAAATTTCAAAGAATTTAGAAATGAATTAGACAAAGAACTTGGCAAAAGTATTAAAATACTTCAATCTGATCGAGTTGGTGAATACTTGAGTCAAGAGTTTTTGGATTATCTAGGGGACAATGGTATATTGTCTCAGTGGACTCCATCATATACACCACAGCTTAATGGTGTATCTGAGAGGCGAAACCAAAACTTGTTGGACATTGTTAGCTCGATGATGAATCATGCGAGTCTTCCCAAGTCCTTTTGGGGCTATGCACTTCAGACAACTATTTACTATTGGGATGTATACTGAAAAGTCTATCTTTTTATGAACATCTTTAATTTTGAAATAAGAATTACATTATCATTGTTTGCATATTGATGGTTATGCATATTGTCTCATACATTACATTGTAGATAACATGGTGTGTAGTGTCATACGGTAGATCATGTTATCAGCTCCTTGTAGAGTATAAGTAAAGGCTCACAACCGAGATGGCCTTGGACAAACCATTGGTATGGTTGTAGTGTGATTTGGTATTGGTTTGTCTTGACCATAGAATCGCACTAGTACACTTTGTGTGTATTGAGCAGGACCGACTTAGAGGTGATTTGATTTATTGCTGACTAAATAATCAAATCGGACCTCAGATATTATATTGTACATACTCTTAATCCCGATATAATAACGGGCACATATACTTAGTATTCATTTCTTTGATTTACCAATGGGCGAGATTTATAAAGTAAATCGATAGGCTCGGTAAGTTGGGAAATGGTATTATTTATATGGTTTGCCATTGATTATAGGAGGAAACCGTGTCCTATATATTAGGATGATGATGTCCCCTTGAGGAGCTCATAAGGTTCATCATGTAAACCCTGTAGGTGGACTTGGTCCGGCATGATGATAAGGTTGAGTGGTACTACTCATGGAGTTAGATGTTGATTAATTTATCAGTAAATTAATTAATCGACGGGCATTCGAGATCTTAAACATGAGGAGACAAATGTACAAATAATATATGGAGCCCATATTAGCTTATGGGGGTTGGTGAGGTAGATCAATGATAATCCTCTAGTGGAATGGATTATCATTAATGGATCAGACTTTATGTGGGCTTGATCCATTAGGTGGCCAATATCCAACTCCTCATGGTCCCTATTGCAGCCTATTAAAACCTCATGAAGCCTAGATCCAATGATGGAAAACAAATCTCTAGATCCGACGGTTGAGATTAAATATCTAGATCCGACGGTTGAGATTAAATCCCTAGAACCGACGGTAGAGATTAAAAGGAGGCTTAAGCCTAACTCTATAAATATGGGCTTAAGGCTTGGGCGTGTAGAGGAATAAGAGAGATTAGGGTTTTTCTTCCTTGGCTTGGGCGGCAAGGAAGAAGTGGGCGGCTAGGGTTTTTGGAGGTGTCTTGGGCGGCCACAATTTTGGAAGGTTTTCTTCTTCCTTAAGTGTTGTCGGCGCCCTTTCTTCTCCTCTCTACCTTGGCCGATGCTCAACCTAATTTCCCTCTTCTCCTTGGCTGGTGGAAACAAAGTCTAGTGTCTCTTCCCTTAGAGTTTTGGCCGGTGTCCACTTCTCCTTGTTCTTCTCCTTGGCCAGCGGCAAGCACCAAGCTTGGAGCTTGGTGGTCGGTTAAAGGAAGGAGAAGAGTTTTGTTTTATCATCTTCCTTTGTTCGGAGTGAACAAGGAAATGAAGATTGGTGATCTAGGAGGCTTCAACTTTTGGAAGATCGCCGCCCACACGACATCCAAAAGGAGGAAGGACATACAATAGAAGATCAAGAGGTATAATGTTTGTTTATATTCTTTTGTATTATGTAAATAATTGTTTTTCAATTATATGCATGTTATATGTTTTTATATGTGGCTAATTTACTTGGACCCCGAATACAAACGCAAAAACCGGCGATCCGTACATCGTCTATTCCGTAGCTACTCGTAGAATAGAGGTTGGTTGCTTGAACAATAAGTTTGTTCAAGTGACCACTCTAATCGAATAGAACAACGATGAAACAGTAGCTTGGGTAATCCCTCCTTGTCAAGGATAAATTTTTTTATCCAGGGACATAGAAGGGATCGCCATGAACAAGCGACCGAGTTGAAGTGGGAAGCGAAGTTTCCTACCTTCATTTATTTGCTAAACAGAGTCTCGACCAAGGTAGTCTCTACTACTCCATATGAGATATGGAATAGTAAGAAACCTCATTTGTCTTACTTGAAGATATAGGGTTGTCCTGCTTATGTGAAGGGGGTTGTATCAGACAAATTGGTTGCTAAGTCTAATAAATATCTATTTATTAGATACCCTAAGGAAACAAGGGGTTACCAATTCTATCATCCTGTGGAACAAAAGGTGTTTGTTTCAAGACATGTTGTGTTTCTAGAGAAAGAGTTTCTCTTGAAAGAAAATAGTGGGAGTGTCATTGAACATGAGAAGGTTCAAGAGACTCCAATAAATATTGATGAGATACCTAGTCAAGCACCACAACCGATAACTCATAGTGATGAGCCATCAACTGAACCTATTGTAACACCACATCTTCATAGATCTAGTAGAACACGCAACATTCCTGAAAGATATAGATTTCTCATAAGCGAATCAAATGACGTGTTACTCATTAATGATGAGGAGCCCACCAGTTATGAAGAAGTTCTGAAAAGTTCAGAAAGGGACAAATGGCTTGAAGCCATGAAGTCGGAAATGGATTCCATGTATGAAAATCAAGTTTGGAACTTAGTGGACCCACCTGAAGGCATTAAGCCTATAGGGTGCAAGTGGGTTTTCAAGAAGAAGACCGACATGGATGGTAATGTGATTATCTATAAAGCTAGATTAGTGGCGAAAGGCTATCATCAAAAGCAAGGTGTTGATTATGACGAGACCTATTCACCAGTGGCTATGCTTAAATCCATTCGGATGCTCCTGGCCATAGCAGTTCATTATGACTATGAGATATGGCAGATGGATGGGAAAATAACTTTCCTTAATGGAAACCTACTCGAGGACATGTATATGATACAACCTAAGGATTTCACATCAGTTGATAAAACCAAGGTATGCAAACTTTGACGATCCATATATGGACTGAAGCAAGCATCTAGGAGCTAGAATATCCATTTTGATGAGACAATCAAAAGGTTTAATTTCTCACAAAATTCAGAAGAACCCTGTGTATACAAGAAGGTTAGTGGGAATGAAGTCGTGTTCCTAGTGTTGTATGTCGATGACATATTACTTATAGGAAATGATATATCTATCTTATAGTCGGTCAAGATTTGGTTATCCAAAACATTCTCCATGGAAGACCTAGGAGAAGCGACCTATATCCTCGGGATTAAGATCTTTAGAGATAGATCGAAACGGTTGCTTGGTCTTTCACAATCTACATATATAGACCGAGTGCTAAAGAGGTTTAGCATGTTGGAATCCAAGAAAGGTTTCATTCCCATTAGGCATGGGATACACTTTTCGATGTTTATGTGTCCGCGCACAGAAGACGAGAGGATTTGCATGAGTAAGATCCCTTATGCATCGCAATAGGATCTATCATATATGCTATGTTATGTACGAGACCCGATGTATCGTATGCTTTGATTGTCACAAGCAGATACCAGTCTGATCTAGGAATGGATCATTGGGTGACTGTTAAGACAATCCTTAAGTACTTGAGAAGAACTAAGTATGTTTTTCTAATATATGGAGAAGGTGATATGGTAATACGCGGGTATACGGATGCTAGCTTCCAGACAGACAAGGATGATTCCAGGTATCAGTCTAGGTACATTTTCACCTTGAATGGAGGCGCAATAAGTTGGAAAAGTTCCAAGAAAGACAATGTAGCGGATTCTACCACCGAGGCAAAATACATTGCAGTTTCGGAAGAAGCAAAGGAAGCGGTTTGGATCAAGAATTCATCTCTGAACTTTGTGTGGTTCCAACCATTGTTGAAGTAATACCTGCCTACTGCGATAACAATGGAGCGATTGCATAGGGAAAAGAGCAAAGGTCTCATCAATGATCCAAACATATGCTTCTCCTTTATCATCTGATCAAAGAGATCATCAGTACGAAAGAAATACAAATCAAGAAGATTCCCACTAAAAGGAACTTACCGGACCCTTTAACTAAGGCCTTACCTCAAAGTAAGTTTGAGGGTCATGTTAGATCTTATGGTATTGGATACTGTGACGATTGACATTAGGACAAGTGGGAGTTTTTTAGTTATATATGAGATGTGTCCCAAGGCAATTGCCTTATGATTGTACCATTTATTTGATAAATGAAGATTCACTATTTTGGTATACATATTTTCATGTATTTGATTGGATCTTAAACTCATTTACTGAATGTCCATAATACGATTCACAACATAAGAGAATTTGTGATAGGATCATAACTAGTGAGCATCTATACATGTGTAATTGTGATGTATTGGAATTATTCCTAGTCGATGAATTGATGCATTTGGACACCAACAATTCTATTGAGACTAGCACGAGTTGTATCTTTGGTTTATCCAAGCAGTTGTTTCTCACTGGCTGGAGACATTGGGATGTCCAGAGTTAACCATGGATGATAGTTATGGTAACTAGTTCATTGAAGTGACTAGCTGTAAGACTTCATATGGTTCTCTGCATATACAGATATGTCAATGAAATTCTTACTGTAGCTTAAGTGCGATGTTCCTTCGACTTGCGGTGTTTAAGTCATCTTGGTCATGGAGACTTATACTTTGACATCTTAAGAAAGCATCTCTGAGGAGATGTGGACCCGGGATGATTTGGTATAAGTCGAAGTGCCCAAAGGGGTTTGAATAGCCTATAGAGTATTCACCACTCCTTGCGAGGAGATGTATACCCTATGGTTTCTCGTCGGATTGTTACTAAAGTCTTTGGCCAAAGCATTACATGTTTAGAGTATGATACTCTTAGATACATGTTCAGTAACTAGAATTCACAGGACGAGGAAGCAATACTTGGGCTAGGTGTGACAGAGTTAGCCTAGTGGGGACTGACACAATAGACCATGTCCTGAACCAAGTGGGTATAAGATGAGTGAGGGAACGTGGCACAACTCACTTTAGCTGCTGAAAGGTTTCAGAAGTTGTTCTGGGGCAATCGTTGATTCTTTGATTAATTGGAAATCATGATGTACTACTAAGTGCCACTCATGATCATTCTGTAATTAATAGTTAATTATAGATGGCCAACATAAATCAGGAACCTATTTGGTCACACACACTATGAGTGTTATCTGAACGATTTAAAATGAGTTTGAGAATGATATTCTCATATCGACAGAGACTTGGTTTGGTTGGACCAAACAAGGAGCGAGAATGAAATTATTACAGTCGCATTGGAAGCATGGATGGGATGAGTCTTTTGAAGACATGATGGATGAACCAAATTGGTTTGGTTTTTATCCAATGGTCGAAAATAAACCCAAGGGGTTTGGTTTGTTTTAAACGAATGAACCAAAAATTGGTTTGATTTATTTTAACTTAAAATAGACCAACGCGGTTAGGTTTATTTTAACTTAAATTAATAGAGAGGGTTAATGGGTTTTGGTTGTGAACCAATAACCCTTGAGAAAAGGTCTCTTAATGGTTAAGAAACACCTTCTCTATAAATAATAGGGTTGAGAGATATTTCATAGACGATTTTAGGTTTTATGAAACCATAGTTGTTCTCTCTTCTTCCTCTCCTTGCTTGTGCGCCGCTCACTCTTGGAGTTGCGCCGCTCAAGCTTGGCCACTCCTCCTCCTCCTCCTCCAACCACTGGCCAGCCACCAGCCGCTGACCTTCCTCCGGCCAGCAGTCTAGCCGTCGGCCACCTCTAGCCTTCGACCATAAGGCTACTGTCGACCACTTGTTTGGCCAATCATCTCCTCCACCAAGCTACCCTCTTGGATAGCTTGAGTTCATTGCAACGAGAGCATCATTTGGCTGATGTTTGGAACTCCCACAACGACCTCCTTTTCAAGATTTGGATCTCCAGCAATCCTCATTGGTGGAGGATCAAGGTTTCATCAATTTGTTGACAAAACCACTTCCAAGAAAACAAGTTTATGAAACTTGTTTTGTGATCGTCTCTCGGATCACAACGTCTTCGACACGAGACTAGTATCTCGTGTGAAAGTGGGGCTTGTAGCTTGTTGAAGCTATCCCAACGATACTCAGCATGGACTCAGATAGAGGCGAAACTTACGAGGGTCCCTAAGGTTGATGCCCTTTTCGCTGCATGTTATTCGTCAGGTATACCTAGAGTAGATTTCTTTATTGTAAAATTTTAAATTACGATTATGTCTACACTATTGTATCCTGCATGCGTATGGTGTGTGTAATGTAATAAAATAGTTTATTACTGATTTTATTTTTTTCCACTGTGAATGTTTACGAAACATGTTCGAACACACGCCCACGTCGGTGCCCTGGAAACCCAACACATAGGTGGGTCTATAGGTTAGTGATGGTCAGGAGGCAAGAGGGGTGCATGAGTGGAAGGCCCTTTGTGTGGTGGGGATTCCAATATCCAATCCAATTGCCAATTAGCACAGTTGGTGATGGCGGTAGATCAGTGTCGGTGAGCCTAAGGGGTGACAAATTATTCCTTACAAAACCAAATGAATATCATTCCCTAACTTTCATCTTCATTGACATGCACACCCCTAAATCTACACTAGGTCTCTCTTCTACCCTATCCAATCCCTCACAATCATACCCCATCGAATCACAAATATGGATCAACATACCCCCTAAGATGATCTCCCCCTTTGGTGCTTTCCCTACCTTAACTAGATGCCTAATGAAATAGGACCCTACATCAATGGTATTCCTTTCTTGTAACATGGCCCACAGGCAAAGGAGTTCGCTCAACCTTGTGACTCCATCGCTCTCCCCCCTACCAAATATGGTACTGGACATGACTCGATGAATATATCTAAAAATAGGGGTTTGGAGTCGGAAGGATTTGTCTCTTGAGGTAATCCAAGACAAAGGTTCCATTGGTTAAGGGTCCACTCATGCTCAATGTTAAATAACCTAAAGGTGATCTTACCCTCTTCACTATCTCTACCCGTCATAATCTCTACATCCACCAAGCTAAAAAATTCTATGACTACCCTAGAGTAAGTTAGGCATCTCATTCCCTTAATCTCTTTCCAACCTTTCTTGGCAAATAGACCTTGCACATCCCCAAACAAACCAAGTGTTTCTAGTAAGGGCACATCTAAATAGTGTGTAGCTGTAATCTTGTGGGAAGAAATCATGTTAAACCAACTCCTATGTTCACCATCATGAAATATAATGCCTAAAGGAGTGTTACCTTCCTCCAGTTCTTGGCAAGCATTTCTTTCCCTTGCCCTTGACCTTGAAGGGGCAGTCTTTGTTACCACATGCTTTTTTTTCTCATTGTGTCTTCTTGAAGGCTTCTTAGAGGTTGGAGAGTCTTTTTGGAGGTTAGAGAAGACGATTTCTCACGGGCTAGGGAAGGAGATTTGAGTCACACGGCCGATTTAGGGCAAATCGCACAGCTCATGCCCTTTTAAAGGGATGTAACACGACCGTGTGGAAACCACATGGCTGATTGTGCTAGGCTCTGACCTGGGTGCTCAGAAAAAGTCCAAAATTTGGCATGGCCGTGTGTAATTCACATGGCCAGCCATTTGCAACTCTGGATTTCTCTTGGAGTGCAACACGATCCGAACCCTTTCCACATGCCCTGTTGTGTGTTCTTCTACCCGTGGGGCACGACCATGTGGAATCCACATGATCTCCCGTGCTTCCTTCTGAGGTTTTAAAAGGGATCTCCTTTCTACTTTGCAAGTTTTATCTGACCCTAAAAGACTTATGAAGATTTTGATGGGCAAGAAATTTATACCTAAACCTAGCATGCATGAATGTAAAAAGCAAGAAAGTTAAACATGGGTTGCCTCCAAAGAAGTGCTTGTTTAAAGTCTTTAGCTCGACCATACTCCTATTCTTCTGCTTGGCTCTGGCGGTTTCATGATCTTCCAATCATTAACACCAGATTGTTTATATTCCATTGGGGTTTTTGCTATCCTGTAAGAAATATACCAGTCTGGGAATGGATCCGTACACCCCGATAAGTTAAACACGATGATCTCGCCGTCCACTTCCAAGGAGACTTTGTGTTCCTTAACATTTATGCATGCTCCAACAATTGCCAGAAAGAGTCTCCCTAGGATGAGTGGGTTATGAGGGTTTTGCCCTGTGTCTAGTATAATGAAGTCCCTGGGTATTACAAAACTTTCTACTACAACAGGTAGATTCTCCAACATGCCAACTGGTTCCCTTATCGTATCATCCGCCATACGAAGAGCCAGGCTAGTCGATTGTATTCCATTCAACCCCATCTCCCTATAGAACGCATAGGGCATCATTCTAACGGATGACCCTAGGTCACATAATGCTTCGTCGAAGCTCTCCCCATAGATCATGCAGGGTATGACAAAATCACCAAGGTCATCAAGCTTGGGTGGAATCTTGTCTTCAATTTCTACTTGGTTTACAAAAGTTGAAATCATGGTTGCACACCCCTTAGTGACCTTGTTTTTCTGACCCACTGATTCACTGTACGCTCCATCTCCCTTAACTACGTTTTGCTTGGATGGTAGGGGAGAATTGTCCATGGGTTGTGATGCGGTCTTGGCTATTTGGGCTACCTTTGTTTCCAGCATCTTAGTGTGGCTTGTGAGCCCATCAACAAAGGCCTACAACTCCCTGAGTGCCTCTTTGATTCTTTGATGATGATGCTAGAATTTCATATTAGCCTTTGTTTGAGTAGCAATGAAGCCTTCCATCATTAACTCAAGTCTGGATTTAGGCGGTTATTGCTGCCCACTGCCTTGTTGTCTGTATCCTTCTGATTGTTGGAAATTTCCAAAAAATTTTCTATAGGATAAGTTCAGGTGGTTCCTCCATCCAGGAATGTATGTGCTAGAAAATGGATTGTTGGGCCTCTAATTATACTCGCCCATCTCATCGACATGCTCAATCTGCTCTTCAGAGTTGCTCTGCCCTTCAAAGTAGTCTTCTTGATACGTCGCTACTCCATCACTAAAGGAATTGGCCTCACGTATAGAATCAGGGGTTAGGGAGTCAAACCATCTGCTTACTACATCCATTCTTGTCGCTAGATGGTCAATGGAGTTTACATCATATCTACCGGCTGCAGGTGCTGGGTGACTATGTTCGGAAGTCCATTGATGGTGGTTCTAGGCCACCTCCTCAATCAACTCTTCTTCTTCCTCGATGGTCTTGTTCATCAACACTCCTCTTATAGCAGAATCTAGGGAAACCTTCATGGTGTATGTGATCCCATTATAGAATATGTGGATCACTAGCCACCTCTCGAGATTGTGGTGGGGACACTGATAAAGCAACCCTTTGTAGCGATGCCAATCTTCAAAAAGGGACTCTCCTTCCTTCTAGCTGAAGCTAGTGATCAAGTGGCAAATGTGAGCTTTCTTACTTGGTGGAAATAATTTATTCATAAATTTTTGCTCATAGATCTCCCATGTGGTGATGCTTCCGAAAGGAAGGGAGTGAAACAACGTCTTTGCCTTGTCCCTCAATGAGAACGAGAATAGGCTCAGACAGATCGCATCGATGGGTACTCCATTGAATTTCAAGGTCGAGAAGATTTCTAAAAACGTCTCTAGGTGTCGGTTAGGGTGTTCAGTTGAAACTTCTCCGAATTGGCTCTGCTAGACCATGTGTATAAGTGCAGGTTTTAGTTCAAAATTGTTATCTATGATTGACGGTCCAACAATACTAGGTCTATAATCTCTAGCACTGGGAGTTACATAATATCGCAGAGGACGATTACCTATGTTTGTCAAAGGGGTGTTGTGCTCCTCCATATCTCTTTGTTCGGCCCTCCTTTGATGGTAGGTTCTTTCTATTTCTAAGTCAATCAGAAGAAGATTTTTTGATCTTAAGAGTCTGTGCATACGATGAATAAAGCTACAAAATCAGAAGTATATATGATACTTATTGAGAGGAAATCAAATAACCTAAAAGTAATGAACCAAATAAAGTAAACCTAAAAACTGAACTAAGGTTAAATGTAATATGACTAATAAAAATAAAAAAAAATCCAAAACTAAATAAACTGAAATGAAGCAAAACCATAAAGCAAATCTAGCTTAGGTCTAATTCAAACTATCCACTTTTGAGGCGATATCAAATCTACAGTCCCCGACAACGACGCCAAAAACTTGATGCATGCGAGCACGACCTCAAATATTTGACGAGAATCCCCAAGGACTCGAAGCACGTGCTCGTGCTTAACACCCGCAAGTGCACAGTTGTTGTCAAGTAATAATTTATGTATCGATCCCACAGAGACTGAGATTCGAATATCGTTTGTCCAGTGGATGTCATTGTTCGGAGTAAATCTTCTGAAAGTTAGGTGTATGAGGACGATGGCAGCCCTAGCTTAGTTACGGTGTCACTTGGAGAAAGCGAAGGTGGTCTCAAAGTTTCTTAAAGGATTCTTGAATTTCGATTTCACTTGTGCGTTGTTGGATTTTCTATAAATTTAATGCTTCTAGGATCTCCAGTTATGGTCTTGCGGAGGATCATTATGTGTTATCTTGATGAACTTTTGCTTCTGCTAGTAAATATCTATTTTTAACCAAGTTTCCCTTTCGAATCGTCAGAGCTCAGGGGGTTGATATCTTTGGGAGCCCCCTATCACTGGGGTCCCTCAACCCTTCTAGAGTTGATGCCTCCTACTTTGGGCCTTCTGCTAGAAAAGGTTCTTGGGGTACGAGGATGTCCTATTAATTCCTATGAAGCGATCGATCATATTTCATATTCGTCCCTACCATATCCTACTTTCTACGGTTGTGGGAGGGAGGATGACCATGAGGTTCCTCCTTGGTTCTCCCAGATTTTTGATATGAAGGCTTTCCTCCCTTGTATGGACTATGTGCAGTAGAAGTAGAATCAAAACTCAACTTTCATGGATCTCAATAGACTAAATTGCAAATATATATTCAAGAGCAGAGAATAAACATTTAAACTAGCATATCCAACATACACAAGCTACTCTCTAATCCTAGAATCGAAGTATCTACTCCATTAATGAAAGAGAATAAACACAAGGCATCTTAATGTAAATCATTACAATACAAATAGAGTTTAGTATAATTGTAGTACTCTCTGTTCAATCCCATGTTGTGTCTTGGTCATTCTCCTAGGTGTTGAAACGTAGATTCCAGCCTTTGAGCCACTTCCTCTCTCCCTATTGCGAGCCTCTAGTGCTTCTTAGGGCATCTTCTTGTCGCCTAGCCATCGGGCCTCTCTCTAGGGTTTGGGAGGGCCTTTCCTTTTATAGGAGTGAATATGACTTTCCTTAATTACTCGTGAAACCTTGATTTTCGTTAAGTCGGGATGACACCACATGGTCGTGTGGAATCCACACAGTTGGCCGTGTGGCATGCTGGAAATCGTGCTCCAATTCTGGCGTTGAGGTTGGGCTCAACCGTATGAGATCCACATGGTCGGTCATGTCGTCCTATAGAGCTCCATGCCATCATCATCTTTTAGTCCAAAGCATGCCTGAGTCTTGGGGAACACGATCAGAGCACGCTTGCCTTCCTTTAGCTCCATTTATATGCCAATTTACTTCTGTAACGTCATCCTGCACATAAAAAAAGCAAGAGCAGATCGCCGAACTAGGAAATTGGAAATGAATGCAAAAACAAGGAGGAATATGAATGAAACAGGTATAAAATGTCATGAGATTTATGCCAAAACTATTCCTATGACCCTATATGATTTGCACACATCAAGTTGTCCTAACAGAGGGCTTCGAAGCTCCAATGGACAACAAGGGTAGACCCCTCAAGAGAAAGAAATGGACCAAGACAAAAATTTGAAAATTCATGACAAATAAAAATGTAGATTTAATTTTAGTAAAATCAATACCTAAAAACTTATTGTATAGCATAGGAGAATTCAACAACGCTAAAGAGATATGCAGAAAATTGATTGAGCTCCACAAGAATCCTTCACCGACACAAGATAAGAAAGAAGTTAGGGAAGAATGCTCACCGGTCTAAAGTAAATATGATGACAAGCCCAATGAGGAAGAAAGTTCATCATCATGTCAAGAGATTGGAAAGTCAAAAGTTGAGAAGTGCTCAACATCCGAAGGGGAAGAGGAGGTCGAAGAAGCCTCCACCTCTAGGATTGAGGGGGAGGAAAGACAACCAACACTGGAGCAAGAGCAAGAGAAAGAGGAAATCTCTACCTCTAGAGCCCATGAAGAACAAGAGCACGGTTCCTGTATAGGTAACTCAAGAATAATTATTAAAAATAAAAATCATATTGTATGCTTTGAGTGCAGTGAAAGAGGACACTACAAGAGCAAGTGTCCAAGTAAAATCAAGTTGAAGGCTCAAGTGGCACCAAAGGCCAAGGAGAAGCCAAAGGATGTCGGAGCCCAAACACTCAAGAGCAAGGAGCACATAGTGTGCTTCAGGTGCAATCAAAGAAGCCACTACCACACTCAATGTCCAAGGGGAAGGCACCCAACCAAGGACAAGATAGAGAGATCAATTGTAGGGGGAGCTCCGAGAGAAAAGCATAAGGTATCATTTAATAATGCAATTACACTTATTAATGATAGAAAGATGCATGTTAATAATGATTTTTATTTTAATGCACTTGCAATTTAACGATTTCATGATAGAAGTCATGCTACAAATAAGTTTTATTGCTTAGGTGCTAAACTCATGAAATTAGGCCTAAGAACAATTCTAGACAAGTTACCTCGAAAACTAAACTACCTAAAGAGAACATTATAACTTTTAGGGGTAGACCTAGTATACCTGAGGACTAGAACAACCTAGGCAATAATCTGAAAAAGAATAGACATATGCCTAGGAAGAAGAACCCTGTCCAAAAGAACAATGGACAAACAAAGATTGAAAAATTAGAGGTTGAAAATCATGATTTAAGGTCTAAGCTTGACAAAATAGAAAAGACCCTTAGGAGACTGGAAAACATATTTCTAGCATCAAACGGACAAGGTTTAGGTCTTAGAAGGCAAGACCTATCTAAGGATAAGAAAGGTTTGAGCTATATACCAAAGTCCAAGGAATCAACACGATCCTATCACAATGTTCCATCTAATTATGGAACAAACCTTAAGTCTAGGAATACCAAGATTACAAGGGAGGAAATCCCTAGGGTTAACCAAGACAAGATCAAAATGATTAAGGCTTCTCAGAAGCCTAAGAGAGTCATTATGAAGGTATATGCATAGGAATCGGAAGTCACTAGAGATAAGTGTTAGGATGTATACTAAAAGCCTAGCTTTTGTATGAATATCTTCATTTTGAAATAAGAATCACATGATCATTGTTTGCATTTTACATTTATGCATATTGTCTGATACCTTACATTGTAGATAACATGGTGTGTGGTGTCGCACAAAAGATCATGTTATCAGTTTCTTGTAGAGTATAAGTAGAGGCTCATAACCAAGATGGTTTTGGACAAACCATTGGCATGATTGTAGTATAATTTGGTATTGGTTTATCTTGACCATAGAATTACACTAGTACACTTTGTGTGTATCGAGCAGGACCAATTTAGATATGATTCAATTTACACTGATTATATAATTGAATCAGACCTCAAATATTATGGTGTACATGCTCTTAATCCCGATATAATAACGGGCACATGTACTTAGTATTTATTTCTTTGATTTACCAATGGGTGAGATTTATGTGTTAAATCGATAGGCCTGGTAAGTTGGGAATTAATATTATTTACATGGTGTTCCATTGATTATAAGAGGAAACCATATCCTATACACTAGGATGATGATGTCTTCTTGAGGAGCTCATAAATTTCATCATGTAAATCCTGCAGGTGGACTTCGTCCAACATGAAGATAAGGATGAGTGGTACTACTCATGGAGTTAGATATTGATTAATTAAATTGTCAGTAATTTAATTAATTAATGGACATTCGATATCTTAAATACGGGGAGATATTTTGTACAAATAATATGTGGATCCCATATTTAATTATGGGGGTTGGTGAGGTAGATCAATGATGATCCTCTAGTGGAATGGATCATCATTAATTGATCGGGTTATATGTGGTTCGGATCCATTGGGTGGCCAAGAACCAACTCCTCCTCATGGTCCCTATTGTAGCCTATTATAAATACCCCCATGGAGCCTAGATCTAGAAAAGGTGGTGGAGAGGCTTGGGCGAAAAGGTGTGTGCTAGGGTTTTGCTTCTTGAGGGTCGGCGGCAAGAAAGGGGTTTAGAGTTTTTCCTTCTATTCCTTCTCTTGGCCGGTGCCTCCTCTCCGTCTCCTAGGGTCGGCACCTCATTCTCCCTTTCTAAGGGTCGGCGCCTCCTCTCCCTCTCCTAGGGCCGGCACCTCATTCTCCCTTTCCAAGGGCCGGCGCCTCCTCTCCCTCTCCTAGGGCCGGCGGCAACAAGCAAGGAGGAAGAGGGTTCTCTCTTCCTCAATCTCCTCTCCTCTCCTTAGGGTCGGCGGACACCACACTTGGAGTTTTGGTGGTCGGTACAAGCAAGGAGAAGAGGAGAAAGCTTTGTGTTCAGCACAAGAAAGGAGAAGAAGGGATGGTTTTCTTCCCTTGTTTGGAGCGAGCAAGGAAGGGAAGATACGTGGCCTAGGAGGCTTCAATTCATGGAAGATCGTCGCCCACACGACGTCCAAGAAGAGGTATGGAATACAATAGAAGATCAAGAGGTAAAACAAGAGGCATAATATTGTTTCATTTTAATTCTTGTTCTTTTGTATTTTGCATGTTGTTGATTGACATGGACCTCGATTATAAATACAAAAATCGGCGATCCATTCATCATCTATTCCACGGCTAATTGAGGAAAAGGGTTAGGTGGCTTGAACAACAAGTTTGTTCAAGAGACCACTCAAATCGAATAGCACGATGATGAATCGGTTTCTTGGATAATCCATCTCCATCCGGATTAGTTTTAATTAATAAAATTTTAATCTTAGGACATGAGATAGGATCGTCATGCAGAAGCGACCGAAGCGAAGCTAAACACTTCCCTACAAGTGGTATCAGAGCCACGGTTTCTGGTTTTGTGTGTTTTGGATTCGGTTACTTTCATGCATTTATCATATATTTTTTATGCCAAATAATAGTAGGATCTGCATAGGCTAATGTTTTTCTTACAAGCATAAGATCCAACTATTATGGCTATGTCAATGTATGTGATTGTAATTAATTATTTGAATCCTCGGGGTTGACGAGGTTAATTAGTATTTAATTTTTGTAATTAAATACGGCATTGTTTAGCCGGTCATTTTAATTTTATTTTGATCTAGATATATTGTACACTCCTTCATGGAGTATAGGATCAATGGATGTAAATTAAAATATTTTATCTCGGCTCGGATCCTCTTGTGGCTTGTGCATGGTAAAGGGAGGAGCGGAAGAGGTGGCGACATGATGGGAAGTATATTGGAAAACAAAGCCAGCATTTGGTTCGTAGAGAATTTTTTATTTTCTGTTTTCATTCTCTCTTTTTCCAGAAAATAGAAAACGAGTTTTTTTTGTTTTCCAGTTTTCCATAAAGTGTTCTTTTATTTTTTGGAAAATGAAAATGGAAACAGAAAATGATTATTTCTCATTTTTTAGTTTTCCAGAAAATGCTCCTTTATTTTTTTGGAAAATGGAGATGGAAAACGCGATCCAAACGCATTTTCTCATTTTCGCCGAAAATGAAAATGGAAAATGGATAAGAAAATGCCTACCAAATGCCCAATAATTTATTGCTTATTGTTTGATATGCATGTTGTGTGTGTTTAAAAATTCCTCAATTTTAAATTACTAAGTGGGAGAGGGATACTTTTTAATTCCCGGGGCCTCCATTATAATTTGATATGTGATGAGAACAAACTTGCGCGTTTGCTCTGAGTGTCTTCCTCCATATCGGATGAGTTTGTTTTGCGGATCACTAGGTCAAATATGGTTATAGGAAATTATTTAGGAGCATGTGTACTTCCCCATCGGAAGGCACATAATCCGAGGTAATTGCCTTAGTATCAGGTAATGGTAAACACTTAGATGCAAATAAAAGTATCCTCCCCATCGGAGTCACTTCTTTTATTTGTAGGGCTAAAGAGGAACCAACTATTAATTTTATTTATCAAAAAGTAAGGTTAGTAGGATAATAAAATTAATGGGTAAAATCTCCTCTTACAAATGTAGAATTCGTATACGTCCACACTATCGTGGCATACGATATTCTTGGTGTTTTGAGGTGTTGGTTGATTTTAAAATTTTATTGTTTGAGGAATAAATAAAATTTTGAAATCTAATGTTTTGATCACTGTGATTCTTAGGTTTTTCAAAATGGCTTTCAACCCACTTGTTGTGATTCTAAAAGAAAACAAACTTACTGGACCTAATTATGTTGATTGGAAATGGAATCTGGACATTGTCTTGACTGTTGAGGAGTACAAATATGTACTCTTCGAAGAATGTCCTCCTAAGCCAATGGATGATTCTAGTGAAAAGGAGAAAGAGAGTTATAGGAAGTGGATCAAGGTAGATGAGATGATGTGGTGTTACATTTTGGCTTCTTTGTCAAATGTATTGCAACATCTGCATCAGGCCATGACTACTGCCTATGACATGATGTTCAATCTCAAGGAACTTTTCAGACACAAGAATCGGGCAACAAGGCAGGAAGCTATGAGGAACTTGTTGACGACCACCATGATTGAGGGAACACCCGTGAGGGATCATGTTCTCAAGATGATGGCTCATTTAAATGAGCTGGAAGTCCTTAGAGCGGAGATCGATGGGGAAACCTAGGTCGATATCATTCTCCAATCTCTACCTAAAACTTTTGAGCAGTTCGCCTGAACTACAACATGAATAAGAGGTTGTATTCTATGGCAGAGCTTCTGACAGAACTCCAGGCGATAGAGAGGCTTTTTTGTCAGAGTGCTCATGCCATGGTTACTCAAAAGGTTTCTACTTCTAAGCCGAAAGGCAAAAAGAAGAAGAAACAAGGCATACCAAAGATGGCGACAGGATCTCAGGCAAGAGTGAAGAAGCCGAAAGGCAAGTGCTTCACTTGCAATCAGACTGGACATTGGAAGTCGGACTGTCCTAATCGGAAATAGAACAAAGGTATATCTTTCAGTTTAGTCGTTGAAACATATTTAGCGGTGTTATCTACCGGTACTAGGTGTGAAGATTAGGAGCCACTGATCATGTCTACAATTCTTTATAGGGGTTCCAGGAAACAAGACGACTAGCTGAGGGAGAGATTACTGTCTACATGGGCAATGCTACGAAGGTGGCGGCTATTGCAGTGGGAGATGTTTATCTTTTGATAGAAATAAAACTTTGGTTCTGAGAAATTGCCTTTATGTACCTACATTTAGAAAGAATTTGATTTCAATTTCTAAATTGTTTATGGATGAGTATTCTATTTCTTTTAATGATAGAGTTGCTATAAAAAGGAATAGGGAGATTATTGGTTTTGGTGTGTTGGTAGTAAATTTATACACTCTTGAACCAAAAACTTTCACGGTGCAAATAGAAATAAATAACTCATCTTCTAAATCTAATAATAGAAAAGAACCTTCAAAAATGAACCCAACATATCTTTGGCATCTAAGGTTAGGTCATATTAACCTGAGTAGAATTCAAAGGTTGATAGCTGATGGACCTTTGGATTCATTAGTGGTCGAAGATTTCCCAACCTACGAATCTTGCTTGGAAGGTAAAATAAACAAGAGGCCTTTTAAGGCCCGGGGGTATAGAGCAAAAGATGTGTTGGAATTGGTTCATTCTGATTTGTATGGTTCTATGTCTATCCAGGCTAGAGGTGGTTTTGAATATTTCATCTCTTTTATAGATGATTATTTAAGATATGGATACATTTACTTGATGCGCCACAAGTCTGAATGCTTTGACAGGTTCAAAAAATTCAAGGCTGATGTGGAGAAACATCAAGACACTACAATCTGATTGTGGTGGTGAGTACCTCTTGGGAGAGTTTAGGAGTTACTTATCAGAGGCTGGGATTCAATCCCAACTGTCTACACCTGGTACACCCCAACAGAATGGTGTGGCAAAGCGAAGGAATATGACTCTTATGGAGATGTTAGATCGATGATGAGTTATTCTGAGTTACCAGATTCGTTCTAGGGGTATACTCTAGAAACGACAGTGTATATTCTGAACTTGGTACCATCTAAATTAGTACCTTCTACTCCCATAGAATTGTGGATTGGGCGAAAGCCTAGTCTGAGACATATTCGGATTTGGGGTAGTCCAATCCATGTGATGAAGGGAGATGCTAGTAAGTTGGAATCTCGTACAAAAGTGCACATGTTCGTAGGCTATCCTAGAGGAACGAAAGGTGGTTTGTTCTATAGTCCTAGAGATCAGAGGGTGATCGTTATCATGAATGCCTAATTTTTAGAGGAAGACTATGTGATGAACCACAAGCCTATGAGCAAGATTATTTTAGAGGAATTAAGAGGGGAAGTCGTTGCTTCAGTACCAACGGTACAAGAGGACATACCACAAGTGACTGCACCGTGTGTCACAGAGGATACATAGGTGATACCTCGTCGTAGTGGGAGGGTTGTTAGACAACCTGATAGATTTATGTTCTTGGGAGAATCTTCTGATTTGGTCCTTGGCGAACATGAACCTGATCCCTGGACATATGATGAGGCATTCCATGATAGAGATGCAGTATCTTGGCAAAGGGCGATGAATTCTAAGATAGAATCTATGGATTCAAATTAGGTCTAGGAGCTAGTAGAACCACCCAATGGTGTAAAAGCCATTGGATGCAAGTGGATCTATAAAACAAAGAGAGGATCAGACGGAAAGGTAGAGACCTTCAAAGCAAGACTTGTTGGGAAAGGGTATACTCAGAAAGAGGGTATCGATTATGTGGAGACTTTTTCACTGGTAGCCATACTTAAGTCTATTCGGATTCTCTTGTCTATTGTTGCTCATATGGATTATGAGGTTTGGCAGATAGATGTCAAGACATCTTTCCTTAATGGAAGTCTTGAAGAAAATATCTATATAGAGCAACCAGAGGGATTCATTGAAAAGAGCAAAGAGCATCTTGTGTGCAAGCTTAATTGGTCCATTTATGGATTAAAGCAAGCTTCGAGATCTTGGAACATCCACTTTGATGAGGTGATCTAGTCATATGGATTTATTCAAAGTCCGGATGAGTCTTGTGTATGCAAGAGATGTGACTGAAACGTAGTGGTATTTCTTGTACGATACGTAGATGACATTTTGCTCATTGGCAACAATGTCAAAGTGTTATCAGACATAAGGGTATGGTTGTCCAAACAATTTGATATGAAGGACTTGGGAGAAGTGGGACACATGCTTGGGATCAAGGTTATAAGGGATCGCAAGTAAAGGATGTTGTGCTTATCTCAAGCTTCATACATAGACACTATTTTAGCTCGTTTTAGCATGCAAAACTCCAAGAAAGGTTTTCTACCTGTTCGGCATGGAGTACCTTTATCTAAAGAGATGTGTTCTAGAACATCAAAGGAGATAGAGGAGATGAAGGCGGTTCCTTATGCTTCAGCGGAAGGAAGCCTCATGTATGCTATGTTATGTACGAGGCCGGATATCTACTTTATCGTGGGTATGGTTAGTAGATATCAGAGTAAATTAGGACAGAGACATTGGACTGCGGTAAAACATATATTGAAGTACCTGAGAAGGACTAGGGATTATATGTTGGTATACCAGGCAGATCAATTACTCCCTGTGGGTTACTCAGATTCCGACTTCCAATCAGATAGGGATAACAGTAAATCTATCTCGGGTTTTGTGTTGACTTTGGGAGGTGGAGCCATTGTATGAAGGAGTGTCAAGCAGAAATGCGTGGCGGACTCCACCATGCAAGTTGAGTATGTGACAACCTCTGAGGCAGCAAAAGAAGTTGTATGGCTCAGGAGCTTCTTGATGGACTTGGATGTGATTCCTGGTTTTCCATGAACTATCACAATTTATTGTGATAATAGTGGTGCAGTTGCAAACTCGAAGGAACCATGAGCCCATAAGGCAAGTAAAACATAGAGTTCAAGTACCACCTGATACGAGAGATCGTAAAGCGAGGAGAAGTTGTTGTCGCCAAGACTGTGTTGGAGGATCGGTGGCCGACTAGAGGGGGTGAATAGCCCCAATTCACGTATACGGTGGAAATCGTCTGTTCGTTGCGTGCTCGTCTACAATACTCGTTAATGCACAGCGGAATAATAGTAGTAAAAACGAATACACAAGCACATACACAATACACGACAATATACGTGGTTCGGAACCTTAGGGTTCCTACTTTATGGGTGAGCTCAACGAGCTCGTGAGATGCACACGACACTACTCAAACTCCTTCTCAACCACAAGTCAGAGGTGGAGAAACCTCGTATAAGCAATTACAATGTAATACAAAAGCACAAGCAAATACAAAGACAATACGAAAAAAAACTTTAAACAAATTGCTTTGACCTCTTGCTTGTTGCTTGCTTTGGTTTGGTTCTTGAAGGTCTGGAATGCAGCAGCAATTCTCCCCCAAAAGTCTTGTTGAAATCTTCCCCCAAGCTCCTCCTTTTATGCTTGCCTTGGGTTGATTTCGTGATGATCAGTCGACTGCTCGTGACCTCCAGTCGACTACTGATGTAGCCATTGTCTCACAACGACTTAATTCACGTTGGTAAAAACCCAACGGATAACCATTAGTCGACTGATCCTAACCATCAGTCGACTGGTAACCTCATCAGTTGAGTGCTTGGCATTATCACTCGACTGGAAAATATTCTGTGCTCGAATTCTCGATCCCGACCGATCTTTCTCATCGATCGATTGATCACAGCCGGCGCATTGCCCCTCCTCGCGATCGACTATTCGGCCAGAACTTGGTCAATCGAACACCTGTCGAGTCCAATCGACCTAGAGTAGTGGACTAGTACCTATACCAGTGGATTGATGTCGGGTAAAACCTCAAACACCAAGTTGTTTGAGCATCCGACCATCGGGTAAACCCTTAAACACCACCTTTGACCATCCGACACTCAGTCTTAGCCACTTGGCTAAGTCCACCTCATCCTCTCATGGAGTTCCCCACCGAAGCTTTCTTCCATTGGCCTACATCCCTCGGATGCACCAAGCACACAGCTTCGCAATGTCATCCTTTGCGTCTCTTTCCCTCGAATATGCTTCCCTTGGGCATCACTCCATTCGCTCCCCATTCGGTGGTCCCTCGGATGCACCAAGCGCACGGCTTCGCAATGCCATCCTTCACTGACTCAAGGACCCCAAGCCTAGTGAACTTGCCAAGTCCTCAAGACTTTCCACACCAAACCTCATGCTTGGATTTTCACCGTCAAAGCTACACACTTGGACTTACATGGCCAACCCATGTTGGACTTTCCAACACCAATCCCTATGCTTGGATTTTCCCAACACCAAGCCCCATGCTTGGACTTTTCACCAACAAGGCTACACACTTGGATTTACGTGGCCAACCTATGTTGGACTGCCCATGACAATCCCATGTCATACGTTTTGTCTAACATCAAAATATAGTTTGAGTCAAACTCGAGCACTACAAGAAAATAGGGTTTCAGAGACAAAAAAATTTGACTTTGAACGTTAATTTTCTGTCTCTAAATATAATTTGAAACGATATATTCCGTCTCAAAAATCCGTTTGTGAAAGCCTCGTAGCTAATTTTAAGACGAAGATATTCCATCTCTAATTTCAGAAACAGATTAAAATATTGTTTATAAATCTGTTTTTAAGTTAACCAAATGAAAATAATTTCACATACATATTCCGTCTCTACTTTTGTTTTAAATTTGTTAATAATCTGTTTCAAATAATATGTCAAATATAATTTTAATCTGTTTATACATCCGTTTACATTTCTGTTTATTAATTCGTATATGATTTTGTTTTTTAATGTATTATTAAAATTTTATTATATTTTAATTTTATATTTTTTATCTACATAATAATTTACAAGAAACAAGCACACATTTCAAATAAATAAAAAAAATTAAACAACTAATTTTAATCAAATGTACTGTACAATTAAAAATTAAAATAAATAAATATTCACATTATTTAAATAAATAAATGTTAAGTCCTAACACAATTAATCTAATCTTTATTTCATCTATGACGCCGCTCACGAGGTCCAAATCCTCCCGCTTCTTTAATCATTTTACGAACCATCTCCTTGAGATTTTCTTCTCTTTGCCTACCTTCCTCGATAAGCTTTTCTTCCCTCTGTCTATTTTCCATGATAATGAGTTCCAATTTTTTGTTGTTTTCAATAATTTGTTCCTCCATTCTCTTATTTATAGCACGCATGTCTTCAATTTCTTGTGTTAGTTCTTTGTTCTTTTCACTTTCTTTGGAACTTCCATTGTATGATCTTCCAAAGTGTTGATGGCATCCAAATCCATACACTCTACCCTTACATTGGTCACCCACCACGTCACACCACGATTCAAGATTGAATGAAGGATGAGTAGAGTGTTCATCAATGTTTTATCTTTCTTTATATTGTTCCTGTCCATATTACAATAGTGATATTAGTCTAATAAATATGAAAACAACATTATGATATAATAAAAAATAAAAAATAATTAATTGTATTGACTTACACTAACTCGAGCCGATTTGTTGTCCACAAACTCTCCAGTACCTTGTTTCCTTTTATGCATTCGTTCAAAAACTTCAAATTCATCAATTTCTCGTCCCAAATCTTTTTTCTGCAATCATATATATGACATATATTAATAATCACAAATCTAATTTTTTAGTTCACTAATTATCTTTTACTAACTACTATTACAATTTACAATTAACTCTACACATAAATCAATCTGACAAAACAATAATAGCATATCATATTAAGTTAATTAAAGAAGCATTATATATCATGCATAACTAAGACAAAAAAAAGTTCATCATAGAGTTGACAAGAGTAACTATGCATGCATATTCACCCTGCCATTCTTTGTGTTTTTACAATATACAATACAAATTGTTTAAAGTAATTTCAAATTCAACCTTTCATACTCAACTAGTTCAATTTCATTTTGGGCTAGAACCACAAAGAATATACAAAATTTAAAAGAGAATAAATTACCAGTCTCTCACGATGTGCTCCAAAAGAGATTGAACCTCCAGTATGCTTGGTAATAGAGTCATCCTTCGTTGTCAATTTATTATTACGTGCAATTTCACATTTGATCTTATGATCTTCTTTATTCCAATGATTTTTGACCAAGTCATTCCAAATATTAACTTCCATCCATTCAGGTCCCCTACCTACCATATCTAATATATTTGGTTCCCTTCCTAAATCTTCTTGTGCAGATGATAATGCTGCTTTCTTAGCCAAATGAATTGTTGCCCTATATCTCTCACTTGCATTTTCATTCCATACCTTTTTCATGTCTCTATCTGTAAAACCATCCCATTTATATCTCAACTGCATTAAATCCAATAAGCAATCCATGGTTATAAATAATATCAAAGGTGAAATAATTAGTACAAAATTATATAATTTTTTAATTTAAAATGTACTGCTTACCTTAAAATTCTCCCAAAGCAGATCTTTAATATCATTAGGCACCTTTTTCCATGTTGGCAATGTTCCTTTAATGACTCCTTTGATATCATTTGTAATTTCACAAGGAACCTCAGTTTCAACAAATCTAAAGACAACAAAAGTATATAGCAAAAAAAAATAATTTATTGGAAAAGTATCAATAATTATTAAATGCAGAAAGTCATGTGACTTACTTATTCATAAACACGTTTATTTTAGTTCGTTCATCATTATTGGTTGGAATTTGAGAGCCTTGATTAGGCCCTCTTCGTCGAACTAATGATGAACTACCTTCTTCATATTGAGCATCAATGATCATATCATTATTTGAAATTTGTCTTCCCTCCTCATCCTATGACAAATAAATACATACAATATATGTAATTGAATAAATATAATATCGAGATAAACATATTAATATTCATTGTTTTCCTACATAAAAAATATTGATAAATTGGTTAGTCAATCAAGTTTAACATGGTATCTCGTGTCAAAAAAATGCATGTTGAATTCATGGAGGTTGGGTCAATCAAGTCAAATGTCTCATCCACATATCAAGAAAGAGTATTTGACGATATAAATATATGAATTGATGCTCCTAATTGAATCTGACTTGCAATTACATGTTCATGTTATGCTTCTAATAATAGGGACTTGGTTCATAATTTCTATTCATCTCACTTTACTAAATTGTCGTGCACTAGTGAAATTCTGATTTTCTCATCGATATCCTAAAAGAGTGATACTCATCATTGATATTTTCTTCCCTTGCATGAGAAGGGTGCAAAAATTGTGCTAATGTGGCTCCGGATGTGTTCAAAATAGAGGAAGACTTTGGTCGTGCAAGAGTTTGCAGCCAATCACGGAGTTTTGACTTGGTTCAAGAAGCAATGGATACCTGGTGAGATATTGTGATCATATTGGAAATTCTTCAGTCGTTTGACTGATCTTGATTTGCCTCTATTGTAAATGCAAACTGGGAACATAGATATTTATAGTACTTGATATTTGAGAACATAGCTTGCATCATCTATTTAAGCAACTATGAGGGTCATATGAACCATCATTCATTGTAAGATCAATTTGAATTAAGAGCAGAGGCATTTGGTTATCAGAATATATTGTCCTTGCTAATTCTCTATTGTTAAGTATTCAAACTGTCATATTCTTACAGCACATGATCTAATAATGGTAGTTTCAAACTTTCTTTAATTTCTTGATCCCATTCCAGAATATCTTATAGGTAACAAAAAGATAATTCTAATTAAAATATAACACAATATAAAATTTACGCACCTGTATTTCATTTGGTATGTTGTTAAGTTCAGACGTTGTATCATGTTGCCTACATAAATCAACATTACATACTATTATGTAATTCAATGATTTGTTTAAATTGTATATCATTAATAAGAATTAAATATACATACTCATCTTGTATCATAAGAGATTGTCATCTTCGTCGTCCTCTCGCGCTTGATCTTCTTTTATTAGAACTAATATCTTTTTTCCCTCTACTTGACATCCTGTATCAATATTATTTAATCATTATATTAAGCTATTTAAAAGCAGATGCATAATGGCATAAACCTAATTGCTAAGCAAACAAATGACTGAAAGTAAAAGAAATTTGGATATGTAATTTACAAAATGTACTATAAGCAAAGTGTATGTTGGCTTTAATATGTTTCATCAGGTGATTCTTATTACAACTTACTACACTATTACTCTGCTTGCCAGTAATGCTAGAGCAATCAATCACTTGTGGTTAATGACTTTAGCAATCTTAACAACAATAGCAATAACACTAACAATAACGTATTCCAACTTCCCAATTATTTGGAGCCAGTAACAAGAATCTTATCAAATCATTGCATTGAATTCTTCAATCAAATTCACTAGTAATAAACATGCAAATTGGTATGTGTGTTTCAGGAAAGACAATCAGGGCAACATTAAAAAATGGCTTCAAAACTTTCATGCAAATTAAATAACACCATGACATTTTTGGAAGATCACTAGTAATATAATTCTAGATGCTAGTGAATCATACTCAAAGAAATATGTGAAATTAGAACAAAATTGCAACAAAATCAACAAAATAGTAGCAAGAATAACATCAAGAAGAAAATTAGATTAACTTTGTTAAAAAATGAAAATATAAATAACACTTGCCTGATAAAAAATGTAGTCTGCCAAAAAGTACCTACAATCCTTGAAGTGAGGCCAAAAAGACGTTTTAAGATGATTAAATCAGTTAACCAATTAAAATAGAAAAATTTATTGCATTAGAATGTAAACAGAACTTAATTTTCCTCAGATCCAAATCTAACAAAAAATGGAAGTAATAACAAACTAATCCATGCAGAAATCACTTCTTTTCCTCTTAAATACGGTACGCATGATTACAATGACCAATTGGATAAGGATTAATCAAAAGAAGGACTCCAGGATTAAAATCTATCTCGGGTTTTGTGTTGACTTGGGGAGGTGGAGCCATTGTATGAAGGAGTGTCAAGCAGAAATGCGTGGCGGACTCCACCATGCAAGTTGAGTATGTGGCAACCTCTGAGGCAGCAAACGAAGTTGTATGGCTCAGGAGCTTCTTGATGGACTTGGATGTGATTCCTGGTTTTCCATGAACTATCACAATTTATTGTGATAATAGTGGTGCAGTTGCAAACTCGAAGGAACCATGAGCCCATAAGACAAGTAAAACATAGAGTTCAAGTACCACCGGATACGAGAGATCGTAAAGCGAGGAGAAGTTGTTGTCGCCAAGATTGTGTTGGAGGATCGGTGGCCGACTAGAGGGGGTGAATAGCCCCAATTCACGTATACGGTGGAAATCGTCTGTTCGTTGCGTGCTCGTCTACAATACTCGTTAATTCACAGCGGAATAATAGTAGTAAAAACGAATACACAAGCACATACACAATACACGACAATATACGTGGTTCGGAACCTTAGGGTTCCTACTTTATGGGTGAGCTCAACGAGCTCATGAGATGCACACGACACTACTCAAACTTCTTCTCAACCACAAGTCAGAGGTGGAGAAACCTCGTATAAGCAATTACAATGTAATACAAAAGCACAAGCAAATACAAAGACAATACGAAAAAAAACTTTACACAAATTGCTTTGACCTCTTGCTTGTTGCTTGCTTTGGTTTGGTTCTTGAAGGTCTGGAATGCAGCAGCAATTCCCCTCCAAAATCTCCCCAAAAGTCTTGTTGAAATCTTCCCCCAAGCTCCTCCTTTTATGCTTGCCTTGGGTTGATTTCGTGATGATCAGTCGACTGCTCGTGACCTCTAGTCGACTACTGATGTAGCCATTGTCTCACAACGACTTAATTCACGTTGGCAAAAACCCAACGGATAACCATTAGTCGACTGATCCTAACCATCAGTCGACTGGTAACCCCATCAGTTGAGTGCTTGGCATGATCACTCGACTGGAAAATATTCTGTGCTCGAATTCACCCCGATCAGTCGACTGATCTTTCTCATCAGTCGATTGATCCTGTCGGCAGTCGACTGCCCTCCCTCGACAATCGACTATTCGACCAGAACTTGGTTAATCGAACACCTGTCGAGTCCAATCAACCTAGAGTAGTGGACTGGTACCTATACCAGTCGATTGATGTCGGGTAAAACCTCAAACACCAAGTTGTTTGAGCATCCGACCGTCGGGTAAACCCTTAAACACCACCTTTGACCATCCGACACTCAGTCTTAGCCACTTGGCTAAGTCCACCTCATCCTCTCATGGAGTTCCCCACCGAAGCTTTCTTCCATTGGCCTACATCCCTCGGATGCACCAAGCGCACAGCTTCGCAATGTCATCCTTTGCGTCTCTTTCCCTCGAAGTATGCTTCCCTTGGGCATCACTCCATTCGCTCCCCATCCGGTGGTCCCTCGGATGCACCAAGCGCACGGCTTCGCAATGCCATCCTTCACCGACTCAAGGACCCCGAGCCTAGTGAACTTGCCAAGTCCTCAAGACTTCTCACACCAAACCTCATGCTTGGATTTTCACCGCCAAAGCTACACACTTGGACTTACATGGCCAACCCATGTTGGACTTTCCAACACCAAGCCCTATGCTTGGATTTTCCCAACACCAAGCCCCATGCTTGGACTTTTCACCAACAAGGCTACACACTTGGATTTACGTGGCCAACCTATGTTGGACTTCCCATGACAATCCCATGTCATACGTTTTGTCTAACATCAAAATATAGTTTGAGTCAAACTCGAGTCCTGGGCTGATTGCACCAACAATCTCCCCCTTTTTGATGTTTGACAAAACCTCAAACTCAAGTCTATCAATTATCCCCAATTGACAATTCTCACATCCCAATGAGAATTCCAATTATCCCAATTGGTAACTTCTCCTCCTTTTTGACATACATTAAAAAGGTCCTCCCCAAGGGTATGAATGTATTATATCCCAATGAGATATTACAATCTCTCCCTTGGAGGAACAAACATGCCTACAATCTTTCTAGTGATAAGTCTCATATCACTTAAGAGAGACAATCCCAAATTTTCCTTCCATGAGGAAAAACACATCCATCTTCCCATGATGGATACCTCCCCCTAAAGGCTTGCTGCCCATTGACCATTGCACCAACAATGTCCTTGGCGAGTCCCTAAGCCAATAGGAATGCTAAACAATCAAAATTAAGGCAAAGTTCAACAATGAACTCTCACACACCTTAAAATTGATACTCATCCTAAACACTTCTCCTAATCCATATCCAATAGATTTCCACCCTTTCTAATGCTCTCCAAAGCTTGTCCTAGGGTTAGGAGTGGTTAGGGGACCAAAACATAGCTGAACATGGGCTTAACAACCAAGGTTTACCCTAAATCAACATTATCAGTCGACTCTCTCAGCTACAAGTCGACTCCTTCCCTCATCAATCGACTGCCATCCATAGTAGTCGACTGATAACTGTAAAATGCAGTTTTTAATTTTTAGAACCTAAGTTCCAAAATTCATAAGTAAATATACATACATTGAAAAATCATGAAAATTTGTATGTACATTACTTATCACAAGAATTATGGGTGAAAAATATTAAAAAATTATTTTACCCATAAAATAGGGAAATTGATACAAAGTTCAAAAGTTGAGAAAAGCTTCAATATTGAGCCCTCTTTGTATCACCTCATTCAATGGTGATTGTTATCAAAAGATAGACTTCACCAAAGTTTTTCAAAATGATTTTAAAATTTTTTTAAAACCTTTAATTCAATTTTCCTAAACATCTCACTTGTATCTAGATGTGTGAAACACATACGAGTCAAGTTCTAGTGAGATGTGGGCTTTGTTCATTTAGGGTCTCATGCATTTTTCTAAGCAACACTATTTGATTTCCTTATGCATGGGACTTCAAATCTTGTCTTAGTCCTTAAATCCATTTTATTTATGCATGAATGATGATTATGGAATAATTGATACAAAGATAAGAGCATGTGCCAAAATCATAATGTCATGGTATGTGTTTGAAATCTAAGCATACATGACATATAAAAATAACTCTAAATATGATCATGACAGTTTACATGATGAAAGTAAATATGATGTCATGTCATGGCAAGGCAAACAAAGCATGACAATTATAAGATACTAAGGTATAAAATACCTAAGTGTTAAACTCAAAATGTCATTTCTAGGATTAAGTCATTTTGCCAATTATCCCCCTAGTGTGCCAAAAGCCCAAAATGGCACACCATTACTTCTAAGATCTAATTGTGCCAATTGAATCATTTTTCAACTTCTCAAAGAACATTGGCACATCCTAAGATGTCAACTCACCATGGGTAGGTTAACTACCTATCCACTTAGGGTTGACACACCCTAACCCATCTAGCGTGAATCGAACACGCTCCTAGGAACCGAATATCTATTAGAGCTCCTTGGGATAACTTCTCTAGATACCTTTCTAATGACCCTTTTTGGCTTTGAAGCCTTAGTCAATTGGGTCTTTCCTAGGTCAACTCTAAAGGTAACTCCCCCTTTGACCTTCTTAGTGGCTACCTTAGATTTCTTTGAATTTTTATCCACTAAGCAAACATCATGGCTAATCTTAGGGATAACTGCCGTATTATCCTTGGTTTTCCTAGACCTAGAATTAGTTCCATAATTGAATGGAACATTATGGTAGGACATAGGTTTGTGACCCAAACCTTTCTTGCCCTTGGACATTTCTTGTTTCCTAGGCCTTGAATTTTGAACATTTGACCCTTTAATTGAATTTGTAATTCTTGCTAGGGTCTTCTTAAGTTTCTCAAGCCTTGACCTCAAGGCTTGGTTCTCCACCTCCAACCTTCCCAATTTTGATTTTTCATTTATCTTTTGGGAATTATTTTTCTTCTTAGGCATGTGTCCACCCTTCTTAGGGTTTATGCCTATGTTCTCTTCTATTCTCCTAATGGACTCCTTAGGTAGGATAGGTCTGTTAGTGCTTATAAGCTCCACATATCTCCACAATGGTATGATATTGTCCACTTTGGATCTAAGCCCTCATGGTTTTATTTTTGGGCTTTACCCAAAAGGCCTCATACCAATGGAGATATCTTTTTTCTTATAAGCACATGATCTTTTCCATGTCTTACCAATGTGGGACTTTGATTGTATTCCCCATACTCCCAACAATCCCCCCCTCAAACGAAGGACCACATTGGGCCCCCCCTCAAGCCTATCCCTCCTCGAAGGATTTTCTCTGCTTGATGTCCGATCTTCAACCCACCAGGACTTCCTGTCAGTTGTTCGGTCCCCCCGACCCAACTAGACTTCCTTCCTGATGTCTGGTTCTCTTGATCCGGACGTGGGAGCTCAACTTCCTTCGTTCGAGGTTCATGGCTTGACATGGACCATGGCTCTGATACCAATTGTTAGTGCTTATAAGCTCCACATATCTCCACAATGGTATGATATTGTCCACTTTGGATCTAAGCCCTCATGGTTTTATTTTTGGGCTTTACCCAAAAGGCCTCATACCAATGGAGATATCTTTTTTCTTATAAGCACATGATCTTTTCCATGTCTTACCAATGTGGGACTTTGATTGTATTCCCCATACTCCCAACAAGGTCTAGTGTTATTGGTCCTAGGTGTGTCCTTAGGTAAACTAACATGTTTGGCACCTAAACAAAAATATTTATTCCTACTAGCATGCTTTTCATTGATAATGGCAAGTGAACTAAAATAATTTCTAGCATGCTTGTTAACCTTAGAAATTGAAGGTGCATTAATTACATTTAACTTAGGGTTAGCTTTGGAAGCTCCCCCTACATGAGATGCTCCTTCTTGCCCTTTCTTCTTCCCCTAGGGCATTGGCTTCTATAATATCCCCGTTGATTGTATTTGAATCACACAATGTGCTCTTTGCTTTTAATTGTGGGGACACCGACATCTTTCACCTTTGGTACTGGTTGAGCCTTCTTCACCTTCTTGGGACACTTACTTTTATAGTGCCCTTGCTCCCAACACTCAAAGCATATTATGTGTTTTTTATCTTTAATTATAATGCATGAGTTACCTAGGGAGGTGATGGAAGCCTCTTGATCACTTCTTTCAGAGGTAGATGTTTCGTTTTGATCTTTCTCTGGAATGGAAGACCTCTCCTCCCCCTCAATACTAGAGGTGGAGGTTTCCTTCAAGTCACATCTTCAAATGTAGATGGCGATTCTTCAACATCCTTGGATTTGAATGTTGATGGGCATTCTTCCTCGGCTTCCTTTTCTACTTGTGCCAGTTCGGGATGTTCATTGAATTTGATCACTTTATTCCATAAATCCTTTGCATCCCTATAATTACCTAATCTAGACCAAATATGGTTAGGAATTAAATCATTTAGCATTTTTATTACCTTGATATTTGTCTTGAAATCCTTGATTTATTCCTTGGTCCATCTTGATTTTTCTATTGGCTTGTTTTCCTTATCCCTAGGTACTTCAAAACCATTTTCAATAATTAACATGAAATCAAAATCGGTTTCGATATATACCTCCATCTTTCTTCTCCACCATTGAAAATCTCCTTCGAATTTTGGTGGTTGGAGGTTGTAGCCAGCCATCTTGTCGTGCTTGTGTTGGCGGTTAGTCCTTGACAAGCTCCTCACTCTAATACCACTTGTTGGAGGATCGGTGGCCAACTAGAGGAGGTGAATAGCCCCAATTCACATATATGGTGGAAATCGTCCGTTCGTTGCATGCTCGTCTATAATACTCATTAATGCACAGCGGAATAATAGTAATAAAAATGAATACACAAGCACACACAATACACGACAATATACGTGGTTCAGAACCTTAGGGTTCCTACTCCATGGGTGAGCTTAACAAGCTCGTGAGATGCACACGACACTACTCAAACTCCTTCTTGACCACAAGTCGGAGGTGGAGAAACCTCGTATAAGCAATTACAATTTAATACAAAAGTACAAGCAAATATAAATATAATACAAAAGAAAACTTTACACAAATGACTTTGATCTCTTGCTTGTTGCTTACTTTGGTTTGGCTCTTGAAGGTCTGGAATGCAGCAGCAATTCTCCTCCAAAATCTCCCCAAAAGTCTTGTTGAAATCTTCCCCTAAGCTCCTCCTTTTATGCTTGCCTCGGGCTGATTTCACGTTGATCGGTCGACTGCTCGTGACCTCCAGTCGACTGCTGATGTAGCCATTGTCTCACAACGACTTAATTCACGTTGGCAAAAACCCAACGGATAACCATTAGTCGACTGATCCTAACCATCAGTCGACTGGTAACCCCATCAGTCGAGTGCTTGGCACGATCACTCGATTGGAAAATATTCTATGCCTGAATTCATCCCGATCAATCGACTGATCTCCCTCATCAGTGGACTAATCATGTCGACAATTGACTGCCCTCCCTCGGCAGTCGACTGTATGGCTAGAACTTGGTCAGTCGAACACCGATCGAGTCCAATCGACCTAGAGCAGTTGACTGGTACCTATACCAGTCGACTGATGTCGGGTAAAACCTTAAACACCAAGTTGTTTGAGCATCTGACCATCAGGTAAACCCTCAAATACCATGTTTGAGCATCCGACACTCAGTCTTAGCCACTTGGCTAAGTCCACCTCATCCACTCATGGAGTTCCCCACCGAAGCTCTCTTCCCTCGGCCTATGTCCCTCGGATGCACCAAGCGCACAACTTCGCAATGTCATCCTTCGCGTCTCTTGCCTTGAAGTATGCTTCCCTTGGACCTCACTCCATTCGCTCCCCGTCCGAAGGTCCCTCGGATGCACGAAGCGCACGGCTTCGCAATGTCATCCTTTATTGACTCAAGGACCCCGAGCCTAGTGAACTTGCCAAGTCCTCAAGACTTCCCACACCAAGCCTCATGCTTGGATTTTCACCGCCAAAGCTACACACTTGGACTTACGTGGCCAACCCATATTGGACTTTCCAACACCAAGCCTTATGCTTGGATTTTTCCAACACCAAGCCCCATGCTTGGACTTTTCACCACCAAGGCTACACACTTTGATTTACGTGGCCAACCCATGTTAGATTTCCCATGACAATCCCATGTCATGTGTTTTGTCTAACATCAAAATATAGTTCGAGTCAAACTCAAGTCCTGGGCCAATTGAACCAACAGATTACAACAGAGGATAACTAGGCAGATCCTTTAACTAAGGACCTTCCAGCGAGAGCTTTTGATAGGCATGTGGAGGGAATGGAAATCAGATGTATGGCAATTTGATGGCAGCATAGTCTTTTAGTATAAGTGGAGATTATTAGGATGTATACTAAAAGCCTAGCTTTTGTATGAACATCTTCATTTTGAAATAAGAATCACATGATCATTGTTTGCATTTTATATTTATACATATTGTCTGATACCTTACATTGTAGATAACATGGTGTGTGGTGTCACACAGAAGATCATGTTATCAATTCCTTGTAGAGTATAAGTAGAGGCTCACAACCAAGATGGTTTTGGACAAACCATTGGTTTTAGTGTAATTTCGTATTGGTTTATCTTGACCATAGAATTACACTAGTACACTTTGTGTGTATTGAGCAGGGCTGATTTAGAGGTGATTCAATTTACACTGACTATATAATTAAATCAGACCTCAGATATTATGGTGTACATGCTCTTAATCCCGATATAATAATCGGCACATGTACTTTGTATTTATTTCTTTGATTTACCAATGGATGAGATTTATGTGTTAAATCGATAGGCCTGGTAAGTTGGGAATAATATTATTTACATGGTGTGTCGTTGATTATAAGAGGAAACCGTGTCCTATACACTAGGATGATGATGTCCCCTTGAAAAGCTCAAAAAGTTCATCATGTAAATCCTGCAGGTGGACTTGGTCCAACATGTTGATAAGGATGAGTGGTACTACTCATGGAGTTAGATATTGATTAATTAAATTGTCAGTAATTTAATTAATTAATGGACATTCGATATCTTAAACACGAGGAGATATTTTGTACAAATAATATGTGGAGCTCATATTTAATTATGAGGGTTGGTGAGGTAGATCAATGATGATCCTCTAGTGGAATGGATTATCATTAATGGATCGGATTATATGTGGTTCGGATCCATTGGATGGCCAAGATCCAACTCCTCCTCATGGTCCCTATTGTATCCTATTATAAATACCTCATGAAGCCTAGATCTAGAAAAGGTGGTTGAGAGGCTTGGGGGAAAAGGTGTGTTCTAGGGTTTTGCTTCTTGAGGGTCGGCGGCAAGCAAGGTGTTTAGGGTTTTTCCTTCTATTCCTTCTCTTGGCCGGCGCCTCTCCATCTCCTAGGGTCGGCACCTCCTTCTCCATTTCCAAGGGTCGGCACCTCCTCTCCCTCTCCTAGGGTCGGCGGCAACAAGCAAGGAGGAAGAGGGTTCTCTCTTCCTCAATCCCCTCTCCTCTCCTTTGGACCGACGGACACCACACTTGGAGTTTAGTGGTTGGTACAAGCAAGGAGAAGAGGAGAAGACTTTGTGTTCAGCACAAGAAAGGAGAAGAAGGGAGGGTTTTCTTCCCTTGTTTGGAGCAAGCAAGGAAGGGAAGATACATGGTCTAGGAGGCTTCAATTCTTGGAAGATTGTCGCCCACACGACGTCCAAGAAGAGGATAGGAATACAATAGAAGATCAAGAGGTTAAACAAGAGGTATAATCTTGTTTAATTTTAATTCTTATTATTTTGTATTTTGCATGTTGTTGATTGATATGGACCCCGATTATAAACATAAAAACCGGCGATCCATTCATCATCTATTCCGTGGCTAATTGAGGAAAAGGGTTAGGTTGCTTGAACAATAAGTTTGTTCAAGTGACCACTCAAATCGAATAGCATGATGATGAATCGGTTGCTTGGGTAATCCATCTCCATCTGGATTAGTTTTAATTAATAAAATTTTAATCTGGGGACGTGAGATAGGATTGCCATGCACAAGCAACCGAAGCAAAGCGAAACACTTCCCTACAAGAAGTGGTGAATAGCGAAATGCTTCATTGCTCGGAATTCAATTTTGCTTGTCTCTATAAATTGATTAGTGTGCAGCGGAATATAAAATAATGAAAATGCACAACAAGAAGACACAAGCACAGCAGTAGCAAGGTGATATAACGTAGTTCGAAACCTAGGGTTCCTACTCCACGGGTCGTGCTCAAATGAACTCTAGTGATGCACACCACCACTAATACACTCCTTCTCGGAACAATCCGGAGGTGGAGAAACCTCGTACAAATGATTACAAAAGTAATATAAGAAATACAAGCAAATACAAAGAAATACAATAAACAATGTAAAGAACACTTTACAAATGTAAGCTTTGAATGCTTTGCTTGTTGGTTGCTTGGATGAGCTTGAAGGGCTCTGAAATGCACCAGCACTTCGCCTCCAAATCGCCTCAAGAACTACTCAATAAACCATAGTCGAAATCCTCCACAAACTGCTCCTTTTATGCCTACATCAGGCTAATTCCACGCCTAGTAGTCGACTTCCAAAAGGCCCTAGTTGACTGCCTACAGTGTTGTTGTCTCACAACGAGCTTAATCCACATTGGCATTCCAGCCAATAGATACACTGGCATTAGCAGTCGACTGCCAAGCCCATAGTCGAGTGCTTAGTCATCTACCAAGCTTTCTATGGTCACGGTCGCAAACAACAGTCGACTTCCCTCCATGGCAGTCGACTTCTCAAGGCAAGTCGAATGCCCCAAGGTGACAATCGACTGCCAAGGCCACTTGGCCGTAGTCGATCGCCAGTCTACTCCTGACCAGTCGACTGGTCATAATCCCAATCGACTGCTCAAAGTCGACTTCGCTGCCAAGTGTCAAAACACTTAACCAGTCAACTAGTCCAAAACTCCAGTCGACTAGTAAACCTCAACCATGAGGTTTTACCCCAAGTATGATCCCCTCATACTTGCTAGACCACTCTTAGCCTAGACCTAAGCCTTCTAGACACCTCCATCAGCCTCACGCCTATCAGATCCCACCAAGTCATCCATGACTTATTCATCCATACACTAGCCTACAAGTGCTTCCATTGGCTATTGTCATGCTAACCGGGTCTACAACGCCAATGCACATTGGGGCTTACGTTGCCAAGACACACGCTTGGACTTTACGCCGCCAACCATTTGACTTATGCCGTCAAGACTACCGCTTAGACTTTACACTGCCAATATCACACCCGTGGACTTTTCAATTGCCAAGACCCATGCTTGGACTTTCCAAATGCCAAGACCTATGCTTGGACTTTCCAATTGCCAAGTACCCATGACTTGGACTTTACCATTGCCAAAACTCATGCTTGGACTTTCCATGCCAAGTACTCAAGACTTGGACTTTCCATGCCAAGTGTCCCACTTGGACTTCTCCATCATATGGTCAACCCCATGTCAACCATATAGTCAACCCATTATCAAACAATGGTCAACTCATTGTCAAACATCAAAATACTACTCGAGTCAAACTCGAGTCTGGTCAATTGTGACCTAGGCCGATTGCACCAATAGTATCAAGGGAGGTCATCCCTAGTGAATACCTATAAAATTCAAGGATCTTCAATAGGTATTGGGTTCCTAGGAGCATGATCCCCTAATGAAGGGAGAAACTTCGCTTCCCACTTCAACTTGGTTGCTTGTGCATGACAATCCCATCTACATCCCTGGATTAAACAAAATTAATCCTTGACAAAGAGGGATTACCCAAGCAACTGATCAATCATCGTGCTATTCGATTAGAGTGGTCACTTGAACAAACTTGTTATTCAAGTAACCTACCTCTTTTCTTCGATTAGCCGCAGAATAGATGATGTATGGATCGCCGATTTTTGTGTTTGTCTTCAGGGTCCAAGTAAATTAGCCACATATAATACATACAACATGCATAGAATAAGAAAACATACATAAACAAGAATATACCTCTTGTTTACCTCAAGGTCTTCTATTGTATGTCCTTCCTCCTTTTAGACGTCGTGTGGCCGACAATCTTCCAAAAGTCGAAACCTCCTAGATCACGTTCTTCCCTTCCTTGCTCGCTCCGAACAAAAGGAAGAATAAAACAAAACTCTTTCTCCTATCTAGAACCGACAACCAAGCTCCATGCTTGATCCTTGCCGCCGGCCAACCTTGAAGAAAGTGTTGCCGCCGGCCAAAGGAGAGGAGGAAAGGGTGCTCCGACCAAGAGAGGAAGAAGAGAGGTTAAACCCTAACCACCTTGCCGCCGGCCCTAGCTTTTAGACAATAGGCGCCACCCAAAGCAAAAGGAAACAAAACCCTAATGCCTTGCCGCCCAAGCCAAGGAAGCAAAACCCTAATCTCCCAAAAGATGATTAACGCCCAAGCCTTGGCCCTCCTTTTATAGAGCTAGGCTCAAGCCTCCTTTTAATCTCCACCATCAGATCTAGAGATTTAATCTCAACCATCAGATCTAGAGATTTAATATCCATCGTCGGATCTAGAGATTTAACCTCAACCGTCGGATCTAGAGATTTAATCTCCACCGTCGGATCTAGAGATTTAACCTCCACCGTCGGATCTAGAGTTCCATTTTTCACCATCAGATCTAGGCTTCATATCCATTAATGATAATTTATTCCACTAGAGGATTATCATTGATCTACCTCACCAACCCCCAAAAATAAATATGGGATCCATATATTAATTGTACAAATATCTCTCCGTATTTAAGATCTCGAATGTCCGTCAATTAATTAATTTATTGATAATTAATTAATCAACATCTAACTCCATGAGTAGTAGTACCACTCAACCTTATTATCATGTCGGACTAAGTCCACTTGTAGGGTTTACATGATGAATCTTATGAGTTCCTCAAGGAGACATCATCATCCTAATATATAGGACACGGTTTCCTCCTATAATCAACAACACACCATGTAAATAATATCATTTCCCAATTTACTGAGCCTATCAATTTAATCTATAAATCTCACCCATTGGTAAATCAAAGAAATAAATACTAAGTACATGTGCCCATTATTATATCGGGATTAAGAGCATGTACACCATAATATCCGAAATCCGATTCAAATATGTAGTCAGCAATAAATCGAATCACCTCTAAGTCAGTCCTGCTCAATACACACAAAGTGTACTAGTGTAATTCTATGGTAAAGACAAACCAATACCAAATCACACTACAACCATACCAATGGTTTATCCAAAACCATCTCAGTTGTGAGCCTTTTCTTATACTCTACAAGGAACTGATAACATGATCTCCCGTATGATACTACACACCATGTTATCTACAATGTAATGTATTAGATAATATGCATAACCATAAATATACAAACAATGATCATGTGAATCTTATTTCAAAAATAAAGATGTTCATACAAAAGATAGACTTTTCAGTATACATCCCAATAATCTCTCACTTATACTAAAAGACTATGATGTCCTCATACTGCCATACATCTGATTCCATTCCCTCCACATGCCTATCAAAGCTCTCGCTAAAAAGGCCTTAGTGAAAGGATCTACCAAGTCATCCTTTGATGCAATCTAGGTGACAGCAACTTCTACCCGTTTTATGATCTCTCGTATCAGGTGGTACTTGCGCTCTATGTGTTTACTTGCCTTATGGGCTCGTGGTTCCTTCGAGTTTGCAACTGCACCAATGTTATCACAATAAATTGTGATAGTTCTGGACAAACCAGGAATCACATCCAAGTCCATCAAGAAGTTCCTCAGCCATACAACTTCTTTGGCCGCCTCAGAGGTTTCCACATACTCAGCTTCCATGGTAGAGTCCGCCATGCATTTCTGCTTGACACTCCTCCATACAATGGGTCCACCTCCCAAAGTAAACACAAAAACCGAGGTAGACTTACTGTTATCTCTATTTGATTGGAAGTCAGAATCTGTGTAACCCACAGGGAGTAATTGATCTACCTGGTATACCAGCATATAATCCTTAGTCCTTCTCAGGTACTTCAATATATGTTTTACCGTAGTCCAATGTCCCTATCTTGGATTACTCTGATATCTGCTAACTATGCCCACGGCAAAGTAGATATCCAGTCTCGTACATAGCATAGCATACATGAGGCTTCCTACTGCCAAAGCATAAGGAACCGTCTTCATCTCCTCTATCTCCTTTGATCTTCTAGGACACATCTCTTTAGATAAAGGTACTCCATGCCTAAAACGTAGAAAATCTTTCTTGGAGTTCTGCATGCTAAAACGAGCCAAAATGGTGTCTATGTATGAAGCTTGAGATAAGCACAACATCTTTTTCCTGCGATCCCTTATAACCTTGATCCCAAGGATGTGTCACACTTCTCCCAAGTCCTTCATATCAAACTGTTTGGACAACCATATCCTTACGTCCGATAACACCTTGACATTGTTGCCAATTAACAAAATGTCATCTACGTATAGTACAAGAAATACCACTACGTTTCCGTCACATCTTTTGTATACACAAGACTCATCCGGACTTTGAATAAATCCATAAGACTGGATTACCTTATCAAAGTGGATATTCCAAGTTCTCGAAGCTTGCTTCAATCGATAAATGAACCGATTAAGCTTACACACAATATGCTCTTTGCCCTTTGCAATGAATCCTTCTGGTTGCTTCATATAGATGTTTTCCTCAAGACTTCCATTAAGGAAAGCTGTCTTGACATCCATCTGTCATACCTTATAATATATATGAGCAATAATACATAAGAAAATCCGGATAGACTTAAGCATGACTACCGACGAAAAAGTATCCTCATAATCGATACCCTCTTTCTGAGTATACCCTTTTGCAACAAGCCTTGCTTTGAATGTCTCAACCTTCCCATCTATTCCTCTCTTTCTTTTGTAGATCCACTTGCATCCAATAGTTTTTACACCATTGGGTGGTTCTACTAGCTCCCAGACCTGATTTGAATCCATAGATTCTATCTCAGAATTCATTGCACTTTGCCAAGATACCGCATGTTTATCTTGGATTGCCTCGTCATATGTCCAAGGATCAAGTTCATGTTCGCCAGGGACCAAATCAAAAGATTCTCCCAAGAACATAAATCTATCAGGCTGTCTAACAACCCTCCCACTACGATGAGGTATCACCTGTGTATCCTCTGTGACACACGGTGCAGTCACTTGTGGTATATCCTCTTGTACCGGTGGTACAGAAGTAGTGACTTCCCCTCTCAATTCCACTAGAACAATCTTACTCATGGGCTTGTGGTTCATCACATAGTCTTCCTCTAGAAATCTGGCATTCGTGCTAATGATCACCCTCTGATCTCTAGGATTATAAAACAAACCACCTTTCATTTCTCTAGGATAGCCAACGAACATACGCACTTCTGTACGAGGTTCCAACTTACCAGCATCTGCCTTCAGCACATGTGCTGGACTCCCCCAAATCCGAAAATGTCTCAGACTAGGCTTTCGCCCAGTCCACAATTCTGTGGGAGTAGAAGGCACTGATTTAGATGGTATCAAGTTCAGAATATACACTGTCGTATCCAGAGCATACCCCCATAACAAATCTAGCAACTCAGAATAACTCATCATCAATCTAACTATCTCCATAAGAGTCATATTCCTTCACTGCGCTACACCATTCTGCTGGGGTGTGCTAGGTGCAGACAATTAGGATTGAATCCCAACCTCTGATAAGTAATTCCTAAACTCTCTCAAGAGGTACTCACCACCACGATCAGATCGTAGTGTCTTGATACTTTTACCTTGACGTTTCTCTACATCAGCCTTGAATTCTTTGAACTTGTCAAAGCATTCAGACTTGCGGCGCATCAAGTAAATGTATCCATATCTTGAATAATCGTCTATAAAAGAGATGAAATATTCAAAACCACCTCTTGTCTGGATAGACATAGGACCACACAAATCAGAATGAACCAATTGCAACACATCTTTGGCTTTATACCCCTTGGCCTTAAAAGGCCTCTTGGTCATTTTACCTTCCAAGCAAGATTCGCAGGTTAGGAAATCTTCCACCACTAATGAACCCAGAGGTCCATCAGCTATCAACCTTTGAATTCTACTTAGGTTAATATGACCTAACCTTAGATGTCAAAGATATGTTTGGTTCATTTTTGAAGGTTCTTTTCTCTTATTAGAATTAGAAGATGAGTTATTTACTTCTATTTGCATCGTGGGAGCTTTTGGTTCAAGTGTACATAAATTTCCTATCAATGCACCAGAACAGATAATGTCCCTATTCCTTTTTATAACAACTCTGTCATTAAAAGAAATAGAATATACATCTATAAACAATATAGAAACCGAAATCAAATTCTTTCTAAATAAAGGTACATAAAGGCAATTTCTCAAAACCAAAGTTTTATTTCTTTGAAAAGACAAATAAACATCTCTCACTGCAACAACCACCACCTTCGTAGCATCGCCCAAGTAAACGGTAATCTCCCCCTCAGCCAGTCGTCTGGTTTCCTAGAACCCCTGCAAAGTATTGCAGACATGATCAGTGGCTCCTGTATCTACACACCAGGTGCTGGTAGATAACACCGCTAAACATGTTTCAACGACTAGACCAAAAGATATACCTTTGTTCTGCTTTCGGTTGGGGAAGTCCTTCTTCCAATGTCCAGTCTTCTTACAAGTGAAGCATTTGCCTTTCGGCTTCTTCACTCCTCCCGGAGATCCTCTCGCCACCTTTGTCCCACCTTGTTTCTTCTTCTTCTTGCCTTTCGGTTTAGAAGTAGAAACCTTTTGGGCAACCATGGCCTGAGCCTGAGCACTCTGACGAAAAAACCCCTCTGTCGCCTAGAGTTTTGTAAGAAGCTCCGCCAACGAATACAATCTCTTATTCATGTTGTAGTTCAGGCGAAACTGCTCAAAACTCCTAGGTAGAGACTGGAGAATGATATCGACCTGGGTTTTCCCATTGATCTCAGCTCCAAGGACTTCCAGCTCATTCAAATGAGCCATCATCTTGAGATCATGTAACGCCCGCCCTTATCTGCTCTCAGGGCGGCGCTACTTATTCTCTTTTTTTTTATAACATGACATATAGGGATCATTTCACAATCTACGTACTTAACGTGTTTTCATGGCATAAACCTTCTCTTATACATGCATTACCTATCATATTCGTAATAAGCATGTTAACATCTCTTATCTCTTTTTATAACATGCATAACATAAAATATCCATTCATGAGTTCTAGCATATCGAACTTTTATAAGTAACTGAACAGTAACATAACTAAGCAACATTCAACATGGTACTAATAAATCTCAAGTCTTATAAGCGGAAACAAATGTCTTAAGGTGTTCACTGAGCATATAAATATAAGCAGATAGTAATAGGGTCTTTTTCCACCATGCCACTATCACACCCACTTGGCCCCTCCTGCTACTTCCTCTTAGTTCATGTTTCCATTATCTGCAGTATATGGACAACATAAACTATAAGCATATAGCTTAGTAAGATTCTTGCCTACTCACAAAAGCCACAAACCTCATCGAACAATTAGAAAAACAGGAGCATACTAGCATAAATAGCATAAGTATTTCATAACAACACTATGTATCAACTTACCAACGCAATGAAAACATAAGCATGGCATACAATTTACATAAGCATGCTAAACATAATTAAATCTAAGCAGGGCATAAATTAAACATAAGCATTCATGATATCATCAACCCTAACATGCATAAAGGACATAGTCCTAAGCATTCTTAAACTTAATGTAAGCATTCATAATTTCATAAATCATAGACAAGCATCAAGGACATAATCATAAGCATTCTTAAACTTGACATAAGACATGAGCATTCATAATTTCATAAATCAAAGACAAGCATCAAGGACATAATCATAAGCATTCTTAAACTTGACATGAGCATTCATAATTTCATAAATCAAAGACAAGCATCAAGGACATAATCATAAGCATTCTTAAACTTGACACGAGCATTCATAATTTCATAATTCAAAGACAAGCATCAAGGACATAATCATAAGCATTCTTAAACTTGACACGAGCATTCATAATTTCATAATTCAAAGACAAGCATTAAGGACATAATCATAAGCATTCTTAAACTTGACATGAGCATTCATAATTTCATAAATCAAAGACAAGCATCAAGGATATAATCATAAGCATTCTAAAACTTGACATGAGCATTCATAATTTCATAAATCAAAGACAAGCATCAAGGACATAATCATAAGCATTCTTAAACTTGACATAAGCATTCATAATTTCATAAATCATAGACAAGCATCAAGGACATAATCATAAGCATTCTTAAACTTGACATAAGCATTCATAATTTCATACAAGTCCTTTCTTTTCAAAACATATACATATAGGTACTTTAACATAATCATAACTTGAATGGGGGGCCCTAGGTTAAGTACCACATAATGCGCTGCTTCCTAATAGGTCAGTAGCGAGCCACGGACCTACTAGAGCAAGACCTCTTACGTCTTACCAGGGCAAGACCTCTTACGCCTTCTTATGTCCCTATGGATTTGATTAACGACCACTGAATGGGGTACTTAACCTCTTACAAAGTAAAATACTTAATTCCTTTCTTTCTTGTCATATCATAAAGAATGCTCTTAATCCCCAACATAAAGGGAAGCATCTCAATCTTATCTTATCATAAGGAGAGCTCTTAATCCCTACTTGAAAGGGAAGCATCTCCATCTTATCTCATTATAAGGAGAGCTCTTAATCCCTACTTGAAAGGGAAGCATCTCCATCTTATCTTATCATAAGGAGAGCTCTTAATCCCTACTTGAAAGGGAAGCATCTCCATCTTAGGCATTTCATAGCATACATGCATTCATAACATAAGAGTACCCTAAAGGGGTCCTAAAGCATAAACATGTTTATCACATAAGCATATTTCATAGGCATATTCATGGCATATTAAATCATAAAACATGTTCATCTCTTAGGCATATTTCATGGCATATTACATCATAAACATGTTCATCACATAGGCATGTTTCATAAACATATTTCTTGGCATATTAAATCATACAACATGTTCATCACATAGGCATATTTCATAAACATATTTCTTGGCATATTAAATCATAAAACATGTTCATCCCATAGGCATATTTCATGGCATATTACATCATAAACATGTTCATCACATAAGCATAATTCATGGCATATTATAATCATCCACATAACATAACTTCATAAGGGTGTTTCATGAAACCCTAGCCCTAACCCCAAGGTTGGCCGAAACATGTAGGGGGTACTAAAATTTGATTCTTGTCACATAAATTCATTCATGAAGGCATACTACATAAGATAACTTCATAAGGGGGTATTTTCATGGAACCCTAACCCTAACCCCAAGGTTGGCCGAAACATGTAGGGGGGGGGGGGGGTACTAAAATTTGATTCTTGTCACATAAATTCATTCATGAAGGCATACTACATAACATAACTTCATAAGGGGGTATTTTCATGGAACCTTAACCCTAACCCCAAGGTTGGCCGAAACATGTATGGCTATAAACTTGGATTTTTGACACCTAAAATCTCCTACATGAAGCTTACAACCTACAAAAATTTCCTTAGTAGCATTTTCATGAAACCCTAGCCCAAAAACTTGGTTGGCCGAAACATGTAGGGCTCAAAGCTTGGATTTTTGTCACCTAAAAATTCCTACATGAAGCTTACAACCTACAAAAATTTCCTTAGTGGCATTTTCATGAAACCCTAGCCCAAAAACTTGGTTGGCCGAAACATGTAGGGCTCAAAGCTTCATATTTCTTTCATGTAACATGTCCTACAAAACTAATATACTGCAGGTGAGGGAATCTTACTTCCTTCGCTTTGCTTTGAGTGGGAAGATGACCTAAGGAAACAAAACCTAGCCTTTTCCTTGCTTAACTCTCTAGGGTGGAACCCTATTTTGTTTTGGCCGAAACTTCAAGGAAGGAGACTTAGGGTTTCGGTGGAAGGAGGAAGAAGGAAGAAGAAGTGGCCAAGTGGAACCTTCCCTCTTCTTTATAAAGGGAGGAAGAGAAGTGTCTCTTCTCTTTTCACGCCTCTTCATTTACCCTCATCACACTTATCTACAATTTCCCCTCTTTCTCCAACAGTAAGCTACTGCTGAGCACTTGGTCATCACATGCATGGTAAGAGTTAACTCTTACCAAGAGGTTTAAGGTTCAAACCTCACCTCTCCACTTTTTTTTATCCTTTTATCATTTTTTCCAAGATTCCATATATAATTTCCTAGACATGTAATTAAATTTTATACAAAAATTATTATAAAATTTATAGAGCTTGGGATGAAAAGGGAGGAAAGGGAAATGGGGAATTCGGCCAAGGATGAGGAAGAAGGAGAATGAAGAAGGAAGGTGGGGTTTTACTTCCTCTCTTTTCTTAATTCTCCTCTTTAATACCTAGGGAATGAACACTCTCCATCCTTTCATGGGAGGGGATGAACCCACTCCTCATCTTCCCATCTATATTCTTTGTATATTCTTTATATATCTTATCCATAAATTATCCTAGGGTCTAGTGGTGTCAAGGCTACCTCCCTATTAGTGGGTTCATGGTTCAAATCCTACCTATGACCATCTTTTATTTTATTTTATGTTAAACCTTTTATAGCCTTAAAACCTATATAATTACTTTGCATAGTTTAGAATTTCACGGGCGTTACAGTCCTTCATACCTATAAAAGTTTCGTCCTCGAAACTTAGAACAACTCCGGATACTTTTATTTCGTGTCATCCTCGCGTTCCTAAGTTGCTTCTTCAAACTTTTGATTTGCCATATGGCTTTCCCTAAGGGTACTTCTTTGGTTCTCTATTTCTTGATTTCTCGATCTATTATCTGAATAGGTCGACTTTCATAACTTAAATCTTCTTGAACTCGTACCATTTGTGGCTCGATCACATGGTCTTATGAAATCTATGCAATTTGATCACTTCCTCAACATACAACTGAGCTAGTTGTTCCATTGAGTACGATACTTGATTGCCAGAATTCGCATTTGGAGAATTTGCATACAGCTGCTTTTTCTGAAGAATCTGCAACACCGTATTCAGGTGTTTGGCGTGCTCTTCTTGGGTTCTCGATTATATCAGTATATCGTCGATGAATACGATCACAAATTTGTCGAGAGATGCCGAGAAGACCCGATTCATCAGATTCATAAACCTCGCAGGTGCATTCGTCACTCCGAAGGGCATAACTACGAACTCATAATGTCCGTATCTCGTCCGGAAGGCCGTCTTCGGAATATCACCTGGCTTTACTTTTACTTGATGATAGCCAGACCTGAGATCGATCCTTGAAGGACAGTAGTTCCCTTCAGTTGGTCGAACAGGTCGTCGATCCTGGGGAGGGGGTACCTATTCTTGATGGTCACGTTGTTCAGTGCCCAATAGTCTATACACATTCGCATAGACCCATCCTTTTTCTGTATGAACAGCACGGGAGCTCCCCATGGTGAGTAACTAGGGCGGATAAATCCCTGGTCGAGTAACTCTTGTAGCTGTTTCTGAAGTTCTTTCAACTCAGTCGACGCCATACGGTAAGGTGCCTTGGAGATCGGGTTTATCTAGGCTTTCGAATCCTGGGGGTTGGCCAGCGTACCCCTCTTCTTTAATAAGTCCATTTAAAAAAAAACGCTGGCTTGACATCCATTTGACATAACTTAAATCCTCGATGTGCAGCGTAGGCTAACAACATTCAGTTGGATTCTAGTCTAGCTACGGGGGCATAGGTTTCATCGTAATCTAATCCTTCGACTTGACTAAAACCCTTGGCGACTAACCTTGCTTTATTTCTAACTACTGGTTTCCTCGCTGGTTCATTAAAGCATTTATTACTTGTTGTTGTTCTGTGACTTGACGCTGTAGCTCGGTAACCACATGCATTAAATCTGGTGGGGGTGCTGATTCCTTCCCTCTAGTACTACGTCTCCCAGCCATGTTATCTAAGTGATAAATAAATAATTAAGGTATTATTATAATTTCTACTCATATTAATGCATCTAAACATTCCTTATCATAAACAAGGTAAGGTGTCCTTTCTAGTGGTATTTCTAGGTTAGAAACATGTTTCCATCATATAAAGCATGGTAAGGTATCATTACTATCTGAGTCACAAGTATGATTCCATTCTACCAAAACAGGATGAGGTATTATTTCTATCTAAGTCACAAGTATGGTTCCATTCTACTAAAACATGATGAGGTAGTATTTCTATCTAAGTCACAAGTATGGTTCCGTTCTACTAAAACATGATGAGGTATTATTTCTATCTAAGTCACAAGTATGGTTCCATTCTACTAAAACATGATGAGGCATTATTTCTATCTAAGTCACAAGTATGGTTCCATTCTACTTAAAACATGATGAGGCATTATTTCTATCTAAGTCACAAGTATGGTTCCATTCTACTTAAAACATGATGAAGCATTATTTCTATCTAAGTCACAAGTATGGTTCCATTCTACTTAAAACATGATGAGGCATTATTTCTATCTAAGTCACAAGTATGGTTCCATTCTACTTAAAACATGATGAGGCATTATTTCTATCTAAGTCACAAGTATGGTTCCATTCTACTTAAATATGATGAGGTATTATTTCTATCTAAGTCACAAGTATGGTTCCATTCTACTAAAACATGAAGAGGCATTATTTCTATCTAGATAGAAGACACTCTTCATTATAAAAGAAACTTAGGTATGCATAAAGTTACTTACTTGGAAATAGCAGGAAGGAGGCTTGATGTGTGATAGTGGAAAGGTGAACCCACTCTGATACCAACCTGTAACGCCCGCCCTTATCTGCTCTCAGGGCGGCGCTACTTATTCTTTTTTTTTTATAACATGACATATAGGGATCATTTCACAATCTACGTACTTAACATGTTTTCATGGCATAAACCTTCTCTTATACATGCATTACCTATCATATTCGTAATAAGCATGTTAACATCTCTTATCTCTTTTTATAACATGCATAACATAAAATATCCATTCATGAGTTCTAGCATATCGAACTTTTATAAGTAACTGAACAGTAACATAACTAAGCAACATTCAACATGGTACTAATAAATCTCAAGTCTTATAAGCGGAAGCAAATGTCTTAAGGTGTTCACTGAGCATATAAATATAAGCAGATAGTAATAGGGTCTTTTTCCACCATGCCACTATCACACCCACTTGGCCCCTCCTGCTACTTCCTCTTAGTTCATGTTTCCTTTATCTGCAGTATATGGACAACATAAACTATAAGCATATAGATTAGTAAGATTCTTTCCTACTCACAAAAGCCACAAACCTCATCGAACAATTAGAAAAACAGGAGCATACTAGCATAAATAGCATAAGTATTTCATAACAACACTATGTATCAACTTACCAACGCAATGAAAACATAAGCATGGCATACAATTTACATAAGCATGCTAAACATAATTAAATCTAATCAGGGCATAAATTAAACATAAGCATTCATGATATCATCAACCCTAACATGCATAAAGGACATAGTCCTAAGCATTCTTAAACTTAACGTAAGCATTCATAATTTCATAAATCATAGACAAGCATCAAGGACATAATCATAAGCATTCTTAAACTTGACATAAGACATGAGCATTCATAATTTCATAAATCAAAGACAAGCATCAAGGACATAATCATAAGCATTCTTAAACTTGACATGAGCATTCATAATTTCATAAATCAAAGACAAGCATCAATGACATAATCATAAGCATTCTTAAACTTGACACGAGCATTCATAATTTCATAATTCAAAGACAAGCATCAAGGACATAATCATAAGCATTCTTAAACTTGACACGAGCATTCATAATTTCATAATTCAAAGACAAGCATCAAGGACATAATCATAAGCATTCTTAAACTTGACATGAGCATTCATAATTTCATAAATCAAAGACAAGCATCAAGGACATAATCATAAGCATTCTTAAACTTGACATGAGCATTCATAATTTCATAAATCAAAGACAAGCATCAAGGACATAATCATAAGCATTCATAATTTCATAAATCATAGACAGGCATCAAGGACATAATCATAAGCATTCTTAAACTTGACATAAGCATTCATAATTTCATATAAGTCCTTTCTTTTCAAAACATATACATATAGGTACTTCAACATAATCATAACTTGAATGGGGGGCCCTAGGTTAAGTACCACATAATGCGCGTTCCCTAATAGGCTGGGGTAGCGAGCCACCAGACCTACTAGAGCAAGACCTCTTACATCTTACCAGGGCAAGACCTCTTACGTCTTCTTATGTCCCTATGGATTTGATTAACGACCACCTGACGGGTCGGGTACTTAACCTCTTACAAAGTAAAATACTTAATTCCTTTCTTTCTTGTCATATCATAAAGAATGCTCTTAATCCCCAACATAAAAAGGGAAGCATCTCAATCTTATCTTATCATAAGGAGAGCTCTTAATCCCTACTTGAAAGGGAAGCATCTCCATCTTATCTCATTATAAGGAGAGCTCTTAATCCCTACTTGAAAGGGAAGCATCTCCATCTTATCTTATCATAAGGAGAGCTCTTAATCCCTACTTGAAAGGGAAGCATCTCCATCTTAGGCATTTCATAGCATACATGCATTCATAACATAAGAGTACCCTAAAGGGGTCCTAAAGCATAAACATGTTTATCACATAAGCATATTTCATAGGCATATTCATGGCATATTAAATCATAAAACATGTTCATCTCATAGGCATATTTCATGGCATATTACATCATAAACATGTTCATCACATAGGCATGTTTCATAAACATATTTCTTGGCATATTAAATCATACAACATGTTCATCACATAGGCATATTTCATAAACATATTTCTTGGCATATTAAATCATAAAACATGTTCATCCCATAGGCATATTTCATGGCATATTACATCATAAACATGTTCATCACATAAGCATAATTCATGGCATATTATAATCATCCACATAACATAACTTCATAAGGGGGTGTTTTCATGAAACCCTAGCCCTAACCCCAAGGTTGGCCGAAACATGTAGGGGGCACTAAAATTTGATTCTTGTCACATAAATTCATTCATGAAGGCATACTACATAAGATAACTTCATAAGGGGGTATTTTCATGGAACCCTAACCCTAACCCCAAGGTTGGCCGAAACATGTAGGGGGGGGGGGGTACTAAAATTTGATTCTTGTCACATAAATTCATTCATGAAGGCATACTACATAACATAACTTCATAAGGGGGTATTTTCATGGAACCCTAACCCTAACCCCAAGGTTGGCCGAAACATGTATGGCTATAAACTTGGATTTTTGACACCTAAAATCTCCTACATGAAGCTTACAACCTACAAAAATTTCCTTAGTAGCATTTTCATGTAACCCTAGCCCAAAAACTTGGTTGGCCGAAACATGTAGGGCTCAAAGCTTGGATTTTTGTCACCTAAAAATTCCTACATGAAGCTTACAACCTACAAAAATTTCCTTAGTGGCATTTTCATGAAACCCTAGCCCAAAAACTTGGTTGGACGAAACATGTAGGGCTCAAAGCTTCATATTTCTTTCATGTAACATGTCCTACAAAACTAATATACTGCAGGTGAGGGAATCTTACTTCCTTCGCTTTGCTTTGAGTGGGAAGATGACCTAAGGAAACAAAACCTAGCCTTTTCCTTGCTTAACTCTCTAGGGTGGAACCCTATTTTGTTTTGGCCGAAACTTCAAGGAAGGAGGCTTAGGGTTTCGGTGGAAGAAGGAAGAAGGAAGAAGAAGTGGCCAAGTGGAACCTTCCCTCTTCTTTATAAAGGGAGGAAGAGAAGTGTCTCTTCTCTTTTCACGCCTCTTCATTTACCCTCATCACACTTATCTACAATTTCTCCTCTTTCTCCAACAAAGAAGCTCATCACGAGCACTTGGTCATCACATGCATGGTAAGAGTTAACTCTTACCAAGAGGTTTAAGGTTCAAACCTCACCTCTCCTCTTTTTTTTATCCTTTTATCATTTTTTCCAAGATTCCATATATAATTTCCTAGACATGTAATTAAATTTTATACAAAAATTATTATAAAATTTCTAGAGCTTGGGATGAAAAGGGAGGAAAGGGAAACGGGGAATTCGGCCAAGGATGAGGAAGAAGGAGAATGAAGAAGGAAGGTGGGGTTTTACTTCCTCTCTTTTCTTAATTCTCCTCTTTAATACCTAGGAAATGAATACTCTCCATCCTTTCATGGGAGGGGATGAACCCACTCCTCATCTTCCCATCTATATTCTTTGTATATTCTTTATATATCTTATCCATAAATTATCCTAGGGTCTAGTGGTGTCAAGGCTACCTCCCTATTAGTGGGTTCATGGTTCAAATCCTACCTATGACCATCTTTTATTTTATTTTATGTTAAACCTTTTATAGCCTTAAAACCTATATAATTACTTTGCATAGTTTAGAATTTCACGGGCGTTACAGATCATGATCCCTCACGGGTGTTCCCTCGATCATGGTGGTCATCATCAAGTTCCTCATGGCTTTCTGCCTAGCAACCCGATTCTGGTGTCCAAAAAGCTCCTTGAGATTGAGCATCATGTCATAAGCAGTGGGCATGGCTTGATGCTGATGTTGCAATACATTTGACATAGAAGTCAAAATGTAACACCACACCATCTCATCAGCCTTTATCCACTTCTTATAACTCTCCTCCTTTTCCCTAGAATCATCCGCAGGCTTAGGAGGACACTCTTCGAAGAGTACATATTTGTACTCCTCAGCAGTCAAGGCAATATCAAGATTCCTCTTCCAATCAACATAATTGGGTCCAGTAAGTTTATTCTCTTTTAGTATCACAGCAAGCGGGTTGAAAGTCATTTTTGAAAAACCTAAGAATCACATAGATCAAAACATTAGATTTCAAAAAATTATTGATTCCTCAAACAATAAAATTTTAAAATTAATCAACACCTCAAAATATCGAGAATATCGTATGCCACGATTGTGTGGACATATACGAATTCTACATTTGTAAGAGGAGGTTTTACCCATTAATTTTACTATCTTGTCAACCTAAGTTTTTGACAAATAAAATTAATAGTTGGTTCCTCTTCGGCCCTACAAATAAAAGCAGTGACTCCGATGGGGAAGATACTCCTATTTGCATTTAAGTGTTCACCATTACTTGGTACCAAGACAATTATCTCGGGTTATGTGCCTTCCGATGGGGAAGTGCACATGCTCCTAAATAATTTCCTATAACCATATTCGACCCTGTGATCTGCAAAACAAACTCATCCGATGAGGAGGAAGGTACTCCATGAGTAGTACCACTCAACCTTATCATCGTGTCGGACCAAGTCCACCTGCAGAGTTTACATGATGAACCTTATGAGCTCCTCAAGCGGACATCATCATCCTAATATGTAGGATATGGTTTCCTCCTATAATCAACGGAACACCATGTAAATAATATCATTTTCCAACTTACCGAGCCTATCGATTTACTCTATAAATTTCGCTCATTGGTAAATCAAAGAAATAAATACTAAGTACATGTGCCCGTTATTATATCAGGATTAAGAGCATGTACACCATAATATCCGAGGTCCGATTCAATTATGTAGTCAGCAATAAATTGAATCACCTCTAAGTCAGTCCTGCTCAATACATACAAAGTGTACTAGTGTAATTCTATGGTCAAAACAAACCAATACCAAATCACACTACAACCATACCAATGGTTTGTCCAAAACCATCTCGGTTGTGAGCCTTTACTTATACTCTACAAGGAACTGATAACATGATCTCCCATGTGACACTACACACCATGTTATCTACAATGTAATGTATTAGACAATATGCATAACCATAAATATGGAAACAATGATCATGCGATTCTTATTTCAAAAATAAAGATGTTCATACAAAAGATAGACTTTTCAGTATACATCCCAACAGCTAGATGGGTTTAGGGTGTGTCAATTCAAGATGGAAAGGTAGTTAGCCTAACCATAGTGAAGTTGACACTTAAGGGCATTTTCAAGGTATTGTTATACTTTGGAAATGAGTATTAGGTATTCTTTTACCTTGATATTATAAAATTTGTTATGCTTTGTTATCCATATACTATGTCATGACATTATGCTTCATATGATCATTTTATAATGTCATGATAATACTTAGATTAATTTTTAGTATGCTATGAAATCATGAATTAGTGGCACATGCTTTAAATTATGCAATCTACTATGCCATGATCATCATTCATGCATTAAAATTAATCAAAATGAATTTAAGGACAAATGACATGATTTGAAGTCCCAAGATAAGGGAATCAAATTGGATATGTCTAGAAATAAATGCATGAACCCTTAGTTTAGGGAAAAACAAAACTCACATCTCACAAAAACTTAGAAAGACATGTGTGTGTATCGAAAAACCTAGACACATGTGAAATGTTATGATCATGAGTGAAGTTCATGTGCTTGCAATGGTACATCAATATGAACTAGAACTCATTAAATCATAGGTATGAATCATGAGGAGAGCTAATATAGAAATCATGTGCATTGAGCCCATTGAACATGATTCAATATAATATTTGAAAACATTTTAGAAATCATGCTGAAAAATTTTGGTGAAGTCTATCTTTTGATAGGAGTCGTCATTGATAAGATTGGTACAAGTTAGGCAAAAACATTGAAGGTTTCAATACTTTTGAACTTTGTATCATTCTTTGAATTTAATGTGTATTTTCATAGAAAATTATTTTTTTTTCCAATTTTAATTACCATAAGTAATATATGTATGAAATTTCAAGATTTTTCAAAATTCGTATATTTACTTATGCATTTCTAAAAAACATCTAAAAAACTCTGATTTCTGGAAAATCAGAGTCCAGTCAACCACTATATTCAGCCAGTCGACTGGTGATGGTCTGAGTCGACTGTTTATTGACAGAGTTGACTATTTGATCTGATTTCTACTGAACGAGATTTATTTAGCCATTTATCAAGACCCTAGGCTACCCTAACTACTCCTAACCCTATGATATGCTTAGACAAGCATTAGAATGGTGAGATTTTCATTGAAAATGAAAAGGAGAGAACTTTTACCCTTAATTTTGATTGTTTAGACATCCTATGAGCTTAAGACCTCTCCAAAGACATTGTTGGTGCAATGGTCAAGGGGGAGCAAATTTTTAGGGGGAGTTTGTCCATCAAGGCTTGATGGATGACATTTTCTCAAAAAGGGGGATAATGGTGAGTTGATTTCATTTAGTGATAAGGGTTTTATCACTAAGAAAAATGAAGGCATGTAGGATGAATTTTAACACATGGGAGAGAATGAAAGATCTCATTAGAAGATGAGAAACTTTTTGATGTATGCCAAAGGAGGAGAAATGGAAGGGTTTAAGTTAGACTCAAGATGCTTAATGCATAAAGATGTCCTATAAACCCAAATATACACAAAATCCCAAAAATTTCAAAATTTAAAATTCTGAAGTTAGAAATTCTTTGTTATGCTCTGGATAAGTAGAAGGAAGTTGGGCTTATTAGCTAGGGAGATTGTTGGTGCAATCAACCAATGTCATGATTGACCACACTCGAGTGAGATTTGAGTAGTATTTTGATGTTTGAAAATGTGCTTGATTGTGGATAGGTGTCAGTCGACTGCTCCAAGTCGACTAGGGTTCGACTAGTGTTTGACCGACTAGATTCTGGCCAACAGTCGATAGCCGAGGGAGGGCAGTCGATTGCCGACGCCATCAGTCGACTGATAATGGGATCAGTCGACTGATCGGGGCAATTTCGAGCACAGAATGGTTTCCAGTCAAGTGGTCGCACCGAGGACTCGACTGATGGTGTTACCAGTCGACTGATAGGTATCATCAGTCGACTGATGGGTATTATCAGTCGATTGATGAGCGATCCATTGGAACTTGACTAATGTGGATCTGGCCATTGTGAGACCACGACTACAGGACCAGTCGACTGATGGTCATGATCAGTCGACTGATGGGCGTGGAATCAACTCGATGTAGGTTATAAATGGAGCTTGAGATGGAGGATTTCGCCAAGACTTTAAGGGTGACATTGGAGAGGAATTGCTGCTGCATTCCAGACCTTCAAGAGCCAACCAAAGCAAGCAACAAACAAGTGATCAAAAGCAATGGGTGAAAAGTGTTCTTTTGTATTGTATTTATATTCTTGTTTGTATTTCTATATTACTTTGTAATTGCTTGTATGAGGTTTCTCCACCTCCGACATGTTGTCGAGAAAGAGTGTTAGTTAGTGTCGTGCGCATAACTAGAGCTCGGTGAGCTCGTCCATGGAGTAGGAACCATTCGGTTCCGAACCACGTATATCTTTTTTTTTTTGTGCTTGTGTTGTTATTTGCATTTCTATTTGTTTCTATTATTTCCGTTGCACTAACAACAATCGTAGACAAGCGACGCATGACGAACGATCGTATTTCATCGTACGATGATTGAGGGTTATTCACCCCCCCTCTAGCCAACCACCTACGTTCCAACATATATTCCAAGAATAAATCCTTAGTTCTTCATCAGTACTTAAGGATTTACTTGATAGTCATCCAATGATGCATATCAAGATCCGACGGGTATCTACTCGTAACACTCAAAGAGTACGATACATCGGGTCTCATATATAACATAACATATATGATCGATCCTATAACTGACGTATACATGATCTATCTCATGTGAATCCTCTCATATTCAGTGTGCGGGCACATAGACTTTGAAAGGTGGATCCCATGTCTCATGGGAATGAAACCTTTCTTGGATTTATCCATGCTAAACCTTTTTAGCACTCTATCTATGTATGTAGATTGTGAAAGACAAGCAACTGATTCGATCTATCTTTATATATCTATATCCCCAAGAAATATGTTGCTTCACTCATGTCTTTGATGGAGAATGTTTTAGATAACCAACCTTTGACTATTTGTAAGATAGAAACATTGTTTCCAATAAGCATTTTGTCATCTACATATAACACTAGGAATACGATCACACTCGCACTAACCCTTTTATACACACAGGGTTCATCTAGATTTTTGTTGGACTATCTGAGCCGCAAAAACTGCTTTTTGCATTGCGGAAACTCCGGAAGACGGCCATAGATCCATGAGAAGATAAACAAAACTACATGTACGTGTTTAAAAACCTTAGATCTACTCTAGATCTACATGTTAAGAGCATTACCCTTGATGCGACACCTTTCGCTTATCCCGCTCGTCCAAACGGCTTGCCGGAACTCAAGAGTGTCAAGTGTACACTCCTCTATCGATATCCACACAAGCAATAGGTGGAGAAAAGTAACCTAGAGTGTGCTAGCACCCCTTGGAGGCTCACGGCTAGATGAGGAAGAGAGATCTTGAGGGAAGAGAGGAGGAAGAAGATGAAGTTACACAACTTAACTTCACATAATCCATAACCCACTATAAGGGGGTTACATACATGCATGTAACTCCAAGAGCCAATGGCTCTTGGTCTCCCTCATGAGGTGTCACCCCATGATGTGTCCATGATGATGTGGAGCATCATCATTGGCCGACCCCATGCCAAGTCACCATGACATGGCAATTGGTCAAGTCAAAATTGACCATTCATCTTCCCTCTCAAGTCAAGTCAAACTTGACCTCTTATCTCCCATGGTTGATCTAATCTAGCCATTTGATTCAAGTCAATTTGATTTAATGAATCTCAATTCATTAGTTTAAATTTACTCGATGAATCAAATCTAAATTATACTCATTCAACACTTGAATCAACTTGAGTCCAACTCAATTAGTCTAATTTAGATTACTCTTAATCCAATTTGGTTCATCCCATGAACCTAATACTCATGGTTCATCATATGAACCTAATCTCCATCTAATTGCCCTTTGTGTGTGACCCTATAGGTTCTTGTAACGTTGGCAATGCTCCTAAACCGATTTAGAAACATAAACAATGAGCGGTATCTAGCAACACATCATTGCTACCCAAATTACAAGAATGTTGAGATCCAACATCACCTTTGTGTCTACTAATTGTGACTCTAACAATATGTGACAATGTCCCTCTATCCTTGACATTTAGATTGACCAATTGAGGCATAGACCATGTCATCCTCGGTACAATCTATATCTTGAACTCCAAGTAGACTCACTCTAATCAAATGAGCTCAATATCTCATATTGACTCATTTGGGCATGGCCATGCACTTAGTGATCTCACTCTATCAAGAATAACGATGTCACTCCTGTCATATATGAGGGATAGATCTCATCTACATCACTCACATCCCTCCGCATAATTTGTTACATACCCAGTAATCACCTTTATAGTCCACCCATTTACGGGTGACATTTGACGAAGCCAAAGTATGCAACTCCTTATGTAGGGAACCATGGTGACTTCAGGTCCAAGGACTAATAGTCATACTAATAGTCACATGAGAAAGTATATGACACTCATATAACGATCCATGATACTTTCTCATGGCGGGTCATTCAGTATACATTCTCCAATGCATATCCATGTGTCAACTTGATATCACATATCCATGACTTGTGAGATCAAGTCATCGAGTTGACCTACATGCTAGTCTCGTTGCATTAACATTGTCCCTGAATGTTAATACTTGACTAGGAATGATTAAGAGTAGTGTTCTCTATATCATCTCATTATCGATTCAACCAATCGATTAATATAGATAAGAACCTTCTACTCAAGGATGTTATTATACTTAGTTATTTTGCACGAATACAAGTAAATATAATAACCATGCCTTTATAAATAGGAATATGATACAACAAAGTCTATACAACAATCATCACATGATTAGCTCTAGGGCTTTTACTAACAATCTCCCACTAGCACTAGTGTCAATCACTGTAGTATCTAATACTCAATGATCTAGTGTGACCATCATGCTTTTTCTGTGTCAAAGCCTTGGTCAAGGGATCTGCGATATTAGCCTCTTTGGGTACTCTGCAAATCTTCACATCTCCTCTATCAATAATCTCTCGAATGAGATGGAAGTGTCGTAGTATGTGTTTGGTCCGCTGGTGTGAGCGAGGTTCCTTAGACTGCACAATCGCTCCATTGTTGTCACAATAGAGCTCTATAGGATCTACTATGCTAGGAACCACCCCAAGCTCAGTAATTAACTTGTGGATCCAAACTGCCTCCTTTGCTGCCTCTGATGCAGTGATATACTCGGCCTTTGTTATAGAATCAGCAATTGTGTCCTGCTTCGAACTCTTCCAGGCTCACAGCGCCACCATTCAAGCAAAACACGAACCCTGACTGTGATCTATAATCATCCTGGTCAGTTTGGAAGATGACATCGTTGTAACCCTTTACAGCTAGCTCCTCATCGCCTCCAAATATCAAGAAATATTCTTTAGTTTTTCTCAAGTACTTAAGAATATTCTTGACTGCTATCCAGTAATGCTCACCTGGATCTGACTGGTACCTACTCGTCATGCTCAAAGCATACGAGACATCAGGATGAGTACATAGCATGGCGTATATGATAGATCCTATGGTCGATGCATAAGGGATCTTATCCATGCGGTCTCTCTCCTCTCTAGAAGAGGGACTTTGAGTATTCGAAAGACTCACACCATGTGACATCAACAAAAGCCCCTTCTTGGAATTTTGCATGGCAAACCGTAGTAATACCGTGTCAATATATGTACTCTGACTTAGGCCAAGCAATCTCTTATATCTATCTCTATAGATCTTGATGCCTAGAATATAGGCTACTTCATCTAAGTCCTTCATTGAGAAGCACGTCCCCAGCCAAGTCTTCACAGACTGTAGCGAAGGGATGTCATTCCCAATGAGTAGTATGTTATCCACATACAATACAAAGAAGACAACTGTGTTTCCATTAACCCTTTTGTAGACACAAGGTTCATCTTCATTCTTGATGAAACTAAACTTTTTGATCGCATCATCGAATCGAAGATTCCAGCTCCGAGAAGCTTGCTTTAGCCCATAAATGAACCTTTGCAGCTTGCATACTTTCCTAGTATGTTGTGGATCTATAAAACCCTCAGGCTGTGTCATGTACACATCCTCGAGCAAGTTTCCATTCAGAAATACAGTTTTGACATCCATCTACCAGATCTCATAATCGTGGAATGTCGCAATAGCAAGCATGATCCGAATGGACTTAAACATCGCCACTGGTGAAAAGGTTTCATCATAGTCAATATCATGAATTTGCTTGAAACCTTTAGCCACCAATAGACCCTTATAGGTATGCATAAGTCCATCCATGTCAGTCTTTCTTTTAAAGACCCACTTACACCCAATGGGTTTGACGCCTTCAGGTGGATCAACCAAAGTCCATACTTGGTTGGTGTACATGGATTCCATCTCAGATCTCATGGCCTCTAGCCATTTCTCAGAATCTGGGCTTATCACAGCTTCCTGATAGGAGGTAGGCTCATTCTCAATGAGCATAATATCATCATGGTCAGACAAGATAAATGAGTATCTCTCAGGCTGACGACGTACCCTATTAGACCTGCGAAGAGGTAGGTCTACCTGAATAGGTGGTTGTTCCACAACTCTTTGTGTAGCAATCTCATCACCCACAACACTTTGTGGTTCCTGTTCAACCTCCATCAAGGCCTCAGTGCTATAGTCCTTATCTTGAATTTCTTCAAGATCGAACGTACTCCCACTAATTTTTCTAGAAATAAAATCCCTTTCTAGAAATACCCCAGTCTTTGCCACAAACACTTTGTGCTGACTGGGAATGTAGAAGTAATATCCCTTTGTTTCCTTGGGATATCCAATGAAATAACACTTATTGGATTTGGTTCCTAGTTTGTCTGAGACTTGACATCGAACGTAAGCCTCACAACCCCAAATCCTCATGAAAGACATCTTGGGATTTCTCCCTGTCCATATCGTATATGGTGTCTTTATCACAGCCTTGGATGGTACACGGTTAAGTGTGAAGGTTGTTGTGTCTAGAGCATATCCCCAAAAGGATATAGGAAGATCTATGTGACTCATCATAGATCGTACCATATCTAATAGGGCACGATTCCTCCTTTCGGATACACCATTCCACTGTGGTGTTCCAGGAGGAGTGAGTTGGGATAGAATCTCACACTCAGCTAGATAGTCACGAAACTCATGGCTAAGGTATTCACCACCTCGATCTGATCGGAGTATCTTAATACTCTTGTCAAGCTAGTTTTGTACTTAATTCTTGAATTCTTTGAACTTTTCAAAGGATTCTGATTTATGTGTCATCAAATACACATAATCATATCTACTAAAGTCATCAGTAAATGTAATGAAGTACCTATAACTACCTCTCGCAACAATATTGAAAGGGTCGCATACATCACTATGTATAAGTCCTAACAAGTCTGTTGCTCTCTCGTTGTGTCCACTAAAGGGAGTCTTGGTCATCTTGCCTAAAAGGCAAGACTCGCATGTCTCATATGATTCAAAATCAAATGAGTCCAGCAGCCCATCCTTATGGAGCTAGGATAAGCGACTCTCATTTATGTGACCTAAGCGACAATGCTAGAGATAGGTTTAGTTCAACTCATTTGACTTGAACCTTTTGGTACTTATGTTATAGATGGGGCTCTCTAAGTCTAGAATGTAGAGTCCGTTCATTAGAGGTGCACTACAATAGAATATATCATTTAAATAAACTGAACAATATTTGTTCTTTAATTTAAATGAAAAGCCTTTCTTGTCCAAACAAGAAACTGAAATTATGTTCTTAGTCAAAGCAGGCACATAACAACATTCATCCAGTTCTAGTACAAGCCCAGAGAGCAAAGATAGAAAATAAGTTCCTACAGCAACAGCAACAACCCTTGCTCCATTGCCTACTCGTAGGTCCATCTCACCCTTCGTCAATGCCCTGCTATTTCTCAACGCATGCACATTGGTACAAATGTGAGATGCACATCCGGTATCTAATACCCATGATGAAGAAATAGATATATTGACTTCTATAACATTTATACCTGAAGTAGAAGTCTTACTTCTCTTCTTCTTAAGATCTTCCAGGTATGCTTTATAGTTACGCTTCCAGTGTCCAGCTTCCTTATAGTGGAAGAAAGTCCCTTCCTTGGCCACCCCTCCTTTCGGTTTCAGTGCCTTGCCTTTGCCCTTGGCTTGGGACTTTCCCTTACCTTTAGGCTTTCCCTTGCCTTTCTTATTTTGCACCATCAAAATGGAGTCAGGTTTTTCCTTCTTAAGGTTGAGCTCAGCAGTTCTCAACATGCTGAGCATCTTAGGCAGTGACTTATCAATTTCATTCATATTGTAATTCATGACAAATTGATTGTAGCTTTGTGGCAAAGATTGCAAGATCAAGTCAGTGGCTAGCTCTTGGCCAAGTGGGAATCCCTACCTCTGTAGGTTTTCTATGTACCCAATCATCTTGAGTACATATGGACCTATGGGAGTCCCATCTTGTATCTTGGACTGAAACAATGCCTTAGAGATCTCATATCTCTCGTGCCTTGCTTGTCCTTGACACAGTTGACGAAGATGTTCAACCATATCAAAAGCATTCATGAACTCGTGTTGCTTCTGAAGCTCAGAGTTCATGGTCGTGAGCATGAGGCATGACACATCTAATGCATCATCTTGATGCTTCTTATAAGCATCTTTGTCAATTCACGAGGCAGTGGTAGGAGGTGCCTCCGGAATGGGCTGCTCCAGGACATACAGTTTCCTTTCTTGGGTGAGAATGATTCTTAGGTTCCTGTACCAGTCCAGAAAATTAGCTCCATTGAGCTTTTCCTTCTCAAGGACAGAATGCAGGGAGAGAGTGTTTGTGTTTGTCGACATGGTAATCTACAACATATACAATGCAAAAAATTAATATCATATTCCATTTATCATTTAATTATGCCTTTAATCAAATGATGCTCCCATTGAATTATAGGACTTTTGTAGAATCGTGTCATGGATGTGGTCAAACCATATTACTAGATTCATACAAACAAGCTATAATTCTTGCGGGACAAGATCCACATCATACTACGCCTTGAGTTAGCTTTGCCTAAATCGCCCAAGACTTAGTATGATCGGTAGGTAATACATTACCGATTACATCTCTATGCAACTCTTGTTTATAGGATCAAGACCCACATTTACAAAAGACCTTGAGTTAGCTTTGGCTAAATCGCCCAAGATTTAGTGTAAATGCGATCTTATCCTTTCTTTCCAACGGTTGGAATATACCTATAGTTCTACTTGATCCAATTGAGTTAACTAGTTTTACTCAATCTAATTGAGCTTACTCTCATCTAAGCCATGATAGGCGGGACCAAGATTGTCCCTCCACAGCCTACCAAGATAATATGCGTTGCTCTACTTCGGCAGATTCAACAACTACAAATGATCGAGGTAGTGATGGGTATCAAGACTTAGTAGGCATTTTCGAGTTGATTCGATTAAGATATAATCTAATCGTCAATGTGTATCATATACACATTAAGGCCTTTATTATCCTATACTAGCATGCATCACATACATACAAGCATTTTACTAGCATGCATCATATACATACAAGTAAAATATCCTAGCATGCATCATATACATACAAGCAAAATTTACTAGCATGCATCACATACATATAAGCAATATATATATATATATATATATATATATATATATATATATATATATAAATTAATTGTGATTAGGTCATGGCCCTACTACGATCTTCTCAAGCCAATGAGAAGATTGGACGGTCAATCTAGGGTTAGCGGCTTCTCCAAGCTCCTCCTTTGACCGCCATGTGTCGTCGGCTTCCTCCTCGTAACTCCGTCTACAAGTGGACCTTCCACCGCTCTATTTTGTACATTAAAAACATGAAACTCGAGTTACAATCAAGTCTAAAACTATTTACAACTGGAATTTTAAAAGAAGAGGCACGACGCGCAGGTCACATACCCTATACAACATGCACAACCACAAAAATGGCATGCAGGACGTATTATGAATTACAACACATTTATCATTCAATCATATTGGGATTCTTGGGCCATGACCATCACAGAATTATACATAATTCTAAATTATGTATTTTATAGAAATATCTATAATTTTTCTTATTTATTTTTTTCAATTTTATAAGTCACCTCTCCGTAACGGTCCCGCTAAGTGGTTTCCCGGGCGTGATCGCGGGACAATGCTCCTTTCGGCGTTAGGGGCAGCGCCCCTACTCGTAAAATGAACTTTGCGAGTGTCCCATATTGATCTTACAGTGACTTAAGTCGCTGTCTCAAAAACCTAAAGCGAGATTTTGTCATTCCGGAAAGTTTTTCTCGGTGGTTGAAGCATACAAGTGTCCCAACACTTGTTGCTTCGACTCTTCGAGAAAAATACCCAAAAATTCTATAAAAATAGGAAATTTATAGAAACTTTTAGATCTATAATTTTTATATCTAATACAAAAACTACAAAAATAAAACACATACATGCTTCGCACATGGCTCTGATACCACTATTGGACTATCCGAGCCGCAAAAACTGCTTTTTGCATTGCTGAAACCCCGGAAGTCGGCCATGGATCCGTGAGAAGATAAACAAAACTACATGTGCGTGCTTAAAAACCTTAGATCTACTCTAGATCTACATGTTAAGAGTGTTACCCTTGATGCGACACCCTTGGCTTATCCTGCTCGTCCAAACGGCTTGCCGGAGCTCGAGAGTGTCAAGTGTACACTCCTCTATCGGTATCCACACAAGAAATAGGTGGAGAAAAGCAACCTAGAGTGTGCTAGCACCCCTTGGAGGCTCACGGCTAGATGAGGAAGAGAGATCTTGAGGGAAGAGAGGAGGAAGAAGATGAAGTTACGCAACATAACTTCACATCATCCATAACCCACTATAAAGGGGTTACATACATGCATGTATCTCTAAGAGCCAATGGCTCTTGGTCTCCCTCATGAGGTGGCACCCCATGATGTGTCCATGATGATGTGAAGCATCATCATTTGCCGGCCCAATGCCAAGTCACCATGACATGGCAATTGGTAAAGTCAAAATTGACCATTCATCTTCCCTCTCAAGTCAAGTCAAACTTGACCTCTTATCTCCCATGGTTGATCAAATCCAACCATTTGATTCAAGTCAATTTGATTTAATGAATCTCAATTCATTAGTTTAAATTGACTCGATGAATCAAATCTAAATTACTCATTCAACACTTGAATCAACTTGAGTCCAACTTAATTAGTCTAATTTAGATTACTCTTAATCCAATTTGGTTCATCCCATGAACCTAATCCTCATGATTCATCATATGAACCTAATCTCCATCTAATTGCCCTTTGTGTGTGACCCTATAGGTTTTTGTAACGTTGGCAATGCCCCTAAACCGATTTAGAAACATAAGCAATGAGCAGTATCTAGCAACACATCATTGCTACCCAAATTACAAGAATGTTGAGATCCAACATCACCTTTGTGTCTACTAATTGTGACTCTCACAATATGTGACAATTTCCCTCTATCCTTGACATTTAGATTGACCAATTGAGGCATAGACCGTGTCATCCTCGATACAATCTATATCTTGAACTCCAAGTAGACTCACTCTAATCAAATGAGCTCAATATCTCATATTGACTCATTTGGGCATGGCCATGCACTTAGTGATCTCACTCTATCAAGAATAATGACGTCACTCCCGTCATATAGGAGGAGGGATAGATCCCATCTACATCACTCACATCCCTCTGCATAATTTGTTACATACCCAGTAATCGCCTTTATAGTCCACCCATTTACGGGTGACGTTTGACGAAGCCAAAGTATGCAACTCCTTATGTAGGGAACCATGGTGACTTCAGGTCCAAGGACTAATAGTCATACTAATAGTCACATGAGAAAGTATATGACACTCATATAACGATCCATGATACTTTCTCATGGCGGGTCATTCAGTATACATTCTCCAATGCATACCCATGTGTCAACTTGATATCACATATCCATGACTTGTGAGATCAAGTCATCGAGTTGACCTACATGCTAGTCTCGTTGCATTAACATTGTCCCTGAATGTTAATACTTGACTAGGAATGATTAAGAGTAGTGTTCTCTATATCATCTCATTATCGATTCAACCAATCGATTAATATAGATAAGAACCTTCTACTCAAGGACGTTATTATACTTAGTTATTTTGCACGAATACAAGTAAATATAATAACCATGCCTTTATAAATAGGAATATGATACAACAAAGTCCATACAACAAGCATCACATGATTGGCTCTAGGGATTTTACTAACAATTTTGTCAGAAATCAAACTGTTTGATTGCCTCATCAAAACGGAAGTTCCAACTCTTGGATTCTTGCATCAATCCCTAAATGGATCTTTGAAACTTGCATACTTTGTCCTTGTCAACATACGTGAAAATCTCAAGTTGTATCATGCATACATCCATAGATAGGTTTCCATTCAAGAAAGTTATTTTCACATTCATCTGTCATATCTCATAATCATAATGAGCTACTAAGGTCAGGAGTATCCAAATGGATTTAAGCATAGCTACTAAAAGCTTTCGTCATAGTCAACACATTGTCATTGACTATATCTTTTTGCCACTAATCTATGTCTGTTTTCTTCTTGAAAACTTACTTACACCTTATTGGTGTTATGCCTTCAGGTGGGTCCACCAAGTTTTAAACTTTGTTTTCATACATGAAATCCATTTCTGACTTCATAGCTATAAGCCACTTTTCCCTGTCTGAATTAATTAGAACTTCTTCATAACTAGTCGGCTCATCTTCCTCTATGAGCAATATGACATTTGATTCTCTTACTAGAAATCCATATCTCTCAGGAACATGATGTATCCTACTAGATCTATGAAGATGTTGTGTCTCTAAAGTTCAACCACTACTTCATCACTCTGAGTAATAGGCTATGGTTATTGACCAAACATCACTTCAGTATATACTGGAGTCTCTTGAACTACGCTTAGTTCAATCTCACTCCCACTATTTCTATAAGAAAAGCTCCTTTTCTAGGAATACAACATGTCTGTAGGAATGTTGATGATGTGCTAGAGGGGGGAGGGTGAATAGCGATTTCGTGATTTCACTCAGAATTCGATCACGGCTTGTCTATAAGTTTGTTAGTATGCGCAATCAAAAATAAAAAAAATAAAATACAAAACAAACTCAAGCACAATGTAGGATCGTGATTCTCCGAGAGAGGGGGTGAATCTCGAATATTGTAATTTTAATTAAAATTTTAAAACAATTAGGATATTTTGAAAATGATTATGAGTATGCAGCGGAAATAAAAATGAGTACACTTGTTTTCCTTGGTTCACAACCCTAACTCGATTGCTACTCCAAGGCTCGTAGTTCTTCTGAGAGCTATAGATGCACGCGAACACGACCTCAAATCTCGCGATAGGAATCGTCGAGGACTCTAAGCGCGTGCTCGCGCTCAACGCCTGCAAGTGCATGGATGTTGTTAATTAATAAAAAGATTATCGATCTCACAGAGACTGAGATTCGAGTACCAATTGTTCAGTGGACGTTATTGTTTGTAGTTTAACGTTAAGGGTTGTGCTTATGAGATTTGTCGGCGGTCCTAACTCTAGTACGGTGTCACATAGAAGAAGAGAAGAGTAGCTACGAGTATTTTAAGGGAATTCTAGAATTTCAGTTTCTCTTGTGTGTCGTAGAACACGCTATCAATTGGGTATTATCTAGACATCTAACTATGGTCTTATAGAAGGGGCATCATACACTTCCCTGATGAGCCTTTACATCTATCAGGAACTACCTCTACCGTACCAGGTCGACCCCTAGCTTTAGGACGAGATAGGAAGCACAAGGATGTCGGATCAATCCCTATGACGAGTCAGAACGTGTCCTGTTTCCGACTCTATCACACCCTTCTATCCACGGTTACCGGAGATGAGGCCAACCCCTAGGTTCCTCCTTAATTCTCCTAAATCTTTCATACCAGGGTTGTCACCCCTCGTATCAGCCACGCACAATAAATAGAAGACCAAAACCAAAAGTTATCGATCTAAACAATCACCAATTGCAAACATGAAATCATGAACAGAAGTATGTTTAAAATAACATGTTTTATGCACACAAACTACTCCCTAATCCTAGAATTAGAGAATCTACTCCATGAATACAAGAAGGGGAAAACAAAGCATAATCGAATTCATAGATACAATGCAGATGAAGTAAGGAAAGTGAATTACAATGTACTTTGGTTCTTCTCCCCGGTGTTGAAGCGCAGAATATTGTCCTCGAGCGACCTCCTTCCTCCTTGTTACGAGTTCCTGAAGAATTTTTGGGTGTTGGTGTGCCATCCCGACCATCTTGCCTCCCTCTAGGGTTTGGTCGAAGCTTCCTTTATATAGACATGAGGTTGGATCTTCCCAAACCATGAAAAACCTGAACCGCATCGAAATCGCCCCAGCGGTACACGACCTTGTGGATTCACATGACCAGACCATGTGCGGTGCTGGTGTGTTCTCCGGGGCTAGCCGTGTGGATTCACAGGGCTAGGTTGTGTGTCCTTCGATTCTAGCTGCCAAATGCTTTCCTTTTGCTCCAAAAGTGCACCATTTTCCCTGTAGAATGCTATCCTGCACACAAAAGTACAAAGAGCAGATCTCCGAACTAGAAAATAAGAAATGTATGCAAAATAAAGTGAAATATGAAAGAATCAAATATAAAATTCAACGAGATGTGAGCGAAAACTACTAAAATCCTATATGTTTTGCTCACATTAGCTACCTCGATTGTCAATCACTAAATTCCCTCCGACTCGAGAACTCTCGACTTCAGAGGGTTTCACTTTTTACAAAGATTAGAGATGGATAACACACTATCCACTCTTGAATTTAAGTACACAAGCTAAACATGAAATGAACAATACAAGAACATTATACCGACACTAAATGGATAGTTGAAGTTGTCGCGGAGTGTCGGAAGATCGCCATGATCTGAAATATTAACTTTTGTGGATGAGCAAGAATTTCGACAACACTTCGACATAGTTGTTATTTCATATTCGGATCTGGTCGAGCGCTTATTTTATAATCCATTTCCAGTCGACTGGAATGCCTTCAAGTCGACTACACATCAACCCATCGATATGGAACTTCTGGTCTTCCAGTTGACTGAAACCTCTTCAGTCGACTCCAGGTCATCTAACTCCGCATTGTGAAGTTTTCCACTTCAGTCGACTAAAACACTTTCCAACTACAGTGCCAGATCTTCGACCGATCACTAGCTAATCCAACCATGTGTGTATCCAATCGAATGAACCAAACAAAGTCGACTGGACCTCAGTCGACTGAAGTACATTCAATCGACTGATCCCTGCAAAACGAGATTAGCATAAATAAATGAAATTAAATATCCTAGCAGTAGTAATACTGCTCGACGCCTAGATTTGTCTCCCTATAGAGGACTCGACCTCACCTCTTCACTCGAGGCTTACCTGTCGGCTACCTGCCGAACTTACCACTCTTGACATCCGATCTGACCCACTAGTGCTTCCACCAGCTGTCCGCTCTGCTTGACCTAGCTAGACTTTTTGTCGATTGTCTGGTCTTCTAACCCAATCGGTCTTCATGCCAAATGTCTGGTCCACGCGACCCATCTAGACTTCATGCTTGGTGTCTAGTCCTCCTTATCTGTCAAGTCAACTGCATAGTATCCGGTCAACATGACCTACTAGGACTTCCTGTTAGGTCTACACACTTAACACTGATATTAGAACACAAGTAATTCCTAACTTTAACTACGGTTCATACATCAAAACCAAGGAGTGATGCTTACAGCATCAACAATCTTTCCCTTTTTGATGTATGACAACATATCAATTAAAGTTAGGAGAATAAGATAGAAATACTCAAATTTTGACATTTATAAGAAATGCATTAAGTTAAACATGTATGAGATGTATATACAAATTTTTACATCTCCTTTTAATGAATCTCTAACTTTATATCTCCTCTTAAACACTATATCTCCTCTCTCTCGCTTTGGCAAACATCAAAATCAAAATTAAGTTTTAGATGCCACAATTTTAAAGTTCAGAGTCTAAAGTGTTTTAAACATGAGAATTTAATAAAAATGTTTAAGTTTTGAAATCAATCCTCTCCCTATATTGACTAAAGTTTTCTTCATATAAAAATAGTATATCTCCATTTATAAAAAATTACAAAAGATTAAATCCAAATAAAACATATTTTCAAATTCTAAAATTTACAAAAAAATTAAATTTTTCTATCTCTCCCTACATATTAAAAACTTTCAAAATTTTCTAACTCCCCCTGAATAATATCTTATTTTCAAAATTCAAAAATTTTCAAAATTTTCTCCCCATGAATAATATCATTTTTTCTAAATCCAAAAATTTTCAAAATTTTCTCCCCATGAATAATATCATATTTTTAAAATCCAAAAAATTTCAAATTTTTCTCCCTTAATAATATCATATTTTCAAAATCCAAAAATTTTCAAAAATCGTCAAAATTTGCTCCCCCTGAATAATATCATATTTTAAAAATCCATAAATTTTCAAAAAATTTCAAAATTTTAAGATGATGCAAAAATGATAGGGATTATGTCCAAGAATGAATTTCCAAATATATATATTTATATATAATTGTCCTTAAAGCAAATGTCCAACTCATTACTAGCTTAAATGATATAGAACTAACCGTTAAGCTTTGAATTAGAATTAATCACCGAAGTGATCGATTTGCTCTTGTAAACCCCGTTTTGGTTCATGTCGATGCACTTGATCTACATCTAGAACCAGAGGTGCAGTCCTAACATCTCACACCCATCTTCGTGGCTCAATACACAAACAGGTAATACTAGGTGTTTGTGAGATGTGAAGGCTTACTTAAAACTATAGGATCAAGAAGTCTAAATTTCCTAGATTGATTTTTAACTTTTCTTTAAAAATAATATAATATAACTTCTCAAAATCAATTTAAGTAATGAGTATGAAAACAACCTAGTCTACCAAGCATAAACCAATTCTCACACAAGATTTAAAAATTATTAAATTTATTAAGTTCAAATAGTAACACGTGACATAACACTCCTAGTCAGTAGATGAAGGTGGATGAGGAGGAGGACCCATGCCCCAAGACCTAAGAAGCTCCATCATCTCTCAATGATCCTCTCTCTGCGCCTATAATATCTGCATCATCTCAAGATGCTGCTCCTAGCGCTACATCGCATCCTCCAACCTGGATAATCTCTCTGCTACGGTAGGAGGTGCTGGAAGCCCAAGAAATGGTGATAGACTATCAAATCCTCGGGCTTCCTGATGCTTGGACTCAGAGTGGTGGTCGGGGTCAATCTCTGGCTCATGCACCTGCTCCGGCTCAGGCTGGCGCTGGGGCTGGGGCTGAGGACTATCTCTCTTCTATACAAGGATATTATTTTCATCTAAACCAATTTTTTCTAAACTAAACTGTTGGGTTTCTAGCACCGCAGTGAGTGTGTGTTCGAACATGTTTCGTAAACATGTGCACAGCGGAAGAATTAAAAAGCAATAAATCTAATTTATTATAGCACACACATCAGATGCATTCATAGTACAATATGTACAGACATAATCGTAGTTTCAAATTTTACAATAAAAGGAAATTACACTAGTTATACCTGACGTATCACGTGCAGCGGGAATGACATCAACCGGAGCAACTCTCGCTAGAATTGCCTCTATCCGTATCCACGCCGAGTACCATCGGGATAGCTTCGCAAGCTACGGGGCTCATCTTCGTAGTAGTCACTAGCCTCGTGTCAAAGATGATGTGATCGAGAGAAGATCACAATCCGAATCAAATTCGGATTTAAAAACGAGTCCCCAAAACATGCTTCTCTAGAGAGGTATTCGTCAATCGATTGACGAATCCTTGGTCCTCCACCTATGAGGATTACCAGAGATCCAATCCCCATCAATAAAGTCACTGTTGGAGCTCCAAATGTTGTCCAAATGATGCTTCGACAAGAAGGAAATAGGCTATCCAAAAATTGGATAGCTTGGTGGAGGACTAGACGCCGGCCAAAGGGAGAGGGTCAGCTGGTCCTTGGTCACCGGAGCCAAGGAGGGTCGCCGGAGGATGGCTGGCAGTAGCTTAAGGCTGACGGCAGTAGGTGGCGGTGTCCAGCAAGGAGGGCGGTAGCAAGGTTGGGCGGCAACCTTGTTGGGCGATAAGGAGAGGAGAAGAGCTTGGGTGGCTAGGGTTTCCAACACACAAGTTATCCACGAAAAACCCTTAAGCAATGTTTTATAGAGAACACATTCTCCTAACGGTTATTGGTTCATAACCAAAATCTGTTAACCCGCTCCAATAACTAAAGTTAAAATAAACCAAACCGCATTGGTCTATTTTAAGTTAAAACGAACCAAACCAACTTTGGTTCATTCATTTAAAACAAACCAAACCACTTTGGTTTATTTTCCACCATTGGATTAGAACCAAACCAATTTGGTTCATCCATCATGTCTTCATAAGACTCGGCCCATCCATGCTTTCATTGCGACTGAAACGATTTCATGTTCGCTCCTTATTTGGTCCAACCAAACCTAGTTTCTCTCGATCTTAGAATTTTATTCTCAAGCTCATTTTAAATCCTTCGGATTATGCTCATTGTACATGTGACCAAATAGCTTCCCGATTTTTGTTGGCCGTCTATAATTAACCATTAATTATAGAACGATCATGAGTGGCACCTAGTAGTACATCATGATCTCTAATTAATCGAAAAATCAACAATTGATTCCAAAACCATTTCTAAAACCCTTCAGCAGCTTCAATGAATCGTTTCCCGTTCCCTTCACTCATCCTATACCCACTTGGTTCAGGACATGGTCAATAGTGTCAGTCCCCACTAGGCTGACTATGTCACACCTAGCCCAAGTATCATTTTCTCATCCTACAGATTCTAGTTACTACACATGTATCCAAGAGTACCTTACTCTAAACATGTAAAGCTTTGGCCAAAGACTTTAGTAACAATCCGACGAGAGGCTATGGGTATACATCTTCTCGTAAGGAGTGGTGAATCCTTTATAGGCTATTCAAACACCTTCGACCACTTTGACTTTTACCCAATCATCTCGGGTCCACACCTCCTCAGAGATGCTTGCTTAAGATGTTAAAGCATAAGTCTTCATGACCAATATGACTTGAATGCCACAAGTCAAAGGAACATCGCACTTAAGCTGCACTAAGAACTTCATTGACATATCCATATATGCAGAGAACCATATGAAGTCTTACTACTGGTCACTCAAATGAACTAGTTATCATAACTAGCATCCACGATTAACTCGGGACATCACAATGTCTCCAGCCAGTGAGAATCATCTGCTTGGATATACCAAGGAGTATACCTCGTGCTAATCTCGACAGAATTGATGGTCTCTAAATCTCTAAATCCATCAATTCATCGATTAGGGATAATTCCAATACAGCACAATTACACATGTAGAGATACTCACTAGTTGTGATTCAATCATAAATTCTCTCATACTGTGAATCGTATTGTGGACATTCAGTAAATAGTTTAAGATCCAATCAAATACATGAAAACATGTATACTCAAATAGTAAATCTTCATTTATCATATAAATGGTTTAAACATAAGGCGATTGCCTTAGGACACCTCTCATATATTACTAACAAACTCTCACTTCGCCTAATGCCAATCGCCATGGTATCCAAAATCATAGGCCATAACATGGCCCTCAAACTTACTTTGAGGTAAGGCCTTAGTTAAAGGATTTGCTAAGTTCTTTTCAGTGGACTTCTTGGAACCACACCAAGTTCATAAATGAACTTCTTGATCCAAACTGCTTCCTTTGATGCTTCCGAAGCTGCAATGTATTCTGCCTCTATGGTAGAATCCGCTACAGTGTCTTGTTTGGAACTTTTCCAACTCACTGCGCCCCCATTCAAGGTGAACACGTACCTAGACTGAGACCTGGAATCATCCTTGTCTGTTTGGAAGCTGGCATCCATATACCCGCGTATCACCATGTCCCCTTCTCTATATATTAGGAACACATCCTTAGTTCTTCTTAAGTACTTAAAGATCATCTTAACAATCGCCCAATGATCCATTCCTGGATCAGACTGGTATCTGCTCGTGACACTCAAAGCATACGATAAATCGGGCCTCATACATAACATAGCATACATGATTGATCCTATTGCGGATGTATAGGGAAACTTGCTCATGCAAATCCTCTCGTCTTCTATGCGTGGACACATAGACTTCGAAAGGTGTATCCCATGCCTAATGGAAAGGAAACCTTTCTTGGATTCCGACATACTAAACCTCTTTAGCACTCGGTCTATATATGTAGACTGCGAAAGACCAAGCAACCGATTTGATCTATCCCTATAGATCTTAATCCCGAAGATGTAGGTTGCTTCTCCCAGGTCTTTCATGGAGAACGTCTTGGATAGCCAAATTTTAACTGACTGTAAGACAGAAACATCGTTTCCTATAAGTAATATGTCATCGACATATAATACTAGGAACACGACTTCACTCCCACTAACCTTCTCGTACACACAAGGTTCGTCTGGATTTTGTGAGAAATCATACTTTTTGATTGTCTCATCAAAATGGATATTCCAGCTCCTGGATGCTTGCTTCAGTCCATATATAGACCGTCGTAGTTTGCATACCTTGGTTTTATCAACCGATGTGAAACACTCAGACTGTATCATATACATGTCCTTGAGTAGGTTTCCATTAAGGAAAGTTGTTTTCACATCCATCTGTCATATCTCACAATCATAATGAGACGCTATGTCCAGGAGCATCCGAATGGATTTAAGTATAGCAACAGGTGAATAGGTATTGTCATAATCAACACCTTGCTTTTGACAATATGCTTTTGCCACTAGTCTAGCCTTATAAGTAATCACATTACCATCCATGTCGGTCTTCTTCTTGAAAACCCAATTGTACCCTATAGGCTTTATGCCTTCAGGTGGGTCAACCAAGTTCCAAACATGATTTTTATACATGGAATCCATTTCCATCTTCATGGCGTTAAGCCATTTATCCCTTTCTAAACTTTTCAGAACTTCTTCATAATTGGTAGGCTCCTCATCATCAATGAGTAACACGTTGTTCGATTCACTTATGAGAAATTCATATCTCTCAGGAATGTTGTGTGTTCTACCAGATCTACGAAGATGTGGTATCACAATAGGTCCAACTGATGGCTTATCACTATGAGTTATCGATTGTGGTGCTTCACGAGATATCTCATCAATGCCTATTGAAGTATCTCGAGCCTCCTTAAGCTCAACGACACTCCCACTATTTTCTTGCAAGAGAAACTCTTTCTCTAGAAACATAGCATGCCTTGAAACAAACACCTTTTGTTCCACAGGATGATAGAATTGGTAACCCCTTGTTTCCTTAGGGTATCCAATAAATAGATATTTATCAGACTTAGCATCCAATTTGTCTGATACAGTCAGCTTCACATAAGCAGGACAACCTCATATCTTCAAGTAAGATACATGAGGTTTCGTACTATTCCATATCTCATATGGAGTAGTAGAGACTACCTTGGTTGGCATTCTGTTTAGCAAGTAAATAGTTGCCTAAAGTGCATAGCCCCAAAAGGACTTGGGAAGATTCACATGATTCATCATCAACTTGACCATGTCCAACAAGGTCCGGTTATGCCTCTCAGATACACCATTATGCTACGATGTATATGGCAGAGTGCATTGAGATAATATACCATTGTCTCTTAGATAATCTAGAAACTCTTGACTTAAGTATTCACCACCTCGATCCAATCGAAGTATTTTAATACTCTTGTCATGTTTTTTCTCTACTTCATTTCTGAATTCTTTGAACCTTTCAAAGGATTCAGACTTGTGTTTCATCAAGAACACATATCCAAACCGTGAGTGATCATTGGTGAAGGTAATGAAGTAGCTATAGCCTCCTAGAGCTTGAGTTGACATAGGTCCACATACATCAGTATGTATTGTTGGTGCAACAGGCACCTAAGTCGAACCTGAGTTTTGATTATAGCAAACGATACAAAGTTAAGCTCATGTCGTTATCTCACGAGCTGAATCAAGTGTGCAGAAGATTGCTATAGCTGGAGCTGAAGGCTAGCGACACCCGGAGGAAGCCGCGGTGGTCGGGCGACACTCGAGTGATTTCGGAGGGAGCCGATGGAATCGAGTGGAAGGCCGGAAGCAAAAGCAACACGTAAGTATCGAGGTAAGCTCGTGTGTGTGAGCGTAAGTGAGGTCGTATCCTCTTTACGGGGATGATCTTAAGCGTAGATCCGGCCCAAGACATCTCATAGGTGGTCTAAGTCGAGATCGGACGGTCGAAGACCGTCAAAAGTATGTTTTTGTTGAGCTAACTTTGACTTGCAGCAAGCATCAGTCGACTATCAGTTTGGAGGACTCGACTGCCGTGTATCAGTCGACTGCCGAAGGTCATCAATCGACTAATGGCGGCCGAAGGTCATCAATCGGCCCGATCTTTGCCATCGGATCGGCGATGATGGCCATCGATCGGTGATGGTCAATGATCGGTCGAGTCAAGGATTATCACCAAATTTCAAGGGAAGATGTGCTCAAATTTGATTGGCTAGGGTTCCTCTCGAAAAGGGGCTCAAAGGCTATAAAAGGAGGGCCAAACCTAGGGTTTCATCAACAATTCTAAGCCTCCAAAAAGTCTCCGTTACGCTGCAACTCTCCGACAACGAAGTCCTTCCATTCCGACGTCTAGGTTTAACTCTTATTATTCTTGTACGTCGGTATTAGTTTTTCTTGTCATTTACATTTCCGGAGCTTTTATCATATACGAGGAGAGGGGGAGTGTCCCTCTACCTCAAGTTTTTGTGGTTCCTTCTTGTATCAATTAACTCCTACCTCTAACGAGGAGTTCCTTTAGTGCTTTTGCCCTCCGTACGTGGTCAAGGACCACTAGGGCCTTAGATAGTAGCCTTGACTCTGAACCAATAAAACCCTTGTGTCGATTGTTTTTTTATTTTTACATTTCGCTGCAATTAACTAATTATCTCTCGAGTTTTAATGAAAAGAAAAGAAAAGGTTTTTAGCTATTCACCCCCTCTAGCGAACCACATCGATCCAACAATTGGTATCGAGGGCGCTTAGATTTGGTGAAACCACCAATCTAACATTTTTTTACAGATTTGTTTTTCGTTCGTTTAAATTTTTCTCCCGCACTACTAATCCAAGACGAAGTCTTGGTACTCTTCGTTTGATTTTGTTTTGCAAGTATTCGCTTTTGGAGTAGCCGAAGGTCAAACGGGCATAACTTTTTGTACAAGTTGACCCACGACACCGTCTACCTACCAAATCGAAGCCCTCGCAGAGATCTACACTTCTTACTGGGGGTTTACCCCTGTAACAAGTTGTTTTTGTCCTCAAAAATCGATGTTTAGTAGCCTTTCGGGGACATCGAAGGTTGTGAGTACTTACTTTTTATTTAGTTTCTCATTTCTTTACTTAACTTTCTATTTTTCGTTTGTTTCTTTTTATTCCAAGACGCAAGTCTTGGTACTTTCGTGTGTTTTTTTTTTTCGTTGCTAGGTCTTCTTTTTAGTCTCCTTGTTTTTTGTTCTAATGGCCCATCTCGAGGGTTTTAGCACCGTCCGACCTCTATTTTACAACGGAGATGATTTCCGTTATTGGAAAGGTCGGATGGAATGCTTTCTCAAAACCCAAATCGAGATGTGGATCATAATCCAAACGGGTTTCACACTTCCGACTAATGAAGTGGGTGACTCCTTGGATTATGATCAATGGACCGTTGCAACAAAACGACAAGTCGAAGTCGATGCCAAGGCAACACAAATACTCCAATGCGGCTTGTCCAAGGAGGAGCTAAATCGCGTCGGCCCCTTCATAAGCGCAAAGGATCTTTGGACAAAGCTAATCGAGTTACACGAAGGATCGGATCAAGCTAAGGTTTGCAAACGTGATTTGTTATTCAATAAATTGTACACACTAAAAATGCAGGAACACGAGTCCGCGACGCAACTCTACGCCCGTGTCCAAGACATAGTCAACAACCTACACGCAATCGGGCAAAAGGTCGAAAACCGAGACCTTATTAAGTATGTCCTAAACTCTTTTCCGAGGACTACCTTATGGGCATCCATGGTTGATGCCTATAAGGTCTCCAAGGACCTTTCTAAAATTAGGTTAGACGAACTCTTTTCGGATTTCGAATTACATGAACAATCCAACTCGGAACCCGAGAGGGGTATAGCCTTGTTTGCAGGTTCAAAGAAGAAGAAAATCGCAAGCAAGCCACCACCACCCGAGGAGGAAGATGAGTCCGAAGAAGAAGTTGACCCGGAGTTGACTGCCGAACTAATGAACCTAGCTCGAAGGATAGCCAAGGGACGAAAGCGAACTACGACTCGACCCAACCAAGGTAAACCTAAAAGTTCTAACATTAGGTGTTATGAGTGCAACAGGTTTGGACATATCAAGTCCGAGTGCCCCAAGCTCAACCACCAAGCACTTAAGCATAAGAAGGCCCTCAATGCGACATGGGAAGAAGCGTCATCCGAAGAAGACGAAGATCACGTCTTCATGGCGAAATCAATTGAGTCAGACACGGAGACCGAACTTGAGTCAGAACCTGAGGATGACTCGGACTACGAAGCTACCTTCAAGTCAAGCCACGGATACGCATCCGGTTCAAAAGATACCCTTAAGGTGAGTCGAACCTTATTTAATACTTTACATAATACGGTTAGGTTTTTGTCTAGGAAGTTAGCTAAGTCCGAGTCCAAAGTCGAGACCCTGGTTGAGGAAGTTAAACTCCTCAAACACGAGGTCTCTCTAACCTCTTCGACTAGTCGAGTTCAAGAGAAGGACTCAACTCGGGTTGAAAAACTCGAAGTTGAGAACTCACTCTTGAAAAGTCAAGTCGAAGATCTTAGGAATACGTTGGAAAGGTTTACTTTGGGATCCAAAGGACTTGACCTCCTACTTGGATCGCAAAGGGCCATGTACAACAAGGCCGGACTAGGGTTTAGCTCAAACACGACCAATAAGTCGTATATGTCAATCGTAAGTAGACATAAAAAATGTGTCCAAGCATGGGTCCCTAAGACCACTTTGATTTCAACTCTAGGATCCAACTCGTACTGGGTTCCCAAGGACCAAATCCACTATGTGGATAGACCGAACCGATTCAACGGTCTAGGAGGAGCCAGTACAAAACATGTTTGTGTTTTAACTTAGAAATTGCATGCTTAGATTTTTTTTGTTTTTTTCGTGAACTCACTTAGAACACGTAAATAACCAACTAAAAGCCTTCGAAAAGATTGAGCCTCGGGGAGTCTCTTTTCAAAAACATAACCAACTAAAAGCCTTCGAAAAGATTGAGCCTCGGAGAGCCTCTTTTCAAAAATAACCAGTTAGACTAGGAAATAATCTTGGGTGAGTCAAGTCATCATTTTCTTGAAAATGGCTTTGTCTAAGGAAGTGGTCGATGATCCGATAAAAGAAGGCCCCTGTGCCTCGCCACGACCTGGAAGCCATGATCTTGAAAAGGTAAAATTGACAAGCCTAGGGTTAAATCCAAATCTAACATAAAATTACTTGTACCTAAATCCACTTAATCAACTTAATTGGAAGTCATCTCAAAAAACACATAAGTATAACATGCTTGATCATATAGACGTGAGATGACCTAGGGTTAACAACTTACAACCAATTTTCTTAACAAAAATCTAACATCCAATCCAACCACCTTGTGTGTAGGATCAATGGATGTTGTGTGCTCGACACATGACCGGGATCATCTCAAATTCGCAAAGCTTCGATTCAAACGACAAGGATCGGTAGCCTTTGGGAATAACGGCAAGCTCAAAATCATCGGATCAGGTGATATCGAGCTTAACACGAATTTTGTTATTAAAAATGTATTACTTGTAGAGAATTTTGAATATAACTTACTAAGTGTAAGCCAATTGTGTGATAATAACTATAAGGTTATATTTCTAGAAAATGAATGCGTAATTAATACCAACGAAACCTCTAAAACAATTCTTAAAGGAACTAGAAATAACAACGTTTATAGGATCAACTTAACCAACTCCTCAACTAAGTGTCTTATGACACGGCAAGAGGAATCATGGTTGTGGCACCGACGACTCGATCACTCGCACCCAAGACTCGTCCACAAGATGAGTCAGAGTGGATTAGTCAGAGGCTTACCCAACCTCAATAACTTGGTTAATAAAATCTGTAATGCTTGTCAACAAGGAAAACAACCTAGGACACAACACAAGTTAACTAACCAAGAACGAACCTCAAATGTACTTGAGCTCCTGCATATGGATCTATTCGATTCACATGGAGCCAAGTCACTCAATAGAAGTCAATATTGCTTAGTCATAATTGACGACTACTCCAGGTTTACCTGGGTTAGGTTCATCAAGCATAAAAGTGATACCCTAGATCAATTAATCAATCTATTCAAATTAATCGAGAATCAAAAAGACCTTAAGGTTAAAAGACTTAGAAGCGATCATGGTGGTGAATTCGAAAATCAAAGGTTCACCGACTTCACGTAACCAAAGCGGATACCACCATGAATTCTCTTGCCCTAGGACCCTCAAAGAAATGGCCTAGTGGAGCAAAAAACCGAACTCTACAAGAAGCCGCTAGGACCATGTTGAGCGAATACGACCTACCCGATAGGTTTTGAAGCGTTAGCGGCTTGCTATGTCCAAAATAGGATCCTTATGGTAAAGAGGCACCTTAAGACCTCGTACGAGATTTATCACGATAAAATACCTAACATCAAGTACTTTAGGGTATTTGGGTGTAAGGTACATATCCTAAACACTAAGGATTACCTAGGAAAATTTACATCCAAAACCACGACCGAAATCTTTCTAGGATACTCGACTACAAGTAGAGCTTATAGAGTATATAACCACGACACCCTTAGAGTCGAGGAGACTATCAATGTAGTATTCGATGAAGGACATGAACCTACAAAACCCCCGGCAACCCCAATTAGCGAGCCGATTCATACTAGACCTTACTCTGATCCGGAGATCAGGTCTAGTGTTAATCCTAACCTAAGTCAACCTAGTCACTCTATTGATCAAGTGATAGATGACTCCAACCAAACTAGTGTTCAACCAAGTCACCCCATTGATCAAGCATTAGGTGACACAAACCCAACCCAATCTAGGACTCAGACTTGTTGGGAGGATCGGTTGGCCGGCTAGAGGGGGGTGAATAGCCCTCGTTCGATGATCGTCGTATTTTGTTCGTCTACAAAATGTTAGCGCAAGCGGAATATACAAATACAAACAAAGACAAACAAAATATAAGCAAGCAATACAAACACCGAGATGTAACGTGGTTCACGGCTGCGCCGCTAATCCACGGTCCGATTCGTCCACGGTGAATCACTCCGAAACCCAATCACTATTGGTCTCTCCTTTGCACCAAGCTAGGTGGAGGTAACCTTTACAAACACTCCTCTTACAAATAGAATGGAAATAAGCTTGAGTAAGAGGATGGAAAGCTTTAGGGATATTTGGGAGAGTATTAGAGCATAAGCATTAGGCTCCCAAACCCTTACCCCCTTCCTTTTTAAAGAGGAAGAGCGATGCCCTCGATCATCGATCTCGCAGCCGATGCCCAATAACGGGCTTTCCACGCTGATTCCATCCAGCGGTATTAGCATCGGTCGTGATGGGACCATCGATCGACCGATGCTCGATCATCGAGTGCTCACCGAGTCGACTCCATTTTGTGCGTGCAGTTCCATCGATCATTGCCTTCCATCACCGATCCATTTCGGTACGATCATCGGTCATGCGATCACCGATGGCGATCGGCGCCAAGCCCTAAACGGTCTTATACCATCGATCAACCCATCGACTGAGCGTATTCGCCATGACATGGCGATCGTGTCGAAAAACCCATCCGACACTTGGCCAAATGGCCAAGTTTCACCTAGGAGCTACCCTTCCCCGGGTTACAATCGCTCACTCTCATTTCTGAGTCCTCGCCTTTGAAGTTCTCTTCGCTTCGGCCACGCCCTCGCAAAGATCAGCGACGGCCTCGCAATGCTCCTTCGCGCTCTTGCCTCAAGTCTACTTCCTTCTGGCACTCCAAGCTTCGTCCGGCTGGTCCCTGATGCTCCAAGCGCACGGCTCGCAAAGCTATCCTTCACCGACTCAAGGCACGAGTCATGAGATGTGAAACTCGCCACGGCTCCATGTGCGAATTACTAAGTCCTGCATGACTTCAACGCACATATCAAATCAACATAACCAACTAACTTAAACCCTTTGCCACACACATCAAAACCTTATCATGGCAAGAGATTGCCCTAACAATCTCCCCCTTTTTGATGTGTGGCAATCCGTTTAAGTTAGGTAAAAACATTTGATATAAATTTTTAAGGAAAGAAAGCATGTAAACATAAACATTTGATAGCAACATGCAACTCCCCCTTAATCCATGAAACTCCCCCTTAATCTCTCCCCCTATCATAAATAACTTAAACATATTCATTTCTCCCCCTTTGACACCATCAAAAATATGAATACTAAGTTATAAACATATGACATCAAGTCTAAAGGAAAGAAAATACCACAAGTTGATAAAAATCCATCACGATTGGTTCGTATATCAATGATCGCACGTGATTTCGAATTTCGATTTTTTCGGCCGAATTTCGTAAATGCATAAAAATTCAGAAAATTTGAAAATCATGAAATTTGGGAAACATATTTCTATTAAGTATATCTATCAAGGAAAAATAGTTTTTCATGAAAACTCATTATATTTTCTTGTTTTTGCCAAAAATCCAAAAGTTCTAAAAACTACTAGGTTTTTGATCATTCTAGTATCAAGTTAGCTACCTAGTTTTGCATCCAATAGTTTCAAAACATGAATACATGTATTTTAAGGTAAGAAATTATTTTGAAAACATATGAAATATTCAACCATGATCTTTGGGCAATATGTCTATTTATTAAACATAAGCCTTCCCCATAATTGGTCTATTATTGCTATTTTGATACTTTAAATGACCATCTAAATGCCATAGGCATTAGTGGACATTTGTATCATCCTAATATCTCACCCATGCTAAGTTTGCAATCAAGTTAGCCTATAGTGAGTGTGAGATGTATCCTAGGGGGTATTTGTCTATACTTAACCCATATATTCATGCAATTCTATCATGGTTAAGTATCAACCTAACATCCTACATGATCATAATGACATATACCAATCAATTCTACATTATGATCATGAGATACATGTTTTTGTCAAATTATAACCATGCATTAGGCATTATACGATGATACTTAACAAATTATCACCTAAAGCATGATTTAAATCTATTTCTCATGATAACGTGCCAAATATCAAAAACATAAATCATGATTTAAAACATACATAGGAATTACAACAATCATCATGATTTAAGCATTATTACCTATTTATGATGCGTTATCATCACCCAACACTATCTAAAAATGTTGTCCCGTCATCCTAGGTCAACCAAAAATATGATATAGGTCAAGTTCATATGGTTGACTACCCTAGGGGTTTTCTAACCCTTAAGGATGGATTTTGGAACCCAAAATAAATTTTTGCCTATGGGATTCACTAGAAATTCCTTGGGGATCCATTTCTTAGCTATTACTTTGTTTTTGTCTTGTCCCCTAGCTATTAGACATTTATAGGCCTTCTCATTTTTCTTCTCTTTATATCCTAGGCCCTTCTTGTTAAAACTTGCCCTTTGGCTCCCAATTATCATGTTAAGGGTATTGGAGCCTATTGTGAATTTCTCTAGGGCTTTGGTTAAATAATCTACCTTTTCCCTTAAAGCCCTATTTTCATTTATACATGCATCACTAACATCTAATGGCATATATTCATCATGTGAGCATGCATCATCATGGCAAGAAGAAATATTTTCACTTAAGCATGCTTTTTCTAATTTTTGCTCTAATTCCTTAATTTGATTAAGCATGCTTTTATTTTTCTTTTTCATTCCAAATAAGTCCTTAGTTAAACTAGAAATTATGGAAACTATTTTCTTAGGAGAGGCTTTCGTTACCATAGTTTCCATATCCTCTTCTTCTTCGGATGATGAGGATGTGGAAGCCTCCCCTTCATTTGAGCTCTCCCCACTTGTGCTTGAATCTTCATTTGAGGAGGAGGAGCAATCCGAGTCATGAAGAGCCATTAGTGCTAGGTTGGCAACAAATGCGTTCTCTTCTTCCGATGATGATGATGAGGCAAGGTCATCCCATGTCTTTGCTTTGAGAGCCATGGCCTTCCCTTTTGCTTTTGCCTTCTTTTCTTCTTCCTTTCTCTTGCTCCCCTTCTTCTTCCTCTTCTCTTCTTTCTTTTTCTTCTCTTCCTTGCTCTTGTTTAGGAGGGGACAATTATCCCTTATGTGCCCTTCTCCTTGGCAATTGTAGCATATCACCTTCCCCCTTGGTCTTCTCATCCTATCATTTGATTTGTTAAAATGAAAACCCTTTAAAGCACGTCTTACCCTCCTTACCATATATGCCTCTTCGGTGCTATCCATGGAGGAGGAGGAAGATGCTTCGTCATCGGAGGAGGAGGGAATTTCCATCTTCTTCTTTCCCTTATTTGCTATCAAGGCCATTCCTCTTGAAGGTTGAATTCTTGGTTCTTCTTGTATTCCTTCAAGTCTTGTTTCATGGAGCTCCATTGTTGAGAAGAACTCCTCCAAGGTACTTACTTCCAAGTTCTTGGAGATGTAGAATGAATCCACCATGGAGCTCCATCTTGAGGACCGGGGAAAGGCGTCTATGGCCTTCATTACCATATCCCGGTTGGATAACTTCTCTCCTACACTTGTTAGTCCAAGCAAAATCTCTTTAAACCTGGAATGCAATGAAGTTACCTTTTCTCCCTTTTCTAATTTGATGTTTGATAGTTGGGAGCGGAGGAGGTCTCTTCTTGCTAGCTTTGCCTCCGAGGTACCTTCATGAAGCTCTACTAGCTTCTCCCACATCTCCTTGGCACTAGAGCACTCCCAACCCGGTTTATCTCTTGTTGGGGAAGTACGCTGAGGAGATGATGCTTAGCCCTTGAATTTCCAATGTGTTCCTCTCTTCTTAGTCCACCTTGTCTTCTCTATTGGTTCACCCTTTCATCCCTAGGCAACTCAAACCATTTTCCATTATAAGCATAACATCAAAATCGGTCTCGAAGAATACCTCCATTCGCTTCTTCCACTGCGAATTCGTCGAACTCGGGTAGATGTTTGGAGCCGCCATCTTTTAATGAAGTGTTTGTCGTGGCGGTTAGTCCTTGACAAACGACTTGGCTCTGATACCACTTGTTGGGAGGATCGGTTGGCCGGCTAGAGGGGGGTGAATAGCCCTCGTTCGATGATCATCGTATTTTGTTCGTCTACAAAATGTTAGTGCAAGCGGAATATACAAATACAAACAAAGACAAACAAAATATAAGCAAGCAATACAAACACCGAGATGTAACGTGGTTCACGGCTGCGCCGCTAATCCACGGTCCGATTCGCCCACGAATCACTCCGAAACCCAATCACTATTGGTCTCTCCTTTGCACCAAGCTAGGTGGAGGTAACCTTTACAAACACTCCTCTTACAAATAGAATGGAAATAAGCTTGAGTAAGAGGATGGAAAGCTTTAGGGATATTTGGGAGAGTATTAGAGCATAAGCATTAGGCTCCCAAACCCTTACCCCCTTCCTTTTTAAAGAGGAAGAGGGTTTCTTCCCCGCTGATCGGATCACGATCGATGCCTCGATCACCGATCGATCTCAGAGCCGCTGCCCAATAACTACGGCCGCTTTCCACGCTGGATTCCATCCAGCGGTATTGGCATCACCGACCGATGGGACCATCACCGACCGATGCTCGATCACCGAGTGCTCACCGAGTCGACTCCATTCTCGCGTCTGCAGCATTGCCCCATCACCGATCGCTTCCCGGCAATGATCGTCGACATCATCACCGACCGCTACCCATGGCAATGATCGCTAAGCCCTAAACCGGTCTTATACCAAATGATCAACCCATCGACTTGAGCAATGACCGCGCCATGACATGGCGGATCGGTGTCGGAAAACCCATCCGACACTTGGCCAAATGACCAAGTTTCACCTTAGAGCAACCCTTCCCCGGGTTACAATCGCTCACTCTCATTTCTCGGAGTCCCTCGCCTTTGAAGTTCTCTTCGTTCTCGGCCACGTCCCTCGGCAGCATCAGGCGCACGGCTCTGCAATGCTCCTTCGCGTCTCTTGCCTCGAAGTCTACTTCCTTCGGCTTCACTCCAAGCTTCTCGTCCGGCGGTCCCTCGGATGCTCCAAGCGCACGGCTTCCGCAAAGCTATCCTTCACCGACTCAAGGCACGAGTCATGAGATGTGAAACTCGCCACGGCTCCATGTGCGAATTACTAAGCCCTGCATGACTTCAACGCACATATCAAATCAACATAACCAACTAACTTAAACCCTTTGCCACACACATCAAAACCTTATCATGGCAAGAGATTGCCCTAACAAGACTAACCACCCTATCGATCAAGTGATAGGAGATCCTAATCTAGGAGTTCGAACTAGAGCATCCTATAGGAACCTTAGTCAAATTTCCTTAATTTCAAAGATATAACCCAAATCAATTGAACAAGCTCTTCTTGATCCCGATTGGATTATTGCAATGCAAGAAGAGCTAGCTCAATTTACTAGGAATGAAGTGTGGGAATTAGTACCATCACCTAAAGACAAAACGATAATTGGAACAAGGTGGGTGTTTCGAAACAAGCTTGATGATAAAGGTGAAGTAGCTAGAAACAAGGCTAGGTTAGTCGCCAAAGGATTTAGCCAAGTCGAAGGCTTAGATTACGACGAAATCTATGCCCCAGTATCTAGACTCGAATCCATTCGAATGTTGCTAGCTTATGCCGCACATCGAGGATTTAAGCTGTTTCAAATGGATGTTAAGTCGGCATTCCTAAATGGATACATTAAAGAAGAAGTTTATGTTAGCCAACCCCCCGGATTCGAAAATCTAGATAAACCCGACCATGTTCTAAAACTTAAGAAAGCTCTCTATGGACTTAAACAAGCTCCTCGAGCTTGGTACGAGAGACTTTCAATTCATCTTAAGTCAAAAGGGTTTAACCAAGGCTTAGTTGACCCAACTCTCTTCGTAAAAACCTTAGGTAAAGAAATATTCATAGCTCAAATTTACGTAGACGATATAATTTTTGGAACCTCTAACTCAGCCTTACTAAACGAGTTCGTTTCACTCATGGAAAGTGAGTTCAAAATGAACTTGGTAGGCGAGTTAAGTTTCTTTTTAGGTCTACAAATTAAACAAACTAAGGATGGTATATACCTATATCAACAAAAATACACTAAGGAGTTAATTAAAAGATTTGGAATGCAAGACGCTAAGATAATAAACACCCCAATGGCGATTAATGTTAACATAGGAGAAGACCTAGAAAGTAAGCCCATTGACTTAAAATACTATAGGAGTGTAATAGGGAGTCTCCTGTACTTAACTGCAAGCCGACCTGATATCTTATTTGCAGTAAGTATGTGCGCCAGATTTCAAACCTGTGCCAAGGAGTCTCACCTAACCCTAGTTAAGCGTATCCTTAGATATCTAAAGGGTACACTTAATGTCGGTATTTGGTATCCTAGATCTACCGAGTTCGAACTAATCGGCTACTCCGATTCGGATTATGCCGGTAGTAAACTCGACAGAAAGAGCACGAGTGGTTGTTGTCAACTACTCGGCTCGAGTCTAGTGAGTTGGTGCAGTAGGAAGCAACATTATGTTGCCTTGTCTACCACCGAAGCCGAATACATCGCGATGGGTGAGTGTGTCACTCAACTTCTTTGGATGAAGCACACTCTCCGCGACTTTAAGTTAGACTTTACGAATACTAAACTTCACGTAGATAACATTAGTTCAATTAATCTTACCAAGAATCCAATATGTCACTCTAGGACCAAACATATAGAAGTCAAACACCATTTCATTCGAGAACATGTGGCCAACGGAGCCATACAACTCGAGTACGTCGAATCGAAATCTAACCTAGCAGACCTATTTACTAAACCCCTATCCGAAGCCGAATTTAGTCTATTAAGATGAAAATTGGGCATGTGCGTAATAGAATAAGAACTTGCAAACTATATTTTCTTACTACTATTTCTTATTTTTCATTTTGATGGAACTAGCATAGGACATACCTTAGATATCATGCACCTATAGATTTAAGGAGTCAGTACATCTCACAACACATAGGACTAATGTGTTTGTGTACTTAGCCACGTAGATGGGCGTGAGATGTTAGGACCCTACTCCAGGTTCCAAGATGTAGATCAAGTGCGTCAATATGAACCTCGGAGTATAAATATGCAACTAATATTAACCAACTCTAATCAGGACTTGTTGATAATATCATTTCAATCAAGTCAAACTAGAGTTGAACATTTAGATGAATTATTTTCACATACTATTTCAAAATCATCATGCTTGGACTTAAGGTTTTCTTAAACCCCCCCCCTTTTTCCTGATTTATGTCAAAAGGGGGAGAAAGAGCCAAAGTTAAGGTGAGTTAAGGGCCAAAGTTAGGGTTCAATTTCAAATTTTAACTTTGATTCTGGACTAAGTTAAGGGGGAGTAAGGTTTAGGTTTCAACTCTTCGGAATTGAAAACTTTAAAGGCCTAAGTTAAGTAATGCCATTTACTTAACTCGTTATCTTTTGTGTTTGGAGTTAAGTAATGCCATTTACTTAACTCATTACCTTTTGTGTTTGGAGAACTAAAAGTCTTTTTCAAGTACTCACCCTCGGTCAAGGGGGAGGTTTCCTCAAGGGGGAGGTTTCCTCAAGGGGGAGTACTTGAAGAAAATGGGGAGTACTTGAAGAAAATCTTTACTACTCCAACTTAATCTTCGTTTGTTTCTAATGCACATTATTCTTTATGCTTGCTATTTACTTAACTTTGTATGTGGGTTTGTCATAAATCAAAAAGGGGGAGATTGCTGGTACAGCAGGCACCTAAGTCGAACCTGAGTTTTGATTATAGCAAACGATACAAAGTTAAGCTCATGTCGTTATCTCACGAGCTAAATCAAGTGTGCAGAAGATTGCTATAGCTGGAGCTGAAGGCTAGCGACACCCGGAGGAAGCCGCGGTGGTCGGGCGACACTCGAGTGATTTCGGAGGGAGCCGATGGAATCGAGTGGAAGGCCGGAAGCAAAAGCAACACGTAAGTATCGAGGTAAGCTCGTGTGTGTGAGCGTAAGTGAGGTCGTATCCTCTTTACGGGGATGATCTTAAGCGTAGATCCGACCCAAGACATCTCATAGGTGGTCTAGGTCGAGATCGGACGGTCGAAGACCGTCGGAAGTATGTTTTTATTGAGCTAACTTTGACTTGCAGCAAGCATCACGATCGCTACTTGAGGACTCGATCGCTGTGTATCACGATCTGGAAGGTCATCAATCGATCGATGTCGCCATCACGATCGATGATGGCCATCAGTTGACTGATGGTCAATGATCAGATTCGAGGAGTCAAGGATTATCACCAAATTTCAAGGGAAGATGTGCTCAAATTTGATTGGCTAGGGTTCCTCTCGAAAAGGGGCTCAAAGGCTATAAAAGGAGGGCCAAACCTAGGGTTTCATCAACAATTCTAAGCCTCCAAAAAGTCTCCACATACCAGAATCCTCCGACAACGAAGTCCTTCCATTCCGACATCTAGGTTTAACTCTTATTATTCTTGTACGTCGGTATTAGTTTTTCTTGTCATTTACATTTCCGAAGCTTTAATCGTATACGAGGAGAGGGGGAGTGTCCCTCTACCTCAAGTTTTTGTGGTTCCTTCTTGTATCGATTAACTCCTACCTCTAACGAGGAGGAGTTCCTTTAGTGCTTTTGCCCTCCGTACGTGGTCAAGGACCACTAGGGCCTTGGAGTAGTAGCCTTCGGCTACGAACCAAGTAAAACCCTTGTGTCGATTGTTTTTTTTTTATTTTTACATTTCCGCTGCAATTAACTAATTATCTCTCGAGTTTTAACGAAAGAAAAAGAAAAGGTTTTTCGCTATTCACCCCCCCCCTCTAGCGAACCACATCGATCCAACATGTATTAGACCTAGCAACTCTCCCACCCATTCAACTTTTCCTGTAAAAGGTAACTTAGTCATCTTGACTTTTAAACATGATTCGCATGTATCGTATGAATCCAATTCAAACGATTCCAGAATTCCACATCGGTGTAATTCGGACATGTGTTTCTTGCTTGCATGACCAAGATGGCAATGCCACATGTAGGAGCCAAATTGATTATCCTTTCGAGCACACTTGTTGCTCGCTTCGATATTGAAAATGTCACTGATTACGTTCAACGTATATATACCATTGCTCAAAGTTCCAGTCCCATAAAGTACGGCATTCAAAGTTATATAACAATAATTGTTACTAGACGTCAAATGGCAACCATTTCTATTTAAGCAAGAAATAGAAACAATGTTCTTTATTAGAGAAGGAACATAATAGTAATTGTCCAGTTCTAAGATTAGTCCACTAGGGAGCTTCAACAAATAAGTTCCAATGGTGACCACAGCAACCTTTGCTCCATTGCCAACTCGTAAATTTGACTCCCCTTTGATGAGTCTTCTTCTATTCCTTAGCCCCTGTATGTCATTACATAAATGTGACCCACACCCAGTATCCAATACCCAAGTGTCTAAGGAAACCGAATGATAATCAATAATGAAGATACCTGAAGAGGATGGGGCATCGGATGCCTTCTTCTTCTTCATAGACTCAAGATAAATCTTGTAGTTTCTTCACCAGTGGCCCTCCTTGCCACAATGATGGCAAGTGCCCTTTTGTGTTGGTTCTGCCTTCTTAGCCTTTTTCTTCTTCCCTTTCGTCTGTTCCTTTGACTTCCTCTTAGAACCTTTCTTTGAGGAATCAACTAATAGAACCACCTTCTCCTCATGCTTCATAGAAGGCTCCATAGTCTTCAGTATATTGAGGAGCTCCAGAATAGTGGATTCGAGTTTCTTCATCTGGTAGTTCATCACAAATTATGAGAAACTCTTGGGCAAACAATGCAGAATTAAGTCAATACTTAATTTATGATCCATCACAAACCTGAGGGTAGCTAGCCTCTTGATGTACTCATTCATCTTTAGCACAAACTGCACTACAGATGACCCTTCTTACATCTTAGAGGTGAAGAGGAGCCTGGAGACTTCGAACCTTTCGGATCTCGCTTGCTCATCAAACAAGTCATGAAGATGGAAGACTATGGTATTAACATCCATATGCTCATGTTGCTTTTGCAGCTCGGCTACCATCGTGGCTAGCATAATGCAACTTGCCAGTTCAGAATCAGCCACATGTTTCTGATAGGCCAACAATTGGTCTGGAGTTGCATCGTCCTTAGGACGGTTGGGAAGAGGCTCTTCGAGGACATATGTGAGATTTTCTGCCTTGAGAACAATTCTCAAATTTTTAAGCCAGTCAAAGAAGTTAGACCCAGTCAATTTGTACGAATCCAAAATAGTGCGCAAATTCAATAACGTCATGATCAATCGATTAATCTAGAAATACAAAATCGAGCATATATGAGAAAGATGGAAAAATGCATCAACATACATTTACAAATCCCATTCATTTTTTGAATTTTTAAAACCCCAAAATCACTTCGGGAGATCGTAGGTCCATCTCTGAATGGGATGATATCCAACATAGATATGAACAATCTTGGAGAGAGTCCAACAAGTTATTCATAGCTACAATGGTAGGTATCAAGTATACCGATTGCATATCACATATATGCAACTATCACAATGTGCTATCAACTAATTAAATGTTCACACATACATCGGGTTGTTAACTCATTAACAAGTATGCATCAAATGCATAGCACCCAACTTCACCTCCCTTCACATCGACCTTGGAGAGAGTCCAACAAGCCGATGCTCCAGGTTAAAACCAACCCATTAATCGAGAAATATTTTTAATATGGTTAGAGCGCATTCAACTAATTAGCTCAGCTTGGAGAGAGTCCAATAACCAAAGCTAACGATTGACCTCTGACTCTTACCATATTAGTATTAAACTATTCAGTGGTTTGAATATGTTCAAGTTTGAGCCGGGCTTGGTGAGAGTCCAACAACCCAAACAAGATACAGAACTCTGGTTCCAACCATAATAATGGAAGGTGTAGGATTTAATATTGTGTAAGGGTTTTAATGTATCATCCTCTTTGCGTGCAAACAACTATTATCTACATGGCATGGCATAAATGGAATACATCTACATGTCACGACACGCATGACATAATGATATGAATCTAATGCAATTACATGACATACAATTATGGCATGTAAAAAATTTCCTTATATGCCATAACTATTTATGGAAATAAAATATGTTTGAGATTTGATTCCCCCCAAATCAAATCATGATTAAATTAGGAAAAAAAATTTCAAATCTAATCACATATTTTATTTATGGAAAGTCTTAATTAAGAAAAGTCAAATTTAATTTAGGAACTAAATTTCCTAAATTGTCAAAACTATTTATGGAAATAAAATATGTTTTATATTTGATTCTTAAATCAAATCATGATTAAATTAGGAAAAAAAAATTCCAAATCTAATCACATATTTTATTTATGGAAAGTGTTAATTTCCATAAATACTTCTAAACTTTTCAAAATTAGAAGATTTCCATAAACACTTCTAAACTTTCCAAAATCAGAAAATTTCCATAAATACTTATAATCTTTCCAAAAGTATAAAATTTTCATAAATATAATTATGACTATCATAAAAATATTTTACGATTATGTCGAAACACAACCTAGGGTCTGATACCACTGTTGGATTTACGGTACTGCGACGAGTGTGTGTTCAAAATGTTTCGTAAACATGTGCAGAGCGAAAGAATTAAAAAGCAATAAGTATAATTTATTACAACACACACATCACACGCATGCATAGTACAATATGTGTAGACATAATCGGAGTTTCAAATTTTACAATAAAAGGAAATTACACTAGTTATACCTAACGTATCACGTGCAGCGGGAATGACATAAACCGGAGCAACTCTCGCTAGAATTGTCTTTATCCGAATCCACGTCGAGTACCATCGGGATAGCTTCGCCAAGCTACGAGCCTCATCTTCATAGGAGTCACTAGCCTCGTGTCGAAGACAATGTGATCGAGAGAATATCACAATCCAAATCAAATTCGAATTTGAAAATGAATCCCCAAAACTCGCTTCTCCAGAGAGGTATTCGTCAACCGATTGATGAATCCTTGGTCCTCCACCTATGAGGATTACCGAAGATCCAATCCCCGACAATAAAGTCACTGTCGGACCTCCAAATGTCGTTCAAACGATGCTCTGACAAGAAGGAAATAAGTTGTCCAAAAACTAGACAGCTTGGTGGAGGATTTGGCGCTGGCCAAAGGGAGAGGGTCGGCTGGTCCTATGTCACCAGAGCCAAGGAGGGTCACTGGAGGATGGCCAACAGTAGCTGGAGGCCGGCGGCATCAGGTGGCGGCATCCAACAAGGAGGGCAGCAGCAAGGTTGGGTGGCAAGGAGAGGAGAAGGGCTTGAGTGGCTAGGGTTTCCAACACACAAGTTGTCTTCTAAAAATCCTTAAGCCATGTTTTATAGAGAACACATTCTCCTAACGGTTATTGGTTCATAATCAAAATTTGTTAACCCGCTCCAATAACTTAAGTTAAAATAAACCAAACCGTGTTGATCTATTTTAAATTAAAATGAATCGAACCAACTTTGGTTCATTCGTTTAAAACAAACCAAACCACTTTGGTTTATTTTCCACCATTGGATTAGAACCAAACCAATTTGGTTCATCCATCATGTCTTCATAAGACTCGGCCCATCCATGCTTTCGTTGTGACTGAAACGATTTCATGCTCGCTCTGTTAGTGAAAGCCCTAGAGCCAATCATGTGATGATTATTGTATGGACTTTATTGTATCATATTTCTATTTATAAAGGCATGGTTATTATATTTACTTGTATTGGTGCCAAATAACTAAATATAATAATGTCCTTGAGTAGTAGGTTCTTATCTATATCAATCGATTGATTGAATCGATAATGAGATGATATAGAGAACACTACTCTTAATCATTCCTAGTCGAGTATTAACATTCAGGGACAATGTTAATGCGTAGAGCCTAGCATGTAGGTCAACACGATGACTTGATCTCACAAGTCATGGATATGAGATATCAAGTTAACACATGGGTATGCATTGGAGAATGTATACTGAATGACCCGCCATGAGAAAGTATCATGGATCGTTATATGAGTGTCATATACTTTCTCATGTGGCTATTAGTATGACTATTAGTCCTTAGACCTGAAGTCACCATGGTTCCCTGCATAAGGAGTTGCATACTTTGGCTTCGTCAAACATCACCCGTAAATGGGTGGACTATAAAGGCGATTACTGGGTATGTAACAAATTATGCGGAGGGATGTGAGTGATGTAGATGGGATCTATCCCTCCTATATGACGGGGGTGACATCGATATTCTTGATAGAGTGAGACCACGAAGTGCATGACCATGCCCAAATGAGTCAATATGAGATATTGAGCTCATTTGATTAGAGTGAGTCTACTTGGAGTTCAAGATTTAGATTGTACCGAGGATGACACGGTCTATGCCTCAATTGATCAATCTAGATGTCAAGGATAGAGGGACATTTTCACATATTGTGAGAGTCACAATTAGTAGTCACAAAGGTGATGTTGGAGCTCAACATTCTTGTAACTTGGGTAGCAATGATGTGTTGCTAGATACCGCTCATTGCTTATGTTCCTAAATCGGTTTAGGGACATTGCCAACGTTACAAGAACCTGTAGGGTCACACACATAAGGGCAATTAGATGGAGATTAGGTTCATATGATGAACCATGAGGATTAGGTTCATGGGATGAACCAAATTGGATTAAGAGTAATCCAAATTAGACTAATTGAGTTAGACTCAAGTTGATTCAAGTGTTGAATGAGTCTAATTTAGATTTGATTCATTAAATCAATTTAAATTAATGAATAGAGATTCATTAAATTAAAATTGACTTGAATCAAATGGTTGGATTTGATCAACCATGGGAGATACGAGGTCAAGTTTGACTTGACTTGAGAGGGAAGATGAAAGGTCAAGTTTGACTTGACCAAATGTCATGTCATGATAATGACTTGGCATGGCCGGCAAATGATGATGCTCCACATCATCATTGACTTTGTCATGTGGTGTCACCTCATGAGGGAGACCAAGGGTCATGGGAGTTACATGCATGCATGTAACCCCCTCTCCATGAAGTGGTCGGTCACTTGATGGTTATTCATGTGGTAATTCATTTTGAGTGGGTTACACAACTTCATCTTCAACCTTGGATCAACTTCCCTCAAGCTCTCTCCCTCTCCCAACCTCCTTGGCCGAACCATCCATAGAGTGTTAGCACACTCAAGGGTGTGTTTTCTCCACCTATTGCTTGTGTGGATACCAATAGAGGGGTGTGCACTTGACACTCTCGAGTTCCGGCGAACCTTTTGGACAAGCGGGATTTGCGAAGGGCGCCGCTACGAGGGTAACATCCTTATCATGTAGATCTAAGGTAGATCTAGGGTTTTATATAAACACATATATGTTTTGTTTTTAATACATCTTCGAACGGATCCGTGGCCGGGGCTTCCGAGGTTTTCGCAACGCAAAAAGCGGTTTTTGTGGCTTGGAAAACCCAACACGCTCCTTGTTTGGTCCAACCAAACCTAGTTTCTCTCAATCTGAGAATCTCATTCTCAAGCTCATTTTAAATCCTTCGAATTACGCTCGTTGTGTGTGTGACCAAATAGGTTCCTGATTTATGTTGGTGATCTATAATTAACCATTAATTATAGAACGATCATGAGTAGCACCTAGTAGTACATCATGATCCCCAATTAACCGAAAAATCAACGGTTGATTCTAGAACCATTTCTGAAACCCTTCAGCAGCTTCAATGAATCGTGCCCCGTTCCCTTCACTCATCTTATACCCACTTGGTTCAGGACATGGTCTATAGTGTTAGTCCCCACTAGGCTGACTTCGTCACACCTAGCTCAAGTATCATTTCCTCGTCCTACGGATTCTAGTTACTGCACATGTATCCAAGAGTACCTTACTCTAAACATGTAATGTTTTGGCCAAAGACTTTAGTAACAATCCGAGGAGAGGCCATGGGTATACATCTCCTCACAAGAAGTGGTGAATTTTTTATAGGCTATTCAAACACCTTCGGCCACTTCGACTTATACCAAATCATCCCGGGTCTACATCTCCTCAGAGATGCTTGCTTAAGATGTCAATGCATAAGTCTTTATAACCAAGATGACTTGAATACCGCAAGTCAAAGGAACATCGCACTTAAGCTGCAGTAAGAACTTCATTGACATATCCATATATGCAGAGAACCTTACGAAGTCTTACTGCTGGTCACTCTAATGAACTAGTTACCATAACTAGCATCCACGATTAACTCGGGCATCACAATGTCTCCAGTCAGTGAGAATCAACTTCTTGGATACACCAAGGAGTATACCTCGTGCTAGTCTAGACAGAATTGATGGTGTAAAAATCCATCAATTCATCGACTAGGGATAATTCCAATACATCACAATTACACATGTAGAGATACTCACTAGTTGTGATCCAATCACAAATTCTCTCATGCTATGAATCGTATTGTGGGCATTTAGTAAATGAGTTTAAGATCTAATCAAATACATGAAAACATGTATACTCAAATAGTGAATCTTCATTTATCATATAAATGGTTTAAACATAAGACGATTGCCTTAGGACACCTCTCATATATTACTAATACAAACTGTTTAGACTCTATCATGTCGTACTCAATAAGTTGTTTGATATTACCTGTGGTAACATCAAACACTAATGTAGCTAAGAGGGATGTGATGACATGACAGTAAAGCAAATGCGCCTTCCTGCTGATAACTGGCCTAGAATGGTAAATAATGGAATGAAACATCTGTAAGCTAATGTCTATATCTAACCTATGACTAAATGCATCTGATGAGTGATAAGGGTGCATCATAGCGATGTCCCCAGTGGTGAGTGCAGAATGCATTTCACTATAACTCGGTACAGGGCATAGTATTGTACTCTAAGTCTAGTGGAACTAAAGATACTCACAGACGGAGTTCTTTCCTCACCAAATAGATGCATGTGTATCCTATCTAATGTAATATGCGAGTAGGGGTCACCATATGGTAATTCCGTGGATGGAAAGCATGCAAATGGACATGTCGAATGCATGAGTCCTAATACTCTCTCAACATAGAGTGGGTAAAAACAAAGTCCTTGTTGGGATGTATACTGAAAAGTCTATCTTTTGTATGAACATCTTTATTTTTGAAATAAGAATCACATGATCATTGTTTGCATTTTTATTGTTATGCATATTGTCTAATACATTACATTGTAGATAACATGGTGTGTGGTGTCACACGGGAGATCATATTATCGACCCCTTGTAAAGTATAAGTATAGACTCACAACCGAGATGGCTTTGGACAAACCATTGGTATGGTTGTAGTGTGATTTGGTATTGGTTTGTCTTGACCATAGAATCATACTAGTACACTTTGTGTGTATTGAGCAAGACCGACTTAGAGGTGATTCGATTTATTGTTGACTACGTGATCGAATCAGACCTCAGATATTATATTGTACATACTCTTAATCCCGATATAATAACAGGCACATATACTTAGTATTCATCTCTTTGATTTACCAATGGGCGAGATTTATAAATTAAATCGATAGGCTCGGTAAGTTGGGAGATGATATTATTTATATAGTGTGTCGTTGATTATAGGAGGAAACCGTGTCCTATATATTAGGATGATGATGTCCCCTTGAGGATCTCATAAAGTTCATCATGTAAACCCTGCAGGTGGACTTGGTCTGGCATGATGAAAAGGTTGAGTGGTACTACTCATGGAGTTAGATGTCGATTAATTAATGGTCAGTAAATTAATTAATCGACAGACATTTGAGATCTTAAACACGGGGAGAAAATGTACATATAATATATGGAGCCCATATTAACTTATGGGGGTTGGTGAGGTAGATCAATGATAAATCTTTAGTGGATTGGATTATCATTAATGGATCGGACTTTATATGGGCTTGATCCATTGGGTGTCCAAGATCCAACTCCTCCTCATGGTCCCTATTGTAGCCTATTAAAACCTCATGAAGCTTAGATCCAATGGATAGAAACAAAACTCTAGATCCAAAGGTAGAGATTAAATCTCTAGATCTGACGGTTAAGATTAAATCTTTAGATCCGACGGTTGAGATTAAATCCTTAGAACCAATGGTGGAGATTAAAACAAGATTAAAACGACAATTATGGATCATTTTAGCATGCATAACTCCAAAAAGGATTTTCTACCCTTCAGGCATGGAGTTCCTTTATCTAAGGAGATGTGTCCTAGAGCATCTGAGGAGATAGAGGAGATGAAGGCGGTTCCTTATGCTTCGGCGGTAGGAAGCCTCATGTATGCGATGCTATGTATGAGACCAGATATCTGCTATGACGTGGGCATGGTCAGCAGATATTAGAGTAATCCAGGACAGGGACATTGGACTGCGGTAAAGCATATATTGAAGTACCTGAGAAGGACTAGGGATTATATGCTAGGCAGACCAATTGCTCCCTGTGGGTTATACGGATTTCGACTTCCAATCAGATAGGGATAACAGTAAGTCTATCTTAGGTTTTGTGTTTACTTTGGGAGGTGGAGCCATTATATGGAGGAGTGTCAAGAAGAAATGCATGGCGGACTCTACTATAGAAGTTGTGTGGCTCAGGAACTTCTTGATGGACTTAGATGTGATTCCTGATTTGCCCAGAATTATCACAATTTATTGTCATAATAATGGTGCAGTTGCAAACTCGAAGGAACCACGAGTCCATAAGGCAAGTAAATACATAGAGCGCAAGTACCACCTGATACGAGAAATCGTAAAGGAGGTAGAAGGTGTTGTCGCCTAGATTGCATCAGAGGATACCCTAGTAGATCCTTTCACTAAGGCCTTTTTAGTGAGAGTTTTTGATAGGCATGTGGAAGGAATGGGAATCAGATGTATGGCAGTACAAGGACAGCATAGTCTTTTTGTATAAGTGGGAGATTGTTGGGATGTATACTGAAAAATCTATCTTTTGTATGAACATCTTTATTTTTGAAATAAGAATCACATGATCATTGTTTGCATTTTTATGGTTATGCATATTGTCCAATACATTACATTATAGATAACATAGTATGTGGTGTCACACGGGAGATCATGTTATCGGCTCTTTGTAAAGTATAAGTATAGGCTCACAACCGAGATGGCTTTGGACAAACCATTGGTATGGTTGTAGTGTGATTTGGTATTGGTTTGTCTTGACCATAGAATCACACTAGTACACTTTGTGTGTATTGAGCAGGACCGACTTAGAGGTGATTCGATTTATTGCTAACTACATGATCGAATCAGACCTCAGATATTATATTGTACATACTCTTAATCTCGATATAATAACGGGCACATATACTTAGTATTCATCTCTTTGATTTACCAATGGGTGAGATTTATAAATTAAATCGATAGGCTCGGTAAGTTAGGAGATGATATTATTTACATGGTGTGCCATTGATTATAGGAGGAAACCGTATCCTATATATTAGGATGATGATGTCCCCTTAAAGAGCTCATAAGGTTCATCATGTAAACCCTGCATGTGGACTTAGTCCGGCATGATGAAAAGGTTGAGTGGTACTACTCATGGGTTAGATGTCGATTAATTAATGGTCAATAAATTAATTAATCGACGGACATTCGAGATCTTAAACACGGGGAGAAAATGTACATATAATATATGAAGCCCATATTAACTTATGGGGGTTGGTGAGGTAGATCAATGACAAACCTTTAGTGGATTAGATTATCATTAATGGATCGGACTTTATGTGGGCTTGATCTATTGGGTAGCCAAGATTCAACTCCTCCTCATGGCCCCTATTGTAGCCGATTAAAACCTCATGAAGCTTAGATCCAATGGATAGAAACAAAACTCTAGATCCAAAGGTAGAGATTAAATCTCTAGATCCGACGATTGAGATTAAATCTCTAGATCCGACGGTTGAGATTAAATCCTTAGAACCAATGGTGGAGATTAAAACAAGGCTTATCCCTAACTCTATAAAAGGAGAAGCTAGGGTTGGCGTGGAAGATAATTAAGAAGCAAGGGGAGGCTTGGAGTTGGCGGCAAGGAGTTGGAGCTAGGGTTTGGGCTTGGCGGCACCAAATAAGGAAAGACTTTCCTTGTCTTCTTCTTCTCCATTGGTGGTCGACGCCCATTGAAGCTCTTCCAGCCCTTGGCCGGCGTCCAAACTCCCTCCTCTCCTCCTCCTTGGCCGGTGGAACCAAGCCTTAGGGTCCTCCCTTAGAGCTTTTGGCCGGCAACCATTGTTTCCCTTCTCCTTGTTGGCCGGCGGCAAGCAAGGTGCTTGTTGCTTGTTGGTTGGCTAAAGGAAGGAGAAGGATCTTGTTTCTATTCTTCCTCTTGCTATGAACGAGCAAGGAAGGAAGATTGGTGATCTAGAAGCTTCAACTTTTGGTAGATCGTCGCCCACACGACGTCCGAAAGGAGGAAGGTCATACAATAGAAGATCGAGAGGTATATCGATTCTCTATTTTCTCTTGTATCATGTTTATATTTGTTTTTCAATTATGTGGTTGTTTATTTTATGTATGTGGCTAAATAATACTTGGATCCTGAACATAAACACAAAAATCGACGATCCGTACATCGTCTATTCCGTGGTTATTCGTGGAATAGAGGTTGGTCGCTTGAACAACAAGTTTGTTCAAGTGACTACTCTAAACGAATAGAACGACGATGACAAGGTTGCTTGGGCAATCCCTTTTGTCTAGTATTAAATATTTTTTAATCCGGGGACGTGGATGGGATCGCCATGAACAAGCGACCGAGTTGAAGTGGGAAACGAAGTTTCCCCTCACGAAGACATAACCAACAGTCCTTACCCTTTACTCTAGTCGAATATGCAAGATCATCAATTTTACTAAAATTATTGAAAAACTCTGCACATAAGTCTATGTTAATGGAGTTTTTGCAATAAACCAATTTTTCTAACCCATAATGTGGTATGACATCTATGCTAAGCATGCATGAATTACTAAAAAATGATTTGCTAACCATGTCATATTGTTTCTTCTATCACTTGAATATTGGATACCCGATATTACTCACATATATGTAATGACATACTGGGGCATAAGAACAGAAGAAAACTGGTTATGGGAGAAGAAGATCTAAGGGTTGACAATGGAGCAAAAGTTACTGTTGTAGCCAAGAGTACTTATATGTTGCGACTTCCCACTGGACTAGTTTTAGAGTTGGATGATTGTGTTTATATTCCTACATTAATAAAGAACATTGTTTCTATTTTATGTTTCAATAAGAAAGGATATCATTTGACATTTAGTAATAATTATTGTTACATTACGTTAAATGGTGTTCTTTATGCTGCTGGAATGTTAAATAATGGAATCAACACGTTAGATACATCCAACGAGATATTCAATATCGAATCAAATAGAAAACATGCTAAGTTAGATAATAATTAACCTCGCAATTATGACATTATCATCTTGGCCATATAAGCAATGAATGCATGTCCAAACTGCATACGCTTGGCATTTTGGAGTCTTATGAATCAGATTCATTAGACACATGTGATTCATGTTTAAATGCAAAGATAACTAAGTTACCTTTTTGTGGAAAGGGTGAACAAGCAGTTGAGGTATTGGGCCTTATACGTACTGATGTATGTGGACCAATGTCAACTCATGTCAAAGAAGGTTATAGCTGCTTCGTTACCTTTATCGATGATTATTCACGATATAGGTATTTGTATCTATTAAGATACAAATCTGAATTCTTTGAAAGGTTTAAAGATTTTAGAAATGAAGTAGAAAAACAACTTGGGAAAAGTATTAAGTACTTCGATTGGATAAAGGTGGTGAATACTTAAGCCAAGAGTTTCAAGATTATATAAGGGACAGTGACATCTTGTCCCAAAGGACTCCACCTTACATGCCACAACACAATAGTGTGGCTAAAAGGTGAAACCGAACCTTGTTGGACATGGTTAGGTCAATGATGCAGCATGCAAGTTTTCCAAAAACCTTTTGGAGTTACGCACTCGAGACCACTTTACTTGTTAAATAGAGTTCCGACTAAGGCAATCTCTACTTCTCCATTTGAGATGTGGAATAGTAAAAATCTCATTTATTTTATTTGAAGATATGGGGTTGTCCTACTTATGTGAAGAGGACAGTATCAGACAAGCTAGAGGGTAAGTTTAATAAGTATCTATTTATTGGTTACCCTAAGGAAACAAGGGGTTATCAATTCTATCATTCCTTAGAATAAAAGGTGTTTGTTTCAAGGCATGTTGTATTCCTAGAGCAGGAGTTTCTCTTATAGAAAAATAGTGGGAGTAAGATTGTACTAAGTATAGTTCAAGAGACTCTGGTAGACACAGAAGAGATGTCTAGTCAAGAACCACAGTTGATTACTCATTCGGATGAGTTAATAGTTGAACCTGATCATACACCACTTCCTCGTAGATCTAGTAGGACATGTAGGATTCCTGAGAGATGGATTTCTCATAAGTGAATCTGATGATGTGTTGCTCATAGAGGATGAGGAACCCACTAGTTACGAAGAGGCACTGAATAGTTCAGACAAGGATAGGTGGCTAATAGCCATGAAATCGGAAATGGATTCCATGTATAAAAACTAAGTTTAGAACTTGGTAGACCCAACCGAAGGCATAACACCTATAGGGTGCAAGTGGGTTTTGACGAAGAAAAATGACATGGATGGTGATATTATTACCTATAAATCTAGATTAGTGGCAAAAGGCTATTGTCAAAGATAAGGTGTTGAATATGACGAAACCTTTTTACCAGTAGCTATGCTTAAATCCATTCGAATACTCCTAGCCATAGCGGCTCATTTTTATTATGAGATATGACATATGTATGTGAAAATAGCTTTCCTTAACGGAAACCTATCTGAGGATGTATATATGATGCAACCTGAGGGTTTCACATCCATTGACAAGAACAAAGTGTGCAAGCTTCAACAATCCATTTATGATTTGAAGCAAGCTTCCAGGAGTTGAAATTTCTATTTTGATGAGGCAATCAAACATTTTGATTTCTCACAAAATCCTGAGGTGCCTTGTGTGTATAAGAAGGTTAGTGAGAGTGCAATCATGTTCCTAGTATTGTATGTTGATGACATATTCATCATAAGAAACGATATTCCTATTTTTCAAACAGTCAAAGTTTGGTTGTCCAAAATATTTTCCATCAAAGACATGGGAGAAGCAACCTATATTTTAGGGATTAAGATCTATAGAGATAGATAGAATCGATTGCTTGGTCTTTCACAGTCTATATACATAGACAAAGTGCTAAAATAGTTTAGCATGGAATAATCCATGAAATGTTTTATTCACATGAGGCATGGGATTCACTTTCAAAGTATATGTGCCCGCGCAGTGAAGACGAGAGGATTCACATAAATCAGATAGCATATGCATCAGCTATAGGATCGATCATGTATGCTTTGTTATGTACAATACCTGATGTATCGTACGCATTGAGTGTTACGAGTAGATACCAGTCGAATCCTGGTATGGACCATTGGGTGGTTGTCAAGACAATCCTTAAGTACTTGAGAAGGACTAAGGATTTGTTCATAGTATATGAAGGAGGTGATATGGTAGTGAGCGGGTATACTGATAACAACTTCCAGATAGATAAGGATGATTCCAGATCTCAGTCATGATACATATTCATCTCGAATGGAGGTGCGATGAATTAGAAAAGTTCCAAGAAAGACAACGTTGCTGATTCTACTACGGAGGCAAAGTACGTTGCATCTTCTAAAGCAACAAAGAAGGCGGTCTAGATCAAGAAGTTCATTACTGAACTTGGAGTAGTTTTGAGCATTGTTGAAATATTACCGATTTACTGCAAGAATAATGGCATCATTGTACAGGCGAAGGAACCACGGTCTCATCAGCGATCCAAGGACGTACTACGTTGTTTCCATCTGATCATAGAGATCATAGGTAGAAGAGATGTACAAATAGAGAAAGTTCTCACTGATAGGAATCTAGTAGATCCCTCGACAAAGCCTCTTCCCCAAGAAAAGTTCAAGAGGTATATAGAAGCCTAAGGTATTAGATACCAAGGCGATTGGCTGTAGGCCAAGTTGGAGTTTGATATAATTGAGATGTGTCCTAATGCAATAGCCTTAGAAGTTATTAATAAAATTTACTATTTGAGTATACATTATTTATGTATTTGATTGAATCTTAAACTCATGTACTGAAGTCCACAATACGATACATGGCATAAAAGAAATTATGATTGGATCACAATTATTGGGTATCTTATCATGTGTAATCAGGTAAGTATTGAAACTATCCCTAGTCGATGAATTGATGAAATTGAACATCATCAATTCTGTGAGACTAGCACATATTAAGCTCTATGGTGTATCCAAGCATTCGGTACTCACTGAATGGAAGCATAGGGATGCTGAGAGTAAACATGTGAATGATAGTTATGGTAACTAGTTCATTGGAGTGACCTGCTATTAGACTTCATATGGTTCTATATGTCGTTGAAGATCTCATTGCAGCTCAAGTGCAAGTTTCCTTCGACTTGAGGTATTCAAGTCACCCTGATCAAGGCATCTTATACTTTGACTTCTTCACAACCATCTAAATAGTAGGTGTAACTCCGGGATGATTGGGTATGAGCCAAAGTGATCGAAGGTGTTTGAATAGCCCATAGAGGATTCACCACTCCTGATAAATGAGATGTATACCCTAGGCCTCTTGTCAGGATTGTTACTCAGAAGTCTTTGGCCAGAGCAAACATGTTAAGAAGATGGTCTTCTGTAAGAACATGTAGGAGTAATTTGAATCCATCGGACAAGGAAACTAACTTGGGCTAGATGTGACGTAGTCAGCCTAGTAGGGACAAACACATAGACCATGTCCTGAACAAAGTGGTATAGTATGAGTAAAAAGAACAAGGCACAAACAACTGTAGTTGGTTAAGGGTTCAGAAACGTTATGGAGTCTATTTAGACTTTCTGGTCAATTAGGGTTCATGATGTACTGCTAGGTGTCGCTCATGATATATTCATAATTAAGGGGTTAATTATGAATGACCAACATAACCAGGAACCTATTGTGTCACACACACTACAGGTGATCTCGAGATGTAAAACAAGTCTGAGAATGAGATTATCATTGAGAGAGGATATATCTGATTGGACAAGATCAAGGGGTGTGAAAGGAGGCTATGGAACCTCCTATGGCCTTGTCGGACTTAACACGACCATATTGCATCTAAACCAAGTCAAACGGACCATATAGAGCCTCACATGGTCGTGCCTAATCTGGCACGGACCGTGCCTGACTCTAGGATAATTATGGTCTCGAGTGACTCCAGATACTACTTGTAGTTTCTCTTCCAATGCTCATCCTTGCCACAATGATGGCAGGTGCCCTTGGGAGTTAATTCTTCCTTCTTTTCCTTTTTCTTCCCTTTAGATTTGGTTTTTGACTTCCTCTTAGAACTTTTCTTTGATGAGTCAACCAACATCACCACCTTTTGTTCGTTAGCAACAAATGACTCCACTATTTTGAGCATATTGATCAATTCAGGAATTGTGGACTCAATCTTATTCATCCGATAGTTCATCACAAATTGTGAATAGCTACCAGTCAGATTGTGAATAATTAAGTCAATACTTAATTCATGGTCTATGAAAAACCCTAATGATCCCAATCACTCAATATAGTTATTCATCCTTGGTGCAAACTGCACTATAGATAAACCCTCCTGCATCTTCGAGCGAATGAGGAGTTGGGTGACCACGAACCTTTTAGATCATGTCTCCTCATCGAACAACTCTCGAAGATGGAAGACAATTGTATTAGCATTCATATGCTCATGTTGCTTCTGCAACACAGGAGACATCGATGCTAGCATGATGCAACTCGCTATCTCAGAGTCAGCAACATATTTTTGGTAAGTCAACTTTTGGTTACTAGATGCATTGTCTGCAAAAGGTTGGGGAAGAACATCTTCAAGGACATAAGCTAGCTTTTCAGCCTTGAGAACAATTCTCAGGTAGCGAAGCCAGTCCAAGAAGTTTGGCCTAGTCAATTTGTTATTGTCAAAATTATAACATAAATTAATGGAGGTCAGTTGCAGTTCTAATTAGTACCTAGACATACAAAAAGAGGAGTATAAGAGAGATAAATTTATAGTAATGTAAACAATTTACATTAAAAAGAAACTTGGGTTGTTCTTACCTTAATTATGGGACCAAAATTTCTTGGGTTGTTCTTACCTTAATTATGGCATAATTATGGTAAGATAGGTTCCGTTTAAGCCTCCTAAGATGACCTTATCAAGACATCTATAAATAGATCCCTTGATAATCTTTGGAGAAGAGTTTTTCCTTAGGGTTTCTTCCTTGGAAGTCATCTTCCTCTTCTTCTCTTGTCTCCGCCGATTGGCTAGCACCAATCGGAGACAAAGGTTCACTGCTCTAGGAGTTGTCTCAAGTGATCCCGGCATGGATACTGATAGAGGCAAGGCTTGTTGATCTTGCTTGTGGTTTCTATGGATTCGAAAGAATCTCGAAGGAATAACTTCTCCTTTTTGCGTGTTTACTTGTGATTATGCCAAAGTAAGTTTTCCTAGCCCCAGGGGATGTCTAGAATATAATAAAAATTATTTTATTTGCTATATTCCACTGTGCCTGATCTCGGAATCTCCAACATGTAATGCTCGGAACAACTCCAAGTTCAGAAATGAACCTATTGATCCAAACTAATTCCTTTGTTGCTTCCGAAGCCATAATGTACCCTGCCTTTATGGTAAAATCAACAACGGTCTCTTGTTTGAAACTTTTTCAACTGTCTGCACCTCCATTCAAGGTGAATATGTATCCAAACTAAGATTTGGAATCATTCTTATCCATCTAGAAACTGACATCAGTAAAACCCATGTATCACCATATCACCTCCTCCATATATTCCAAGAATAAATCCTTAGTTCTTCATAAGTACTTAAGGATTTCCTTGATAGCCATCCAATAATGCATATCAAGATCCGACTGGTATCTACTCGTAACACTCAAAGAGTACTATACATCGTGTCTCATATATAACATAACATACATGATCGATCCTATAACTGACATATACGGGATCTGTCTCATGTGAATCCTCTCATCTTCAGTGTGCAGGCACATAGACTTTGAAAGGTGGATCCCATGTCTCATGGAAATGAAACCTTTCTTGGAGTTTCCATGCTAAACCTTTTTAGCACTCTATCTATGTATGTAGATTGTGAAAGACAAGCAACTGATTTGATCTCTCTTTATATATCTATATCCCCAAGATATAGGTTGCTTCTTCCATGTCTTTCATGGAGAATGTTTTAGATAACCAACCTTTGACTATTTGTATGACAGAAACATTGTTTCCTATTAGCCTTATGTTATCTTCATATAACATTAGGAATACGATCACACTCACACTAACCCTTTTATACACATAGGGTTCATCTAGATTTTGTCAGAAATCAAACTGTTTGATTGCCTCATCAAAACGGATGTTTCAACTCTTGGATGCTTTCTTCAATCCCTAAATGGATCTCTGAAACTTGCATACTTTGTCCTTGTCAACATACGTGAAACTCTCAAGTTGTATCATCCATACATCCTTAGATAGGTTTCCATTCAGAAAAGTTATTTTTATATTCATCTGTCATATCTCATAATCATAATGAGCTACTATGATCAGGAGTATCCAAATAGATTTAAGCATAGCTACTGGTGAAAAGCTTTCGTCATAGTCAACACATTGTCATTGATGATATCTTTTCGCCACTAATCTAACTTTATAGGTAATTACATTTCCATCCATGTCTATTTTCTTCTTGAAAACTTACTTACACCCTATTGTCGTTATGCTTTCAAGTGGGTCCACCAAGTTCCAAACTTGGTTTTCGTACATGGAATCCATTTCCGACTTCATAGCTATAAGCCACTTTTCCCTATCTTAATTAATCAGAACTTTTTCATTACTAGTAGGCTCATCTTCCTCTATGAGCAATATGACATTTAATTCTCTTACTAGAAATCCATATCTCTTAGGAATATCTTGTTGGAGGATCGTGGCCAGGCTAGTGTTGGGATGTATACTGAAAAATCTATTCTTGTTATGAACATCTTTATTTTTGAAATAAGAATCACATGATCATTGTTTGCATATTTATGATTATGCATATTGTCTGAGACATTACATTGTAGATAACATGGTGTGTGGTGTCGCACGGAAGATCATATTTTCAGTTCGTTGTGGAGTATAAGTAGAGGCTCAAAACCGAGATGGTTTTGGACAAACCATTGGTATGGTTGTAGTGTAATTTGGTATTGGTTTGTCTTGACCATAGAATTACACTAGTACACTTTGTGTGTATTGAGCAGGACCGAGTTAGAGGTGATTCAATTTATTGCTGACTACATAATTGAATCGGACCTCGGATATTATGGTGTACATGCTCTTAATCCCGATATAATAACGAGCACATGTACTTAGTATTTATTTCTTTGATTTACCAATGGGCGAGATTTATAGATTAAATCGATAAGCTCGGTAAGTTGGGAAATGATATTATTTACATGGTGTACCATTGATTATAGGAGAAAAATGTGTCCTATGTATTAGAATGATGATGTTTCCTTGAGGAGTTCATAAGGATCATCATGTAAACCCTGCAGGTGGACTTGGTCCGGCATGATGATGAGGTTGAGTGGCACTACTCATGGAGTTAGATGTTGATTAATTAATTATCAGTAAATTAATTAATTGACAGACATTCGATATCTTAAACATAGGGAGGCATTTATACAATTAATATATGGAGCCCATATTTATTTATGGGGTTGGTGAGGTAAATCAATGATAATCCTCTAGTGGAATGGATTATCATTAATGGATCGGATTTTATGTGGGCTAGATCCATTGGGTGGCCAAGATCCAACTCCTCATGGTTTCTATTGTAGTATATTAAAACCCACATGAAACCTAGATCCAACGGACACGATTAAAAGTAGGTTTGGGAAAAATCTATAAATAGGAGGCAAAGGTTTGGGTGGCATGATAGAATTGGAATTCTAGGGTTTGCTATTTGGCTTGGGCAGCAACTAATTACTTGGAGATTAGGGTTTGCTTCCAAAAGGCTTGGGCGGCAAGCTTGGTTTAGGGTTTGGGTGGAAGAGGCTTTTGGTTTGGCTTCCTAGGGTCGGCGACAACAACTTGGAGATTAGGATTTGTCTCTTGCTTCTCCTTGGCAGGTGCCACCCTCATCCTCTCCATCTCCATTGTCGACGCCTCCTTCTTTTCTCCTTGGCTGACGGCAAGAGTTAGGTTTTCTTTCCTTGCAACTCTTGGCCACCGCCAACACTCTATCCCTCTCCTTAGGGCCGGCGGACACCAACCTTTGTGGTTGGTGGTTGGCGCAAGAAAGGAGAAGAAAGGGACTTTGATTATCTTCCTTTATTCGGAGCGAACAAGAAAAGGAAGATATGCGATCTAGGAGGTTTCAACTCTTGGAGGATCATTGGCCACACAACATCCTAGAGGAGGATAGGTCATACAATAGAAGATCAAGAGGTATACAAGAGGTATAATCTTGTTTGTTTTGATTTAGTTCTTTTGTATAATGCATGTGGTTAATTTACTTGGACCCCGAAGATAAACACAAAAAATCGGCGATCCGTATGTTAGTAATATATGAGAGATGTCCTAAGGCCTTATGTATGAACCATTTATATGATAAATGAAGATTCACTATTTGAGTATACATGTTTTATGTATTTGATTGGATCTTAAACACATTTACTGAATGTCCACGATACGATTCACAGCATGAGAGAATTTGTGATTGGATCACAACTAGTGAGTATCTCTACATGTGCAATTGTGATGTATCGGAATTATCCCTAATCGATGAATTGATGGATTTGGACACCATCAATTCTATCGAGACTAGCACGAGGTATACTCCTTGGTGTATCCAAGCAGCTGATTCTCACTAGCTGGAGACATAGTGATGTCCGGAGTTAATCGTGGATGCTAGTTATGGTAACTAGTTCATTGGAGTGACCAGCCGTAAGACTTCATATGGTTCTCTGCATATATAGATATGTCAATGAAGTTCTTACTGTAGCTTAAGTGCAATATTCCTTTGACTTGCGGTATTCAAGTCATCTTGATCATGGAGACTTATGCTTTGACATTTTAAGCAAACATCTCTAAGGAGATGTGGACCCGGGATGATTGGGTATAAGTCGAAGTGATCGAAGGTGTTTGAATAGCCTATAAAGGATTCACCACTCCTTGCGAAGAGATGTATACCCATGGCCTCTCGTCGGATTGTTACTAAAGTCTTTAGCCAAAGCATTACATGTTTAGAGTAAAGTACTCTTCGATACATGTGCAGTAACTAGAATCCGTAGAACGAGGAAATGATACTTGGGCTAGGTGTGACGTAGTCAGCCTAGTGGGGACTGACACTATAGACCATGTCCTGAACCAAGTGGGTATAAGATGAGTGAAGGGAATGGGGCAAGAATCATTCGAGCTGTTGAAGGGTTTCAGAAATAGTTCTGGATCAACTATTGATCTTTTCGGTTAATTGGGGATCATGATGCACTACTAGGTGCCACTCATAATCGTTCTATAATTAATGGTTAATTATAGACGGCCAACATAAACCGAGAACCTATTTGGTCACACGCACAACGAGCGTAATCCGAAGGATTTAAAACGAGCTTGAGAATGGGATTCTCAGACCGAGAGAAATAAAGTTTGGTTGGACCAAACATGGAGCGAGCATGAAATCGTTTCAGTCACAATGGAAGCGTGGATGGGCCGAGTCTTATGAAGACATAATGGATGAACCAAAATGGTTTGGTTCTAATCCAATGGAGGAGAATAAACCAAAGAGTTTGGTTTATTTTAAACGAATAAACCAAAAGTTGGTTCGGTTCGTTTTAACTTAAAATAAACCATCATGGTTTGGTTTATTTTAACTTATCTTAATGGAGCGAGTTAACGGGCCTAATGGTTATGATCCAATAACCATTAAGAGAATTAGTTCTCTATAAAAGAGGGCTTAAGGGATAATTAAGCCCTAATCCAAAAACCCTAGCTCCATTGCCGCCCACCTCATCCCCTCTAAGAGTTGGCGCCAACCTCCATTGCCGCCCAACCTCTTGTGCTGCCGTCCAAGTTGTTGTCGGCGTCCAAGCTTCGGCCGGTGATCCTCCGGCGACCCTCCGGTGATCTCCTTTAGGTTTGGCATCAAGGTGAGCTTTATTTCCCTTGGTTGGCCGGCGCCTATCTCCTCCACCAAAGCTGTCCAGTTTTCTAGACAGCTTGTTCTCCTCTCGTCGGAGCGTCGTTTGGACGACGGTTAGAGCTCCGACAGCGGCTAACTTACCGGGGATTCGATCTCCGGTAATCCTCTGAGGTGGAGGATGAAGGATTCGTCAATCGGTTGACGAATACCTCTCCGGAGAAGCGAGTTTTGAGGACTCGTTTTTGGATCCGAATTTGGATTCGGATCGTGATCATCTCTCGATCACGTCGTCTTCAACACGAGGCTAGTAACCCGTACGAAGACAAAGCTCGTGGCTTAGCGAAGTCATCCAGAGGATACTCGACGTGGATACGGATAGAGACGATTTTAGCGAGGATCGTTCCGGTTGATGTCGTTCCCGCTACACGTCATACGAAAGGTATACGTAGTTAAATTTCCTTTATTGCAAAATTTAAATTTACGGTTATGTCTACACATGTTGTACTATGCATGCGTGTGATGTGTGTGTTGTAATAAATGTAGATTTATTATTTTTATTTCTTCCGCTATGCACATATTTGCGAAACATATTCGAACACACACACGCCGCGGTGTCGGAAACCCAACAGTGGTATCAGAGCCCAGGTTGTGTTTCGACATAATCGTAAAATGGTTTTGCGATAGTCATAATGTTATTTCTGAAAATTTTCTACTTTTGAAAAGTTAGAAGTATTTATGGAAATTTTTCAATTTTGAAAAGTCTAGAAGTATTTATGGAAATCTTCCACTTTTGGAAAGTTGGAAGTATTTATGGAAATTGATATTTTCCATAAATAAAATATTTGATTAGATTTTGGAAATTTGTTTCCTAATTTAATCATGATTTGATTTGGGAAATCAAATCTTAAAAAAATATTTCATTTCCATAAGTAGTTTTGATGATTTAGGAAATTGGTTTCCTAAATTGATTTTCCTTAATCAATTATTTTCATAAATAAAATATGTGATTAAATTTGAAAATTTGTTTCCTAATTCAATCATGATTTTATTTGGAGAATCAAATCTTAAACATATTTTATTTCCATAAATAGTTATGACAAATAAGAAAATTATGTACATGACATAATTGTATGTCATGTAATTGCATTAGATGCATAACATTATGCCATGCGTGTCGTGACATGTAGATGTATGTCATTTATGTCATGTCATGTAGATAATAGTTATTTGCATGCAAAGAGGATGAGACATAAAACCCTAACTCAATATTAAAGTCTACACCTTCCATTAATATGGTTAGAACCAGAGTTCTGTTTCTTGTTTGGGTTGTTGGACTCACTCCAAGCCCGGCTCGAACCTGAACATGTTCAAATCATTGGAATAGTTTAACTCTAATATGGTAAAAGTCAGAGGTCAATCGTTAGTTTGGGTTGTTGGACTCACTCCAAGCTTGGCTAATTGGTTGAATGCGCTCTAACCATATTAAAACTATTTCGCGATTAATGGGTCGGCTCTAACTTGGAGCATCGATTTGTTGGACTCACTCCAAGGTCGATGTGAAGAGAGGTGAAGTTGGGTGCTATGCATATGATGCATACTTGTTAATGTGTTAACAACCCAATGTATGTGTAAACATTCAATTAGTTGATAGCACATTGTGATAGTTACATATACATGATATGTAATCGGTATACTTGATACCCACCATCATAGCTAAGAATGGCTTGTTGGACTCACTCCAAGGTTGTTCTTATCTATATTGGATATCACCATTCGGAGATTGACCTACGATCTCTCGAATTGATTTCAAGGGTTTTTGAATTCGAAAAATGAATGAGATTTATAAATATATATTGATGCATTTTAAAAATCATCTTTCTCATATATGCTCGTTTTGTATTTCTAAAATTGATCATGTTGTCTTTTAATTTGCGTTCCATTTTGGATTCGAATAAATTGACTGGGCCAAACTTCTTGGACTAGCTTAGAAACTTGAGAATTGTTCTCAAGGTGAAAAGCTTGCGTATGTCCTCGAAGTGCCTCTTCCCGCCCATCCTAGTGACGATGCAACTCCGGACCAATTGTTGGTCTATCAGAAACATGTGAATGATTCTGAACTGACAAGTTGCATCATGCTAGCCGCGATGGAACCCAAGCTACGAAAGCAGCATGAGCATATGGATGCTCATATCGTAGTCCTTCATCTTTATGAGTTGTTTGATAAGCAAGTGAGATTCGAAAGGTTCGAAGTCTCCAAGCTCCTCTTCACCTCTGAGATGCAAGAAGGTTCATCTGTGGTATCGCTTGCTCAACATGTCAAGATCTGGAGCCTTCTGAGAAGCATGAGCAGGGGACGGTGTTGTTAGTTGATTCCTCGAAGAAAGGTTCTAAGAGGGAGTCAAAGGAACAACAGAAGGGGAAGAAGAAAAAGGCTAAAAAGGCAGAACCAGCTCAAAAGGGCACTTGCCATCATTATGGCAAGTAGGGTCATTTGCGAAGAAAGTGCAAGATTTATCTTGAGTCCGTGAAGAAGGATAAGGCATCGGATGCCCCATCTTCTTCAGAAATCTTCTTTATTGATTGTCATTCTATTTCATGGGCTAAGGAATAGAAGAAGACTCGTCAAGGGAGAGTCAAACTTACGTGTTGGGAATGGAGCAACGGTTGCTGCACTCGCCATCGGAACGTATTTGTTGGAACTCCCTGTAGGACTTGTCTTAGAACTGGACAATTGCTTTTATGTTCCTTCGTTGATAAAGAACATCATTTCTATTTCTTGTTTAAATAGAAATGGGTATCATTTGACTTTTAGTAACAATTGTTGTTACATAACTTTGAATGGAGTTCTTTAAGGGACTGGAACTTTAAGCAATGGTGTTTATACGTTGGACGTATCCAGTGATATTTTCAATATCGAAGCGAGCAACAAGCGTGCTCGAAAAGATAATCAATTAGACTCCTACATGTGGTATTGTCATCTTGGCCATGTAAGCAAGAAACGCATGTCCGAATTACACCGATGTGGAATTCTGGAATCGTTTGAATAGGATTCATACGATACATGCGAATCATGCTTAAAAGGCAAGATGACTAAGTTACCTTTTACTGGAAAAGGTGAACGAGTGGGAGAGTTACTAGGTCTAATACATACTGATGTATGTGGACATATGTCAACTCAAGCTTTAGGAGGCTATAGCTACTTCATTACCTTCACCGATGATCACTCACGGTTTGAGTATGTGTTCTTGATGAAACACAAGTCTGAAGCCTTTGAAAGGTTCAAAGAATTCAGAAATGAAGTAGAGAAACAACATGACAAGAGTATTAAAATACTTCGATCGGATCGAGGTAGTGAATATTTAAATCAAGAGTTTCTTGATTATCTAAGAGACAATGGCATATTGTCTCAATGGACTCCGTCATATACCACAAAGATAATGGTGTATGAGGCGAATCTTAGGACCTTGTTGGACATGGTCAGGTCAATGATGAATCATGCGACTCTTCCCAAGTCCTTTTGGGGCTATGCACTTCAGACAGCTGTTTACTTGTTAAACAGAATGTCTACCAAGGAAGTCTCAACTACTCCATATGAGATATGGAATAGTAAGAAACCTCATGTATCTTACTTGAAGATATGGGGTTGTCCTGCTTATGTGAAGCGGACTGTATAAGATAAATTGGATGCTAAGTCTGATAAATGTCTATTTATTGGATACCCTAAGGAAACAAGAGGTTACCAATTCTATCATCCTGTGGAACAAAAGGTGTTTGTTTCAAGGCATGCTGTGTTTCTAGAGAAAGAGTTTCTCTTGCAAGAAAACAGTGGGAGTGTCGTCGAGCTTGAGGAGGCTCGAGAGACTCAAATAGACATTGATGAGATACCTGGTGAAGCACAACAGTCGACAACTCATAGTGATGAGCAATCGACTGGACCTATTATAACACCACATCTTCGTAGATCTGGTAGAACACGCAATATTCCTGAGAGATATGGATTTCTCGTAAGTGAATCGAACGACGTGTTACTCATTGATGATGAGGAGCCTACCAGTTATGAAGAAGTGCTGACAAGTTCAGAAAGGGATAAGTGGCTTGGTGACATGAAGTCGGAAATGGATTCCATGTATGAAAACCAAGTTTGAAACTTGGTTGACTCACCTGAAGGCATAAAGCCTATAGGGTGCAAGTGGGTTTTCAAGAAGAAAACCGACATGGATGGTAATGTGATTACCTATAAGGCTAGATTGGTGGCGAAAGGATATCGTCAAAAGCAAGGTGTTGATTATGACGAAACCTATTCACCGTAGCTACGCTTAAATCCATTCGGATGCTCTGGCCATAGCGGCTCATTATGATTATGAGATATGGCAGATGGATGTGAAAACAGCTTTCCTTAATGGAAACCTGCTCGAGGACGTGTATATGATACAGCCTGAGGGTTTCACATCGGTTGATAAAACCAAGGTATGCAAATTGCGACGATCCATTTATGGATTGAAGCAAGCATCCAAGAGCTGGAATATCCGTTTTGATGAGACAATCAAAAAGTTTGATTTCTCACAAAATCCAGACGAACCTTGTGTGTACAAGAATGTTAGTGGGAGTGCAATCGTATTCCTAGTATTATATGTCGATGACATATTACTTATAAGAAACGATGTTTCAGTCTTACAGTCAGTTAAGGTTTGGTTATCCAAGACATTCTCCATGAAAGACCTGGGAGAAGCAACCTACATCCTCGGGATTAAGATCTATAGAGATAAATCGAAACGGTTGCTTGGTCTTTCGCAGTCTACATATATAGACCGAGTACTAAAGAGGTTTAGCATGTCTCAGTCTGGGTATGTATTCACCTAGAATGGAGGCGCAATAAGTTGGAAAGGTTCCAAGCTTGACGCTATAGCGGATTCTGCCACTAAGGCAGAATAGATTGCGCGGGAAGCAAAGAAAGCGAAGCGGTTTGGATCAAGAAGTTCATCTCTCGAACTTGATGTGGTCTCATCAATGATCCAAACATGTGCTTCGCCGCTATCATCTTATCAGAGAGATCATCAGTAGGAACGAAATACAAATCGAGAAAATTCCCACTGAAAGGAACTTAGCGGATCCTTTGACTAAGGCATTACCTCAAAGTATGTTTGAGGGTCATGTTAGAGCTTATGGTATTGGATACCGTAGCGATTGGCATTAGGCCAAGTGGGAGTCTGTTAGTAATATATGAGAGATGTCCTAAGGCAATCGCCTTATGTATGAACCATTTATACGATAAATGAAGATTCACTATTTGAGTATACATGTTTTATGTATTTGATTGGATCTTAAACTCATTTACTGAATGTCCACGATACGATTCACAGCATGAGAGAATTTGTGATTGATTCTACATACGCGCAATTGTGATGTATCGGAATTATCCCTAGTCGATGAATTGATGGATTTGGACACCATCAATTCTGTCGAGACTAGCACGAGGTATACTCCTTGGTGTATCCAAGCAGCTGATTCTCACTAGCTGGAGACATAGTGATGTCCGGAGTTAATCGTGGATGCTAGTTATGGTAACTAGTTCATTGGAGTGACCAGCCGTAAGACTTCATATGGTTCTCTGCATATATAGATATGTCAATGAAGTTCTTACTGTAGTTTAAGTGCGATGTTCCTTTGACTTGCGGTATTCAAGTCATCTTGATCATGGAGACTTATGCTTTGACATCTTAAGCAAACATCTCTAAGGAGATGTGGACCCGGGATGATTGGGTATAAGTCGAAGTGATCGAAGGTGTTTGAATAGCCTATAAAGGATTCACCACTCTTTGCGAGGAGATGTATACCCATGGCCTCTCGTCGGATTGTTACTAAAGTCTTTGGCTAAAGCATTACATGTTTAGAGTAAAGTACTCTTCGATACATGTGCAGTAACTAAAATCCGTAGAACGAGGAAATGATACTTGGACTAGGTGTGACGTAGTCAGCCTAGTGGGGACTGACACTATAGACCATGTCCTGAACCAAGTGGGTATAAGATGAGTGAAGGGAATGGGGCACGAATCATTCGAGCTGCTGAAGGGTTTCAGAAATAGTTCTAGATCAACCGTTGATCTTTTTGGTTAATTGGGGATCATGATGCACTACTAGGTGTCACTTATGATCGTTCTATAATTAATGGTTAATTATAGACGGTCAACATAAACCGAGAACCTATTTGGTCACATGTACAACGAGCGTAATCCGAAGGATTTAAAACGAGCTTGAGAATGGGATTCTCAGACCGAGAGAAATAAAGTTTGGTTAGACCAAACATGGAGCGAGCATGAAATCGTTTCAGTCGCAATGGAAGCGTGGATGGGCCGAGTCTTATGAAGACATAATGGATGAACCAAAATGGTTTGGTTCTAATCCAATGGAGGAGAATAAACCAAAGAGTTTGGTTTATTTTAAACGAATGAATCAAAAGTTGGTTCGGTTCATTTTAACTTAAAATAAACCATCATGGTTTGGTTTATTTTAACTTATCTTAATGGAGCGGGTTAACGGGTCTAATGGTTATGATCCAATAATCATTAAGAGAATTAGTTCTCTATAAAAGAGGGCTTAAGGGATAATTAAGCCCTAATCCAAAAACCCTAGCTCCATTGCCGCCCACCTCATCCCCTCTAAGAGTTGGCGCCAACCTCCATTGCCGCCCAACCTCTTGTGCCACCGTCCAAGTTGTTGTTGCTCCAAGCTAGGTGATCCTCCGGCGACCCTCCGGTGATCTCCTTTAGGTTTGGCATCAAGGTGAGCTTTATCTTCCCTTGGTTGGCCGGCGCCTATCTCCTCCACCAAAGCTGTCCAGTTTTCTGGACAACTTGTTCTCCTCTCGTCGGAGCGTCGTTTGGACGACGGTTAGAGCTCCGACAGCGGCTAACTTACCGGGGATTCGATCTCCGGTAATCCTCTGAGGTGGAGGACGAAAGATTCGTCAATCGGTTGACGAATACCTCTCCGGAGAAGCGAGTTTTGAGACTCGTTTTTGGATCCGAATTTGGATTCGGATCGTCATCATCTCTCGATCACGTCGTCTTCAACACGAGGCTAGTAACCCGTACGAAGACAAAGCTCGTGGCTTAGCGAAGTCATCCAGAGGATACTCGGCGTGGATACGGATAGAGACGATTCTAGCGAGGATCGTTCCGGTTGATGTCGTTCCCGCTACACGTCATACGAAAGGTATACGTAGTTAAATTTCCTTTATTGCAAAATTTAAATTTACGGTTATGTCTACACATGTTGTACTATGCATACGTGTGATGTATGTGTTGTAATAAATGTAGATTTATTATTTTTATTTCTTCCGCTATGCACATGTTTGCGAAACATGTTCGAACACACACACGTCGCGGTGCCGGAAACCCAACACCGTACATCATCTATTCGACGACTAATCAAGGAAAAGAGTTAGGTTGCTTGAACAACAAATTTGTTCAAGAGACCACTCGAATCGAATAGCACGATGATGGATCAGTTGCTTGGATAATCCGTCTTCGTCAAGGATTAATTTTTTTTAATCCGGGGACGTAGATAGGATCGCCATGCACGGGCGACCGAAGCGAGAAGCAATTCCTTACAAGTGGTATCAGAGCCATGGTTTCTGGTTTTGTATGTTTTAGATTCGGTTACTTTTATGCACTTATCATATATTATGTGTGTCGGATAATAATAAGATGTGCATAGGCTAACTTTTTGGTTACGGGTATAAGATCCAACTATTATGGTCATATGTGTGTGTGTGATTTGATGTGTGTAATTGTAATATTATTTGAATCCTCGGGGTTGACAAGGCTAGTATTTAATTTTTGTAATTAAGTATGACATTGTTTAGCCACTCTTTTATTTTAATTTACTTTTGATCTAGATTTCATGTACACTCATTTGTGAAGTATAGGATCGATGGAAGTAAATTAAAATAATTTTTCTCGGCTCGGATCTCTGGATGGCTGGTACATGGCGTAGGGAGGAGCAGACGAGATGACGACACGACGGGAGGCATATTAGAAAACAAAAGTCATAATAGTTGGAAAATATTTTTCATATTTATTGCTTCTTGTTTGATATGCATGTTGTGTGCTAGGAAAATTCCTCATTTTAAATTACTAAGTGGAAGAGGGATATTTTTTTAAAAATTTCCATGACCTCTATTATAATTTGACATGTGATGCAAACAAACTTGCGCATCGGCTCTAAGTGTCTTCCTCCCCATCGGATGAGTTTGTTTTGTGGATCACTAGGTCAAATATGATTATAGAAAATTATTTAGGAGCATATGTACTTCTCCATCGGAAGGCATATAATCCGAGATAATTGTCTTAGTATCGGGTAATGGTGAACACTTAGATGCAAATAGGAGTATCCTCCCCATCAGAGTCACTGCTTTTATTTGCAAGGCCGAAGAGAAACCAACTATTAATTTTATTTGTCAAAAAGTAAAGTTGACAGGATAATAAAACACTACAACAAAAATTCAAATAGACAACGGTGAAAAACCGTTGTCTATGATCCAAAAAATCTGTGGTAAATCGACCCGTTGTGAAAAGTAGGATGCTCAAAGACAACAATAAAAAACCGTTGTCGATTTAAAGAAAAGACAACAGTTTTTAACCATTGTCTTCAAGCGCTCCACTTTTCACAACAGGTCAATTTACCATGTATTTTTTAGATCATAAACAATGATTTTTCACCGTTGTCTTTCAATTAAAATTACAACAGATTATAACCGTTGTCTTTGAGCGTCTTATTTTTCTCAAAGCATAGATTTATTATAATTTTTTGAGTCATAGACAATGGTTATTAATCGTTGTCATTTCTCAATGATTACTCTAGAGAAAAATAAACTGTTGTCGATTTATAGTATTGTATTTTTAATATAAATTATACAATATAAAAAAAATTTATAGAAAACACATATACACTCGCACTTGTAGCAATGTAAAGTACAAAATCACATCATCCCATTTTAAATGATCACTCTGAAAAACATATATAAAAAAATAATGTAACAAAACAACTACACATCATATGCTTAGTACTGCACCAAAAGTATTATGAATAATAACCAAAACATTTATAGATTACTACATCTGACCAAAAGAGATATATACACTTAAATCTCCTAATCATCAGATATGTGATCTTGTATGCATTCAGCCCACTCCGAACGTACTTCATCAATTTCCTTTACATCTATCACAGATTTTGCGAATTGCATGTGAATAAATGAATGAAAATATAATTAAATACTTTAAGTACTATGTGATAATTAATTGCACAAATCATTTTACAAATATGTATCAATAAGAAAATTTACAAATATGTCTAATATTACTATTGGTCGTAGGGAAGACTTGTCAATGGATGCGGCGCCTTCAATTAAATCTCTCATATATCGCAAAATAAAATAACCGCATTGAACTCCATCCGATTGAAGGGGAACCTGTGATGAAAAAAATTATAGAAATTATGCATAGATTTTCACAAAGCTTTTCTCAACGAGAATTAACACAAGAAAGTATATGATTCATCATTCTAATAACAATAACAATAACAAATAACAAATAACTTGATTATATAAATGTCACTAAATAATTTACATCTACTTTAACAAATAACAAAAGAAAGTATGTGATTCACATCTATTTTAACAAAAATATTACTAAATAATTACTCCTCAAATTATATAAGCTCCCCACAATGTAAAATATATCTTGATTATTTCTCACAAAAGTTGTTTCTTTCCGTATTTGTCAATCTCTGTGTTGAACAATTTCAAGTCCCTTCATAAAATCATAAGAGATTATAGACTTTTAGTGCATCTAGTATGTATAAAAAAATTATAATAAATATTGATAACATTTTCCTACTAAAATTTACATCTTCATAACATTCTTCCAAGTATCATCACAACATTCCCCAAATAGTTTCAAACAAACATAAGTTGACAAAAAATATAATTATAAAGAAATTGCAGGGCCGCTACAGATGCATTAAACAGTGATTAAATAATTTTACTAACTAGAAAAGCTAGTGATCAAATAGAAGCAACTCATACACTGAGAAGTGAGGATAAAAAAAGGGCAGTTCCAAGAAATTGAGAAGTAACGACCAAGGTTTTCTATAAATATGGCCATCTGATTTTGTCATAGATAAGATTCAGATGTAGAAACACAATAGTGAATTGTGCAATTATAGATAAACTTTCTAGGATGCCAAGGCTACAAAATTAATTGAGACTGTGTGCACCTAAGACTAGAAATTGATAATCCTTGATCCAAAGCCTCTTTGCAAACATGTGAACCAATGAAACCATTGCTACCCAGTAGAAGTAACTGTCATGAGAAGCATAGAAATTAGAATTAAAAAAAAAGGAACTAGAAAAAAGGTTTACAAACATAATCAAATAAAATCAAGCAAAACAAAGTCACCTTTTCTAACGGTGGATTGATAACAGTATTTATCGTGGTACCGTTACAAATTAATTGCCAAACCCTCTTGACGTTAATATAGCATAGAGAACGATCCGAATCATTTTCCAATAAGTGTAATTGATAGTATAGTAATCTTAGGATACTAATTATTGCTTGGGCTCTTCCATTGTAAATAGAGGTTGGGATTTAAAATACTAAGTCTACTAAACGAAAGACAATGCAAGTAATCAAAACTCTAATCTAACTAAACTACAATTGTGATGAAATTTAAGAAAACATAAAATAGAGCATTCAACGAAAAGCATCCAAATAAAAGAACAACCTTAATGCCACAAATAAATCCTAACTAGTGAAAGAGACATTTCATCGAACACGTAGTAGACATGAGACAATGTAAACTAATTTCTCCTCTATTGTGTCCCATGCATCTGTCGGCTGATCCTAATACTGAGAATCTTATAGTACAAGGCTTGGAAAGATAATTAACAACAAAGCATGCAATGCTGCTTGATTAAGTCAATATAAATAATTTGACTTACATCACTATAAGGATCTCATCCTTCAAATATTCACAAATAGCCTTCCGAAGGTGCTTGACTGCCTGGTCGTCCATTGCTGCTATAGAATAAAAGCTTGGCATGAAATATACCTCTGCTTCAGAGAATCCCTGTGCATGCTCTTGCAGTATTTGAAGAGTTTCTTTTGTTTTGGCAGCATCATTGGAAAAAGCATTAATCATAACATTCATATAGAGCTCCTTGAAATAACTGAAATAAAGACCAAATGATAATAAACCATCTAACAGTATGTATACATCTACCGGTGAATAACAAAACATGCATTTACAAGAAATGATGTACATCTATTGTAGTTTTTAAGTATTTATTAAATTTGAGACAATGATTTCGATTAAAAAGAGGCATTTAATGCCAAGTGCACATAGAAATAAGATGGAAACCTGGACAGAATGAGCTCAGGTATCCATCCCATATGCTGAAGCTTGTTGGAGATGCTTATTGCATCATTTATGCCTGCTTTACTCCATGGGCGATCATGATCTGTATGAAAATTTGAGATATTGGCATCGTCAGATCTCAGAAAAACTAAAAACAAGGAACTTTCAAAGTACAATCATAGAAAATCCCCTACTGATGTAGGAAACTTCAATTTAAGTGCAATTTATCCAGTTGGGTAAATCACCAATTCCTATAAATAATTGTTCATGGATTGTCTTTTGCATTTTATCTCCAAGTTGTTCTAACCGTTTTAAACATTTATTAACTGAGCAAGGTTGAAAAATACATGGAGTAAGTCGTTTTGAATTCAAAAACCCAATTTTGGCAACATCTACAATATTTAGATTTCAATTACCTCAAAAGAAAGGGAATATGGATCGCTAGACAATAGAAACCCCACAAAATGAATAAATTATGTAGGCTATTCATTTCAGATCCCAGATTTCAGTCCAGGGTTAAGATAGATAGGTAAATCGGAGGCAGCGAACAAAGGAAAAGGGAGGGTTTTAATTGAAACCTTTCGTGAACCGATCGTTGAGCCTGCTCTCAGCGTGATGGAGGAGAATAAGCCGGGGCAGAGGGAGAGTGGCAACGTGGAAGCACTGGGTCCGACGAGTTGTGTGATTTGGAGAAGGGAAAAATAGTGTAGGAGTTAGAGCGGCAGCAGAGAAGCCTACTCACTCTCGTTGTTATCATCAAACCGGCGAAAATGAAATGAGGAAGAAGAAAAGGCATCGAGGAGACGGCCAGTGACAATGGAAATTCGTCGCTAAGCTGGGCTCGCGAAGAGGGGCGGCGGATGGGAAAAGAGCATGGTATAAAATTAGGTTTTAGGGATTTAAATATCGAGGTAATTAAATCACTCAATAATTTGATAATCTAAATAGCTCTATAAAAACTTTCAATGAGAAAGAAAATATCATCATTAAAAGTATATCCATACCATCCGAAATAAAAAAAAAAGTCATCCTTAATGAAAGAATCAACGATAGGACAAAATATCATCGTTAATATGTATACATTAACGATGGATATTAAATCCCATCACTATTGAACCGCTAATAATGATAGTATTTTGATACCATCAGTAAATTTCGACATTAAAAGTAGTTTTTTTTGAAGTGGTATATACTAAGAAATATACTCATAGAAAATGCTTCTTATAAAATATTATATTTTACTAATAAAAAAAACAAAGACAACGCTATTTAAAAACCGTTGTCATTGATTAAACAAAAAAAATGCTAATATACAACTTTTTTACAAAAAAACATTGTTTATGATAATTAGAAAGAAAAAAAGACAATGCTTTACCCTAAAAGCATTGTTAAATTAAAAACAACAACGCTTTTTATAAAAAGCAATGTCTTTTAAGTGTTGTCTATTACGTTTTTTTATTGTAGTGTAATCTTATATATTTATAAAATAAAAAAAAACTTATTTTCAATAATTTAAAAAAAATAGTATTAAAAATAAATAAAATAATTTTTATTTGTATTAAAAATATTTTAAAATTAATAATTATTATTAACGAATTATATTATACTTCTACTAATTCAATTACACCATTATAATTTTATTGACAACGATTTATAACCGTTGTATTAGTATTACAACAACAACCGTTTTTTATCGTTGTATCAAATATTGTGAAAACCTTCTCATTGACAATAGTTCATTACATTGTTGTCCCAACTATTGTTAAGATAAAAATAAAAATTATTAAAGACAACAGTTTTAGAAAACCGTTGTGAATTGTGTTGTTGATTAAAAAAAATACACTCAACGACAACGGATAGTGTTAAACCGTTGTCTTTTGTGATATATGGGCGCTCAAAGACAACAGTTTTGTCAAAAACCGTTGTCTTTTACCAAAATTACAATGGTTTTTTCAAAAACCGTTGTCTTTGTGGTGTTGTCTTTTAGTATTTTTATTGTAGTGAAATTAATGGGTAAAATCTTCTCTTACAAATGTAGAATTCGTATACGTCCATACTATCATAGCATACGATATTCTCGGTGTTCTGAGGTGTAGGTTGATTTTAAAATTTTATTGTTTGAGAAATCAATAAATTTTTGAAATCTAATGTTTTGATCTATGTGATTCTTAGGTTTTTCAAAAATGACTTTCAACTCACTTGCTGTGATACTAAAGGAAAATAAACTTACTGGACCTAGCTATGTGGATTGGAAAAGAAATCTGGATATAATCTTGACTGCTGAGGAGTACAAGTATGTACTTCTCGAAGAGTGTCCTCCTAAGCCTACGGATGATTATGGAGAAAAGGAGAAAGAGAGTTATAAGAAGTGGATAAAGCCTAATGAGATGGCACGGTGTTATATTTTGGCTTCTATGTCAAATGTATTGCAACATCAGCATAAAGTCATGCCTACTGCTTATGACATGATGCTCAATCTCACGAAACTTTTCGGACACCAGAATCAGGCTTCACATGATTGAGGGAACACCCGTGAGGGATCATGTTCTCAAGATGATGGCTGATTTGAATGAGCTGGAAGTCCTTGGAGCTAAGATTGATGGGGAAACCCAGGTCGATATCATTCTCCAATCTCTATCTAGGAGTTTTGAGCAGTTTCTCCTGAACTACACCATGAACATGAGGTTGTATTCATTGGTGGAGCTTCTGACAGAACTCCAGGCGGCAGAATGACTTTTTCGTCAGAGTTCTCAGGCTCAGACCATGGTTGCTCAGAAGGTTTCTACTTCTAAGCTGAAAGACAAGAAGAAGAAGAAACATTATGGAGCAAAGGTGGCGGGAGGATCTTAGGGAGGAGTGAAGAAGCTGAAAGGCAAGTGCTTCACTTGCAAGCAGATTGGACATTGGAAGAAGGACTACCCCAACCGGAAGCAGAACAAAGGTATATATTTTGGTATAGTCGTTGAAACATGTTTAGCGGTGTTATCTATTGGCACCTGGTGTGTAGATACGGGAGCCACTGATCATGTCTGCAATACTTTGTAGGGGTTCCAAAAAACCAGACGACTAACTGAGGGGGAGATTACCGTTTACTTGGGTAATGCTATGAAGGTGGCGGCTATTGCAGTGGGTAATGCTTATTTATCTTTTGATAGGAATAAAACTTTGGTTCTGAAAAATTGTCTTTATGTACCTTTATTTCGAACCAAAAGCTTGGTTCGGCTTGTTTTAACTGATTAAAATTTGGAAAACACCATCAATTCCAAGGCCGACTTAGCTTTTGTATACTCTCGCATAGCAATACGCAACTGATGATGGAAAATTTATATACCCTTGAACCAAAAGCTCCCACGATGCAAATAGAAGTAAATAACTCATCTTCTAAATCTAATAAGAGAAAAGAACCTTCGAAAATGAACCAAATGTATCTTTGGCATCTAAGGTTAAGTTATATTAACCTAAGTAGAATTCAAAGGTTGATTGCTGATGGACCTCTGGGTTCATTAGTGGTGGAAGATTTCCCAACTTGCGAATCTTGCTTGGAAGGTAAAATGACCAAGAGGACTTTTAAGGCCAAGGGGTATAGAGCCAAAAATGTGTTGGAATTGGTTCATTCTAATTTGTGTAGTCCTATGTCTATCCAGGCTAGAGGTGGTTTTGAATATTTTATATCTTTTATAGACGATTATTTAAGATATGGATACATTTACTTGATGCGCCGCAAGTCTGAATGTTTTGACTGGTTCAAAGAATTCAAGAATGATGTGGAGAAACGTTAAGGTAAAAGTATCAAGACACTACGATCTAATCGTGGTGATGAGTACCTCTTGGAAGAGTTTAGGAATTACTTATCAGAGACCGGGATTCAATCCCAATTGTCTGCACCTGGCACACCCCAGCAGAATGGTGTAGCGGAGCGAAGGAATAGGACTCTTATGGAGATAGTTAAATTGATGATGAGTTATTCTGAGTTACCAGATTCGTTATGAGGGTATGCTCTGGATACGACAGTGTATATTCTGAACTTAGTACCATCTAAATCAGTGCCTTCTACTCCCACAGAATTGTGGACTGGTCAAAAGCCTAGTCTGAGACATATTCGGATTTGGGGGAGTCCAGCACAAGTGCTGAAGGCAGATGCTGGTAAGTTGGAACCTCGTACAGAAGTGTGCATGTTCATAGGCTATCATAGAGGAATGAAAGGTGGTTTGTTCTATAGTCCTAGAGATCAAAGGGTGATCGTTAGCACGAACGCCAGATTTTTAGAGGAAGACTATGTGATGAACCACAAGCCCATGAGTAAGATTGTTTTGAAGGAATTGAGAGGGGAAGTCACTACTTCAGTACCACCGGTACAAGAGGATATAACACAAGTGACTGCACCACGTGTCACAGAGGATACAGAGGTGATACCTCGTCGTAGTGGGAGGGGTGTTAAACAACCTGATAGATTTATGTTCTTGGGAGAATCTTCTGATTTGGTCCCTGGCGAACATGAACCTGATCCCTGGACATATGATGAGGCAATCCAAGATAAAGATGCGGTATCTTGGCAAAGTGCGATGAATTTTGAGATAGAATCTATGGATTCAAATCAGGTCTGGGAGCTAGTAGAACCACCCAATGATGTAAAAACCATTGGATGCAAGTGGATCTACAAAAGAAAGAGAGGAATAGACCTTCAAAACAAGGCTTGTTGTGAAAGGGTATACTCAGAAAGAGTATATCAATTATGAGGAGACCTTTTCGTTGGTAGTCATGCTTAAGTCTATCCGGATTCTCTTATGTATTGCTGCTCATATAGATTATTAGGTGTGGCAGATGGATGTAAAGACAGCTTTCCTTAATGGAAGTCTTGAGGAAAACATCTATATGGAGCAACCAGAGGGATTCATTGCAAAGGGCAAAGAGCATCTTGTGTGCAAACTTAATCGGTTCATTTATGGATTGAAGCAAGCTTCGAGATCTTGGAACATCCACTTTGATGAGGTAATCCAGTCTTATGGATTTATTCAAAGTCTGGAAAGTCTGGATGAGTCTTGTGTATACAAGAGATGTGACGGAAACGTAGTGGTATTTCTTGTATTGTATATATATGACATTTTGTTAATTAGCAACAATGTCAAAGTGTTATCAGACGTAAGGGTATGGTTGTCCAGACAGTTTGATATGAAGGACTTGGGAGAAGTGGGACACATCCTTGGGATCAAGGTTATAAGGGATCACGGGAAAAGGATGTTGTGCTTATCTCAAGCTTCATACATAGACACTATTTTGGCTTGTTTTAGTATGCAGAACTTCAAGAAAGGTTTTATACCTTTTAGGCATGGGGTACCTTTATCTAAAGAGTTGTGTCCTAGAACCAGACCCGCCCAAGGTCCGGGTTGGACCCGGATGCGACCCGAAATTGGACCGTGGTCAACGGTCCGATTAACTGGGTCAACGGGTTTGACCCGGACCCGTGACCGGACCCCCTAATTGGCGGTCCGGTCACGTTTTTTAAAAAACCGAACCGTCGATTTTTTTTATAAAAAAAATGAATGCCCACGATTTCATGGCCGTTGTGCAACGGCCGACCCGCCAGGTCGGCCCGAACCGGACCCGACGGGTCGACCGTTTTATTTTTTAAAAAAAAATTATATGGCCACAATTTCGTGGCAGTTGATGATCAACGACCACGAAATCGTGGCTGTTGTGCAACGGTCGATCCGTCGGGTCGGCCCGACCCGGACCCCGCGGGTCGGCTTTTGGAAAAAAAAATTTAATGCTTTTTTTCCTATAAATTCTCCTCCACTCCCTTTCATTTTTTCACAAATCACAACTTCTCTTCTCTAATTCTCATTGCCTCATTTGCTCTCAAGTCTCAAGTCATATTTTTACAGATGTCTGGAGTCGGATCAAGTCGTAAGGGTGCGACCAGTGCCAAAGGAAAGGGAAAGAGCATAATGCCACCACCGCCCAAGTCTGAGTTCGAGCAAGGCGGCGATTCACCTCAATTCGATATCGGTGACTATGATCTTGATATTTCCGGTGATGAATATCAAATACGTCATCATCATCAAAGTCAAGAAAGTAGGAGCAATACATCTAGTACGATGGTGGGTTCTACGGCTACAAGACCAACTCGAGTGCCTCGCCCGACATCCGATATCTTCACCAAACATTTCGAAAAAGTAACGCTCCCTTCCGGTGATATGCAAGCAAAATGCAAATATTGTTCGAAATATTACAAATTTCAACAAGGAGGAGGTTACGGAACTCTTACTTGACATGTGGAGAGAAATCATCCGGTGGAAATTGGTATCGATCGTTCTCAAACTCAAATTCCGACATTCACTTCTCAATCGGGTTGGGGTAACGAATCTAAACTTTTTAAATTTGACAAATCTAGATTTAGAGAATAAACTGCTAAATTTTGTGCTATTGAACAACTTTCTTTTAGTTTTAGTGATAAATTATCTTTTGAAAATTACCTTTCTACAAGTGCAAATCCTTCTATTAAATGTATCCCAAGAAATACTCTAAGACACACACTTTTAAAATTAGTCTTAGAACAAAAAAAAGAATTGATTAAAGAATTTTTTAGTTTAAAAAGTAAAGTTTCTTTGTATTCCAATATTTGGAGTGATCATTGACAAAGTTGTTCATATATGGGTATTACTTGTCATTCGATTGATAATAATTGGAACATTCAAAAAATATTGCTAGCATATAGATGTTTTAACGAAACACACATGACACAAAATATTTCACAACTTATTTTTGTTATTTTAGAAGAATATGGTCTCACTTCTAAAGTTTTTTTAATTTCTTTGGATAATGCTAGTGTAAATACCTCTAGTATTAGTGAGCTTATTGATATATGTAAACCATCAATAGGTGGAAGATTTTTTCATATTAGGTGTACATGTCACATTTTAAATTTGTGTGTTCAAGATGGACATGAAAATTTAGAATCACATATTCAACCAATTAGGAGTGCAATTCATTATTTATGAACACATCCTCAAGTTATGAAAGAATGGAGAAAATTTTGCAAAATAAATGGTATGAAGGCTAAACGGTTTGCACGTGACATCCCAACTCGTTGGAATTCTACTTACAAATTGTTGTTATCTACTTTTGAATACAAAGATTTATTATGTATATTTTTTCATCAACATCTTTAATCACGTGATATTTATTTGTTTTCAAATCAATGGAATATATGCACTAGTATTTGTGAAATTTTAAAAGTTTTTAGTGATGCTAGTGACCAATTATCCGGTGTTTATTATCCAACTTCACATTTAGTTTTAACACACTATTGTAATATTGCATGTATTTTTAATAAACATATTCAATCAAATGATAATTATTTATCTCAATGTATTTATTTAATGAAAGAAAAATGGGAAAAATATTTCTTAAACATTCCTGAAATATTTTTTTGTGCTTTTGTTTTAGATCCTAGACTTAAATTAGATGGTTTGCAAGATATGTTAGCATTATATTATGAATCTTTAAGCCCTATTACCGAAACTGCTCCTAATATTTCTTTGATTTTGTTTAATATTAAAACTCATTTACATGATATTTATAATGAATATAACATTAAATATGGTGAACAAACTATTAGACATGAAATACATCAATCCACTACAACTAGTATTATTACTTCTAAACTTACTAAAGCACAACTGTTATTAAGGGAACTGACTAAACGTCCACGAGGATCCTCAAGTTCCAGTCAGGAACTAGAGAATTATTTTACCACTTCTTTTGAGTTTAGTGATGCAGATGAAGAAAGCTTCGACATTCTAAAATGGTGGTCACAAAGAACTCAAATATTTCCAATCTTATCTATAATGGCAAAAGAAATTCTAGCTTGTCCAGTTTCAACGGTTGCAGTGGAACAAGCTTTTAGTATCGGAGGAAATACATTGGACGAGAGACGTTTTAGCTTAAGGACAAAAATTTTTGAAGCACAATGTTTACTCAATGATTTGTCAAAAGCTGCATGTCGAACCCAACATATTAAAAGTGACGAAGAAGACCAAGACGAAACAGAAGGAACATCCGAAACTACGACGACGGGAGGAAATACCGAATACGATTGAAATTGATTGAATATAATGAAAATTGAAATGTAATTGATTTTTTTTAATTGTAATTGGTTTTTTATTTAAGTCCAAGATGTTGAAATTTGAGATGTAATATATTTTTTATTGAGATAATAAAATATTTAATAGAGTTTTTATAAGTTCAATTGTGCAATTTTTTTATTTCAATTATTTACATCATTCTTTAAATTTTTATTTATTTAACTAAGACGGCGATTAACCTGATCGGACTCGGACCCGGACTGGACCCGGACCTGGACCCGGACCCGAGACCGGACGGACGAACCGTGGTTCCACAACCCGACCATCCGCCACGCGCGGGCGGTTAAGAGTCGATATTTTGTCAACCCGACCCGACGCAGTTCACCAGACGGTGTGGCCAGGTCTACCTAGAACATCAAAGGAGATATAGGAAATAAAGGCGGTTCCTTATGCTTCGACGGTAGGAAGCCTCATGTATACTATGTTATGTATTAGTGCAAATATCTGTTTTGCCATGGGCATGGTTAGCAGATATCAAAGTAATCTAAGACAGGGACATTGGACTGCGGTAAAGCATATATTGAAGTACCTGAGAAGGACTAGGGATTATATGCTGGTATACCAGGCATATCAATTACTCCCTATGGGTTACATAGATTCTGACTTCCAATCAGATAGGGATAACAGTAAATCTACCTCGGGTTTTGTATTTACTTTTGGAGGTGGAGCCATTGTATGGAGGAGTATCAAGTAGAAATGCATGGCGGACTCCACCATGGAAGCTGAGTATGTGACAGCCTCTGAGGCAGCCAAAGAAGTTGTATGGCTCAGGAACTTCTTGATGGACTTGGATGTGATTCCTGGTTTACGCAGAACTATCACAATTTACTGTGATAACAGTGGTGCAATTGCAAACTCGAAGGAGTCACGAGCCCATAAGATAAGTAAACACATAGAGCGCAAGTACCACCTGATACGAGAGATCGTAAAGCGAGGAGAAGTTGTTATAGCCTAGATTGCATCAAAGGATAACCTGGTAGATCCTTTCACTAAAGCCCTTACAGCGAGAGCTTTTGATAAGCATGTGGAGGGAATGAGAATCAGATGTATGACAATATGAGGATAGCATAGTCTTTTAGTATAAGTGGGAGATAATTGGGATGTATACTGAAAAGTCTATTCTTTGTATGAAAATCTTTATTTTTGAAATAAGAATCACATGATCATTGTTTGCATATTTATGGTTATGCATATTGTCTGATATATTACATTGTAGATAACATGGTGTGTGGTGTCACACGAAAGATCATGTTATCAGTTCCTTGTAGAGTATAAGTAGAGGCTCACAACCGAGATGGTTTTGGACAAACCATTGGTATGGTTGTAGTGTAATTTGGTATTGGTTTGTCTTAACCATAGAATTACACTAGTATACTTTGTGTGTATTGAGCAGAACTAACTTAGAGGTGATTCTATTTATTGCTGATTACATAATTGAATCAGACCTCGGATATTATCGTGTACATGCTTTTATTCCCGATATAATAACGGGCACATATACTTAGTATTTATTTCTTTGATTTACCGATGGGCGAGATTTATAGATTAAATCGATAGATTCGATGAATTGGAAAATGATATTATTTACATGGTGTGCCGTTGATTATAGGAGGAAACCATGTCCTATGCATTAGGATGATGATGTCCCCTTGAGGAGCTCATAAGGATCATCATGTAAACCTTGCAGGTGGACTTAGTCTGACATGATGATGAGGTTGAGTGGTACTACTCATGGAGTTAGATGTTGATTAATTAATTGACGGACACTCAATATCTTAAACACGGGGAGACATTTGTACAATTAATATATGGAACCCATATTTATTTATGGGGGTTGGTGAGGTAGATCAATGATAATCCTCTAGTGGAATGGATTATCATTAATGGATCAGATTTTATGTGGGCTAGATCCATTGGGTGACCAAGATCCAACTCCTCCTCATGGTTCCTATTGTAGCCTATTAAAACCCTCATGAAACCTAGATCTAACGGACACGATTAAAAGGAGGTTTGGGCAAAATCTATAAATAGGAGGCAAAGGCTTGGGCAGCATGATAGAATTGGAATTCTAGGGTTTGCTCTTTGGCTTGGGCGGCAACTAATTACTTGGAGATTAGGGTTTGCTTCCAAAAGGCTTGGGCGGCAAGCTTGGTTTAGGGTTTGGGTGGAAGAAGCTTTTGGTTTGGCTTCCTAGGGTCGGCGGCAACAACTTGGAGATTAGGGTTTGTCTCTTGCTTCTCCTTGGTCGGTGCCACACTCATCCTCTCCATCTCCATTGTTGGTGCCTCCTTCTTTTCTCCTTGGCCGACGACAAGAGTTAGGTTTTTTTTCCTTGGAACTCTTGGCTGGCGCCCACACTCTATCCCTCTCCTTAGGGCCGGCGGACACCAACCTTGGTGGTTGGTGGTTGGCACAAGAAAGGAGAAGAAAGGGACCTTGATTATCTTCCTTTGTTCGGAGCGAATAAGAAAAGGAAGATTTGCGATCTAGGAGGTTTCAACTCTTGGAGGATCGTTGGCCACACAATGTCCAAGAGGAGGATAGGTCATACAATAGAAGATCAAGAGGTATACAAGAGGTATAATCTTGTTTGTTTTGATTTAGTTCTTTTGTATAATGCATGTGGTTAATTTACTTGGACCCCGAAGATAAACACAAAAATCGACGATCCGTACATCAATTATTCAGCGGCTAATCGAGGAAAAGAGTTAGGTTGCTTGAACAATAAATTTGTTCAAGAGACCACTCGAATCGAATAGCACAATGATGGATCGATTGCTTGGGTAATCCATCTTCGTCAATGATTATTTTTTTTTAATCCGGGGACATAGATAGGATCGCTATGCACGAGCGACCGAAGCAGAAAGAAATTCTCTACAGTTAGAAGGGGGATTGAATAACCCAAATCGTAGATGACAGAAATCGATCATTCTTGCATGATTGTCTACAATGATCGTCAATATGCACAGCGAAAATAATAGATACAAATATGAAATACAAATATACCACACAAGACACAATCGATATACGTGGTTCGGAACCTTAGGGTTCCTACTCCATGGGGTGAGCTCAACGAGCTCGAGTGATCAACACACCACTACTAAAACTCCTTTTCGACAACAAGTCGGAGGTGGAAAAACCTTTACAACACTTTGCTTTGATCACTTGCAAAGAAAATACAAAATACAAGGTAATACAAAAGTACAAGCAAAATACAAAGACAATACGAAATACAAGTAAAGAAAACTTTACAACACTTTGCTTTGATCACTTGCAAAGAAAATACAAAATACAAGGTAATACAAAAGTACAAGCAAAATACAAAGACAATATGAAATACAAGTAAAGAAAACTTTACAACACTTTGCTTTGATCACTTGCTTATTGCTTGCTTTGGTTTGCTCTTGAAGGTCTGGAATGCAGCAACAATTTCCCTCCAAAATCGCCCCAAAATGGTTGTGGAAATCCTCCCCAAGCTCTTCCTTTATACTTGTCTTGGGCTAATTTCGCGCCAATCAGTCGATTGCTCATGACCATTAGTCGACTGCTCTCGTAGTCGTTGTCTCACAATGGCTTAATCTACATTGGCAAATTTCCAACAGATAACCATCGATCCGATCATGCCCATCACCGATCGTGATCTAGCCATCGATCCGAGTGATCCGCAATCACCAACTTAAAACCCTTCGTAGCGCCCACCTTGATGGTCGATGCCATCCTCGGGCGATGATATATGCGACGATCGTACCGACTCTTGCAATGATCATTGGGCTAGAAATACTTCAGTCGAACATCGGTCGATAATTAGTTGACTTAGAGCAGTCGATTGGTACCTATACCAGTCGACTGTTGCCGGCTAAAAACTCAAAAAAACACTTGTTTCAGCATCGGACCGTCAAGTAAAACCTCAAAAAACATGTTTGATCATCCGACACACCCTTAGCCTAGACCTAAGCCTTCTAGCCACCTCTACTAGCTTCGTGCCTATCGGATCCCTCCAAGTCGTCCATGACTTGTTCATCCATGCGTGGATCCCTCCAAGTCATCCATACGCTAGCCTCCAGGTGCTTCCTTCGGCTATTGTAATGCTCTTGGTGTCTATACCTCCAAGGTACATATTGACTTACGCTCCCAAGACTATCGCTTGGCCTTACGGTACCAAACCACCCCTTGGACTTCCCAAATGCCAATGACAATGCCAATCCATATTGGACTTTCACAACACTTGGACTTACGTGACCAAGGATACACACTTGGTCTTCCCTTGCCAACTCCATGTTGGACTTCCAATGCCAAGCCACATGCTTGGACTTTCACCGCCAAGGCTACACACTTGGTCTTCTTATGACAATCACATGTCATATGTTTTGTCTAACATCAAAATACTGCTCGAGTCAAACTCGAGTCTGGTCAATCGTGACCTGGGCCGATTGCACCAATAATATCCCCCTTTTTGATGTTTGATAAAATCACAAACCTCTTTTAGTTAGGTGCCCTAAATCAAGTCTACCAATTGTCCCCTATTTACAATTCTCACCTTTGAGAATTCCAACTAACCCCAATTGGTCCTTTCTTTCCCTTTTTGACATACATCAAAAAGGTCCTCCCCAAGGGTGTCAATGTCTCACATCCCAATGAGATTTTACAATCTCTCCCTTGGTCCAAAAACACATCCATCATCCTAAGATGGATAACCTCCCCCTAAAGGCTTGCTCCCCCTTGACCATTGCACCAACAATGTTCTTGGAGAGTCCCTAAGCCAATAGGAACGTTAAACAATCGAAATTAAGGGAAAAGACTCAATATTGAACTTTCACCACCTTTAATTCGATATACACCTTAAACAATTCTCCTAATCCATATCCAATGGATTTTCACCTTTTCTAATGCTCTTTAAAGCATATCCTAGGGTTAGGAGCAGTTAGGAAACCTAAAAGTAGCTGAGCATGGGCCTAACAAACCTTGTTTACCCGAAATCAACTCTGGCAATCGACTCTTATAGTCACCGCATTGCCCTGACGCTAGTCGATCGACATCCATGGATCGGTGATCATTGATTATCGTAAATCGATTTGAATCCGAATTTTAAAAATTCATAAGTAAAAATATGTATTTTGAAAAATCTTGAAAATCCATACATACATTACTTATAACAAACATTATGGGTTAAAAATATTGGAAAAATAAAATACCTATAAACTAGTGAGATTGATACAAAGTTCAAATCCATTGAAATTTTCAATGTTTAGCCCTATGTTGTATCACCTCATTCAATGGTGATTGCTATCACAAGATAGACTTCACCAAGGTTTTTTAAAATGATTTTAAAACCTTAAATTCCTTTTCCTAAACATCTCACTTGTATCTAAATGTATGAATCACATACAAGTCAAGCATTCTAGTGAGATGTTGGTTTTAGTTATTTAGGGTTTCATGCATATGCTAGGCAACTCTATTTGATTCCCTTATGCATGGGACTTCAAATCATGTCATAGTCCTTAACTCAATTTTATTTAATTCATGAATAATGATTATGACATAAATGATGACAAGAATAAAAGCATATGCCAATAATCATGATGTCATGGTATGTGATATAAACTTAAGCATAACATGACATTTAGATAATCCTAAGTATTATCATGACATTTTATATGATAAAAATAAATATGATGTCATGACATGGTAAGGCAAATAAATCATGGCAAGTATAAAATACCTAAGTGTTGGCCCAAATTTCCATTTCTAAGATTAAATCCATTTTGCCTTAATACCAACTATCCCCCTAGTGTGCCAAAAACCCAAAATGACACACCATGACTTCTAACACCTAGTTGTGCCAATTTAATTAATTTTTAACTTCTCAAAACACATTGGCACATCCTAAAGTGTCAACTCTGTCATGGTTAGGTTAACTACCTATCCACTTAGGGTTGACACACCCTAACCCATCTAGTGTGTATCGATCAAGCTCCTAGGAACTCAATACCTATTAGAGCTCCTTGGATTAATAAGGTATTCATTAGGGATAACTTCCCTGATACCTTCCTAATGACCCTTTTTGGCTTTGAAGCCCTAGTCATTTTGATCTTTCCTAGGTTAACCTTAGGGATTGCCTCCCTAGTAACCTTCTTAGTGGATACCTTAGATTTTTTTGAATTTTTAGCCACTAGACACATACCATGGTTAATCTTAGGGATAACTTCCTTATTAACCTTGGTTTTTCTAGACCTAGATTTAGTTCCATAATCAAATGGAACATTGTGGTAGGACTTAGGTTTTTTACCCAAAATTTTCTTGCCCTTAAACGGTTCTTGTCTCCTAGGTCCTAAATTTTGACCATTAGACCCCTTAATTGAATTTGTAATTCTTGCTAGGGTCTTCTCCAAATTTTCAAGCCTTGACCTCAAAGCTTGATTTTCCAATTCTAATTTTCCCAATTTTAATTTTTTTATTAATCTTTTGGGAATAAAACTTCTTCTTAGGCATGTATCTACCCTTCTTAGGGTTAATGTCTAAATTTTCTTCTATCCTCCTAATGGACTCCCAAGGTAAAATAGGTCTAGAATTGTTTGATCTAGATTTGTCCTTAGTTGTAAGTTCATAGGATTTAGCCCCTAAGCAAATATATCTATTCATACTAGCATGCTTATGTTCATGGGCAATAGCAAGTGAATTAAAATGATTCCTAGCATGCTTTTTAATCCTAGAACTAGAAGGTGCATTAAAGTATACCTTAGGATTTGCTTTGGAAGCTCCCCCTACTTGTGTAGCTCCTTCTTACCCCTTCTTCTTCCCCCTATGATATTGGCTTCGGTAGTGTCCCCTTTGGTTGCATTTGAAGCAGACAATTGTTGGGATGTATACTGAAAGCCTAGCTTTTGTATGAACATAAAGCCTAGTCTTTGTATGAACATCTTCATTTTGAAATATGAATCACAGATCATTGTTTGCATATTTATAGTTATGCATATTGTCTAATATTTTACATTGTAGATAACATGGTGTGGGGTGTCGCACAGAAGATCATGTTATCAGTTCCTTGCAGAGTATAAGTAGAGGCTCACAACCAAGATGGTTTTGGACAAACCATTGGTATGGTTGTAGTGTAATTTAGTATTGGTTTATCTTTACCATAGAATTACACTAGTACACTTTGTGTGTATTGAGCAGGACTGACTTAGAGATGATTTAATTTATTGCTGACTACATAATTGAATTGGACCTCAGATATTATGGTGTACATACTCTTAATCCCGATATAATAATGAGCACATGTACTTAATATTTATTTCTTTGATTTACCAATGGGTGAAATTTATGGGTTAAATAGATAGGCCCGGTAAGTTGGGAAATGATATTATTTACATGGTATGTCGTTGATTATAGGAGGAAACTGTGTCCTATGTATTTGGATGATGATGTCCCCTTGAGGAGCTCATAAGGATCATCATGTAAACCCTGCAGGTGGACTTGGTTCGGCATAATGATAAGGTTGAGTGGTATTACTCATGGAGTTAGATGTTGATTAATTAATTGTCAGTAAATTAATTAATTAATGGACATTCGATATCTTAAACACGTGGAGACATTTGTGCAATTAATATATAGAGCCCATATTTAATTATGGGGGTTGGTGAGGTAGATCAATGATAATCCTCTAGTGGAATGGATTATCATTAATGGATTGGATTTTATGTGGGTCGGATCTATTAGGTGGCCAAGATCCAACTCCTCCTCATGGTCCCTATTGTAGCCTATTAAAACCCTCATGAAGCCTAGATCCAACGTACATGATTAAAAGGGAGGCTTGGGCGAAATCTATAAATATGCCTCCAAGGCATGGTCGACAAGAGTATCAAAGAGATTTTAGGGTTAGGGTTTGGAGTTGGCTTTGGGTTGGGCGGCAAGGGTGTGCTAGGGTTTGTCTCCTAGGGCCGAAGGCACAAGGAAGTTGAGGTGTTCCTTATCCTTTTCTTCATTGCCGGAGCCACCCTCTCTCCCTCTCCTTTAGCCGGCGACGCCACCCTCTTCCCCTCTTCTTTGGCCGATGGAAAGAGTTAAGTTTTCTTCCCTTGGAGCTCTTGGCCGGCACCCATACACTCTCCCTCTCCTTAGGGCGGGCAGACATCAACCTTGGTGGTTGGTGGTTGGCGCAAGAAAGGAGAAGAAAGGGTCTTTGCTTATCTTTTTTTGTTCGGAGCGAACAAGGAAAGGAAGGTACGCGATCTAGGAGGCTTCAACTCTTAGAGGATCATTGCCCACACAACGTCCAAGAGGAGGAAAGGTCATATAATAGAAGATCAAGAGGTAAACAAGAGATCTAATTCTTGTTTAAGTTTTTTTTCTTGTTCTATTTAATTTGTATGTAATTATATGTAGTTAATTTACTTGGACCCCGAAAATAAACAGAAAAGTCGGCGATCCGTACATCATCTATTCCGCGGCTAATCGAGGAAAAGAGTTAGGTCGCTTGAACAACAAGTTTGTTCAAGCGACCACTCTAATCGAATAGCACGATGATGGATTGGTTGCTTGGGTAATCCGTCTTCATCAAGGATTAATTTTTTTAAATCGGGGGACGTAGATAGGATCGCCATGCACAAGCGACCAAGTTGAAGTGGGAAGAGAAGCTTTGACCCTTCAACAATGTGCTCTTTGCTTTTCCTAGCGAGGACTCCGGCATCCTTTGACTTGTCCTTGACTTTTGGTGCTGGTGCTTTCACTTTAGCCAATTTTGGGCATTTTCTCTTGTAATGCCCGACTTCCTTACACTCAAAGCATATAATGTGATTTTTATTTTTAATTAACATGCTTGAGTTACCTAGGTCAGTAGAGACGAAATGGGAGGTTTCTTCACTTCTTTCAGAGGTAGATGCTTCTTTCACTTCTTCTACCTCTTCTACCGATCCGGATGTTGAGCATCTCTCAACTTCCGTGTCCTTACTTCTTGATGTGTAGGTTTCCTTCAATTCTTCGACATCCTCAGATTTTGATGGACATTCATCCTCCGCCTCCTTCTCTGATTGAGTCGGTTGTGGATGTTCTTGGAATTTGACCAACTTATTCCACAAATCCTTTGCATCCTGATATTCACCTAGCTTGGACAAAATATTGTTAGGTATTATTTTTACTAACATAATCGTTACCTTAATGTATGTTTTGAATTGTTGTCGTTGCTCCTCAGTCCATCTTGATTTTACTAACGACTTGTTGTCTTCACCCCTAGGCACATCAAAACCATTTTTCAATGATTAGAATAGTATCGAAATCGGTTTCGAAGTATACCTCCATCCATTTCTTCCACCAAGAAAAGTCTCCTTCGAATTTCGGTGGATGGATGTTCATGCCGGCCATTTCGGTTGATTGTCGCGTCGGTGAGTCCGATGACAACCTCCTCGCTCTGATACCACTTCTTGGAGGATCATGGCCCGGCTAGAAGGGGGGTTGTTTACAATGATCGTTAAAATGCATAGCGGAAATAATAGATACAAATACGAAATACAAATACATCACACAAGACACAATCGATATACGTGGTTCGGAACCTTAGGGTTCTTACTCCACGGGGTGAGCTCAACGAGCTCGATTGATGAACACACCACAACTAAAATTCCTTCTCGACAACAAGTCGGAGGTGGAGAAACCTCGTACAAGCAATTACAAGGTAATACAAAAGTACAAATAAAATACAAAGATAATACAAAATACAAGTAAAGAAAACTTTACAACACTTTGCTTTGATCCTTGCTTGTTGCTTGCTTTAGTTTGCTCTTGAAGGTTTGGAATGCAGCAGCAATTCCCCTCCAAAATCACCCCAAAAATGATTGTGGAAATCCTCCCCAAGCTTTTCCTTTTATGCTTGTCTCGGGCTGATTCTATGCCAATCAGTCGCCTGCTCCTGTAGTCGTTGTCTCACAACAGCTTAATCCATGTTGGCAAAGTTCCAACGGATAACCATCAGTCGATTGATCTAGCCATCAATCGAGTGATCCAAGCAATCATTCGACTTAAAACCCTTCTTTGCCCGCAACTACCTTTAGCAATCGACTGTCGTCCCTTAGCAATCGACTAATGGTGCTGCAGTCGACTGCCAACCCTAGCAGTCGACTACTAGGCCAAAAATACTTCAGTCGAACACCGATCGATAATAAATCGACTCAGGGTAGTCAACTGGTACCTATACCAGTCGACTGTTGTCGGGTAAAACCCTAACAAACACTTGTTTGAGCATCCGACCGTCGGGTAAAACCTCAAACAACATGTTTGAGCATCCGACACACCCTTAGCTTAGACCTAAGCCTTCTAGCCACCTCTACTAGCTTCGCACCTATCGGATCCCTCCAAGTCGTCAATGACTTGTTCATACATGTGCGGATCTCTCCAAGTCATCTATGACTTGTTCATCCATACGCAAGTCTTTAGGTGCTTCCTTCGGCTATTGTCATGGTCTTGGTATCTATACCGCTAAGGTACATATGAACTTATGCTCCCAAGACTACCGCTTGGCCTTACGCTGCCAAACCACCCCTTGGACTTCCCAAATACCAATTCCAACCCATGTGGGACTTTCACCGCCAAGGCTACACACTTGGACTTATGTGACCAAGGCTACACACTTGGTCTTCTCTTGCCAACTCCATGTTTGACTTCCAATTCTAAACCCCATGCTTGGACTTTCACCGCCATAACTACACACTTGGACTTACATGGCCAAAGCTACACACTTGGTCTTCCCATGACAATCACATGTCATATATTTTTTCTAACATCAAAATACTGCTCGAGTCAAACTTGAATCCGATTAATCATAATTTGGGTCGATTGCACCAACGGGCTTTCGTACATGGAATCTATTTTCGACTTCATAGCTATAAGCCACTTTTTCTTGTCTGAATTAATCAGAACTTTTTCATAACTAGTAGGCTCATCTTCCTCTATGAGCAATATGACATTTGATTCTCTTACTAGAAATTCATATCTCTCAGGAACATGATGTATCCTACTAGATCTATGAAGATGTTGTGTGTCTAAAGGTTCAACCACTACTTCATCACTTTGAGTAATAGGCTATGGTTATTGACCAAACATCTCTTCAGTATCTACTGGAGTATCTTGAACTACACTTAGTTCAACCTCACTCCCACTATTTCTATAAGAAAAGCTCATTTTCTAGGAATACAACATGTCTGTAGGAACGTTGATGATGTGCTAGAGGGGGGAGGGTGAATAGCGATTTCGCTCAGAATTCGATCGTGTGCTTGTCTTTAAGTTTGTTAGTATGCGCAGTGGAAAATAAAAAAAAATACAAAACAAACTCAAGCACAATGTAGGATTGTGATTCTCTGAGATAGGGGGGTGAATCTACGAGATTGTAATTTTAATTAAAATTTTAAAACAATTAGGATATTTTGAAAATGATTATGAGTATGCAGTGGAAATAACAATGAGTACACTTGTTTTCCTTGGTTCACAACGCTAACTGGGTTGCTACTCCAAGGCTTGTAGCTCTTCCGAGAGCTGTTGATGCATGCGAATGTGACCTCAAATCTCACATTAGGAACCGTCGAGGACACGAAGTGCATACTCACGCTCAACGCCCGCAAGTGCATGAATGTAGTCAAGTAATAAAAAATATTATTGATTCAACTGGGACTGAGATTCGAGTACTGATTGTTCAGTGGACGTTATTGTTCAGAGTTTAATGTTAAGGGTTGTGCTTATGAGGTTTGTCGGTAGTCCTAACTCTAGTACGGTGTCACACAAAAGAAGAGAAGGGAAGCTACGAGTCTTTTAAGGGAATTCTAGGACTTCGAATTCACTTGTGTGTCGTAGAACACGCTATCAATTGGGTATTATCTAAACGTCTAACTATGGTATTGTGGAAGGGACATCATATACTTCCCCGATGAGCCTTCGCATCTATCGGGAACTACCTCTGCCATACCAGGTCGACCCCTAGCTTTAGGACAGGATTGGCAGTACGAGGATGTCGGATCAATCCCTGTGACGAGTCGGAACGTGTCCCATTTCCGACTCTATCACACCCTTCTATCCACGGTTACGGAAGATGAGGCCAACCCCTAAGTTTCTCCTTAATTATTCTAAATATTTGATACGAGGGCTGTTACCCCTTGTATCGGCTATGCACAATAAATAAAAGACCAAAACCAAAAGTTATCGTCGATATAAACAATCACCAATTGCAAACATGAAATCACGAACAGAAGTATGTTTGAAATAACATGTTCTACGCACACAAACTATTCCCTAATCCTAGAATTAGAGAATCTACTCCATGAATACGAGAAGAGGAACACAAAGAATAATCGAATTCATAGATATAATGCAGATGAAGTAAAGAAAGCGAATTACAATGTACTTTGGTTCTTCTCCCCGGCGTTGAAGCACATAATATGGCCTTGAGTGGCTTCCTTCCTCCCTGTTGTGAGTTCCCGAAGCTTTTTAGGGTGTCGATGTGTCATCCCGGCCGTCTTGCCTCCCTCTTGGGTTTGGGTGTATCTTCCTTTATATAGACATGAGGTTGGATCTTCCCGAACCCTAGAAAAAATTGAACTGCGTCGAAATCACCCCAGCGCCACATGGTCATGTGGATTCACACAGCTAGGTCATGTGTTGCACTAGTGTGTGCTCCGGGGCTGGCCGTGTGGATTCACAGGGCCAGGCTATGTGTCCTTCGGTTCTAGTTGCCAAATGCCTTCCTTTTTCTCTAAAAGTGTGCCATTTTCCCCGTCAAATGTTGTCCTTCACACAAAAGTACAAAGAACAGATCTCTGAACCAGAAAATAAGAAATGCATGCCAAATAAAGTGAAATATGCAAGAATCAAATATGAAATGCAACGAGATGTGAGCGAAAACTACTCCTAAAATCCTATATGTTTTTCTCACATCAGCTACCTCGATAGGCAATCACTAAATTCCCTCAGACTTGAGAACTCTCGACTTCGGAGAGTTTCATTTTTTACAAAGATTAGAGATGGATAACACACTATCCACTCTTGAATTTAAGTACACAAGCAAAAAATGAAATGAACAATACATGGACGTTATATCGACACTAAATGGATCGTTGAAGTTGTCGCGGAGTGTCAGAAGATCGCCTTGATGTGAAATATTAGCTTTTGTGGACGAGCAAGAATTTTGACAGCACTTTGACGTAGTTGTTATTTCATATTCGGATCTGGTCGAGCACTTATTTTATAAACCTTTTCCAGTCGATTGGAATGCCTTCAAGTCACTCTACATCAATCCATCGATATGGAACTTCTAGTCTTCCAGTCGACTGAAACCTCTTCAGTCGACTCCAGGTCATCGAGCACCACCTCGGGAAGTTTCCTACTTCAGTCGACTGAACCTCCCAAGTCGACTGAAACACTTTCCAACTACAGTGCCATATCTTCGACTGATAACCAGCTAATCCTGCCATGTGTGTATCCAGTCGACTAAACCAAATAGAGTCGACTGGACCTCAGTCGACTGAAGTACATTCAGTCGACTAATCCCTGCAAAAGGAGATTAGCACAAATAAATGAAATCAAATGTGATAGTAGTAGTAATACTGCTCGATCTTGACTACTAAGTCCCATGCGGACTTTTAGTCAGATCGATGCCTAGCTTTGTCCCCCTACAGAGGACTCGACCTCACCTCTTCATTCGAGGCTTACCTATCGGCTACATGCCGAACATACCACTCTTGACATCCAATCTAACCCACCAGGGCTTCCACCAACTGTCTTCTCTACTTGACGCAGCTAGACTTTTTGCCGATTGTCTCGTCTCCTGACCCAACCGGTCTTCATGCCAAATGTCTAGTCCACGCGACCCATCTAGACTTCATGCCTGGTGTCTGGTCCTCTTGATTTATCAAGTCAACTGCCTAGTATCCGATCAACATGACATACTAGGACTTCCTGTTATGTCTACGCACTTAACACTGATATTAGAACACAAGTAATTCCTAGCTTTAACTATGGTTCATACATCAAAACCAAGGAGTGATGCTTACATCATCAATAATCTCTCCCTTTTTGATGTATGACAACACATCAGTTAAAGTTCGGAGAATAATATAGAAATATTCAAATTTTGACATTTATAAGAAATGCATTAAGTTAAACATGTATGAGATGCATATATAAATTTTTACATCTCCTTTCAATGAATCTCTAACTTTATATCTCCTCTCTAACTTTAAATCTCCTCTCTCCCCCTTTGGCATACATCAAAATCAAAATTAAGTCTTAGATGCCACAACTTTAAAGCTGAAAGTCTAAAGTGTTTTAAACATGAGAATTTAATAAAAATGTTTAAGTTTTGAAATCAATCCTCTCCCTATATTGACTAAAGTTTTCTTCATATAAAAATAGTATATCTCCATTTATAAAAATTTACAAAAGATTAAATCCAAATAAAACATATTTTCAAATTATAAAATTTTCAAAAAATTTAAAATTTTCTATCTCTCCCTGTATATTAAAAACATTCAAAATTTTCTAACTCCCCCTGAATAATATCTTATTTTCAAAATCCAAAAATTTTCAAAAATTTTCAAAATTTTCTCCCCATGAATAATGTCATTTTTTCAAAATCCAAAAATTTTCAAAAATTTCTTCCCCTGAATAATATCATATTTTCAAAATCTGAAAATTTTCAAAAAAATTAAAATTTTCTCCCCCTAAATAATATCATATTTAAAAAATTATTTTTTTTTAAAAAAAATCCAAAATTTTCTCCGCTTGAATAATATCATATTTTCAAAATTTTAAGATGATGTAAAAATGATAGGGAATATTTCCTAGCATGAATTTCTAAATATTATATATATATATATATATATATATATATATATATATATATATATATATATATATATATATATATATATATATATATATATATATATATATATATATATATATATATATATTCACATCTAAAAAATATATATATTCACATCTAAAAATTATCCTTAAAGCAAATGTCCAACTCTTTACTAGCTTAAATGATATAGAACAAACCATTAAACTTTGAATTAGAGTTAGTCACCGAAGTGATCGATTTGCTCTTGTAAACCCCATTTTGGTTCATGTCGATGCACTTGATCTACATCTGGAACCAGGGGTGCAGTCCTAACATCTCACGCCCATCTTCATGGCTCAATACACAAACAGTAATCCTAGGTGTTTATGAGATGCGAAGGCTTACTTAAAACTATAGAATCATGAAGTCTAAATTTAGTAGATTGATTTTTAACTTTTCTTTAAAGATAATATAATATAACTTTTTAAAATCAATTTAAGTAATGAGTATGAAAACAACCTAGTCTACCAAGCATAAACCAATTCCCACACAAGATTTAAAAATTATTAAATTTATTAAGTTCAAATAGTAACACATGACATAACACTCCTAATCAGTAGATGAAGGTGGATGAGGAGGAGGACCCATGCCCCAACACCTAAGAAGCTCCATCATCTCTCGATGATCCTCTCTCTACGCTTGCAATATCTGGATCATCTCAGATGTTGTTGCTCCTGGCGTTGCATCACATCCTCCAACTTGGATAATCTCTTTGCTACGGTAAGAGGTGCTGGAAGCCCAAGAAATGGTGATAGACTATTAAATCCTAGGGCTTCCTGATTCTCGGACTCAGAGTGGCGGTCGGGGTCAATCTCTAGCTCATGCACCTGCTCCGGCTTAGGCTGGGGATGGGGCTACAGACCATCTCTCTTCCATGCAAGGATATTATTTTCATCTAAATCTATTTTTCCTAAACCAAACTATCTAGACTCCATCATGTCGTACTCAGTAAGTTGTTTGATGTTACCTGAGGTAACATCAAACCATAATGTAGCTAAGAGGGATGTGATGACATGACAGTAAGGCAAATGTGCCTTCCTGCTGGTAACTGACCTATAATGGTAAATAATGGAATGAAATGTTAATGAAGTGAGCATCACTCCTTAGTTTTGATGTATGAACCACAGTTAAATGTTAGGATTCACTTGTGTTCTAATATCAGTATTAAGTGTGCAGACTTAACAAGAAGTCCTAGTAGGTCGTGTTGACTGAATACTAGGTACATATCTTGACAGATCAGGTGGACCGAACACCAGGCATGAAGTCCAAATGGGTCGTGTAGACTGGACATTTGGCATGAAGACCGGTTGGGTCAGGAGACTGGACAATCGATAAAAAGTCCAGCTGGATTAGGCAGACTGGACAGCTGGTGGAAGCCCTGGTGGGTCAGATCGAATGTCAGGAGTGGTAAGTCCGACAGGTAGTCGGCAGGTAAGCCTTGAGTGAAGACGTGAGGCCGAGTCCTTTGTAGGGGGACAAAGCTAGGCGTCGATTTGACGAAAGGTCTGCAGGGGATTTAGTAGTCGAGATCGAGCAGTATTACTACTGCTATCAGATTTCATATTATCTATTTGTGCTAATCCTATTTTTGCAGGGATCAGTCGACTGGATGGATTCAAGTCGACTGGAGATGTATCAGTCGACTGGATACCTATTTGGAAGGATCAGTTAGTGATCTATTGGAGATCATGTGATGCAGATGGAAAGGGTTTCAGTCGACTGAAGGGTTTGAGTCTACTAAAGAGGCAAATTTCCCGATGCGGAGCTGAGTGACGTGGAGTCGACTGGAGATGGTTCAGTCGACTAGAAGACCACGAATTCCATATCGACAAGCTAGTGTGGAGTCGACTAGAAGGAATTCAAGTTGACTAGAAAAGGTTTATAAAATATGTGCTCGACCAAATCCGAGCATAACATCCAATCTACGCCGAAGTGCTGTCAAAATTTTCTCACGTCCACAAAAGCTTCGAATCTTCAAAAGGGCTCTTTTTCGACACCTCGTGACTGCATCCAATTCTTCATTTGTGTCGATATAAAGTAGTCTATAATTTCTTTTTAATTCTCTTGTGTACTTAACTTCAAGAGAGGGTAGTGTGTTACCCTTCTCTCATCTTTGTAAAAGCGACCCCCCTCCGAAGTCGAGAATTCTCGAATCGGAGGGTATTATAGTGATTGTTCATTAAGGTAGCTCTCGGGAGAGCTACGAGCCTTGGAGTAGCAACCCAATTAGGGTTGTGAACCAAGTAAACTGTCTGTGTCTAAACTGCATTTAATTTTCGCCGCATACTCTTATTTGACAATATAACATAAGTTTCAAAAATAAATAAAAATATTAAACACGGAGACTCACCCCCCCCTCTCAGTTTACTCAAACCTACAATTGATATCAGAGCGGTGGTGCTCCGAATCGGTGAAACCACCATCATGAGCTTTAGATTAATTTAGATGTATTCTTATTGCTTTAGATTAATTTGTATTGCTTTAGATTTATTTTTATTGTTTTAGATTAATTTGTATTGCTTTAGATTAACTTTTATTGCTTTAGATTAATTTTTATTGCTTCTTGTTGCTTTAAATTAATTAAAATCATTTATGCATATTTAAATTAATTAAAATCATTTTCTGTATATTTAAATTAATTAAAATCATTTTCTACATATTAAATTAATTAAAATCATTTTTTGCATATTTAAATTAATTAAAATTATTTTCTGTATATTTAAATTATTTAAAATCATTTTCTGCATATTTAAATTAATTAAAATCATTTTTTGCATATTAGATTAATTAAATTCATTTTCTGCATTTTAGATAATTTAAAATTCATTTTCTATATTTTAGATAATTTAAAAATAATTTTCTTCATTTTAGATTTATTAAAAATAAGTTTCTGCATTTTAGATTAATTAAAAATAATTTTCTGCATTTTAGAATAATTAAAAATAATTTTCTGCATTTTTTATTAATTAAAATAAATTTTCTAAATTTAGGAAAGCATTTATTAATTTTCTGCATTTATAAAATCATTTAGTAATTTTCTGCATTTAGAAAAGCATTTATAAATTTTCTACATTTAGGAAAGCATTTATTAATTTTCTGTAATTAGGAAAGTATTTATTAATTTTTTGCATTTTAGTAATTTTTATTAATTTTCTCCATCTAAGAAAATCTTCATTAATTTTTACACTTAGAATAATATTTTTATTAATTTTCTACACTTAGAATAATTTTCATTAATTATTGCAATTAGAATTATTTAATTTTAATAACTCTAGGAATATTTTGGAAATATAAAAATATCACATTTAGAGGGTTTAAGTACCGTTCGCCTTCCTCTCTTTAACGGAGAGGATTTTCCTTCTTGGAAGAGGCGAATGGAGTGCTTTCTGAAAATGAATCTCGTTGTTTGATTTTCGATTAAGAAAGGGTTCGTAGCTTCAGTAGACGACTCAGATGAGTTGTTAGATCCAGAGAAATGGACCGTAAATTTTAGAAAAATGACTCAAGTTGATTACAAGGCTTTAAACACCTTGCTATACAGACTTACGAATGAGGAGCTAAGTCGAGTTAGATCCGTTCAAAATTCAAAAGAGTTATGGGATAAATTAATTAAGTTACATGAATAGGCTAACTTGAGTTAACCCGAGGATGGTTTAGTTTTGATGGCAGGAACAAACACAAAAGTAAAGAAATCCAATTCATGAAAGAGGAAAAGAAAGAAAGCATCTACGGAGAAATTGGACAAGTCATTGTCAGAAGAGTCGGACGCGGAAATATCAACGAATTGCTTCCTAGCACTCGTGGCAGCCGACGAGTTCGAAGATGAGACAAACTCCAAGTCTGAGTCCGAGTCTGAGAGAAACCACGGATCTACATCCATTTCTGAAGGTTCAAACGAGGTAACATCTCACCAAGAAGATAAGTTGTACAACATAATTGCATGCCTCGGTAGGAAACTAGCTAAGTCCGAGAATTGAGTCGACTCGCTTCTTGAGGAAGTTCAAGTACTTAAGGAGCAAGTCAATTCGAAGACTTCGACTTGTCAAATTAAGGATAGAGACTCAACTCGAGTTGCAAAGCTTGAGGAAGAGAACTTTGTCCTAAAAAGGCAAGTAGAAGATCTCACTGGATCGTTGGAAAGGTTCACATCGGGATCCAAGTATCTCAACATGATGCTTGGGTCTCAATGAGCCATGTACAACAAGTCCGAACTCGGATACAAGGCAAAGGTTACAAATAGATCATATATGTCCTTATTTAATAGAAACGCTAAGGGTCGAATCCAAGCTTGGGTTCCTAAGTCTAGCTTAGTCAACCAAGTTGGACCAAATCAATTTTGGGTTCCTAAGACTCAAGTTCACTTAGTGAACAAAACACAATCTAGCTACCATTTAGGGGGAGCTAACACTTTGCTTGTTTCCTCATGCTTTAGTTTACTTTACTTGCTTAATTTAGAAAGGACCAGATAGGAAATAAAGTAGTTTAAACTTGAACAACCTAATACTAAGACAAGTGAACTGATAGTAAGTTAGGGAAGCTCTTCGAAGTGCATGTCTAGGAAGTGGTCGTTGCTCTGATATCCAAGAAGGTCGTGTGCCTCGCCACGACCTGGTGCACTAAGTCGAGTGGAAATGAATGAAGATAACTCATTAAGTCTTTGACTAGTTAGACCAAGGCTTAGTCCAAAGTGAATCAAGTACTTGATTCCTTCATTGACTTTGTCTAGGAAGTGGTCGTTGCTCCAATAACCAAAAAGGCCATGTGCCTCGCCACGACTTGGAAGTCAATGTTGGAAAAACCTACTTGACTAGCTCAAACCAAGCTTGAATCTAACACAAGTTTAAAAACTTTGAAATTTATAATTAAAATTAATTAAGATAAAAAGAAATCCTCATCTCACAAAACCCATAGGAATAAGTGTATTGAAAACCTAGCTTGGGTGAGATGATTTAGAACTTAATCAAACTTAATTAGTTTAATACAATTCACCTAACTTAACATCTTACTTAATAACTTTACTTAAACTTAATTAAACTTAACAATAACTCAATTCTAATCAATTTAATTAACCATCTTATCAATCCAAATCATCTAATCAATTCAACTTAAATATTTCAATATAATCAACCCAGTGTACTTAATTGATTCAACTCAGCTAATCAACTCAAATATAATCAAATCAACACAATTAATCCCAAATCGATTCAAAATAATTAGCTTTATTCAAAATTTAAATTAAGGGGGAGAAAATAGTTTCAAGTTTATTAAATTTTGAAAAGGCGGAGTCTTAAATGTGTTTCAAACACTCTAGCTTTAAGGGGAGTTAAGATACATACAAATATATATATATATATATATATATATATATATATATATATATAATTCTAGGAGAAGTATTGAAAATTTAAAACTTAAATTAAGGGGGAAAAAACTTACTTTGAAAAGATTAAGTCTTAAAAAGCGTAAAGATTTTTAAAATTACTACTTATATTTTGATGAATGAAAAGAAAACAATTAAATATTATAAAGCTTTATTCAAGGGGGAGTTTTGAAAAACTTTAAAGAGTTAGTAATGATACCGCCGTTACCTCTTCTCTATGAACTAGATAGGAGGGCTCACAGGCAAGGTGTTACCCAAACCAATTAGTGGATTCAGCGGAGAAAAAAGAGGAACGGTTCGGGCGCAAGCGCCTGAAATAATTGGCACGAAAAAGCTAATTAAGGTAATCAATACAGCGAAGCGAAGGCGGGAGGAGGCACTTCGTTGGGAAATAAGTTAGAATCGGTTCGGCCAGATAAGCCTAGAGGCAGATGGGAAGGATAAGAATCGGCTCGGCCTAGGCAGTCCAGAGGTCGTTCGGTGGGGGGGGGGGGAGAAGGAGAGTGGGTTCTGGCTGGTGGGAAGCCCAAAGGCTATACCATCTGTGAGCTATATACCTAAGTTAGTTTCACCAGAAGTGGATGGTTGAGGGGGACAGGCTAACCTAGTTTCCTGAAATATAGATGAGGAGGTGTTATGAAACAGAAGGAGAGGTCCCCACATAATATTCTGAGGAGCCTTTGCCCCTCGTATCTGTAACAGAATTATTCTCCAGGTGGACGTAGTGGCCACGTGTACGATAGGGATAGCCCGTGAGGTAGATATGGATCAGAGAAGGAGGATAAAAGGGAGGAGGAGGACAGAAGGAAGGGGGACCGCATTATTCCAGCAAGCAAGAAACGAAGACGCAAGAGGAGGAGAGCTATCACTACCTCGCCGGAGAAGGAGAGTAGCGACCTTCGCTGTTACATTGCGTGTACTCTTTCTTGTGTTGGGATTAAACTGTAAGAGGTTTTCTCCTCCGCCTCGGGAAGTTTCCTTTCCGGAAAGGAGGGCGTTCATAGTTGAAAGTGCTTGGGCATTGTCCCCGGTGAGAGAGCTCACCTCCGTGGAGTAGGAATAGTTATTCTGAACCACGTTACATCTTGTGTTCTAGTTTTCGTTGCCTGTGTTGGTTTTGCGTTTCTTTGCTTTGTCTTCTCATTTTTACTGTTGCGACCTGTGAGAAACTCCCACCCCCAAAGCTCCCTTCGTGCTTCATCGCATCGAAAGGAGGTAAACAAATTTTCCTCGCCGCATCAGTTGGCGCCGTCTGTGGGAAACATTTGAGCTTGACGTCGAGATGCAGCCGGAAGAGATACAACAGCCAGTTGCCTCCGCAGCGGAGGAAAACCCTATTACCATTTTGCCTTCACAGTTGAGGGCTCTAGTGGACGATGCTGTTACTGAGGCCCTTGCTAGAGAAAGAAGAAGGATTGGATATCTTCATCCTCATTCCGGTGAACCTTTTTCTTGAGGCCCACCCCCAGAAATTCCTCCTCCATCTCGTGCAGCCATTAATGTTAAAGTAGTGCCTGGAGAAGGACCTGGAGGGAGAGAACCTCAGAATACTATACCCTTAACCCAGACTCGACGGGAAGAACAGGGTGAAAGTTGGTCGACCAGGCCTCCAGAGGTTTATGAGCCCAGTCCTTTTACCATGGACACCCTCTCTGAAATCCCCCCATCCTACTTCCGAAATCCCCAAGTAGATAAGTATGATGGCTTGACGAATCCTGAAGAGCATCTATCACAGTTTGATGGAGCGGCCTCGCTCCACTATTATACCGATGCCCTCAAGTGCCGAGTCTTCCGGACCACCTTAACTGGTTCAGCACAAAAATGGTTTAATACTCTGCCCCCGGGATCCATCACCTGTTTCGCTGATTTTCAGGGGATGTTCAGTCGGGAGTTCGCCAGATGTAAGGTGTATAAGCATGACGCCTCTATCTTGATGCACATCACGCAGGCCCTCGTAATCACTCGCAGATCTTCACCGTTCACCTCTGCAGCCTAGGTATTCCTTCCGCAAGATCGTAATCTTTCGAGTCGCTATTCCGCACAGTCAATGAGGGCCCTTCTTCGTTCCTTTGAGACACCGCTAATGTATGAGGAGCTTAAGTCGTATGAACAATTCATCCGCGAGGAGGAAGGACTGAAAGTGCGAAGAGATGAACGTGTTGCCGCAGCAGTCCCAGCCGAAAGAACTCGCCCCATCGACCCTCAAGTACCCCCTCGTCGAGGATATGCGCGACCCCTTCGACTGGAGGCTCCTAGGCCTCGGTTATTGTTATAGGGCGCTCGCCCTGCGCCGCCATTACAAATTATGGACGCTGATGCACCTCCTCCCGCAAGGACTTGGAAGGAGCGGGAGATAGAATTCTATGATTAGCAGGGTCTGCTGCAGCAACCCTTAGGATATAGGGGGATACCACGTAACCCCCTGCCCCATTTTTCTGCCAATATCATATGGAGTATGGCCACGCTAGTGGCCGATGTTTCAAGCTACAGGAGGAGCTGGAGCGCCTTCGAACCGCATACCCACAATTGCGGTTTCAGATAGGAGGGCCAGCATGGCGAGGGCAATGACACAATATGGCCCACCCAGGGCCGTATAACCAACAACTGCAAGTCACTTTCCCCCAAATGCCGTCCTAGGAGGTTGTTTCTCAAGAAGGCCCATCAGGTGAGGGCCCCTCATCCAATCTAAATAATGCTCCCACACGGGGGGTTATCCATGTCATAGCCGGAGGACCCACTGACGGGGACTCTAACCGGGCACGGAAGTCATACACCCGTCTCATGGAAAGTCTGGCCATCATCACCGACCAGACTGTTCAAACTACACCACCCATTTCATTCGGGCCGGAAGATCTCCAAGGTGTCCTACTGCCCCACACGGACGCCTTAGTTATCCGGATATCCCTGGCTAATTATGAAGTGGCCAGGGTGCTGGTTGACTCGGGAAGCTCTGTCAATATCCTTTTCCAGGAAGCTTTTGGACAGATGCAGCTGGGAAATGCCCAGCTAGAAGAAGTGGCCACACCCCTCTTTGGGTTCGCAGGACATATGTCCACCCCATAGGGCAGATTTCGCTGCCCCTGACTCTGGGCGTAAAGCCCAGCCAAAAAACCAGTATAATCCCTTTCCTCATCGTGGACGCTCCGTCCACTTATAATGTCATTCTTGGTCATCCTTTCCTTACTATTTTTTAGGCGGTGGCTTCCCCGCACCACCAGAAGTTGAAATTCCCAGTTGGACAGTTGGTGGGGGAAGTCCGAGGGGAACAGAGAGCTGCCAGAGTACATTATGTCGAAAGAAGGCCCAAACCAATGATCTCAAAGGGAAAGCTATCATCATTTCCGATGTCTGCGTCCTGGAAGAACCCCCTCCCCCCAAAGCAGACAAAATAGAGGAAGGAGAGATGGTGGAAATAGCTCCGAGAAAGACCACACGAGTGGCGCAGCAATTGGAGACCAAGGAAGAGCTGGTGGCCTGCTTGAATAAGAACGAAGATATCTTTGCAGGAGATGTGCATGATCTCATGGGGATTAACTCTCGTGTGGCTGAACACCATCTCAACATAACCAGAGGAGTCTGACCCGTCCAACAGAAGCGACGACACTTTGGACCTGAGAAGGACAAGGTCATAGCCGAGGAAGTGGACAAATTGTTAAAGGCGGGTCATGTGAAGGAAATCCAATTTCCTGAGTGGGTCTACAATGTAGTCTTGGTCCCCAAGCCTTCTGGGCAGTGGAGAATGTGTATTGACTTTCGTGATTTGAATAAAGTGTGCCCTAAAGACTGCTACCCCTTGCCTCATATTGATCAGTTGGTAGATTCTACTATAGGATATGAAGTGGTGTCCTTGATGGATGCATACCAAGGATACCATCAAATACCCTTGGCTAAAGAAGATCAAAAGAGGGTTAGCTTTGTGATGGCAGGAGGGTTGTACGCTTATGTGGTAATGCCCTTCGGTTTAAAGAACGCAGGGGCCACCTATCAGCGACTCATGGACAAGATTTTTGCGAAGCAGAAAGAGAAAAATGTGGAAGTTTACGTGGATGACATCCTAGTCAAATCAAAAATCACTCGGGATTTGGTCAAGGATTTAAATAAAACCTTCGCTACATTGAGACGGTATAATATGAAGCTCAACCCTAAAAAATGCCTGTTCGGGGTAAAAAGCGGCAAATTCTTGGGGTATATAGTAACTGAGAAAGGGTTGCAGGCTAACCCCGAGAAGGTGCAAGCGCTGTGCAATATGAAGTCACCCACTAACTTGCGAGAGACTCAAAAGTTGGTGGGCAGGATTGCTTCCTTATCCCGATTTATAGCCAGATCGGCGGCCAAAGGGTTACCTTTCTTCAAGATTCTGCGTAAAGCTACCAAATTTCAGTGGGACGATCAATGCAAGCAGGCTTTCCAGGAGTTGAAGAAATATTTGGCTGGGCTCCCACTGTTAGCCAAACCAACAGCTAGAGAATCATTATGGATGTATTTGGCTGTCTCGGAGGGAGCTATTAGTTCAGTTTTGCTGAAACAAGAAGGTTCTCACCAATAACCTATTTATTATACCAGCCATATTCTAAAGGGGGTTGAATCCCATTATACAGAGCTAGAGAAGCTGGCATATATTCTAGTTCTGACCGCCCACAAATTGAGGCCGTACTTTCTGGCTCATCCCATCACTGTTCTAACTCATAGTGAACTGGGTAAGGTTGTCACTAAGCCCAACTTCTTCGGAAGATTGGCCAAATGGGTGGTAGAATTAAGTGAATATGATATTCACTATCAACCCTGAACCATTATCAAGGCCCAGACGCTCGCTGACTTTCTAGCGGAGGTACCTTTTGGCTCGGAAGATGGCTCGTCAACAAAAGATGAAGGATCACATGCATGGACCATATTTGTCGACGGTTCTTCAGGATCTACGGGTAGTGGTGTTGGTGTTTTGTTAATTTCCCCTGATAAAGAGGAGACCCGCATAGTCGTACTCCTGGGGTATCGGGCATCCAATAATGAGGCGGAGTATGAAGCCATTTTAGCGGGATTGCAGGCTGCCAAGGTAGTAGGGGCTTCTTCCATTATAATCCATTCGGATTCCCAGCTGGTGATATCACAACTTCAAGGTTCTTTCGCGGTTCGGGAAGAAAGGTTGCACAAGTATTTGAAAGCTTTCGAGAAAGAAAAAGCTTAGTTTCAGCAAGTCCTCTTGAAGCAAATTCCAAGGGAGAGTAATGGGAAGGCAGATGAATTGGCTCGGGTGGCTAGCGCTATGGAAGGAGTGAAATCATTGGAAACGATCCATGTGGAAATCCCTACTTCCCTAGCGATATGCAATGTCGAGGAAGCGGCGCCCAAACCAGACCCAATCCCTGATTGGAGGACCGACATCATAGCTTATTTACAGCATGAAAAGGTCCCTGAAGAAAAAGGAGTGGCATCTGCTTTAATGTGCAGAGCCAGACGATTCACCCTCTTAAATGGAGACTTATACAAGACGTCTTTTGGACGACCCTTATTGAAATGTTTAGGAAGTGAGGATGCTGAATGGGTACTCTGGGAGATTCATGAAGGTTGTTGCAGTAATCATCTGGGGGGGGGGGGAGAGCTTTAGCAAGGAAGGCCCTGTTAGCAGGATATTTTTGGCCTACCCTCCAACAAGATGCCGCTCGTATAATGCAAACTTGCCCAGCTTGTCAAAAGCATAGCAATCGGTCCGAACGACCGGCTGAATTAATGAGAGCTGTGGTCGCTTCATGTCCTTTTGATCAATGGGGAATGGATATAGTGGGTTCGATGCCTGTGGCACCTTTGCAGAAGAAATTTTTATTGGTGACCGTAGATTACTTCTCCATATGGGTGGAAGCAGAGCCTCTTGCCAAAATTATCGAGAATGCTGTAATACAATTCTTATGGAAGAATATCGTCTGTCGATATGGTATTCCTTAGAGGATAGTTAGTGATAACGGACATCAATTCTAGGGCAAAAAGATTAAAGAATGGTGCCAAAGTCTCAATATTCAGCAAGCCTTCACTTCGGTAGCCCACCCTCAAGCTAACGGGTAAGTTGAAGTCACTAATAGGATTCTCATTCAAGGGTTGAAGACTAAACTGGGGACTCAGAGGGGGAACTGGGTGGAAGAATTGCCCGAAATCTTGTGGGCCTACCGAACCACACCAAAAACTGCAACGAGAGAGACTCCTTTCAGTTTAGTATACGGGACGAAAGCTATTGTTCCGGTTGAAGCTCTTTTAAGCAGCGCCCGAGTAGAAATGTACGAGCCGGAGCAGAACCAAATTATTCGAAGCATTGAGTTGGACTTGGTGGAAGAAAAGCGGGAGACGGCACGGAGGCGAGCGGAGTTTTACAAACGGAGAGTGCAGCAAGCCTTTAATAAGAAGGTGACGCCTCGAAGATTTCAGGAGGGGGATTTGGTTCTGCGTAAAGTTAATCCCGCTAGGGATCCTAGAAAGTTAGCTCCAAACTGGGAAGGACCCTATGAAGTAACACGTTATGTAGCGGGGTCAGCATATTATCTGAAAGATGACCAAGGCAAAGAATTTCTGCGACCCTGGAACGCCATTCATTTGAGACATTTTCACACTGTATAAGAAGTGGTGGATAGAAGAAAAGGAGTTGGGAGGCTCCCGAAGGAGTGTACTTCATAACTTGTTGTATTAATTAGCTGTGTAGCGAACCCAAGTTTGATTGATGAGCCATTTACAGTCGTGTTACAGTACCTATAATAAACTATGAAAGAGAAAAAAGGATGAAAAAGGGAGTCCTTTTTCGGAGCCATACATCAAGTTATAATTTGAACCGGTCGGGAGGATAGCGTCGAAAGCTGGCTTCCCAATTTAAAGAAAAAGTAGGGTAGTTCGCGGGGGGAAGTCCTTGATCAGCATATTGCTGAACCGCTTCATTAAACCCATCTTGATAGGTGGCGCGCAGCAAGATGGTTAATCGCTCCTGTCGATTCGGGTGGTCAGGACTCCGGTCCCGGTGGAGTCTGTGACATTTTTTTTGTTGCTCCTAGAGAGCTCAACTCATGTCACTATAACGCCTGGATACTTCCATAATGGCATCTGCTAAGACCGAAAAATCATCGGCTCGGGAAGTTTGATCCTACTCGACAAGGCGTGTCATCTCCATTATGTTCTGACGCATTGAAGCTGAAATTCCCTCTACCGCTTTGGAGTAGGATTTGGTACGGACAAGCTCAGTGCTCAGTCTCTAGAGGGAAGTCTCTTGCCTGCGTAGACGGGCGTGAGCATGCGCCCTAGAATTTATGAGGGAGGAGTTTTCTTGTACCTCCTTGCACAGGAGAGTGCGGAGGTCCCCTATTTTATCCACCGCTTTCTGGTGCTGAACCCGAAGACGGGCGATGGTATCCGAATCTCGTTGCTTCCCCTGAAGGAGCTCCGCTACCTGATCCCGAAGACTCATCAATTCTTGAGAGGAGGAAGACTCTTGGTCAGGATGGTTCCATGCCAGCTCTCTGTTGTTCCTGTAATGCCGCTATAGTATCGATATCTTTTTGAAGTTGGTGGCGAGCCTCTGTCAGTTGCTCCCGACATTTTTGCAGTTGCTGCGATAGAAGATATTCTCGATGTTGGGCAGCCACCAAATCCTCCCGTTGCTGCTGTTCCAACTTTAGAGATTGAGCTCGATATTGTTGGAGGGAGCGATCTAATTCTTGATAGTTGGTCAGGGCCTGTACGCCGGTTGTTAAAAAGAAATCATATAGTAAGAAAAGTTAAAGAAGTTGATTGAAGAAACATACCAATTCTAGAGCATGATGCAAGCCTTCCATCTGGGGAGCTAGTTCTTCTAAATTCAATATTTGAAGACTCCGAGGGGAAAGGGAAGAAGAAGGGGCGAACGATACTGAAGGTGGGGGTTCACTGATAAGAGGAAGAATAGGGGTGGTAGCCATAGGTTGAGGAGGGGGTTCGAAGGGGAGAGAAGGAAGAGCACTGGCCAGAAGGTTCACCAAGGACGAAGTCGGGGGCAAAGAATCGGGAGCAGGAGGGGGAAAGTGTGCTATGGCTGGCGGTGAGGTGGGCACATCAGAAGTTGCGAACGGGAAGTGATTTGGCGAGGAATCCGGAGAGGATGATATGATGAGCATAGGGCTGGAGGAGCTTTTGTTGGGTAGGTGAGAAGTAGAAGGAGGTGGGCTAGTGCCCATAGGAGGTGAAGAGCACTTCAGGTGAAGGGCAGAAGGGGAAATAGGCAGTGGGGAAATGTCAATTACCATGGTTTCAAAGATGGAAGCGTGTTCCGTGGAAAATGAAGGCAAGGATGCACAAGTATCTGCGGTTGAGTGACATGGACGCACGATCTCCCTAGAATCATCTTTGGTTTGTGATGAGGGAGGAGGCGGCCTTTGCATACAGTAGTGGAAGGAAGGAAAGGGGAGAGTTAGGGTTTGTCGGTTGCACCGGAGAGGAGGATGGGCTAATTATTGCAGTTTCGCATGGGGTGGATGTAGCAGGGGTTTCAGACAGAGGTGGAGGAGAAAGTGGAGATGTGATAGGGGGGATGGTGGTAGACGGAGGCGAAGGCGAAGATGAAGCTGACGGCTGACCATCACCCCGTTTGACCCATGGGTAACGGCTTACTATTTCATGAAAGAAAGAGGAATGCATCCTGTCCGTGGGAGAAGGAAGAAAAATGCTGAAGGGGATGATTGGGGGCACTGGAAGATGGCGGCGGAAAGAAGAACAGATGCAGAAAAGGGAGACGAGAAGGCGGAAGGGATGAAGATAACTAAAGAAAGGAAGATGAAGCATCCCCTATAAAAGGATGAAAAAATGGGCTGATAATGTCTATTGGGCTCCTAGTTAGTAGAAAGGGAGGCCCTAAGCATAAGGGTAATGAAGATTTATTTCTTTGATGGCCCGTTACCTTGCTTTCAATAGAGAGGATGGATGAGGGTATTCCCTTCGGGACGAAAGAAGGAAGAGTAGCGGTGGAAAAGCAGCCCCCTTTTTATGCCGAAGGCCCTTGGGTAATATATATTATTTTATCCCCGTGTGGTGGTGGAACAGAATAACTGAGGTCTCCTCAGTTACTCATCATTTTTATCCCCGCGAAGTGGAAGAAGTTGAATTCATTATTCAACTATATATTATTTTATCCCCGTGTGGTGGCGGAACGGAAGAACTGAGGTCTCCTCAGTTACTTATCATTTTTATCCCCGCGAAGCGGAAGAAGTTGAATTCATTGTTCAACTATATATTATTTTATCCCTGTGTGGTGGCGGAACGGAAGAATTGAGATCTCCTCAGTTATATATCATTTTTTATCCCTGCGAAGCAGAAGAGTTGAATTCATTCTTCAACTATATATATTATTTTATCCCCGTGCGGTGGCGGAACGGAAGAACTGAGGTCTCCTCAGTTACTTATCATTTTTATCCCTGCGAAGCGGAAGAAGTTGAATTCATTATTCAACTATATATTATTTTATCCTCGTGTGGTGGTGGAATGGAAGAACTGAGGTCTCCTCAGTTACTCATCATTTTTATCCCCGCGAAGCGGAAGAAGTTGAATTCATTATTCAACTATATATTATTTTATCCCCGTGTGGTGGTGGAACGGAAGAACTGAGGTCTCCTCAGTTACTCATCATTTTTATCCCCACGAAGCGGAAGAAGTTGAATTCATTACTCAACTATATATTATTTTATCCCCGTGTGGTGGCGGAACGGAAGAACTGAGATCTCCTCAGTTATATATCATTTTTATCCCCGCGAAGCGGAAGAAGTTGAATTCATTGTTCAACTATATATTATTTTATCCCCGTGTGGTGGCGGAATGGAAGAACTGAGATATCCTCAGTTATATATCATTTTTTATCCCCGCGAAGCGGAAGAGTTGAATTCATTCTTCAACTATATATATTATTTTATCCCCGTGTGGTGGCGGAACGGAAGAACTGAGGTCTCCTCAGTTACTTATCATTTTTATCTCCGCGAAGTGAAAGAAGTTGAATTCATTATTCAACTATATATTATTTTATCCCCGTGTGATGGTGGAACGGAAGAGCTGAGGTCTCCTCAGTTACTCATCATTTTTATCCCCGCGAAGCGGAAGAAGTTGAATTCATTATTCAACTATATATTATTTTATCCCCGTATGGTGGTGGAACGGAAGAACTGAGGTCTCCTCAGTTACTTATCATTTTTATCCCCGCGAAGCGGAAGAAGTTGAATTCATTATTCAACTATATATTATTTTATCCCCGTGTGGTGGCGGAATGGAAGAACTGAGGTCTCCTCAGTTATATATCATTTTTATCCCCGTGAAGCGGAAGAGTTGAATTCATTATTTAACTATATATTATTTTATCCCCGTGTGGCAGTAAAGCCGCAAAGTCGGGTCATTTAGCGACTCTATATTATTATATTCCTAGTAGGGTAAAGGGGCGGAAGAGCCGAAGTATGCCCCAGATATGTGTCATTCTATGTTGGTATGAGGAAGGTAAAATGGGGCATAACTTAAGAAATGCTGGATGAAGAAGACAAGCGGGAAAAGTTCATTGCTTTAGAAAAATTACACATTCTAATTCTTTTTACAAGAAGAAAATAAGAGACCCTTATATATCTAGGGTATTACAGTTCTTTATTAGGAGGAGCTGACGAAGTTTCTTTGCGCGACGGAGGTTGGCACATTAGTTGCCGAAAGTAGGATTGCTGCAGGAAGATCTGCTTAGATAGTTCCTTCTGGGACCCTGCTAGTTGTTGGCGCAAAGTGTTAGTTATAGCCCTAAGAACCAATCATGTGATGGTTGAATAGGGAACATTTTGTATCATATTCTATAAAGGCAAAGGATTGGTTATTATATTTAAGTTTTGCTTGTGCCAGCTAAATTAAATATAGTAATGCCCTAGAAAAGTAGGTTCTTATCTACAGCACATCAATTGGCAGAATTGATTATGAGAGGCTGTAGAGAACACTTTCTAAATGTTCCTAGTCAAGTATTAATATGCAAGGGCAATATTAATACATAAAGACTAGCATGTAGGTCAATTGATGACTTGATCTCACAAGTCATGGATATATGATATCAAGTTGACACATGGGTATATATTAGAGAATATATCTTGAGGCCCGACCCGCCATGAGAAAGTTTCATGGATCGTTATATGAGTGTCATAAACTTTCTCATGTGACTATTGGTATGAATAGTCCTCGGACACGAAGTCACTACGGTTCCCTACATAGGAGTTATGTACTTTGGTATCGTCAAGCGTCACATGTAACGGGTGGACCATAAAAGCGATTCTTGGGTATATAACAAATTATGCGGAAGGATGTGAGTGATGTAGATGGGATCTATCCCTCTCATATGACGAGAGTGATATCGGTGGGCCCCTTGATTGAGTAGAACTACTAAAACGCATGGCCATGCTCGAATGAGTCAATATGAGATATTGAGCTCATTTGTTTGAGTTAGTTTACTCAGGGATCAAGAAACACATAGATTGATCGTGGATGACACGGTCTATGCCTCATTGATCAATCGATATCAAGGATAGAAGGACACGGTCATATATTATAGTAGTCACGGAAGGTTAGTCGGATCTTGACTTATCTCGTAACTTGGGTAGCAATGATGTATTGCTAGATGCGCTCATTGCTTGTGTATCTAAAGAGTTTAGATCCACTTTATAGCGTTATGAGAGCCTATAGTCACACACAAGAGCATGATAATTAGAGGAATTAGAGTATTCTAGTTTGACTAGAATAATTTGGGAATAAGCTTAAGTACAAAATGGTTTTTGGACTTTAAGCTTAATGAGAATTTTAGCTAATTGATTTAATGAGATTAAGTCAATATGTTACCTTATTGATTTAATAAGATTAATTCAATATGATAACATAAGCTTAATTGAATTAATAAGATTAATTCAATATGATTGAATTAATAAGATTAATTCAACATGCATGAATGCCACATAAGAATGCCAAGCATGCCATGCCACATAAGCATGCCACCTAAGCATCCACCTAAGCTAGATAAGGTGGAAGGAAACAAAATGGTTTTGTCTCCTTAAGTGGCCGCCAAACTTGTGTCCCAATGCAATGGATTGCATTGAATGTGGAGGTGAAAGGGTTTTTCCAACCCTATAAAAGACCCCATGAAGTGGCCGGCCATAGAAAGTGTTGTTGTGGTTGTGAGAGAGCTTGGTGGAAGCTTTGGTTGTGTGGGTTTGTGAGTGTAGGCTAGCAAGAAGAGGAGTCTTCTTCTTCCTTTCTCCTTTTCCCTCTCTTCCTCTCCTTTAGGGACTTCTCTAGCAAGAAGTAAAGGAGAGCTCCTCTAGTTTTTCTTTTGTGAGACAAGAGCTTGCTCGTGTGGATACATATAGAGGCACGGACACTTGAACGTGCTAAAGATCCAACAAACAAAAGGAAGAAGCGGGATTAACAAGGGCACACAACAAAGGTAATCCTCTCCTATAAGATAGGTTTGGTTTAGAGAAATTTATTTTATACGAGTTTGCTTTCGCATGGATCACTTGGAAGGGATCCTAATTTTTCCGTTGCGCATATGCCATTTGGCATAAAGAATTCCCTACACAAAGAGTAGTTACTGGCAGAAACCTCCCTCAACTGTTGCTGCAAATACCTCACTTGTTCTTCCAGGTTAGCAATATAGTGTTGCTCATTCACATTTTCTTCAGCAGGAAAGGAACTGCTGCTTTGCTCAGACATTTTGTCCATGGCTGGGGGAAAAGAAAGAAAAAGATGGATGTTATACAGCCGGGGTTGGAGGTCCTTATAACTATGGAGGAGGAGGGCGCATTTATTAGCAAAGGAAGTGAGGATAATGAATGCTAGTAAAGAAGAGGAAACGTAACGATAGTATGTGAGAAGTCACTGGTACAGTAATTATAAGAAAAAAGGGTCCGAATCCCCTGGAGATGGTAAAAGAAAGTATGTTCAGGCGAGATTACAGTCTTTCTAATGATAGAAACCTTACCTCCACAGGAAAACGACAAAAACGGATACCAATTCCCTCCATTTTTATTAACATACTTAAAATGATTACATCGTTTAATCTATGAAGGTTTTCTATGATTTCTCTTAACAGAAGAAGTGGGAGAGGGCTTCTTGGGAGGGGAAGTTGCCAAGATGACCCTGTAGAGCTCGCCTTGAGCAGAAGGAATGACTGGTGGACCTTCATCAAAGGGAGGCGGACGGATCCTCGCCGAGGAGACTAGAATGACTGGTGGACCTTCATCAAAAGGAGGCAGACGAATCCTCGCCGGGGAGACTGGAATGAAGGCCAGGGCCGGTGGAAGTGGGGGAAGTTCAGCAGAGACCTGGGGATCTTCCACTGTGTACTCCCATGTTAAAGGAGGGTTCCACACCTGATTGCGGAAACAAGGGAAGGGTGCTCGATAAGACCTCCCCGTGGGAGGGGAGGGAGCTGTGGTGTGAGGTGGAAAAGGGAGGGGGCGAAAAGATGAGGTGGATGTCGAGCGGGTCTCAGAATCTTCAGCGTCTCCGGAAAGCCAGTCCCACAGCTCGAAAGATTCAGAATCCGAAGAAATCTCGATAGGGTGTTCCACCGAAGCCATGAGAGTGAGATGGAAGGGCGAAGACATGGAGGGTGATAATTTATAGTTGAGGGAAAGGGACTGCAGTAGTTCTTGGGAAGGGGAAGAAGATGAAGAGACTGATATTGTAATGACAGCAGCATAGGTACTCATCAAGATATCATTTCCGAAGCAGTAAGAGAGACCGTGAAGATCAACAGGCGAAAGTCATTTAATTTTTGGTCAAGCTAAAATTGGGTCGGATACGAATAAGACCGTCCGAGACCTTCTGAGTGAGTTCCTGAACAAACGAGGTGATTGCGCCATGTGACACGAGAAAAGAAATGCCAGCGTAAAAAGAGAAAAGCACAAAATTGGTTCAGAATTCCCGACCCGCAGGAGGCATACAAGGAGAACAACAAAAAACTGCGTTAATACAAATTACTCTTCAGCATTACGAAAGGAGTCATTACAGGAAGTAGGATGTTAGGAGTTATAACTCAAACAATTTGGGGGGATACTTAGATAAGGCATCTACGGGATTTAAATAACTAGTGTCCGTACCGAAGGGAGGATATCCCCGTTCAACATTTAGAGCCGAAGACCCATCAAAGCCCAGTATGAACAGGTCCACCCCCTTCTTAACATATCGCCCTTTTAGATCAGCTTACTATTTCTGCAGCTGGGACTGGTAGCTAGTTAGTTGAGCCTGACAGTTAGCCAGCTGGGTTTGGCTTTCAGTCAGCTGGGCCGCCAAGGCATCCTTCTCAGTGGCTGCTTGTATGGCTTGCCGTCCCAGAGTTGAAAGGGCTTCGGAGTATTCTTTATGAAGGGCAGACTGTTGCCGAGCCGCTGCTGACAGAGCTTGAGGAAGAGCAGCCACCATGGAGGAGAGTTCTTGGCACTTCTCTATGCAAGATTTTCTAGTGGCTTCCTAGGCTTGGCATTCCAGTCGAAGTAGTTGGCATTCTTGCTGGAGCTGTTGGATAGCAGTCAAAGAATCGACGGCTTTAATAATGGCATCCCCGAGCTGCCCCTTATACTCTTTTAGTTCATGGTCGAGGATATCCACCTGTTGCAGTTCGCTGGATTGGAGGAAAACTTACTGTTTGAGGTCTTTATTCCTTCGCTGAATCTCCTCCTTTTCACTTTGGACCAGGGCCAATTGTGTCATAGCATCTTCACATTGGCCCCTCAGGTCAGATTCTTTCTCTTCTCTCTCGCTTAACTGCCGAACAAGTTGTTTCTGCTCCGTTAGAGAGGCGAAATGGCGTGCCTCTATGCTGGACTGAAATTTAGCCAGGTGAACTACCATTTTGCTGTGCTGGGCTGAGGCCTAAAGGAAAGAAAGCACCATCAATATATGCTGACACACAGAGATACGTACAGTAAAGATGAGAAGGGGACAGTAGGTATCTTAGCCAACAATTTGCTTACTTGTTCGCAGGGGCCTTGCACACCTGATTGGTTGAAAAATTTTACCTCCAAAGGGTGACGGATCTGTAGTAGAGACCCCAATGTAGCCCTTGAGGGGGTTGAAAGAGGAAGGTCCTATCCTTTGGAGGGAAGCGTGGGTCTGATGCGCTGAAGAGGGGTGGGAGAAGTAAGTGTGTCGGAGGGGATAGTGTTGGTGCAATCGGCCCAGGTCACGATTGACTAGACTCGAGTTTGACTCGAGTGATGTTTTGATGTTTGACAAAGATGTTTGACATTGATGTCGGTTAATATGTTGGGGAGATTGTTTATACTATTGACCCAGATTATAATTGACTGGACTCGAGTTTGACTCGAGGGAGACTTTAATGGTTGACTAGGGTTGACCATGTGGTTATTGGGAAAGTCCAAGTCATGGGTACTTGGCATGGAAAGTCCAAGTGGGACACTTGACATTTTGGAAAGTCCAAGCATGAGTCTTGGCAAATGGAAAGTCCAACATGGGTTGGCAAGGAAAAGTCCAAGCATGGGGCTTGGCATGGAAAGTCCAACATGGGTTGGCAAGGGAAAGTCTAAGCTTGAGTCTTGGCATTTGAGAAGTCCAAGGGATTGATATTGGCAGCGTAAAGTCCAAGGGTGAAGTCTTGGCAGCATAAGTCCAATGGATGGCGGCGTAAAGTCCAAGCGGAGTCTTGGCGGTGTAAGTCCAATGTGTCTTGGCGGCGTAAGTCCAATGTGCCTTGGCGGTGTAGACACCGTTAGCATGACATAGCCGAGGGAAGCACCTGGAGGCTAACGCGATGGATGAACAAGTCATGGATGACTTGGAGGGATCCGAGAGGCGTGAGGCTGATGGAGGTGGCTAGAAGGCTTAGGTTTAGGCTAAGGGTGGTCTAGCAAGTATGGGGGCACCATACTTGGGTTAAAACCTCATGTTTGAGGTTGGCAGTCGACTGACATTATGGTCGGTTCGACTGTCGTGAGTCGACTTATTTGCCGCCGCTTTAGAGATGGAATTGCTCGCAGCTTGATCGCTCATTGGAAGCGACTCGATGTCGATGTCGACCGCTAAGGGTCGAAACGATCGCTATTGCTAGTCGTGTCGAGCCACGAGAATGCTCCGTAGCCTGGCGATCGATCGACTACGGGCGCCGCGGGATCGCCAATGTTGGAAGTGGACTGCCAAGAGTCCCGTTGGAACTTGTCCAATGTGAAATGAGCCGTTGTCTCACATCTACAGTGTTGGCAGTCGACTGGTGATTTATGGCAGTCGACTGCCAGGCGAAAATCCAGCCCGACGTGAGATAAAAGGGAGCTGTTCATGGAGATTGCGGCATCAGATTTTTGGGAGCTTTGGTGAGGCGATTTGCAGGTGCATTTCAGGGTCCATCAAGCTCATCCAAGCAACCGACAAGCAAGCGCTCAAAACCCTAGTTTGTAAAGTGTTCTTTACATTTCCTTTGTATTTGCTTGTATTTCTTTCGTTTATTGTTGTAAATGTTTGTACGAGGTTTCTCCGCCTCCGACTTGTTGTCGAGAAGGAGTTTATTGATTAGTGATTGCATTGGCGTCGCTAGAGCTCGTTAGAGCTCGATCCGTGGAGTAGGAACCATTCAGTTCCGAACCACGTTATATCCTTGCGTTTGTGTGTTTGTGTTTTCGTTATTGCTTCATTATCTTTGTTTCCGCTGCGCTAACAAAAATTGTAGACAAGCACGCAAACGATTTCCATCACGCTCATCACGACGCTATTCACCCCCCTCTAGCGGGCGCACAGGTCCTAACAAGTGGTATCAGAGCGAGACCACTCTACTAAGTCTAACAACAAAGAGAGCAAGCTAGAGGGTAAAAGATGGAAGTCCAAGGACAATTGGGATGGGATATCAACACCCCAATTTCGTATGCCTTCTATGGACGAGAAGGTTTCAATTCTTGGAAGGCGAGAATTGAAGATATTTTGATGATGAGAGACCTTGAGGAGTGGTCCGCGTTGATGGAAGGATTTAAATATCCTAAGGGACCAAAGGGAGGGTTTCTTAAGAAGAAGAAGTGGAGTGAGGAGCAACTCCAACAATTCGATAAAAACAAGAAGGTAATCAAATTCATTTTTGATTTAATTCCTAATGATCTCTTGTGTAGCCGAGGTGACTATGTGGATGCCAAGGAGCTATGGAGTGATTTGGCCAAGCTCCATGAAAGTTGAGCAGAAGGGACTCCGTTCAGTTTCATAGTTGAGCAGATTTCTAGAAAAGCCTCAAGATACCGGTTCGGGTCTTCAATCGCAGCTCCCTCGAATTGGCTCTGCTGGATCAAAAGTCTAGGTCCAAATCTCAAAGTCAACACTTAGGACATAAGAGTCAAAAGTCAACTAAGGGCAAGCAAGGTTTGGGTCACAAACTTAAGCCCAAGGTGACTTACCATAGTGTTCCATTAGATTATGGAACACTAACTAGGTCTAGGAAGACTAAGGTCAATAGGGAAGTCATCCCTAGAGTTGACCAAAGGTTGTGCCTAGTGGCTAGGGTTTCTAGGAAACCTAGGGTGGCCACTAAGAAGGTTGCAAGGGGAGTTACCCCTAGAGTCAACCTAGGTAAGACCCAAATGACCAAGGCTAACAAGCCTAGGAGGGTCATTAGGAAGGTATCTAGGGAGGTTATCCCTAAGGAATACCTAATTAACCCTAGGAGCTCAAATCGGTTTTGGGTTCCTAAGAGCGTGATTGATTCACGCTAGATGGGTTTAGGGAGTGCCAACCTTGATTGGATGGGTAGTTAACTCAACCATGGTAAAGGTGACACTTTAGGATATTTTCAAGGTTATGGTTACCTTGGAAATATATTTGAATCAATATCCTAAAAGATTTTAGGATGTGCCAATGCACTTTTGAAATTAAGAAAAATAAATTAAATTGGCACAATTTTAGGTTTAGTGGTTAGTGTGCCATTTTGGGTTTTTGGCACACTAGGGAGAATTTAGATTAATATGGCAAAATATATCTAATTATATCAAATGGCAATTAGTATTAAATTTTAGGTATTACTATATCCATATATATTTTATATGCCATGCTTTGTTTGCCATATAACATGCCATGACATCATGTTTATTTTAATCATTTTATATGTCATGTTCATGTTTAGGATTTAGGTTAATGTCATGTGTTTTATTTTTATATCATATGCCATGACATCATGATCATTGGTCATGATTTATTTTTGCTATTATTATGCCATGATCATTTCATGCATTTAGGTGATTAAAATTGATTTAAGGACAATGGCATGACTTGAAGTCCTATTTATAAGGGAATCAAGTAGAGTTGCCTTAGAGAATGCTTGAAACCCTAGATTAGGGAGAACCAAAACCCACATCTCACATTAAATTGACATGTATGTGTATTTCATACACCCTAGATACATGTGAGATGCTAGGATATGAGTTAAGTTCAAGGTGCATAATTTTTGCATCTAGATGAACTAAAACTCATCTAATTTCAATGATGGATCATTGGGAGAGCATGTGTACAAGTCATGTACATAGAGCCCAAGGAATATGATCCAAAATAAGGTTTTGAAAATATTTTAAAATCATTTTGAAAAACCTTGGTGAAGTCTATCTTTTGATAGCAATCACCATTGATGAGATTGATACAAAGTGAGCTTAAACTTTAAAGTTTTTAGTCACTTTTGGATTTTGTATCAATTTCGCTACTTTATGGGTAAAATATTTTTCAAACATTTTTCACCCATTGTATTGGTCATAAGTATTATACGTATCAAATTTCATGGTTTTTCAAATTACGTGTAATTATTTATGAATTTCTAAAATTCATTTCTGATAGTTGAAAATCGAGATCACGCCTTTGGTGGCATGACGACTAATGATAGTGGCAATGATCGGTGATTCGTCGAGTCATTGCCAGGTCTGATTTCGGGTTAACAAGATTTGTTTAGCCTAATTTCAGCCATTGTAAAGGTCCCTAATCACTCCTAACCCTAGGATATGCTTTGGGAAACATTATAAAGGGTGGAAATCCATTGGATATGGATTAGGAGAGGTGTTAGGTCAAGGTGTCAAATTTTGGGTGTGGAAAGTTCGAGTTTGAACTTTTAACCTTAATTTTGATGGTTTAGAGTTTCTATTGGCTTAGGGACTTCCCAAGGACATTGTTGGTGCAATGGTCAAGGGGGAGCAAGCCTTTAGGGGGAGTTATCCATCTTGGCATGATGGATGTGTTTCTCTTCTTGAAAGGGGGAGAAGTTATTGGGAGAGTATCATCAATTGGGAAAATTGATGGGATTTTGAGAAACCCAATTTGGAAATTGGGGGAGAGTATAGGAGTGCCTCTCTTGAGTGATAAGGGACTTATCACTAGGAAGATGGTAGGCATCCTAGGTATTTTTGGATCAAGGGGGAGATTGTAAGATCTCATTAGGACAATGAGACATTGACCTCCTTGGAGAGATAACCTTTTTGATGTTCGTCAAAAAGGGTGAGAAGTTTTGGGAGAGTATTTGGGATTACCAATTTGGGATAATTGGTAAGGAGATTTGAGTTGGTGGCCTAACTCAAGGTTTGTTTTGTCAAACATCAAAAAGGGGGAGATTGTTGGTGCAATCGACCCAGGTCACGATTGACCAGACTCGAGTTTGACTCGAGTGATGTTTTGATGTTTGACAAAGATGTTTGACATTGATGTCGGTTAATATGTTGGGGAGATTGTTTATACAATCGACCCAGGTTATAATTGACTGGACTCGAGTTTGACTCGAGGGAGACTTTAATGGTTGACTAGGGTTGACCATGTGGTTATTGAGAAAGTCCAAGTCATGGGTACTTGGCATGGAAAGTCCAAGTGGGACACTTGGCATTTTGGAAAGTCCAAGCATGAGTCTTGGCAAATGGAAAGTCCAACATGGGTTGGCAAGGAAAAGTCCAAGCATGGGGCTTGGCATGGAAAGTCCAACATGGGTTGGCAAGGGAAAGTCCAAGCTTGAGTCTTGGCATTTGAGAAGTCCAAGGGATTGATATTGGTGTTAGTAATATATGAGAGATGTCCTAAGGCAATCGCCTTATGTATGAACCATTTATATGATAAATGAAGATTCACTATTTGAGTATACATGTTTTATGTATTTGATTGGATCTTAAACTCATTTACTGAATGTCCACGATACGATTCACAGCATGAGAGAATTTGTGATTGGATCACAACTAGTGAGTATCTCTACATGTGTAATTGTGATGTATCGGAATTATCCATAGTCGATGAATTGATGGATTTGGACACCATCAATTCTGTCGAGACTAGCACGAGGTATACTCCTTGGTGTATCCAAGCAGCTGATTCTCACTGGTTGGAGAAATTGTGATGTCCGGAGTTAATCGTGGATGCTAGTTATGGTAACTAGTTCATTGGAGTGACCAGCCGTAAGACTTCATATGGTTCTCTGCATATATAGATATGTCAATGAAGTTCTTACTGTGGCTTAAGTGCGATGTTCCTTTGACTTGCGGTATTCAAGTCATCTTGATCATGGAGACTTATGCTTTGACATCTTAAGCAAACATCTCTAAGGAGATGTGGACCCGGGATGATTGGGTATTAGTCGAAGTGATCGAAGGTGTTTGAATAGCCTATAAAGGATTCACCACTCCTTGCGAGGAGACGTATACCCATGGCCTCTCGTCAGATTGTTATTAAAGTCTTTGGCCAAAGAATTACATGTTTAGAGTAAGGTACTCTTCGATACATGTGGAGTAACTAGAATCCGTAGGACGAGGAAATGATACTTGGGCTAGGTGTGACGTAGTCAGCCTAGTGGGGACTGACACAATAGACCATGTCCTGAACCAAGTGGGTATAAGATGAGTGAAGGGAATGGGGCACGATTCATTCGAGCATCAAGGGTTTCGTAAATAGTTCGATCAACCGCTGATCTTTTGCTAATTGGGGATCATGATGTACTACTAGGTGCCACTCATGATCGCTCTATAATTAATGGTTAATTATAGACGGCCAACATAAACCGAGAACCTATTTGGTCACACGCACAACGAGTGTAATCCAAAGGATTTAAAACGAGCTTGAGAATGGGATTCTCAGACCGAGAGAAACTATGTTTGGTTGGATCAAACATAAAGCGAGCATGAAATTGTTTCAGTCGCAATGGAAGCGTGGATGGGCCGTGTCTTATGAAGACATAATGGATGGACCAAAATGGCTTGGTTCTAATCCAATGGATGAGAATAAACCAAAGGGTTTGGTTTATATTAAACGAATGAACCAAAGGTTGGTTCGGTTCGTTTTAACTTAAAATAAATCATCATGGTTTGGTTTATTTTAACTTATCCTAATGGAGCGGGTTAACGGGCTTTATGGATATGATCCATTAACCATTAAGAGAATTAGTTCTCTATAAAAGAGAGGGATTGTTAAACCCTAACTAATCCAAACCCTAGCCCCCTTGAGTTGCCGCCCACCTCCACCTTGGAGTTAATCGGCGCCAACCCTAAAGCTGCCGCCGCCCAGCTTGTGTGCAGCCGTCCAAGTCTTTGCCGGAGAACCTCCGGCGACCCTCCGGCGATCTCCTTTGGGTTCGGTGATAAGGTGAGCTTCCATCTTTCCTTAGCCGGCCTCTATTCCTCCACCAAAAGCTGTCCAGTTTTTCTGGACAGCTTGTTTCTTTGTTGTCGGAGCGTCGTTTGGACGACGGTTAGTGCTCCGACAACGGCTAACTTATCGGGGATTTGATCTCCGGTAATCCTCTGAGGTGGGGGACGAAGGATTCGTCAAACGGTTGACGAATACCTCTCCGGAGAAGCGAGTTTTGAGAACTTGTTTTAGGATCCGAATTTGGATTCGGATCGTGATCATCTCTCGATCACGTCGTCTTCAACACGAGGCTAGTAACCCGTACGAAGACGAAGCTCGTGACTTAGCGAAGTCATCCCGAGGAGCTCGGCGTGGATACGGATAGAGACGATTCTTACGAGGATCGTTCCGGTTGATGTCGTTCCCGCTACACGTCATACGAAAGGTATAACGTAGATAAATTTCTTTTATTGCAAATTTTAATTTACGGTTATGTCTACACTTGTTGTAATATGCATGCGTGTGTTGTGTGTGTTGTAATAAATATAGATTTATTATTTTTAATTGCTTCCGCTGTGCTCATGTTTACGAAACATGATCGAACACACACACGCCGCGGTGCCGGAAACCCAACAGTGGTATCAGAGCCCAGGTTGTGTTTCGACATAATCGTAAAAATGGTTTTGCGATAGTCATAATGTATTTCTGGAAGTTTTCTAAATTTTGGAAATTTAGAAGTATTTATGGATATTTTTCAATTTTGGAAAGTCTAGAAGTATTTATGGAAATCTTCCACTTTTGGAAAGTTGAAAGTATTTATGGAAATTGATATTTTCCATAAATAAAATATTTGATTAGATTCTGGAAATTTGTTTCCTAATTTAATCATGATTTGATTTGGGAAATCAAATCTTAAAATATTTTTATTTCCATAAGTAGTTTTAAAGATTTAGGAAATTGGTTTCCTAAATAGATTTTCCTTAATCAAATAATTCCATGAATAAAATATGTGATTAGATTTGGAAATTTGTTTCCTAATTTAATTATGATTTGATTTGGAGAATCAAATCTTAAACATATTTTATTTCCATAAATAGTTATGACAAATAAGGAAATTATGTACATGACATAATTGTATGCCATGTAATTGCATTAGATGCATAACATTATGCCATGTGTGTCGTGACATGTAGATGTATGCCATATATGCCATGCCATGTAGATAATAGTTATTTGCATGCAAAGAGGATGAGACATAAAACCCTAACTCAATATTAAAGCCTACACCTTCCATTAATATGGTTAGAACCTGAGTTCTGTTTCTTGTTTGGGTTGTTGGACTCACTCCAAGCCCGGCTCGAACCTGAACATGTTCAAATCATTGGAATAGTTTAACTCTAATATGGTAAGAGTCAGAGGTCAATCGTTAGTTTGGGTTGTTGGACTCACTCCAAGCCTGGCTAATTGGTTGAATGCGCTCTAACCATATTAAAACTATTTCGCGATTAATGGGTCGGTTTTAACTTGGAGCATCGATTTGTTGGACTCACTCCAAGGTCGATGTGAAGAGAGGTGAAGTTGGGTGCTATGCATATGATGCATACTTGTTAATGTGTTAACAACCCAATGTATGTGTAAACATTCAATTAGTTGATAGCACATTGTGATAGTTACATATACATGATATGTAATCGGTATACTTGATACCCACCATCATAGCTAAGAATAGCTTGTTGGACTCACTCCAAGGTTGTTCTTATCTATGATGGATATCAGCCCATTCGGAGATGGACCTACGATCTCCCGAAGTGATTTTGGGGTTTTTGAAATTCGAAAAATGAATGGGATTTATAAATGTATATTGATGCATTTTAAAATCATCTTTCTCATATATGCTCGTTTTGTATTTCTAGGTCAATAAATTGATCATGACGTCTTTGAATTTGCGCACTATTTTGGATTCGAACAAACTGACTGGGCCTAACTTCCTGGACTGGCTTAGAAACCTGAGAATTGTTCTCAAGGCGGAAAAGCTTGCAAATGTCCTCGAAGCGCCTCTTCCCGCCCGTCCTAGTGACGATGCAACTCTGGACCAATTGTTGGCCTATCAGAAACATGTGAGTGATTTTGAACAAATGAGTTGCATCATGCTAGCCACGATGGAACCCAAGCTACGAAAGCAGCATGAGCATATGGATGCTCATATCGTAGTCCTTCATCTTTGTGAGTTGGTTGATGAGCAAGTGAGATTCGAAAGGTTCGAAGTCTCAAAGCTCCTCTTCACCTCTGAGATGCTAGGAGGTTCATCTGTGGTACTGCTCAATATGCTGAAGACTGTGGAGTCTTCTGAGAAGCATGAGCAGGGGACAGTGCTGTTAGTTGATTTCTCGAAGAAAGGTTCTAAGAGGAAGTCAAAGGAACAACAGAAGGGAAAGAAGAGAAGGGATAAGAAGGTAGAACTAGCACAAAAGGAAACTTGCCATCATTATGGCAAGGAGAGCCATTTGCGAAGAAAGTGCAAGATTTATCTTGAGTCCGTGAAGAAGGATAAGGCATCGGATGCCCCATCTTCTTCAGAAATCTTCGTTATTGATTGTCATTCTATTTCCTCAAACACTTGGGTATTGGATACTGGGTGTGGCTCACATATATGTAATGACATACATGGGCTAAGGAATAGAAGAAGACTCGTCAAGGGAGAGTCAAATTTACGTGTTGGGAATGGAGCAAAGGTTGCTGCACTCGCCATCGGAACGTATTTGTTGAAACTCCCTGCAGGACTTGTCTTAAAACTGGATAATTGCTTTTATGTTCCTTCGTTGATAAAGAACATCATTTCTATTTCTTGTTTAAATAGAAATGGTTACCATTTGACTTTTAGTAACAATTGTTGTTACATAACTTTGAATGGAGTTCTTTATGGGACTGGAACTTTAAGCAATGGTATTTATACGTTGGACGTATCAAGTGACATTTTCAATATCGAAGCGAGCAACAAGCATGCTCCAAAGGATAATCAAATAGACTCCTATATGTGGCATTGTCGTCTTGGCCATATAAGCAAGAAACGCATGCCCGAATTACACCGATGTGGAATTCTGGAATCGTTTGAATTGGATTCATACGATACATGCGAATCATGCTTAAAAGGCAAGATGACTAAGTTACCTTTTACTGGAAAAGGTGAACGAGTGGGAGAGTTACTAGGTCTAATACATACCGATGTATGTGGACCTATGTCAACTCAAGCATTAGGAGGCTATAGCTACTTCATTACCTTCACCGATGATCACTCACGGTTTGGGTATGTGTTCTTGATGAAACACAAGTCTGAAGCCTTTGAAAGGTTCAAAGAATTTAGAAATGAAGTAGAGAAACAACATGACAAGAGTATTAAAATACTTCGATCGGATCGAGGTGGTGAATACTTAAGTCAAGGGTTTCTTGATTATCTAAGAGACAATGGCATATTGTCTCAATGGACTCCGCCCTATACACCACAGCATAATGGTGTATCTGAGAGGCGTAACCGGACCTTGTTGGACATGGTCAGGTCAATGATGAATCATGCAACTCTTCCCAAGTCCTTTTGGGGCTATGCACTGCATACTGCTTTACTTGTTAAATGTAATGCCTACTAAGGTAGTCTCAACTACTCCATATGAGATATGGAATAGTAAGAAACCTCATGTATCTTACTTGAAGATATGGGGTTGTCCCGCTTATGTGAAGCAGATCGACGTATAAATTGGATGCTAAGTCCGATAAATGTCTATTTATTGATACCCTAAGGAAACAAGGGGTTACCAATTCTATCATCCTGTGGAACAAAAGGTGTTTGTTTCAAGGCATGCTGTTTCTAGAGAAAGAGTTTCTCTTGCAAGAAAACAAAGGGGAGTGTCAGCGAGCTTGAGGAGGCTCGAGAGACTCAAATAGACATTGATGAGATACTGGTGAGCACAACATGATAACTCATAGTGATGAGCAATCGGTTTGACCTATTGTAACACCACATCTTCGTAGATCTGGTAGAACACGCAATATTCCTGAGAGATATGGATTTCTCGTAAGTTAATCGAACGACGTGTTACTCATTGATGATGAGGAGCCTACCAGTTATGAAGAAGTGCTGACAATTTCAGAAAGGGATAAGTGGCTTGGTGCCATGAAGTCGGAAATGGATTCCATGTACGAAAACCAAGTTTGGAACTTGGTTGACCCACCTGAAGGCATAAAGCCTATAGGGTGCAAGTGGGTTTTCAAGAAGAAAACCGACATGGATGGTAATGTGATTACCTATAAGGCTAGATTGGTGGCGAAAGGATATCGTCAAAAACAAGGTGTTGATTATGACGAAACCTATTCGCCTGTAGCTATGCTTAAATCCATTCTGATGCTCCTGGCCATAGCGGCTCATTATGATTATGAGATATGGCAGATGGATGTGAAAACAGCTTTCCTTAATGGAAACTCGCCGAGGACGGTATATGATACAACCGAGGGTTTCACATCGGTTGATAAAACCAAGGTATGCAAATTGCGATCCATCCATATGGATTGAAGCAAGCATCCAGAGTCGGAATATCCGCTTTGATGAGACAATCAAAAAGTTTGATTTCTCACAAAATCCGCATTTAACCTTGTGTGTACAAGAAGGTTAGTGGGAGGCAAATGTGTTCCTAGTATTGTATGTCGATGACATATTACTTATAGGAAACGATGTCTCAATCTTACAATGCTGAAGGTTTGGTTATCCAAGACATTCTCCATGAAAGACGGGAGAAGCAACCTACATCCTGGGATTAAGATCTATAGAGATAGATCAAACGCTTGCTTGGTCTTTCGCAGCCTACATATATATAGACCGAAAGCAAAGAGGTTTAGCATGTTTAATCCAAGAAAGGTTTCCTACCCATCGTGCATGGGGTACACCTTTCAAGTCTATGTGTCCGCGCATGTAAGACGAGAGGATTTGCATGAGTAAGATTCCTATGCATCCGCAATAGGATCTATCATGTATGCTATGTTATGTACGAGGCCCGATGTATCGTATGCCCGAGTGTCACGAGCAGATACTCATCCGATCCAGAATGGATCATTGGGCGGTCATAAGACGATCCTAAGTACTTGAGAAGAACTAAGGATGTGTTCCTAATATATGGAGAAGGGTACATGGTGATACGTGGGTATACGGATTGGCTCCGCATGCATAAGGATGATTCCATGTCTTTGTCCGGGTATGTATTCACCTAGAATGGAGGCGCAATAAGTTGGAAAGGTTCCAAGCTTGACACTATAGCGGATTCTCGCCACTAAGGTAATACATTGCAGCCTTTGGAAGCAAAGAAGGAAGCGGTTTGGATCAAGAAGTTCATCTCTGAACTTGATGTGGTCTCATCAATGATCCAAATACGTGCTTCGCCGCTATCATCTTATCGCAGAGATCATGTAGGAACGAAATACAAATCGAGAAAATTCCCACTGAAAGGAACTTAGCGGATCCTTTGACTAAAGCATTACCTCAAAGTAAGTTTGAGGGTCATGTTCGAGCTTATGGTATTTGATACCGTAGCGATTGGCGTTAGGCCAAGTGGGAGTCTGTTAGTAATATATGAGAGATGTCCTAAGGCAATCGCCTTATGTATGAACCATTTATATGATAAATGAAGATTCACTATTTGAGTATACATGTTTTATGTATTTGATTGATCTTAAACTCATTTATCAATGTCCACGATATCACAAAGATGAGAGAATTTGTGATTGGATCACAACTAGTGAGTATCTCTACATGTAATTGTGATGTATCTAATTATCCCTAGTCGATGAATTGATGGATTCGACACCATCAATTCCGAGACTAGCACGAGGTATACTTTGGTGTATCCAAGCACCGATTCTCACCGGGCCGAGACATTGTGATGTCCGAGTTAATCGTGGATGCTAGTTATGGTAACTAGTTCATCGAGTGACCACCGTAAGACTTCATATGGTTCTCCATATATAGATATGTCAATGAAGTTCTTAATGGCTTAAGTGCGATGTTCCTTCGACTTGAGTATTCAAGTCATCTTGATCATGGAGACTTATGCTTTGACATCTTAAGCAAACATCTCTAAGGAGATGTGGACCCGGATGATTGGGTATAAGTCAAGTGATCGAAGGTGTTTGAATAGCCTATAAAGGATTCACCACTCCTTGCGAGGAGATGTATACCCATGGCCTCTCGTCGGATTGTTACTAAAGTCTGCCAAAGCATTACATGTTTAGAGTAAGGTACTCTTCGATACATGTGAGTAACTAGAACTGTAGGACGAGGAAATGATACTTGGGCTAGGTGTGACGAGTCACCTAGTGGGGATCGGACAATAGACCATGTCCTCAACCAAGTGGGTATAAGATGAGTGAAGGGAATGGGGCACGATTCATTCGAGCATCAAGGGTTTCGTAAATAGTTCGATCAACCGCTGATCTTTCGGTTAATTGGGGATCATAATGTACTACTAGGTGCCACTCATGATCGTTCTATAATTAATGGTTAATTATAGACCACCAACATAAACCGAGAACCTATTTGGTCACACGCACAACGAGCGTAATCCAAAGGATTTAAAACGAGCTTGAGAATGGGATTCTCAGACCGAGAGAAACTAGGTTTGGTTGGACCAAACAAGAAGCGAGCATGAAATTGTTTTGATGCGCAATGGAGGCGTGGATGGTGATGTCTTATGGGAGACATAATGGATGGACCAAAATGGTTTGGTTCTAATCCAATGGATAAGAATAAACCAAAGGGTTTGGTTTATTTTAAACGAATGAACCAAAAGTTGGTTCGGTTCGTTTTAACTTAAAATAAATCATCATGGTTTGGTTTATTTTAACTTATCCTAATGGAGCGGGTTAACGGGCTTTATGGATATGATCCATTAACCATTAAGAGAATTAGTTCTCTATAAAAGAGGGCTTAAGGGATTGTTAAACCCTAACTAATCCAAACCCTAGCCCCCTTGAGTTGCCGCCCACCTCCACCTTGGAGATCGGTGCCAACCCTAAAGCTGCCGCCAGCTTGTGTGCAGCCGTCAAGTCTTTGCGGCGTCAAGCTTCAGCCAGAGAACCTCCGGCGACCCTCCGGCGATCTCCTTTGGGTTCGGTGATAAGGTGAGCTTCCATCTTTCCTTAGCCGGCCTCTATTCCTCCACCAAAAGCTGTCCAGTTTTTCTGGACAGCGTGTTTCTTTGTTGTCGGAGCGTCGTTTGGACGACGGTTAGTGCTCCGACAGCGGCTAACTTACCGGGGATTTGATCTCCGGTAAGCCTCTGAGGTGGAGGACGAAGGATTCGTCAAACGGTTGACGAATACCTCTCCGGAGAAGCGAGTTTTGAGAACTCGTTTTAGGATCCGAATTTGGATTCGGATCGTGATCATCTCTCGATCACGTCGTCTTCAACACGAGGCTAGTAACCCGTACGAAGACGAAGCTCGTGACTTAGCGAAGTCATCCCGAGGAGCTCGGCGTGGATACGGATAGAGATGATTCTTACGAGGATCGTTCCGGTTGATGCCGTTCCCGCTACACGTCATACGAAAGGTATAACGTAGATAAATTTCTTTTATTGCAAATTTTAATTTACGGTTATGTCTACACTTGTTGTAATATGCATGCGTGTGTTGTGTGTGTTGTAATAAATATAGATTTATTATTTTTAATTGCTTCCGCTGTGCTCATGTTTACGAAATATGATCGAACACACACACGCCGCGGTGCCGGAAACCCAACAATTGGCGGCATAAAGTCTAAGGGTGAAGTCTTGGCAGCATAAGTCCAATGGTTGGCGGCGTAAAGTCCAAGCGGAGTCTTGGCGGCGTAAGTCCAATGTGCCTTGGCGGTGTAGACACCGTTAGCATGACATAGCCGAGGGAAGCACCTGGAGGCTAACGCGATGGATGAACAAGTCATGGATGACTTGGAGGGATCCGAGAGGCGTGAGGCTGATGGAGGTGGCTAGAAGGCTTAGGTCTAGGCTAAGGGTGGTCTAGCAAGTATGGGGGTACCATACTTGGGTTAAAACCTCATGTTTGAAGTTGGTAGTCGACTGACATTATGGCCGGTTCGACTGCCGTGAGTCGACTTAGGTTCGACTGCCAGTTTAGAGATGGAATTGCTCTGGCGATCGACGGCTTGATCGCCAAGGGTCGATGATCGCTAGTTCTGTCAAGCCGCGAATGCTCGATCGCTACCGATCGACGCGGCGCGATGGGATCGCCAATGTTGGCAGTGGACTGCCAAGAGTCCCGTTGGAACTTGTCCAACGTGGAATGAGCCGTTGTCTCACATCTACAGTGTTGGCAGTCGACTGCCAGGTGGAAATCTAGCCCGACGCGAGATAAAAGGGAGCTGTTCATGGAGATTGCGGCATCAGATTTTTGGGAGCTTTGGTGAGGCGATTTGAAGGCGATTTGCAGGTGCATTTCAAGCTCCTTCAAGCTCATCCAAGCAACCGACAAGCAAGCGCTCAAAACCCTAGTTTGTATAGTGTTCTTTACATTTCCTTTGTATTTGCTTGTATTTCTTTCGTTTATTGTTGTAAACATTTGTACGAGGTTTCTCCGCCTCCGACTTGTTGTCGAGAAGGAGTTTATTGATTAGTGATTGCATTGGCGTCGCTAGAGCTCGTTAGAGCTCGATCTGTGGAGTAGGAACCGTTCGGTTCCGAACCACGTTATATCCTTGCGTTTGTGTGTTTGTGTTTTTGTTATTGCTTTATTATCTTTGTTTCCGCTGCGCTAACGAAAATTGTAGACAAGCACACGAACGATTTCCATCACGCTCATCACGACGCTATTCACCCCTTCTCTAGTGGGCGCACAGGTCCTAATAGATAGGAGTAGAGATGGACTCGATTCAGGAAGGCAAGGGAGAATCATGTGAAGGGGGGGATGAATTAGGAGAATGGGAAGGAGAGTCCCCTCCTTGAGGAGATGAAGATGGGATAGATAAGGTAATATCCTTTCTCCTCGGTTCGTAGATGGTTAAGGATTGCGAACCATGCTGACCGGAAGAGGAAGGGAGAAGAGCAGATGAACTCGGGGCTCCTTTCTTAACGAGCCATAGTTTCTTCCGAGGAGAAGAAGGAGCTGCCACCGATTTTCCCCTCTTTGTTGAGGCCTTCTTCTTGGCAGCCTCAACCTCTTCTCCTTTCACCAAAGCGTCCTGCATTAGATTATCTGGAAAATGTATTGGTGAGAAAGATGAATGATGCAGGGAGAAAGTTATATTGAAGGGTAAGTGTCATCCTACCTATAGCAACTGAGGTCATTGAAGGGAGGGGGGATAGTCTGAAGTGGCTCAAGAGGGGAGTTTTCATTAAGTGATTCGAACAATAATGCGACTCTCCCAGGATTCTATAAACTTCCGAGAAAGGGCATTGGGTCCTCATTTCCCGGAAGGAAGGCAGTTCGGGAAGTTCTAACTTCCAGGTATCCGAGTAAGGTAAAGGTATCGAAAGCTGTACAAAGAAGTATAATTCTTCCCATCCCTTATGGGATGTAGGCATGTTCACTAGGAATTGGCAGTCTGGACGGCTGGACAGATAAAAAATACCTGCCTTGGAAGATTTCAATTGAAAGAAACAGTGGAATACTTGAGGGGTTAAAGAGAGGTTTAGATGTTGAAACACTATAGAGGCCCCCGACAGAATTCGAAAGGAATTAGGGGTAAATTGGTTCAAGGGTAGTCCATAAAAGTCTAAAATGTCTAAATAGATGGAAGGTGCTGGTAGGGACAGGCCATTGAGGAACTGTTCAGAGAAGAAGCAAGTTAGACCAGGAGGAGGATAGTGTGGTCGATGCATCTTGGTCGTAAAGCAGCATTTCAGGGAAGGGTCTATAAACCTGTCCTTAAGGTTAAAGAAATAATGGTCGCGGTCTAATTAGGTTATGGTGTGCTCATACCACGCAGGTGAGGGAATGGTCTTAGGGGCCATAGGTATAAAGCAGGACAGAGTACTTACTTGGGGGGTTAGAAGAAGAGCGTATAAGAAGGGAAGGGTTGGGTCGCTGAAACGCCGCCGGTGAAAATTGTAGGAAAGAAGAAGTGGAAGGGACGGTATTATTGGGCACACTAAGTAATACCTAAAAGAAAAAGGCGGAGGCTTATATAGGGTTTTTAAGACGGTTCGACTATAGGGAAGAGAAGGAGAAGCGGGGCCCATGGGTCCATTAGGCCGCCTCAAGTATATGCCATGGAGCTATAAGAGAAGAGTAAATTTGAATTAATAAGCCAAGGATAGAGTAGGAACCTTATATAGTTGGAAAGTCAAGCTTATAACTTCGCTTGACTAATTTTTGGGGTTGGATAATGATACCGCCGTTATCTCTTCTCTATGAACTAGATAGGAGGGCTCACAGGCAAGGCGTTACTCGAACCAATTAGCGGGTTCAGCGGAGAAAAAAGAGGAACGGTTCGGGCGCAAGCACCTGAAATAATAGGCACGGGAAAGCTAATGAAGGTAATCGACACGGCGAAGCGAAGGCGGGAGGAGGCACTTCGTTGGGAAATAAGTCAGAATCGGTTCGGCCAGATAAGCCTAGAGGCAGACGGGACATATAAGAATCTGGTCGGCCTAGGCAGTCCAGAGGTCGTTCGTGTTGGGTTTTCCAAGCCACAAAAACTGCTTTTTGCATTGCGAAAACCTCGGAAGCCCCGACCACAGATCCGTGTGAAGTATAAAATATAAAACTAACATGTATGTGTTTAATACCTTTAGATCTACTCTAGATCTACATGATAAGAAGTTACCCTCGATGCGATGCCCTTCGCAAATCCCGCTCGTCCAAAAGGTTCGCCGAAACTCGAGAGTGTCAAGTGCACACTCCTCTATTGGTATCCACACAAGCAATAGGTGGAGAAAAATACCTTAGAGTGTGCTAGAACCCTTTAGGAATTTCGGCCAAGGAGGTTGGGAGAGCTTGAGAGGGTGATCCAAGGAAGAAGATGAAGTTGTGTAATTCACCAAAAATCAATTACCCATCTAATGGAGTGGCCGACCACTTTTCTTAGGGGGGGGGGGTTACATGCATGAATGTAACTCCTCCAAGAGCCAATGGCTCTTGGTCTCCCTCATGAGGTGGCACCACATGCTAAGTCAATGATGATGTGGAGCATCATCATTGGCCGGCCATGCCAAGTCATCATCATGACATGGCATTTGGTCAAGTCAAACTTGACCTTTCATCTTCCCTCTCAAGTCAAGTCAAACTTGACCTCTTATCTCCCATGGTTGATCAAATCCAACCATTTGATTCAAGTCAATTTAATTTAATGAATCTCTATTCATTAATTTAAATTGATTTGATGAATCAAATCTAAATTATACTCATTCAACACTTGAATCAAATTGAGTCCAACTCAATTAGTCTAATTAAGATTACTCTTAATCCAATTTGGTTCATCCCATGAACCTAATCCTCATGGTTCATCATATGAACCTAATCTCCATCTAATTGGCCTTAGTGTGTGACCCTATAGGTTCTTGTAACGTTGGCAATGTCCCTAAACCGATTTAGGAACATAAGCAATGAGAGGTATCTAATAACACATCATTGCTACCCAAGTTACAAGAATGTTGAGCTCCAACATCACCTTTGTGACTACTAATTGTGACTCTCACAATATGTGACAATGTTCCTCTATCCTTGACATCTAGATTGACCAATTGAGGCATAGACCGTGTCATCCTCGGTACAATCTATATCTTGAACTCCAAGTAGACTCACTCTAATAAAATAAGCTCAATATCTCATATTGACTCATTTGGGCATGACCATGAACTTCGTGGTCTCACTCTATCAAGAATATCGATGTCACCCCCGTCATATAGGAGGGATAGATCTCATCTACATCACTCACATCCCTCCGCATAATTTGTTACATACCCAGTAATCGCCTTTATAGTCCACTCATTTACGGGTGACGTTTGACGAAGCCAAAGTATGCAACTCCTTATGTAGGGAACCATGGTGACTTCAAGTCTAAGGACTAATAGTCATACTAATAGCCACATGAGAAAGTATATGACACTCATATAACGATCCATGATACTTTCTCATGGCGGGTCATTCAATATACATTCTCCAATGCATACCCATATGTCAACTTGATATCTCATATCCATGACTTGTGAGATCAAGTCATCGTGTTGACCTACATGCTAGTCTCTATGCATTAACATTGTCCCTGAATGTTAATACTCGACTAGGAATGATTAAGAATAGTGTTCTCTATATCATCTCATTATCGATTCAACCAATCGATTGATATAGATAAAAACCTACTACTCAAGGACATTATTATATTTAGTTATTTGGCACCAATACAAGTAAATATAATAACCATGCCTTTATAAATAAAAATATGATACAATAAAGTCCATATAACAATCATCACATGATTGGCTCTAGGGTTTACACTAACAATCTCCCACTAGCACTAGTGCCACTCACCGTAGTATCTAATACCCAATGACCTAGTGTGACCATCATGCTTTTTCTGTGCCAAAGCCTTGGTCAAGGGATCTGCAATGTTAGCCTCTGTGGGTACTCTGCAAATCTTCACATCTCCTCTATCGATAATCTCTCAAATGAGATGGAAGCGCCGTAGTATGTGTTTGGTCCGCTGGTGTCAGCGAGGTTCCTTAGCTTGTGCAATTGCTCCATTGTTATCACAATAGAGCTCTATAGGATCTGCAATGCTAGGAACCACCCCAAGCTCAGTAATGAACTTGCGGATCCAAACTGCCTCCTTTGCTGCCTCAGATGCAGCGATATACTCGGCTTCTGTTGTAGAATCAGCAACTGTGTCCTGCTTCGAACTCTTCCAGCTCACAGCGCCACCATTCAAGCAAAACACAAACCCTGACTGCGATCTATAATCATCCTGGTCAGTTTGGAAGCTGACATCGCTGTAACCCTTTACAGCTAGCTCCTCATCGCCTCCAAATATCAAGAAATATTCTTTAGTCCTTCTCAAGTACTTAAGAATATTCTTGACTGCTATCCAGTGACGCTCACCTGGATCTGACTGGTATCTACTCGTCATGCTCAAAGCATACGAGACATCAGGACGAGTACACAACATAGCATACATGATAGATCCTATAGCAGATGCGTAAGGGATCTTATTCATGTGGTCTCTCTCCTCTCTAGAAGAGGGACTTTGAGTCTTCGAAAGACTCACACCATGTGACATCGGCAGAAGTCCCTTCTTGGAATTTTGCAAGGCAAACCGTAGTAATACCGTGTCAATGTATGTACTCTGACTTTGGCCAAGCAATCTCTTAGATCTATCTCTATATATCTTGATGCTTAGAATACAAGCTGCTTCACCTAATTCCTTCATTGAGAAGCACGTCCCTAACCAAGTCTTCACAGACTGTAGCGAAGGGATGTCATTCCCAATGAGCAGTATGTCATCCACAAACAATACAAGGAAGACAAATGTATCCCCATTAACCCTTTTGTAGACACAGGGTTCATCTTCATTCTTGATAAAACCAAACTGTTTGATCCATCATCGAATCGAAGATTCCAGCTCTGAGAGGCTTGCTTTAGCCCATAAATTGACCTTTGCAGCTTGCATACTTTTTCAGTATGCTGTGGATCTTCAAAATCCTCAGGTTGTGTCATGTACACATCCTCGAGTAAGTTTCCATTCAGAAATGCAGTTTTGACATCCATCTGCTAGATCTCATAATCGTGGTATGCTGCAATAGCAAGCAAGATCCGAATAGACTTAAACATCGCCACTGGAGAAAAGGTTTCATCATAGTCAATACCATGAATTTTCTTGAAACCTTTAGCCACTAATCGGCCCTTATAGGTATGCGTAAGTCCATCCATGTTAGTGTTTCTCCTAAAGACCCACTTACACCCAATGGGTTTGACCCCTTCAGGTGGATCAACCAAAGTCCATACTTGGTTGGTGTACATGGATTCCATCTCGGATCTCATGGCCTCTAGCCATTTCTTAGAATCTGGGCTCATCACAGCTTCCTGATAGGAGGTAGGCTCATTCTCAATGAGCATAACGTCATCATGGTCAGACAAGAGAAATGAGAATCTCTCAGGCTGACGACGTACCCTATCAGACCTGCGAAGAGGTAGGTATACCTGAACAAGTGGTTGTTCCACAACTTTTTGTGCAACAATCTCATCACCCACAACACTTTGTGATTCCTATTCAACCTCCATCAAGGCCTTAGTGCTATGGTCCTTATCTTGAATTTCTTCAAGATCGAACGTACTCCCACTAGTTTTTCTAGAAACAAAATCCCTTTCTAGAAAAACCCCAGTCTTTGCCACAAACACTTTGTACTGACTGGGAATGTAGAAGTAATATCCCTTTGTATCCTTGGGATATCCAACAAAATATCACCTATCGGATTTTGGTCCCAGTTTGTCTAAGACTTGACGTCGAACGTAAGCCTCACAACCCCAAATCCTCATGAAAGACATCTTGGAATTTCTCCCTGTCCATATCGTATATGGTGTCTTTATCACAACCTTGGATGGTACACGGTTAAGGGTAAAGGCTGCTGTGTTTAGAGCATATCCCCAAAAGGATATAGGAAGATCTGTGTGACTCATCATAGATCTTACCATATCTAATAGGGTACGATTCCTCCTTTCGGATACACTATTCCACTGTGGTGTTCCAGGAGGAGTGAGTTGGGATAGAATCCCACACTCAGCTAGATAGTCACGAAACTCATGGCTAAGGTATTCACCACCGTGATCTGATCGAAGTATCTTAATACTCTTGTCAAGCTGGTTTTGTACTTCATTCTTGAATTCTTTGAACTTTTCAAAGGATTCTGATTTATGTGTCATAAGATGCACATAACCATATCTACTGAAGTCATCAGTAAATGTAATGAAGTACCTGTAACCACCTCTAGCAGCAACATTGAAAGGACCACATACATCACTATGTATAAGTCCTAACAAATCTGTTGCTCTTTCGCTGTGTCCACTAAAGGGAGTCTTGGTCATCTTGCCTAAAAGGCAAGACTCGCATGTCTCATATGATTCAAAATCAAATGAGTCTAGCAGCCCATCCTTATGGAGCTGAGATAATCGACTCTCATTTATATGACCTAAGCCACAATGCCAGAGATAGGTTTGGTTTAACTCATTTGACTTGAACCTCTTGGTACTTATGTTATAGATAGGGCTCTCTAAGTCTAGAAAGTAGAGTCCGTTCATTAGAGGTGCACTACAATAGAACATATCATTTAAATAAACTGAACAACATTTATTCTTTATTATAAATGTAAATCCTTTCTTGTCCAAACAAGAAACCGAAATTATGTTCTTAGTCAAAGCATGCACATAACAACATTCATCTAATTCTAGTACAAGCCCAGAGGACAGAGATAGATCATAAGTTCCTACAGTAATAGCAGTAACCCTTGCTCCATTTCCTACTCGTAGGTCCACCTCGCCTTTTGTCAATGCCCTGCTATTTCTCAGCGCCTTCACATTGGTACAAATGTGAGATGCACATCCGGTATCTAATACCCATGATGAAGAAATAGATAGATTGAATTCTATAACATTTATACCTGAAGTAGAAGTCTCACTTCTTTTCTTCTTAAGATCTTCCAGGTAAGCTTTGCAGTTACGCTTCCAGTGTCCAGCTTCCTTGCAGTGGAAGCAAGCCCCTTCCTTGGCTACCCCTCCTTTGGGTTTAAGTTCTTTGCCTTTGCCATTGGCTTGGGACTTTCCCTTACCTTTAGGCTTGCCCTTGCCTTTCTTTTTGTGCACCATCAAAATGGTGCCAGATTTTTCCTTCTTAAGGTTAAGCTCAGCAGTTCTAAACATGCTGAGCATCTCAGGCAGTGACTTATCAATTTCATTCATGTTGTAATTCATGACAAATTGATTGTAGGCTTGTGGCAAAGATTGCAAGATCAAGTCAGTGGCCAACTCTTGGCCAAGTGGGAATCCCAGCCTTTGTAGGTTTTCTACGTACCCAATCATCTTGAGTACATATGGACCTACGGGAGTCCCATCTTGCATTTTGGACCAAAACAATGCCTTAGAGACTTCATATCTCTCATGCCTTGCTTGTCCTTGATATAGTTGACGAAGATGTCCAACCATATCATAAGCATTCATGAACTCGTGTTGCTTCTGAAGCTCAGAGTTCATGGTCGTGAGCATTAGACATGACACATCTAATGCATCATCTTGATGCTTCTTGTAAGCATCTTTGTCAGCACGCGAGGCAGTGGCAGGAGGTGCCTCCGGAATGGGATGCTCCAGGACGTACAACTTCCTTTCTTGGGTGAGAACAATTCTCAGGTTTCTGTACCAGTCCAGGAAATTTGCTCTATTGAGCTTGTCCTTCTCAAGGATAGAACGCAGAGAGAGAGTGTTCGTGTTTGTCGACATAGTAATCTACAACATATAATGCAGAGAATTAATATCATATTCCTTTTATCATTTAATTAGGCCTTTAATCATATGATGCTCCCACTGAATTATAGGAATTTTGTAGAATCGAGTTATGGATGTGGTCAAACCACATTACTAGATTCATACAAACTAGCTATAATTCTTGCGGGACAAGATCCACATCATACTAAGCCTTGAGTTAGCTTTGGCTAAATCGCCCAAGACTTAGTATGATCGGTGGGTAACACATTACCGATTACATCTCTATGAAACTCTTGTTTATAGGATGAAGACCCACATTTACAAAAGACCTTGAGTTAGCTTTGGCTAAATCGCCCAAGATTTAGTGTAAATGCGATCTTATCCTATCTTTCTAACGATTGGAATATGCCTATAGTTCTACTCGATCCAATTGAGTTAACTAGTTTTACTCAATCTAATTGAGCTTACTCTAACCCAAGCCGTGATAGGCGGGACCAAGATTGTCCCTCCGCACCCTACCAAGATAACATGCGTTGCTTTGCTTTGGCAGATTCAACAACTACAAATGATGGAGGTAGTGATGGGTATCAAGGACCTGGTAGGCATTTATGAGTTGATTCGATTAAGATCTAATCTAATCATAATGTGTATCATATATGCATTAAGGCCTTTATTATCCTATATTAGCATGCATCACATACATACATACATTATTCTAGCATGCATCATATACATACAAGAAAATTATCCTAGCATGCATCATATACATACAAGCATTATTCTACTAGCATGCATCACATACATACAAGCAAAATCAAATATATATATATATATATATATAAATAAAATTAACTGTGATGTAGTCATGGCCCTACTACGATCTTCTCAAGCCAATGAGAAGATCGGACGGTCAACCTAAGGCTAGCAGCTTCTCCAAGCGCTTCCTTTGACCGCCATGTGTCGTCGGCACCCTTCTCGTAACTTCGTCTACAAGTGGACTTTCCACCGCTCCATTTTGTACATTACAAATATGAAACTCGAGTTACATTCGAGTCTAAAACTATTTACAACTAGAATTTCAAAAGAAGAGGTACGACGCGCAAGTCGCATACACTATACAACACGCACAACCACAAAAACGACACACATGTCGTATTATGAATTACAACACATCATAATCCAATCAAATTGGGGTCATTGGGCCATGACAATCACAGAATTATACATAATTCTAAATTATGTATTTTTATAGAAAATTTCTATAATTTTTCCTATTTTTTTTCAATTTTATGAGTCACCTCTCCGTAAAGGTCCCGCTAAGCGATTTCCGAGCGTGATCGCGGGACAAGGCCCCTTTCGGAGATAGGGGCAGTGCCCCTACTCGCAAAATAAACTTTACGAGTGTCCCTACTATGATCTTACAGCGACTTAAGTCGCTGTCCCAAAAACCTAAAGCGAGAACTCGCCGTTTCGGAGAGTTTTTCTCGGTGGTTGAAGACGATAAGTGTCCCAACACTCGTTGCTTCGACTCTTCGAGAAAAATACCCAAAAATTCTATAAAAATAGGAAATTTAAAGAAACATAAACTTCTGTAATTTTTATATCTAATATAAAAACCACAAAAACGAAACATATACATGCTTCACACGTGGCTCTGATACCACTATTGTATTTTCCGAGCCGCAAAAATCGCTTTTTGCGTTGCGGAAACCTCGGAAGCCCCGACCACGGATCCGTGCGAAGTATAAAATATAAAACTAATATGTATGTGTTTAATACCTTTAGATTTACTCTATATCTACATGATAAGAAGTTACCCTCGATGCGACGCCCTTCGCAAATCCCGCTCGTCCAAAAGGTTCGCCGGAACTCGAGAGTGTCAAGTGCACACTCCTCTATTGGTATCCACACTAGCAATAGGTGGAGAAAAATACCTTAGAGTGTGCTAGCACCCTTTAGGAATTTCGGCCAAGGAGGTTGGGAGAGCTTGAGAAGGTGATCCAAGGAAGAAGATAAAGTTGTGTAACTCACCAAAAATCAATTACCCATCTATTGGAGTGGCCGACCACTTTTCTTAGGGGGGGGGGGGGGGTTACATGCATGCATGTAACTCCTCCAAGAGCCAATGCCTCTTGGTCTCCCTCATGAGGTGGCACCACATGCTAAGTCAATGATGATGTGGAGCATCATCATTGGCCGGCCATGCCAAGTCATCATCATGACATGGCATTTGGTCAAGTCAAACTTGACCTTTCATCTTCCCTCTCAAGTCAAGTCAAACTTGACCTCTTATCTCCCATGGTTGATCAAATCCAACCATTTGATTCAAGTCAATTTAATTTAATGAATCTCTATTCATTAATTTAAATTAATTTGATGAATCAAATCTAAATTAGACTCATTCAACACTTGAATCAAATTGAGTCCAACTCAATTAGTTAATTAGGATTACTCTTAATCCAATTTGGTTCATCCCATGAACCAAATCCTCATGGTTCATCATATGAACCTAATCTCCATCTAATTGCCCTTAGTGTGTGACCCTATAGGTTCTTGTAACGTTAGCAATGTCCCTAAACCGATTTAGGAACATAAGCAATGAGCGGTATCTAGCAACACATCATTGCTACCCAAGTTACAAGAATGTTGAGCTCCAACAACACCTTTGTGACTACTAATTGTGACTCTCACAATATGTGACAATGTCCCTCTATCCTTGACATCTAGATTGACCAATTGAGGCATAGACCGTGTCATCCTCGGTACAATCTATATCTTGAACTCCATGTAGACTCACTCTAATCAAATGAGCTCAATATCTCATATTGACTCTGAAGGTTTTGCCCGGAAACTCTAATACCAATTGTAGGGTTTTGCTTATCGAGTCCGTGAGGGGAAACTTTGCTTCCCACTCACCTCGGTAGCTTCCTTCATGGCGATCCCTTCTATGTCCCTGGATTAAAAATTTAATCCTAGACAAAAGGGATTTCCAAAGCAACCAAGCCATCGTCGTGCTATTCGTTCAGAGAGGTCACTAAAACAAACTAGTTGTTCAAGCGACCATCCTCTATTCTACGAGTAGCCGCGGAATAGACGATGTCCGGATCACTAGTTTTTGTGTTTATACTCAGGATCCAAGTATTATTTAGCCATTTACAGATTTATAACATGCTTATAATTGAAAAACAAATACAAGCAATAAACAAAAAGAAGAAAGTAGAATAGGTATACCTCTCGATCTTCTAATGTATGACCTTCCTCCTTTTGGACGTCGTGTGGGCGACGATCCACCAAAAGTCGAAGCTCCTAGATGCCAAATCTTCCTTCCTTGCTCTTCCAAAGAAAGAGGAAGAATAGAAACAAGGTTTTTCTCCTCACTAGAAACAACCAACAAGGAACCAAACTTATCCTTGCCGCCGGCCAACTAGATGAAGGAGAAGATGGTGGAAAACAACCAAGACACCAAGGGAAGCCCTATATCTTGTTTCCACCACCTAAGGAGAGGGAAAAGGAAGATTTTGGGCACCAGCCAAGGCTGGAAAAGAGCTGGGAAGGGTGCTGGATGTTGGCCAAAAGAGGAAGAAGAAGAGAGAAAGAACCTTCCTTATTTGGTGCCACCCTTGCCTCCAAACCCTAATCCTAATCCTATCTCAAATAGGATTCCTTCTTGCCGCCCATACCCTAGCTCTCCTATCATGTATATCACACCAAATTCCTTTGCCATCCTTTTATAAAGTTAGGGATAAGTGATGAATTAATCTCCTCCATTGGTTCTAGGGATTTAATCTCAACCGTCGGATCTAGAGATTTAATCTCAACCGTCGGTTCTTAGAGATTTAATCTCTATCAATGGATCTTTGAGTTTTGTTTCTATACTTTGGATCTAAGCATCATGAGGTGTTAATAGGCTACATTAGAGACCATGAGGAGGAGTTGGGTCTTGGCCACCCATGGTCAAGCCCACATAAAGTCCGATCCACTAATGATGATCTAATCCACTAAAGGTTCATCATTGATCTATCTCACCAACCCCCATATGATAATATGGGCTCTATATATTATTTGTACATTTTCTCCCCGTATTTAAGATCTCGAATGATCATCGATTAATTAATTTACCGACCATTAATTAATCAACATCTAACTCCTTGAGTAGTATCACTCAACCTTTTCATCATGCCGGACCAAGTCCACCTGCACGGTTTACATGATGAACCTTATGAGCTCCTCAAGGGGACATCATCATCCTAATATATAGGACACAGTTTCCTCCTATAATCAACGACACACCATATAAATAATATCATCTCCCAACTTACCGAGCCTATCGATTTAATCTATAAATCTCGCCCATTGGTAAATCAAAGAGATGAGTACTAAGTATATGTGCCCGTTATTATATCGGGATTAAGAGCATGTACTAAATAATATCTGAGGTCCGATTCGATTATGTAGTCAGCAATAAATCGAATCACCTCTAGGTCGGTCCTGCTCAATACACACAAAGTGCACTAGTGTGATTCTATGGTCAAGACAAACCAATACCAAACCACACTACAACCATTCCGATGGTTTGTCCAAAGCCATCTCGGTTGTGAGCCTTTGCTTATACTTTTCAAGGGGCCGATAACATGATCTCCCGTGTGACACCACACACCATGTTATCTACAATGTAATGTATTATACAATATGCATAAAAATATGCAAACAATGATCATGTGATTCTTATTTCAAAAATAAATATGTTCATAGAAAAGATAGACTTTTCAGTATACATCCCTACAATCTCCCACTTCTACTAAAAGACTATGCTATCCTCATACTGCCATATATCTGATTCCCCTTCCCTCCACATGCCTATCAAAAGCTCTCACCGGAAGGGGCTTAGTGAAAGGTTCTACCAGGTCATCCTCTGATGCAATCTAGGCGACAACAACTTCTACCTCCTTTACGATTTCTCGTATCTGGTGGTACTTGCGCTCTATGTGTTTACTAGCCTTATGGGCTTGTGGTTCCTTCGAGTTTGCAACTGCACCGCTATTATCACAATAAATTGTGATAGTTCTGAGCAAACCAGGAATCACATCCAAGTCCATCAGGAAGTTCCTAAGCCATACAACTTCTTTGGCCGCCTCAGAGGTCGCCACATACTCAGCTTCCATGGTGGAGTCCGCCACGCACTTCTGCTTGACATTCCTCCATACAATGGCTCCACCTCCCAAAGTAAACACAAAACCTGAGGTAGACTTACTATTATCCCTATCTGATTGGAAGTCACAATCCATGTAACCCTCAGGGAGTAATTGGTCTGCCTGGTAAACTAGCATATAATCCTTAGTTCTTCTCAGGCACTTCAATATATGCTTTACCGCAGTCCAATATCCCTGTCCTGGATTACTCTGATATCTGCTGACCATGCCCACGACAAAGCAGATATCTGGTCTCGTACATAGCATCGCATACATGAGGCTTTCTACTGCCGAAGTATAAGGAACTGCCTTCATCTCCTCTATCTCCTCAGATGATCTAGGACACATCTCCTTAGATAAAGGAACTCCATGCCTGAAAGGTAGAAAACCTTTCTTGGAGTTTTGCTTGCTAAAACGATCCATTATCGTGTCTATGTATGAAGCTTGGGATAAGCACAACATCCTTTTCCTACGATCCCTTATAACCTTGATCCCAAGGACGTGTCCCTCCTCTCCCAAGTCCATCATATCAAACTGTTTGGACAACCATACCCTTACGTTCGATAATACTTTGATATTGTTGCCAATCACCAAAATGTTATCTACGTATAGTACAAGAAATACCACTACGTTTCCGTCACATCTCTTGTATACACAAGACTTATTCGAACTTTGAATAAATCCATAAGACTGATTTACCTCCTCAAAGTGGATGTTCCAAGACCTCAAAGCTTGCTTCAATCCATAAATGGACCGATTAAGCTTACATACAAGATGCTCTTTGCCCTTAGCAATGAATCCCTCTGGTTGCTTCATATAGATGTTTTTCTCAAGACTTCCATTAAGGAAAGCTGTCTTGACATCCATCTGTCACACCTCATAATCCATATGAGCTGCTATGCATAAGATCTCCCCGACCTGACTTGAATCCATAGATTCAATCTCAGTATTCATTGCACTTTGCCAAGATACTGCATCTATATCTTGGATTGCCTCATCGTATGTCCAGGGATCAGGTTCATATTACCCAAGAACATGAATCTATGAGGCTGTCTAACAACTCTCCAACTACGATGAGGTATCACCTGTGTATCCTCTGTGATACGCGGTGCATTGACACGCGGTATATCCTCTTGTACCGGTGGTACTAAAAAAGTGACTTCCCCTTTCTTCCAGAACAATTTTACTCTTGGGCTTGTGGTTCATCACATAGTCTTCCTCTAGAAATCTGGCGTTCGTGCTAACGATCACCCTCTGATCTCTAGGACTATAAAACAATCCACCCTTCGTTCCCCTAGGATAGCCAACGAACATGCGTACTTCTGTACGAGGTTCCAACTTACCAGCATCTGCCTTCAACACATGTGCTGGACTCCCCCATATCCGAATATGTCTTAGACTAGGCTTTTGCCCAGTCCACAACTCTGTGGGAGTAGAAGACACTGATTTAGATGGTACCAAGTTCAGAATGTACACCGTCGTATCTAGAGCATATCCCCAGAATGAATCTGGCAAGTCAGAATAACTCATCATCGATCTAACCATCTCCATAAGAGTCTTATTCCTTCGTTCTGCTACACCGTTCTGCTAAGGTGTGTCAGGTGCAGTCAATTGGGATTGAATCTCAACCTCTGATAAGTAGTTCCTAAACTCTCCCAAGAGGTACTCACCGCCACGATCAGATTGTAGTGTCTTGATACTTTTACCTTGACATTTCTCCACATCAGCCTTGAATTCTTTGAACTTGTCAAAGCATTCAGACTTGCGGCGCATTAGGTAAATGTATCCATATCTTGAGTAATCGCCTATAAAAGAGACGAAATACTCAAAACCACCTCTAGCCTGGATAGACATAGGACCACACAAATCAGAATGAACCAATTCTAACACATCTTTGGTTCTATACCCCTTGGCCTTAAAAGGCCTCTTGGTCATCTTACCTTCCAAGCAAGATTCATAGGTTGGGAGATCCTCCACCACTAATGTACCCAAAGGTCCATCAACTATCAACCTTTGAATTCTGCTTAGGTTAATGTGACCAAGCCTAAGATGCCAAAGATATGTTTGGTTTATCTTTGAAGGTTCTTTTCTCTTATTGGAATTAGAAGATGAGTTATTAACTTCAATTTGCATCGTGGGAGGTTTTGGTTCAAGTGTATACAAATTTCCTATCAATGCACCCGAACAGATAATGTCCTTATTCCTTCTTATAACAACTCTGTCATTAAAAGAAATAGAATATCCATCCATAAACAATTTAGAAACCGAAATTAAATTCTTTCTAAATAAGGGTACATAAAGGCAATTCTTAAGAACCAAAAGTTTATTTTTCTCAAAAGATAAATGAACATCTCCCACTGCAACAGCCGTCACCTTCGTGACATCGCCCAAGTATACAGTAATCTCCCCCTTAGCCAGTCGTCTGGTTTCCTGGAACCCCTGCAAAGTATTGCAGACATGATCAGTGGCTCCCGTATCTACACACCAGGTGCCGATAGATAACACCGCTAAACATGTTTCAACGACTAGACCAAAAGATATACCTTTGTTCTTGCGGTTGGGGCAGTCCTTCTTCCAGTGTCCAGTCTGCTTACAAGTGAAGCACTTGCCTTTAGTCTTCTTCACTCCTCCCTGAGTACCTCCTACCGCCTTCGCCCCGGTTTGTTTCTTCTTCTTCTTGCCTTTCGGCTTAGAAGTAGAAACCTTTTGGGTCACCACGGCATGTGCCTGAGCACTCTGACGAAATAGTCCCCTTCACAGTTCCACAAGTTCCGCCTCTTGTTCATGTTGTAGTTGAGGCAAAACTGCTCAAAACTCCTAGGTAGAGATTGGAGTATGATATCGACCTGGGTTTCCCCATCGATCTCAGCTCCTAGGACCTCCAACTCATTCAAATGAGCCATAATCTTAAGAACATGATCCCTCACGGGTGTTCCCTCGATCATGGTGGTCGTCATCAAGTTTCTCATGGCCTGTTGCTTTGCAGCCCGATTCTGGTGTCTGAAAAGCTCCTTGAGATTGAGCATCATATCATAAGCAGTGGACATGGCTTGATGCTGATGTTGCAGTACATTTGACATAGATGCAAAAATGTAACACCGCGCCATCTCATCGACCTTGATCCACTTCTTATAGCTCTCTCTCTCCTTTTCTCCAGAATTATCTGCAGTCTTGGGAGGGCACTCTTCGAGGAGTACATATTTGTATTCCTCTGCAATCAAGACAATGTCTAGATTCCTCTTCCAATCTACATAGTTGGGTCCAGTAAGTTTGTTCTCTTTCAGTATCACAACAAGTGGGTTGAAAGTCATTTTGAAAGAAAACCTAAGAATCACATAAATCAAAACATTAGATTTCAAAAAATTATTGATTCCTCAAACAATAAAATTTTAAAATCAACCAACACCTCAAAACACCGAGAATATCATATGCCACGATAGTGTGGACGTATACGAATTCTACATTTGTAAGAGGAGGTTTTACCCATTAATTTTACTATCTTGTCAACCTAACTTTTTGACAAGTAAAATTAATAGTTGGTTCCTCTTTGGCCCTACAAATAAAAGCAGTGACTCCGATGGGGAGGATACTTATATTTGTATCTAAGTGTTCACCATTACTCGGTACCAAGGTAATTATCTCGGGTTATGTGCCTTACGATGGGCAAGTACACACGCTTCTTAATAATTTCCTATAACCATATTCGACCTAGTGATCCGCAAACAAACCCATCCGATATGGAGGAAGGCACTCAGAGCCGACGCGCAAGTTTGTTTGCATCACTTGTCAAATCGTAATAGAGGCCGCGGAAATTTATAAAAATATCCCTCTCCTACTTAGAATTTGAAATTGAGGAATTTTCCTAGCCTACGACATGCATATCAAACAAAAAGCAATAAATATGAAAAATAAATTATTTTCCAACTATTATGGCTTTTGTCTTCAATATGACTCCCGTCGCATCGCCATCTCGTCCGCTCCTCCTACGCCATGTACGAGCCATCCGGAGATCTGAGCCGAGACTAAAACCTATTTTATTTTACATCCATCGATCCTATACTCCACAAGGGAGTGTACATGAAATCTAGATCGAAAGTAAAATAAAATAAAGAGCGGCTAAACAATGTCGTATTTAATTTACCAAAAACTAAATACTAGGCTCGTCAACCCCGAGGATTCAACAAAATAAATATTTACACACATACAATCACATACACACATATGGTCATAATAGTCGAATCTTATGCCTGCAACCAAAGAGTTAAACTATGCATATCCTGTAAGGGATCGTTTGAAGGCTAGAGGGGGGGGGGGGTGAATAGCTCTTTTCGTTTCTACAAAAATAATTAGCGGAAGCAAACACAAGTAATATATGTAAAAACAAAAACCAATGCTAACAAAGCCTTTACGTGGTTCGGAGATAACGCTCCTACTCCACGGCGATCCTTAAGGTGGATCAACCCAAGCAATTTCACTATGAAGCTTTCTCTTTACAAAGACCTCCTCTTCTTACAAAAGATGACAATGAAGATTTGAGAGGAGAAAGGAGATTAATATACTTAGAAAGCTTTGGAAAACTTGTAGGAGCTTAGAAGGAAGATCAGAATATAAGCATTAGGCTCTTCTTGCTCCCCTTGGGCTCTTTTTATAGGAAAGAGCCTCTTTTTCCCGTTGGAGGTCTATCGGCCGTGATGACTTTCATCACGATCGACTCTGCCGATTCTAACGGCTTACGAGCGGCCGGATTCGCGGGATTTGCCGTCATCGCCACAGGAAGACTATCGATCGGCCGATGGCGATTCGGCGATCTCTGCTAAATAACGCGGCCAGCGATCACGGCTGATCGATATTTAATGGCGATCGGCCAATGATGGCGATCATTGCGACTAATTCATACTTGAAAACATAACCTAAGCCTAGACTTAACCTTCTAGCTTCTCCATCACCTTGCGCCTCTAGGATTTCTCTCGAGTCCACGACTCCATCCATGCGCTTGCCTTCAAAAGCTTCCTTGGTTTTCATGCTTTAGGTTTCTTCTTTGCCAAAAATGCGCTTGGACTTTACGCCGCCAAGACTACATGCTTGGACTTATGCCAAGACTTTCCTTTGGTCTTCCTTTTCCAAGGATGCTTGGACTTTACGCCGCCAAGACTACATGCTTGGTCTTATGCTGCCAAGACCTTTCCTTGACTTCTCTTTGCCAAGATCACACTTGGACTTGTCTTTTACCAAGTCTTCATACTTGGATTTTCCTGTCACTTAAACATGTATATAATTAGATCACAAAACATTGCCTAACTTAGATGATTATCCAAACATCAAAATATATATAAATGCTTGGGGCATTGTTGCACCAATCTCCCCCTTTTGATGTTTGGCAATCATTTAAGTTAGACCTTTAATACATAAACATATTTCAATATGAATTCTAACTTCAATGTCCCTTCTCCCCCTTTGACATACAACAAAAAGGGAAGAGGTTATTCAATAAGTGCAGGAAAGAATTATAATTAACACATCTTGAACAAAGGTATAAAATTGATATGAAGCTCCCCCTAAATCCAAGACATGTTTCATGATAAACAAAACATAAGCAATAGGCAAATATGTCCTAGTCTTGCACCAACAATTATATAAATAAGGGATTTAGCTCCCCCTAAACCAGTGCACCAAGAAAATCTGCCTTTCCATACAAGGTATCATATATATATTGTGGAAATTGTATAATGTCCAAAATTGAACCTTTTAACCGATGAAAAAACCACTTTCCATTCAAAAGCAGTGACACCGGTTCGATTTGGAACAGCAGTTAATAGCTGATGGCGATCGCAATAACGGATGATCGATATCGAAAAATCTAATTTCGAAGTTTTACCAAAGTTTGAAAATGCGTAGAAAATTACGTGGGTGTCCAAAAATCACGAAACTTGGCATACACATTCTATTCGACTAGTATAACATATGAAAAATATTAGACGAAAAACATGTTCATCAGATTGATGGATTGATACGATATTTAAAACAACAAAAATCATGACACAAAAAGTGTAATTGTATCGTATCAACATTCAAAACTTCGTACTATATTCTCAACTTCTAAACTTGATAAACAATAAATTGTAGGCACTAATAGAAGTGAATAAAACAATTTCATATCATCAATCAAAAGTCATTACATAAGTAGGAGTTTATGCCGTACATACGGCCAAAAAGAGAATAACAAAGAAAATAAGCGATCTAACGATCGTCGTCGTCAGCATCCATCGGTGCCGATGACGAACCATCGTGAGGTGGGTGTCCAGGTGCAGCAGGGCGAAGAATCGCCAAGATGTCCTGCGCGCGGCACCTCTCTCACGAGGAGAGGAGCTCCTGATGCTCTAGGCGCAGCTCCTCAAAACGTGTGTCCACCCGCTCCGCAAAAGCATCGAAGCGGGCACTGAGGGATGTGTCTGGTAGAATAGTATCGCTGCGGCAGTCCCCTGCGGGCCCCTCAAGAACACCTGCGGCACCACTCGGCTACTCCTGCGGCACATCCTCGAACACCTTCCGCGGCATCCTGCTGTGCCGAGCGGCCTACCGCCGTCGTCCCGTGATCCTCTGAGTCATCATCATATTTCCTATTCATGATTTTAATGACTCCTATATTCACATCAATGCCTACAGAGCCATTGAGTGAGGACATTTCCAAATGGTATGTGAACCTTCCCATTGTTTGGTCTTATGAAATGAATGATGCATTGGAAGGTATTTAGACCAATGTTAATGTCTAAGTATTGACGAAAGAAATGCATGAGAAGTAGATGTGGAGGGCGAACCAAGGCCAAACCACGGGTAACAATGGGAAGAAGACAATGAGCAATGACCTTATAAAGGACATTGTCAGAAGCAGACAGTTCTTGTGATTGAAATAAATTGGTGTTCAAAGGTCGAGGATAGTGATAGAAGGTATCATGAAGGGAATCTAAAGAAATCTCCTCAAAGGGAGATGGAAGAGGTTCACTCCAAGATGGATATAGAGTGAAATCACTCTCGGAAGGAAGACATTCGAGAAAATCGGTCCAGATCTGGGGACTAAAATCCAGATCGCGCTGAGCAACGCGAGTCCGGTATCTCAGCCCATCTCCAACCGGTCGTAGGTTATTGAAAAATTCAGAGAGGAGGGTGATGTTTACGTGATGTTCACAGAAGACCAACGACTCAAGGTTGTAATGTTGGATGATTTGAACTATGTCGAAACAAAAGTCTTTAAGAAACTTGGAATCCATTGACCTAGGTGGAATAAGTTGGAATTTGTTTTTATGAAACGCACTTTCAAGGGCGGAATTTGGAAATCTAGGATCAACAGAGGGTTGAGGTCTGACGGGCCCTCATTGGTCGGAGGTGCTGTGCGCTTAAGTAGCAACATGCTTAATTCTAAATGGGCGAAAAGACAACAAAAAATGCACAATGTAGGTTGATGATGCATGAGCAAGATAAGCATGGGTTAGTGAAAATCATAGGAACAAAATAAAACAATGATCATGAAAGAAAATATACCTAGGTGGCATGGTGAACAAGGATTAGTGCCGGACAACGAAACCCTAGCCAAGTGTCTGGACCCTAGAGCGCGACCGGAGGGACACGAGAAGCTTCTCGAGTTGGAGAGCACTGATGGAGTCGCCGAAAAACAAAAAGGAACGGCAAAGAGGTGCGGTGGACGATCGTCGGAAGAGGAAAGAAAGAGAGAAGTCGAGAGGTTCTGGCGAGTCGAACCGGTGGAAAGCCCTAAAATCATGCGATACACTGCCGATCGCTGCTAGTCGGCAAATCGATGGATATCACGAATCGATCAATCGATATGAACCATTTCTGCACGCACACCGATCGCCATAAATGTCGGTCCGAATCGATGGTGATTGGCCGAATCGACTCGGATACGAACTATTTCAGATTACGATCGCTATAAATGGCGCGAATCGATGGTGATTACCGATCGCCATAAATGGCAATGAATCGAGCAACGAACCGTGAGCTTGGTTCGATATGAATCAAGCGTTAGGTACCAAATGATCGATATCAATTAATTCAATAAAGATCAAAAAATCACGAAATTTCGTGGGTAATATTGTTAGATCATTTCCTATCAAGGAAAAATTATTTTAAAGGTATATTACCTCTAGATTTTGATATTGACACAATCTTGATATTTTGCAAAAGTTATGATATCTTTGCAAAACTTTGTATCACTTTGGCTTATCAATAGGAATTTGTTTCTCAAGGTTTGATAGACATAGTTTATATTTTATTTTATTTGACATTTCCAATCATATTCTTGGAGCTATATGCACATTAATCGTACATAGGCCTTCCCAATGATTGGTCCAATGAAGGATTAATGTTTCTAGATGACACTTTGGTTCATAGTAATGCATCATAACAAGCATGATGAACCAAGTGCATCTCCCTAACATCTCACATGTTGTCTAGGTGGCTCAATACAAAAATCATGGTTTCCTAAGTGTTTTGTGAGATGGTTAAAGGTATAAATCCTAGTATTTCTATTCTACAAAGCACATCCCAAGTTCTCTCCTAAGTGATGAAAATTCTAGTTCGGGGAGAGGCTTGGTAAAGATGTCGGCTAGGTTGGACTTAGATTCAATGTAATTAAGCTCAATGTCCCCCTTAGCCACATGGTCTCTAATGAAGTGATGTTTCACTTCAATGTGCTTGGTCCTAGAGTGATGCACCGGATTTTTGGTCAAGTTAATGGTGCTCACATTATCACAAAGTACTTTTATGTTGGAGTAAGTTAGCTCATAATCTTCTAAGGTATGTTTCATCCATAATAGTTGAGCTACACAACCACCCATAGCAACATATTCGGCTTCGGTGGTTGATAAAGCAACACAAAGTTGCTTCCTACTACTCCAACTAACTAGGGAGGACCCAAGAAATTGGCATCCACCACTAGTACTTTTCCTATCCAATTTGCACCCGGCATAATCGGAATCGGTATACCCAAGTAATTCAAATGACCTAGTCCTAGGGTACCATAGACCTACATTTAGTGTGCCCTTGACATATCTTAAAATTCTTTTAACGGCAACTAAATGAGATTCCTTAGCACATGATTGATACCTAGCACACATACCAACCGCAAATAATATGTCGGGTCTACTAGCGGTTAAATACAAGAGGCTACCAATCATGCTCCTATAAAGGGTAAGATCTATTTGTTTTCCTTCACTATCACTATCTATTTTGGCATTTGTTGCCATTGGAGTTGACACTACCTTAGCATTTTCCAAACCAAATTTCTTAATCATTTCCTTAGCATATTTGGTTTGATAAATGTAAATTCCTTCACTAGTTTGTTTAACTTGCAAACCTAGGAAGAAATTTAATTCTCCAACTAGACTCATTTCAAACTCTTTTTCCATATTTTGAATAAAGTCTTCAAGAAGCTCATCATTTGTTGACCCAAAGATAATGTCATCAACATACACTTGGGCTACAAAAATGTCCTTAGATGTTGACTTTATAAAGAGAGTTTGATCTATACTACCCCTTCTGAAATCCTTGGAGATTAGGAAAGTTGACAATCTTTCATACCAAGCCGGGAGCTTGTTTCAAACCATATAAGGCTTTCCTAAGTTTGTATACATGGTTTGGGTATTCCATATTTTCAAACCCGGGATGTTGTTCTACATACAACTATTCCTAAATAAACCAATTTATGAATGCCGATTTGACATCCATTTGATGTAGTTTGAAACCCATATATGAGGCATATGCTAAAAGTATTCTAATGGACTCTAATCTAGCAACCGGGGCATATGTTTCATCATAATCAAGTCCTTCAACTTGATTAAAACCCCTTGCAACTAATCATGCTTTATTTCTAGTGATATTCCCTTGGTCATCTAGTTTGTTCCTAAAGACCCATCTTGTAGTAATAATAGTGTTTTCACTTGGTCTAGGAACTAACTCCCACACTTGACTCCTATCAAATTGAGCCAATTCATCTTGCATTGCTAAGATCCAATCCGGATCAAGCAATGCATCTTTAATGTTTTTGGGCTCAATTTGAGAAATTAGAGTTATATGACTAGTGGGGTCCCTATGGAATGACCTAGTCCTAACTCCTTGAGATAATTCACCCACAATTTGATCTAATGGGTGACTTTGATGAACTCTTATGGTTCTAGGAGGTGTATCAAGTTGAGTTTGATCATGATCTACTTCAATTCTATGTTCATTATCGGAATCATCCCTTACTTTCCCTTGATCCAATCCTCCCCCTTGATTATTACCCCCTAAGTTTAAATCTTGAAATTATTTGGTAATTTCTTGATTTTCATTATTTATGTCATCATCAATAGGGGATTTTCTAGGGTATGTATTTGAAGTTTCATCAAATTGAACATTTGATGATTCTTCAATCTTTTGAGTCCTTTTATTGTAGACTCTATATCCTACACTAGTGGATGAGTATCCAACTAGGATTCCCTCATCCACTTTGGACTCAAATTTACTTAGGTTGTCTTTGGTATTTAAGATATAGACTTTACATCCAAAGACCTTAAAATAATGAATTGTTGGAATTGTACCATTCCACAATTCAAATGGAGTTTTTCCTAAAAACCTATGAATTAATACCCTATTTTGGATATAGCAAGCGGTCTTAACCTTCCGCCCTAAGTAGCTAGGTAAGGAATATGCATTAAGCATTGTCCTAGCCGCTTCTTGTAGGACACGATTTTTTCTTTCCACAACCCCATTTTGTTGGGGTGTTCTAGGACAAGAAAATTCATGCTTGTACCCTTGTTCTAAGCAAAAAGTTGAAAAGTTAGAATTCTCAAACTCTCCTGATCACTACGGATCCGGTTGATTTTGAGTTTTCTTTCATTTTCTACTCTTTTGCTAAATCCTATGATTATTTCTAAGGTTTCATCCTTATTTTTCAAGAAAAACACCCAAGTAAACCTAGAAAAATCATCTACTATTACCAAGCAATATTTACTACCAATTATAGATGGGGTACTATGGCAATCAAATAAATCCATATGTAGCAATTCTAATGGTAAAGCGGTACTAAGTAAGATTTTACCTTTGTGTGATGTTTTTGATTGTTTCCCTTCTTGACAAGCATCACACATCTTGTCCTTGAGATATTTGACTCTAGGCAATCCTTTGACTAGCTTCAATTTGGCTATTTTGGCTATATTCTTCATGTTTATGTGACCTAGTCTCCTATGCCAAAACTTTCTTCCTCTTTTGCAATAAGACACTTAGTGGAAGGATTAGTAGCATAAGATAAATCAACATAATATATATTTGATTTTCTAAAGCCTACTAACATGCAATCATTTATAGTTTTGTGTCTTATAAAGCATTTTGAGGAATCAAACTTAACATCAAAATTTGCATCACATAATTGGCTTACACTAAGTAAGTTAAATTTCATATTCTTAACTAATAGAACTCTATGAATAGCAAGATTGGGAGATACCTCAATGGTGCCCTTTCCTAAGATTTTAAGTTTGCCGCTATTACCAAAAGACACTTTTCCTTGGCTAGTGTGGTTGATAGTGGAGAATTTTCTCTCATCCCCGGTCATATGCTTTGAGCACCCACTATCAACTATCCACAAGCTTGGATCTTCTACCTATGTCACATGAAAAACACAATCCTTAGGTACCCAAATCTTAGGACCACTAGCATTAGTTATAAATTTCTTTGGTACCCATGCTTTTCTCCCCTTACTTTTAATCATGGATTTTCTACTAACTAAGGATGCAAATGCTACCTCTTTCTCCTTAGGTTTATATCCTAAACCGGCCTTATTGTAAATTGCCCTTTGGTCCTTGATAATCATTTCTAGATATTTGGAACCATTAGTGAACTTTTCTAGGCATGTTCTTAATTTACTTATTTCTTTTCTTAACTCATCATTTTCATCCCTAAGAGTACACTTATCATCACTAGATGATTTATCACATGATGCATCTATATTCTTAAATGATTTGATTTCTAATTTTAGATCCTTAATCCTAGTTTTTGATCTATTTAAAGCATTTTGTAAGCATGCAATAGTCTTATAAAGTAAATCTACTTTGGGTGAGTCATTTACCTCATCATCATCACTTGATGATGATTCATCACTTGAAGAGGAAGAAGACTCCTCACTTGAGCTTCCGGTTTCTTCCAATGCCATGAGGGCTAAGTTCTGGGTTGAATGGCAAACTTCTTCACCGTCGGTAGACTCCTCCATACTTAGAGTGTCCCACGTTTGTGCCAACATCGCCTCCTTCTTCTTCTTTTCCTTCTTCTTCTTATCCTTCTCCTCCTTTTTCTTTAGTTCCGGGCAATTGGGCTTTATATGCCCTTTCTTGTTGCAACCAAAACACGTCACGTTAGAGATAGAATTTGAATTGTTAGAAGATTTACCTCTTGAGGATTGAAACATCCTCTTCACATCCTTCTTGGTGAGCCTCCTTGACTTCCCACCAAATTTCTTGGCGTAGTGTGCTACCTCACTTGCACAACTCATCCTCACTACTTGATGAGTCCTCCTCGGATTCGGATGAGGAAGACACCTCCTTCTTTTCCTTTTTCTTCTTCTCCTTCTTTCCTACAACAAGAGCTATACCCTTCTCTTTGGATGAAGTGTTAGCTTGTTCATGCAATTGAAATTCACAGAATAACTCATCTAATTTAACTAATGAAAGATCCCTAGAGACCTTATAGGCATCTACCATTGAGGCCCATAAGGTGGTCCTAGGGAAGGCTTGTAGTACATACCTCACAAGGTCTCGGTTGTCGACCTTTTCACCTATAACGTGTAGTCCGTTGACTACCTCCTTGAAGCGCCCATGCATTTGGCTCACCGTTTCATTTGTCTTCATAGTGAAGCTTTGGAGTTGGCCAATCAAAAGATCCCTCTTGGCCCTTCTTGTCTCTTTGGATCCTTCGTTGAGTTCGATGAGCTTCTCCCAAAGCTCCTTTGCGGAGTTGAAAGGCCCGACCTTAGATAGTTGCTCCTTGGATAGACCACATTGAAGTGTGGTCGTTGCTTTTGCATTTGCTTGTGCTTTCTTGGCCATCTCTCTTGTCCAATCCTTTGTTGGTAGTGGTGCTCCGAATTCGTCGACCGGCTTCTCAAAACCATCTACAATGCTAAACCAATTTTCAATATCGTTCATTAAATAATACTCCATCCTACCTTTCCAATATCCAAAATCGTTGCCGTCGAAGAACGGAGGCCTCGCCGTGCTATACCCCTCTTGAAATGTCATCTTTGCTCCGGTTGATTGCTAGATCTTCCGATGCGATCCGGGCTCTGATACCACTTGTAAGGGATCGTTTGAAGGCTAGAGGGGGGGTGAATAGCTCTTTTCGTTTCTACAAAAATAATTAGCGGAAGCAAACACAAGTAATATATGTAAAAACAAAAACCAATGCTAACAAAGCCTTTACGTGGTTCGGAGATAACGCTCCTACTCCACGGCGATCCTTAAGGTGGATCAACCCAAGCAATTTCACTATGAAGCTTTCTCTTTACAAAGACCTCCTCTTCTTACAAAAGATGACAATGAAGATTTGAGAGGAGAAAGGAGATTAATATACTTAGAAAGCTTTGGAAAACTTGTAGGAGCTTAGAAGGAAGATCAGAATATAAGCATTAGGCTCTTCTTGCTCCCCTTGGGCTCTTTTTATAGGAAAGAGCCTCTTTTTCCCGTTGGAGGTCTATCAGTCGACTGATGACTTTCATCGATCGTCGATTCCTAACGGCTTACGAGCGGATTGCGGGATTTGCCGTCATCATCGCCAATGGGAAGACTATCGATCGGCCCAGCGATGGCGATTCGGGATCTTTGCTAAATGGCCCAGCGATCGATCGGCTACGAATATTTATGTGATCGGCGGATGATGGCGATCCTCTAATGCTATATTTTAAGGGCGATTCGGCCGACACCATGTTCGGTCATTGCACACTCCAAGTATGACTAATTCATACTTGAAAACATAACCTAAGCCTAGACTTAACCTTCTAGCTTCTCCATCAGCCTTGCGCCTCTAGGATTTCTCTGAGTCCACGACTCCATCCATGCGCTTGCCTTCAAAAGCTTCCTTCGGTTTCGTCATGCTTTAGGTTTCTTCTTTGCCAAAGTACGCTTGGACTTTACGCCGCCAAGACTACATGCTTGGACTTATGCCGCCAAGACTTTCCTTTAGTCTTCCTTTTCCAAGGACTGCTTGGACTTTACGCCGCCAAGACTACATGCTTGGTCTTATGCTGCCAAGACCTTTCCTTGACTTCTCTTTGCCAAGATCACACTTGGACTTGTCTTTTACCAAGTCTTCATACTTGGATTTTCCTGTCACTTAAACATGTATATAATTAGATCACAAAACATTGCCTAACTTAGATGATTATCCAAACATCAAAATATATATAAATGCTTGGGGCATTGTTGCACCAACATATCCTACTATTATCCGGCACATATAATATATGAAAAAGTGCATAAAAATTAACCGAATCCTAAACACACAAAATCGGAAACCTTGGCTCTGATACCAGTTGAAGGTTTTGCCCAGAAGCTCTGATACCAATTGTAGGGTTTTGCTTATCGAGTCCGTGAGGGAAAACTTCGCTTCCCACTCACCTTGGTAGCTTCCTTCATGGCGATCCCTTCTATGTCCCCGGATTAAAAATTTAATCCTAGACAAAAGGGATTGCTAAAGCAACCAAGCCATCGTCGTGCTATTCATTTAGAGAGGTCACTTGAACAAACTAATTGTTCAAGCGACCATCCTCTATTCTACGAGTAGCCGCAGAATAGACGATGTCCGGATCGTCGGTTTTCGTGTTTATACTCGGGATCCAAGTATTATTTATCCATTTACAGATTTATAACATGCTTATAATTGAAAAACAAATACAAGCAATAAACAAAAAGAAGAAAGTAGAATAGGTATACCTCTCGATCTTCTAATGTATGACCTTCCTCCTTTTGGACGTCGTGTGGGCGACGATCCACCAAAAGTCGAAGCTCCTAGATGCCAAATCTTCCTTCCTTGCTCTTCCAAAGAAAGAGGAAGAATAGAAACAAGGTTTTTCTCCTCACTAGAAACAACCAACAAGGAACCAAACTTATCCTTGCCGCCGGCCAACTAGATGAAGGAGAAGATGGTGGAAAACAACCAAGACTCCAAGGGAAGCCCTATATCTTGTTTACACCACCTAAGGAGAGGGAAAAGGAAGCTTTTGGGCGCCGACCAAGGCTGGAAAAGAGCTGGGAAGGGTGCTGGACGTTGGACAAAAGACGAAGAAGAAGAGAGAAAGTACCTTCCTTATTTGGTGCCACCCTTGCCTCCAAACCCTAATCCTAATCCTATCTCAAATAGGATTCCTTCTTGCCGCCCAAACCCTAGCTCTCCTATCATGTATATCACGCCAAATCCCTTTGCCATCCTTTTATAGAGTTAGGGATAAGTCATGAATTAATCTCGTCCATTGGTTCTAGGGATTTAATCTCAACCGTCGGATCTAGAGATTTAATCTCAACCGTCGGTTTTTAGAGATTTAATCTCTACCAATGGATCTTTGAGTTTTGTTTCTATCATTTGGATCTAAGCATCATGAGGTGTTAATAGGCTACATTAGGGACCATGAGGAGGAGTTGGGTCTTGGCCACCCATGGTCAAGCCCACATAAAGTCCGATCCACAAATGATGATCCAATCCACTATAGGTTCATCATTGATCTACCTCACCAACCCCCATATGATAATATGGGCTCCATATATTATTTGTACATTTTCTCCCCGTATTTAAGATCTCGAATGATCATCGATTAATTAATTTACCGACCATTAATTAATCAACATCTAACTCCTTGAGTAGTACCACTCAACCTTTTCATCATGCCGGACCAAGTCCACCTGCAGGGTTTACATGATGAACCTTATGAGCTCCTCAAGGGGACATCATCATCCTAATATATAGGACACGGTTTCCTCCTATAATCAATGACACACCATATAAATAATATCATCTCCCAACTTACCGAGCCTATCGATTTAATCTATAAATCTCGCCCATTGGTAAATCAAAGAGACGAGTACTAAGTATATGTGCCCGTTATTATATCGAGATTAAGAGCATGTACTAAATAATATCTAAGGTCCGATTCGATTATGTAGTCAGCAATAAATCAAATCACCTCTAAGTCAGTCCTGCTCAATACACACAAAGTGCACTAGTGTGATTCTATTGTCAAGACAAACCAATACCAAACCACACTACAACCATTCCGATGGTTTGTCCAAAGCCATCTCTGTTGTGAGCCTTTGCTTATACTTTTCAAGGGGCCGATAACATGATCTCCCGTGTGACACCACACACCATGTTATCTACAATGTAATGTATTAGACAATATGCATAAAAATATGCAAACAATGATCATGTGATTCTTATTTCAAAAATAAATATGTTCATAGAAAAGATAGACTTTTCAGTATACATCCCTATAGACTCATTTGGGCATGGCCATGCACTTCGTGGTCTCACTCTATCAAGAATATCGATGTCATCCCCATCATATAGGTGGGATAGATCCCATCTACATCACTCACATCCCTTCACATAATTTGTTACATACCCAGTAATCGCCTTTATAGTCCACCCATTTACGGGTGACGTTTGACGAAGCCAAAGTATGCAACTCCTTATGTAGGGAACCATGGTGACTTCAAGTCTAAGGACTAATAGTCATACTAATAGCCACATGAGAAAGTATATGACACTCATATAACAATCCATGATACTTTCTCATGGCGGGTCATTCAGTATACATTCTCCAATGCATACCCATGTGTCAACTTGATATCTCATATCCATGACTTGTGAGATCAAGTCATCGTGTTTACCTACATGCTAGTCTCTACGCATTAACATTGTCCCTGAATGTTAATACTCGACTAGGAATGATTAAGAATAGTGTTCTCTATATCATCTCATTATCGATTCAACCAATCGATTGATATAGATAAGAACCTACTACTCAAGGACATTATTATATTTAGTTATTTGGCACCAATACAAGTAAATATAATAACCATGCCTTTATAAATAGGAATATGATACAATAAAGTCAATATAACAATCATCACATAATTGGCTCTAGGGCTTACACTAACAGTTCGTTGGGGGGAAGAAGGAGAGTGGGTTCGGGCTGGTGGGGAGCCCAAAGGCTATACCATCCGTGAGCTATAGACCTAAGTTAGTTTCACCAGAAGTGGATAGTTAAGGGGGATAGGCTAACCTAGTTTCCTGAAATATAGATGAGGAGGTGTTATGTAACAGAAGGAGAGGTCCCCACATAATATTCTGAGGAGCCTTCGCCCCTCGTATCTGTAACAGAATTATTCTCCAGGTGGACGTGGTGGCTACGTGTACGATGGGGATAGCCCACGAGGTAGCGATGGATCAGAGAAGGAGGATAAAAGGGAGGAGGAGGATAGAAGGAAGGGGGACCACATTATTCCAGCAAGCAAGAAACGAAGATGCAGGAGGAGGAGAGCTATCACTACCTCGCCGGAGAAGGAGAGTAGCGACCTTCACTATTACATTGCGTGTACTCTTTCTTGTGTTGGGATTAAACTGTAAGAGGTTTTCTCCTACACCTCGGGAAGTTTCCTTTCCGGAAAGGAGGACATTCATAGTTGAAAGTGCTTGGGCATTGTCCCCGGTGAGAGAGCTCACCTCCGTGGAGTAGGAATACTTATTCTGAACCACATTACATCCTGTGTTCTAGTTTTCGTTGCCTGTGTTGGTTTTGCGTTTCTTTCCTTTGTCTTCTCATTTTTACTGTTGCGGCCTGTGAGAAACTCCCACCCCTAAAGCTCCCTTCGTGCTTCATCGCATCAAAAGGAGGTAAACGAATTTTCCTCGCCGCATCAATTAGTAAATTTTGAAATTGGTTGAAATTTTTTGAAAGTTTTTAGTCAGGGCGAGTTTGAAAGGTTTGAAAATTTTTAAAATAAATTTTTATTTAGAGCGAATTTTGAAAAGTTTGAAAATTGTTAAATGTTTGAAATTTTTTGAAAATTTTGAAAATAAGTTTTAATTCAGGGTGAATTTTGAAAAGTTTGAAAATTGTTAAATGTTTGAAAATTTTTGAAATTTTTGAAAATAAATTTTTATTTAGGGGGAGTTTGAAGAGTTTGAAAAGTTTTGAAAAGGTTGAAATTTTTTGAAAAGTTAGAAATATTGTTTGAGATTTATTAAAAATATTAAATTATGTTTTTGAAATCAAATTTTCGGGTGAAAATTTTAAAACTTAATTTTTGAGCTTGAAAATTTCTTTTTTCAACACTCCAATATATCTTGTTGGTATTTTAAATTTAATCTTTATTTTGATATATGCCAGAGAAGGAGAAAGAGAATAAAGTTAGAGATTTACTTATTTTTAAAAAAATGCAAAAGTTAAAGAAAAAAATTTATTTATTGAAAGAATGATGCAAAAATTTGATAAGGCCTTATGCATCTCATACATGCTTTAATTTATGCATCTATTGTACATGTCAATATTTGGATATTGGTATTTGATTCTCCAAACTTTAACTGGTGTATTGTCTGTTAGTGAAAGACCTAGAGCCAATCATCTGATGATTGTTATATGGACTTTATTGTATCATATTCCTATTTATAAAGGCATGGTTATTATATTTACTTGTATTGGTGCCAAATAACTAAATATAATAACGTCCTTGAGTAGTAGGTTCTTATCTATATCAATCGATTGGTTGAATCGATAATGAGATGATATAGAGAACACTACTCTTAATCATTCCTAGTCAAGTATTAACATTGAAGGACAATGTTAATGCGTAGAGACTAGCATGTAGGTCAACTCGATGACTTGATCTCACAAGTCATGGATATGAGATATCAAGTTGACACATGGGTATACATTAAAGAATGTATACTGAATAACCCGCCATGAGAAAGTATCGTGGATCGTTATATGAGTGTCATATACTTTCTCATGTGGCTATTAGTATGACTATTAGTCCTTAGACCTGAAGTCACCATGGTTCCCTACATAAGAAGTTTCATACTTTGGCTTCGTCAAATGTCACCTGTAAATGGGTGGACTATAAAGGCGATTACTAGGTATGTAACAAATTATGCGGAGGGATATGAGTGATGTAGATAGGATCTATCCCTCCTATATGACGGGAGTGACATCGTTATTCTTGATAGAGTGAGACCACAAAGTGCATGGCCATGCCCAAATGAGTCAATATGAGATATTAAGCTCATTTGATTAGAGTGAGTCTACTTGGAGTTCAAGATATAGATTGTACCGAGGATGACACGGTCTATGCCTCAATTGGTCAATCTAGATGTCAAGGATAAAGGGACATTGTCACATATTGTGAGAGTAGCAATTAGTAGTCACAAAGGTGATGTTGGAGCTCAACATTCTTGTAACTTGGGTAGCAATGATGTGTTGCTAGATACCGCTCATTGCTTATGTTCCTAAATGTTGGACTTTCCGAGCCGCAAAAACCGCTTTTTGCATTGCGGAAACCCCGGAAGTCCGGCCACGGATCCGTGCGAAGATGTATTAAAACTAAAACATGTATGTGCTTGTATAAAACCCTAGATCTACCTTAGATCTACATGATAAGGATGTTACCCTCGATGCGACGCCCTTCGCAAATCCCGCTCGTCCAAAAGGTTCGTCGGAACTCGAGAGTGTTAAGTGCACACTCCTCTATTGGTATCCACACAAGCAATAGGTGGAGAAAACACACCCTTGAGTGTGCTAGCACTCTATAGATGGTTCTACCAAGGAGGTTGGGAGAGGAGGAGAGCTTGAGGGAATAATCCAAGGAAGAAGATGAAGTTGTGAAGAAGAAGATGGAATTACCCAAAATCAAAATCCCCCCCATCAAAAAGTGGCCGGCCACATTATGGAGAGGGGGTTACATGCATGCATGTAACTCCCATGACCCTTGGTCTCCCTTATGAGGTGGAACCATATGACAAAGTCAATGATGATGTCGAGCATCATCATTGGCCGGCCATGCCAAGTCATCATCATGACATGACATTTGGTCAAGTCAAACTTGACCTTTCATCTTCCCTCTCAAGTCAAGTCAAACTTGACCTATTATCTCCCATGGTTGATCAAATCCAACCATTTGATTAAAGTCAATTTAATTTAATGAATCTCTATTCATTAATTTAAATTGATTTGATGAATCAAATCTAAATTAGACTCATTCAACACTTGAATCAACTTGAGTCTAACTCAATTAGTCTAATTTAGATTACCCTTAATCCAATTTGGTTCATCCCATGAACCTAATCCTCATGGTTCATCATATAAACCTAATCTCCATCTAATTGCCCTTATGTGTGTGACCCTATAGGTTCTTGTAACGTTGGTAATGTCCCTAAACCAATTTAGGAACATAAGCAATGAGTGGTATCTAACAACACATCATTGTTACCCAAGTTACAAGAATGTTGAGCTCCAACATCACCTTTGTGACTACTAATTGTGACTCTCACAATATGTGACAATGTCCCTATATTCTTGACATCTAGATTGACCAATTGAGGCATAGACCGTGTCATCCTCGGTACAATCTAAATCTTGAGCTCCAAGTAGACTCACTCTAATCAAATGAGCTCAATATCTCATATTGACTCATTTGGGCATGGCCATGCACTTTGTGGTCTCACTCTATCAAGAATATCGATATCACTCCCGTCATATAGGAGGGATAGATCCCATCTACATCACTCACATCCCTCAGAATAATTTGTTACATACCCAGTAATCGCCTTTATAGTCCACCCATTTACAGGTGACGTTTGACAAAGCCAAAGTATGCAACTCCTTATGTAGGGAACCATGGTGAATTCAGGTCTAAGGACTAATAGTCATACTAATAGCCATATGAGAAAGTATATGACACTCATATAACGATCCATGATACTTTCTTATGGCGGGTCATTCAGTATACATTCTCCAATGCATACCCATGTGTCAACTTGATATCTCATATCCATGACTTGTGAGATCAAGTCATCATGTTGGCCTACATGCTAGTCTCTACGCATTAACATTGTCCCTGAATGTTAATACTCGACTAGGAATGATTAAGAGTAGTGTTCTCTATATCATCTCATTATCGATTCAACCAATCGATTGATATAGATAAGAACCTACTACTCATGGATATTATTATATTTAGTTATTTGGCACCAATACAAGTAAATATAATAACCATGCCTTTATAAATAGGAATATGATACAATAAAGTCCATACAACAATCATCACATGATTGACTCTAGGGCTTTCACTAACAATCTCCCACTAGCACTAGTGCCAATTACCGTAGTATCTAATACCCAATGACCTAGTGTGACCATCATGCTTTTTCTGTGTCAAAGCCTTGGTCAAGGGATCTGCGATGTTAGCCTCTGAGGGTACTCTGTAAATCTTCACATCTCCTCTATCGATAATTTCTTGAATGAGATGGAAGCGCCGTAGTATGTGTTTGGTCCGCTGGTGTGAGCGAGGTTCCTTAGCCTGTGCAATCGCTCCATTGTTGTCACAATATAGCTCTATGGGATCTGCTATGCTAGGAACCATCCCAAGCTCAGTAATGAACTTGTGGATCCAAACTGCCTCCTTTGCTGCCTCAGATGCAGCAATATACTCGGCATCTATTGTAGAATCAGCAACTGTGTCCTGCTTTAAACTCTTCCAGCTCACAACACCACCATTCAAGCAAAACACGAACCCTGACTGCGATCTATAATCATCCTGGTCAGTTTGGAAGCTGGCATCGCTGTAACCCTTTACAGCTAGCTCCTCATCGCCTGGAAATATCAAGAAATATTCTTTAGTCCTTCTCAAGTACTTAAGAATATTCTTGACTGCTATCCTGTGACGCTCACCTGGATCTGACTGGTACCTACTGGTCATGCTCAAAGTATACGAGACATCAGGATGAGTACACAGCATGGCGTACATGCTAGATCCTATAGAAGGAGCGTAAGGGATCTTATCCATGCGGACTCTTTCATCTCTAGAAGAGGGACTTTGACTCTTTGAAAGACTCACACCATGTGACATCGGCAGAAGTCCCTTCTTGGAATTCTGCATGACAAACTGTAGTAATACCATGTCAATGTATGTACTCTGACTTAGGCCAAGCAATCTCTTAGATCTATCTCTATAGATCTTGATGCCTAGAATACAGGCTGCTTCACCTAAGTCCTTCATTGAGAAGCACATCCCCAGCCACGTCTTCACAGACTGTAGCGAAGGGATGTCATTCCCAATGAGTAGTATGTCATCCACATAAAATATAAAGAAGACAATTGTGTTCCCATTAACCCTCTTGTAGACACAGGGTTCATCATCATTCTTGATGAAACCAAATTGTTTGATCGCATCATCGAATCGAAGATTCCATCTCCGAGAAGCTTTCTTTAGCCCATAAATGGACCTTTGCAGCTTGCATACTTTTCCAGTATGCTGTGGATCTTAAAAACCCTCAGGTTGTGTCATGTACACATCCTCGAGTAAGTTTCCATTCAGAAATGTGGTTTTGACATCCATCTGCCAGATCTCATAATCGTGGTATGCCGCAATAGGAAGCAAGATCCGAATGGACTTAAACATCGCCACTGGAGAAAAGGTTTCATCATAGTCAATACCATGAATTTGCTTGAAACCTTTAGCCACCAATCGGCCCTTATAGGTATGTGTAAGTCCATCCATGTCAGTATTTCTCCTAAAGACCCACTTACACCCAATGGGTTTGACCCCTTCAGGTGGATCAACCAAAGTCCATACTTGGTTGGTGTACATGGATTCCATCTCGGATCTCATGACCTCTAGCCATTTCTCAGAATCTGGGCTCATCACAGCTTCTTGATAGGAGGTAGGCTCATTCTCAATGAGCATAACGTCATCATGGTCAGACAAGAGAAATGAGTATCTCTCAGGCTGACGACGTACCCTATTAGACCTGCGAAGAGGTAGGTCTACCTGAACAAGTGGTCGTTCCACAACTCTTTGTGGAAAAAGCTCATCACCCACAACACTTTGTGGTTCCCGTTCAACCTCCATCAAGGCCTCAGTGCTATGGTCCTTATCTTGAATTTCTTCAAGATCGAAGGTACTCCCACTAGTTTTTCTAGAAATAAAATCCCTTTCTAGAAAAACTCTAGTCTTTGCCACAAACACTTTGTGCTGACTGAGAATATAGAAGTAATATCCCTTTGTATCCTTGGGATATCCAACAAAATAGCACCTATCGGATTTGGGTCCCAGTTTGTCTGAGACTTGACGTCGAACGGAAGCCTCACAACCCCAAATCCTCATGAAAGACATCTTGGGATTTCTCCCTGTCCATATCGTATATGGTGTCTTTATGACAGCCTTGGATTGTACACGGTTAAGGGTAAAGGCCGTTGTGTCTAGAGCATATCCCCAAAAGGATATAGGAAGATCTGTGTGACTCATCATAGATCGTACCATATCTAATAGGGTACGATTCTTCCTTTCAGATACACCATTCCACTGTGGTGTTCCAGGAGGAGTGAGTTGGGATAGAATCCCACACTCAGCTAGATCATCACGAAACTCATGGCTAAGGTATTCACCACCTCGATCTGATCAAAGTATCTTAATACTCTTGCCAAGATGGTTTTGTACTTCATTCTTAAATTCTTTGAACTTTTCAAAGGATTCTGATTTATGTGTCATAAGATACACATAACCATATCTACTGAAGTCATCAGTAAATGTAATGAGGTACCTGTAACCACCTCTATCAGCAACATTGAAAGGACCACATACATCACTATGTATAAGTTCTAACAAATCTGTTGCTCTTTTGTTATGTCCACTAAAGGGAGTTTTGGTCATCTTGCTTAAAAGACAAGACTCGCATGTCTCATATGATTCAAAATCAAATGAGTCTAGCAACCCATCCTTATGGAGTTGAGATAAGCGACTCTTATTTATGTGACCTAAGCGACAATGCCAAAGATAGATTTGGTTCAACTCATTTGACTTGAACCTCTTGATACTTATGTTATAGATAGGGCTCTCTAAGTCTAGAAAGTAGAGTCCGTTCATTAGAGGTGCACTACAATAGAACATATCATTTAAATAAACTGAACAACATTTGTTCTTTATTATAAATGAAAATTCTTTCTTGTCCAAACAAGAAACTTAAATGATGTTCTTAGTTAAGGCAGGCACATAACAACATTCATCTAATTCTAGTACAAGCCTAGAGGGCAGAGATAGATCATAAGTTCCTACAACAACAACCCTTGCTCCATTGCCTACTCGTAGGTCCACCTCGCCCTTTGTCAATGCCCTGCTATTTCTCAGCGCCTGCACATTGGTACAAATGTGAGATGTACATCCGGTATCTAATACCCATGATGAAGAAATAGATAGATTGACTTCTATAAAATTTATACCTGAAGTAGAAGTCTCACTTCTTTTCTTCTTAAGATCTTCCAGGTAAGCTTTACAGTTACGCTTCCAGTGTCCAGCTTCCTTGCAGTGGAAGCAAGCCCCTTCCTTGGCTACCCCTCCTTTGGGTTTAAGTTCTTTGCCTTTGCCCTTGGCTTGGGACTTTCCCTTACCTTTAGGCTTGTCCTTGCCTTTCTTCTTGTGCACCATCAAAATGGTGTCAGATTTTCCCTTCTTAAGGTTAAGCTCAGCAGTTCTCAACATGTTGAGCATCTTAGGCAGTGACTTATCAATTTCATTCATGTTATAATTCATGACAAATTGATTGTAGGCTTGTGGCAAAGATTGCAATATTAGGTCAGTGGCCAGCTCTTGGCCAAGTGGGAATCCCAGCCTTTGTAGAATTTCTACGTACCCAATCATCTTGAGTACATATGGACCTACGGGAGTCCCATCTTGCATTTTGGACCCAAATAATGCCTTAGAGACTTCATATCTCTCATGCCTTGCTTGTCCTTGATATAGTTGACGAAGATGTCCAACCATATCATAAGCATTCATGAACTCGTGTTGCTTCTGAAGCTCATAGTTCATGGTCGCGAGCATTAGACATGACACATTTAATGCATCATCTTGATTCTTCTTGTAAGCATCTTTGTCAGCTCGCGAGGCAGTGGCAGGAGGTGCCTCCGGAATGGGCTGCTCCAGGACGTACAACTTCCTTTCTTGGGTGAGAACAATTCTCAGGTTCTTGTACCAGTCCAGGAAATTTGCTCCATTGAGCTTGTCCTTCTCAAGGACAGAACGCAGAGAGAGAGTGTTCATCTTTGTCAACATAGTTATCTACAATATACAATGCAGAGAATTAATATCATATTTCTTTTATCATTTAATTAGGCCTTTAATCAAATGATGCTCCCACTGAATTATAGGAATTTTGTAGAATCGAGTTACGGATGTGGTCAAACCACATTACTAGATTCATACAAACTAGCTATTATTCTTGCGGGACAAGATCCACATCATACTAAGCCTTGAGTTAGCTTTGGCTAAATCGGCCAAGACTTAGTACGATCGGTGGGTAACACATTACCGATTACATCTCTATGCAACTCTTGTTTATAGGATCAAGACCCACATTTACAAAAGACCTTGAGTTAGCTTTAGCTAAATCGCCCAAGATTTAGTGTAAATGTGATCTTAACCTATCTTTCCAATGATTGGAATATGCCTATAGTTCTACTCGATCCAATTGAGTTAATTAGTTTTGCTCAATCTAATTGAGCTTACTCTAACCCAAGCGTGATAGGCGGGACCAAGATTGTACCTCTGCACCCTATCAAGATAATATGCGTTGCTCTACTTTGGCAGATTCAACAACAACAAATGATCGAGGTATTGATCGATATCAAGGCTCGGTAGGCATTTTCGAGTTGATTCGATTATGATCTAATCTAATCGTAATGTGTATCTTATACGCATTTAAGCCTTTATTATCCTATATTAGCATGCATCATATACATACAATCATTATTCTAGCATGCATCATATACATACAAAAAAATTATCCTAGCATGCATCATATACATACAAGCATTATTCTACTAGCATGCATCACATACATACAAGCAAAATCAAATAAATAAATAAATAAATAAATAAATAAATAAATAAATAAATAAATAAATATATATATATATATATATATATATATATATATAAAAATATATATAAATATATATATATATCGATATATATATATATATATATATATATATATATATATATATATATATATATATATATATATATATATATACATATATATATATATATATATTTAACTGTGAGTGAGTCGTGGCGCTACTACGATCTTCTCAAGCCAATGAGAAGATCGGACGGTCAACCTAAGGCTAGCGGCTTCTCCAAGCGCTTCCTTTGACCGCCATGTGTCGTCGGCACCCTTCTCGTAACCTCGTCTTCAAGTGGACTTTCCACCGCTCCATTTTGTATATTACAAATATGAAACTCGAGTTACATTCGAGTCTAAAACTATTTACAACTAGAATATCATAAGAAGAGGTACGACGCACAGGTCGCATACACTATACAACACGCACAACCACAAAAATGGCACGCAGGCCGTATTATGAATTACAACACATCATCCAATCAAATTGGGGTTATTGGGCCATGAAAATCTTAGAATTATACATAATTCTAAATTATGTATTTTTATAGAAAATTTCTATAATTTTTCCTATTTTCTTTTTCAATTTTATGAGTCACCTCCCCGTAACGGTCCCGCTAAGCGGTTTCCGGGCGCGATCACGGGACAAGGCCCCTTTCGAGGATAGGGGCAGCGGCTCTACTCGAAAAATAAACTTTGCGAGTGTCCCTACAATGATCTTACAACAATTTAAGTCGCTGTCCCAAAACCCTAAAGGGAGAACTCGCCGTTTCGGAGAGTTTTTCTCGACGGTTGAAGCCACCAAGTGTCCCAACACTCGTTGCTTCGATTCTTCGAGAAAAATACCCAAAAATTTTATAAAAATAGGAAATTTATAGAAACATATAAATCTGTAATTTTTTATATCTAATACAAAAATTACAAAAACGAAACACATACATGCTTCGCACGTGGCTCTGATACCACTGTTGGACTTTCCGAGCCGCAAAAACCGCTTTTTGCGTTGCGAAAACCCCGGAAGTCCGGCCACGGATCTGTGCGAAGATGTATTAAAACTAAAACATGTATGTGCTTGTATAAAACCCTAGATCTACCTTATATCTACATGATAAGGATGTTACCCTCGATGCGATGCCCTTCGCAAATCTCGCTCGTCCAAAAGGTTCGCCGAAACTCGAGAGTGTCAAGTGCACACTCCTCTATTGGTATCCACACAAGCAATAGGTGGAGAAAACACACCCTTGAGTGCGCTAGCACTCTATGGATGGTTCGGCCAAGGAGGTTGGGAGAGGAGGAGAGCTTGAGGGAATAATCCAAGGAAGAAGATGAAGTTGTGAAGAAGAAGATGGAGTTACCCAAAATCAAAATCCCCCCCATCAAAAAGTGGCCGGCCACATTATGGAGAGGGGGTTACATGCATGCATGTAACTCCCATGACCCTTGGTCTCCCTTATGAGGTGGCACCATATGACAAAGTTAATGATGATGTAGAGCATCATCATTGGCCGGCCATGCCAAGTCATCATCATGACATGTCATTTGGTCAAGTCAAACTTGACCTTTCATCTTCCCTCTCAAGTCAAGTCAAACTTGACCTATTATCTCCCATGGTTGATCAAATCCAACCATTTGATTAAAGTCAATTTAATTTAATGAATCTCTATTCATTAATTTAAATTGATTTGATGAATCAAATCTAAATTAGACTCATTCAACACTTGAATCAACTTGAGTCTAACTCAATTAGTCTAATTTGGATTACCCTTAATCCAATTTGGTTCATCCCATGAACCTAATCCTAATGATTCATCATATGAACCTAATCTCCATCTAATTTCCCTTATGTGTGTGACCCTATAGGTTCTTGTAACGTTGGCAATGCCCCTAAACAGATTTAGGAACATAAGCAATGAGCGGTATCTAGCAACACATCATTGCTACCCAAGTTACAAGAATGTTGAGCTCCAACATCATCTTTGTGACTACTAATTATGACTCTCACAATATGTGACAATGTCCCTCTATCCTTGACATCTAGATTGACCAATCGAGGCATAAACCGTGTCATCCTTAGTACAATCTAAATCTTGAACTCCAAGTAGACTCACTCTAATCAAATGAGCTCAATATCTCATATTGACTCATTTGGGCATGGCCATGCACTTCGTAGTCTCACTCTATCAAGAATATCAATGTCACTCCCGTCATATAGGAGGGATAGATCCCATCTACATCACTCACATCTCTCCGCATAATTTGTTACATACCCAGAAATCGCCTTTATAGTCCACCCATTTACGGGTGACGTTTGACAAAACCAAAGTCTGCAACTCCTTATGTAGGGAACTATGGTGACTTCAGGTCTAAGGACTAATAGTCATACTAATAGCCATATGAGAAAGTATATGACACTCATATAACGATCCATGATACTTTCTCATGGCGGGTCATTCAGTATACATTCTCCAATGCATACCCATGTGTCAACTTGATATCTCATATCCATGACTTGTGAGATCAAGCCATCATGTTGACCTACATGCTAGTCTCTACGCATTAACATTGTCCCTGAATGTTAATACTCAACTAGGAATGATTAAGAGTAGTGTTCTCTATATCATCTCATTATCGATTCAACCAATCGATTGATTTAGATAAGAACCTACTACTCAAGGATATTATTATATTTAGTTATTTGGCACCAATACAAGTAAATATAATAACCATGCCTTTATAAATAGGAATATGATACAATAAAGTCCATACAACAATCATCACATGATTGGCTCTAGGGCTTTCACTAACACTAAATTGGTTTAGGGACATTGCCAATGTTACAAGAACTTATAGGGTTACACACAAAGGGCAATTAGATGGAGATTAGGTTCATATGATGAACAATGAGGATTAGGTTCATGGGATGAACCAAATTGGATTAAGAGTAATCCTAATTAGACTAATTGAGTTGGACTCAATTTGATTCAAGTGTTGAATGAGTCTAATTTAGATTTGATTCATCAAATCAATTTAAATTAATGAATAGAGATTCATTAAATTAAATTGACTTGAATCAAATGGTTGGATTTGATCAACCATGGGAGATAAGAGGTCAAGTTTGACTTGACTTGAGAGGGAAGATGAAAGGTCAAGTTTGACTTGACCAAATGCCATGTCATTATGATGACTTGGCATGGCCAACCAATGATGATGTTCCACATCATCATGGACACATCATGAGGGAGACTAAGAGTCATTGGCTCTTGGAGTTACATGCATGCATGTAACTCCCACCCATTGAAGTGGCCGGCCACTCTACTTGATGAATGGAATTCATTTTGTGGTAACTCCATCTTCTTCTTCCTTGGAACTTCTTCCTCTCAAGCTCTCTCCCAATCCTCATATTGGCCGAACCATCCAAAGGGTGCTAGCACACTCAAGGTTGTGTTTTGTCCACCTATTGCTTGTGTGGATACCAATAGAGGAGTGTGCACTTGACACTCGAGTTCCGGCGAAGCTTTTGGACGAGCGAGATAAGCGAAGGGCATCGCTTGAAGGGTAATACTCTCACCTTCTAGATCTAAGGTAGATCTAGGTTTACTTAAGCACATACATGTTTTATTTTAATATATCTTCGCATGGATCCGTGGCCGGACTTCCGGGGTTTCCGCAATGCAAAAAGCGGTTTTTGTGGCTCGGAAAGTCCAACAGTGGTATCAGAGCCACGTGCGAAGCATGTATGTGTTTCATTTTTGTAGTTTTTGTATTAGATATAAAAATTACAGTTTTTTATGTTTCTGTAAATTTCCTATTTTTATCGAATTTTTGGGTATTTTTCTCGAAGAGTCGAAGCAACGAGTGTTGGGACACTTGTAGGCTTCAACCATCGAGAAAAACTCTCCGAAACGACGAGTTCTCGCTTTAGGTTTTTGAGAAAGTGAGTTAAGTCACTGTAAGATCATAGTAGGGACACTCGCAAAGTTTATTTTGCGAGTAGGGGCGCTGCCTCTATCCCCGAAAGGGGCCTTGTCCCGCGATCGCGCCCGGAAACCGCTTAGCGGAACTGTTACGGAGAGGTGACTCATAAAATTGGGAAAAAAATAGGAAAAATTATAGAAATTTGCTGTAAAAATACATAATTTAGAATTATGTATAATTCTGTGATTGTCATGGCCCAAGAACCCCAATATGATTGGATGATGATGTGTTGTAATTCATAATACGGCCTGCGTGCCATTTTTGTGGTTGTGCGTGTTGTATAGTGTATGTGACCTGCGCGTCGTGCCTCTTCTTTTGAAATTCTAGTTGTAAATAGTTTTAGACTCGAATGTAACTCGAGTTTCATATTTGTAATGTACAAAATAGAGCGGTGGAAAGTCCACTTGTAGACGAAGTTACGAGAAGGGTGCCGACGACACATGGCGGTGAAAGGAAGCGCTTGGAGAAGTCGCTAGCCCTAGGTTGACCGTCCGATCTTCTCATTGGATTGAGAAGATCGTAGTAGGCCCATGACCACATCACAGTTAATTATATATATATATGTTGATATATATATATATTTTGATTTTGCCTGTATGTATGTGATGCATGCTAGTAGAATAATGCTTGTATGTATATGATGCATGCTAAGATATTTTTCTTGTATGTATATGATGCATGCTAGAATAATGCTTGTATGTATGTGATGCATGCTAGTGTAGGATAATAAAGGCCTCGATGCGTATATGATACACATTATGATTAGATTAGATCTTAATCGAATCAACTCGTAAATGCCTACCAAGTCCTTGATACCCATCACTACCTCCATCATTTGTAGTTGTTGAATCTGCCAAAGCAGAGCAACGCATATTATCTTGGTAGGGTGCGGAGGGACAATCTTGGTCTTGCCTATCATGGCTTGGATTAGAGTAAGCTCAATTAGATTGAGTAAAACTAGTTAACTCAATTGGATCGAGTAGAACTATAGGCATATTCCAACCGTTGGAAAGATAGGATAAGATCGCATTTACACTAAATCTTGGGTGATTTAGCCAAAGCTAACTCAAGGTCTTTTGTAAATGTGTGTCTTGATCCTATAAACAAGAGTTGCATAGAGATGTAATCGGTAATGTGTTACCCACCTATTGTACTAAGTCTTGGGCGATTTAGCCAAAGCTAACTCAAGGCTTAGTATGATGTGGATCTTGTCCCGTAAGAATTATAGCTAGTTTGTATGAATCTAGTAATGTGGTTTGACCACATCCATAACTCGATTCTACAAAATTCCTATAATTCAGTGGGAGCATCATTTTATTAAATGCCTAATTAAATGATAAAAGGAATATGATATTAATTCTTTGCATTGTATGTTATAGATTACTATGTCGACAAACACGAACACTCTCTCTCTGTGTTCTGTCCTTAAGAAGGACAAGCTCAATGGACCAAATTTCCTAGACTGGTACAGGAACCTAAGAATTATTCTCACCCAAGAAAGGAAACTGTACGTCCTGGAGCAGCCCATTCCGGAGGCACCTTCTGCCATTGCCTTGCGAGCTGATAAAGATGCTTACAAGAAGCATCAAGATGATGCATTAGATGTGTCATGTCTAACGCTCATGACCATGAACTCTGAGTTTCAGAAGCAACACGAGTTCATGAATGCTTATGATATGGTTGAACATTTTCATCAACTTTATCAAGGACAAGCAAGGCACGAGAGATATGAAGTCTCTAAGGCATTGTTTGGTTCCAAAATGCAAGATGGGACTCCCGTAGGTCCATATGTACTCAAGATGATTAGGTACGTAGAAAACCTACAGAGATTGGGATTCCCCCTTGGCCAAGAGCTGGCCACTGACTTGATCTTGCAGTCTTTGCCACAAAGCTACAATCAATTTGTCATGAATTACAACATGAATGAAATTGATAAGCCATTGCCTGAGATGCTCAGCATGTTGAGAACTGCTGAGCTCAACCTTAAGAAGGGAAAATCTGACGCCATTTTGATGGTGCAAAAGAAGAAAGGCAAGGGCAAGCCTAAAGGTAAGGGAAAGTCCCAAGCCAAGGGAAAAGGCAAGGAACTGAAACCCAAAGGAGGGGTGACTAAGGAAGGGGCTTGCTTCCACTGCAAGGAAGCTGGACATTGGAAGCGTAACTGCAAGGCATACCTGGAAGATCTTAAGAAGAAGAGAAGTGAGACTTCTACTTCAAGTATAAATGTTATAGAAGTCAATCTATCTATTTCTTCATCATGGGTATTAGATACCGGATGTGCATCTCACATTTGTATCAATGTGCAGGCGCTAAGAAATAGCAGGGCATTGACAAAGGGCAAGGTGGACCTACGAGTAGGCAATGGAGCAAGAGTTGCTGCTATTGCTGTAGGAACTTATGATCTATCTTTTCCCTCTGGGCTTGTACTAGAATTAGATGAATATTGTTATGTGTCTGCTTTAACTAAGAACATAATTTCTGTTTCTTGTTTTGGACAAGAAAGGATTTACATTTAAAATAAAGAACAAATGTTGTTCAATTTATTTAAATGATATGTTCTATTGTAGTGCACTTCTAATGAATGGACTCTACTTTCTAGACTTAGAGAGCCCTATCTATAACATAAGTACCAAAAGGTTCAAGTCAAATGAGTTGAACCAAACCTATCTCTGGCATTGTCGCTTAGGTCACATAAATGAGAGTCGCTTATCTCAGCTCCATAAGGATGGGCTGCTAGACTCATTTGATTTTGAATCAGATGAGACTTGCGAGTCTTGCCTTTTAGGCAAGATGACCAAGACTCCCTTTAGTGGACACAGCGAAAGAGCAATGGACTTGTTAGGACTTATACATAGTGATGTATGTGGCCCTTTTAATGTTGCTGCTAGAGGCGGTTACAGGTACTTCATTATATTTACTGATGACTTTAGTAAATATGGTTATGTGTATCTCATGACACATAAATCAAAATCCTTTGAAAAGTTTAAAGAATTCAAGAATGAAGTACAAAACTAGCTTGGAAAGAGTTTTAAGATACTTCGATCAGATCGAGGTGGTGAATACCTTAGCCATGAGTTTCGTGACTATCTAGCTGAGTATGAGATTCTATCCCAACTCACTCCTCCTGGAACACCACAGTGGAATGGTATATCCGAAAGGAGGAATCGTACCCTATTAGATATGGTATGATATATAATGAGTCACACATATCATCCTATATCCTTTTGGGAATATGCTCTAGACACAGCAGCCTTTACCCTTAACCGTGTACCATCCAAGGCTGTGATAAATACACCATATACGATATGGATAGGGAGAAATCCCAAGATGTCTTTCATGAGGATTTAGGGTTGTGAGGCTTACGTTCGACGTCAAGTCTTAGACAAACTGGGACCCAAATCCGATAGGTGCTATTTTGTTGGATATCCCAAGGACACAAAGGGATATTACTTCTACATTCCCAGTCAGCTCAAAGTGTTTGTGGCAAAGACTGAGGTTTTTCTAGAAAGGGATTTTGTTTCTAGAAAAACTAGTGGGAGTACGTTCGATCTTGAAGAAATTCAAGATAAGGACTATAGCACTGAGGCCTTGATGGAGGTTGAACAGGAACAACAAAGTGTTGTGGGTGATGAGATTGTTGCACAAAGAGTTGTGGAACAACCACCTGTTCATGTAGACCTACCTCTTCGCAGGTCTGATAGGGTACGTCGTCAGCCTGAGAGATACTCATTTCTCTTGTCTAACCATGATGACATTATACTCATTGAGAATGAGCCTACCTCCTATCAGGAAGCTGTGATGAGCCCAGATTCTGAGAAATGGCTAGAGGTCATGAGATCCGAGATGGAATCCATGTACACCAATCAAGTATGGACTTTAGTTGATCCACCTGAAGGGGTCAAACCCATTGGGTGTAAGTGGGTCTTTAGGAGAAATACTGACATGGATGGACTTACGCATACCTATAAGGGCGGATTAGTGGCTAAAATTTTCAAGCAAATTCATGGTATTGACTATGATGAAACCTTTTCTCCAGTGGTGATGTTTAAGTCCATTCAGATTTTGCTTGCTATTGCAGTATACCACGATTATGAGATCTAGCAGATGGATGTCAAAACCATATTTCTGAATGGAAACTTACTCGAGGATGTGTACATGACACAACCTGAGGGTTTTGAAGATCCACAACATACTGGGAAAGTATACAAGCTGCAAAGGTCCATTTATGGGCTAAAGCAAGCTTCTCGGAGCTGGAATCTTCGATTCGATGATGCGATCAAACAGTTTGGTTTCATCAAGAATGAAGATGAACCCTATGTCTACAAGAGGGTTAATGGGAATACAATTGTCTTCCTTATATTGTATGTGGATGACATACTACTCATTGGGAATGACATTCCTTCGCTACAGTCTGTGAAGACTTGGCTGGGGACGTGCTTCTCAATGAAGGACTTAGGTGAAGCAGCCTGCATTCTAGGCATCAAGATCTATAGAGATAGATCTAAGAGATTGCTTGACCTAAGTCAGAGTACATACATTGACACGGTATTACTACGGTTTGCCATGCAGAATTCCAAGAAGGGACTTCTGTCGATGTCACATGGTGTGAGTCTTTCGAAGACTCAAAGTCCCTCTTCTAGAGAGGAGAGAGACCGCATGGATAAGATTCCTTACGCAACTGCTATAGGATCTATCATGTACGCCATGCTGTGTACTCGTCCTGATGTCTTGTATGCTTTGACCATGACAAGTAGATACCAGTCAGATCCAGGTGAGCGTCATTGGATAACAGTCAAGAATATTCTTAAGTACTTGAGAAAGACTAAAGAATATTTCTTGATATTTGGAGGCGATGAGGAGCTAGCTATAAAGGGTTACAGCGATGCCAGCTTTCAAACTGACCAGGATTATTATAGATCATAGTCAGGGTTCATGTTTTGCTTGAATGGTGGCGCTGTGAGATAGAAGAGTTCGAAGCAGGATACAGTTGCTGATTCTACAACAGAAGCCGAGTATATCGCTGCATCTAAGGTAGCAAAGGAGGTAGTTTGGATCCGTAAGTTCATTACTAAGCTTAGGGTGGTTCCTAGCATAGCAGATATCATAGAGCTCTATTGTGACAACAATGGAGCGATTGCACAGGCTAAGGAACCTCGCTCACACCAGTGGACCAAACACATACTATGGCGCTTCCATCTCATTCAAGAGATTATCGATAGAGGAGATGTAAAGATTTGTAGAGTACCCACAGAGGCTAACATCTCAGATCCCTTGACCAAGGCTTTGGCACAAAAAAAGCATGATGGTCACACTAGGTCATTGGGTATTAGATACTACGGTGATTGACACTAGTGCTAGTGGGAGATTGTTAATAAAAGCCCTAGAGCCAATCATGTGATGATTGTTGTATGGACTTTATTGTGTCATATTCCTATTTATAAAGGCATGGTTATTATATTTACTTGTATTGGTGCCAAATAACTAAATATAATAACATCCTTGAGTAGTAGGTTCTAGGTTCTTATCTATATCATGTTGGTGCAATCGGCCCAGGTCACGATTGACCAGGACTCGAGCTTGGCTCGAGAGATATTTTGATGTTAGACAAAAACATATGACAACGTAATTGGCAAGGTAAAGTCCAAGTCATGGGTACTTGGCATGGAAAGTCCAAGTGGGACACTTGGCATTTGGGAAAGTCCAAGTCTTGAGTACTTGGCATTTGGGAAGTCCAAGCATGGGTCTTGGCATGGAAAGTCCAAGCATGGGTCTTGGCATGGAAAGTCCAAGTAGAACACTTGGCATTTGGGAAGTCCAAGCATGGGTCTTGTCATGGAAAGTCCAAGTGAGACACTTGGCATTTGGGAAGTCCAAGCATGGATCTTGGCATGGAAAGTCCAAGTGGGACACTTGGCATTTGGGAAGTCCAAGCATGGGTCGTGGCATGGAAAGTCCAACATGGGTTGGCAAGGGAAAGTCCAAGCTTGAGTCTTGGCATTTGAGAAGTCCAAGGGGTTTGATATTGGCGGCGTAAAGTCCAAGCGGGAGTCTTGGCAGCATAAGTCCAATGTTTGGCAGCGTAAAGTCCAAGCGGAGTCTTGGCGGCATAAGTTCAATGTGCCTAGGTGGTGTAGACACCGTTAGCATGACATAGCCGATGGAAGCACCTGAAGGCTAGCGCAATGGATGAACAAGTCATGGATGACTTGGAGGGATCCGAGAGGCGTGAGGCTGATGGAGGTGGCTAGAAGGCTTAGGTCTAGGCTAAGGGTGGTCTAGCAAGTATGAGATAACCATACTTGAGCTAAAACCTCATGTTTGAGGTGTGCCAGTTGACTGGTGCCATGTGGCAGTCGACTGGACGTAGTCAACTAGGGTTTGACTATGAGAATTTCTCTAGCAGTCGACTGCCATAGGTAGACAGTCGACTGATGAGCTCATCAGTCGACTGATCTTGTGATCAGTCGACTGGTGCTCGTGAAATCGGGCACAAAATGGAGTCGAGACTCGACTGGTCGAGTAAGGCTCCATCAGTCGACTGATGGGTATCATCAGTCGACTGATGATGGATCCGTTGGACTTATCCAGCGTGGATCTAGCCGTTGTCTCACGACAACAGTGGCATCAGTCGATTGATGATCCCGATAAGTTGACTGATCGACTTTTTCCAGCATAGGTTGAAGCTTTATAAGGAGCTCATGATGGAGTAAAATTGCAATGGTTTCTTGAGGGATTTTGGGGCGATTTGCTGCTGCAAATCAGGGTCTCCAAATTGATATCAAGCAACCAAGTGATCAAGCAATCTTAAGGAATTTGTAAAGTAATTTCTTTACTTGTATTGCATTGTATTTCATTATAATTGCTTGTTGTACTTAGTTTATTGTTGTAAACTGTTGTACGAGGTTTCTCCACCTCCGACTTGTGTCGAGAAGGAGTATTTGTGATTAGTGAGTGCATGTGCATCACTAGAGCTCTTTAGAGCTCGATCTGTGGAGTAGGAACCGTTCAGTTCCGAACCACATTACTTACTTTGTGTTCGTGTTTGTGTAAATTCGTTACTACTTTTATTATTATTATTCCTCTGCGCATAACGAGTTTTGTAGAGACGATCACGATCGAATTCCATCATCGTACGATCACACGTCGCTATTCACCCCCCTCTAGCAGCCTCAAATATCCTACATATCAATCGATTGGTTGAATCGATAATGAGATGATATAGAGAACACTACTCCTAATCATTCCTAGTCAAGTATTAACATTCAGGGACAATGTTAATGCGTAGAGACTAGCATGTAGGTCAACTCGATGACTTAATCTCACAAGTCATGGATATGAGATATCAAGTTGACACATGGGTATACATTAGAGAATGTATACTGAATGACCCGCCATGAGAAAGTATCGTGGATCGTTATATGAGTGTCATATACTTTCTCATTTGGCTATTAGTATGACTATTAGTCCTTAGACCTGAAGTCACCATGGTTCCCTACATAAGGAGTTGCATACTTTGGCTTTGTCAAACGTCACCCATAAATGGGTGGACTATAAAGGCGATTACTGGGTATGTAACAAATTATGCGGAGGGATGTGAGTGATGTAGATGGGATCTATCCCTCCTATATGACGGGAGTGACATCGTTATTCTTGATAGAGTGAGACCACGAAGTGCATGGCCATGCCCAAATGAGTCAATATGAGATATTGAGCTCATTTGATTAGAGTGAGTCTACTTGGAGTTCAAGATATAGATTGTACCGAGGATGACACAGTCTTTGCCTCAATTGGTCAATCAAGATGTCAAGGATAGAGGGACATTATCACATATTGTGAGAGTCGCAATTAGTAGTCACAAAGGTGATGTTGGAGCTCAACATTCTTGTAACTTGGGTAGCAATGATGTGTTGCTAGATACCGCTCATTGCTTATGTTTCTAAATTGGTTTAGCGACATTGCCAACGTTACAAGAACCTATAGGGTCACACACAAAGGGCAATTAGATGGAGATTAAGTTCATATGATGAACAATGAGGATTAGGTTCATGGGATGAACCAAATTGGATTAAGAGTAATCCTAATTAGACTAATTGAGTTAGACTCAATTTGATTCATGTGTTGAATGAGTCTAATTTAGATTTGATTCATCAAATCAATTTAAATTAATGAATAGAGATTCATTAAATTAAATTGACTTGAATCAAATGGTTGAATTTGATCAACCATGGGAGATAAGAGGTCAAGTTTGACTTGACTTGAGAGGAAAGATGAAAGGTCAAGTTTGACTTGACCAAATGCCATGTCATGATGATGACTTGGCATGGCCGGCCAATGATGATGTTCCACATCATCATGGACACATTATGGGGTACCACCTCATGAGGTAGACTAAGAGCCATTGGCTCTTGGAGTTACATGCATGCATGTAACTCCCACCCATTGAAGTGGCCGGCCACTCCACTTGATGAATGGAATTCATTTTGTGGTAACTCCATCTTCTTATTCCTTGGAATTTCTTCCTCTCAAGATCTCTCCCAATCTTCATCTTGGCCGAACCATCCAAAGGGTACTATCACACTCAAGGTTGTGTTTTCTCCACCTAATTCTTGTGTGGATACCAATAGAGGAGTGTGCACTTGACACTCTCGAGTTCCGGCGAAGCTTTTGGATGAGCGGGATAAGAAAAGGGCATCGCTTCAAGGGTAATGCTCTCATCTTCTATATCTAAGGTAGATCTAGGTTTACTTAAGCACATACATGTTTTATTTTAATATATCTTTGCACGGATCCGTGGCCGGACTTCCGGGGTTTCCGCAACGCAAAAAGCGGTTTTTGTGGCTCGAAAAGTCCAACATTGTCACACATCAAAAATGGGGATATTGTTGATGCAGTGAGAATCACTCTTTAGTTTTGATGTATGAACCACAGTTAAATGTTAGGATTCACTTGTTCTCTAATATTAATGTTAAGTGTGCAGGCTTAACAAGAAGTCCTAGTAGGTCGTTTTGACCGGATACTAGGCACGTATCTTGACAGATCAGGAGGATCGAACACCAGGCATGAAGTCCAGATGGGTCATGTGGACTCGACATTTGGCATGAAGACCGGTTGGGTTAGGAGATCGAACAATCGGCAAAAAGTCCAGCTGGATCAGGCAGACTGAACAGTTGGTGGAAGTCCTAGTGGGTCAGATCGGATGTCAAGAGTGGTAAGTCCGAAAGGTAGCCTACAATAAGCCTCGAGTGAAGAGGTGAGGTTGAGTCCTCTATAGGGAGACAAAGCTAGGCATTGATCCGACGAAAAGTCCGCATGGGATTTAGTAGTCGAGATCGAGCAGTATTACTACTACTATCGCATTTCATATTATCTATTTGTGTTAATCCTATTTTGTAGGGATCAGTCGATTGCCTGGATTCAAGTTGACTAAAGTACAATCGACTAGAGATGTATCAGTCGACTGGATACCTATTTGGTAGGATCAGCTGGTGATCGATTAGAGATCGTGCAACGCAGATGGAAAGGGTTTTAGTCGACTGAAGGGTTTGAGTCGACTGAAGAGGAAAATTTCCCGATGCAGAGACGAGTGACGTGGAGTCAACTGGAGATGGTTCAGTCGACTGGAAGACCACGAATTCCATATCGACGGGTTGATGTGGAGTCGACTGGAAAAGGTTTATAAAATATGTGCTCGACCAGATCCAAGCATAAAATCAAATCTACGCCGAAGTGCTGTCAAAATTTTCTCACGACCACAAAAGCTTCGAATCTTCAAAAGGCTCTTTTTCGACACCCTGTGCCTGCATCTGATTCTTCATTTGTGTCAGTATAAAGTAGTCTATAATTTCTTTTTATTTCTCTTGTGCACTTAACTTCAAGAGAGTATAGTGTGTTACCCTTCTCTCATCTTTGTAAAAGCAATTCCCCTCCGAAGTCGAGAGTTCTCGAATCAGAGGGTATTATAGTGATTGCCCATCGAGGTAGCTCTTGGGAGAGCTATGGGCCTTGGCGTAGCAACCCAGTTAGGGTTGTAAATCAAGTAAACTACCTGTGTCTAAACTACTTTTAATTTCCACTGCGTACTCTTATTTGACAATATAAAATAAGTTTCAAAAATAAATAAAAATATTAAACACCGAGATTCACCCCCTCTCTCGGTTTACTCGATCCTACATGAAACATATGTAAGCTAATGTCCATATCTAACCTATGACTAAATGCATAAAGTAAAAATGAGTGATAAGGGTGCATCATAGTGATGTCCCTAGTGGTGAGTGGTAGAATGCAGTTCACTATAACTCGATATAGGGTATAGTTTTGTACTCTAAGTCTAGTGGAACTAAAGATAGTCATAGACGAAGTTCTTTCCTCACCAAATAGATGCATGTGTATCCTATCTAATGTAATATGCGAGTAGGGGTCACCATATGGTAATTCCGTGGATGGAAAGCATGCAACCGGACATGTCGAATGCATGAGTCCTAAATGCTCTCTCAACATAGAGGGGGTAAAAGCAAAGTCCTTACCCTGTACTCTAGTCGAATATGCATGTCAATTTTACTAAAATTATTGAAAAACTCTGCACATAAGTCTATGTCAATAGAGTTTTTGCAATAAACCAATTTTTCTAACCCATAATATGTTATGACATCTATGCTAAGCATGCATGATTTACTAAAAAATGATTTGCTAACCATGTCATACTATTTCTTCTATCACTTGGATATTGGATACCGGGTATGACTCACATATATGTAATGACATACAGGGGCTTAAGAACAGAAGAAGACTGGTTAAGAGAGAAGCCGATCTAAGGGTTGGCAATGGAGCAAAAGTAGTTGTTGTAGCCAAGGATACTTATATGTTGCGACATCCCACGGGACTAGTTTTAGAGTTAGATGATTGTGTTTATATTCCTGCATTAATAAAGAATATTGTTTCTATTTCATGTTTGAATAAGAAAGGATATCATTTTACATTTAGTAATAATTGTTGTTACATTACATTAAATGGTGTTCTTTTGGCTACTGGAATGTTAAATAATGGAATCAACATGTTAGATACATCCAATGAGATATTCAATATCGAATCAAATAGAAAACATGCTAAGTTAGATAATCAATTAACCTAGTAATTATGACATTTCATCTTTGCCATATAAGCAATGAACGCATGTCCAAACTGCATAAGCTTGGCATTTTGGAGTCTTATGAATCAGATTCATTAGTCATGTGTGTTTCATGTTTAAAAGGAAAGATGACTAAGTTGCCTTTTTGTGGAAAGGTTGAACGAGCAGTTGAGGTATTGGGCCTTATACATACCGATGTATGTGGACCTCAACTCATGCCATAGGAGGTTATAGCTACTTCGTTACCTTTATCAATGATTATTCAAGAAATAGTTATTTGTATCTGTTAAGATACAAATCTGAATTCTTTGAAAGGTTTAAAGATTTCAGAAATGAAGTAGAGAAACAACTTGGGAAAAATATTAAAGTACTTCGATCAGATCGAGGTGGTGAATAGTTAAGCCAAGAGTTTCAAGATTATCTAAGGGACAATGGCATCTTGTCCCAAAGGACTCCACATTACATGCCACAATATAATGGTGTGGCTGAAAGATGAAATCGAACCTTGTTAGACATGGTTAGGTCAATGATGCAACATGCATGTCTTCCAAAAACCTTTTGGAGTTACGCATTCGAGACCACTATTTACTTGTTAAATAGAGTTCCGACTAAGGCAATCTCTACTACTCCATATGAGATGTAGAATAGTAAAAATCTTATTTATTTTATTTGAAGATATGATGTTGTCCTACTTATGTGAAGAGGACAGTATCAGACAAGCTAAAGGGTAAGTCTGATAAGTGTCTATTTATTGGCTACCCTAAGGAAACAAGGGGTTACCAATTCTATCATCCCTTGGAACAAAAGGTGTTTGTTTCAAGACATGTTGTATTCCTAGAGAAGGAGTTTCTCTTACAGAAAAATAGTGGGAGTAAGATTGTACTAAGCGTAGTTCAAGAGACTCCGGTAGACACAGAAGAGATGCCTAGTCAAGAACCACAGTTGATTACTTATTTGGATGAGGCAATAGCTGAACCTGATCATACACCACTTCCTTGTGTAGATCTAGTAGGATGCGTAGGATTCCTGAGAGATATGAATTTCTTATAAGTGAATCTGATGATGTATTGCTGATAGAGGATGAGGAACCCACTAGTTATGAAGAGGCACTGAATAGTTCAGATAGGGATAGGTGGCTAATAGCCATGAAATCAGAAATGAATTCCATGTATAAAAACCAAGTTTAGAACTTGGTAGACCAACTCGAAGGCATAATGCCTATAGGGTGCAAGTGGGTTTTGAAGAAGAAAACTAACATGGATGGTGATGTTATTACCTATAAATCTAGATTAGTGGCAAAACGCTATTGTCAAAGATATGGTGTTGACTATGACAAAACCTTTTTAGCAGTAACTATGCTTAGATCCATTCGGATACTTCTAGCCATAGCGGCTCATTTTTATTATGAGAGATGGAAGATGGATGTGAAAATAGCTTTCCTTAATGGAAACCTATCTGAGGATGTATATATGATGCAACCTGATGGTTTCACATCCATTGACAAGAACAAAGTGTGCAAACTTCAACGATCCATTTATGGTTTGAAGCAAGTTTCCAGGAGTTGGAATATCCATTTTAATGAGGCAATCAAACAGTTTAATTTCTCACAAAATCTTGAGGAGCCATGTGTGTATAAGAAAGTTAGTGGGAGTGCGATCGTGTTGCTAGTATTGTATGTTGATGACATATTGATCATAGGAAACGATATTCGTATTTTGCAAATAGTCAAAGTTTGGTTGTCCAAAATTTTCTCCATGAAAGACATGGGAGAAGCATCCTATATTTTTGGAATTAAGATCTATAGAGATAGATCGAATTGGTTGCTTGGTCTTCCACAATCTACATACATAGACAAAGTGATAAAACAGTTTAGCATGGAAGAATCCATGAAAGGTTTTATTCCCATGAGGCATGGGATTCACCTTTCGAAGTCTATGTGCCTGGACACTAAAGACGAGAGGATTCACATGAATCAAATCTCATATACATCAACTATAGGATCGATCTTGTATGCTATGTTATATACAAGACTTGATGTATCATACGCATTGAGCGTTATGAGTAGATACCAGTCGGATCCTGGTATGGACCATTGGATGGTTGTCAAGACAACCTTAAGTTCTTGAGAAAGACTAAGGATTTGTTCATAGTATATGGAGGAGGTGATATGGTAGTGAGCGGGTATATTGATGCTAGCTTTCAGACAGATAAGGATGATTCCAAATCTCAGTCCGGATACATATTCATCTCGAATGGAGGTGCGGTGAGTTGGAAAAGTTCCAAGAAAGACACCGTTGCTGATTCTACTACGGAGGGAGAGTACGTTGCAGCTTCTGAAGCAGCAAAGAAGGCATTCTGGATAAAGAAGTTCATTACTAAACTTGGAGTAGTTTCGCACATTGTTGAAACATTATCGATTTACTGCGACAATAATGGTGCCATTGCACAGGCGAAGGAACCACGGTCTCATTAGCAATCCAAGCACGTACTATGTTGTTTCCATCTGATCAGAGAGATCATTGGTAGAAGAGATGTACAAATAGAGAAAGTTCTCACTGATAGGAATCTAGCAGATCCCTCGACAAAGCCTCTTCCCCAAGAAAAGTTCAAGAGGCATATATAGGCCTATGGTATTATATACCAAGGCGATTGGCTGTAAGCCAAGTTGGAGTTTGATATAATCGAGAGGTGTCCTAAGGCAATCGCCTTAGAAGTTATTAATAAAATTCACTATTTGAGTATGCATTATTTATGTATTTGATTGAATCTTAAACTCATGTACTGAAGTCCACAATACAATACATGGCATGAAAGAAATTGTGATTGGATCACAATTATTGGGTATCTTATCATGTGTAATCATGTAAGTATTGAAACTATCTCTAGTCGATGAATTGATAAAATTGGACATCATCAATTCATGAGACTAGCACATATTATGCTCCATGGTTTATCCAAGCATTCGATACTCACTGAATGGAAGCATAGAGATGCTGAGAGTGAACATGTGAATGCTAGTTATGATAACTAGTTCATTAGAGTGACCTGCTATGAGACTTCATATGGTTCTATATGTTGTTGAAGATCTCATTGTAGCTCAAGTGCAAGCTTCCTTAAACTTGAGCTATTCAAGTCACCTTGATCATGGAGTCTTATACTTTGACTTCTTCGCAACCATTTAAATAGTAGGTGTAACTCCGGGATGATTGGGTATGAGCCAAAGTGATAGAAGGTGTTTGAATAGCCCATAGAGGATTCACCACTTCTGATAAAGGAGATGTATATCCTAGGTCTCTTGTCATGATTGTTACTCAGAAGTCTCTGGCTAGAGCAAACATGTTAAGAAGATGGTCTTCTTGGGAACATGTAGGAGTAACTTGAATCCATAGGACAAGGAAACAAACTTGGGCTAGATGTGACGTAGTCAGCCTAGTGGGGACGAACACATAGACCATGTCCTGAACCAAGTAGTATAGTATGAGTGAAAGGAACAAGACATGAACAACTGTAGTTGGTGAAGGGTTCAGAAACGTTATGGAGTCTATTTAGACTTTCCAATCAATTGGGGTTCATGATGTACTGCTAGGTATCACTCATGATATATTCATAATTAAGGGGTTAATTATGAATGACCAACATAACCAGGAAGCTATTGGGTCACACACACTACAGGTGATCTCGAGATGTAAAACAAGTTTGAGAATGAGATTCTCATTGAGAGAGGATATATCTGATTGGACAAGATCAAGGGTGTGTGAAAGGAGGCTATGGAACCTCCTATGGCCTTGTCAGACTTAGCATGACCATATTGCACCTAAACCAAGTCAAACGGACCATATAGAGCCTCACATGGTCGTGCCTAACCTGGCACAGACCGTGCCCGACTCTGGGATAATTATTGTCTTGAGTGCATAACTCTAAAAGATTTTTAAAAGACTTGAATGCTGCATCATTGACCTAACCATGTCCAACAAGGTTTGATTTTCCCTTTCAGCCACACCATTGTGTTGTGGCATGTAAGGTGGAGTCCTTTGGGACAAGATGTCATTGTCCCTTAGAAAATCTTGAAACTATTTACTTAAGTATTCACCACCTCGATCCGATTAAAATACTTTAATACTTATCCCAAGTTGTTTCTCTACTTCCTTTCTGAAATGTTTAAACCTTTAAAAAACTTCATATTTGTATCTTAATAAATACAAATACCTATATCATCGATAAAGGTAACGAAGATGCTATAAACTCCTATGGCATGAGTTGACATTGGTCCACATACATCGGTATGTATAAGGCCCAATACCTCTGCTCGTTCACCCTTTCCACAAAAAGGTAACTTAGTCATCTTTCCTTTTAAACATGAAATACACGTGTCTAATGAATCTGATTCATAAGACTCCAAAATGCCAAGCTTATACAGTTTGGGCATGTGTTCATTGCTTATATGGCCAAGATGACAATGCCATAATTGCGAGGTTAATTGATTTTCTAACTTAGTGTGTTTGCTATTTGATTCGATATTGAATATCTCGTTGGATATATCTAAGGTGTTGATTCCATTATTTAACATTCCAGTAGCATAAAGAACACTATTTAATGTAATGTATCAACAATTATTACTAAACATCAAATGATATCCTTTCTTATTCAAACATGAAATAGAAACAATGTTCTTTAATAATGTAGGAATATAAAAACAATCATCCAACTATAAAACTAGTCTCGTGGGAAGTCGCAACATATAAGTACCCTTGGCTACAAAAGCAACTTTTGCTCCATTGCCAACCCTTAGATTTGCTTCTCCCTTAACCAGTCTTCTTTTGTTCTTAAGCCCCTGCATGTCATTACATATATGTGAGCCACACCTGGTATCCAATATTCAAGTGCTAGAAGAAAGTGTATGACATTCAATAACAAATATACATGAAGTATATTGGGTATCAGATGTCTTTTTCTGCTTCAGTGACTCCAGATACTACTTGTAGTTTCTCTTCCAATGCCCATCCTTGCCACAATGATGGCAGATGCCCTTGGGAGTTAATTCTTCCTTTTTTGTCTTTTTCTTCCCTTTAGCTTTGGTTTTTGACTTCCTCTTAGTACTTTTCTTTGAGGAGTCAACCAGCATCACCACCTTCTGTTTGTTAGCAACAAATGACTCCATTGTTTTGAGCATATTGATCAATTCAAAAATTGTGGACTCAATCTTATTCTTCCAATAGTTCATCACAAATTGTGAATAGCTACCAGTCAGATTGTGAATAATTAAGTCAATACTTAATTCATGGTCTATGAAAAACCCTAATGATCCCAATCACTCAATATAGCTATTCATCCTTAGTGCAAACTGCACTACAGATAAACCCTCCTGCATCTTTGAGCGAACATTTTAGATAACGCCTGCTCGTCGAACAACTCTCGAAGATGAAAGACAATTGTATTAGCACTCGTATGCTCATGTTTCTTCTGCAACACAGGAGACATCGATGCTAGCATAATGCAACTCACTATCTCAGAGTCAGCAACATGTTTTTGGTAAACCAACTTTTTGTCACTAGATGCATTGTCTGCAAAAGGTTGGGGAAGAACATCTTCAAGGACATAAGCTAGCTTTTCAGCCTTGAGAACAATTCTCAGGTAGCGAAGCCAGTCCAAGAAGTTTGGCCCAGTCAATTTGTTGTTGTCCAAATTAGAACGTAAATTAATGAAGGTCGACTACAGTTCAAATTAGTACCTAGACATACAAAAAGAGGTTTATAAGAGAGATGAATTTATAGTAATGTAAGCAATTTACATTAACAAGAAATTTGGGTTGTTCTTACCTTAATTATGGGACCAAAATTTCTTGGGTTGTTCTTACCTTAATTATGGCATAATTATGGTAAGATATGTTTCGTTTAAGCCTCCTAAGATGACCTTATCAAGACATCTATAAATAGATCCCTTGATAATCTTTGGAGAAGAGTTTTTCCTTAGGGTTTCTTCCTTGGTAATCGTCTTCCTCTCTCTTCTTCTCTTATCTCCGCCGGTTGGCTAGCACCAATCGGAGACAAAGGTTTGCTGCTCTAGGAGTTGTTTCAAGTGATCCCGATGTGGATACTGATAGAGGCAAGGCCTGTTGATCTTGCTTGTGGTTTCTACAGATTCGGAAGAATATCGAAGGTATAACTTCTCCTTTTTGCATGTTTACATGTGATTATGCCAAAGCAAGTTTTTCTATCCCCCAAGGGATGTCTAGAATGTAATAAAAATTATTTTATTTGCTATATTCCACTGTGCCTGATCCCGGAATCTCCAGCAGGTAATGCTTCAACAATGCTCAGAACAACTCCAAGTTTAGAAATGAACCTATTGATCCAAACTAATTCCTTTACTGCTTCCGAATCCATAATGTACCTTGCCTTTATGGTAAAATTAGCAACGGTCTTTTGTTTGAAACTTTTTCAACTGACTGCACCTCCATTAAATGTGAATATGTATCCAAACTAAGATTTGGAATCATTCTTATCCATCTGAAAGCTGACATCAGTATACCCACGTATCACCATATCATCTCCTCCATATATTCCAAGAATAAATCCTTAGTTCTTCATAAGTACTTAAGGATTTCCTTGATAGTCATCCAATGATGCATATCAAGATCCGACTGGTATCTACTCGTAATACTCAAAGAGTACAATACATCGGGTCTCATATATAACATAACATACATGATCGATCCTATAACTGACGTATACGTGATCTGTCTCATGTGAATCCTCTCATCTTCAGTGTGCGAACACATAGACTTTGAAAGGTGGATCCCATGTCTCATGGGAATAAAACCTTTCTTGGATTTATCTATGCTAAACCTTTTCAGCACTCTATCTTTGTATGTAGATTGTGAAAGGCAAGCAACTGATGCGATCTATCTTTATATATCTATATCCCCAAGATATAGGTTGCTTCTCCCATGTCTTTTATAGAGAATGTTTTAGATAACCAACCTTTGACTATTTGTATAACAAAAACATTATTTCCAATAAGCATTATGTCATCTACATATAACACTAGGAATACTATCACACTCGCACTAACCCTTTTATACACACAGGGTTCATCTAGATTTTGTCAGAAATCAAACTATTTGATTGCCTCATCAAAACTGATGTTCCAACTCTTGGATGCTTGCTTTAATCCCTAAATGGATATCTGAAACTTGCATACTTTGTCCTTGTCAACACACATGAAACTCTCAAGTTGTATCATGCATACATCCTTAGATAGGTTTCCATTCAGGAAAGTTATTTTCACATTCATCTGTCATATCTCATAATCATAATGAGCTACTATGGTCAGGAGTATCCAAATGGATTTAAGCATAGCTACTGGTGAAAATCTTTTGTCATAGTCAACACATTGTCATTGACGATATCTTTTCGCCACTAATCTAACTTTATAGGTAATTACATTTCCATCCATATATGTTTTCTTCTTGAAAACTTACTTACACCCTATTGCCGTTATGCCTTCAGGTGGGTCCACCAAGTTCCAAACATGGAATCCATTTCCGACTTCATAGCTATAAGCCACTTTTCCCTGTCTGAATTAATTAGAACTTCTTCATAACTAGTAGGATCATCTTCCTCTATGAGAAATATGACATTTGATTCTCTTACTAGAAATCCATATCTCTCAGGAACATCTTGTTAGAGGATCGTGGCCCGGCTAGAAGGGGGGTTGAATAGCCCAAATCGTAGATGACGGAAATCGATTGTTCTTGCATGATTGTCTACAATGATCGCCAATATGCAGAGCGGAAATAATAGATACAAATAAGAAATACAAATACACCACACAAGACACAATCAATAAACATGGTTCGAAACCTTAGGGTTCTTACTCCACGGGGTGAGCTCAATGAGCTCAAGTGATGAACACACCACTACTAAAACTCTTTCTCGACAACAAGTCGGAGGTGGAGAAACCTCATACAAGAAATTATAAGGTAATACAAAAGTACAATAAAAATACAAAGATAATACGAAATACAAATAAAGAAAACTTTACAACACTTTGCTTTGATCACTTGCTTGTTTCTTGCTTTGGTTTACTCTTGAAGGTCTCGAATGCAGAAACAATTCCCCTCCAAAATTGCCCAAAAAATGGTTGTCAAAATCCTCCCCAAGCTCCTCCTTTTATGCTTGTCTTGAATTGATTCTGCGCCAATCAGTCGACTGCTCATGACCATCAGTTGTCTACTCCTATAGTCGTTGTCTCACAATGACTTAATTCACGTTAGCAAAGATCTAACGGATAACCATCAGTCGACTGATCATGCCCATCAGTCGATTGATCTAGCCATCAGTCGAGTGATCCAAGCAATCAGTCGACTTAAAACCTTTCTATGCCTGTGACCACCTTTAACAGTCGACTGATGGTGCGGAAGTCGATTGCCAACCCTATCAGTCGACTGTTGGGCTAGAAATACTTCAGTCGAACACCGGTCGACAATCAATCGACTTAGAGCAGTCGATTGGTACCTATATCAGTCGACTGTTATCGAGTAAAACCATAAACAAACACTTGTTTGAGCATCTGACCGTTGAGTAAAACCTCAAACAATATGTTTGAGCATCCGACACACCCTTAGCCTAGACCTAAGCCTTCTAGCTACCTCTACTAGCTTCGCACCTATCGGATCCCTCCAATTCATCCATGACTTGTTCATCCATACGCTAGCCTCCAAGTGCTTCCTTCGGCTATTATCATGCTCTTGGTGTCTATGCCGCCAAGGTACATATGGACTTATGCTCCCAAGACTACCGCTTGACCTTACGCCGCCAAACCAAGGACTTCCCAAATGCCAATGCCAACCCATGTGGGACTTTCACCGCCAAGGCTACACACTTGGACTTACGTGACCAAGGATACACACTTGGTCTTCCCTTACCAACTCCATGTTGGACTTCCAATGCGAAGCCCTATGCTTGGACTTTCACCGCCAAGGCTACACACTTGGACTTACATACTCAAGGCTACACACTTGGTCTTCCCATGATAATGACATGTCATATGTTTTGTCTAACATTAAAATAATGCTCGAGTCAAACTTGAGTCAGGTCAATCGTGACTTGGGATGATTGTGTTAGGGCAATCAAGCCATGAATGATGTGTTTTGATGTGTGTGGCAAAGGTTTAAGTTAGGTTATTATGTTGATTTGATATGTGTGTTGAAGTCATGCAGGACTTAGTAATTCACACATGGTTATCTTGACAAAGCATTGGCAAAATCACTATCTCATTCCTCGGTCCTTGAGTCGGTGAAGGACGACATTGTGAAGCCGTGTACTTGATGCATCTGAGGGACCGCCAGACGAAGAGCATTGGAGTGAAGCCAAGGAAGTAGACTTCAGGGTGAGACATGAAGGATGACATTGCGAAGCCATGCACTTGGTGCATCCGAGGGACGTGGCAGGACGAAGAGAGCTTCAGAGCGAAGGACTCCAAGGGAGATGAAAGTGAGCGATTGTAACCTGGGATGGGGTAGCTCATAGGTGAACTTGACCGAATGGCTAAGTCAAGTGTCAGATGCTCAACCAAAGGTTGGTTTGAGGTTTTACCTGATATCAGTCAACTGCTATAGGTAGTAGTCGACTGCTCTAGGTCGATTGGACTCGACCAGTGTTTGACTGAACCGTTTCTGACCCAATAGTCAATTGTTAGGGTTTGGTAGTCTACTGTAAGACCATCGGTCGACTAACAAGTGATGGCAATCGACTGATCGAGGCAAGTTCGGGCACAGAAGGTTGTTCAGTCGAGTGATCACTTCAGTCACTCGACTGATGGCTCTATCAGTCGACTGATGGAGATGATGAGTCGACTGATATGGGAGCCATTGGTTGGAATCCAACGTGGATGAAGCCGTTCTTGGCTCGACTGCTGATATCAGTGATGTGCATCGATCGACTTCTAAGAATGGCCTCTTCCTTATAAGAAGAGACCTTGGGTCACTTGGGATGGTTAATGCTTAACTCCTAAAGTTCTCCCAAGTTCCCAATACATTTTTACTCCTCTTTATTTCTATTATTTCAATCATATTGTAAAGAGGGAGATTGTGTAAGAAAGGTTTACCTCCACCTAGCTTAGTGTAAAGGAGAGACTAGTGGATTTGGTTAGGCGTGATTCACCTGGAACGAATCGGGTCGTGGACTAGTGGCAAGGGTCGTGAATCACGTTACACACTTGTGTTCGTGTTTGCCTTCTCTCTACTTTGTGTTTTGCTTTTAATTGTCTTTAACTTTATTATTCCTTTGTGCTAACTCTAATTGTAGATGATTAAGCGAGCAACTTCTATCATCATACACGAAGGGCTATTCACCCCCTCTAGTCGGCCACCGATCCTCCAACAAGTGGTATCAGAGCGAGGAAATTGTCGCCGGACTCACCGCCGCAAAAATCAACGACAATGGTCGGCTCTAACATTCATCCGCCTAAGTTTGAGGGAGAATTTGCTTGGTAGAAAAAGCGAATGGAGGTATTTTTCGAAATCGATTTTAATATTATGATTACAATGGAAATCGGTTTCGAAGTACCTAGGGATGAAGAAGGGAGGCTAATAGAAAAGTCAAGATGGACAAAGAAGCAAAGGGAGGAGCACTTGGTGAATTCAAAAGCAAAACACCACCTCTTCAATGTGCTCCCCCAACAAGAGATCAACCGAATTGGAGAGTCCACAAGCACCAAGGAGATGTGGGAAAAGCTTGTTTGTAGAAATTCATGAGGGCACCTCTGAGGCAAAGCTTGTAAGAAGGGATCTCCTCCGCTCTCAATTGAACAACATCAAACTCGATAAAGGGGAGAAGGTAATATCTCTTCATTCTCGTTTTAAAGAGATTATTAATGGCTTGACAAGTGTAAGAGAGAATCTCTCCAACCGGGACATGATCATGAAGGCTATTAATGCATTCCCCCGGACATCAAATTGGAGCTCCATGGTGGACTCCTTCTATATCTCCAAGAATCTAGAGGTAAGTACTCTAGATGAGTTTTTCTCTACTATGGAGCTTCACGAAATTAGACTTGAAGGGATAGTAGAAGAACCAAGGATAAAGCCAAGAGGAGTAGCACTAGTAGCCAACAAAGGAAAGAAGAAGAAGAGCACACCCTCCTCATCCGATGAATCATCTTCCTCCTCCATGGATAGTAATGAAGAAGCCTATATGGTAAGGAAGGTAAGGAGTTCTTTAAAGAATTTTAAGTTTAATAAACCTCATGATAGGAGAAGAAGGCCTAGGAGAAAGATCATTTGTTATAATTGCCAAGGAGAGGGACACATAAGGGATGATTGTCCCCTCTTAAACAAAATCAAGGAGAAAAGAAGAAAGAAAGAAGACAAGAAGAAGGGGAGCAAGAAGAAGGAAGAAGAAAGAAAAACTAAAGAAAAAGGGAAGGCCAAGGCACACAAAGCTATGTGGGATGCTCCTTCATCCTCATCGGAGGGAGAACAAGCATTCACAAGCCTTGCCCTAATGGCAATAGAAGACTTGGACTCCACCTCCTCCAAAAAAGAAGAAACAAGCTCAAGTGAAGAGGGAGCTTCATCTTCATCCTCATCGACATCACAAGAAGGAGATTGGGTAAGTGAGGTAACAAATCTCCCTCCCAAAAAGATTATGTCTATGATTTCTAGTTTAACTAAGGAACTATTTAGGAGTAAGAAGAAGAACAAAAGCATGCAAAATGAAATTAAGGAACTAGAAGAAAAATTGAAAATTGCATGTTCCCATGATAATGATAATTCTTCTAGTGTTAATGATGCATGCTTAGAAGAAAATAGGGTTTTGAAAGAAAAGATAGATTTTCTAACAAAGGCACTAGAAAAATTCATTATTGGCTCTAACACTCTAAATATTATTATAGGGAGAAAAAGGGCTAGTTTTAACAAGAAGGGCTTAGGTTATAAGGGATCCAAAAATGAGAAGGTCTACCATTGTTTGATTGCTAGGGGTCAAGCTAAAACCACAATGGTAGCTAGGAAATGGATCCCTAAGGAGTATTTGGTAAACCCTATTGGAAAGAATCTATATTGGGTTCCCAAGTCCATCCTTAAGGGTTAGGAAAACCCTAGGATAGTCAACCATGAGTGGACTTATTTTATATCATGTAAAATGGTTGACTTATAAGCATGTGGGTAATGATTTTTAACTTAGTGTTGGGTGATGATAATGTGTAACCCATGAATTAAATGCTTAAATCATGATTTATGATTTGGATGATAATATTTGTTTTATGATCATGATATGCAATTAAATGATAATATTTGTGTTATGATCATAATGGGGGTTTTATACAAGATACTTGACCTTGGGTAAAATTGGATAAAATTTTGGTTAATTATAATACCTTTAGGTACATCTCACACTCACTATAGGCTAACTTGATTGAAACACATAGCATGAGTGAGATGTTAGGTTGATATAAATGGTCCACTAATGCCTATGGCATTTAGATGGTCATTTACAAGTATCATGATAGTAATCATAGACCAACTATGGGGAAAGTAAATGTTTAATCAATGGATATATTGCCCATAGATAATAGTTGGATATTTCAAATGTTTTAAAACCATTTTATATTTTATAATCTGCAAGTTCATGTTTTGAAAAGTTTCTAAGGCAAAACTAGCTTTCAAGTTGATACACAATTTAGACTTTTTGCAACTTTTGAGTTTTTGCCTAATTTTCGAAAATGAAATGAATTTTCATGAAAAATAATTTTTCACTGATAAAGAGACTTATGAGAAATATGTTCCCCAAATTTCATGATTTTTCAAATTTTCTAGAATTTTTAATGTATTTCTGAAGTTGGACTTCGGAAACAGAAATTCTGAAACATAGGTGCTAGTCGACTGATGCTCTGATTCAGTCGACTGATGTACTGTGCACGAGCACAATAACCTAGTTTATCAGGTTTAAAGGTTGTTTTTGGTGATTTTCTTCCTTATACTTGATGCCATGCTGATATAACATATGTTAGATTTTTTTGATGGTGTCAAAGGGGGAGAAATGGTTAAGTTTAAGTTAATCATGCTAGGGAGATATTAGCATGTGTTAAGGGGGATTTTGCATGTGTTAAGGGGGAGTTGATATTATTGTTAGATATCCATGTTTTACATGTTTTCCTTCCATATGTATTTTGATTAATGTTTCACCTAACTTAAACATGGTTGCCGCACATCAAAAAGGGGGAGATTGTTAGGGTAATCAACCCATAAATGATGTGTTTTAATCTGTGTGACAAAAGTTTAAGTTAGGGTATTATGTTAATTTGATATGTGTGTTGAAGTCATGCAAGACCTAGTAATTCACACATGGTTAGCTTGACAAAGCATTGGCAAGATCACCATCTCATGACTCGGTCCTTGAGTCGGTGAAGGACGACATTGTGAAGCCGTGCGTTTGATGCATCCGAGGGACCGTCGGACGAGGAGCATTGGAGTGAAGCCAAGGAAGTAGACTTCAGGGTAAGACGTGAAGGATGACATTACGAAGTCATGCGCTTGGTGCATCCGAGGGATGTGGCCGGGCGAAGAGAGCTTCAAAGTGAAGGACTCTAAGGGTGATAAGAGTGGGCGATTATAACCCGAGATGGGGTAGCTCATAGGTGAACTTGGCCGAATGGCTAAATCAAGTGGCAGATGCTCAACCAAAGGTTGGTTTGAGGTTTTACCCGACACCAGTCGACTGCTATAGGTAGCAGTCGACTACTCTAGGTCGATTGGACTCGATCGGTGTTCGACTGAACCGTTTCTGGCCCAATAGTCGACTTCTAGAACATCATTCGACTGACAAGGGATGACAGTCGACTGATCGAGGCAAGTTCGGGCATAGAAGGTTGTTCAGTCGAGTGATCACTTTGGTCACTTGACTGATGGCTCCATCAGCCGATTGATGAGGATGATCAATCGATTGATGTGGGAGCCGTTGGTTGGAATCCAACGTGGATGAAGCCGTTGCGAGGCAATGGCTACAGCAACAGTCGACTGATGGTTGTATTAGAAGACTGCTCGGTGCCCAACGGGAAGAATGACCTCTTCCCTATAAGAAGAGGCCTTGGGTCACTTGGGATGGTTAATGCTTAACTCCTAAAGTTCTCCCAAGTGCTCAATATGTTTTTACTCCTCTTTCTTGTTATTATTTCAATCATATTGTAAAGAGGGAGATTGTGTAAGAGAGGTTTACCTCCACCTAGATTAGTGCAAAGGAGAGACTAGTGGATTTGGTTAGGCTTGATTCACCTTGAATGAATCGGGTCGTGAACTAGCGGCAAGGGTCGTGAACCATGTTACACACTTGTGTTCGCTTTTGCCTTCTCTCTACTTTGTGTTTTGATTTTAATTGTCTTTAGCTTTATTATTCCATTGCGCTAACTCTAATTGTAGACGATTAAGCTAGCAACTTCTATCATCGTACACGAAGGGCTATTCATCCCCATATAGCTGGCCACCGATCCTTCAACAGATTGCACCAATAATCTCTCCCTTTTTGACATTTGACAAAACTACAAACACCTTTGAGTTAGGTGCCCTAACTTAAGTCTACCAATTATCCCCAATTGACAATTCTCACCTTTGAGAATTCCAACTAACCCCAATTAGTCCTTTCTTCCCTTTTTTGACATACATCAAAAAGGTCCTCCCCAAGGGTGTCAATGTCTCACATCCCAATGAGATCTTACAATCTCCCCATTAGTCCAAAATGCATCTATCATCCCAAGATGGATAACCTCCCCTTAAAGGCTTGCTCCCCCTTGACCATTGAACCAACAATGTCCTTGGAGAGTCCCTAACCCAATAGGAAAACTAAACAATCAAAATTAAGGCAAAAGACTCAATATTGAACTTTCACCTCCCTTAATTCGATATACAACCTAAACAATTATCCTAATCCATATCCAATGGATTTTCACCCTTTCTAATGTTCTCCAAAGCATATCCTAGGGTTAGGAGCAGTTAGGAAACCTAAAAGTAGCTGAACATGGGCCTAACAAACCTTGTTTACCCGAAATAAGCTCTGGCAGTCGACTCTTACAGTCACCAGTCGACTGACATCAATGGCAGTCTACTGATTTCTACATTATGCAGAAATCAGATTTAAGAATTTGAATTTTAAAAATTCATAAATAAAAATCAATATTTTGAAAAATCTTGAAAAATCATACGTACATTACTTATAACAAACATTATGGGTGAAAATATAGGAAAAATAAAATACCTATAAACTAATGAGATTGATACAAAGTTCAAATCCATTGAAATTTTCAATGTTTAACCCTACTTTGTATCACCTCATTAAATGGTGATTGCTATCAAAAGATAGACTTCACCAAGGTTTTTAAAAATGATTTTGAAATTATTTTAAAACCTTAAATTCTTTTTCCTAAACATCTCACTTGTATCTAAATGTATGAAACACATACAAGTCAAGCATTCTAGTGAGATGTGGGTTTTGGTTATTTAGGGTCTCATGTATGGGACTTCAAATTATGTCATAGTCCTTAACTCAATTTTATTTAATGCATGAATAATGATTATGGCATAAATGATGACAAGAATAAAAACATGTGCCAATAATCATGATGTCATGACATGTGATATAAACTTAAGCATAACATGACATTTAGATAACCCTAAGTATTATCATGATATTTTATAAGATAAAAATAAATATGATGTCATGACATGGTAAGACAAATAAATCATGACAAGTATAAAATACTAAGGTATAAAGTACCTGAATGTTAGGCCCAAATTGTCATTTCTAAGATTAAATCCATTTTGCCTTAATACCAACTATCCCACTAGTGTACCAAAAACCCAAAATGATACACAATGACTTCTAACACCTAGTTGTGCCAATTTAATCAATTTTCAACTTTTCAAAACACATTGCCACATCCTAAAGTGTCAACTCAACCATGGTTAGGTTAACTACCTATCCACTTAGGGTTGACACACCCTAACCCATCTAGCGTGAATCGATCACGCTCCTAGGAATCCAATACCTATTGGAGATCTTTGGATTAACAAGGTATTCACTAGGGGTAACTTGCCTAGATACCTTCCTAAGGACCTTTTTTGGCTTTGAAGCCTTAGTCACTTGGGTCTTTCCTAGGTTAACCTTAGGGATTGCCTCCCTAGTAACCTTCTTAGTGGCTACCTTAGATTTTCTTGATTTTTTAGCCACTAGACACATACCATGGTTAATCATAGGGATAACTTCCCTATTAACCTTGGTTTTTCTAGCCCTAGATTTAATTCCATAATCAAATGGAACATTGTCGTAGGACTTAGGTTTGTGACCCAAACCTTTCTTGCCCTTAAACGGTTCTTGTCTCCTAGGTCCTAAATTTTGACCATTAGACCCCTTAATTGAATTTGTAATTCTTGGGTCTTCTCCAAATTTTCAAGCCTTGACCTCAAAGCTTGATTTTCCAATTCTAATTTTCCCAATTTTGATTTTTCATTAATCTTTTGGGAATAAGACTTCTTCTTAGGCATGTGTCTACCCTTCTTAGGGTTAATGCCTAAATTTTTTTCTATCCTCATAATGGACTCCCTAGGTAAAATAGGTCTAGAATTGTTTGATCTAGATTTGTCCTTAGTTGTAAGTTCATAGGATTTAGCCCCTAAGCAAACATATCTATTCATACTAGAATGCTTATGTTCATGGGCAATAGCAAGTGAATTAAAATGATTCCTAGCATGATTTTTAATCCTAGAACTAGAAGGTGCATTAAAGTATACCTTAGGGTTTGCTTTGGAAGCTCCCCCTACTTGTGTAGCTCCTTCTTGTCCCTTCTTCTTCCCCCTATGACATTGGCTTCGGTAGTGTCCCCTTTGGTTGCATTTGAATCACACAATGTGCTCTTTGCTTTTCCTAGTGAGGACTCTGGTATCCTTTGACTTGTCCTTGACTTTTGGTGCCAGTGCTTTCACTTTGCCAATTTTGGGCATTTTCTCTTGTAATGCCCGACTTCCCTACACTCAAAGCATATAATGTGATTTTTATTTTTAATTAACACGCTTGAGTTACCTAGGTCGGTAGAGACGATATAGGAGCTTTCTTCACTTCTTTCGGAGGTAGATGCTTCTTTCACTTCTTCTACCTCTTCTACCAATCCGGATGTTGAGCATCTCTCAACTTCCGAGTCCTCACTTCTTGATGTGAAGGTTTCCTCCAATTCTTCCACATCCTCGGATGTTGATGGACATTCATCCTCGGCCTCCTCTGATTGAGCCGATTGGGGATGTTCATGGAATTTTATCAACTTATTCCACAAATCCTTTGCATCATGATATTCACCTAGCTTGGACAAAATATTGTTAGGTATTATTTTTACTAACATAATCGTTACCTTAACGTTTGTTTTGAATTATTGTCGTTGCCTCTCGGTCCATCTTAATTTTACTAACGGCTTGTTGTCTTCACTCCTAGGCACTTCAAAATCATTTTCAATGATTAGCATAGTATCAAAATCGATTTCGAAGTATACCTCCATCCGTTTCTTCCAACAAGAAAAGTCTCATTCGAATTTCAATGGATGAATGTTGATGCTGACCATTTCGATTTATTGTCACGGCGGTGAGTCCAATGACAACCCCCTCGCTCTGATACCACTTGTTGGAGGATTGTGGCCTGGCTAGAAGGGGGTTGAATAGCCCAAATCGTAGATGACGAAAATCGATCGTTCTTGCGTGATGGTATACAATGATCGTCAATATGCACAACAGAAAATAATAGATACAAATACAAAATACAAATACACCACACAAGACACAATCAATATACGTGGTTCGGAACCTTAGGGTTCCTATTCCATAGGGTGAGCTCAACGAGCTTGAGTGATGAACACACTACTTCTAAAACTCCTTTTCGACAACAAGTCAGAGGTGGAGAAACCTCGTACAAGCAATTACAAGGTAATACAAAAGTACAAGAAAAATACAAAGACAATACGAAATACAAATAAAGAAAACTTTACAATACTTTGCTTTGATAACTTGCTTGTTGCTTGCTTTGGTTTGCTTTTGAAGGTCTGGAATGACGCAGCAATTCCCCTTCAAAATTGCCCCAAAAATGGTTGTAGAAATCCTCCCCAAGCTTCTCCTTTTATACTTGTCTCGGGCTAATTTTGTGTCAATCAGTCGACTGCTCATGACCATCAGTCAACTGCTCCTGTAGCTGTTGTCTCACAACGGCTTAATCCACGTTGAAAATGTTCCCTCGGATAACCATCAGTCGACTTATCATGCCCATCAGTCGACTGATCTAGCCATTAGTCGAGTGATCCAGGCAATTAGTTGACTTAAAACCCTTCTGTGCCTGCGACCACCTTCAGCAGTCGACTGCCAAACCTAGCAGTCACTACTTGGCCAGAAATACTTCAGTCGAACACCGGTCGACAATCAGTCGACTCAGAGCAGTCGACTGTTGTCGGGTAAAACCTCAAACAAAAACTTGTTTGAGCATCCGATCGTTGGGTAAAACCTCAAAAAACATGTTTGTGTTGGAATGTATACTGAAAGCCTAGCTCTTTTTGTATGAACATTTTATTTTGGAATAAGAATCATATGATCATTGATTGCACTTTATATATTTATTATATGTGTGCATATTGTCTAATATTTTACATTGTAGATAACATGGTGCTTGGTGTGGCACAGAAGATCATGTTATCAGTCCCTTGTAGAATATAAGTAGATGCTCACAACCAAGATGGTTTTGGACAAACCATTGGCATGGTTGTAGTGTAGCTTGGTATTGTTTTGTCTTAAACATAGAGTTACACTAGTACACTTAGGTGTATTGAGCAGGACCGACAAAGAGGTGATTCAATTAATTGCTGACTACATAATTGAATCGGACCTCGGATATTATGTTGTACATGCTCTTAATCCCGATATAATAACGGGCACATGTACTTAGTATTTATTTCTTTAGTTTACTAGAGGGTGAGATTTAGATGGATTAAATCAATATGCCCGGTAAGTTGGGAAATGATATTATTTACATGGTGTGCCGTTGATTATAGGAGGAAACCGTGTCCTATATATTAGGTTGATGATGTCCCCTTGAGGAGCTCATAAGGTTCATCATGTAAACCCAGCTGGTTGACTTAGTCAACATGATGATAAGGTTGAGTGGTACTACTCAAGGAATTAGATGTTAATTAATTGATGGTCAGTAAATCAATTAATTGACGGACATTCGATATCTTAAACACGGGGAGATGAATGTACAAATAATATATGGAGCCCATATTGATTTATCGGGGTTGGTGAGGTAGTTCAATGATGATCCTCTAGTGGAATGGAACATCATTGATGGATCAAGTTTCTGGTTCCGATCCATCGGGCGGCCAAGATCCAACTCTCCTTATGGTTCCTATCGTAGCCTAATATAATCCTCGTGAAGTCTAGATCCAAGGATGTAAAACAAAACTCTAGAACCAACGGTTGGGATTAAATCTCTAGATCCGATGGTTATGATGAAATCCTAGAATCGACGGTTGGGATTAAATCCCTAGATCCGACGGTTGGGATAAAACCCTAGATTCGACGGTTGGGATGAAACCCTAGATCCGACGGTTGGGATGAAACCCTAGATCCGACGGTTGAGATGAAACCCTAGATCCGACGGTTGGGATAAAACCCTAGATCCGATGGTGGAGATTAAATCCCTAGATCCGACGGTGGAGATTAAAGGAGGCTTAAGCCCAATTCTATAAATAGAGGGCGTAGGTTGGGCGGCAAGGGAGGTTAACTTGGAGTTAGGGTTTAAGGTTGGGCGGCTAGGGTTTGGAAGCTAAGGCTTGGACGGCAATTCTTGGAAAGTGGCCGGCGTCCATCTTCTTCCAACAAGTTGTGGTCAAGGCCCATCTTCTTCCACGCCGGGCTTCTGCCACCCATCCTTCTTGTTCCCTCTCTTAAACATGTGTCCGATTTGGCCATGCAACCTCTCTCTTCAAGGTTGAAACCTGGCACATGCTCATTCCTCCATTCTCTCCAAGGTGGCCGGCGGTTCTCCATACATTGGTGGCCGACGCTTCATCCATTCATTCCTTGGCCGGCGGTTACATCGAGCTCCTTTGCTTGGTGGGCGGTTCTAGGAAGGAGTTTTGTTTGGTTCTTCTCTTTGTTCACAGCGAACAAGGAAGGGAAGAACGCGATCTAGAAGGCTTCTACTCGTGGAGGAACTTCGCCCACACGTCGTCCGCGAGGAGGATAGGACATACGATAGAAGATCGTAAGGTATAAAAGTTTTACAACTTTATATTCTGATCTTAGCATGTTCTTTTATGTGTTGATTATACAAGTGTGCATTAGTATATATTTTGTATAATCATGGACCCCGAAGACAAACACAAAAACCGGCGATCCGTCCGTCGTCTCTTCCACGGCTAACCAACTAGAAGAGTTGGGTAGCTTGAACAACTAGTTTGTTCAAGCGATCACTCAAGTTGTTAGCACGATGACGAATTGGTTGTGCTAAGGAAACTCATCCCATCCGGATTAGTTCTTTCATTAGTGAAAATTTTAATCCGGGGACATGGGAGCCAATGAGCCTCCGAAGCAACTACCTACAAGTGGTATCAGAGCCACGGTTTCCGATTTTGTGTGTTTTAGATTCGGTTACTTTCATGCACATATCATATATTGAGTATGTCGGATAATAGTAGGATGTGCGTAGGCTAACTTTTTGGTTGCATGCATAAGATCCGACTATTATGACTATTTGGTTGTATGTGATGGTTTTGTGTGTGATTGTATGTATATTATTTGAATCCTCGGGGTTGACGAGGCTAGATTAGTATTTAATTTTTGTAATTAAATACGGCATTGTTTAGCCGCTCATTTTAGTTTACTTTCGATCTAGATTATTTGTACACTCCTTCGTAGAGTATAGGATCGATGGATGTAAATTAAAATATTTTATCACAGCTCGGATCTCTTTGGTGACTTGCGCACGGGAAAAGATGGAGCGGACGAGGTGGCCACACGACGGGATGCGTATTGGAGGACAATGCCATAATAGTTGGAAAATTCTGTTTTTTTCCATATTTATTGCTTATTTGTTTTATATGCATGTTGTGTATGATTTAAAATTCCTCATTTTCAATTTACTAAGTGGGAGAGGGACATTTTAATTAATTCCCGCGGTCTCCATTACAATTTGACGTGTGATGCAACAAACTTGCGCGTTGGCTCTGAGTGCCTTCCTCGGCATCGGATGGGTTTGTTTGCAGATCACTAGGTCAAATAATGGTTATAGGAAATTATTTAGGAGCGTGTGTACTTCCCCATCGGTAAGGCACATAATCTGAAATAATTCCCTTGGTATCGTGTAATGGTGCACACTTAGATGCAAATAAAAAGTATCCTCCCCATCGGAGTCACTGCTTTTATTTGTAGGGATAAAGAGGAACCAACTATTAATTTTATTTGTCAAAAAGTAAGGTTGACAAGATAATAAAATTAATGGGTAAAACCTCCTCTTACAAATGTAGAATTCGTATACGTCCACACTAACGTGGCATGCGATATTCTCGGTGTTTTGAGGTGTTGGTTGATTTTGGAATTTTATTGTTTTGAGGAATCAATAATATTTGAAATCTAATGTTTTGATCATTGTGATTCTTAGGTTTTTCAAATGGCTTTCAACCCACTTGCTGTGATTTTAAAAGAAAATAAACTTACTGGACCAAACTATATTGATTGGAAAAGAAATCTGGATATTGTCTTAACTGCGGAGGAGTACAAATTTGTACTATTTGAGGTCTGTCCTCCTAAGCCCACCGATGACTCTGATGAAAAGGAGAAAGAAAGTTATAAGAAATGGATCAAGGCAAATGAGATGGCACGGTGTTACATTTTGGCATCTATGTCAAATGTGCTACAACATCAGCATTAGGCCATGGCCACAACTTATGACATGATGTTCAATCTCAAGGAACTTTTCTGACATCAGAGTAGGGCGGCTAGACAGGAGGCGATGAGAAACTTGATGACGACCACCATGATCGAGGGAACACCCGTTAGGGATCATGTTCTCAAGATGATGGCTCATCTGAATGAGATGGAAGTCCTCAGAGCTGAGATCGATGGGGAAACCCAGGTCGATATCATTCTCCAGTCTCTGCCTAGGAGTTTTGAGCAGTTCCGCCTCAACTACAACATGAACAAGAGGTTGTATTCGTTGGTGGAGCTTCTGATAGAACTCCAGGCGATAGAGGGACTTTTTCGTCAAAGCGCTCAAGCCATGGTCGCTCAGAAGGTTTCTTCCTCTAAACCGAAAGGTAAGAAGAAGAAGAAGCAAGGTGGAGCGAAGAAAGTGGCAGTAGGGCCTCAGGCAGGAGTGAAGAAGTCGAAAGGCAAGTGCTTCACTTGCAAGCAGACTGGACATTGGAAGGCGGACTATCCTCGCCGAAGAACAAAGGTATATCTTCTTGTTTAGTTGTTGAAACATGTTTAGCGGTGTTATCTACCAGTGCCTAGTGTGTAGATACAGGAGCCACTGATCATGTCTGTAATACTTTGCAGGGGTTCCAGGAAACCCGAAGACTAGCTGAGGGAGAGATTACCGTCTTCATGGGCAATGCTTCAAAGGTGGCAGCTATTGCAGTGGGAGACGTTTATTTATCTTTTGATAGGAATAAAGTTTTGGTTTTGAGAAATTGTCTTTATGTACCTACTTTTAGAAAGAATTTAATTTCAGTTTCTAAATTGTTTATGGATGGAAATTCTGTTTCTTTTAATGATAAAGTGGTTATAAAAAGGAATAGGGAGATTATCTGTTCTGGTACATTGGTTGGCAATTTATATACTCTTAAACCGAAAACTCCCACGATGCATATAGAAATCAATAACTCATCTTCTAAGTCTAATAAGAGAAAAGAACCTTCGCAAATGAACCAAACATATCTTTGGCATCTAAGGCTTGGTCATATTAACCTAAGCATAATTCAAAGGTTAATAGCTGATGGACCTTTGGGTTCATTAGTGGTGGAGGATCTCCCAACCTACGAATCTTGCTTGGAAGGTAAAATGACCAAGAGGTCTTTCAAGGCCAAGGGGTATAGAGCTAAAGATGTGTTAGAATTGGTTCATTCTGATTTGTGCGGTCCTATATCTATCCAGGCAAGAGGTGGTTTCAAATATTTTGTCTCTTTTATAGACGATTATTCAAGATATGGATACATTTACTTGATGCGCCGCAAGTCTGAATGCTTTGACAGGTTCAAAGAATTCAAGGCTGATGTGGAGAACCGTCAAGGTAAAAGTATCAAGACATTACGATCTGATCGTGGTGGCGAGTACCTCTTGGGAGAGTTTAGGAGTTACTTATCAGAGGTTGGGATTTAATCCCAATTGTCCACACCTGGCACACCCCAGCAGAATGGTGTGGTGGAGCGAAGGAATAGGACTCTTATGGAGATGGTCAGATCGATGATGAGTTATTCTGAGTTACCTGATTCGTTCTGGGGGTTTGCTCTGGAAACAGCAGCACACATTCTGAACTTGGTTCCATCTAAGTCAGTACCCTCTACTCCCACAGAGTTGTGGACTGGGCGAAAGCCTAGTCTAAGACATATTCGGATTTGGGGTAGTCCAGCACATGTGCTGAAGGGAGATGATGGTAAGTTGGAATCTTGTACAGAAGTACGCTTGTTTGTTGGCTACCCTAAGGGAACGAAGGGTGGTTTATTCTATAGTCCTAGAGATCAGAAGGTGATCGTGAGTACGAATGCCAGATTTCTAGAAGAGGACTATGTGATGAACCACAAGCCCACGAGTATGATTGTTCTTGAGGAGTTAATAGGGGAAGTCCCGACTTCAGTACCACCGGTACAAGAGGAGATACCACAAGTCACTGCACCGCGTGTCACAGAGCATACATAGGAGGCACCTCGTCGTAGTGGGAGGGTTGTTAGACAACCCGAAAGATTCATGTTTTTAGGAGAGTCTTCGAACTTAGTTCCTGGTGAACATGAACCTGATCCCTGGACATATGACGAGGCACTCCAAGATAGAGATGTGATATCTTGGCAAAGAGCGATGAATTCAGAGATAGAATCTATGGATTCTAATCAAGTCTGGGAGCTAGTAGAGCCACCCGATGGTGTAAAAGCCATTGGATGCAAGTGGATCTACAAGAGAAAGAGAGGAGTAGACGGGAAAGTTGAGACCTTCAAAGCTAGGCTTGTTGCGAAAGGGTATACTCAGAAAGAGGGTATCGATTATGAGGAGACCTTTTCACCGGTAGCTATGCTTAAGTCTATCCGGATTCTCTTATCTATAGCTGCTCATATGGATTATGAGATTTGGCAGATGGATGTCAAGACAGCTTTCCTTAACGGAAGTCTTGAGGAGAACATCTATATGCGGCAACCAGAGGGATTCATTGCTAAAGGCAAAGAGCATCTTGTATGTAAGCTTAATCGGTCCATTTATGGATTGAAGCAAGCTTCTAGATCTTGGAACATCTGCTTTGATGAGGTAATCCAGTCATATGGATTTATTCAAAGTCCAGATGAGCCTTGTGTATACAGGAGATGTGATGGAAACGTAGTGGTATTTCTTGTACTATACGTAGATGACATTTTGTTAGTTGGCAACAATATCAAAGTGTTATCTGACGTAAGGGTATGGTTGTCCAAACAGTTTGATATGAAAGACTTGGGAGAAGTGGGACACATCCTTGGGATCAAAGTTATAAGGGATCGCAAGAAAAGGATGTTGTGCTTATCTCAAGCTTCATACATTGACACTATCCTTGCTCGTTTTAGCATGCAAAAATCCAAGAAAGGTTTTCTACCTTTTAGGCATGGAGTTCCTTTATCTAAAGAGATGTGTCCCAAAATATCAAAGGAGATAGAGGAGATGAAGGCGGTTCCTTATACTTCGGCAGTAGGAAGCCTCATGTATGCTATGCTATGTACGAGACCAGATATCTGCTTTGCCGTGGGCATGGTTAGCAGATATCAGAGTAATCCTCGACAGGGACATTGGACTGCGGTAAAGCATATATTGAAGTACCTGAGAAGGACTAGGGATTATATGCTGGTTTACCGGGCAGATCAATTAGTCCCTGTGGGTTACACGGATTCGGATTTCCAATCAGATAGGGACAAGAGTAAGTCTACCTCGGGGTTTGTGTTTACTTTTGAAGGTGGAGCCATAGTATGGAGGAGTGTTAAGCAGAAATGCGTGGCGGACTCTACCATGGAAGCTGAGTATGTGGCAGCCTCTAAGGCAGCCAAGGAAGTTGTATGGCTCAGGAACTTCTTGATGGACTTGGATGTGATTCCTGGTTTGCCCAGAACTATCACAATTTATTGTGATAACAGTGGTGAAGTTGCAAACTCAAAGGAACCACGAGCCCATAAGGCGAGTAAACACATAGAGCACAAGTACCACCTTATACGAGAGATCGTAAAGCGAGGAGAAGTTGTTGTCGCCAAGATTGCATCAGAGGATAACCTAGCGGATCCATTCTCTAAGGCCCTTCCAGCGAAAGTGTTTGATAGGCATGTGGAGGACATGGGGATCAGATGTATGGCATTGTGATGACGGCATAGTCTTTTAGTATAAGTGGGAGATTGTTGGAATGTATACTGAAAGCCTAGCTCTTTTTGTATGAACATTTTATTTTGGAATAAGAATCATATGATCATTGATTGCACTTTATATATTTATTATATGTGTGCATATTGTCTAATATTTTACATTGTAGATAACATGGTGCTTGGTGTGACACAGAAGATCATGTTATCAGTCCCTTGTAGAATATAAGTAGATGCTCACAACCAAGATGGTTTTGGACAAACCATTGGCATGGTTGTAGTGTAGCTTGGTATTGTTTTGTCTTGAACATAGAGTTACACTAGTACACTTAGGTGTATTGAGCAGGACCGACAAAGAGGTGATTCAATTAATTGCTGACTACATAATTGAATCGGACCTCGGATATTATGTTGTACATGCTCTTAATCCCGATATAATAACGGGCACATATACTTAGTATTTATTTCTTTAGTTTACCAGAGGGTGAGATTTAGATGGATTAAATCAATATGCCCGGTAAGTTGGGAAATGATATTATTTACATGGTGTGCAGTTGATTATAGGAGGAAACCGTGTCCTATATATTAGGTTGATGATGTCCCCTTGAGGAGCTCATAAGGTTCATCATGTAAACCCAGCTGGTTGACTTAGTCAACATGATGATAAGGTTGAGTGGTACTACTCGAGGAATTAGATGTTAATTAATTGATGGTCAGTAAATCAATTAATTAATGGACATTCGATATCTTAAACACGGGGAGATGAATGTACAAATAATATATGGAGCCCATATTGATTTATGGGGGTTGGTGAGGTAGTTCAATGATGATCCTCTAGTGGAATGGAACATCATTGATGGATCAAGTTTGTGGTTCTGATCCATCGGGAGGCCAAGATCCAACTCCTCCTTATGGTCCCTATCGTAGCCTAATATAATCCTCGTGAAGTCTAGATCCAAGGATGTAAAACAAAACTCTAGAACCAATGGTTGGGATTAAATCCCTAGATCTGATGGTTATGATGAAACCCTAGAATCGACGGTTGGGATTAAATCCTTAGATCTGACGGTTGGGATAAAACCCTAGATCCGACGGTTGGGATGAAACCCTAGATCCAATGGTTGGGATGAAACCCTAGATCCGACGGTTGGGATAAAACCCTAGATCCGACGGTGGAGATTAAATCCCTAGATCCGACGGTGGAGATTAAAGGAGGCTTAAGCCCAATTCTATAAATAGAGGGCTTAGGTTGGGCGGCAAGGGAGGTTAACTTGGAGTTAGGGTTTAAGGTTGGCCGACTAGGGTTTGGAAGCTAAGGCTTGGGCGGCAATTCTTGGAAATTGGCTGGCGTCCATCTTCTTCCAACAAGTTGTGGCCGACGTCCATCTTCTTCAAACAAGTTGTGGCCGGCGCCCATCCTCATTGTTCCCTCTCTTATTCCTTGGCCGGCGGCAACCTCTCTTCAAGGTTGGCCGGCGTTCATTCCTCCATTCTCTCCAAGGTGGCTGGCGGTTCTCCATACATTGGTGGCCGACGCTTCATCCATTCATTCCTTGGCCGGCGGTTACATCGAGCTCCTTTGCTTGGTGGCCGGTTCTAGGAAGGAGTTTTGTTTGGTTCTTCTCTTTGTTCGCAGCGAACAAGGAAGGGAAGAACGCGATCTAGAAGGCTTTTACTCGTGGAGGAACTTCGCCCACACGTCGTCCGCGAGGAGGATAGGACATACGGTAGAAGATCATAAGGTATAAAAGTTTTACAACTTTATATTTTGATCTTAGCATGTTCTTTTATGTGTTGATTATACAAGTGTGCATTAGTATATATTTTGTATAATCATGGACCCCAAAGACAAACACAAAAACCGGCGATCCGTCCGTCGTCTCTTCCACGGCTAACCAACTAGAAGAGTTGGGTTGCTTGAACAACTAGTTTGTTCAAGCGATCACTCAAGTTGTTAGCACAATGACGAATTGGTTGTGCTAAGGAAACTCATCCCATCCGGATTAGTTCTTTCATTAGTGAAAATTTTAATCTGGGGACATGGGAGCCAATGAGCCTCCGAAGCAACTCCCTACAGTTTGAGCATCCGATACACCCTTAGCCTAGACCTAAGCCTTCTAGCCACCTCTACTAGCTTCACGCCTATCGGTTCCCTCTAAGTCGTCCATGACTTGTTCATCCATGTGCGGATCTCTACAAGTCATCAATGACTTGTTCATCTATATGCTAGCCTCTAGATGCTTCCTTCGGCTATTGTCATGCTCTTGGTGTCTATACCTCCGAGGTACATATGGACTGATGTGAGCAAAACATATAGGGTTTTAGGAGTAGTTTTTGCTCACATCTCATTACATTTTATGTTAGTTTCATGCATATGTCACTTTGTTTTGCATGCATTTCTTATTTTCTGGTTCAGAGACTTGCTCTTTGTACTTTTGCGTGCAATATAGCATTTCATGGGAAAAGGTGCACTTTCAGAGCAAAAGAAGGGCATTTTGCAGCTAGATGCAGAAGGGGACACGACTAGGGCATGTGGCTACACACGACCGTGTCCAAGGGGAGAAATCGGCCACCCAGCACCACACATGGCCTGGCCATGTGGAAACACACGATCGTGTGGCGTTGTGCAATTCCGACGTGCGTCAGTTATTTTCTAGGTTTCGTAGCGATCTGGCATGATGTCTATATAAAGGAAGCTCCGCCCCAAACCCCTAGGATCACGAGGGAGCCGCCCTAGGGCTCCCAAACCCTAGGGGGGAGACACGATGGCTAGGATGGCACACGAAGCCCTAAAAAGCTTCGAAAACTCGCAACAGGGAGGAAGAATGCCGCCGGAGGTCCACGCTTGCACTTCAACGCCGAAGAGAAGACCACGAAGGCATTGTAATCCCTTGTTCCTGCACTTTATTTCTGATGTATTCGAACATGTACATGCCTTGTGATTCCTCCCTTATATACATGGAGTAGTTTCTTCGATTTTAGGATTAGGGAGTAGCTTGTGTGCACATTATATATTGGTTCACATTAAATTCTGTCTTTGAGTTTAATTTGGCAATTGGAAGTTGTTTATACTATAACTATGCGTGTTTGGTTTTCTACCTACTGTGCTTAGGTGATACGAGGGGTGACAGCCCTCGTATCTATGATTTAGGGGATTTTATACAAGGAACCTAGGGGTAAACCTGATCTCCTGTAACCGTGGGTAGAAGGATGCGATGGAACCAGAAACAGTTCATCGTAGGGATTGATTCAGCATCCTCGTACCGTTTATCCCATCCTTTTAAGGCGGAGATAGCTCCCAGTAGATGCGGTGGCTCATCAGGAGAGTATATGATGTCCCTTCCACAAAATCATAGCTAAACGTCTAGACAACACCAGTTGACAACATTGTTTTGCGACACACAAGCGAAACCGAAGTCCTAGAATCACCTTTGAAGACCTCGGCACGCTCCCTTCTTCTTCCGTGTGACACCGTATAGAGTATAGTCCACCAACAACCCTCACAAATTGAAACCTCTTAGAGTTTACATTCTGAACAATTTCAACCACTGAACATATCGATATTCGAATCCCAGTCCCTGTGAGATCGATAATCTTTTATTACTTGACGACATCCGTGCACTTGCGGGCATTGAGCGCGAGCGTGCACTTCGAGTCTTCGACGACCTCCATCATGAGATTTGAGGTCGCATTCGCGTGCATCAAGTTTTTAGCGCTGTTGTCGGGGACTGATCAATTCGATATCGAATCGAGAAGTGGACAATTGGATCGGACTTTGGATAGATTTACTTTTCTTGTTTTGTTTTGTTTTGTTTTGTTTTATTTCAGTTTTGTTTATTCAGTTGCTCTTTCCTTATTTATAATTTCCTGCATATAACGATGCATGCTTTTACTCATGATTATGGTCAATTTAATGTTGTAAGTTTTGGTAACATTTATTGTGAGCATTGTGGTGAAACATGACATACTATTAATAATTGTTCGGATATATTCGGACCTTCACAATTTGAACAAGAAGATGTCACCTACAATTACAACCAGTGGCCACAAGATGATTCCTATTCATATAGTTATGACCCTGGGTACTTAAACCCTCAATATTGTTCGCCTAAATCCCGACTTGAGCAGATGATGGAAGATTTCATTCGAACAGAACAAGCGGCGAACATTGAATTTCAACAGCGGCATTCATAGAAAGAGACTCAATATTATTTCCAAAATGAGAACGAGAGCTATGAGTCACCATGCAAATTTTATCTAGAATCAAGTCCCCACTTAGAAGTTTCACTAGATAATTTTACTAGGGAATGCAAGGAGCATAGCCAACAATTTGCGGAGATTATGGAGATCTAGCAAGAGAAGAAACCAAACGACTAGAAGGTAGCTTTGATGACTGGATCACACCTAACAGGGTGGAGACTCACTTTGAGCAAATGGATGAGGATGACATAGATGACACTGGAAGTAAAGGAAGTAAAGAAGGGCAATCCATTCAATCACCACTTGAAGAATAACTTGAGGATTATTTAATTGATACTTTAATCGAGGAGTGCATTGCTTCAATCAAAACACCTCCTAACCTCAAGGATCTAGAAGAGCCTATCTTAACCCTCACTGAAACTTTAGTTACCAATAACGAAGCCCATCTAGTGATTTGTGATGATAAAATTTTATTCGACCTAATAGCATCTACTAATCAATCTTTTGGTGAGAATATTTGTGGCGAGTTACATTATTTACAGCATATGAATGAAATAGAATATCATGATCAAACTCCTGATGATTCTTTAAAGATAAGCATGCTCACTCTCGAACCAAGGAAGACAACCAATAAATATCTTGCCCCTCCACGAGCAAGATTTAAGAGATATGGTGATAAGGGACAAGGGAGGAGGCATAAGGTGAGCAAATATCTTGCTCCCCCACGAGCAAGATTCAAATGCCTCAAATGAAACGTAGGAATAAGGTTGAGCTAAAAGACCTTAAACAAAGCGCTTCTTGGGAGGCAACCCAAGTTTAGTTTTTATGATTTCTTTTTATTGCATTCAATTTTTTGTAATTCGAACTTTTATTTATGGTATTTAGCATTTGTAGGTAAGGAAAGAACTTGCTAGGTAAAAACAAAAGTAATTTTAAGTTTATGCGGTGAAGTGAGTGAGAGAAATTAGACCATTGTGCACCACAAGAAAAGAAACAAAGGGTGCACGGCCAGGACGTGTGTTTTCACATGGTCGTGCCTTGACTTCAAGAGGCGCACACGGCCAGGCCGTGTGATTTCACATGCCCGTGTCACACCCCCTAGTCCACGTGAAAAGCCTACACCTGCACCATTTTCTTTTCCTACTTTTGAGCAGGATGTAGGTACTTCTGCCTACGATTTCTCAGAGTTCCGATCGCGCCTTGATGACATATACGCTGAGCAGCAGACGTAGGGGCAGCGATGGAATGATCATAGCTCTTATACACAGGCAGAGTTTATCGACTTACGGGAGCACTTCCAGTGGGTCGAGGACTTCTACGACTAGGCCCGTATTTACTTTCAAGAGGAGGAGGCCACCTATCGTCAGGAGATACGGAAGCATATGCGTGCCTAGCAGGCATAGTGGGCCCGGGTGGAGGAGCATAGAGCGGTCATTGTATCCACCAGCTCTCAGGTCGGCCACATGTACATGTGGCATCAGCGGCTTAGCACCAGGTTTTCCCAGGAGCCTGACATGCTGAGACTACCAGACTTCCCGCCTCGACCATAATATTAGAGGTATTGTTTCATATAAGTCTAGGGGAGGGACCCCAAGTTCTGATTTATTTTGTTTCTAGCAGTAGTTTCTTTCCTGCTATTTGCATTATTATTAGCATTCATTTGTTCATGCATAGGTTGTTCAGTTTCTTTCAGCACTTAGTTTTTACTATCTATAAGCTGCCTCAGTAGTATTTTAAAGTTACTTACATGAGTTGTTCCCATAGGTAGCTTAACTTCATTTTATCTCGTGGTATTTTATTTTATTTGCTTTAATGAATGTTCTAGATTTACACTGGTTAGCTTTTATTTTTACACCTACACATGTTGAATATTTTGAAAGGAAGAATCTAGTACATACCTAGTTATGATTCATCTTAGTAGTCTAGTACTTTGGAATCCATAGGTTGTTGGAACATTGGCGGCCGGCTAGAGGGGGGGGGGGTGAATAGCCATCAATCGTCGTACGGTGGAATTCGATCGTTCATCGTGTGTCGCTTGTCTACGATTGTCATTAGCGCAGCAGAAATATACAAATAGAAATACTAACAACAACACAAGCATACACAAATACACACGATATACGTGGTTCGGAATCGAATGGTTCCTAGTCCATGGGGCGAGTTCAACGAGCTCTAGTTATGCACATGACACTAACTAAACTCTTTCTCGATAACACGTCGGAGGTGGAGAAACCTCAAACAAGCTATTACAACAGTAATACTAAAGTGTAGGGTTTTGCTCCGAAAGCTCTCATACCAATTTAATTGTTTTAGCTTATCGAGTCCGTGAGGGGAAACTTCACTTCCCACTTCACCTCGGTAGCTTGTCCATGGCGATCCCTTCGATGTCCCCAGATTAAAAAAATTTAATCCTAGACAAAAGGGATTGCCAAAGCAACCAAGTCAACGTCGTGCTATTCATTTAGAGAGGTCACTTGAACAAACTAGTTGTTCAAGCGACCATCCTCTATTCTACGAGTAGCCATAAAATAGACGATGTCTGGATCGCCAATTTTTGTGTTTATGCTCGGGATCCAAGGTTTATTTAGCCATTTACAGATTTATAACATGCTTATAAATGAAAAACAAATAGAAACATGTAACATATAAAATTAGAGAATCGATATACCTCTCGATCTTCTAATATATGACCTTCCTCCTTTTGGACGTCGTGTGGGCGACGATCCACCAAAAGTCGAAGCTCCTAGATAACAAATCTTCCTTCCTTGCTCTTCCAAACAAGAGGAAGAATAGAAACAAGGTTTTTCTCCTCACTAGAAACAACCAACAAGGAACCAAAGCTTTCCTTGCCGCCGACCAACTAGATGAAGGAGAAGATGGTGGAAAACAACCAAGACACCAAGGGAAGCCCTATATCTTATTTCCACTAGCTAAGGAGAAGGAAAAGAGGTCTTTGGATGCTGCCCAAGGGCTGGGATAGGGCTGTGGGCGTCGGCCACCAAAGGAGGAAGAAGAAACAAAACTTTCCTTATTTGGTGCCACCCAAACCTCCTAAACCCTAAGCCTCCAAACCCTAATCCTAGCTTTCCTTATGGCCGGCCATGGAAGAGGGGAAGAAGAATAGGATGAGCTCATGCCAAGGTAGAGAGGAGAAGAATAGAAGCCGTCCAACCTTTGGAAGAAGAAGGAATACCTCCTTGAGTTGCCGCCCACCCCTAGCTCCCAAAACCCTAACCCTAGCCACCACTCCCAATCCTAATCCAATTAGGATTGGTTGCCGCCCAAGCTAATCCCCTCATCTATCCTTGTTCTTTCCGCCCACTTCATGGCTCTATTTATAGAGTTGGGCTCAAGCCATGATTTAATCTCATCCATTGGTTCTAGGGATTTAATCTCAACCGTCGGATCTAGAGATTTAATCTCAATCGTCGGAACTTAGAGATTTAATCTCTACCAATGGATCTTAGAGTTTTGTTTCTATCCATTGGATCTAAGCATCATGAGGTATTAATAGGCTACATTAGGGACCATGAGGAGGAGTTGGGTCTTGGTGTAACGCCCGTAAAATTCCTAGCAATTTTACAAGAATTTTTGGCTTGATGATCATGGGCTTTATGTGGGACTTTTCAAATATAAAAGAAAATAAGCCAAAAAGGGGCGCAAGGCCTAGGAATTGAACCCCAAACCTCTAGAGATAGCCAAGCCCTATAGATGCACCCACTAACCAGAAGCCCAATAGGATTATATCATTAGAGGAATAAGGGAAATTATGGTTAAGTGTAAGGGAGATTAAGGGACTCTTTAGGTGAATAAATAGGGGGGGATGAGGAGGCATGAGTGAGCAACTTCACTTTCTCCACTTCTCTTCTTCTTCTCACCGAAATCCTAAAGCTCTCCCTCTCCATTTCCTCTCCATTTCCACTCTTGGCCGACACTCATCCAAGCAAGAAGCAAGGGCTAGGTTTTGTGTTCCTTAGGTTATCTTCACACTACAAGCAAAGAGAAGGATGTAAGTATCCCTCACCTGCATACGAGTAGCTTCGATTGATGTTTGTAAAAGAAACCTATATGTTATATCCGGCCAAGCTAGGTTTTGGTTTATCAATGAAGTTGTATGCTATGTTTAGGAAGTAGATGATGATGTTAAGATGGAAAAAGGGATTAGGTTAAAAGCTAACCCTAATAGCCACTAAAGCCTATTCGGCCAAGCCATGATTTTAGGTTTCAATGAAGTTCCATGCTATGTTTTTTTTTGTAGCTATATGATGATGCTAGGATTTAAAATGGATTAGGTTAAAGGTTAACCCTAAAGACCTACATGGACCATTCGGCCACCCCTAGATCTTGATGATTCAATGAAGTTTAATCCATGTTTTGTAGGATAATGATGTTGTTATTATGTTAAATGAATTAGGTTAAAGGTTAACACTAAAAACCCTACATGGATCATTCGGCCAACCTATGTTTTGGGTGACTAAATGGAGTTTTAATTCTTGTTTTACATGCAAATGAAGTTGTTGCTATGTTAAATGAATTAGGTTAAAAGATAACCCTAGAAAACCCTATGGATCATTCGGCCAACCTATGTTTTGGGTGATTAAATGAAGTCTAGTTCTTGTTTTATATGCAAATGAAGTTATTGTGTTATGTTAAATGAATTAGGTTAAAAGATAACCCTAGAAAACCCTATGGATCATTCGGCCAACCTATGTTTTGGGTGATTAAATGAAGTCTAGTTCTTGTTTTATATGCAAATGAAGTTGTTGTGTTATGTTAAATGAATTAGGTTAAAAGATAACCCTAGAAAACCCTATGGATCATTCGGCCACCATGACTTTTGGGTGATTAAATGAAGTCTAGTTCTTGTTTTATATGCAAATGAAGTTGTTGTGTTATGATAAATGAATTAGGTTAAAGGTTAACCCTAAAAACCCTACATGGATCATTCGGCCAACCTATGTTTTGGGTGACTAAATGGAGTTTTAATTCTTGTTTTATATGCAAATGAAGTTGTTACTATGTTAAATGAATTAGGCTAAAAGATAACCCTAGAAAATCCTATGGATCATTCGGCCAACCTATGTTTTGGGTGATTAAATGAAGTCTAGTTCTTGTTTTATATGCAAATGAAGTTGTTGTGTTATGATAAATGAATTAGGTTAAAGGTTAACCCTAAAAACCCTACATGGATCATTCGGCCAACCTATGTTTTGGGTGACTAAATGGAGTTTTAATTCTTGTTTTATATGCAAATGAAGTTGTTGCTATGTTAAATGAATTAGGTTAAAAGATAACCCTAGAAAACCCTATGGATCATTCGGCCAACCTATGTTTTGGGTGATTAAATGAAGTCTAGTTCTTGTTTTATATGCAAATGAAGTTGTTGTGTTATGTTAAAAGAATTAGGTTAAAAGATAACCCTAGAAAACCCTATGGATCATTCGGCCACCATGACTTTTGGGTGATTAAATGAAGTCTAGTTCTTGTTTTATATGCAAATGAAGTTGTTGTGTTATGATAAATGAATTAGGTTAAAAGATAACCCTAGGAAACCCTATGGATCATTCGGCCACCATGAATAGTTGTGGTTGTGTTAAATGAATTAGGATGAAGGATAGCCCTAGACACCCCTATGGACCATTCGGCCATCATGCATTTTGGGGATTAGATGAAGTTTTAATTCAAGTCTTATGTGCATATGAAGTTGTTGTTAAGTTAAATGAATAGGCTAACATGTGTTTTATGTTGGGTGAATACATGTTGACTTGTGATATTAATTAATGCTAGATGAAGATAACATGCCTTAGGTTAATTCAAGTCTTATGTGCATATGAAGTTGTTGTTAAGTTAAATAAATAGGCTAACATGTGTTTTATGTTGGGTAAATACATGTCATATGTTATGAAATGGAAAAAGATAAGATTATGAAATGAAACAAAACGATATGTTCACGACATGAATATGACATGATGATGAAATGAAGAATGATATGTTATGAAATGAAGAATGGTATATTTACGAAATGAAAGATGATATGTTCATGAAGGGAATCATGATGTGTTATGAAATGAAGTATGCTATGTTTGCAAAATGAAATAAGCTATGTTATAGAATAAGCATATAAGTATTTTACCTTCTGCATGGCTTGTACCAAGACCCTAATAGGGTCCAAGAAGGGATGGGCTCCTAAGATGCCCTAGGTCGATGGAATAAGACTCGGGCCTAGGATGGGCTTCTATGTATGATTGCCCCTAGGTCGATGGAATAAGACTCGGGCCTAGTACGGGATGGGCTCCAAGATGCCTTAGGTCGATGGAGTAAGACTCGGGCCTAGGATGGGCTTCTACGCTATGACGATTGCCCTAGGTCGACGGACTAAGATCGGGCCTAATAACCTATTAGGTTCGAGACTTGCTACCTCGGGCCTATTTAGGGATGCACGCTATGATAATGAAGAAGTGGTACAATGCCGGGCCCAAATATGTTGAGATTTATATTTACGTACCTATAATATATGTTTTCAAAAGCATCTTGCATATGTTACATGGTTAGATTGTTATGTTCACATGCCATGTTGATATGTTACATATGAAGCATGTTATGTCTGATATGCCATGTTTATGTCACTATGCTACATATGATGTATGTTATGTTTGATATGCCATGTTTATGCCACTATGTTACATATGAAGTATGTTATGTTTGATATGCCATGTTATGCCACTATGTTACCTATGATGTATGTTACGTTTGATATGCCATGTTATGTCACTATGTTACACATGATGTATGTTATGTTTGATAGGTCATACATATATGTTGTATGTTATGTTGATTTGCTACATTACGTATGTTATATGTTATGTTTAATTAAGTCCTAAATGTACATGATATGATGCTATGTTATAGATGATACATGTTATGCTGCCATGCTATGGATGAGACATGTTATGTTTACTCACGTTACTTATGCTACATGTTAAGTTGATTACGCCATGTGTGTTACATGTTATATTGCTTATATGTTATGAATGTTACATGCTTATATGTTATGAATGTTACATGCCATGATTAATGTCGATATATGGTTTTGTGAGTAGGACTGGATCTTACTAAGCCTATGTGCTTATAGTTTATCTTTCCCTAGTACTGCAGATAAGGGTAAGGGATGGATAAACTAAAGGGAGCAGCAGAAGGGGCCAAATGTGTGTGGCAGTGGCATGGTGGAGAAGATCCGTTAGGTTTATATATATATGTTTACCTATGATGACGATGTTTATGGATGTCCTTACTTATGTCTCCGTATGACGACGATGGTTATGAACCTGAACTAAGCACTAGGTATCTATATACGTTATGATGCATGCTCTATGTTAATAAGAAGAAGTAAAGAAGAAGTAAGAAGAAGTATCTATACATGTTATGATGCATGCCCTATGTTAAGAAGAAGAAATATATAGACGTATATATATATATATATATATATATATATATATATATATATGTCAATGCATATTTATGTTTTAAAGAAGAAAAAAAAAATATAGGTCTAAAGTCTTCCGCTGTAAGAATTAAGAAGTATGTATAAAGTCTTCCGCTGTATGTAATGTATGTATGTATGGTCGCGTCACGCGCCGCCCCTTCCGGATTCTGGGTCCGAAAAGGGCGGGCGTGACACTTGGCCACCCATGGATCAAGCCCACATAAAGTCCGATCCACTAATGATGATCCAATCCACTAAAGGTTCATCATTGATCTACCTCACCAACCCCCATATGATAATATGGGCTCCATATATTATTTGTACATTTTCTCCCCATGTTTAAGATCTCGAATGTCCGTCGATTAATTAATTTACTGGCCATTAATTAATCAACATCTAACTCCTTGAGCAGTACCACTCAACCTTTTCATCATGCCGGACCTAGTCCACCTGCAGGGTTTACATGATGAACCTTATGAGCTCCTCAAGGGGACATCATCATCCTAATATATAGGACACGATTTCCTCCTATAATCAATGGCACACCATATAAATAATATCATCTCCCAACTTACCGAGTCTATCGATTTAATCTATAAATCTCGCCCATTGATAAATCAAAGAGATGAGTACTAAGTATATGTGCCCATTATTATATCGGGATTAAGAGCATGTACTAAATAATATCTGAGGTCCGATTCGATTATGTAGTCAGCAATAAATCGAATCACCTCTAAGTCGGTCCTGCTCAATACACACAAAGTGCACTAGTGTGATTCTATGGTCAAGACAAACCAATACCAAATCACACTACAACCATTCCGATGGTTTGTCCAAAGCCATCTCGGTTGTGAGCCTTTACTTATACTTTTCAAGGGGCTGATAACATGATCTCCTGTGTGAAACCACACACCATGTTATCTATAATGTAAAATATTAGACAATATTGCATAAAAATATGCAAACAATGATCATGTGATTCTTATTTCAAAAATAAAGATGTTTATAGAAAAGATAGACATTTCAGTATACATCCCTACATAAAGTACAAGAAAGAATATAAATACAATACGAAATAGAAGTAAAGAACACTTTACACAAATCGCTTTGAATCACTTGCTTATTGGTTGCTTTGGATTGGCTTTGAAGGTCTGGAATGCAGCAACAATTCCCCTCCAAAATCACCCTTAAAGTCTTCGCGAAATCCTCCATCTCGAGCTCCATTTGTAACCTGCATCGAGTTGATTCCCCACCCATCAATCGACTGATGATTATCATTAATCGACTGGTTATGTAGCCATTATCTCACAACGGCCAGATCCACATTGGTTAAGTTCCAACGGATCACCCATCAGTCGACTGATGATATCCATCAGTCGACTGATGATACCCATCAGTCGACTGATAACACCATCAGTCGAGTGCTCAGTGCGACCACTCGACTAGAAACCATTCTGTTCCCAAAATTGCCTCGATCAGTAGAATGATCACATCATCAGTCGACTGATGGCATCGACAGTCGACTGCCCTCCCTCGACAGTCGACTGTTGGGCCAGAACTTAGTCAGTCGAACGCCAGTCGAACCCTAGTCGACTTGGAGCAATCGACTGACACCTATGCCAGTCGACTGATATCGGGTAAAACCTCAAACACCAAGTTGTTTGAGCATCCGATCATCGGGTAAACCCTCAAACACCAAGTTTGAGCATCCGACACTCATTCTTAGCCACTTGGCCAAGTCCACCTCATCCCTCATGGAGTTCCCCACCGAAGCTCTCTTCCCTCGGCCTACATCTCTCGGATGCACCAAGCGCACGGCTTCACAACGCCATCCTTCACGTCTCTTGCCCTCGAAGTATGCTTCCCTTGGGCCTCACTTCATTCACTCCCCGTCCGGCAGTCCCTCGGATGCACTAAGCACACGGTTTCGCAATGCCATCCTTCACCGACTCAAGGACCCCGAGCCTAGTGAACTTGCCAAGTCTTCATGACTTCCCAAATGCACCAAGCACATGGCTTCGCAATGCATTTCTCACCAAGCACCAAGCGGACGGTCTTCGCAATGCTTTGGACTTTTCCACACCAAGCCCCATGCTTAGATTTTCCATGTCAACTCCATGTTGGACTTTCCTATGACAATCCCATGTCATAAGTTTTGTCTATCATCAAAATACTATTCGAGTCAACCCGGGTCAATTGCACCAACAATCTCCCCCTTTTTGATGATTGACAAAACTATCCCTCAAGTCTACCAATTATCCCTAATTGGCAATTCTCACATCCCAATGAGAATTCCAAACCCAATTGGTAACTTGGTAACTTCTCCCCCTTTTTGACTTGCATCAAAAAGGTCCTCCCCAAGGGTATGAATGTCTCATATCCCAATGAGATCTTACAATCTCTCCGTTGGAGGAATACACACCTACAATCTTTCTAGTGATAAGTCCCATATCACTTAAAGAGAGGCAACCCAATTTTCCTCCCATGAGGAAAAGTACACATCCATCTTCCCATGATAGATACCTCCTCCTAGAGGCTTGCTCCCCCTTGACCATTGCACCAACAATGTCCTTGGAGAGTCCCTAAGCCAATAGCAACATTAAACAATCAAAATTAAGGCAAAGTTCAACAATGAACTCTCATCCACCTTAAAATTGATACTCTCCCTAAACACTTCTCCTAATTCATATCCAATGAATTTCCACCCTTTCTAATGCTCTCCATAGCATGTCCTAGGGTTAGAAGTGGTTAGGGGACCAAAACATAGCTGAACATAGGCCTAACCACCAAGGTTTACCCGAAATCAGCAGTATCAGTCGACTGAATCAGATATCAGTCGACTCCTTCCCACATCAGTCGATTGGCCTCCCTGGCAATTGACTAATAACTGCATTTTGCAGTTTTTTGATTTTCAGAAATGAATTTCTTAAATTCGTAAGTAAATATACATAAGTTGAAAAATCTTGAAATTTTGTATGTATATTACTTATTACAATCATAATGGGTGAAAAATATTGGAAAATTATTTTACCCATAAAATAGTGAGATTGATAAAAAGTTCAAAAGTTAAGAAAAGCTTCAATATTGAGCCCTTTTTGTATCATCCCATTCTATGGTGATTGCTATCAAAAGATAGACTTCACCAAGGTTTTTCAAAATATTTTCAAAATGTTTTTGAAACCTTTAATTCCATTTTCCTAAACATCTCACTTGTATCTAGATGGGTAAAACACATACAAGTCAAATATTCTAGTGAGATGTGGGTTTTTGTTCTTTAATGGTCTCATGCATATTATAAGGCAACTCTACTTGATTCCCTTATGCATGAGACTTCAAGTCATGCCAATGGTCCTTAAATCAATTTTTTTTTATGCATGATATGATTATAGCATATATATGATATAACTAAGCATGTGCCAAAATCATGATGTCATGACATGTGAATGAAATTTTAGCATACATGACATATAAAACTAAGTCTAAAACATGATCATGACATTTTTAGAGATAAAAATGAAAATGATATCATGTCATGGCAAGGCAAATAAATCATGGCAAGTAAAATATACTAAGGTATAAAATACCTAAGTGTTAAATCCAAATTTCCATTTCTAGGAATTAATTCTATTTTGCCTTAATACCATTATATCCCAAGTGTGTCATAAACCCAAAATGACACACCAATACCTCTAAGACCTAATCGTGCCAATTTAATCATTTTACAACTTCTCAAGCACATTGGCACATCCTAATGTGACAACTCACCATGGCTAGGTTAACTACCCATCCACTTAGGGTTGACACACCCTAACCCATCTAGCGTGAATCGATCACGCTCCTAGGAACCCAATACTTATTGGAGCTCCTTAGGTTAACAAGGTATTCACTAGGGATAATTTCCCTAGATACCTTCCTAATGACCTTTTTTGGCATTGAAGCCTTAGTCAAATGGGTCTCTCCTAAGTCAACTCTAGAGGTGACTCCCCCAATGACCTTCTTAGTGGCTTTCTTGATTTTTCTTAAGTCCTTAGCCACTAAGCACACACCATGGCTAGTCTTAGTGATAACTTCCCTATTAGCCTTGATTTTCTTAGACCTAGAAATTGTTCCATAATTAAAGGGAACATTATGATAAGTCTTCTTGGGCTTAGGTTTGTGACCCAAACCTTCCTTGCCCTTAGACCGTTCTTGAACCCTAGGTCTTGACTTTTGGGCATTTGACTCTTGAATAGAATTTTCTATAATCTTAAGGGTCTTTTCCATTCTCTCAAGTCTTGATCTCAAGACTTGATTTTCTAATTCTAATTTTCCCAATTTTGATTGTTCATTAGGTTTTTGGGAAGGCCTCTTCTTCTTAGGCATGTGCCTCAACTTTTTGGGATTAATAGCCAAATTTTCTTCTATTCTCCTAATTGATTCCCTAGGTAAAATAGTTCTAGTGTTATTGGTCCTAGGTTTATCCTTAGATAAATTTACATGATTAGCACCTAAACAATAAACCTTATTATTTCTACTAGCATGCTTTTCATTAATAATTGCAAGAGAACTAAAATAATTCCTAGCATGCTTGTTAACTCTAGAAATTGAATGTGCATTAATTAAATTTACCTTAGGGTTAGCTTTAGAAGCTCCCGCTACATGAGATGCCCCTTCTTGCATTTTCTTCCCCATAGGGCATTGGCTTCGGTAGTGTCCCCGTTAGTTGCATTTGAAGCACACAATGTGCTCTTTGCTCTTAATTGTGGGGACTCTGACATTTTTGACTTTTGGTGCCGGTTGAACCTTCTTCACCTTCTTAGGACACTTACTTTTATAGTGCCCTTGTTCCCTACACTCAAAGCATGTTATATGATTTTTATTTATAATAACAACACTTGAGTTACCTAGGGAATTTTTGCTTCTTCCGGATGTTGAAGCTTCTTCTTGAACTTGTTCTGGGATAGAAGGCCTCTCCTCCCCCTCAATGCTAGAGGTGGAGGTCTCCACCAAATCATCAACATCTTCGAATGTGGTGGGCAATTCTTCAACATCCTCGGATTCGTATGTTGATGGGCATTCTTCCTCTTCATGGACCAATGTGGGCTCTTCATGAAATCTTATCACCTTGTCCCATAGGTCCTTAGCATCCCTAAAATTACCTAGCTTAGACCAAATGTTGTTTGGAATCAAATCACTAAGTAATTCGATTACCTTGAGATTTGTTTTGAAGTCCTTGATTTGGTCTTGGGTCCACCTTGACTTCTCAATTTGCCTATTGCCTTGATCCCTAGGCAATTCGAAACCATTATATAAGATTAGCATAAAGTCAAAATCGGTTTCTAGATATACCTCCATTTTTCTTCTCCACCACTAAAAATCACCTTCGAATTTTGGTGGTTGGAGGTTGTAGTCGGCCATCTTGTAGTGCTTGTGTCAGCGGTTAGTCCTCGACAAGCTCCTAGCTCTTATACAACTTGTTGGAACATTAGTGGCCGGCTAGAGGGGGTGAATAGCCCTCAATCGTTGTACGGTGGAATTCGATCGTTCGTCGCGTGTCGCTTGTCTATGATTGTCGTTAGCGTAGCGGAAATATACAAATAGAAATACAAACAACAACACAAGCATACACAAATACACACGATATACGTGGTTCAGAACCAAATGGTTTCTACTCCACGGGGCGAGCTCAACGAGCTCAGTTATGCACACGACACTAACTAAACTCCTTCTCGACAACACGTCGGAGGTGGAGAAACCTCGTACAAGCTATTACAACAGTAATACTAAAGTACAAGCATGAATACAAATACAATATGAAATAGAAGTAAAGAACACTTTACACAAATCGCTTTGAATCACTTGCTTGTTGCTTGCTTTGGATTGGTTTTGAAGGTCTGGAATGCAGCAGCAATTCCCCTCCAAAATCACCCTTAAAGTCATGGCGAAATCTTCCATCTCGAGCTCCATTTATAACCTGCATCGAGTTGATTCCGCGCCCATCAATCAACTGATCGTGACCATTAGTCGACTGGTCCTATAGTCATTGTCTCTCAATGGCCAGATCCACGTTGGTCAAGTTCCAACGGATCACCCATTAGTCGACTAGTAACACCATCAGTCGAGTGCTCGGCACAACCACTCGATTGGAAACCATTCTATGCTCGAAATTGCCCCGATCAATCGACTGATCCCATCATCAATCGACTGATGGCGTCGGCAGTCGACTGCCCTCCCTCGGCAATCGACTATTGGGCCAGAACTTGGTCAGTCAAACACCAGTCGAACCTTAGTCGACTTGGAGCAATCGACTACCACCTATGCCAGTCGACTGATGTCGGGTAAAACCTCAAACACCAAGTTGTTTTAGAATCCAACCGTCGGGTAAACCCTCAAACACTAAGTTTGAGCATCCGACACTCAGTCTTACCCACTTGGCCAAGTCCACCTCATCCCTCATGGAGTTCCCCACCGAAGCTCTCTTCCCTCGGCCTACGTCCCTCGGATGTGCCAAGTGCACAGTTTCACAACGTCATCCTTCGCATCTCTTGCCCTCGAAGTATGCTTCCCTTGGGCCTCACTCCATTCGCTCCCCGTCTGACTGTCCCTCGGATGCACTATGCGCACGACTTCGCAATGCCATCCTTCACCGACTCAAGGACCCCGAGCCTAGTGAACTTGCCAAGTCCTCAAGACTTCCCAAATGCACCAAGCGCACGACTTCGCAATGCATTTCTCACCAAGCACCAAGCGCACAACTTCGCAATGCTTTGGACTTTTCCACACCAAGCCCCATGCTTGGATTTTCCATGCCAACTCCATGTTGGACTTTCCTTTGACAATCCCATGTCATAAATTTTGTCTATCATCAAAATACTGCTCGAGTCAAACTTGAGTCAACCCAGGCCAATTGCACCAACATAGGTGACTCTTTAGCATTTTAGTTACTGGAGATGCTCGAATTGTGTAAGCCCATTTGGAAAAATCAAAATCCCAGTGAGAAAAAAAAAGAGAAGAGAAATAAAAGAGAAAGAGAAAAAGATGAAAAAGAAAACAAAGAAAAAAAAAAGAAGAGAGAGATTATGAGGGATAAAAAACAATTGTCATGGGTGGAAATGGCTAGGTGCCCCTTTGAGACCGAGTTAGGTTACTAGGGAAACACCTACCAATTTCTCTCAATACCGAGCATACCTTTGAGACTTTGTGCTAGATCTAGGGAACGACCCTCGCTTTGGGCAGGTAAGTGCCTAAGAGTTGGAGACCTTAGGAAAGCTATAGGATGACAACTTAACTCACCATGGAACGAGTATCCCCTAAGAATGATTCGCTTAGCACGAGCACAAGGAGCAAATTTAGTGAATTTCTAGAATATATTTATTTTGCTTTGATTGCAAATACCACTTGATAAATTTAGTTAACATGCTAAGTATGGAACAATATCCTTTTAAAATTTCATGGTACTGAGGTTTGCTTGAGTACAAGCAAAGATTTAAATCTAGGGGAAGTGATGTGAGTAAAACATATAGGGTTTTAGGAGTAGTTTTCGCTCACATCTCATTACATTTTATGTTAGTTTCATGCATAGGTCACTTTGTTTTGCAAGCATTTCCTATTTTTTGGTTCGGAGACCTGCTCTTTGTACTTTTGCATGCATGATAGCATTTTGTGGGAAAAGGCGCACTTTCAGTGCAAAACAAGGGCATTTTACAACTAGATGCAGAAGGGGACACGACCAGGGCATGTGGTCTATCCCATCCTTTTAAGACGGAGATAGCTCCCGGTAGATGCGGTGGCTCATCGGGAGAGTGTATGATGTCCCTTCAACAAAACCATAGCTAAACGTCTAGACAACGCCAGTTGACAACATTGTTTTGCGACACACAAGTGAAACTGAAGTCCTAGAATCACCTTTGAAGACCTCGGCACGCTCCCTTCTTCCTCCGTGTGACACCATATAGAGTATAGTCCACTGACATCCCTCACAAATCAAATCCTCTTAGAGTTTACATTCCGAACAATTTCAACCACTGAACATATCGATATTCGAATCCCAGTCCTTGTGGGATCGATAATCTTTTATTACTTGATGACATCCGTGCACTTGTAGGCATTGAGTGTGAGCGCGCGCTTCGAGTCCTCGACGACCTCCATCGTGAGATTTGAGGTTGCATTCCCGTGCATCATGGACTTACGCTCCCAAGACTACCGCTTGGCCTTACGTTGCCAAACCACCCCTTGGACTTCCAAAATGCCAATGCCAACCATTGTGGGACTTTCACTGCCAAGGCTACACACTTGGACTTATGTGACCAAGGCTACACACTTGGTCATCCCTTGCCAACTCCATGTTAGACTTCCAATGCCAAGCCCCATACTTGGACTTTCACCGCCAAGGCTACACACTTGGACTTATGTGACCAAGGCTACACACTTGGTCTTCCCATAACAATCACATGTCATATGTTTTGTCTAACATTAAAATACTGCTCATGTCAAACTCGAGTCCGGTTAATTATGACCTGGGCCAATTGCACCAACAGGTTTTCGTACATGGAATCCATTTCCGACTTCATAGCTATAAGGCACTTTTCCCTGCCCGAATTAATCAGAACTTCTTCATAACTAGTAGTCTCATCTTCCTCATAAGGGTTGTCCTTATGAGGTTTGTTGGCGATCCTAACTCTAGTACGGTGTCACACGAAAGAAGAGAAGGGTAGCTACGAGTATTTTAAGGGAATTCTAGGATTTCGGTTTCGCTTATGTGTCGTAGGACACACTATGAATTGGCTATTATCTAGACGTCTAACTATGGTCTTGTGGAAGGGATATAATACACTTCCCCGATGAGCCTTCACATCTATCGGGAACTACCTTTGCCATACCAGGTTGACCCTTGGCTTTATGATGGAATAGGCGGTACGAGGATGTTAGATCAATCCCTGTGACGAGTCAGAATGTGTCCCGTTTTCGCCTCTATCACATCCTTCTATCCATGATTACCGGAGATGAGGCCAACCCCTAGGTTCCTCCTTAATTCTCCTAAATCTTTGATACGAGGGTTGTCACCCCTCGTATTGGCTACGCACAGTAAATAGAAGACCAAAACCAAAAGTTATCGATCTAAACAATCACCAATTGAAAACATGTAATCACGAATAGAAGTATGTTTGAAATAACATGTTCTACGCATACAAACTACTCCCTAATCCTAAAATTATAGAATCTACTCCATGAATACAAGAAGAGGAACATAAAGCATAATCGAATTCATAGATACAATGCAGATGAAGTAAGGAAAGCGAATTACAATGTACTTTGGTTCTTCTCCCAGGTGTTGAAGCGCAGAATATGGTCCTTGAGCGGCCTCCTTCCTCCCTGTTGCAAGTTCTCGAAGCTTTTTAGGGCATAGGTATGCCATCCCAGCCATCTTGCCTCCCTCTAGGGGTTGGGTGTAGCTTCCTTTATATAGACATGAGGCCGAATCTTCCCGAACCTTGGAAAAAACTGAACCACGTCGAAATCACCCAATCACCACACGACCTTGTGGATTCACATGGCCAGGCTGTGTGTGGTATTGGTGTGTGCTCCAGGGCTAGCCATGTGGATTCATAGGGCCAAGTCGTGTGTCCTTCAGTTTTAGCTACCAAATTCCTTCCTTTTGCTCCAAAAGTGCGCCATTTCCTTGTAGAATGTTGTCCTACACACAAAAGTACAAAGAATAAATCTCCAAACCAGAAAATAAGAAATGCATGCAAAATAAAGTGAAATATACAAGAATCAAATATAAAATTCAATGAGATGTGAGTGAAAACTACTCCTAAAATCCTATATGTTTTGCTCACATCAGCTACCTCGATGGGCAATCACTAAATGCCCTCTGACTCGAGAACTCTTGACTTCGGACGGTTTTGATTTTTACAAAGATTAGAGATGGATGACACACTATCCACTCTTGAATTTAGGTAAACAAGAGAAAAATGAAATGAACAATACAAGAATGTTATACCGACACTAAATGGATTGTTGAAGTTGTCACGGAGTGTCGAAAGATCGCCTTGATGTGAAATATTAGCTTTTGTGGACGAGCAAGAATTTCGACATCACTTCGACGTAGTTGTTATTTCATATTCAGATTTGGTCGAGCACTTATTTTATAAAACTTTTCCAGTTGACTGGAATGCCTTCAAGTCGACTCCACATCATCCCATCGATATGGAACTTCTGGTCTTCCAATCGACTAAAACCTCTTCAGTCGACTCTAGGTCATCCAGATCTGCATATGGAAGTTTCCCACTTCAGTCAACTGAACCTCCCCAATCGACTAAAACACTTTCCAACTACAGTGCCAGATCTCCGACTGATCACCAACTAATTCTGCCATGTGTGTATCCAGTCGACTGAACCAAACAGAGTCAACTGGACCTCAGTCGACTGAAGTACATTCAGTCGACTGATCTCTGAAAGATGAGATTAACACAAATAAATGAAATCAAATGTTATAGCAGTAGTAATATTGCTCGATCTCGACTACTAAGTCCCACGCAGACTTTTCATCGGATCGACGCCTAGCTTTGTCCCCCTACAGAGGACTCAGCCTTACCTCTTCACTCGAGGTTTACCTACCGGCTACCTGTCGAACTTACCACTCTTGACATCCGATCTGACCCCCAAGGGCTTCCACCAGCTGTCCGCTCTGCTTGACCCAGCTGGACTTTTTGATGATTATCTGGTCTCTTGACCCAACTAGTCTTCATGCCAAATGTCTGGTCCACGTGACCCATCTGGACTTCATGTCTGGTGTCTGGTCCTTCTGATCTGTCAAGTCAACTACCTAGTATCCAGTCAACACGACCTACAAGGACTTCCTGTTAAGTCTGCGCACTTAACACTGATATTAGAATACAAGTAATTCCTAACTTTAACTATGGTTCATACATCAAAACCAAGGATTGATGCTTACAACATCAACAATCTCCCCCTTTTTAATGTATGACAACACATCAGTTAAAGTTAGGAGAATAAGACAGAAATATTCAAAATTTGACATTTATAAGTGTTAGGGCAATCAACCCAAGTATGGTTTAAGGTTTTGATGTGTGTGGCAAAGGTTTAAGTTAAGATGTTTATGTGATTTAATATGTGTGTTGAAGCCGTGCAATATTTAGTAATTCACACATGTGTTGGCTTGGCGAAAGCATTGGTGGGTTCACCATCTCATGGCTTGGGTCTTTGAGTCAGTGAAGGATGGCATTGTGGATGTCATGTGCTTGGTGCATCTGAGGGACCGTCGGATGAGGAGCATTGGAGTTAAGCCAAAGAAGCAGACTTCAGGGTGAGACGCGAAGGATGACATTGTGAAGTCGTGCGCTTGGTGCATCCGAGGCACATGGCCGAACAAAGAGAGCTTCGACGAGGGACTTCAAGGGAGATGAGAGAATGAGCGAATTATAACGTAGCTCATAATTGAACTTGGCTGAATGGCTAAGTCAAGTGTTGAATGCTCAACCAAGTAGGTTGAGGTTTTACCCGACAAGTCGGATGCTCAAACTAGGGTTTGAGGTTTTATCCGACAAGTCGGATACCCAAACAAGGGTTTGAGGTTTTACCCGATGTGTGATTTGTTAGGGCTAGATGGGGGGGTGAATAGCATTGTCGTCGGTTCGATGGAATTGATCGCGTGCTTATCTACAACACGTTAGTACACAGCGGAATATACAAAAAATAACATAGACAAACACACAATACACACAAATACAATCACAACAGGAAGATATAACGTGGTTCGGAACCTCAAGGTTCCTACTCAATGGATTGAGCTCAAATGCACTCAAGTGATGCAATCAACACCACTAATCAATAATACTCCTTATCAACAACAAGTCGGAGACAAAGAAACCTCGTACAAGAGATTACAATAGCAATAAAAATAAACAACAAGCGTATACAAGTAAATATAATAAAATAATGTAAAGAACACTTTACAAAAGATCTTTTGGAAGCTTGCTTATTGATTGCCTTGGACTATCCTTGAAGACTCTGATTTGCACCAGAAAATTGCTCCAAATCGCCCAAGAAAATCCTTGCCAAATCCATCTCCACGAGCTGCCTTTATAACCTGCATTTAGGCTGCATTTCACCTAGCAGTCGACTGATTGAGACCATGAGTCGACTGCTCCTGTAGCCATTGTCTCACAATGGCCCGAGCCACATTGGATAAGTTCCAATGGATAGACCATCAGTCGACTAATAATGCCCATCAGATGACTGATCGAGCCATCACTCTACTGTCAAACCCTAACAGTCAATTCGGACACATTCTGTCCCCGAAAACTCGACTAGCAATCGACTAATCACCATATCAGTTGACTGCTCAGGCCATCAGTCGACTACCAGGCCATTTCCTGCAGTCAAACATCAGTCGACTCACATCAGTCAACTGATAGTCATACCAATCGACTGATAAACCTCATCCATGAGGTTTAACACTAAGTATGATGCCCTCATACTTGCTAGACAACCCATAGCCTAGACATAAGCTTTCTGGCCACTTCTGTCAGCCTCATGCCTATCGGATCCCTCCAAGTCATCCATGATATGTTCATCCATATGCTAGCCTTCAAGTGCTTCCATCAACTATTATCATGCTAATGTGGTCAACACCACCAAGGCACATTGGGATTACGCTACCAAGACTCCGCTTGGACTTTACGTCGCCAACCATTGAACTTATGATGCCAAGACTTCACCCTTGGACTTTATGCTACCAATATCACCCCTTGGACTTTCCTTGCCAACCCATGTTAGACTTTCCATTTGCCAAGACTCAAGCTTGGACTTTCCCTTGCCAAGACCCATGCTTGGACTTTCCATTGCCAAGTACCCATGACTTGGACTTTCCCATTTCCAAGTGTCCTACTTGGACTTTCCATGCCAAGTACACAAGACTTGGACTTTCCATCATATGGTCAACCTCATGTCAACTATATAGTCAAACAATGATTAAACCATCATCAAACATCCAAAATACCCCTCGAGTCAAACTCGAGTCCGGTCAATCATGACCTGGGTCGATTGCACCAACAATCTCCCCAAACCATTATCAAACATCAAAACACTACTCGAGTCTAATACGAGTCTGGTAAATTATGACCTGGGTCAACTGCTCTACCTCTTAAGCTCAAGAAGAAACAAGCACATATTCATCCCAAGAGCTTGAGGATTCGGATGTTGATAGGGAATCAATGTCCGGATCGGAAGAGGTGGAAGAAGTGAAAGAGGCCTCCACCTCTAGTATTGAGTGGGAGAAGAGACCATCCACTCCTGAGCATCAAGAAGAAGCTTCTACTTCCGATCAAGAAGAAGAACAAGCCCAAACTTCCACCATTGACCTAGGTAACTCAAGCACATTAATTCAAAATAAGAATCATATAATGTGTTTTGAGTGTAGGGAATATGGGCACTATAAGAGCAAGTGCCCTAAGAAGATTAAGAAGGCTCCACCAGTGCTAAAGACCAAGGAACCCGGTGCCTCAACCATTAAGAGCAAGAAGCACGTGGTGTGCTTCAAATGCCAACAACCGTGGCACTATAGAAGCCAATGCCCTAGGGGAAAACAAACCAAGGGACAAGAAGGAGCATCATATGTAGGGGGAGCTTCTAAAGCGAACCCTAAGGTATATGTCAATAATGCGCCTTCAACTTATGTTAAAAAGTATGCTAGAAGTTATGTTAATAATCTTGCTATTACTCATGAACAAAAGCATGCTAGGAATAATAGGCTTTATTGTTTAGGAGCTAAGCATGTCCACTTTAGGAAGAAGGAGAAATTTGGGACTAATGTCCCTAAAACAATTTTACCTAAGGAAAGTATTAGGAAGATAGAGAACCATCTAGGCCTTAACTCCAAGAATTCAAGACATATGCCTAGAAAGAACAAATCAATTCAAAGAAATAATGGGCCCACAAAATTAGAAAAATTGGAGTGTGAAAATCAAGCCTTGAGGTCAAGGCTTGAGAAGTTGGAGATGACCCTTATAAAGATGCAAAATTCAATTAAAGGGTCAAATAGTCAAAACCTAGGGTGTAAGAGGCAAGAACCATCTAGGAGGCAAGGTTTGGGTCACAAACCTAAGCCTAAGGAGACTTACCATAGTGTTCCATTTGATTATGGAACACAACCTAGGTCTAGGAAAGCCATGGTTTATAGGGAAGTCATCCCTAAGGTTAACCAAGGCAAATGTCTAGTGGCTAAGGTTTCGAAGAAGCCTAGGAAAGCCACTAAAAAGGTTACAAGGGGAGTTACCTGTTAGGGCAATCAACCCATGAATGATGTGTGTGGCAAAGGTTTAAATTAGGTTGTTTATGGAATTGATATGTGTGTTGAAGTCATACAGGACTTAGTAATTCACACATGGTTAGCTTGACAAAGCATTGGCAAGATCACCATCTCATTACTCGGTCCTTGAGTCGGTGAAGGACGACATTGCGAAGTCGTGCGCTTGGTGCATCCGAGGGACCGCCGGACGAGGACCATTGGAGTGAAACCAAAAAAGCAAACTTCAGGGCGAGACACGAAGGATGGCATTATGAAGCCGTGCGCTTGGTGCATCCGAGGAACATGGCCAGACGAAGAGAGCTTCAAGGTGAAGGACTCTAAGGGAGAAGAGAGTGAGCGACTGTAACCTAGGACAAGAGTCGACTGATCGAGGTAAGTTCGGGCATAGAAGGTTTGGCAGTCGAGTGATCTCGTTGACCACTCGATTGATGCCTCCATCAGTCGACTGATGTGAGAGCTATTGGTTGGAATCCAATGTGGATGAAGTCGTTGAGAGGCAATGACTACAGCAGCAGTCGACTGATGGCTACATCAGTCGACTGCTCAGTGCCCAATGGGAAGAATGGCCTCTTCCCTATAAGAAGAGGCCTTGGGTCACTTGAGATGGTTAATTCTTAACCTCTAAACATCTCCCAAGTGGCCAACACATTTTTACACCTCTTTCTTGAGTTTATTTCAATCATATTGTAAGAGGAGTGATTCTTGTAAAAGAAAGGTTTACCTCCACCTTGCTTTGTGCAAAGGAGAGATTAGTGATTGGTTTAGGCGTGATTCACCTGGAACGAATTGGGTCATTGATTAGTGACAAGGGCCGTGAACCACGTTACATCTTTGGTGTTTGTGTTTGCTCTTAATTGTCTTTAGTTTTATTATTTCGTTGTGCTAACCCTAATCGTAGATGATTAAGACGTGATCGAACTCCACCATCTACGAAGAAGGCTATTCACCCCCTCTAGCCAGCCACAGATCCTCCAACAAGTGGTATCAGAGTGATAAGATTATCGTCGGACTCACCGCTGCAACAATCAACGACAATGGTCGGCTCCAATATTCATCCACCCAAGTTCGAGGGCGAATTCGCTTGGTGGAAAAAGCGTATGGAGGTATTCTTTGAAACCGACTCTGATATTATGTTAATAATAGAAAACGGTTTCGAGATGCCTAGTGATAAGGAGGGGAGACTACTAGAGAAGTCAAGGTGGACCAAGAAGCAAAGGGAGGAGCACCTTGCAAATTCAAAGGCCAAGCACCACCTTTTCAATGTGCTCCCCCAACAAGTGATCAATTGGATTGGAGAATGTGCAAGCACCAAGGAGATGTGAGAGAAATTAATAGAACTTCATGAAGGCACCTCCAAAGCCAAGCTTGCAAGACGGGACCTTCTCCACTCCCAACTCAACAATATAAATCTTGACAAAGGGGAGAAGGTATTATCTTTGCATTCTAGGTTTAAGGAAATCATATCAAGTTTATCAAGTGTAGGTGAAAAACTCTCCAACCGGGACATGATCATGAAGGTCATAGATGCCTTCCCTCGGTCATCCAAATGGAGCTTCATGGTGGACTCCTTCTACATTTCCAATAATCTAGAGGTGAGTACTCTAGAAGAATTTTTCTCCACCATGGAATTGCATGAGACTAGGCTTGAAGGCATAGTTGAAGATCAAATCAAGCCATCAAGGGGAGTGGCACTAGTAGCGGAAAAAGGAAAGAAGAAGAAGGAGACTCCACCCTCTTCCTCTGGTGAAGAATCTTCCTCCTCCATGGATAGTAATGAAGAAGCCTACATAGTAAGGAAGGTGAGATGTACTTTAAAAAGCATTAAATTTAACAAGTCTCATGATAGGGGAAGAAGGCCAAGAAGAAAGATTATTTGCTATAATTGCCAAGGAGAGGGACACATAAGGGATGATTGTCCCCTCTTGAACAAAAGCAAGGAAGAAAGAAGAAAGAAAGAAGAGAAGAAGAAGGGAAGCAAGAAAAAGGAAGAAGAAAAAAAAACAAAAGAAAAAGGGAATGCCAAGGCACACAAGGCGACATGGGATCAAGCCTTCACAAGCCTTGCACTTATGGCAATAGAAGACTCGGACTCCACCTCCTCCGAGCAAGAATAAAGAAGCACAAGTAAGGAGGAGAGCTCAAGTGAAGGGGGAGCGTCTACCTCATCGAGATCGGAAAAAGAGGATTGGGTAAGTGAGGTAACAAATCTCCCTCCCAAAAAGATTATGTCTATGATTTCTAGTTTAACTAAGGAACTATTTAGGACTAAAGAGAAAAAAAAAACATGCAAAATGAAATTCAAAGACTAGAGGAAAAATTGAAAAATCCATGTTCACATGATGATTGTATATCTTCTAGTTTCAATGATGTATGCTTAGAAGAAAATAGGGGTTTGAAAGAAAAGATAGATTTCCTAACCAAGGTCTTAGAAAAATTCACCATTGGCTCCAACACCTTGAACATGATTATAGGGAACCAAAGGTCTAGTTTTAACAAGAAGGGGTTAGGATACAAGGGATCCAAAAATGAAAAAGCATATCATTGTTTAATTTCTAGGGGTCAAGCTAAAACTACAATAGAAGCTAGGAAATGGATCCCTTTGTTCTGCTTCCGGTTGGGGCAGTCCTTCTTCCAATGTCCAGTCTGCTTGCAAGTAAAGCACTTGCCTTTCGGCTTCTTCACTCCTCCCTGAGTTCCTCCCGCCACCTTTGCTCCACCTTGTTTCTTCTTCTTTTTCCCTTTCGGCTTAGAAGTCGAAACCTTCTGAGCAACCATGGCCTGAGCCTTAGCACTCTGACGAAAAAGCCCCTCTGCCGCCTGGAGTTCTGTCAGAAGCTCCGCCAATGAATACAACCTCTTATTCATGTTGTAGTTTAGGAGAAACTACTCAAAACTCCTAGGTAGAGACTGGAGAATGATATCGACCTGGGTTTCTCTATCGATCTCAGCTCAAAGGACTTCTAGCTCATTCAAATGAGCCATCATCTTGAGAACATGATCTCTCACAGGTGTTCCCTCGATCATGGTGGTCGTCATCAAGTTCCTCATGGCTTCCTGCCTCGTAGCCCAATTTTAGTGTCCGAAAAGTTCCTTGAGATTGAGCATCATGTCATAAGCAGTAGGCATGGCTTGATGCTGATGTTGCAATACATTTGACATATAAGCCAAAATGTAACACCGCGCCTTCTCATCAGCCTTAATCCAATTTTTATAACTCTCTTTCTCCTTTTCCCTAGAATCATCCGCAGGCTTAGGAGGACACTCTTCGAAGAGTACATACTTGTACTCCTCAACAGTCATGACAATATCAAGATTCCTTTTCCAATCAACATAATTGGGTCCAGTAAGTTTATTCTCCTTTAGTATCACAGCAAGTGGATTGAAAGTCATTTTTGAAAAACCTAAGAATCGCATAGATCAAAACATTAGATTTCAAAAAATTATTGATTCCTCAAACTATAAAATTTTAAAATCAACCAACACCTCAAAACACCGAGAATATCGTATGCCATGATAGTGTGGACGTATACGAATTCTACATTTGTAAGAGGAGATTTTACCCATTAATTTTACTATCCTGTCAACCTAACTTTTTGACAAATAAAATTAATAGTTGGTTCCTCTTCAGCCCTACAAATAAAAGCAGTGACTCCGATGGGGAGGATACTCTTATTTGCATCTAAGTGTGCGTCATTACTCAATACCAAGGCAATTATCTCGGATTATGTGCCTTCCGATGAGAAAGTACACAAACTCCTAAATAATTTCCTATATCCATATTTGACTCTGTGATCTGTAAAACAAACTCATCCGATGGGGAGGAAGGCACTCAGAGCCGACGCACAAGTTTATTTGCATCACATGTCAAATCGTAATAGAGGCCATGAGAATTTTTAAAAAATATCCCTCTCCCACTTAGTAATTTAAAATGAGGAATTTTCCTAGCACACAACATGCATATCAAACAAGAAGCAACAAATATGAAAAAAAAATATTTTCCAACTATTATGGCTTTTGTTTTCAAATATGCCTTCCGTCGTGTCGCCACCTCGTCCGCTCCTCCATACACCGTGTACAAGCCATCTGGAGATCCAAGCCGAGAATAATTATTTTAATTTACATCCATCGATCCTATACTCCATGAAGGAGTGTACATGAAATCTAGATCAAAAGTAAACTAAAATAAAAGAGTGGCTAAACAATGTCGTACTTAATTACAAAAATTAAATATTTATCTCGTCAACTCCGAGGATTCAAATAATATTACAATTACACACATCCAATCACATACACACACATATGGCCATAATAGTTGGATCTTATGCTTGCAACCAAAAAGTTAGCCTACACACATCCTATTATCATCTGGCACATACAATATATGATAAGTGCATAAAAGTAACCAAATCCTAAACACACAAAATCGGAAACCTGGCTCTGATACCACTTGCAGGGAATTGCTTCTCGTCTCGGTCACTTGTGCATGGCGATCCTATCTACGTCCCCGGATTAAAAAAATTAATCCTTGATGAAGACGGATTACCCAAGCAACCGATCTATCATCGTGCTATATAATTCGAGTGGTCTCTTGAACAAACTTATTGTTCAAGCAACTAACTCTTTTCCTCGACTAGCCGCGGAATAGATGATGTACGGATCGCCGATTTTTGTGTTTATCTTCGGGGTCCAAGTAAATTAGCCACATACAATTATACAAAGGAACTAAATCAAAATAAACAAGATTATACCTCTTGTATACCTCTTGATCTTCTATTGTATATCCTTTCCTCCTCTTGAACGTTGTGTGGGCAATGATCCTTCAAGAGTTGAAACCTCCTAGATCGCGTATCTTCCTTTTCTTGTTCGCTACGAACAAAGGAAGATAATCAAAGACTTCTTCTTCTCCTTTCTAGAACGGGCCACCAAGCTCCAAGCTTGATCCTTGCCGCCGCCCAAGGAGAGGAAGAGGAATGATGGGCGCCGGCCAAGAGCTCCAAAGGAAGAACCTTAACCCTTGCCGCGCAGCCAAGACTTGAGGGAAGAAGAGATATGGTGTGGGCGTCGACCAAGAGAGAAAGAAGAAGAGGGATGTTTGGTGTCGCCTGCCACTAGAGAGGGGACAAGGAAACCCCAGGAAAACCCTAATTCCTTGTGCCACCCAAACCTCTCTTAGCCAACTCCAAACCCTAACCTCTCAATGAATCTTGTCGCCCATTCCAAAAACCTAATCTCCAAAAGATGTGATGCCGCCCAAGCCTTTGCCTCTTATTTATAGATTTGGCCCAAACCTCCTTTTAATCTTGTCCGTCAGATCTAGGTTTCATAAGGATTTTAATAGGCTACAATAGGGACCACGATGAGGAGTTGGATCTTGGCCACCCAATGGATCTTGCCCATATAAAGTTTGATCCATTAATGATAATCTATACCACTAGAGGATTATCATTGATCCACCTCACCAACCCCCATAAATAAATATGGGCTCCATATATTAATTGTACAAATATCTCTCCGTGTTTAAGATCTCGAATGTCCGTCAATTAATTAATTTTACTGACGATTAATTAATCAACATCTAACTCCATGAGTAGTACCACTCAACCTAATCATCATGTCAGACTAAGTTCACCTGTAGGGTTTACATGATGATCCTTATGAGCTCCTCAAGCGAACATCATCATCCTAATATATAGGACATGGTTTCCTCCTATAATCAACGACACACCATGTAAATAATATCATTTCCCAACTTACCGAGCCTATCGATTTAATCTATAAATCTCGCCCATTGGTAAATCAAAGAAATAAATACTAAGTACATGTGCCCGTTATTATATCGGGATTAAGAGCATGTACACCATAATATCCGAGGTCCGATTCAATTATGTAGTCAGCAATAAATTGAATCACCTCTAAGTCGATCCTGCTCAATACACATAAAGTGTACTAGTGTAATTCTATGGTCAAGGCAAACCAATACCAAATTATACTACAACCATACCATTGGTTTGTCCAAAACCATCTCGATTGTGAGCCTCTACTTATACTCTACAAGAAACTGATAACATGATCTTCCGTGTGATACTACACACCATGTTGTCTGTAATGTAATGTATCAGACAATATGCATAATCATAAATATGCAAACAATGATCATGTGATTCTTATTTCAAAAATAAAGATGTTCATACAAAAGATAAACTTTTTAGTATACATCCCAACAGAAGAATCATTCTTCTCATCCTCAATGAATAGCAATGAAGAGGCCTACATGGTAAGGAAGGTGAGACGTGCATTGAAAATTTTTAAATTTAACATGTCTTATGATAGGAGAATGCCAAGAAGAAAAATTATATGCTATAATTGCCAAGGAGGGGGACACATGAGAGATGATTGTCCCCTTTTGAACAAAAGCAAGGAAGAAAGGAGAAAGAAAGAAGATAAGAAGAAAGGGAGCAAGAAGAAGGATGAAGAGAAGAAATAGAAAGAAAAAGGGAAGGCTAAACCACACAACTTGAAAGCTACGTGGGATGATCCATCATCATCGGAAGAAGAGGAAATTATCACCCACTTGGCACTAATGGGGATTGATGAGGTAGATTCCACCTCCTCCGAAAGAGAAAATGCAAGCACTAGCGAGAAGGAGAGCTCGAGTGAAGGGGGAGTGTCTTCATCATCATCATCCGAAGGGGATTGGGTAAGTAAGGTAACTAAACTACCCTCCCATGATGTAGTTTCAATGATTACTAGCTTGACTAAGGACTTGTTTAGGGCCAAAAAGAAAAATAAATGCATGCTTGATGAAATTAATTCCCTAGAAGAAAAATTGAAAAATGCATGTTCAAATGATAATTCTATGTCTTCTAGGGTTAATGATGCATGCTTAGTAGAAGAAAATAGGACTTTAAGGGAAAAGGTAGATTTCCTTACAAAGGCCTTAGAAAAATTTACAATTGGCTCCAACACATTGAACATGATTATTGAGAGCCAAAGGGCTAGCTTTAACAAGAAGGGCTTAGGATACAAGGGATCCAAGAATGAGAAGGCCTACCATTGTTTAATTGCAAGGGGTCAAGCTAAAACTACAATGGTAGCTAGGAAATAGATCCCAAAGGAATATTTGGTGAACCCCATTAGAAAGAATTTGTATTGGGTTCCCAAGTCAATTCTCAAGGGTTAGGAAAACCTAGGAAAGTCAACCATAAGTGAACTTTACTTATATCATGTTAAATGGTTGAATTAGGATGATGTGGGTGATGATTTTTGACTTAGTGTTGGGTGATGATAATGTGTGACCTAGGAATTGAATGATGTACTTATTTTATCATGATGTGTAATTATTGATAATACTCAAATCATGATTTATAAAACTTGATTTTATACTTGATAAATGACCATGATTTATGATTTAGATGGTAGTGTTGGGTGATGATAATGTGTGACTCATGAACAATGCTTGCTTTATGATCATGATTGAGTAATGCTTATCCTTGATAGAAATTGCATGAAATTGATGGTTAAGTACAAATACCTTATGTACATCTCACACTGACTATAGGCTAACTTGATTGAAAACATAGCATGGGTGAGATGTTAGGTTGATACAAATGGTTCACTAATGTTTATGGCATTTAGATGGTCATTTACATGTATCATGTCATAGCAATAATAGACCAATCATGGGGAAAGCATATGTTTAATTTATAGACATATTGCCCAAAGATCATGGTTGGATATTTCAAATTTTTTTCAAAACCATTTCTTTTCTTATAATTTATGTATTCATGTTTTAAATCGTTTCAAGGCAAAACTAGATTCTCAAATTGATAAAACTTTGAAGGTTTTTAAGACTTTTAAGTTTTTGCCAAATGTTGAAAATTTGAATGAATTTTCATGAAAACTTATTTTTCATTGATAAAGGACTTTACAAGAAATATGTTTTCAAATTTTCGTTATTTTTTGAATTTTCTATAATTTCTGGTGCATTTCTGAACTTGGGTTCAAAAATCAGAATTCGGATTTTCAGTGTGCCAGTCGACTGCCATCTGATAGCAGTCTGTTCACTCCTGTTTTATCAGGTTTTAAGGCTAATTTTGGTGTTTTTCATCCTTTAGACTTTGGTGTCTTGTTATATAACATATGTTAATGTTTTTGATGGTGTCAAAGGGGGAGAAATATGTGTGTTTAAGTTAATCATGCTAGGGGGAGAGAATTAGCATGTGTTAAGGGGGAGTTGCATGTATTTAGGGGGAGTGTTAAATACTCATATTATTTTACATGCTTTCCTGCCTTATGTATTTTGTTAATGGTTTACCTAACTTAAACATGGTTTCCACACATAAAAAAGGGGGAGATTGTTAGGGCAATTAACCCAAGTATGGTTTAAGGTTTTGATGTGTGTGACAAAGGTTTAAGTTAGGATGTTTATGTGATTTGATATGTGTGTTGAAGTCGTGCATGACTTAGTAATTCACACATGTGTTGTCTTGACGAAAGCATTGGTGGGTTCACCATCTCATGGCTCGGGTCTTTGAGTCGGTGAAGGATGACATTGCGGAAAGTCGTGCGCTTGGTGCATCTGAGGGACCACCGGACGAGGAGCATTGGAGTGAAGCAAAGGAAGAAGACTTCAGGGCGAGACACGAAGGATGGTATTGCGAAGCTATGTGCTTGGTGCATCCGAGGGACGTGGTCGGACGAAGAGAGCTTCGGCGAGGGACTTCAAGGGGGATGAGAGAATGAGCGAATTGTAACGTATCTCATAAGTGAACTTGGCCGAATAGATAAGTCAAGTGTCGGATGCTCAATCAAGTAGGTTGAGATTTACCCGACAAGTTGGATGCTCAAACTAGGGTTTGAGGTTTTACCCAACGTGTGGTTAAGTTGGACGCTCAAACATTAGTTTGAGGTTTTACACGACGAATGGGAGTGTCGGATGCTCAACCTAGTGGGTTGAGGTTTTACCCAATCGTTGGATGATCAAACAAGCCATTTGTTTGAGGTTTACCCAACATTAGTCGACTGCTAAGTATTGGCAATCGAACTAGTCCAAGTCGAATTGAGTTCGACTGGTGTTCGGATGAATTTCCCAATCATCAATCGACTTCCAAAGGTGGAAGTCGACTGATGAAAGTGGCGCGGGCACAGAACGCTTCGTAGCTGACTGATCAGTCGGCTATGGGGCGATCAGTCAAACCGGCGAGATGGCCGATCGACTGCCAAGACGACCATTGGATGGTGACAATTGCGATTTAGATGGCATCAAAAGTCATTGCAAAGGCGACAGTCGACTGCTGCATGCCCAACGGGAAGATTTCGGCTCTCTCTATAAAAAGAGAGGGTGTGGGCTTTAGGGAGGTTAACGTTCATGCTCCTAAATGCTCCCTAAGTGCTCCACACGATTCCTACTCCTTCTTCTTGTTCTTATTTCAATCTTATTGTAAGAAGGAGTGCATTCTTGTAAAGAGTTTACCTCCACCTTGCTTGGGCTAAAGGAGAGACTAGTGGAGTTGGTTAATGAGTGATTCACCTGGAACGAATCGTCCATGGATTAGCGGAAAGGGCCGTGAACCACGTTATATCTCTTGTGTTAGCGTTTGTGTTTATTTCACTTTGTATTTATCTTAATCATTTTATTTAGCATTTGTTTTCTACTGCGCTAATTATATTCGTAGATGATTAAGCAACCGAACATCATCAACGATAAACAAGGATATTCACCCCCTCTAGCAGGCCACCGATCCTCCAACAATAAGAAATGCATTAAGTTAAATATGTATGAGATGCATATATAAATTTTTACATCTCCTTTCAATGAATCTCTAACTTTATATCTCCTCTTAAACTTTATATCTCCTCTCTAACTTTATATCTCCTCTCTCCCCCTTGTTGGATCGAAAGTGTCGCTAGAGGGGGGGGTGAATAGCGATACGGTGTCGTTAAAAACTTTTGCAATAAGTAAAAAGCAAGTAGAGAATGCACAGCGGAAATATAAAGTAGACAAGATATTTTTACGTGGTTCACAATCTTTCGATTGCTAATCCACGGCCCTAGTGATCCTTGATCACGTACGGAGGGCAATTCACTAAAACCACTCCTCTTCGTTGGAAGTAGGAGCAACGATTACAAAAAGAAATCAAGGCAAAGGGACACTCCCCCTTTCCTTGTTACGATTAAAGCACAAAGACAATTTAAAGAAGTAGAACTTAAATAAATATACCGACAACTCTTATAAGTAGAAGATGTAGCTTTCGTTGTCGCAGACTTCGTCAGAGCAAATGTGAGTAGTAGTAGCTAGCATTTACGACGGCGTGTTGAGAGCTCTTGAATTCTTGTTATTTGCTTGGCTTGAACATGTCTATTTATGGATATTGATCTATGAATTTAGACATAGGTAGTGTCCAAGGTGAGGTTCTTATCCCCCAAGACTTGTTCATCCACATCCTTTGCGCCAACTCAAGGATGAGGTGTTTCATCCAACCACCTTGTGCCACCTCCAACCTCCTGGTGCGCCAACTCAAGGATGAGGTGTTTCATCCAACCACCTTGTGCCACCTCCAACCTCCTTGGGCGCCAACTTGAGGATGAGGTGTTTCATCCAACCACCTTGTGCCACCTCCAACCTCCTTGGGCGCCAACTTGAGGATGAGGTGTTTCATCCAACCACCTTGTGCCACCTCCAACCTCCTTGGGCGCCAACTTGTTGGAGCCATTCAACTTGTGCCACATCATGGGAGCCAACCATCTTGTGCCAACTCACCTTATCTTGGGCGTCCACCACAAGGAAGCTTGGTGATGGTTTGGATGTCCACCTTGATGCCACATCACCCTTTGTACCAAAACACGAGTCAAGTCCAAATTCACCCCCTTGAAATTCGAGCTCTTCTCGAGGCTGGAACTTGCCTAGCAGTTGACTGTAGTCAAAGGGTTTTGGACTGCAGTACAAGTTAGCTTAAAATATAAAGTACGATGGTTCTAACCATCTGATCTCGACCTAGACCTTCCATTGGAGGTTTTGGGTCGGATCTACGCTTAACGACCTTGCTTCGCTTTCACACGAGCTTACCTTGTAGCCTCGCTTCCGGTCTTCACCCGAGTACCTCGGCTTCCTCAAAGTCCTCTGGCGTTGCGACCACCTCGGTTCCCACCGGTGTCGCGAGACCTTCCGCTCAACTTTAGCATTTACGCACACTTAATTGAGCTCGTAAGATAACAAATATACCCTTAACTATTGAGCCTTTTGCCATAATCAAAATACGGTTCGACTTTGGTGCCTTTGCACCAACAATCTCCCCCTTTGATTCATGGCAAACCGACCTAAAAGTTAAGGAAAAATTAAGCATAACGATGAAGCTAGCATAATGATTAAGCATGAATGAGCTAGCATAAAGATTAAATATGAATGAGCTAGCATAATGATTAAGCATGAATGAGCTAGCATAAAGATTAAATATGAATGAGCTAGCATAAAGATTAAGCATGAATGAGCTAGCATAATGATTAAGCATGAATGAGCTAGCATAAAGATTAAATATGAATGAGCTAGCATAATGATTAAATATGAATGAGCTAGCATAAAGATTAAATATGAATGAGCTAGCATAATGATTAAGTATGAATGAGCTAGCATAAAGATTAAGCATGAGTGAGAAATATTATTGTTTCAAGTTCTCCCCTTTGAGGTAACCTCCCCCTTGACCGAAGGTGAGTTCTTGAAAAATAATTTTTACTCCCCCTTAATAGTTGCTTAAGTAAACGGAATTACTTAATATAAAAGGTAATAATTTTGTTTACTTTCTTCCCCTTTAATTTTGGAAATAATTTTGTTTACTTTCTTCCCCTTTAATTTTGGTTAATTTTGGTTACTTTTGTGACTTTCTCCCCCTTTTGCCTTAACTCAAAAAGTTTGTAAATATATTTTAGGGTTTGTAAGTCCAAGCAAGTTCCCAATATGATTTCTAAGGTAAGACTTAGGCTAATTTCATAAAAAGAAAAAATAGAGTACATATATAGAAAAATTTAAATCCTACTCTATTACGCACATACCTAACTTTTAATGTTGTTAAAGATTAAGCTAAAGTCTTGGAGAGTGTGCTTCATCCACAGGAGCTGAGAGACACACTCACCCATCGCAACGTATTCAGCTTCGGTGGTAGATAAGGCAACGCAATGCTGCTTCCTACTGCACCAACTCACTAGACTCGAGCCGAGGATTTGACAACAACCACTCGTGCTCTTTCTATCGAGTTTACTACCGGCATAGTCGGAGTCGGAGTAGCCGATTAGATTAAACTCGGTAGATCTAGGGTACCAAATACCTACGTTTAGCGTGCCCTTTAGATATCTAAGGATACGCTTGACTAGGGTTAGGTGAGACTCCTTGGCACAGGTTTGTAACCTTGCGCACATAATTACCGCGAATAAAATGTCGGGTCGGCTCGCGGTTAAGTATAGGAGACTTCCTATTGCGCTCCTATAGTATTTTAGGTCAACGGGTTTTCCTTCTACATCTTCGTTTATATTAACATTAGTTGCCATAGGTGTATTGATTATTTTAGCATCTTGCATTCCAAATCGATTTATTAAGTCCTTAGTATATTTTTGTTGATGTAAATATATTCCATCTTTAGTTTGTTTAATTTGTAAACCTAAGAAGAAACTTAACTCTCCCACTAAATTCATTTCAAATTCACTTTCCATAAGTGAGATGAATTCGTTTAGCAGGATCGAGTTGGTAGTTCCAAAAATTGTATCATCTACATAGATTTGGGCTATAAAGATTTCTTTTCCTACGGTTTTAACGAATAAGGTTGGGTCGACTAAACCTTGGTTGAATCCTTTGGACTTAAGATAGATCGAAAGCCTTTCGTACCAAGCTCTTGGGGCTTGTTTGAGTCCATATAGGGCTTTCTTAAGTCTAAGGACATGGTCAGGTTTATCTAGATTTTCGAATCCGGGAGGTTGACTGACGTAAACTTCTTCCTTAATGTATCCATTCAAAAATGCTGACTTGACATCCATTTGAAACAATTTAAAACCTCGATGTGCAGCATATGCTAACAACATTCGGATGGACTCTAGTCTGGCTACGGGGGCGTAGGTCTCATCGTAATCTAAACCTTCGACTTGACTAAACCCTTTTGCGACTAACCTAGCTTTATTTCTAACTACTTCACCTTTATCATCAAGTTTATTTCGAAATACCCACCTTGTTCCAATAATTGATTTTTCTTTAGGTGGTGGTACTAATTCCCAGACTTCATTTCTAGTGAATTGAGCTAGCTCTTCTTGCATAGCAATAATCCAGTCGGGATCAAGAAGTGCTTGTTCAATAGTTTTGGGTTCGATTTTGGAAATTAACGAGATTTGACTAAGGTTTCGATATGAAGCTCTAGTTCGAACCCTAAATTTGGATCACCTATAACTTGATTGATAGGATGATTTGTTTGAGTCTTAGTGTGACTCGGGTTAGGGTCATCTATCACTTGGTCGATAGGATGACTTGGGTGAGTTCTAGTTTGACTTGGGTTAGAGTCATCTATCACTTGGTCGATAGGATGACTTGGGTTAGGACGAGATTCAAGTTCAAGATCAGTCGGGTTGCTATAAGTTGATTTGCTAGTTGGTTTTGTTAAGGATTGAACGGGTTCGTGTCCTTCGTCAAAACTATATTAATGGTTTCTTCGACTCTAAGAGTGTCGTGATTGTATACCCTATAAGCTCTCTGGTGGTTGAGTATCCTAGAAAGGTTCGAGAGGTTTTGGATTTGAATTTCCTAGGTAATCCTTAGTGTTTAAGATATGTACCTTGCATCCAAATACTCTAAAGTACTTGATGTTCGGTATTTTATCGTGATAAATCTCGTCACGAGGTCTTTTGGTGCCTCTTTACCATAAGGATCCTATTTTGGACATAGCAAGCAAGCCGTACTAACGGCCTCGCCCAAAATCTATCGGGTAGGTTATACTCGTTTAACATTGTCCTAGCGGCTTCTTGTAGGGTTCTATTTTTCCGTCGACTAACCCATTTTGTTGTGGGTTCTAGGACATGAAAACTCATGGTGGTATCCGTTTAGGTTACAGAGATCTGTAAACCTGTGGTTTTCGAATTCACCACCATGATCGCTTCTAAGTCTTTTAATCTTAAGGTTCTTTTGATTTTCGATTAACCTACAAAGATTGATTAGTTGGTCTAGGGTATCATTTTTATGTTTGATAAACCTAACCTAAGTAAATCTAGAATAGTCGTCAATTATGACTAAGCAAAATTGACTACCATTGAGTGACTTAGCTCCATGTGAATCAAATAGATCCATGTGTAGGAGCTCAAGAACACTTTTGGTTCGTTCTTGATTAGTTAATTGATGTTGTGTCCTAGATTGTTTACCTTGTTGACAAGCATTACATATTTTATTATCCAAGTTGTTTAGTTTAGGCAAGCCACTCTGACTCATCTTGTGGACGAGTCTTGGAGTGCAGTGTCAGTCTTATGCCATAACCAAGATTCCTCTTGTGTCATAAGACACTTGGTTGAGGAGTTGGGTAAATTTATTGTGTAGATGTTGCTACTCCTAGTTCCTTTAAGTATTATTTTAGATGTTGCATTTATTTTGATTACGCATTCATTTTCTAGAAATATGACCTTATAATTGTTATCACACAATTGGCTTACACTAAGTAAATTATATTGAAAGTTTTCTACTAATAAGACATTTTGAATTGTAAAGTTAGAGTTGAGCTCAATATCACCTGATCCGATGATTTTGAGCTTGCTGTTATTTCCGAAGGCTACCGATCCTTGTCGTTTGAATCGTAACCCGAAAATTTGAGTTGATCCCGGTCATGTGTCGGGAGCAACCAACATCAACATCCATTGATCCTACACATAAGGTAGTTGGATCGGATATTGGAATTACTAAAGGGTTGTTTGTAAGTTTTAAACCTAAATCATCTCACCAATATCTACATGATCAAAACATGTTATTCCTATGTGTTATTGTGAGATGACTTTCAATTTTACTTGATTAATTTTAATGAATTTAAATTAACCAACATTAGGTTAGATTCGATTTAGTCTAAGCTCATCAAGTAATCTTTTCAAGAGATTAGCTTCCAGTGTCGTGGCGAGGCACGAGGCCTTCTTTGATCGGAACAACGACCACTTCCTTAGACAAAGCTAATTTCAAGAAATTGATAACTCGACTTACTTGAGACTACGTCTTGGTCTAACTAGTTATTTTGAAAAGAGGCTCCCGAGGCTCAATCTTTTAGATTTTAGTTGGTTATGAGTCCTATCTAACCATTCTAAAAATAAAGGAAAAACTAAGCATGCAATTTCTAAGACTTAACAAAATACATTTTGTATTGGCTCCCTGGACCATTGAATCGAGTGGGTCTATTCACATAGTGAATTTGGTCCTTGGGAACCCAATACATGTTAGATCCTAAAGTTGAAATCAAAGTGGTCTTAGGGACCCATGCTTGGACATTTTTCTTATGTTGGTTTACTATAGACATATATGACTTATTGGTTGTATTTGAGTTAAACCCGAGTCCGGCCTTGTTGTACACGGCCCTTTGTGATCCAAGTAAGAGGTCAAGTCCCTTGGATCCCAAAGTGAACCTTTCCAACGTGTTCCTAAGGTCTTCGACTTGTGTTTTCAAAAGCGAGTTCTCAACTTCAAGCTTTTCAACTTGAGTTGAGTCCTCCTCTTGAATACGAGTAGTCGAAGAGGTTAGGGAGACCTCATGTTTGAGAAGGTTAACCTCCTCAATTAGGGTCTCGACCTTGGACTCGGACTTAGCTAGTTTCTTATTTAAAAATTTAATTGCACCATACAAAGTATTAAGTAACGACCGACTTACCCTTAATGATTCTTTTGAACCGGATACGGATCCGTGGCTTGTCTTGAATGGAAGCTCATCATCGGATTCGACTCGGACTCTTCTTCGGTTTGAGTCGTGCTCGGTCGCCATTAGAGCTTGGATATCGTCTTCTTCCTCCGACAACTCCTCCCAAGTAGCGTTTAGCGCTTTCTTGGGCTTTGATGCGTTATTCTTTAGCTTTGGGCACTCGGACGTGCTGTGACCGAACTCACACAGCATCTAAAATTAGAAGTATTTGAATTAGGTTTAGGCTTACCTTGAGTTGTTGGTCGTTTCGTCTCTTGATCATCTTCCAACTAGATTGACTAGTTCGATTCTAGTTCGGAGTCTACTTCCGATTCGGACTCGACTTCTTCCTTCGGGGGTGGCTTGCTTGCGGGCTTCTTCTTCTTGGAACCTGCAACTAACGCAATACTCTTCTCGGCCTGGACCACGTTAGTTTGCTCATGTAATTCAAGTTCCGAAAACAATTCGTCTAACCTAATTTTAGAAAGGTCCTTGGAGACCTTGTAGGCATCGACCATGGATGCCCACAAGGTGGTCCTAGGAAACGAGTTAAGAGAATACCTGATAAGGTCGCGATTCTCGACCTTTTGTCCGATGGCATGGAGTTGGTTGACGATGTCTTGGATACGAGCATGTAGTTGAGTTATGCGGTCTCTTTTCCTGCATTTTCAAGTTATACAATTTATTTAAAAGTAAATCTCTTTTACATACCTTCGTGTCGTCGCCTTGCGTAGTTCCACTAGCTTGGTCCATAAGTCCTTTGCACTAATGAAGGGGCCGACGCGGTTGAGCTCTTCCTTGGACAACCCACATTGCAAGATTTGAGTTGCCTTGGCATCGGCTTCTACTTGTTTTTTCATGAAATTTGACCATTGATCGTAACCCAAAGATTCACCATCTTCATTAATAGGAAGTGTGAAACCGGTTTGGATTACGATCCACATCTCGATTTGGGTTTTAAGAAAGCATTCCATCCGACCCTTCCAATAACGAAAGTCATTACGTTGTAAAACGGGGTCGGGCGTGCTAAACCCTTCGAGATGGGCCATTTAAAAACAAGAAGAAGAACGGCGATTTAAAAGAATCTTGCAAAACACACACGAAAGAATATTCCAAGACTTTCGCCTTGGATTAGTAGTGCGAAGTAAAAAGATATATAAAATGTAACTTGTAAAAAGAAATAAACAATCAAATGCGAATGTCATTGAAGTTCCGGAGGACAACCTTACTCGGGATCTAACCCGAAGGACAACCTGATCCGGATCCTAAAGCCTCTCATGCAATTCTATATGTAGGAGAAGATAAGCAAGGGAAATCATGATACGAAAACAGAAATAAAGAAATAAAAAATCTTTAAAAAAAAAGAACAACAAAGCTAGATTGGTGGTTTCACCGAATCTTAGCGCCCCCGGCTCTGATACCAATTGTTGGATCGAAAGTGTCGCTAGAGGGGGGGGGGTGAATAGCGATACGGTGTCGTTAAAAACTTTTGCAATAAGTAAAAAGCAAGTAGAGAATGCACAGCGGAAATATAAAGTAGAAAAGATATTTTTACGTGGTTCACAATCTTTCGATTGCTAATCCACGGCCCTAGTGATCCTTGATCACGTACGGAGGGCAATTCACTAAAACCACTCCTCGTCGTTGGAAGTAGGAGCAACGATTACAAAAAGAAATCAAGGCAAAGGGACACTCCCCCTTTCCTTGTTACGATTAAAGCACAAAGACAATTTAAAGAAGTAGAACTTAAATAAATATACCGACAACTCTTATAAGTAGAAGATGTAGCTTTTCGTTATCGTGGCGACTTCGTCGTAGCAAATGTGAGTAGTAGTAGCGGCGTTACGACGGCGTGTTGAGAGCTCTTGAATTCTTGTTATTTGCTTGGCTTGAACATGTCTATTTATGGATATTGATCTATGAATTTAGACATAGGTAGTGTCCAAGGTGAGGTTCTTATCCCCAAGACTTGTTCATCCACATCCTTTGACTCAAGGATGAGGTGTTTCATCCAACCACCTTGTGCCACCTCCAACCTCCTTGTGCGCCAACTCAAGGATGAGGTGTTTCATCCAACCACCTTGTGCCACCTCCAACCTCCTTGGGCGCCAACTTGAGGATGAGGTGTTTCATCCAACCACCTTGTGCCACCTCCAACCTCCTTGGGCGCCAACTTGAGGATGAGGTGTTTCATCCAACCACCTTGTGCCACCTCCAACCTCCTTGGGCGCCAACTTGTTGGAGCCATTCAACTTGTGCCACATCATGGGAGCCAACCATCTTGTGCCAACTCACCTTATCTTGGGCGTCCACCACAAGGAAGCTTGGTGATGGTTTGGATGTCCACCTTGATGCCACATCACCCTTTGTACCAAAACACGAGTCAAGTCCAAATTCACCCCCTTGAAATTCGAGCTCTTCTCGAGGCTGGAACTTGACTAGCAGTTGACTGTAGTCAAAGGGTTTTGGACTGCAGTACAAGTTAGCTTAAAATATAAAGTACGATGGTTCTAACCATTTGATCTCGACCTAGACCTTCCATTGGAGGTATTGGGTCGGATCTACGCTTAACGACCTTGCTTCGCTTTCACACGAGCTTACCTTGTAGCCTCGCTTCCGGTCTTCACCCGAGTACCTCGGCTTCCTCCGAAGTCCCTCTGGCGTTGCCCGACCACCTCGGTTCCCACCGGGTGTCGCAGACCTTCCGCTCAACTTTAGCATTTCTGCACACTTAATTGAGCTCGTAAGATAACAAATATACCCTTAACTATTGAGCCTTTTGCCATAATCAAAATACCGGTTCGACTTTGGTGCCCACTGCACCAACACCCCTTTGGCATACATCAAAATCAAAATTAAGTCTTAGATGTCACAACTTTAAAGCTGAGAGTCTAAAGTGTTTTAAACATGAGAATTTAATAAAAATGTTTAAGTTTTGAAATCAATCCTCTCCCTATATTGACTATAGTTTTCTTCATATAAAAAAAGTATATCTCCATTTATAAAAATTTACAAAAGATTAAATCCAAATAAAACATATTTTCAAATTCTAAAATTTTCAAAAATTTTAAAATTTTCTATCTCTCCCTACATATTAAAAACTTTCAAAATTTCTAACTCCCCCTGAATAATATCTTATTTTCAAAATCCAAAAATTTTCAAAATGTTCTCCCCATGAATAATATCATATTTTCAAAATCCAAAAATTTTCAAAAAATTTCAAAATTTTCTCCCCCTGAATAATATCATATTTTTAAAATCTGAAAATTTTCAAAAAATTTCAAAATTTTCTCCACCTAAATAATATCATATTTTAAAAATCCAAATATTTTCAAAAATTTTCAAAATTTTCTCTGCCTGAATAATATCATATTTTCAAAATTTTAAGATGATGCAAAAATGATAGGAAATATGTCCAAGCATGAATTTTCAAATATTATATATATATACACATCTAAAAATCATCCTTAAAGCAAATGTCCAACTCTTTACTAGCTTAAATGATATAGAACTAACCATTAAGCTTTGAATTAGAGTTAGTCACTGAAGTGATCGATTTGCTCTTGTAAACTCTGTTTTGGTTCATGTCGATGGACTTGATCTACATCTGGAACCAAAAGTTCAGTTCTAATATCTTATGCCCATCTTTGTGGCTCAATACATAAATAGGTAATCCTAAGTATTTGTGAGATACGAAGGCTTTCTTATAACTATAGGATCATGAAGTATAAATTTCCTAGATTGATTTTTAACTTTTCTTTAAAAATAATATTATATAACTTTTCAAAATCAATTTAAGTAATGAGTATGAAAACAACCTAGTCTACCAAGCATAAATGAATTCTCATACAAGATTTAAAAATTATTAAATTTATTAAGTTCAAATAGTAACATGTGACATAACACTCCTAGTCAGTAGATGAAGGTGGATGAGGAGGAGGACCCATGCCCCAAGACTTAAGAAGCTCCATCATCTCTCGATGATCCTCTCTCTGCGCCTGCAATATCTGCATCATCTCAAGATGTTGTTGCTCCTGGCGCTACATCGCATCCTCTAACCTGGATAATCTCTCTACTACGGTAGAAGGTGCTGGAAGCCCAAGAAATGGTGATAGACTATCAAATCCTAGGGCTTCCTGATGCTCATGTTGGTGCAGTAGGCACCTGAATCGAACCTGAGTTTTGATCATAGCAAATACACAAAGTTAAATTCATTTTGTTATCTCACGAGCTGAACTAAGTGTGTAGGAATGCTAGGCTAAGCTGAAAGTCTGCGACACTCGGAGGAAACCGTTGTGGTCGGGAGACACCGGGAGGACTTCGGAGGGAGCCGAAGAACTCAGGTGAAGACCAGAAGCGAAGCTTCAAAGGTAAAAGGTTGAGGTAAGCTCGTCTGAGTGAGCGTAAGTAAGGTCGTGTCCGCCATACGGGGATGTCCTTAGGCGACGATCCGACTAAGACATCCAATGGAAGGTCTATGTTGAGATCGGACGATAAGTAGCTATCAAACTCACTTATATATGTTTCATTTTTGAGCTAACTTTCAATGCATCAAGAAATCCTGAGGATCAGTCGACTGACAGCTTCCTTCAGTCGACTGATGTTGGCATCAGTCGACTAATGGTCAAGGATCGGCCTCGAGGAGAGTCAAAGCTTATCACCATTTCTCAAGGGCTAGGTGGCATCACCTCATGAAACTTCATCTCAATGATTAGGGTTTCTCAAGGCTATAAAATAAGGGGTTCTCCACACCATTTTCATCATCAAAAAGCTCTCCAAAAGCCTTCGCAACGCCACGACTCTCCGACGACTCTACGACGATGAAATTCTAATACTCTGATGATCAAAGCTTGAGTTCTTATTCTTCTTTCATCGGTATAAGCTTAATTTAGTTTGTCTATTTTAAATACTTGTATTAGTCTTTTTGTCTTGAAGCTTTTTGCCATAATGAGGAGAGGGGGAGTGTCCCTCTACCTCGAGTTTTTGCATTTTCTTGTACTCGCTTACTCTTACCTCCAACGAAGAGGAGAATTTTAGTGATTTGCTCTCCGTACATGGTCTAGGACCATTAGGGCCTTGGATTAGCAGGCGAAGGCTATGAACCAAGTAAAAACAAAAGTGTTCTATTTACTTTTCTGCTATGCACTCTTTTCTTAATCGAACAAATTCAAAAAATTGTCTTACGCTATTCACCCCCCCCCCCTTCTAGTGCTCAAATCGATCCAACAAGTAGTATCAGAGCCGGGGGCGCTACGATTTGGTGAAACCACCAATCTAGCAATTCCTTATAGATTCTTTTTCTTTTTATTTTTGGTTTTACGATCTTTTCATTTTGTTTCATTTCGTTTTCCTGCACTACTAATCCAAGACCAAATTCTTAGTACATTCGCTTATTTTTGTCGTTGCAAGGTACTTGTTTTCCTTATTTTCTTAAATGGCCCATCTTGAAGGGTTTAGCACCGTTCGACCTCCATTTTACAATGGAGATGACTTCCATTATTGGAAGGGTCGGATGGAGTGCTTCTTAAAGACCCAAATCGAGATGTGGATCGTAATCCAAACCGGATTCACGCTTCCTACTAATGAAGTAGGTGAATCGTTGGATTACGATCAATGGAAGAACGCCATGAAAAGACAAGTGGAAGCTGACACCAAGGTGACCCAAATCTTACAATGCGGCTTGTCCAAAGAGGAGTTAAACCGCGTCGGCCCCTTTATTAGCGCAAAAGATCCATGGACTAAACTCATAGAGCTGCATGAAGGAACCGACGATGCAAAGGTATGTAAACGTGATTTTCTTTTCAATAAGTTATATAATCTTAAGATGTAAGAACACGAGATGACAACACAACTACACGCTCGATGCCATCGGACAAAAGGTCGATAATCAAGACCTTATAAGGTATGCTTTAAATGCTTTCCCTAGGACTACCTTGTGGGCATCCATGGTCGATGCCTACAAGGTCTCTAAGGACCTTTAAAAAATTAGACTAGATGAATTATTTTCTGAATTTGAACTTCATGAATAGTCTAATTTGGTTCCTGAGAAAGGTATTGCCTTACTTGCAGGTTCAAAGAAGAAGCCCGCAACCAAACCACCCCCTAAGGAAGAGGACGAGTACGAGTCAGAGGTAGACCTTGAGATGGAAACCGAACTAGTGAATCTAGTTTGGAAGATGATCAAGAGTGGAAGATGACCCATCAATCAAGGTAAATCTAAACCTAATTATAATTTTAGATGTTTTGAATGTAACAAGTTCGGACACATCAAGTCGGAGTGTCCGAAACTCAAGAACAAAGAACCCAAGTCCAAGAAAGTGCTTAACGCTACTTGGGAAGAATTGTCAGAGGAGGAAGACGACGATCTCATCTTCATGGCCAAGTCGACCGAGCCCGAACAAGACTCCGAACCCGAGGAAGAGTCTGAGTTTGGATCCGACAATGAGTCACTATTCAAGACAAGTCACGAATACGCATCTGGTTCAAAAGGGTCACTTAAGGTAAGTCGATCTTTGCTTAGCACTTTATACAATGCAATTAAATTCTTAACTAGAAAGTTAGCTCAGTCTGAGTCCAAGGTCGAGACCTTAGTTAAGGAGGTTAAACTCCTTAAACACGAGGTCTCCCTAACCTCTTCGACTAGCCAAGTTCAAAAGGAGGACTCAACTCGAGTTGAAAAGCTCGAAGTTGAGAACTCACTTTTGAAAAGTCAAGTCAAAGATCTTAGGTATATGTTGGAAAGGTTCACTTTGGGATCCAAGGGACTTGACCTCTTACTTGGATCGCAAAGGGCCATGTACAACAAGGTCGGGCTTGGGTTTAGCTCAAATACGACTAACAAGTCGTATATGTCGATTACAAGTCAAAATGAAAAACATGTCCAAGCTTGGGTCCCTAAGACCATTTTGATTTCTAAATTAGGATCTAACAAGTACTAGATTCCCAAGGACCAAATCTACTATGTGGAAAGATCGAACTGATTCAATGGTCCAGGGAGAGCTAGTACAAAATTTGTTTGTGCTATTAATTAGACTTTGCATGCTTAGGTATTTTTCTTTTTATTTTTAGAATGGTTAGATAGGACCTATAACTAGTCAATTATTGACAACATAGTACTAGGAAGCAACAAGATGATAGTACACTAGGGAAGCGAAGTCCCGTGTGTCCAAGTTAGATAAGGCGTATCTAGCTCGGTGCACTCGACTAAGTGGAATTAGCTAAAGCTACCTCACTGTATCCTTAACTAGTTAGACAAGGAGGTGATCTTAGGTAAATCAAGTTATTATTTTCTCAAACTTGGCTTTGTCTAAGGAAGTGGTCATTGTTCCGATCAAAGAAGGCCTCTGTGCCTCGCCACGGCCTGGAAGCCAATTTCTTGAAAAGGTGACTTAACGAGCTTAGGGTTCAATCTGAATCTAACGCAAGGTTGACTAGCTTCAATTCATTAAAGTTAATCAAGTAAAATTGAAGTCATCTCACAAGAACACATAAGGGTAACATGTTTGATCATGTAGAAATGGGTGAGATGATCTAGGACTAATAATCTTCAACCAAACCTTAAATTCCAATATCCGATCCAACTACCTTTTGTGTAGGATCAATGGATGTTGGACAGTGGGTGCTCCCAACATATGACCAGAGAACAACTTAAATTTTCGAAGCTTAGATTCAAACGACAAGGATCGGTAGCTTTCAGAAACAACGACAAGCTCAAAATCATCAGATCAGATGATATTGAGCTAAATTCTAACTTCATGATTCACAATGTTTTATTAGTTGAAGATTTTCAATATAATTTACTTAGTGTAAGTCAATTGTGTGATAACAACTATAGGGTCATATTCCTAGAAAATGAATGCTTAATTAAAACAAATGAAACCTTTAAAACAATACTTAAAGGAACTAGGAATAGTAACATCTACACAATTAACTTACCCAACTCCTCAACCAAGTGTCTTATGACACAGCAAGAGGAATCTTGGTTGTAGCAGCGACGACTTGGTCACTGACACCCAAGACTCGTTCACAAAATGAGTCAGAGTGGCTTAGTCAGAGGTTTGCCTAACCTTAACAACTTAGACAATAAAACTTGTAATGCTTGTCAACAAGGTAAACAACCTAGGGTACAACATCAACTAATTAATCAAGAACGAACCAAAAGTGTGCTTGAGCTTCTACACATGGATCAATTTGACTCTCATGGAGCCAAGTCACTTAATGGGAGTCAATTTTTCTTAGTCATAATTGACCACTATTATAGGTTTACCTGGGTTAGGTTCCTTAAACACAAAAGTGATACCTTAGACCAACTCATCAACTTGTTTAAATTAATCAAAAACCAAAAGAATCTTAAAATTAAAAGACTTAGAAGCGATCATGGTGGTGAATTCGAAAACCACAGGTTCACAAATTTCTGTAACCTAAACGGATACCACCATGAATTCTCATATCCTAGAACCCCACAAAAAAATGGCCTAGTCGAGCGAAAAAATAGAACCCTACAAGAAGCCGCTAGGACCATGTTGAACGAATACAACCTACCCGATAGGTTTTGGGCATAAGCCGTTAGTACGACTTGTTATGTCCAAAATAGAATCCTAATGGTAAATATGCACCTTAAAACCTCATATGAAACCTACCATGACAAAGTACCTAACATCAAATACTTTAGGGTATTTCGGTGTAAGGTACATATCCTAAACAGTAAGGACTACCTAGGAAAGTTCACATCCAAAACCTCCACTAGAATCTTTCTAGGTTACTCAACTACGAGTAGAGCCTATAGAGTATATAACAATGACACCCTTAGAATTGAGGAAACTATTAATGTAGTATTTGACGAAGGACCTGAACCCACAAAACCTACAATAAAACCAACTAATGAACCGGTTCATACCAGACTCAACTCTGACCTTGAAATCGAGTCCATTATTAATCCTAACTCGAGTCAACCTAGGGTTCAAACAAATCATCCTATTGACCAAGTGATAGGTGATCCTAATCCAAGGGTTCAATCAAATCATCCTATCGACCAAGTGATAGGTGATCCTAATCCAAGAGTTCAATCAAATCATCCTATCGACCAAGTGATAGGTGATCCTAACCTAGGTGTTCGAACTAGAGCGTCATATCGAAACCTTAGTCAAATTTCCTTTATTTCGAAAATCGAACCCAAGTAAATTGAACAAGCTATTCTTGATCCCGATTGGATTATTACAATGCAAGAAGAGCTAGCTCAATTTACTAGGAATGATGTTTGGGAATTAGTACCATCACCTAAAGATAAATCAATTATTGGAACAAGGTGGGTCTTCTGAAACAAACTTGATGACAAAGGTGAAGTAGTTAGAAACAAAGCGAGATTGGTCGTGAAAGGGTTTAGTCAAGTAGAAGGGTTAGATTACGATGAAACATATGCCCCGTAGCTAGATTAGAATCCATCCGAATGTTGTTGGCATATGCTACACATCGATGATTTAAATTATTTCAAATGGATGTCAAGTCAGCGTTCTTGAATGGACTTATTAAGGAAGAAGTGTACATTAGTCAACCCCCAGGATTTGAAAGTCTAGACAAACCCAACCATGTCTTTTGACTCAAGAAAGCTTTATATGGACTAAAACAAGCTCCTAGAGCTTGGTATGAGAGGCTTTCTATATACCTTAAGTCCAAAGGGTTTAACCAAGGCTTAGTCGACCCAACCCTTTTTGTAAAATCTGTAGGCAAAGAAATTTGTATAGCCCAAATCTATGTATATGACATAATATTTGGAACCATTAATTCGATCCTACTAAACGAGTTCATTTCACTCATGGAAAGTGAATTTAAAATGAACTTAGTAGGAGAATTAAATTTCTTTCTAGGATTACAAATTAAACAAACTAATAAAGGAATCTATTTACATCAACAAAAATACGCTAAGGAATTAATTAACCGATTCGGAATGCAAAATGCTAAAATCATTAATACACTCATGGCAACAAATGTTAATCTAGGAGAAGATGTAGACGGAAAACCTATTGACCTAAAATACTATAGGAGTGTGATAGGGAGTCTCCTTTACTTAACTGCGAGTCAACCTGATATACTATTCGCAGTAAGTATGTGCGTAAGGTTCCAAACCTGTGCTAAGGTGTCTCACCTAACATTAGTTAAGTGTATCCTTAGATATCTAAAGGGCACACTAAGCGTAGGTATTTGATACCCTAGATCTACCGAGTTCGAACTAATCGGCTACTCCAACTCCGACTATGCCCGTAGTAAACTCGATAGAAAGAGCACGAGTGGTTGTTGTCAACTTCTCGGCTCGAGTCTAATGAGTTGGTGCAGTAGGAAGCAACATGTGTTGCCTTATCTACCACCAAAGTCGAATACGTCGCAATGGGTGAGTGTGTAGCTCAACTTCTTTGGATGAAGCACACTCTCTAAGACTTTAACTTAAACTTCAACAATATTAAAACTCACATAGATAATATTAGCTCAATCAACTTAACCAAGAACCCTATATGTCACTCTAGGACCAAACATATAGAAGTTAAACACCACTTTATTCGAGAACACGTAGCTAACGGAACCATTCAACTCGAATATGTGGAATCCAAGTCAAACCTAGCCGATCTTTTTCCCAAGCCGCTATCCGAAGTCGAATTTAGTCTACTAAGATGAAAATTGGACGTGTGCGTAATAGAGTAGGACTTATTTTTTTATATATACTCTATTACTTACTTTTCATGTTAATGGAACTAGCTTAGGGCTTACCCTAGATATCATGTACCTATAGATTTAAGGAGTCAATACATCTCACAACACATAGGACTTATGTGTTTATGTACTTAGCCACGTAGATGGACGTGAGATGTTGGACCTTATTTGTGGTTCCAGATGTAGATTTAGTGCATCAACATGAAGCAGGGAGTATAATTACATAAATTAACCAACTCTAATCAGGACTTGTTAATTATTTCATATCAATCGAGTCAAATAGAGTTGAACATCCAAGTAGATGTGCTTATGTTTAAACTACTATTTTCAAAATTTGTTTGGAACATGCTTGGACTTAAAACTTATTTTACAACTTATGTTATCCAAAAACCCCCACACTTTTTGATTTATGGAAAAAGGGGGAGAAAAGGCCAAAGTTAAGGGATCATTTTTTTTTTTTGATAACTTAACTTAATACACATATTATGTATCTTTTAATGGCCCGAGTACTTAACTTAATGGTTAAACCTTCTTAATTGAAAAAAAGGGAGAAAGGCCAAGGTTAAGAAATAAAAAATGAGTCTTTGATTACTTAACTTTAACTTATTCTAAACACTAAGGCCAATTCTAAGTAATTTCGATTACTTAAACCCTTCTTAAGTAGCACATTGGTGCAATCGACCCAGGTCACGATTGACCGGACTCGAGTTTGACTCGGGTGATGTTTTGATGTTTGACATGAAGGTTTGACATTGATGTTTGACATTGATGTATGATATTGTTTTGGGGAGATTGTTGACACAATCGACCCAGGTCATGATTGACTGGACTCAAGTTTGACTCGAGGTAACTTTGATGGTTGACTAGGGTTGACCATGTGATTATTGGAAAGTCCAATCATGGGTCTTGGCAAGGAAAAGTCTAAGCATGGGTCTTGGCATGGAAAGTCTAACATGGGTTGGCAAGGGAAAGTCCAAGCTTGAGTCTTGGCATTTGAGAAGTCCAAGGGGTTTGATATTGGCGACGTAAAGTCCAAGTGGGAGTCTTGCCAGCATAAGTCCAATGGTTGGCGGCGTAAAGTCCAAGCGGAGTCTTGGCAGCATAAGTCCAATGTGCCTTGGCAGTGTAGACACCGTTAGCATGACATAGCCGATGGAAGAACCTGAAGGCTAACGTATGGATGAACAAGTCATGGATGACTTAGAGGGATCTGATAGGTGCGAGGCTGACGGAGGTGGCTAGAAGGCTTAGGTCTAGGCTACGGGTGGTTTAGCAAGTATGGGGGCACCATATTTGGGTTAAAACTTCATGTTTGAGGTGTGCCATTGACTGCGGAAAGTATCCCAGTAGTCGACTGCCAGAGGAGGGCAGTCGACTGTTGGCTTGAGCAGTCGACTGTTGGCTTGAGCAGTCGACTGGTGCTCAAGAATTTGGGAATAGAATGGAGTCGAGATTCGACTGCGAGGTCAGTAGTCGAGTGAAGGCTCCATCAGTCAACTGATGTGTATGATCAGTTGACTGATGATGGATCCATTGGATTTTTCCAGCGTGAATCTAGCCATTATTTCATGATAACAGTGGCATCAATCGACTAATGGTCCCGAGCAGTCGACTGATCATCGATTTCCATCCCAGGCAGTAGCTTTAAAGGGAGCTCGTGGAGGAGGAAATCAACAGCGATTTCTTGAGCTTTGTTGAGGCGATTTGCTGCTGCAAATCAGGGTCTTCAACCACGATTCAAGCGATCAAACAAGCTAGCATTCAAAAGAGTTTTGTGTAAAGTTTTCTTTGCATCTCTTGTTGTATTTCATATTGTATTTGCTTATTGTATTTAGTTTATTGTTATAAACTATTGTACGAGGTTTCTCCGCCTTCGGATTGTTCAGAGAAAGGAGTGTTTATTAGTGGTGTGTGATTGGCATTGCTAGGGCTCGTTTGAGCCCGATCCGTGGAGTAGGAACATTGAGGTTCCGAAACACGTTACATCTTTGTTTTGTGATTGTGTAGTTGTATTTGTCTTTATATTGTACTTCTATATTCTGCTGTGTACTAACAATTATGTAGAGACAAACACGAACGATTTCCATCAACGTACTAGCACGACGCTATTCATCCCCCCTCTAGCGGTCAACATTTCCTCTACAATTGGTATCAGAGCCCAGGGCTCTTCTACGGACTAACCGTCGGGAGCTAAAGACGCTAGAGGGAAGATGGATTCCCAAGACAAGCTTGGATGGGACATCAACACTCCACCACCATATGACCGAGAAGATTTTTCGATGTGGAGAGCAAGAATGGAGACATTCTTGATGATGGACATAGAGGATTGGTTCATCCTCGTAGAAGGCTTTGAACCTCCTAGGGATAAGAAGGGAGAAGTTCTAAAGTTGAAGAAATGGACCAAAGAGCAACGACTAAAATTCAAGACCGAAGCCAAGGTAACAAAACTTTTAGAAAATTTGATACCTAATGATGTTTTTTCTAGACTAGGAGATTACATGGATGCCAAGGAGCTATGGAGCAAGTTGGCAAGATTCCATGAGGAGCTCAAAGAACAAGAGTGCACATCGGCTCAATTGGAGGAGAAGACCGAAGTAGAGAGCACATCATCTTCCTCACAAGAGAGTGAGGATTCAGAAGTTGATAGAGAATCAACATCCGGATTGGGATCGGTGGAAGAAGAGAAAGAAGTAGGAGAAGCCTCCACCTCTAGTATTGAGGGGGAGGAGAGGTCATCTTCAACACCGGAGCCAACTTAAGAGGAACCATCCACCTCCGGTCGAGAAGAAGAACAAATCCAAATCACCACCGATTTAGGTAACTCAAGCATGTCAATTTTAAATAAAAATCATATAATTTGCTTTTAGTGTAGGGAATTCGGGCATTATAAGAGCAAGTGCCCAAAGAGAGTAAGGAAAGCTCCTCCGGCACCCAAAAGTCAAGAGAAGTCAAAGGATGCTGGTTCCCCAACCATCAAAAGCAAGGAGCACATTATATGCTTCAAATGTAATCAAAGAGGGCATTATAGGAGTCAATGTCCTAGGGGGAGCAAAAAGACCCAAGGAGGAGCATCACAAGTAGAGGGAGCTAAGACTAACCCTAAAGTACATTTTAGTAATGCTCATTCTAATTTAAATGGCAAAAAGCATGCTAAGAATTCTAATTCTCTTACAATTTATCATGACAAGCATGCTAGGAATAACAAATACTTTTGTTTAGGAGCAAAAAATGTTCACATTTCAAATAAGAATAAATTTGAGACTAATGTCCCTAGAAAGACCTTACCTAGGGAATCTATCAAGAAAATAGTAGATCACCTAGGTTTTAACCCCAAATAGACTAGGCATATGCCTAGGAAGAACAATGCCCAAAGATTAAATCAAAATTCTAAAATTGGGCAATTAGAGGTTGAAAATCAAGCCTTGAGATCAAAGCTTGAGAAACTTGAAAAAACCATTGCAAAAATGACAAATCAAATGCAAAGGTCAAATGGTCAAAACCTAGGGTTTAGAAGAGAAGAGTCATCCAAAGGCAAGAAAGGTTTGGGTTATTGGACTTTCCGAGCGACAAAAACCGCTTTTTGCATTGCGGAAACCTCGAAAGTCCGGCCATGGATCCGTACGAAAATATATTAAAATAAAAACATGTATGTACTAAGTAAACCTAGATCTACCTTAGATCTAGAAATTGAGAGTGTTACCCTCGATGCGACGCCCTTCGCAAATCCCGCTCGTCCAAACGCTTCGCCGGAACTCAAGAGTGTCAAGTGAACACTCCTCTATTGGTATCCACACAGACAAATGGTGGAGAAACTCAACCTAGAGTGTGCTAGCACTCATGGAAATTTCGACCAAGAAGGATTGGGAGAGCAAGAGAGGAAGAACCAAGGAAGAAGATGAAGTTACATAACTTAACTTCACAGTTTCATAACCCACTATAAGGGGGTTACATGCATGCATGTAACTCCAAGAACCAATGGCTCTTGGTCTCCCTCATGAGGTGGCACCCCATGATGTGTCCATGATGATGTGGAGCATCATCATTGGGCGACCATGCCAAGTCATCATCATGACATGGCATTTGGTCAAGTCAAACTTGACCTTTCATCTTCCCTCTCAAGTCAAGTCAAACTTGACCTCTTATCTCCCATGGTTGATCAAATCCAACCACTTGATTCAAGTCAATTTGATTTAATGAATCTCTATTCATTAATTTAAATTGACTAAATGAATCAAATCTAAATTTGACTCATTCAACACTTGAATCAACTTGAGTCTAACTCAATTAGTCTAATTTGGATTACTCATAATCCAATTTGGTTCATCACATGAACCTAATCCTCATGGTTCATCATATGAACCTAATCTCCATCTAATTGCCCTTTGTGTGTGACCCTATAGGTTCTTGTAACGTTGGCAATGTCCCTAAACCAATTTAGGAACATAAGCAATGAGCGGTATCTAGCAACACATCATTGCTACCCAAGTTACAAGAATGTTGAGCTCCAACATCACCTTTGTGACTACTAATTGTGACTCTCACAATATGTGACAATGCCCCTCTATCCTTGACATCTAGATTGACCAATTGAGGCATAGACCGTGTCATCCTCGGTACAATATATATCTTGAAATCCAAGTAGACTCACTCTAATCAAATGAGCTCAATATCTCATATTGACTTATTTGGGCATGGCCATGCACTTCGTGGTCTCACTCTATCAAGAATATCGATGTCGCCCCCATCATATAGGAGAGATAGATCCCATCTACATCACTCACATCCCTCCGCATAATTTGTTACATACCCAGTAATCGCCTTTATAGTCCACCCATTTACGGGTGACGTTTGACGAAGCCAAAGTATGCAACTCCTTATGTAGGGAACCATGGTGACTTCAGGTCTAAGGACTAATAGTCATACTATAGCCACATGAGAAAGTATATTACACCCATATAACGATCCATGATACTTTCTCATGGCGGGTCATTCAGTATACATTCTCCAATGCATACCCATGTGTTAACTTGATATCTCATATCCATGACTTGTGAGATCAAGCCATCGTGTTGACCTACATGCTAGCCTCTATGCATTAACATTGTCCCTGAATGTTAATACTTGACTAGGAATGATTAAGAGTAGTGTTCTCTATATCATCTCATTTATCGATTCAACTAATCGATTGATATAGATAAGAACCTACTACTCAAGGACGTTATTATACTTAGTTATTTGGCACCAATACAAGTAAATAAAATAACCATGCCTTTATAAATAGGAATATGATATAATAAAGTCCATACAACAATCATCACATGATTGGCTCTAGGGCTTTCACTAACAATCTCCCACTAGCACTAGTGCCAATCACCGTAGTATCTAATACCCAATGACCTAGTGTGACCATCATGCTTTTTCTATGCCAAAGCCTTGGTCAAGGGATCTGCGATGTTAGACTCTGTGGGTACTCTGCAAATCTTCACATCTCCTCTATCGATAATCTCTCGAATGAGATGGAAGCACTGATTTATTCGGCCTCTGTTGTAGAATCAACAACTGTGTCCCGCTTGGAACTCTTCCGGCTCACAGCGCCACCATTCAAGCAAAACACGAACCTTGACTACGATCTATAATCATCCCGGTCAGTTTGGAATCTGGCATCGCTATAACCCTTTACAGCTAGCTCCTCATCGCCTCCAAACATCAAGTAATATTCTTTAGTCCTTCTCAAGTACTTAAGAATATTCTTGACTGTCATCTAGTGATGTTCACCTGGATCTGACTGGTGCCTACTCGTTATGCTCAAAGCATACGAGACATCAAGACGAGTACACAGCATGACATACATGATAGATCCTATAGCAGATGCGTAAGGGATCTTATCCATGCGGTCTCTCTCTTCTCTAGAAGAGGGACTTTGAGTCTTCGAAAGACTCACACCATGTGACATCGACAGAAGTCCCTTCTTGAAATTCTGCATGGTAAATCGTAGTAATACCGTGTCAATGTATGTACTCTGACTTAGGCCAAGCAATCTCTTAGATCTATCTCTATAGATCTTGATGCCTAGAATATAGACTGCTTCACCTAAGTCCTTCATTGAGAAGCACGTCCCCAGCCAAGTCTTCACAGACTGTAGCAAAGGGATGTCATTCCCAATGAGTAGTATGTCATCCACATACAATACAAGGAAGACAACTGTATTCTCATTAATCCTCTTGTAGACATAGGGTTCATCTTCATTCTTGATGAAACCAAACTGTTTGATCGCATCATCGAATCGAAGATTCCAGCTCCGAGAAGCTTGCTTTAGCCCATAAATGGACCTTTACAGCTTGCATACTTTCCCAGTATATTGTGGATCTTCAAAACCCTCAGGTTGTGTCATGTACACATCCTCGAGTAGGTTTCCATTCAGAAACGCAGTTTTGACATCCATCTGCCAGATCTCATAATCGTGGTATGCTGCAATAGCAAGCAAGATCCGAATGGACTTAAACATCGCCACTGGAGAAAAGGTTTCATCATAGTCAATACCATGAATTTGCTTGAAACCTTTAGCCACCAATCGGCCCTTATAGGTATGCGTAAGTCCATCCATGTCAGTCTTTCTCCTAAAGACCCACTTACACCCAATGGGTTTGACCCCTTCAGGTGGATCAACCAAAGTCCATACTTGGTTGGTGTACATGGATTCCATCTCGGATCTCATGGCCTCTAGCCATTTATCAGAATCTGGGCTCATCACAGCTTCCTGATAGGAGGTAGGCTCATTCTCAATGAGCATAACGTCATCATGGTCAGACAAGAGAAATGAATATCTCTTAGGCTGACGACGTACCCTATATGACCTGTGAAGAGGTAGGTCTACATGAACAGGTGGTTGTTCCACAACTCTTTGTGTAATAATCTCATCAGCCACAACACTTTATGGTTCCTGTTCAACCTCCATCAAAGCCTCAGTGCTATGGTCCTTATCTTGAATTTCTTCAAGATCGATCGTACTCCCACTAGTTTTCTAGAAACAAAATCCCTTTCTAGAAAAACCCCAGTCTTTGCTACAAACACTTTGTGCTGACTGGGAATGTAGAAGTAATATCCCTTTGTATCCTTGGGATATTCAACAAAATAGCACCTATTGGATTTGGGTCCTAGTTTGTTTGAGACTTGACATCGAACGTAAGCCTTACAACCTCAAATCCTCATGAAAGATATCTTGGGATTTCTCCCTGTCCATATCATATATGGTGTCTTTATCACAGCCTTGGATGGTACACAGTTAAGGTAAAGGCTGCTGTGTCTAGAGCATATCCCCAAAAGGATATAGGAAGATCTGTGTGACTCATCATAGATCATACAATATCTAATAGGGTACGATTCCTCCTTTTGGATACACCATTCCACTGTGGTGTTCTAGGAGGACTGAGTTGGGATATAATCCCACACTCAGCTAGATAGTCACGAAACTCATGGCTAAGGTATTCACCACCTCGATCTGATCGAAGTATCTTAATACTCTTGCCAAGCTGGTTTTATACTTCATTCTTGAATTCTTTAAACTTTTCAAAGGATTCTGATTTATGTGTCATAAGATAAATATAACCATATCTACTGAAGTCATCAGTAAATGTAATGAAGTACCTGTAACCACCTCTAGCAGTAACATTGAAAGGGCCACATACATCACTATGTATAAGTCCTAACAAGTCTGTTGCTCTTTCGCTGTGTCCACTAAAGGGAGTCTTGGTCATCTTGCCTAAAAGGCAAGACTCACATGTCTCATATGATTCAAAATTAAATGAGTCTAGCAGCCCATCCTTATGGAGCGGAGATAAGCGACTCTCGTTTATGTGACCTAAGCGACAATGCCAGAGATAGGTTTGGTTCAACTCGTTTGACTTGAACCTTTTGGTACATATGTTATAGATAAGGCTCTCTAAGTCTAGAAAGTAGAGTTCGTTCATTAGAGGTACACTACAATAGAACATATCATTTAAATAAACTGATCAACATTTGTTCTTTATTATAAATGTAAATCTTTTCTTGTCCAAACAAGAAACTGAAATGATGTTCTTAGTTAAGGCAGACACATAATAACATTTATCTAATTTTAGTACAAGCCCAGAGGGCAGAAATAGATCATAAGTTCCTATAGCAACAGCAGCAACCCTTGTTCCATTACCTACTCGTAGGTCCACCTTGTCTTTTGTCAATGCCCTACTATTTCTCAGTGCCTGTACATTGGTACAAATGTGAGATGCACATCCGGTATCTAATATCGATGATGAAGAAATAGATAGATTGACTTCTATAACATTTATACCTGAAGTAGAAGTCTCACTTCTCTTCTTCTTAAGATCTTCCAGGTATACCTTACAGTTACGCTTCCAGTGTCCAGCTTCCTTGCATTGGAAGCAAGCCCCTTCCTTAGCCACCTCTCCTTTGGGTTTCAGTTCCTTGCCTTTGCCCTTGGCTTGGGACTTTCCCTTACCTTTAGGCTTGCCCTTGCCTTTCTTCTTTTGCACCATCAAAATGGCGTCATATTTTCCCTTCTTAAGGTTGAGCTCAGCAGTTCTCAACATGATGAGCATCTCAGGCAATAGCTTATCAATTTCATTCATGTTGTAATTCATGACAAATTGATTGTAGCTTTGTGGTAAAGACTGCAAGATTAAGTTAGTGGCCATCTCTTGGCCAAGGGGAAATCCCAATCTCTGTAGGTTTTCTACGTACCCAATCATCTTGAGTACATATGGACCTACGGGAGTCCCATCTTGCATTTTGGAACCAAACAATGCCTTAGAGACTTCATATCTCTCGTGCCTTGCTTGTCCTTGATATAGTTGAGGAAGATGTTCAACCATATCATAAGCATTCATGAACTCGTGTTGCTTCTGAAGCTCAGAGTTCATGGTCGCGAGCATAAGACATGACACATCTAATGCATCATCTTGATGCTTCTTGTAAGCATCTTTGTCAGCTCACGAGGCAGTGGTAGAAGGTGCCTCCGGAATGGACTGCTCTAGGACATACAATTTCCTTTCTTGGGTGAGAATAATTCTCAGGTTCCTGTACCAGTCCAGAAAATTTGCTCCATTGAGCTTGTCCTTCTCAAGGACAGAATGCAGAGAGAGTGTGTTCGTGTTTGTCGACATAGTAATCTACAACATACAATGCAGAGAATTAATATCATATTCCTTTTATCATTTAATTAGGCCTTTAATCAAATGATGCTCCCATTGAATTATAGGAATTTTGTAGAATCGAGTTATGGATGTGGTCAAACCACATTACTAGATTCATACAAACTAGCTATAATTCCTGCGGGACAAGATCCACATCACACTAAGCCTTGAGTTAGCTTTGGCTAAATCGCCCAAGATTTAGTACGATCGGTGGGTAACACATTACCGATTACATCTCTATGCAACTCTTGTTTATAGAATCAAGACCCACATTTACAAAAGACCTTGAGTTGGCTTTGGCTAAATCACCCAAGATTTAGTGTAAATGCGATCTTATCCTATCTTTCCAACGGTTGGAATATGCCTATAGTTCTACTCGATCCAATTGAGTTAACTAGTTTTACTCAATCTAATTGAGTTTACTCTAACCCAAGCCGTGATAAGCGGGACCAAGATTGTCCCTCCGCACCCTACCAAGATAATATGCATTGCTCTGCTTTGGCAAATTCAACAACTACAAATGATCGAGGTAGTGATGGGTATCAAGGACTTGGTAGGCATTTACGAGTTGATTCGATTAAGATCTAATCTAATCGTAATGTGTATCATATACACATTAAGGCCTTTATTATCCTATATTAGCATGCATCACATACATACAAGCATTATTCTAGCATGCATCATATACATACAAGAAAAATATCCTAGCATGCATCATATACATACAAGCATTATTCTACTAGAATGCATCACATACATACAAGCAAAATCAAATATATATATATATATATATATATATATATAATTAACTGTGATGTGGTCATGGCCCTACTACGATCTTCTCAAGCCAATGAGAAGATCAGACGGTCAACCTAGGGCTAGCGGCTTCTCCAAGCGCTTCCTTTGACCGCCATGTGTCGTCGGCACCCTTCTCGTAACTTCGTCTACAAGTGGACTTTCCACCGCTCCATTTTGTACATTAAAAATATGAAACTCGAGTTACATTCGAGTCTAAAACTATTTACAACTAGAATTTCAAAAGAAGAGGCACGACGCGTAGGTCACATACACTATACAACATGCACAACCACAAAAACGGCACGCTGGCCGTATTATGAATTACAATACATTAACGTCTAATAAAATTGGGGTTCTTAGGGCATGACAATCACAGAATTATACATAATTCTAAATTATATATTTTTACAGAAAATTTCTATAATTTTTCCTTTGTTTTTTCAATTTTATGAGTCACCTCTCCGTAACGGTCCCGCTAAGCGGTTTCCGGGCGCGATCGCAGGACAAGGCCCCTTTCGGGGATAGGGGCAGCGCCCCTACTCGCAAAATAAACTTTGTGAACATCCCTACTATGATCTTACAGTGACTTAATTCACTGTCCCAAAAACCTAAAGCGAGAACTCGCCGTTTCGGAGAGTTTTTCTCGATGGTTGAAGCCTACAAGTGTCCCAACACTCGTTGCTTCGACTCTTCGAGAAAAATACCCAAATTTTTTATAAAAATAGGAAATTTACATAAACATAAAAATCTATAATTTTTATATCTAATACAAAAACTACAAAAACGAAACACATACATGCTTCGCACGTGGCTCTGATACCACTATTGGACTTTCTGAGCCGCAAAAACCGCTTTTTGCGTTGCAGAAACCTCGAAAGTCTAGCCACGGATCCGTGCGAAGATATATTAAAATAAAAACATGTATGTGCTAAGTAAACTTAGATCTACCTTAGATCTAGAAGTTGAGAGTGTTACTCTCGATGCGATGCCCTTCACAAATCTCGCTCGTCCAAACGCTTCGCCGGAACTCAAGAGTGTCAAGTGAACACTCCTCTATTGGTATCCACACAGAAAAATGGTGGAGAAACTCAACCTAGAGTGTGCTAGCACTCATGGAAATTTTGGCCAAGAAGGATTGGGAGAGCAAGAGAGGAAGAACCAATGAAGAAGATGAAGTTACACAACTTAACTTCACACTTTCATAACCCACTATAAGGGGGGTTACATGCATGCATGTAACTCCAAGAACCAATGGCTCTTGGTCTCCCTCATGAGGTGGCACCCTATGATGTGTCCATGATGATGTGGATCATCATCATTGGTCGACCATGCCAAGTCATCATCATGACATGGCATTTGGTCAAGTCAAACTTGACCCTTTATCTTCCCTCTCAAGTCAAGTCAAACTTAACCTCTTATCTCCCATGGTTGATCAAATCCAACCACTTTATTCAAGTCAATTTGATTTAATGAATCTTTATTCATTAATTTAAATTTACTAAATGAATCAAATCTAAATTTGACTCATTCAACACTTGAATCAACTTGAGTCTAACTCAATTAGTCTAATTTGGATTACTCATAATCCAATTTGGTTCATCACATGAACCTAATCCTCATGGTTCATCATATAAACCTAATCTCCATCTAATTGCCCTTTGTGTGTGACCCTATAGGTTCTTGTAACGTTGGCAATGTCCCTAAACTAATTTAGGAACATAAACAATGAACGGTATCTAGCAACACATCATTGCTACCCAAGTTACAAGAATGTTGAGCTCCAACATCACTTTTGTAACTACTAATTGTGACTCTCACAATATGTGACAATGTCCCTCTATCCTTGACATCTAGATTGACCAATTCAGGCATAGACCGTGTCATCCTTGATACAATCTATATCTTGAACTCCAAGTAGACTCACTCTAATCAAATGAGCTCAATATCTCATATTGACTTATTTGGGCATGGTCATGCACTTCGTGGTCTCACTCTATCAAGAAAATCGATGTCACCCCCGTTATATAGGAGGGATAAATCCCATCTACATCACTCACATCCCTCTGCATAATTTGTTACATACCCAGTAATCGCCTTTATAGTCCACCCATTTACGGGTGACGTTTAACGAAGTTAAAGTATGCAACTCCTTATGTAGGGAACCATGGTGACTTCAGGTCTAAGGACTAATAGTCATACTAATAGCCACATGAGAAAGTATATGACACTCATATAACGATCCATGATACTTTCTCATGGCGGGTCATTCAATATACATTCTCCAATGCATACCCATCTGTCAACTTGATATCTCATATCCATGACTTGTGAGATCAAGCCATCGTGTTGACCTACATGCTAGTCTCTATGCATTAATATTGTCCCTGAATGTTAATACTTGACTAGGAATGATTAAGAGTAGTGTTCTCTATATCATCTCATTTATCGATTCAACCAATCGATTGATATAGATAAGAACCTATTACTCAAGGACGTTATTATACTTAGTTATTTGACACCAATACAAGTAAATATAATAACCATGCCTTTATAAATAGGAATATGATACAATAAAGTCCATACAACAATCATCACATGATTGTCTCTAGGGCTTTCACTAACATGGGTCATAAACCTAAGCCCAAGGAGGCCTACCATAGTGTTCCATTCGATTATGGAACACAACCTAGGTCTAGGAAGGCCATGGTTACTAGGGAAGTTATTCCTAAGGTTAACTAAGGCAAGTGTCTAGTGGCCAAGGTTTCTATGAAACCAAGGAAGACCACTAAGAAGGTTACTAGGGAGGCAATCCCTAAGGTTAACCTAGTCAAGACTAAAATGACCAAGGCTAACAAGCCTAGAAAGGTCATTAGAAAGGTATCTTGGGAGGTTATCCCTAAGGAATACCTAATTAACCCTAGGATCTCAAATAGGTTTTGGGTTCCCAAGAGCGTGATCTATTCACGCTAGATGAGTTTAGGTGTGTCAACTTTAAATGGATGGGTAGTTAACCTAACCATGGTAAAGGTGGCACCTTAGGTGATTTTCAAGGTTATGTGATACCTTGGAAATAAGTTTGAATTTTAATCCTAAAGGATTTTAGGATGTGCCAATAAGCCTTGAGAATTGTAAAAATTTGATCAAACTTGGCACATGTAGAATTAGAGGTATTGGTGTGCAATTTGGGTTTTGGCACACTTTGGTAATTAGTGTACCAAGAAAATTATCTTAAGGCTTAGAAATTACATTTAAGATTGATACTCAAGTACTACACATCTTGATGTCTCATACTTACCATGCTTCATGTGTTTTATCATATGTTTGCATGGAAGGAATATTTATGGTGTATTGCATCTCACAAAATAGATCATTCACCTTGATTGTGTATTTCAACACTTAGAAAGGGTGAGATGCTAGGATTTGAAACTATTGGATGTTAATGCTTGTGAAAATGAAATAAAATACCAAAATACATTAACAAATACATGAATATAGACATAACACTAATATATTCGATATACATGAATAAACATGGTAAAATGAAACAAATTGAGTGAAGAAATCAAAATTTACTTTATTTCAGAACTGAAAATAAGATATCAGTCGACTGATAACACTGTAGTACGACACCACGAGCCCAGCAGTCAAGTGCTGCTTCCAGGACTCGACTGATTTATACATCAATCGACTGGACATCTTAATCAGTCGATGGTATCGCTCATCGAGGCGTAAGAGCCAATGAGTGGCTCGCCCAAGCAGCCGAGCCGGTCACATCATCGACCGACGACGACTACTATCAGTCGACTGATGTTACTGTAGATCATCACATAATGTTCGGTAGTCGAGTGCCGAGCTGGAGCAGTCGACTGCCAGTTCGGTGAACCGTTTACTAACCCGCTATCAGTCGACTAATGTCACATATCAGTCGACTAATGTCACAATTTTATAATGTCGAACCACTAGGGTTCGGCATCTTCATGCCTTCTTCACACGATTTTTCTTCTCCGATCGCCTCCAAACCTCTCCGACTAGCCTTCCCGCGTCCACGCCGGTGACTAAAAGCCCTAGGTTTGGAAGCCATCTCTCCCATTCATGTTTTTGATCTCTCTATAGCTAAAATGGCATCTCACAACCTTTATTCTTCCTCCGGCGCTAGGGTTCCGACGAGATTCTCTTCCGGCGTTCTCTCCTGCAAATAGGTTGTCCAGTTAGGCCCTCACGACCATCAGTCTAGTAATGGCACCAAAGTATATCTCTATACCCTTTAAACCCTTTTTTTTTTACACCACATTTTGATCTAATCATGGTATTTGTGTCATTACATTGCATTGCATTACATTCATCATATAATTATGTAGAAGACAACGTAGGAATGACTCAAGTGAGGGTGGATCGTGTTTGTACCAACCGATGGGGTTAGGTACATCGATGATTGATTTTTTAGATACTACTGTGGCGATGTTATTGAGATCTTGCTGCATTATCAGATGATGAAGATCGCCCTGTGCAATCATGCTATTAATGATGATCTCCTCAAGAAATTTTACCAAAACTTAAGGAAGGTAGACGATGGCCCTACCTACACCACTCGCGTTGCAAAACGTGACCTGGAGTTCACTCCTGTGATCTTGCAGGAGTTCCTGGAGTGTAAGGCATCGGATGATGCCTTCATCTTTTATCCTACCTTTGATGCACCTCTTCCTGCTCCTTTTGACCACATTTCATTAGATTCCATGCATGAGCACTTATTCCGCCATCCTCGCCCACCAGCTCAGAACCTCTTCCCCATCAGTGTATTATTTGCACCTGACAATGTTCTTTACAAAGTCATTGTTGGGTGCTTTCTTCCGATTGTGACTAGGGGTCTGGCCAAGATTCGGCCTCCCCATCTCTTTCTCATGTATGTCATGCACCATAGGTTAGACGTGAACATTGCATTGAACATGTTTCATTGCATTGTCCATTTCATATCACCTATACAAGGGAAAGTTCATATGCCTTTTGAACATATTATCACTGCATGGTTAGAGTCCATCGACATAGAGCACTATCCGGCGATACGATCGCATCTCGGTGTAACTTCACATTACCGGCCATGGATCGAGATGGATGAGATGTAGTTGGTACTACCACCCTCATGGCACATGGGGAGCCACCTCTAGTGCCTGGAGAGCTTGTAGAACAGTATGAGGGGCCCAATGCTGCTGACGAGGATGACCATATGCCAGCAGATGCACCAGTAGCAGGTCTTTCAGATTGTGTTGCACAGTTGGAGGTCAGATTCAAGGACTACCAGCAGACAGTTGACTCACGCCTGGCGGAGATCATATCAGGGCAGTCCTCCATGGGTGAGCACTCAGTCGGATGGAGAAGCGCCAGGTTGATATATACGAGATGATGCGGACCTGGACGCTGAGCCAGAAGCCTCCACCGCCTCCACCATCTGCAGGAGATTATAGCTAGAGGTTGATTAGGGGTCTTGTTTTTTTTTTGGTTTCTTAGTGAGTTTGAGAGTTTCAAACTTCTATTTTTCTTATAAAAACTAAAGTTATATTTGAATGAAATATTTTGTTTATCAAAAATCATGTGTTTTTGTCTGATTATGTGTGTGTTAATGTGTTTATATATTTAAATTTGTCATGTCATGACATCAAATTCTATTTTATCATATGACATATCATGATATTATTTAGAATTATTTTCTATGTCATATTTAGAGCTTATTCATATGTCATGACATCATGATCATTGGTTATGCTTATTTATGATTATCATTTATGCCATGATCATTCATGCATTAATTAAAATTGAGTTAAGGATTATGACATGATTTGAAGTCCCATCTATAAGGGAGTCAAATAGAGTTGCCTAGAAAATGCATGAGGCTATAATAACCCTAATCCCACATCTCACAATTACTTTGACGTGTGTGTGCTTAATACATCTTAGATACATGTGAGATGTTAGGAAAATAAGTTAAGTTCAAGGTGCATAGATCTCACCCATTGTATTGGTTATAAGTATTATACATATAAAATTTCATGATTTTTCAAGCTATGTATAATTACTTATGATTTTTCAAAATCTGATTCTGATAATCAAAACTGAATTTTGATTATCAATTATTCTCTATTTTGCATCGATGGGGCGTAGGCGCTAGCCGCGCAATCGCTGCACGGCGCCTGACAGCAGTAATCGCCTGATGAAAATCACCGCGAAAAATCGCCTAGCAAAACCACCTGGCGTAATCGCCGACGCAGCTTATCACGATCGCTTCTTAGTGCCAGTCGATTGATGAGCACTTCAGTCGACTAATTTCTGAAGGACTCGACTGATTGACTGATTTCATGAAAAATAAGATTGTTTAGCCCGTTTTAGCTACGGTAAAGTACCCTAACCAATCCTAACCCTAGGATATACTTTGGGAAGCATTATAAAGGGTGAAAATCCATTGGATATGGATTATAAGAGTTGCTTAGGGTTTGTATCAAATTTAAGGATGAGAAAGTTCTATTTTGAACTTTGAACCTTATTTTTGATGGTTTAGTGTTCCTATTGGCTTAGGGACTTCCCAAGGACATTGTTGGTGCAATGGTCAAGGGAGAGCAAGCCTTTAGGGGGAGGTATCCATCAAGAGATGATGGATGATATTTTTCCTCATGAGGGGGAAAATGGAATTTTGAGATACCCAATTTGGGAATTGGGAGAGTGTATAGGATTGTCTATCTTGAGTGATATGAGACTTATCACTAGGAAGATGGTAGGCATCCTAGCTATTTTTGGACCAAGGGGAAGATTGTAAGATCTCATTGGGACATGAGACATTGACCTCCTTGGAGAGAAAACCTTTTTCATGTTAGTCAAAAAATGGGGAAGATGTTTTGGGGGAGAATGTTATGGAGAGTGTTATCAATTGTCAATTCGGAGAATTGGAGAAAATGTTTGGGATTACCAATTTGGGATAATTGGTAAAATGATTTGAGTTAGTGTTCTAACTCAAAGGTATGTGCTTTTGTCAAACAACAAAAAGGGGGAGATTGTTGGTGTAATCGGCCTAGGTCATGATTGACCAGACTCGAGTTTGACTCGAGCGACGTTTTGATGTTTGACATGAAGGTTTGACATTGATGTCTGATATTGTTTTGGGGAGATTGTTGGCACAATCGACCCGGGTCATGATTGACCGGACTCGAGTTTGACTCGAGGTGACTTTGATGGTTGACTAGGGTTGACCATATGATTATTGGAAAGTCCAAGCATGGGTCTTGGCAAGGAAAAGTCCAAGCATGTGTCTTGGCATGGAAAGTCCAACATGGGTTGGCAAGGGAAAGTCCAAGCTTGAGTCTTGGCATTTGAGAAGTCCAAGGGGTTTGATATTGGCGGCGTAAAATCCAAGCGGGAGTCTTTGCAGCATAAGTCTAATGGTTAGCGGCGTAAAGTTCAAGCGAAGTCTTGGCAGCATAAGTCCAATGTGCCTTGGCGATGTAGACACCGTTAGCATGACATAGCCAATGGAAGCACCTGAAGGCTAGCGTATAGATGAACAAGTCATGGATGACTTGGAGGGATCTGATAGGCACGAGGCTGATGGAGGTGGCTAGAAGGCTTAGATCTAGGCTATGGGTGGTCTAGCAAGTATGGGGGCACCATATTTGGGTTAAAACCTCATGTTTGAGGTGTGCCAGTCGACTGGTGTCAGTCAACTAGGGTTTAACTATGGGAAGTGTCCCAGCAGTCGACTGATCGTGTGATCAGTCGATTGGTGCCTGAGAATTCGGGCATAGAATGGAGTCGAGACTCGACTGCGGGGTCAGCAGTCGAGTGAAGGATCCATCAGTCGACTGATGAGTATGATTAGTCGATTGATGATGGATCCATTGGATTTTTCCAGTGTGGATCTAGCCATTGTCTCGCGACAACAATGACATCAGTCGACTGATGGTCCTGAGCAGTCGACTGATCGGCGATTTCCAGCCCAGGTAGCATCTTTAAAGGGAGCTCATGGAGGAAGAAATCAACAGAGATTTCTTGAGCTTTGTTGAGGAGATTTGCTGCTGCAAATCAGTGCCTTCAACCACGATTCAAGCGATCAAACAAGCTAGCATTCAAAAGAGTTTTGTGTAAAGTTTTCTTTGCATTTCTTATTGTATTTCTTATTGTATTTGCTTGTTATATTTAGTTTATTATTGTAAACTATTGTACGAGGTTTCTCTGCCTCCGGATTGTTCCGAAAAGGAGTGTTTATTAGTGGTGTGTGATTGGCATCGCTAGGGCTCATTTGAGCCCGATCCGTGGAGTAGGAACCTTGAGGTTCCGAACCACGTTACATCTTTGTCTTGTGATTGTGTATTCATATTTGTCTTTATATTGTACTTCTATATTCTGCTGCGTACTAATGATTGTGTAGAGACAAACACGAATGATTTCCATCAACGTACTAGCACGATGCTATTCACCCCTCCTCTAGCGGTCAACATTTCCTCTATATAACAAACATCAAGGGGGATTATTAAAACCCTTTTTCAAGTACTCACCCTCGGTCAAGGGGGAGGTTACCTCAAGGGGAGGACTTGAAAAAGATTTTTTCATACTCCTACTTAACTTGTTAAGCTAAGTATACTCATTCTTGTTTTATGCTAGTCATTCACTTAATGCACTTCAATTATTTCCTTAACTTTGTGTTGGTTTGCCATAGATCAAAAAGGGGGAGATTGTTGGTGCAGTAGGCACTTGAATCGAACCTGAGTTTTGATCATAGCAAATACACAAAGTTAAGTTCATTTTGTTATCTCACGAGCTGAACCAAGTGTGCAGGAATGTAAGCTAAGCTGAAGGTCAGTGACACTCGGAGGAAACTATTGTGGTCAGGCGACACCGGGAGGACTTCGAAGGGAACCGAAGAACTCAGGTGAAGACCAGAAGTGAAGCTTCAAAGGTAAAAGGTTGAGGTAAGCTCGTGTGAGTGAGCGTAAGTAAGGTCGTGTCCTCCGTACGGGGATGCCCTTAGGCGATGATCCGACTAAGACATCCCATGGAAGGTCTATGTCGAGAACGAACAATAAGTGGCTGTCAAACTCACATATATATGTTTCATTTTTGAGCTAACTTTCAATGCAACAAAAAATCCTGAGGATCAGTCAACTGATAGCTTCCTTCAATCGACTGATGTTGGCATCAGTCGATTGATGGTGCTAAACAGTCGACTGATGGTCAAGGATCAGTCTCGAGAAGAGTCAAAGCTTATCACCATTGCTCAAGGGCTAGGTGGCATCACCTCATGAAACTTCATATCAACGATTAGGGTTTCTCAAGGCTATAAAAAAGGGGTTCTCCACACCATTTTCATCATCAAAAAGCTCTCCAAAAGCCTCTGCAATGTCGCGACTCTCCGACGACTCTACAACAACGAAGTTCTAATACTCCGACATTCGAAGCTTGAGTTCTTATTCTTCTTTCGTCGATTTTAAATACTTGTATTAGTCTTTTTGTCTCAGAGGTTTTTATCGTAAGGAGGAGAGGGGGAGTGTCCCTCTACCTCGAATTTTTGCTTTTTCTTGTACTAGTTTACTCCTACCTCCAACAAGGAGGAATATTTTAGTGATTTGCCCTCCGTACATAGTCTAGGACTGTTAGGGCCTTGGATTAGAAGCCGAAGGTTGTGAACCAAGTAAAAACAAAAGTGTTCTATTTATTTTCCGCTACGCACTCTTTTCTTAATCGAACGAATTCGAAAAATTGTCTTGCGCTATTCACCCCCCCCCCCCTCCTCTAGCGCTCAAATCGATCCAACAGCTCGGACTTAAAGTGGTGGTCGGGGTCGATCTCTGGCTCATGCACCTGCTCCGGCTCAGGCTAGGGCTAGGACTGAGGACCATCTGTCTTCCATGCAAGGATATTATGTCACGCCCCGAGAGTATACCGAGCCAAAAAATAAACGGACATCACCTCCCCTGTACATGGCAACATATCCTATTAATACAAGGCCCTTGGGCCCACAATAACAATAATAAACATAACTAAATCAAAACATAGCAGAACTAACACAACTACAATACAACCACAAACCATGCATACCGGTATGACTAACACCAGACTAAGAAAATGCCATAACAAAACCAGAAAGAATGGTACAACAAGAACAGTGTCCAACACTACAAATCATCACATAAAACCAACGACATATCGAAACACCAATGATAAATCCAAAAGCTCGGACCCTTGGAGTTGAGATGAGACGATGTCAACCGGCGATGCTCCAAGCCGTCATGAAGACTTCTACCTGCTACCTGGGTGACAGAAAAACCCAGGGTCCGTGGTAGTGAGTATAACTCAACGGTAATATGAAAGAACATGTATATGTACCAAACATCACAATCTATACATATATATATATATATATATATATATATATATATATATATATATATGGTAATATGCAAATCGCCATAAGACACGACAATGCAACATTCATGGTCATGCATGTGCACCCCTACTCGCTACCATGACCCCAGTGTGGCCTAGGTGGCACGACATAACTGTCCCAACTCAACACCAACCACTGTTCTAGAGTGGCCGAGTGGGCAGTATGAATGAGTAGCATATGAGCGTAAAGAGCTCGCTACACAACGGGGGTCCCTGCTACTAGCCACTCCGACTGACACTACCTATGAGTGGTCGAGTGTCACGCACCCAGGACAACTGCACGCAACTCCAACTACCACCGTCTATAGTGGTAGAGTGCAACACAACAAATGCTCTGCCCTCACACCGGTTACTCCTCCATGAGTTGTAACGCCCGTAAAATTTCTAGCAATTTTACAAGAATTTTTGGCATGATTATAATGGGCTTTATGTGGGCTCTTTCAAAAAAATAAAAGAAATAGAGCCAAAAAGAATGCATGGCCTAGGAATTGGACCCCAAACCTCTAGTAGATAGCTAAGCCCTAAAGATGCATCCAATAACCAGAAGCCCAGCAGGGTTGTGCTATTAGAGGAATATGAGAAATGATAGTTAAGGGTAAGGGAGGCTAAGGGACACTTCAAGAGAATAAATAGGGAATGAGGAGACAAGAGAAAAGTCATTTCTCATTCTCCACTTCTCCTCTCCTTCTCTTTTACTTCCTCACCGAAATCTACTCCCCTTCCCTTCCATTTTTCCGAGAGCTAGACAAGCAAGAAGAAGGTTCTAGGTTGACATCCCTTAGGGTATCTTCCAACTAATAGCAAATCGAAGGATGTAAGTATCCCCTCACCTGCATAGAAGTAGTTTTTCGATTGATGTTATTATGTCAAACTCTTCATGAACCATTCGGCCAAGACCCTTACTTGAGTTTTCAATAAGGATCCATGTCATACCTTGTATGAATATGATGATGATAGGATGCTAGATAGGTTAGGTTAAGTGTTTGACCTTAAAAACCCCAAGAAACTTTCGGCCAAGACCATTACTTGTGCTCTCCATGATGATCCATGCTATACCTTGTATTAATATGAAGATGATAGGTTTCTAGATGGGTTTGGTTAAGTGGTTGATCCTCAAACCCTTCTAAGACTCTCGGCCAAGTCCCTTTGGACCCCTAATGGTTTTTTCTATGCTATGTTTTAGATGAGTTTATGCTATGTTTTGATGTTAGATGAAGATAACATGTTCTATGCTAGGTTTTAAATGAGTTCATGCCATGTTGATGGTAGAAGAAGATAACATGTTCTATGCCATGCTATAGACGAGTTCATGCTATGTTTTGATGGTAGATGAAGATAACATGTTGTTGGCTAACCTAGAGTTAAGCGGTTGATCCTTTAAGTCCTTTGAACCATTCGGCCAAGACCCCTAATGTGTTTTTCTATGCCATGTTTTAGATGAGTTCATGATAACTTTTGATGTTAGATGAAGATAACATGTTCTATACTAGGTTTTAAATGAGTTCATGCCATGTTGATGGTAGAAGAAGATAACATGTTCTATGTCATGCTATAGATGAGTTTATGCTATGTTTTGATGGTAGATGAAGATAACATGTTGTTGGCTAACCTAGATTTAAGTGGTTGGCCCTTTAAGTCCTTTGAACCATTCGGCCAAGACCCATTTAGGTCTACCATGCTATGATCTATAAATTATCATGTTACGTTTTGAATGTAGGTATAAGTAACATGTGAAAGCTAAGCTAGATTTAAGAAATGGATCTTAGGATTTCTTGAAACTCTCGGCCAAGGCTTATCTAAAATCCTAAGTGTCCTCCCATGCCATGTTTTATATGGGAAAGGATTAACATGTGGTTAGTTAAATCATATATAAGTTGTTTAGGTTTAAAATTTTGGTAGAGCTCCATGAAGTTTAGGTCACTCCATGTATATTTGTTCATGATGTTTATGCCTTATGTCATGCCCTATATGTGTGTGATGTTAACATGATGCTAAGGGGTCCTTACTCAAGTGGTTTAGCATGATTGGTTATGTCACTACCATATGTCTATGTCAATAGTAGGGATGCATGATAAATTTCTGCTCATTACCTTGTAATTGTATGAATGTATGATATTTTATAAAGAAGGAACATGATATGCATGAAAAGAAATATGATATGTTATGAAGAAGCAATATGTTATGAAAAGCAATATGATATGTTATGAAGAAAAAATATGTTATGATATATGATATGTTATGAAGAAGAAATATGTTATGAAAAGCAATACGATATGTTATGAAGAAGAAATTGTAGGGATCTCGTATGCAAAATAGCATATGCGCAACGGAAAAATAGGATCCCTTCCAAGTGATCCTTGCGAAAGAAAACCTCATACAAAAATAAATTTCTCAAAACCTATCTTATAGGAGAATATTACCTTTGTTGCATGCCCTTTGTAATCCCGCTTCTCCTTGGGTTTGTTGGATCTTTTAGCACGTTCAAATGTCCGTGCCTCTATATGTATCCACACGAGCAAGCTCTTGTCTCACAAAAGAAACTAGAAGAGCTCTCCTTTACTTCTTGCTAGAGAAGTCCCTAAAGGAGAAGAAAGTAGGGAAAAAGAGAAAGGAAGAAGAAGACTACTCTTCTCGCTACACTCACAAAAGCCACACAACCAAATGCTCTCACCACCAAGCTCTCTCCAAGCCTCAAGCTTCAACCATTTGGCCGGCCACCCCATGGGGTGTTTTATAGGATTGAAAAACCTTTCACCTCCTAACACATTTACACTCCTTGTTTGGCCGGCCACATATGGGGGAAATCCAAAGGTCAAAACCCTTTGTCTCCTTCCACCTCATCAAGCTTAGGTGACATGCTTATATGGCATGCTTAGGTGGCATGCTTATGTGGCATTCATGCATGTTGAATTAATCTTATTAATCCAATAAGCTTATGTTGTCATATTGAATTAATCTCATTAAATCAATAAGGTAACATATTGAATTAATCTTATTAAATCAATTAAGCTTAGCATATTGAATTAATCTCATTAAATCAATAAGTTAAAATTCTCATTAAGCTTAAAGTCCAAAAACCATTTTGTACTTAAGTTCATTCCCAAATTGTTCTAGTCAAACTAGAATGCACTAATTCTTCTAATCATCATGCTCTTTGTGTGTGACCCTATAGGCTCTCATAATGTTGGCAGTGGATCTAAGCTCTTTTAGATACACAAGCAATGAGCGGCATCTAGCAATACATCATTGCTACCCAAGTTACGAAATAAGTCAAGATCCGACTAACCTTTCCGTGACTACTATAATGTATGACCGTGTCCTTCTATCCTTGATATCAGATTGACTAATGAGGCATAGACCGTGTCATCCTCGATCACTCTATGTGTTTCTTGATCTCTGAGTAAACTAACTCAAACAAATGAGCTCAATATCTCATATTGACTCATTCGAGCATGGCCATGCATTTTAGTAGTTCTACTCAATCAAGGGGCCCACAGATATCACTCCCGTCATATGGGAGGGATAGATCTCATCTACATCACTCACATCCCTCCGCATAATTTGTTATATACCCAGTAATCGCCTTTATGGTCCACCCTGTTACGGGTGACGTTTGACGATATCAAAGTACATAACTCCTTATGTAGGGAATCGTAGTGACTTCAGGTCTGAGGACTATTCATACCAATAGTCACATGAGAAAGTTTATGACACTCATATGATGATCCATGAAACTTTCTCATGGTGGGTCAGTTCAGTATATATTCTCTAATATATACCCATGTGTCAACTTGATATCATATATCCATGACTTGTGAGATCAAGTCATCAATTAACCTACATGCTAGTCTTTATGTATTAATATTGCCCTTGCATATTAATACTTGACTAGGAACATTTAGGAAAGTGTTCTCTACAGCCTCTCATAATCAATTCTGTCAATTGATATGCTGTAGATAAGAACCTACTTTTCTAGGGCATTATTATATTTAATTTAGCTGGCACAAGCAAGATGTAAATATAATAACCAATCCTTTACCTTTGTAGAATATGATACAAAATGTTCCCTATTCAACCAACATATGATTGGTTCTAGGGCTATAACTAACAATCTCCCACTAGCACTAGTACCAATCACTATAATATCTAATACCTAGTGACCTAGTGTGACCATCATGCTTCCTCTGTGCCAAAGCCTTGGTCAATGGATCTGCGATGTTAGCTTCTGTCGGTACTCTGCATATCCTCACATCTCCTCTATCGATGATCTCTCGAATGAGATGGAAGCGCCGTAGTATGTGTTTGGTCCGGTGATGTGATCGAGGTTCCTTAGCCTGTGCAATAGCCCCATTGTTGTCACAATAGAGGTCTATTGGATCTGCAATGCTAGGAACTACCCCAAGTTCACTGATAAACTTGCGGAGCCAAACAGCCTCCTTTCTTTGCATCGACGCAAAGCAATATACTTAAGCTTCTGTTGTAGAATCAAGCTGTGTCTGCTTGAACTCTTCTAGCTTACGGCTCCACCATTCGGGCAAAACACGTCGATTGCGATCTATAGTCATCCTTGTCATTTGGAAGCTTACATCATGTAACCCTTCTGATTAGGTCCTCATTGCCTCCAAATATCAGGAAATATTCTTTCGTTCTTCGTAAGTATTTAAGAATATTTTTGACTGTTATCCAGTGACTTTCACCTGGATCCGACTGGTATCTACTCGTCATGCTCAAAGCATACGAGACATCAGGACGAGTACAAAGCATGGCGTACATGATAGACCCTATGGCAGATGCATAAGGGATCTTATCCATGCGATCTCTCTCCTCCTTAGAAGAGGGACATTGAGTCTTCGAAAGACTCACACCATGTGATAAAGGTAGAAATCCTTTCTTGGAATTTTGCATAGCAAAACGATCTAGCACTTTATCAATGTATGTACTCTGACTTAGGCCAAGTAATCTCTTAGATCTTTCTCTATAGATCTTGATGCCTAAAATATAGGCAGCTTCACCTAAGTCTTTCATCGAGAAACAATTCCCTAACCACATCTTCACAGATTAGAGTGAGGGAATATCATTTCCGATGAGAAGTATGTCATCTACATACAAGATAAGAAATACAACTGTGCTCCCACTATTTCTCTTGTAGACACAAGGTTCATCTTCATTCTTGATGAAACCAAACTCCTTGATTGCATTATCGAATCGAAGATTCCAGCTTCGAGAGGCTTGCTTTAGTCCATAAATGGACCTTTGCAGTTTGCATACCTTTCCAGGATGCTTTGGATCTTCAAAACCCTTAGGTTGTGTCATGTACACATCCTCGAGTAGCTTTCCATTCAGAAAAGCGGTTTTGACATTCATCTGCCAGATCTCATAATCGTGGTAGGCTGCAATAGCAAGTATGATCCAATGGATTTAAGCATCGCAACTGGTGAAAAGGTTTCATCATAGTCAATACTATGAATTTGTTTAAATCCTTTAGCCACCAATCTACCTTTATAGGTATGCTTATTACCATCCATGTCAGTCTTTACTTTAAAGACCCACTTGCACCCAATAGGTTTTACCCCTTCAGGTGGATCAACCAAGGTTCATACTTGGTTAGTGTACATGGATTCCATTTCGGATCTCATGGCCTCTAGCCATTTCTCGGAATCTGAGCTAATCATAGCTTCTTGATAGGATGTAGGCTCGTCAAGATCGACAAGCAATACTTCACCATTGTCAATCAAGAGAAAAGAATATCTCTCGGGTTGACGACGGATCCTATCAGATCTACGACGAGGTTGGTCTACTTGAACAGGTGTTTGCTCCACAACTCTTTGGGCAACAATTTCCTCATCCACAATACTTTGTGGTGCCTGTTCATAACGTATATAAAAGATATTTTGGGACTCTTCCCAGTCCATAACGTATATGGTGTCTTTTCTCTAATAGAGTACGATTTCTCCTCTCAGATACACCATTCTATTGTGGTGTTCCAGGTGGAGTGAGTTGGGATATTATCCCACACTCAGCCAGGTGATCACGAAACTCTTGACTAAGGTATTCACCACCTCGATCTGATCGAAGTAGCTTAATATGCTTACCAAGTTGGTTTTGTACTTCATTCTTGAATTCTTTGAACTTTTCAAAGGATTCTGACTTATGTCTCATCAAATATAAGTAGCCAAATCTACTCATATCATCAGTGAAAGTAATAAAGTACTTATAGTCTCCTCTGGCTTTGACATTGAAAGGGCCACATATATCAGTATGTATGAGTTCTAACAAGTCTGTCGCTCTCTCGCCATGTCCACTAAATGGAGTTTTAGTCATCTTTCCTAAAAGACAAGATTCGCATACCTCATATGATTCAAAATCAAATGAGTCCAATAATCCATCTTTATGGAGTTAGGATATGTGTTTTTCATTTATGTGACCTAGGCGACAGTGCCAGAGATATGTTTGGTTCAAATCATTCGATTTGAACCGTTTGGTATTTACGTTATAAATTGGGTTTTCTAAATCTAGAACATAGAGACCATTCATAAGTGGTGCATTACAATAGAACATTTCATTTAAATAAATGGAACAACATTTGTCCTTTATTATAAAAGAAAAGTTTTTCTTGTCTAAACAAGATACAGAAATTATGTTCTTCGTTAATGCAGGTACATAAAAGCACTCCTCTAGTTCTAAGATAAGCCCAGTGGGCAAAGACAAAGAATATGTTCCTACAGCTACAGCAACAACTTTTGCGCCATTGCCTACTCGTAGGTCCACTTCGCCCTTTGCCATTAGTCTACTATTTCTCAATCCCTGCACATTAGTACAAATGTGAGATGCACATCCGGTATCTAATACCCATGTAGAAGAAATAGATAGATTAACTTCTATAACATGTATACCTGAGGCAGAAGTCTCACTTCTTTTATTCTTTACTTCCTCAAGGTAGACTTTGCAGTTCCGCTTCCAGTGTCCAGTCTCACCGCAATGGAAACAGTCCCCTTCCTTAGGTACTTTACCTTTACCCTTTGAAGTGGATGAATTGGCCTTGCCTTTGGCTTGGGTCTTACCCTTGCCTTTGCGCTTACCTTTGCCCTTCTTGACCATTAGTACGTTACTAACTTTCTTTTTGAGATTCGGTTCAGCAGTTCTTAACATGCTGAGAATCTCAGGCAAAGGTTTATCAATTTCATTCATGTTATAATTCATGACGAATTGATTATATGCTTCCGGCAACGATTGCAGGATAACATCGGTTGCCAATTCTTGGCTCAATGGAAAACCTAGTCTTTCAAGGTTCTCAACGTACCCAATCATTTTAAGTACGTGAGTTCCTACAGGTGTTCCTTCTTGCATCTTGCATGCAAAAAGAGCCTTAGACACTTCAAAACGCTCGTGCCTAGCTTGTTCTTGATATAGTTGTTTCAAATGCTCAATCATATCATAGGCATCCATGTTCTCATGTTGCTTATGAAGCTCAGAGTTCATGGTGGCAAGCATAAGACATGACACATCTAATGCGTCATCTTGATGCTTCTTATAAGCATCCTTTTCAATACGAGTGGCCGCAGGGGCGGGTGTTTCAGGGATAGACTGCTCTAGGACATACAGTTTACGTTCTTGCTTGAGGATAATCCTCAAGTTCCTATACCAGTCTAGAAAGTTAGCTCCATTGAGCTTGTCTTTCTCAAGGATAGATCGCAAGTTGAGGGGGTGTGTCGTGTTAGATGACATGGTGATCTACAACATTAAAATGCAAAATTAAGTATCATACCTAAGTCATTTAATTATGCCTTTAATTAAATGAGGCTCCCACTAAATTCTCATAGCTTTGATATGAGCTAATTATTGATGTAGGCAAACACATTTTGCTTACATCATTAGCTTCTATTTAGCTATAAATTTATATGGGATAAAGATCCACATCATACTTCGTCTTGAGTTAGCTTTGGCTAATCGCCCAAGACGTAGTATGATTAGGTAGGCAATCTTTTGCCAATTACATCTTATGTAACTCTTTAATAGCTTTGGTTAAGTTTAGATTAGTTTAGTGCTTATTCTTAAACCAGCTTCCAGGTCGTGGCGAGGCACAGAGGCCTTCTTTGATATCGGAGCAACGACCACTTCTAAGACAAAGCTGATGTTCGGAAATCACACAAAACTAATTTTTAAAACTTATGTTCAAAGCTAATATATGCCTCTACTTTCTTAATTAAGTCTTAACCAAGTTTGATAGCGGGACATCACGATTGTCCACTCGTACTCTTCCAAGATAAAATGCATTGCTTTGCTTTGGCAAACCCAACAACAAATGATTGAGGAAGTAGTGAGTACCAAACTTTGGTAGGCATATCGTTTTTGACTTATTAAGATATAAACTTAAACATGCATCACATACATATTAGCATACATCACATATAAGCTAAATTAACATGCATCACATACAAGCTAAATTAACATGCATCACATACATATTAAACTAAGCGTGTCATGGTTATGGTCCTTATTCTACAATCTTCTCAAGCCAATGAAAAGATTGATTGGTCAACCTAGGGATAGCATCTTCTCCCAAGTGCTTCCTTTTGGTTGTCTTGTGTTGTTGACTTCCTCCTTGTAACATCATCTTCCAATGGACCCTCCATCTTTGTTGTGTATATTACAAAAGGAGAAATACTCAAGTTACATTCGAGTCTAAAACTAATTTTACAACAAGAATTTTAGGAGAAAGGCACAACACGCAGGCCGTATTAAGAATTACAACACACACATTCACAAACTTTTTGGGACTAGGCCATAACCATGCACCATGTCAATTTTAACTTTTAAAAGACATCGAATATTTTATTATGTTTAAAAAATTGCCAATGCAATTATCAACTCATAATAAAATTTATCCTACTTCTATATCATATATAAAATAGAGAAAACCTATTTTTATACGATCTTTCGCAAGTGGGTCTGATACCACTGTAGGGATCTCGTATGCAAAATAGCATATGCGCAACGGAAAAATAGGATCCCTTCCAAGTGATCCTTGCGAAAGAAAACTTCGTACAAAAATAAATTTCTCAAAACCTATCTTATAGAAGAATATTACCTTTGTTGCGTGCCCTTTGTAATCCCGCTTCTCCTTGGGTTTGTTGGATCTTTTAGCACGTTCAAATGTCCGTGCCTCTATATATATCCACACGAGCAAGCTCTTGTCTCACAAAAGAAACTAGAAGAGCTCTCCTTTACTTCTTGCTAGAGAAGTCCCTAAAGGAGAGGAAAGTAGGGAAAAAGAGAAAGGAAGAAGAAGACTATTCTTCTTGCTACACTCACAAAAGCCACAAAACCAAATGCTCTCACCACCAAGCTCTCTCCAAGCCTCAAGCTTCAACCATTTGGCCGGCCACCCCATGGGGTGTTTTATAGGATTGAAAAACCTTTCACCTCCTAACACATTCAATGCAATCAATTGCATTGAAACATAATCTCCTTGTTTGGCCGGCCACATGTGGGGGAAATCCAAAGGTCAAAACCCTTTGTCTCCTTCCACCTCATCAAGCTTAGGTGGCATGCTTATGTGGCATGCTTAGGTGGCATGCTTATGTGGAATTCATGCATGTTGAATTAATCTTATTAATCCAATAAGCTTTTGTTGTCATATTGAATTAATCTCATTAAATCAATAAGGTAACATATTGAATTAATCTTATTAAATCAATTAAGCTTAGCATATTGAATTAATCTCATTAAATCAATAAGCTAAAATTCTCATTAAGCTTAAAGTCCAAAAACCATTTTGTACTTAAGCTCATTCCCAAATTGTTCTAGTCAAACTAGAATGCACTAATTCTTCTAATCATCATGCTCTTTGTGTGTGACCCTATAGGCTCTCATAACGTTGACAGTGGATCTAAGCTTTTTTAGATACACAAGCAATGAGCGGCATCTAGCAATACATCATTGCTACCCAAGTTACGAAATAAGTCAAGATCCAACTAACCTTTCCATGACTACTATAATGTATGACCGTGTCCTTCTATCCTTGATATCAGATTGACCAATGAGGCATAGACCGTGTCATCCTCGATCACTCTATGTGTTTCTTGATCCCTGAGTAAACTAACTCAAACAAATGAGCTCAATATCTCATATTGACTCATTCGAGCATGGTCATGCGTTTTAGTAGTTCTACTCAATCAAGGGGCCCACAGATATCACTCCTGTCATATGGGAGGGATAGATCTCATCTACATCACTCACATCTCTCCGCATAATTTATTATATACCCATTAATCGCCTTTATGGTCCACCCTGTTACGGGTGATGTTTGACGATACCAAAGTACATAACTCCTTATGTAGGGAACCGTAGTGACTTCAGGTTTGAGGACTATTCATACCAATAGTCACATGAGAAAGTTTATGACACTCATATGACGATCCATGAAACTTTCTCATGGCGGGTCAGTTCAGTATATATTCTCTAATATATACCCATGTGTCAACTTGATATCATATATCCATGACTTGTGAGATCAAGTCATCAATTGACCTACATGCTAGTCTTTATGTATTAATATTGCCCTTGCATATTAATACTTGACTAGGAACATTTAGGAAAGTGTTCTCTATAGCCTCTCATAATCAATTCTGTCAATTGATGTGCTGTAGATAAGAACCTACTTTTCTAGGACATTATTATATTTAATTTAGCTGGCACAAGCAAGATGTAAATATAATAACCAATCCTTTGCCTTTGTAGAATATGATACAAAATATTCCCTATTCAACCAACACATGATTGGTTCTAGGGCTATAACTAACAGAAATATGTTATGATATGAAGAAGAAACATGATATGCCATGATAAGGAACATGATATATTTATGAAATGAAATATGATATGTTATGATAAGAAGCATGATATGTATTTTACTTTCTGCATGGCTTGTACTAGGACCCTAACAAGGTCCAAGGGATGGGCTCTTACGTGCCCCTGGGTCAATGGTCGTAGTACGGACTCAGTACGGGATGGGCTCCCAGATGCCCTAGGCCGACGATCATAAGTACGAGCTTAGGATGGACTTCTGTTATGCTACCCCTAGGTCGACGGACTTAGTACGGGCCTAGTACTCTAGTGGGTTCGAGATTAGCTACCTCGGGTCTATTAAGAATGCGCACTATGATCATGATGATGTGGTACAATGTCGGGCTCAATATGTTGAGATTATGTTTAAATACCTATAATATATATTTTCAAAGAACATCCTGCATATATCTTTATTTTATACATGTTCATGTACTATGATGTTATATATTCATGTTATGCCTGCTTATGTTCTATGATGTTATATTCATGTTATGACTGCCTATGTTCTATGATGTTATATATTTATGTTATGTCTGCTTATGTTCTTGTATGTTTACATGTTATGCTTGCTTATGATCTTCTATATTTATACGAATGCTATGCTTATGTTCTGGTATATTATATGCATGTTATGTTTGATTATATGTCTTTGTATGTTTATGTGAATGTTATGCTTATATGTGTTATATGATCATGTCACTACTCTATGTTTAATGCTTGACGTATGATTTTGTGAGTAGGACAGGATCTTACTAAGCCTATGTGCTTATAGTTTATGTTCCCTTGTACTCAGATAAGAGTAAAGGGTGGCTAAACTAAAGGGAGTAGCATGAGGGGCAAAGTGTATGTGGTAGTGGCATAGTGGAGGAGATTTGTTATGTTTCCTTATGCATGTTTTTCCTTAAGATGATTTTTATGAACTTGAACTAAGTACTTATGAAATGATGATGCATGCTCTATGTTTAAAAAGAAGTATCCATGAAATGATGATGCATGTGTATGTTTAAAAGAATAAAAAAAAATAAGTCTAAAGTCTTCCGCTGTAAGAAGTATATGTAGTCTTCCGCTGTAATGTATGTATGTACGATCGCGTCACACCGCCCCTCCGGACCCTTGGAAAGGGTGGGCGTGACATGAGTAACCTGGGAGGCAAGATGACTAACGACCCTCTCAACCATAAGGGAGACTATGTCATCAGTATGCATGCAAATGATATGAATGCAAAGTCACGCATACAGACATCCCCCACAGACTCTCTATTCTACAGAGAGTCATACTAATCTGATCAACGCACTCTCTATCCTGCAGAGAGTCATACTCAACTGGTCATAACACTCTCTATCCTGTACAGAGTCGTACTCAAATGATCGATGCACTCTCTATCCTGTAGAGAGTCATACTCAACTGATCGACGCACTCTCTATCCTGTAGAGAGTCGTACTCAACTAATCATAAAAGCTAGGACCACCGGTCCTTAGCGACACACTAATCACAATTTACCTGACCATTTACACAACACATGATCGATAGTAAACAAGTAACATAAGGGTATTGATATCAACCGTACGTTCAGGACATTACCTACTTACGGATGACCATTTTACCCAATTTACAAATCAGGTCAATTCGTATTCCACTATTTACACATAACTAAACATTTGTGGGTTTACTTACATCACATCTGTAACTCCTAATCATGATGAGGGAAAATGTGATAACAGCAATAGAGCATATAAAGCCAACGGCAAAGTATCAAGCACAAGAAATAATAAGAGTGGAGTCAAGGTAATGTGATCATATAAAATGATCATACATCTAAATCTGTATGCAACAACAACTACCTGACCAGGGTAGGAAATTACCCACCTTCTAAGAAGCTTAGAATAATATCTTCACTATCACGGTCCTGTCTCTGTCACGCCCGCCCTTTTCGGACCCAGAACCCGGAGGGGCGGCGCGTGACGCGACCGTACATACATACATTACATACAGTGGAAGACTTTATACATACTTCTTTATTCTTACAGCGGAAGACTTTAGACTTATTTTTTTTTTCTTTTAAACATATATATATATATATATATATATATATATATATATATATATATATATATACTTCTTCTTCTTAACATGGGGCATGCATCATAGCATATATAGATACCTCTTCTTACTTCTTCCTTACTTCTTCTTATTAACATAGAGCATGCATCATAACATATATAGATACTTAGTGCTTAGTTCAAGTTCTTAAACATCGTCGTCACACGGAGACGTAAGTAAGGACATCCATAACATCATCATCATAGGTAAACATATATATATAAACCTAACGGATCTTCTCCACCATGCCACTGCCACACATATTTGGCCCCTCCTGCTGCTCCCTTTAGTTTATCCATCCCTTACCCTTATCTGCAGTACGAGGGAAAGATAAACTATAAGCACATAGGCTTAGTAAGATCCAGTCCTACTCACAAAAACCATATATCGACATTAATCATGACATGTAACATTCATAACATATAAGCCATATAACATGTAACATACATGGCGTAATCAACTTAACATGTAGCATAAGTAACGTGAGTAAACATAACATGTCTCATCCATAGCATGACAGCATAACATGTATCATCTATAATATAGCATCATATCATGTACATTTAGGACTTAATTAAACATAACATATAACATACGTAACATAGTGACATAACATGGCATATCCAACATAACATACTTCATATGTAACATAGTGGCATAAACATGGCATATCAAACATAACATACATCATATGTAGCATAGTGACATAAACATGACATATCAATCATAACATGCATCATATGTAACATAGAGACATAAACATGACATATCAAACATAACATACATCATATGTAACATATCAACATGGCATGTGAACATAACAATCTAATCATGTAACATATGCAAGATGCTTTTGAAAACATATATTATAGGTACGTAAATATAAATCTCAACATATTTGGGCCCGACATTGTACCACTTCTTCATTATCATAGCGCGCATCCCTAAATAGGCCCGAGGTAGCAAGTCTCGAACCTAATAGGTTACTAGGCCCGATCTTAGTCCGTCGACCTAGGGCAATCGTCATAGCGTAGAAGCCCATCCTAGGCCCGAGTCTTACTCCATCGACCTAAGGCATCTTGGAGCCCATCCCGTACTAGGCCCGAGTCTTATTCCATCGACCTAGGGGCAATCATACATAGAAGCTCATCCTAGGCCCGAGTCTTATTCCATCGACCTAGGGCATCTTAGGAGCCCATCCCTTCTTGGACCTTGTTAAGGTCTTGGTACAAGCCATGCAGAAGGTAAAATACTTATATGCTTATTTTATAACATAGCTTATTTCATTTTGCAAACATAGCATACTTCATTTCATAACACATCATGCTTTCCCTTCATGAACATATCATCTTTCATTTCGTAAACATACCATTCTTCATTTCATAACATATCATTCTTCATTTCATCATCATGTCATATTCATGTCGTGAACATATCATTTTGTTTCATTTCATAATCTTATCTTTTTTCATTTCATAACATATTTTAAACATCGCATACACATAGACATGGCATAAGGCATGACATGCATTTACCCAACATAAAACACATGTTAGCCTATTTATTTAACTTAACAACAACTTCATATGCACATAAGACTTGAATTAACCTAAGGCATGTTATCTTCATCTAGCATTAATTAATATCACAAGTCAACATGCATTCACCCAACATAAAACACATGTTAGTCTATTCATTTAACTTAACAACAACTTCATATGCACATAAGACTTGAATTAACCTAAGGCATGTTATCTTCATCTAGCATTAATTAATATCACAAGTCAACATGCATTCACCCAACATAAAACACATGTTAGCCTATTCATTTAACTTATCAACAACTTCATATGCACATAAGACTTGAATTAAAACTTCATCTAATCCCCAAAATGCATGATGGCCAAATGGTCCATAGGGGTGTCTAGGGCTATCCTTCATCCTAATTCATTTAACATAACACAACAACTTCATTTGCATATAAAACAAGAACTAGACTTCATTTAATCACCCAAAAGTCATGGTGGCCGAATGATCCAAGTAGGTTTTTAGGGTTAGCTTTTGTCCTAATCCATCTTAAATCCTAACATCATCATGTAGTTACAAAAACATAACATAGAACTTCATTAAAACCCTAAAACATGGCTTGGCCGAATGGATCTTGGTGGCTATTAGGGTTAACCTTTAACCTAATTCATTTTAACATAACAACAACATCATAAGCCTACAAAAATATGGATTAAACTTCATTGAATCATCAAGATCTAGGGGTGGCCGAATGGTCCATGTAGGTCTTTAGGGTTAACCTTTAACCTAATTCATTTTAAATCCTAGCATCATCATATAGTTACAAGAAAACATAGCATGCAATTCATTGAAACCTAGAATCATGGCTTGGCCGAATAGGCTTTAGTGGCTATTAGGGTTAGCTTTTAACCTAATCCCTTTTTCCATGTTAACATCATCATCTACTTCCTAAACATAGCATACAACTTCATTGATAAAACAAAACCTAGCTTGGCCGAATATAACATATAGGTTTCTTTTACAAACATCAAACGAAGCTACTCGTATGCAGGTGAGGGATACTTACATCCTTCGCTTTGCTTGTAGTGTGAGATAAACTAAGGAACACAAAACCTAGCCCTTGCTTCTTGCTTGAAGGAGTTTCGGCCAAGAGTGGAAATGGAGAGGAAATGGAGAGGAAGAGCTTTAGGATTTCGGTGAGAAGAAGAAGAGAAGTGGAGAAAGTGAAGTTGCTCACTCATGCCTCCTCATCCCCCCCTATTTATTCACCTAAAGAGTCCCTTAATCTCCCTTACACTTAACCATAATTTCCCTTATTCCTCTAATGATATAGTCCTATTGGGCTTCTGGTTAGTGGGTGCATCTATAGGGCTTGGCTATCTCTAGAGGTTTGGGGTTCAATTCCTAGGCCTTGCACCCCTTTTTGGCTTATTTTCTTTTATTTTTGAAAAGGCCCACATAAAGCCCATGATCATCAAGCCAAAAATTCTTGTAAAATTGCTAGAAATTTTACGGGCGTTACAGTCTCATATCCATGTCCTGCACATATCAAACATTATGATTAAGTGCAAGTATACAACGGATGATCAAATCGAATCCTACATCGACTTCGTATCCCAATCACTAGATTGATCTAGTTATCCAATTAACCCAATCAATCCTCCACATTAATCCTTATCAACCATTAGACCACTTAACCACCTATTTAGGGATTGTTGGGCTTTTCCGGGCCGCAAAAACCGCTTTTTGCGTTGCGGAAACCCCGGAAGTCCCGGCCACGGATCCGTGCGAAGAAGTATTAAAACTAATTACATGTATGTGCTTACAAAATCCTCTAGATCTACCTTAGAACTAAGAGATAAGGATGTTACCCTTGATGCGATGCCCTTCGCAAATCCCGCTCGTCCAAAGTCCGCCGGAACTCGAGAGTGTCAAGTGCACACTCCTCTATGGTATCCACACAAGCAATAGGTGGAAGAAAACTCAACCTTGAGTGTGCTAGCACTCCTTGGTTGGTTCGGCCAAAGAGAGGAAGGAGAGGGAGAGCTTGAGAGGAAAATTCCCAAGGAAGAAGATGAAGTAATGAGTGATTACTCACCAAATGAATTTTCACTCACATAACCCCCAAATGGTGGCCGGCCACTTCATGGAGGGGGAGTTACATGCATGCATGTAACTCCCATGACCCTTGGTCTCCTCATGATGTGGCACTAATTGACTAAGTCAATGATGATGTGGAGCATCATCATTGGACTGCCATGCCTAGTCATCATATTGACATGTCTTTTGGTCAAGTCAATCTTGACCTTTCAACTTCCCTCTGAAGTCAAGTCAAACTTGACCTCTTATCTCCCATGGTTGATCAAATCTAACCACGTGACTCAAGTCAATTTAATATAATGAATCTCTATTCATTAATTTAAATTGATTTGATGAATCAAATCTCAATTAGACTCATTCAACACTTGAATCAACTTGAGTCTAACTCAATTAGTCTAATTCGATTACTCTTAATCCAATTTGGTTCATCCCATGAACCTAATCCTCATGGTTCATCATATGAACCTAATCTCCATCTAATTGCTCTCATGTGTGTGACTTATAGGTTCTTGTAACGCTGGCAATGTCCCTAAACCGATTTAGGAACATAAGCAATGAGCGTATCTAGCAACACATCATTGCTACCCAAGTTACAAGAATGTTGAGCTCCAACATCACCTTTGTGACTACTAATTGTGACTCACAATATGTGACAATGTCCTCTATCCTTGACATCTAGATTGACCAATCGAGGCATAGACCGTGTCATCCTCTGTGACAATCTAAATCTTGAACTCCAAGTAGACTCACTTAATCAAATGAGCTCAATATCTCATATTGACTCATTTGGGCATGGCCATGCACTTCGTGGTCTCACTCTATCAAGAATATCGATGTCACCTCGGCCATAGAGGGATAGATCCCATCTACATCACTCACATCCCTCCGCATAATTCGTTACATATCCAGTAATCGCCTTTATAGTCCACCCATTTACGGGTGACGTTTGACGAAGCCAAAGTATGCAACTCCTTATGTAGGGAACCATGGTGACTTCAGGTCTAAGGACTAATAGTCATACTAATAGCCACATGAGAAAGTATATGACACTCATATAACGATCCATGATACTTTCTCATGGCGGGTTATTCAGTATACATTCTCCAATGCATACCCATGTGTCAACTTGATATCTCATATCCATGACTTGTGAGATCAAGTCATCTTGTTGACCTACATGCTAGTCTCTACGCATTAACATTGTCCCTGAATGTTAATACTCGACTAGGAATGATTAAGAGTAGTGTTCTCTATATCATCTCATTATCGATTCATCCAATCGATTGACATAGATAAGAACCTACTACCCAAGGACATTATTATATTTAGTTATTTGGCACCAATACAAGTAAATATAATAACCATGCCTTTATAAATAGGAATATGATACAATAAAGTCCATACAACAATCATCATATGATTGGCTCTAGGGCTTTCACTAACAATCTCCCACTAGCACTAGTGCCAATCACCGTAGTATCTAATACCCAATGACCTAGTGTGACCATCATGCTTTTCGCGCCAAAGCCTGGTCAAGGGATCCGCGATGTTAGCCTCTGTGGGTACTCGCAAATCTTCACATCTCCTCTATCGATGATCTCTCGAATGAGATGGAAGCGCCGTAGAGTATGTGTTTGGTCCATTGGTGTGAGCGAGGTTCCTTAGTCAGGTAATCGCTCCATTGTTGTCACAATAGAGCTCTATAGGATCTGGAATGCTAGGAACCACCCCAAGCTCGAAGAATGAACTTGCGGATCAAATCGCCTCCTTCTTTGCCTCGAGATGCTGATATACTCGGCTCATTTGTAGAATCAATCGCGTGTCCGCTTGAACTCTTCGACTCACGGCGCCACCATTCAAGCAAAACACGAACCACGATCGCGATCTGTAATCATCACAGTGGGTTTGGAAGCCGCATCAGTAACCCTTCTGACTAGCTCCTCATTGCCTCCAATATCAAGAAATATTCTTTAGTCCTTCTCAAGTACTTAAGAATATTCGATCGCTATCCAAAGGACGCCACCGATCCGATCGGTATCTACTCATGCTCTCAAAGCATACGAGACATCGTGACAGTACACAGCATGGCGTACATGATAGATCCTATAGCAGATGCGTAAGGGATCTTATCCATGCGGTCTCTCTCCTCTCTAGAAGAAGGACTTTGAGTCTTCGAAAGACTCACACCATGTGACATCGGCAGAAGTCCTTTCTTGGAATTCTGCATGGAAAACCGAAGTAATACCGTGTCAATGTATGTACTCTGACTTAGGCCAAGCAATCTCTTAGATCTATCTCTATAGATCTTGATGCCTAGAATACAGGCTGCTTCACCTAAGTCCTTCATTGAGAAGCACGTCCCCAGCCAAGTCTTCACAGACTGTAGCGAAGGGATGTCATTCCCAATGAGTAGTATGTCATCCACATACAGTACAAGGAACACAACTGTGTTCCCATTAACCCTCTTGTAGACACAGAGTTCATCTTCATTCTTGATGAAACCAAACTGTTTGATCGCATCATCGAATCGAAGATTCCAGCTCCGAGAAGCATGCTTTAGCCCATAAATGGACCTTTGCAGCTTGCATACCTTCCCAGTATGCTGTGGATCTACAAAACCCTCAGGTTGTGTCATGTACACATCCTCGAGTAAGTTTCATTCGTAAACGCGGTTTTGACATCCATCCGCCAGATCTCATAATCGTGGTATAATAGCAAGCAAGATCCGAATGGACTTAAACATCGCCATCGGAGAAAAGGTTTCATCATAGTCAATACCATGAATTTGCTTGAAACCTTTAGCCACCAATCGCCCTTATAGGTATGCGTAAGTCCATCCATGTCGTCTTTCTCCTAAAGACCCACTTACACCCAATGGGTTTGACCCTTCGTGGATCAACCAAAGTCCATACTTGGTTAGTGTACATGGATTCCATCTCGGATCTCATGGCGTCTAGCCATTTCTCGAATCTGGGCTCATCACAGGCTTCACGATGGGAGGTAGGCTCATTCTCAATGAGCATAACGTCATCATGGTCAGACAAGAGAAATGAGTATCTCTCAGGCTGACGACGTACCCTATCAGACCTGCGAAGAGGTAGGTCTACTTGAACAGGTGGTTGTTCCACAACTCTTTGTGCAACAACCTCTTCACCCACAACACTTTGTGGTTCCTGTTCAACCTCCATCAAGGCCTCAGTGCTATGGTCCTTATCTTGAATTTCTTCAAGATCGAAGGTACTCCCACTAGTTTTTCTAGAAACAAAATCCCTTTCTAGAAAAACCCCAATCTTTGCCACAAACACTTTGTGCTGACTGGGAATGTAGAAGTAATATCCCTTTGTAGACTTGGGATATCCAACAAAATAGCACCTATCGAATTTGGGTCCCAGTTTGTCTGAGACTTGACGTCGAACGTAAGCCTCACAACCCCAAATCCTCATAAAAGACATCTTGGGATTTTTCCTTGTCCATATCGTATATGGTGTCTTTACCACAGCCTTGGATGGTACACGGTTAAGGGTAAAGGTCTTGTGTCAGAGCATATCCCCAAAAGGATATAGGAAGATCTGTGTGACTCATCATAGATCGTACCATATCCAATAGGGTACGATTCCTCCTTTGGATACACCATTCCACCGTGGTGTTCCAGAGGAGTGAGTTGGGATAGAATCCCACACTCACCTAGATAGTCACGAAACTCATGGCTAAGGTATTCACCACCTCGATCCGATCAAGTATCTTAATACTCTTGCGCTGTGGTTTTGTACTTCATTCTTGAATTCTTTGAACTTTTCAAAGGATTGATTTATGTGTCATAAGATACACATAACCATATCTACAAGTCATCAAGAAATGTAATGAAGTACTGAACCACCTCTAGCAAAGAATATCGAAAGGACCACATACATCACTATGTATAAGTCCTAACAAATCGTTGCTCTTCGCTATGTCCACTAAAGGAGTCTTGGTCATCTTGCCTAAAAGGCAAGACTCGCTTGTCTATTATGATAAAAAATCAAATGAGTCTACCCGCCCATCCTTATGGAGCTGAGATAAGCGACTCTCATTTATATGACCTAAGCGACAATGCCAGAGATAGGTTTGGTTCAACTCATTTGACTTGAACCTCTTGGTACTTATGTTATAGATAGGGCTCTCTAAGTCTAGAAAGTAGAGTCCGTTCATTAGAGGTGCACTAATAGAACATATCATTTAAATAAACCAACAATATTTGTTCTTTATTATAAATGAAAAACCTTTCTTGTCCAAACAAGAAACTGAAATGATGTTCTTAGTTAAAGCAGGCACATAACAACATTCATCTAATTCTAGTACAAGCCCAGAGGGCAGAGATAGATCATAAGTTCCTACAGCAACAGCAGCAACCCTTGCTCCATTGCCTACTCGTAGGTCCACCTCGCCCTTTGTCAATGCCCTGCTCTTTCTCAGCCCCTGCACATTGGTACAAATGTGAGATGCACATCCGGTATCTAATACCCATGATGAAGAAATAGATAGATTGACTTCTATAACATTTATACCTGAAGTAGAAGTCTCACTTCTCTTCTTCTGAAGATCTTCCATGCTTGCGCAGCTACGCTTCCAATGTCCTCGCTTCTGGAAGCAAGCCCTTCCTCGCTACCCCTCCTTTGGGTTTAAGTTCTTTGCCTTTGCCCTTGGCTTGGGACTTTCCCTTACCTTTAGGCTTGCCCTTGCCTTTCTTCTTCTGCACCATCAAAATGGTGTCAGATTTACCCTTCTTAAGGTTAAGCTCAGCAGTTCTCAACATGCTGAGCATTTCAGGCAGTGGCTTATCAATTTCATTCATGTTATAATTCATGACAAATTGATCGAAGGCTCTTGGCAAAGATTGCAAGATTAGGTCAGTGGCCAGCTCTTGGCCAAGTGGGAATCCCAGCCTTTGTAGGTTTTCTACGTACCCAATCATCTTGAGTACATATGAACCTACAGGAGTCCCTTCTTGCATTTTAGACCCAAATAGTGCTTTAGAGACTTCATATCTCTCATGCCTAGCTTGTCCTTGATATAGTTGACGAAGATGTCCAACCATATCATAAGCATTCATGAACTCATGTTGCTTCTGAAGCTCAGAGTTCATGGTCGCGAGCATTAGACATGACACATCTAATGCATCATCTTGATGCTTTTTGTAAGCATCTTTGTCACCGCGAGGCAAAGGCGTGAGGTGCCTCCGGAATGGGCCGCCCACGACGCATACGCCTTCCTTTCGGGTGAGAATACAATTCTCGTGTTCTGCATCACCCAGAAATTTGCTCCATCGAGCTTGTCCTTCTCAAGGCGACAGATCGCAGAGAGAGTGTTCGTGTTGTTCGACATAGTAATCTACAACATACAATGCAGAGAATTAATATCATATTCCTTTTATCATTTAATTAGGCCTTTAATCAAATGATGCTCCCACGAATTATAGGAATTTTATAGAATCGAGTTATGGATGTGGTCAAACCACATTTACTTGATTCATACAAACTAGCTATAATTCTTGTGGGGACAAGATCCACATCATACTAAGCCTTGAGTTAGCTTTGGCCAAATCGCCCAAGACTTAGTAATGCGATCGGTGGTAACACATTACCGATTACATCTCTATGCAACTCTTGTTTATAGGATTAAGACCCACATTTACAAAAGACCTTGAGTTAGCTTTGGCTAAATCGCCCAAGATTTAGTGTAAATGCGATCTTAACCTATCTTTCCAACGATTGGAATATGCCTATAGTTCTACTCGATCCAATTGAGTTAACTAGTTTTGCTCAATCTAATTGAGCTTACTCTAACCCGAAGTCGTGATAAAGCGGACCAAGATTGTCCCTCCGCACTTACCAAGATAATATGTTGCTCGCTTTGGCGATTCAACAACAACAAATGATCGAGGTAGTGATGGGTATCAAGGCTCGGTAGGCATTTTCGAGTTGATTCGATTATGATCTAATCTAATCGTAATGTGTATCTTATACGCATTTAGGCCTTTATTATCCTATATTAGCATGCATCATATACATACATTCATTATTCTAGCATGCATCATATACATACAAGAAAATTAACCTAGCATGCATCATATACATACAAGCAATTTTTTTTTTTTTTTTTTCACTAGCATGCATCACATACATACAAGCATATATCAATTAAATATATATATATCAACATATATATATATATAATTAAATGTGATATAGTCATGGCCCTACTACGATCTTCTCAAGCCAATGAGAAGATCGGACGGTCAACCTAAGGCTAGCGGCTTCTCCAAGCGCTTCCTTTGACCGCCATGTGTCGTCGTCACCCTTCTCGTAAGCTCGTCTTCAAGTGGACTTTCCACCGCTCCATTTTTGTACATTACAAATGCGAAACTCGAGTTACATTCGAGTCTAAAACTATTTATAACTAGAATATTAAAAGAATAGGTGCGACGCGCAGGTCGCAAACACTTTACAACACGCACAACCACAAAACGGCACGCAGGCCGTATTATGAATTACAACACACTTAATCCAATCCAATTGGGTTATTGGGCCATGACAATCACAGAATCATACATAATTCAAAATTATGTATTTTTACAGAAAATTTCTATAATTTTTCCTAATTTATTTCGAATTTATGAGTCATCTCTCCGAAACGGTCCCGCTAAGTGGTTTCGCGATCATACATGGCCCTTTCGGGGATAGGGCATACTCTACTCGCAAAATAAACTTCGCGAGTGTCCCTACAACGATCCTACAGCGACTTAAGTCGCTGTCCCAAAAACCTAAAGCGAGAACTCGCCGATTCGGAGAGTTTTTCTCGACGGTTGAAGCCTACGAGTGTCCCAACACTCGTTGCTTCGACTCTACGAGAAAAATACCCAAAAATTCTATAAAATTAGGAAATTTACAGAAACATAAAATCTGTAATTTTTATATCTAATATAAAAAATACAAAAACGAAACACATACATGCTTCGCACGTGGCTCTGATACCACTGTTGGGTTTTTCCGAGCCACAAAACCGCTTTGCGTATGCGGAAACCCTAAGTCCCTACCACGGATCCGGCGAAGAAGTATTAAAACTAATTACATGTATGTGCTTACAAAATCCTCTAGATCTACCTTAGAACTAAGAGATAAGGATGTTACCCTTGATGCGATGCTCTTCGCAAATCCCGCCCCAAAGTCCGGAACTCGAGAGTGTCAAGTGCACACTTCATGGTATCCACACAAGCAATAGGTTAGGTGGAAGAAAACTCAACCTTGAGTGTGCTAGCACTCCTTGGTTGGTTCGGCCAAAGAGAGGAAGGAGAGGGAGAGCTTGAGAGGAAAATTCCCAAGGAAGAAGATGAAGTAATGAGTGATTACTCACCAAATGAATTTTCACTCACATAACCCCCAAATGGTGGCCGGCCACTTCATGGAGGGGGAGTTACATGCATGCATGTAACTCCCATGACCCTTGGTCTCCCTCATGATGTGGCACTAATTGACCAAGTCAATGATGATGTGGAGCATCATCATTGGCCGGCCATGCCTAGTCATCATCATGACATGGCATTTGGTCAAGTCAAACTTGACCTTTCAGCTTCCCTCTCAAGTCAAGTCAAACTTGACCTCTAATCTCCCATGGTTGATCAAATCTAACCACTTGACTCAAGTCAATTTAATATAATGAATCTCTATTCATTAATTTAAATTGATTTGATGAATCAAATCTCAATTAGACTCATTCAACACTTGAATCAACTTGAGTCTAACTCAATTAGTCTAATTTGGATTACTCTTAATCCAATTTGGTTCATCCCATGAACCTAATCCTCATGGTTCATCATATGAACCTAATCTCCATCTAATTGCTCTCATGTGTGTGACCCTATAGGTTCTTGTAACGTTGGCAATGTCCCTAAACCGATTTAGGAACATAAGCAATGAGCGGTATCTAGCAACACATCATTGCTACCCAAGTTACAAGAATGTTGAGCTCCAACATCACCTTTGTGACTACTAATTGTGACTCTCACAATATGTGACAATGTCCCTCGATCCTTGACATCTAGATTGACCAATCGAGGCATAGACCGTGTCATCCTCGGTACAATCTAAATCTTGAACTCCAAGTAGACTCACTCTAATCAAAGGAGCTCAATATCTCATATTGACTCATTTGGGCATGGCCATGCACTTCGTGGTCTCACTCTATCAAGAATATCGATGTCACCCCCGTCATATAGGAGGGATAGATCCCATCTACATCACTCACATCCCTCCGCATAATTCGTTACATACCCAGTAATCGCCTTTATAGTCCACCCATTTACGGGTGACGTTTGACGAAGCCAAAGTATGCAACTCCTTATGTAGGGAACCATGGTGACTTCAGGTCTAAGGACTAATAGTCATACTAATAGCCACATGAGAAAGTATATGACACTCATATAACGATCCATGATACTTTCTCATGGCGGGTCATTCAGTATACATTCTCCAATGCATACCCATGTGTCAACTTGATATCTCATATCCATAACTTGTGAGATCAAGTCATCTTGTTGACCTACATGCTAGTCTCTACGCATTAACATTGTCCCTGAATGTTAATACTCGACTAGGAATGATTAAGAGTAGTGTTCTCTATATCATCTCATTATCGATTCATCCAATCGATTGACATAGATAAGAACCTACTACCCAAGGACATTATTATATTTAGTTATTTGGCACCAATACAAGTAAATATAATAACCATGCCTTTATAAATAGGAATATGATACAATAAAGTCCATACAACAATCATCATATGATTGGCTCTAGGGCTTTCACTAACAGGGATCTACACTCTAATTGAAACACTCACTCCATCAGTCCCTTCTCACTCAACCACAGCCGAGTAAACCTCGGAACCAACTATTCACAGCTATTATAGCCCCTTCATCACCAAGAGCAGCCTTATTCATAGTCGCACAGCCGACAATTCCTTGCTCACAGCCGCACAGTCGTTCACAGCTCACTCACACAACCACCAATAGCTTACCACAATGAAACAACCTCTCTCAATCACTCTCACAACCACCAACAACCCCTAAATAGCCAATACAACCTATTTTATTCACTGAAACAACCCATAACCATCCAAAACTCCAACTCACCGCCGTGCACAACCGGCGCAGCCCTATTCACAGCCATTAAACAATACTACATCTCTATTCGTAGCCCAGAACAGAGCTACTACTTCACAACCAGCCAAACTCCCTTTCACATCCCCCACAGCCAATTCAAATCAACTGAAGTGAAGCCACTATTCCTCGTCACAACAATGATGCAGCCCAAAACCCCTGATCCATGCTCGACGAAGGATGTCACAGTCGTCCAAACTCATCACCTCACAGTCAACCGATAGAAATCCACACCACATCTGCAATCAATCGACCAAAACAAACAACATACTAAAAGGAGGAGACAGTTCGAGTTTTTAACCTGCCCTTGGGACTGTACCGGCAGAAACCACAACCCTAGAAGACTCCATCGACAGCCCAACCCTTCTCCTATACCCTGTGCGCCGGCACAAACTACTGCCCAAATCACGAATCCAGGCTCAACCAACGCAAATCACTACAGGGAATCAGACAAGGAGAAGCTAGCCCTTACCTAGCTCCGATGACCACTGGCACGACACGACACACATTCTGGAGGGGCAAGCGGCGACAAAATCAACTCGTGATGGATGGTAGAGGCATCACATGAAAGCCGACACCGACCATCCTTGATGTTGGCCAAGGAGCAAGGCATCGGTCGTAGGGTGATGGAGCAACCATCGCGATTCCCCTCTCTCGATCTCACTCGAGTGTTGGTTGCTCCTCTCTCTCTGCTTCTCTCAGTCCGACGGTAGAAGTTGACTCGTGGCGATCAAGCGGCGACAGCACTTCCATCGCTTGCGACCGAGATGGTTGTTGGTGCAATCGGCCCAGGTCACGATTGACCGGACTCGAGTTTGACTCGAGTGATGTTTTGATGTTTGACATAGTGAGTTGACATTGATGTCTAATAATGTCTTGGGGAGATTATTGGAACAATCGACCCGGGTTATGATTAACCGAACTCGAGTTTGACTCGAGGGGATTTTGATGGTTGACTGGAGTTGACCATGTTATGGAAAGTCTAAGTCTTGGGTACTTGGCATGGAAAGTCCAAGTGGGACACTTGACATTTGGGAAAGTCCAAGCATGGGTCTTGGCAATGGAAAGTCCAAGCATGGGTCTTGGCAAGGTAAAGTCCAAGTCTTGACGAGTCTTGGCAGCATAAGTCCAATGATTGACGACGTAAAGTCCAAGCGGAGTCTTGGCAGCGTAAGTCTAATGTGCCTTGGCGGTGTAGACACCGTTAGCATGACATAGCCGATGGAAGCATATGAAGGCTAGCGCAATGGATGAATAAGTCATGGATGACTTGGAGGGATCCGAGAGGCGTGAGGCTAACGGAGATGGCTAGAAGGCTTAGGTCTAGGCTAAGGGTGGTCTAGCAAGTATAGGGGAACCATACTTGGGTTAAAACCTCATGTTTGAGGTGTGTCAGTCGACTGGTGTAAGTCAACTAGGGTTTGGCTGCGGAAAATGTCCCAGCAGTCGACTGCCAGAAGTGGACAGTCGACTGAGTGGACAAGCAGTCGACTAATCTTGTGATCAATCGACTGATGCTCGGGTTTTGGGGCATAGAATGGAGTCTCACTCGACCGCTGCGGTCAGCAGTCAAGTGATGGCTTGATCAGTCGACTGATAGTCATAATCAATCAACTGATGTCCTAGCCGTTGGATTTTTCCAGCGTGGATTACACCATTGTCTCACAGCAACAGTGTCATCAGTCGACTGATGGTTCCGAGCAGTTGACTGATCGGCGTTTTCTAGCCCAGGCAGAAGATTTAAATGGAGCTCATGGAGGAGGAAAAAGCATCCGGTTCTTGAGCATCCTTGGGGCGATTTGTTGCTACAAATCAATGTCTCCAAGGTCATTCTTCAAGCAACCAAAAGCAAGCAATCCAAAGGCATTTGCAAAGTGTTTTCTTTACTTGTATTGCATTGTATTTCATATTAGTTGCTTGTTGTATTTAGTTTATTATTGTAAACTATTGTACGAGGTTTCTCCGCTCCGGATTGTTCCGAGAAGGAGAGTTTATTAGTGGTTGCGTGTGCATCACTAGAGCTCGTAGAGCTCGATCCGTGGAGTAGGAACCTTGAGGTTCCGAACCACGTTATATCCTTGTGTTGTGGTGTGTTTGTCTATTTCATTATCTCTTTACTATTATTCCGCTGTGCGCTAACGAAAATTGTAGACAAAAGCGAACCAATTCCATCACAAACGAAAACGAGCTATTCACCCCCCTCTAGCATTCCAAAGATCCCATACAATAGTGGCGACCGGGATGAAGCCGATCACGCGAGATGGGGAGACGAAGACTCACGGAAAAGAAATCGCAGAAATGATAAGTCGCGATGAGGAAGAAAAATCAAAGAAAAAGCACCGAGCGAAGAGGAACGGAAGAAACGCTCGGGTTTAGCCAAACGAGTCAGATCCATTAACGGGTTGGGCTTTAACACCCTATAAGCCATTAACCCTAGATCCATTCAATTAATCCATACGATTTAAACATAGGTTAGGTTTAAATTAATTCCCAACCATCCATCTTGAATTTAATTTACCCCAATTATAAGATCTCTATTTAAAGAATAATAGAGATATTATTTTATAGGAAATTTATTTACGGTATTTTACATATTATTTTCATCTAAACCTATTTTTTCTAAACCAAACTATCTAGACCCTATCATATCGTACTCAGTAAGTTGTTTGATGTTATCTGTGGTAACATCAAACCCTAATGTAGCTAAGAGGGATGTGATGACATGATAGTAAGGCTAATGCGCCTTCCTGCTGGTAACTGACCTAGAATGGTAAATAATGGAATAAAACATATGTAAGCTAATGTCTATATCTAATCTATGACTAAATGCATAAAGTAAAAAATGAGTGATAAGGGTGCATCATAGCGATGTCCCTAGTGGTGAGTGGCAGAATGCAGTTCACTATAACTCGGTACAGGGCATAGTCCTATACTCTAAGTCTAGTGGAACTAAAGATACTCATAGACGAAGTTCTTTCCTCACCAAATAGATGCATGTGTATCCTATCTAATGTAATATGCGAGTAGGATATGGTAATTCCGTAGATGGAAAGCATGCAATCGGACATGTCGAATACATGAGTCCTAAATGTTCTCTCAACATAGAAGGGGTAAAAACAAAGTCCTTACCCTCTACTCTAGTCGAATATGCAAGATCATCAATTTTACTAAAATTATTGAAAAACTCTGCATATAAGTCTATGTTAATAGAGTTTTTGCAATAAACCAATTTTTCTAACCCATAATGCGTTATGACATCTATGCTAAGCATGCATGAATTACTAAAAAATGATTTGCTAATGTATCGAGTAGGCATAGGAGTATAGAGTGTGTTCTCAAACCTAATCCTAACCCCCTCAATAGGGAACCTAATATCCAAGCATGGAGTCAATGACTCAATCTCAACATCTCTTCTTTTGCCCTTATTTGAATTACAACTATTCAATATTTATTGAAAGTAATTGAAACTAAAGTTTTAGACTTATTACCTCAGCATTTTGGATGATATTAAAGAAATATGACGACCTAAATGCTTCGAAAGTCTGGAAATAGGGTTTTCGCGGTGGATTTGTCATGGTTGTGAGTCTTTTTGGCGTGGCTTGGTGCTGTTCTTATAGACGGGATCCAGTCGACTGAAAATAGTCCAATCGACTAAATTAGAGTCGACTGAACCTATTTCAGTCATGTAATTAATTTTACCATTTACTTCACCACCTAAACTTTATCTTTCATTTTATTTCAGTCGACTAAAACGATTTGAGTCGACTGAAGTCGCGTTTTACCTTCCCGATACTCGGAGGCAATTGAAGCTGATTCAGTCGACTCTTTTTGAGTCGATTGAAATTTCTTCAGTCGACTGAATTCGGGTATTTAGAATTTTGGTTGTTTAATTTGATTCAATTGAGATTATTAGGTTAATTTCATTGATTTACTTAATTGCTTTATTTTGATTAAGTTAGTTGGATTGAACCGTTTAGATGATTAAGTTTAGTTTAGTGGGTCAATTAAGTTTGTCTTAATTTAGTTAAATTAGGTTTAGTTTAATTAAGTTTAAGTACAGTTATTAAGTAGATTTTTAAGTTAATTGAATTGTATTAAACTAATTAAACTTGTTTAAATTCTAAATCATCTCACTCAGACTAAGTTTTCAATACACTTATTCCTATAGATTTTGTGAGATGAGAATTTCTTTTAATCTTACTTAAATTTAATGAGCAATTTCAAAGTTTTTAAACTTATGTTAGATTCAAGCTTAGTTTGAGCTAGTCAAGTAAGTTTTTCCAGCATTGACTTTCAGGTTGTGGCAAGGCACATGACCTTCTTGGTTGTTGAAGCAACGACCACTTCCTAGACAAAGTCAATGAAGGAATCAAGTACTTGACTCACTTTGGACTAAACTTTGGTCTAACTAGTCAAAGACTTAGTGAGTTAGCTTCGGTCAGTTCCACTCGACTTAGTGCACCAGGTCGTGGCGAGGCACATGGCCTTCTTGGATATCGGAACAACGACCACTTCCTAGACATGCACTTCGAAGAGCTTCCCTAACTTACTATCAGTTCACTTTATCTTAGTACTAGGTTGTTCAAGTTTAAACTACTTTGTTTCCTATCTAGTCCATTCTAAATTAAGTAAGTAAAGTAAACTAAAGCATGCAAGAGTTTAACTAAACAAGGAAACAAGAAAGGTTTTAGCTTCCCCTAAGTGGTAACTAGTTTGACTTTTGTTCACTAAGTGAATTGACTCTTAGGAACCCAAAATTGATTTGGTCCAACTTGGTTGAATAAGCTAAACTTAGGAACCTATGCTTGGACTCGATTCTTAGCATTTTGGCTAAGTAATGACATGTATGATTTATAGGAGGATTTAGCTTTGTATCCGAGTCCGAACTTATTGTACACGACTCATTAAGATCCAAGCATCATGTTGAGATACTTGGAGCCCAAAGTGAACCTTTCCAACGATCCGGTTAGATCTCCTACTTGCCTTTTTAGGACTGAGTTCTCTTCCTCAAGCTTTGCAACTTGAGTTGAGTCTCTATCCTTAATTTTGCAAGTCGAAGTCTTCAAGTTAACTTGCTCCTTAAGTACTTGGACTTCCTTAAGTAGCGAGTCGACTCGATTCTTGGACATAGCAAACTTCCTACCTAAACATGCAATTATATTGTACAACTTATCTTCTAAGGGAGAAGTTATCTCATCTAGTCCTTCAGAAAGGGATGCGGATTCGTGGCTTCTCTCGGACTCGAAATCGGACTCGTACTCGGAATTTGACTCGGCTTCGGAGCTCAATTCGGCCATGAACGCCACGAAACTTCTCTTCATTTCCTCCACATCTGACTCTTCTGATGATGATTCGTCTCATGTTGCCTTAAGCGTTTTCTTCTTCTTTTCCTTTTTTGGTTTTTCTTCCTTCTTTAGGTTCACACACTCTGACTTGTAGTGTCCCTTTCCATTGCACTTATAGCAAGTCACTTCCGATTGGGGCCTCGGCTTGTTATCAATAACTTTCTTAGCATCCTTCTTTGTAAACTTCTTTCTCTGATTGAACATCTTCCGGATCATGTTTACTATTTCTACTTCTTTGTTTGACTCCGACTCCGACTCGTCTTCGGATTCACTTTTTGCTTTTCTTTCCTTCTTCGTTGAACCTGCCACTAAAGCAATATCATTCTCGGTTTGACCCGAGTTAGCTTGTTCGTGTAGTTCAAGTTCACAAAACAGTTTGTCTAGCCTAATTGTGGAAAGATCCCTAGAAACCTTATAGGCATTGACAATCGATGTCCATAAGGCATTTCTTGGGAATGCCTTAAGTGTACACCTAATTATGTCCCTATTTTCTATTTGGTGTCCTATTAAGTGTAATCCATTTAAAATGTATTTTATTTGTGTACGAAGTTGACTAACATTTTCATTTTCGTTCATTTTACAATTAAATAATTTATTTAGTAACATGTCCGGTTTAGCTATCCTATTCATGCAATTCAATTAATTTATCCAATAATTCCTTAGAGTTTTCGAATGCACCCACCCTATTGAGTTCTTCTTTGGTAAGTCCGCATCGCAAGGTGTTAAGTGTTTTGTAATCGACTTGAGCCCATTTTTCTAACGTTCGTGGTTCATTTCTCCGGTTCTTACAACTCACCCGAGTCGTCTACCGAAGAGATGAAACATTTCCTAAGCGAAAACCAGACGTCTAGGCCGGTTTTCAAGTAGCACTTCATTTGTCTTTTCCAATAGAAAAAGTTCTCTCCATTGAAGAGAGGAGGGTGAACAGTGATATACCCTTCTAAGTGCAACATTATTAATGAAATATTTTCTAAGTGCCGAAAATTAAATCAAATATTTTCTAAAGCAAGAAAATTAAATTAAATATTTTCTAAGTGCAGAAAATTAAATCAAATATTTTCTAAGGCAAGAAAACTAAATTAAATATTTTCTATGTGAAGAAAATTAAATCAAATATTTTATAAAGCATGAAAATTAAATTAAATATTTTCTAAGTGAAGAAAATTAAATCAAATATTTTCAAAAGCAAGAAAATTAAATTAAATATTTTCTATGTAAACAAAATTAAATCAAATATTTTCTAAAACAAAAAAAAATAAATTAAATATTTTCTAAGTGCAGAAAATTAAATCAAATATTTTCTAAAGCATACAAATTAAATTAAATATTTTCTAAGTGCAAAAAATTAAATCAAATATTTTCTAAGGCAAAAAAATTAAATTAAATATTTTCTAAGTGCAGAAAATTAAATCTAATATTTTCTAAGTGCAAAAATTAAATCTAATATTTTCTAATGTAAGAAAATTAAATTAAATATTTTCTAAGTGCAGAAAATTAAATCAAATATTTCCTAAGAAAAGAAAATTAAATTAAATATTTTCTATATAGAGAAAATTAAATCAAATATTTTCTAAGGCAAGAAAATTAAATTAAATATTTTATAAGTACAAAAAATTAAATTAAATATTTTCTAAAGTAAGAAAATTAAATTAAATATTTTCTAAGTGATGAAAATTAAATCAAATATTTTGTAAGGTAAGAAAATTAAATTAAATATTTTCTAAGTTAAGAAAATTAAATCAAATATTTTCTAAGGAAAGAAAATTAAATTAAATATTTTCTAAATGAAGAAAATTAAATCAAAAAATTTCTAAAGCAAGAAAATTAAAATAAATATTTTCTAAGTGAAAAAAAATATTTTTAAATTTTCTAAAGTGCAGAAAAATATTTTTAATTAATCTAAAGTGCATAAAAATATTTTTAATTAATCTAAAGTGCAGAAAATTAATAAAATTTAATCTACTGCTAGAAAATATCCTAATGCTCTCGATGGTGGTTCCATCAAATTCGGAACGCTCCCGCTCTGATACCAATTTTAGGATCGTGATTCTCCGAGAGAGAGGGGTGAATATTGGAGATTGTAATTTTAATTAAAATTTTAAAATAATTAGAATATTTTGAAAACGATTATGAGTATGCAACGAAAATAAAAATGAGTACACTTGTTTTACTTTGTTCACAACCCTAATTGGGTTGCTACTCTAAGGCTCATTGCTCTTCCGAGAGCTACCTCGATGGACAATCACTAAATCCCCTCCGACTCGAGAACTCTCAACTTCGGAGGGTTTCACTTTTTACAAAGATTAGAGATGGATAACACACTATCCACTCTTGAATTTAAGTACACAAGCAAAAAATGAAATGAACAATACAAGAACATTATACCGACACTAAATGGATCGTTGAAGTTGTCGTAGAGTGTTGGAAAATTGCCTTGACGTGAAATATGAGCTTTTGTGGACGAGCAAGAATTTCTACAGCACTTTGATGTAGTTGTTATTTCATATTCGGATCTGGTCGAGCACTTATTTTATAAACCTTTTCCAGTGAACTGGAATGCCTTCCAGTCGACTCCACATCGGCCTGTCGATATAGAACTTCTGGTCTTCTAGTCGACTGAAACCTCTTCAGTGGACTCCAGGTCATCCAGCTCCGCATCGGGAAGTTTCCCACTTCAGTCGACTGAACCTCCCCAGTCGACTGAAACACTTTCCAACTATAATGCCAGATCTTCGACTAATCAAGCTAATCCTGCCATGTGTGTATCCAGTCAACTGAACCAAACAAAGTTGATTGGACCTCAGTCGACTGAAGTACATTCAATCGACTGATCCCTGCAAAACGAGATTAGCATAAATAAATGAAATCAAATGTGATAGTAGTAGTAATACCACTTGATCTCGACTACTAAGTCCCATGTGGACTTTCTGTCGGATCGACGTCTAGCTTTGTCCCCCTACAGAAGACTCAGCCTCACCTCTTCACTCGAGGCTTACCTGTAGGTTACCTGCCAGACTTACCACTCTTGACATCCGATCTGACCCACCAGGGCTTCCACCAACAATCCGGTATGCCTGACCCAGCTGGACTTTTTGCCAATTGTCCGGTCTCCTGACCCAACCGATCTTCATGCCAAATGTCTAGTCTACGCGACCCATTTGGACTTTATGTCTGGTATCCGGTCCTCTTGATCTGTCAAGTCAACTACCTAGTATCCGATCAACATGACCTACTATGACTTCCTTTTAAGTCTACACACTTAATACTGATATTAGAATACAAGTAATTTCTAACTTTAACTACGGTTCATACATCAAAACCAAGGAGTGATGCTTACAGCATCAACACACAATACAAGATACATGGAGATATAATATGGTTTGGAACCTAGGGTTCCTATTCCACAGGTCGTGCTCAAGTGAGCTCTAGTGATGCACACCACCACTAATAATCTCCTTCTCGGTGACACACCGGAGGTGGAGAAACCTCGTACAAGTGATTATAATAGTAATAAATACAATACAACAAGTATACTAAGCAATATATAAATACAAGTAAAGAAAACTTTACACAAGAAACTTTTGATTGCTTGCTTGTTGATTGCTTTAGATTGGCTTTGAAGGACTGGAAAGCACCAACTATTCCCTTTCAAATCTCCCCAAGAACCATAGCCAAAATCCTCCTCTTCGTGCTCCTTATAAAGCTACAACTCGGGCTAATTTTTTCCTTCCAGTCAACTGCTCTTACACATCAGTCGACTGTCCTTCATAACGTTCTCTCACAACAACTATATCCACGCTGGAAAAACTCCAACGGAAACCTAGTAGTCGACTGCCCATACATGGTAGTCGATTAATACCTTATAGTCGACTGCCAAGTTGACTATGAAAGCTTCTGTGCTCGTGGTCGCTTACACTAATCGACTACCCTCCATGGTAGTCGACTGCTCAAGGTCAGTCGACTATCCAAAGTTGGCAATCAACTGTCAGTGGCACACATCCTCAGTCGATCTCCAGTCGACTAATAACCAGTTGACTGGTCATAACCTCAATTGACTACTCAGAGTCAACAGGATGTCAAGTGTCAAAACACTTGACCAATCGACTATGTTAGCGCAATCAGTCCAGGTCTCGATTGACCAGACTCGAGTAGTAGTTTGATGTTTGTGTTTTGATGTTTGACTATGAGTTGACCATTGTTTGACAATGGGTTAACTATATGATTGACATGGGGTTGACCATATGATGGAGAAGTCCAAGTTTTGAGTACTTGACATGGAAAGTCCAAACATGGGTCTTGGCAATGGGAAAGCCCAAGTCTTGAGTACTTGGCATGGAAAGTCCAAGCATGGGTCTTGGCAATGGGAAAGCCCAAGTCTTGAGTACTTGGCATGGAAAGTCCAAGCATGGGTCTTGACAAAGGAAAGTCCAAGCTTGAGTCTTGGCAAATGGAAAGTCCAAGCATGGGTCTTGGCAATGGTAAAGTCCAAGTCTTGAGTACTTGGCATGGAAAGTCCAAGCTTGAGTCTTGGTAATTGGAAAGTCCAATAGAGTTGGCAAGGGAAGTCCAAGGGTTGATATTGACAGTGTAAAGTCCAAGGGTGGAGTCTTGGTAGCATAAGTCCAATGGTTGGCGGCATAAAGTTCAAGCGTGTGTCTTGTTAGCATAAGCCCAATATGCCTTGGCGGTATAGACCAGCTTAGCATGACAATAGTCGATGGAAGCACCTGAAGGCTAGCGTATGGATGAACAAGTCATGGATGACTTGGAGGGATCCAATAGGTGTGAGGCTGATGGAGGTGGCTAGAAAGCTTAGGTCTAGGCTAAGGGTGGTCAACCAAGTATGAGGGCCTCATAGTTGGGGTAAATCTCATTATTGAGGTGTAACAGTCGACTGGGGTTATGGACCAATCGACTAGTCAAGTGTTTGACACTTAGCGGTAGGGATTGACGATGAAGCGATCGACTAGGAAGCGATCGATCGCAAGCAAATGACCTTGACAATCGATTGTAAGATTGTGTGTATTCGGCGGCCAAGAGCGATCGCGCCATGGAGCCTTGATCATTGTAGGGTTTGGTTGCGAGGCAGAACGCTCGGTAACCAATTGAGCAGTCGGCTATGGGCTTGAGCAGTGGACTGATGAGAATGACAGTCGACTGTCAGTGTATTTGTTGGCTAGAATGCTAACGTGGATTAAGTCGTTGTGAGATAACGACACTGTTGGCAGTCGACTGAGGCCTTATGGCAGTCGACTGCCAGGAAAAAATCTAGGTCTCACAGAGGCTTAAAAGGAGCTCGACGAAGAGGATTTCAACATCGATTTTCTTGGGTGATTTGAAGGGGATAGTTGTTGTTTTCCAGTCCTTCAAGGCTAGTCCAAGGAGATCAACAAGCAAGCATTCAAAGCAACCATTTGTAATGTTTTCTTTACGTTATTTGTTGTATTCACTTTGTATTTGTTTGTTGTATTTTGTTTACTGTTGTATACTTTTGTACGCGATTTCTCCACCTCTGACTTGTTGTCGAGAAGGAGATTTATTAGTGGCGTGTACATCACTAGAGCTCATTAAGCTCGCCCCGTGGAGTAGGAACCCTAAGGTTCCGAACCACGTATATCGATTGTGTAATTATATTCTTGTATTTTTTTTATTATTTCTATATTCCGTTGCATACTAACAATCGTAGACAAGCACAAATGAATTCCGTCATGTCACGGAAGATGCACCATTCACCGCCCCTCTAGCGCTCACCAAAGTTCCTACAATTGGTATCAGAGTGAGGCCACTTTTCATTTGGACTAACCGCCAAGGAGCAAAAGTGCTAGAGGAGATGGAGCTACCTAAGGACGAATTAGGGTACGCCATCGACATTCCTCCACCAAACGACCAAGAAGACTTTCCGGAATGAAGGGCGAGAATGAAGACATTCTTGATGATGGACATAGAGAATTGGTTTATCATCATGGAAGGTTTCGAACCCCCCCCCCCCCCCTAGGGATAAGAAGGGAGATGTCCTCAAATTGAAGAAATGGACTCAAGAGCAACGCCAAAAATTGAAGATTGAGGTTAAGGTAACAAAATTTTTGGAAGATTTAATTCCTAATGATGTTTTGTCAAGATTAGGTGATTACATGGATGCCAAGGAGCTATGGAGAAAGTTGGCAAAATTCTATGAAGAGTCCACACCAGTCCAAGAAGATAAGGGAGAGGAGTGCTCATCCCCCAAGCTCAAGAAGAAGAGAGCACATCATCTTCATCGCAAGAGCTTGAGGAATCGGAGATTGATAGGGAACCAACATTCGGATCGATGGAAGAAGTAGAATTGGAGGAAGCATCCACCTCTAGGATTGAGGGGGAGGATATTAGATCACCGGAGACGAAGCAAAATCAAAAAGTAGCCCCCACCTCCGGGAGAAGTCATGATCAAGCTCAAGATGCTTCCACTACCGACCTAGGTAACTCAAGCACATCAATAAATAATAAAATTCATATTATGTGTTTTGAGTGTAGGGAATATGGGCACTATAAGAGCAAGTTCCTTAAGAAGGTTAAGGAGGCTCATCGACACCAAAGGTCAAGGATGTCAGTGCCCCCACTAGGAAAAGCAAGGAGCTTGTAATTTGCTTCAAGTGCAATCAAAGGGGGGCATTATAGAAGTCAATGCCCTAGGGGGAGGAAAAAGGGCCAAGAAGGAGCATCAAATGTAGTGGGATCTTTAAAAGCAAACCCTAAGGTATATTTTAATAATGCACCTTCGAATTTTAATGTTAAAAAGCATGTTAGGGATAATTTTAATTCACTTGCTATTTTTCATAAAGAGCATGCTAAAAATAGGTTGTATTGCTTAGGTGCAAAATCTTGCAACTTTAGAACTAAGAATAAATTTGGGACTAATAACCCTAGGAAAATCTTACCTAAGAGAAGTATTAGGAAGATAGAAGTGTTGATGCAGGGGCACTAGATAATCGAACATGTGTTTTGATTATGACAAAGACACAGTTAAGTTTACATCGTTATCTCACGAGCTAAATCGAGTGTGCAGAAAAGTACTAAAGCTAGAGCTGAAGGCTAGCGACACTCGGAGGAAGCCGCGGTGGTCGGGCGACACTTGAGTGACTTCGGAGGGAGCCGAAGGAATCGAGTGGAAGGCCGAAAGCGAGAGCTATAAAGTAAGTATCGAGGTAAGCTCGTGTGAGTGAGAGATAGTAAGGTCGTGTCCTCTTTACGAGGATGACCGTAGGCGGCGATCTGACTAAGACTTTCTGTGGAAGGTCTAGGTCGAGATCGGACGGTTATAAATCATCATATTTACCATTTTCCGTGCTAACCTCTTCGCGGGAAGTGGCCGGTGTGATCATTTTGGACATGGGACGATCGGTGATGGGAGGCATCGATCGGTGATGGCGGCGAATCGACCTGCGCAGTCAAAATGGATAACGTTTGACGCGGCCACTTCGCGATCAAATTTTGTACAACTTTGGGATCTGTTCCAAAACATTTTGAGACATATTCAGAGGCCAAAATCTATAAAAGGAGGGGAGGATTCTAACTCTAAACATCATCAAGATTATTCTCAAGTGCTCCTATAACGCCAAAGCTCCAACACCGTCATAACGTCGACGCGACAACAAGTTCCAATCCTCTTCGTCGGCAACAGTAGCAAGTAATTGCTTTTATTATTGTATTCTTTGTTTTTATTCATAATGAGGTAAGGTAGGCTTATTGCCTCATCCTCGTACTTTCGATTTTGTGATCGTTGTCTCCTACCTCCAATGAGGAGGAGACATTATAGTGTTTTGCCCTCCGTACGCAGTCTAGGACCGTTAGGGCCTTGGAGTAGCAACCGTTGGGTTGTGAACCAAGTAAAAATAAACTTGTCTTCTTATTTTTCCACTGTGTCTACTCATGTTTTAACGAACGAAAAAAAAATTCTACGGTCGCTATTCACCCCCCTCTAGCAACGCTTCTCGATCCAACAAGAAGACCATCTAGGCATTAATTCCCAAAAACATAGACATATGCCTATAAAAAAACAAACCTACTCAAGGAAATAACGGGCTCACAAAATTTGAAAAATTGGAGTTTGAAAATCAAGTTTTGAGGTCAAAACTTGAGAAGATGGAGAGGACCCTAAGAAAGATGCAAAATCAAATGCAAGGGTAAAATGGTAAAAACTTAGGATCAAGGAGGTCAGGTCCACCCAAGGGCAAGAAAGGTTTGAGTCACAAACCTAAGCCCAAAGAGACCTACCATAGTGTTCCATTCGATTATGGAACTTAATCTAGGTCTAGGAAAACCAAGGTTACTAGGGAAGTTATCCCTAAGGCTAACCATGGTGTGTGCCTAGTGACTAAGGTTTCGAAGAAACCTAAGGAAGCCACTAAAAAGGTTACAAGGGGAGTTACCCCTAGAGTTAACCTAGGTAATGTTGGTGCATTAGGCACCAGATAATCGAACCTGAGTTTTGATTATGTCAAAGACCCAAAGTTAAGGTCATATTATTGTCTAACGAGCTGAAGGGCGACGACACCAAGAGAATCCTGAGTTGGGAAATCGTGGTGGTCCGGTGACACCGAAAGAACTTCAGAAGGAGCCGAAGAATCCAGGTAGAGACCTAAAGAAAAGTTGCAAGTCACAAAAGGACCTAAGGTAAGCTCGTGTGTGTGAGTGAAAGTAAGAATGGGTCATCCGTACAGGGACACCCTTAGGCAGCGTTCCGATCAAGACTTCCCATTGAAGGTCTAGGTCAAGATCATACGGTAAGTGACCGTCGAATTCACTCTTATTACTTTGATTTCGAGCTAACTCTTTGATGCAATTGGATACCCTAGATAATAGTCGACTGCTAGTGTTATCAGTTGATTGATGATTCATTAGTCGACTGATTAAGGGTAAACAGTCAACTGTCATTTAAATTCCAGCTTCGAGGAGAGTCAAACTTTATCCCCTTATCTTAGGGTGAGGTGGCCATTTTGGATGAAACTTGAGCTCAACGTCCACTAGGTTGGAAGGCTATAAAAGAAGGGGGCTTTCACCCCTTTAGGTCATCAAAAAGGCTCTCCAAGTGCTCCCGCAACACCGTGACTCTCCGACATCTCTACGATGACGAAGCACTGCCAAAACGCCGACGACACGAGCTCAATCCATTCCATCAGTCGTCGGTATCAATTTTATTTAGTTGTCACTTTCTAATTCTTGTAACTGATTTCCTTTCCGAGTTTTTTCGTAAATGAGGTGAGATAGGCTTGTTGTGTCATCCTCAAGATTTGTGTTTCCTTGTATTCTCTTTCTCCTACCTCCAACGAGGAGGATAGTTTTAGTGCATTGCTTTCCGTACGCGATCTCTGATCGTAAGGGCCTTGGATTAGTAGCTGGTAGGTTGTGAACCAAGTAAAACCAATCCATGTCTTTTATATTTCCACTGCACTTTTACTCTTATAATTTTTTTATATCGAACGAACGAAAAGAATTCTCATACGCTATTCACCTCCCCCCCCTCTAGCACTTTTTTTATGATCCAACAATTGGTATTAGAGCGGGGGCACTATAATTTGGTGCAACCACCAAACTAGCACTCGGTTTTAAGGTTTTCTTTTCGTTTTTGGTTTTTCAATTCGAAAGTTAAAATTTTTGTTTCGATTAAATTTCCTCCTCCCGCACTACTAATCCAAGACAAGAGTCTTGGTACCTTCTTTTTGTTTTTTTTGTTTGGGAGGTTTTCCTCTTCTTCTAAATGGCCCATCTCAAAGGGTTTAGCACCGCCCGACCCCCGTTTTACAATGGAGATGACTTCCGTTACTGGAAGGGTTGGATAGAGTGCTATCTAAAAACCCAAGTATAGATATGGATCGTAATCCAAATCGGGTTCACACTTCCTACTAATGGAAATGGTGAATCGTTGGATTGTGATCAATGGACAAATGTCATTAAATGCCAAGTGGAAGCCAATGCCAAGGCTACGCAAATCCTACAGTGCAGCTTGTCCAAAGAATAGCTCAACCATGTCGGCCCTTTCATAAGTGCGAAGGACTTGTGGAATAAGCTCATTGAGCTTCACGAAGGAATGGCCGATACGAAGGTATGTAAGCGTGACTTACTTTTAAATAAATTATTTAACTTAAAAATGCAAGAACACGAGTCGGCCACCTAGCTCCATGCCCGAATTCAAGATATTGTGAATGGGTTGCATTCGATCGGACAGAAGGTCGAAAACCGGGACATGATCAGGTACGCGCTTAATGCATTCCCTAGGACTACCTTGTGGGCATCCATGGTTGATGCCTACAAGGTTTCTAAGGACCTTTCTAAAATTAGATTATATGAGCTCTTTTTCCGAATTCGAACTTCACGAACAAACTAACATGATCTGGGATGAGAGAGGTATTGCATTGCTTGTAGGTCAAAGAAGAAAGGAGAAGAGCAAGCCACCTCCCGAGCAAGAAGAAGGATATAAACCCGAGGATGAACCCGAGTCCGAATCTGAAGAGGAGGTCGCGATAGTGAACATGGTGCAGAGAATAATTCGAAAAGAAAGGGGGCAATCGAAGAACAAAAAGAAGGGGCAATTCAAACCAAAGCAAAAGGGAGCAAAGAAGTCTTTTCATGCAACTTGGGACAATGAAGAAGAAGGCATCGACGTAGCGTTCATGGCAAGACTGGAAGAGTCCAGTCAGAGTCTGAAGCCAAATACGAATCTAACTGCAACTCTGACCCTGAAGATGACTTCGAGAAGAGACTCAAAATCGGGTCGAAAGAGAAAATTAAGGTAAGTCGTTCATTAATTAGTACTCTTTATCATATAATTAAAATGCTAAGTAGAAAACTAACTAAGTCTGAGTCTAGGGTCGAGTCCTTGATTGAGGAGGTTGAAACTCTCAAGCAAGAGGTCACCCTAACCTCTTCGAATAGTCAAGTTCAAGAGGAGGACTCAACTCGAGTTGAAAAACTCGAAAGTGAGAACTCACTCTTGAAAGGACAAGTCCAAGAGCTTGAGGCTCGGTTGGACAAGTTCTCGAGGGGATCCAAGAATCTTAACCGACTTCTTGGAACTTAGAGAGCTGTGTACAACAAAGCCAGACTCGGGTTTAGTTCAAAGACTACGAATATATTGTATATGTCTATCGTAAATCGTAGTCATCAACGAGTCCAAGCATTGATCCCAAAGATTTTATTAAACTCACATATAAGGACCAATGAGTATTGGATTCCCCAGGATCAAGTCCACTTTGTGGATAGACCATATTGGTTCAATGGTCCAAGGGGAGCTAATACCAAAATAGTATACTCACTACCCTAACATCATCAACTTTTTTGATTTACTTTTTAGAACGGTTAGATAGGGCAAATAGTTAGTCAACTCTTGATAACATAGTATCAGGACACGACGAGATGATAGTATGTTAGGGAAATAAAGTCTCGTGTATTCGAGCTAGATAAAGAGTATAAAGCTTGGTGCACTTGACTGAGTTGAACTAGCTGAAGCTACCTCACCGTATCCTAAACAAGTTAGACCAGGAAGTAATCTTAAGTGACTCAAGTAATTGATTTCTTGAATTTCGCTTTGTCTAAGGAAGTGGTCGTTGTTCCTATCAAAGAAGGTCTCTGTGCCTCGCCATGACCTAGAAGCCAATTTATCAAAAAAGTTACCTAATGAGCTAAGGGTTAAATCTGAATCTATCCCAAGGTTGACTAACTTTAATCAAGTTAAAAACATCTCACAAAACATATAAGACGAACACATTTTGAGACACATAGAATGGATGAGATGTTAAGGAATAATTTTAATATACACATAACATAACGTTTTCAAAATGCTACCTATTTTCTCAACTATTGCACTTAATGAATAATTACAACACTATTCAGATAATACTATACTATAACTCTTTAGGTCGAAGTTTAGCGCACCCTAAATCTCTTATACCTCATATATTTGACTAAGTGGGAGAGCAAACTAACCCAAAGGGTTATATTACAAAACGTTTAAAAGTTCTCTTTGAAAATAAACTTATAAGTATTTTGAAAATCAAAATTATGTTTCAAAAACATAGTAAATTATTGGTGCAGAGGGATATACCTCGAACCAATCTATTTAACCAAGTAGAGACGCAATCTTGGACTTAACAAATATATTCGATTTCGTTTCTTAACACATGCTTATAACATGGTGTTTTTAAACCCTTATTTTATATAAACACCCCAAATTTTTTTTATTCATGGCAAAAGGGGGAGAAGAACGAAAGTTAAGGGAGAGTAACAAAAATTTAATTAAAGTATCTTTTTCAAAACTCACCTAGGGTTAAGGGGGAGTTTTTGAAAAAGTGCTTATCAGTTACTTTACTTGTCTTGTGCTTTAAATTTCCCTTAACTTTGTGTCGGTTTACCATAGATCAAAAAGAAGGAGATTGTTGGTGCAGTAGACACCAGATAATCGAACCTGAGTTTTGATTATGGCAAAGACCCAAAGTTAAGGTCATATTATTGTCTAGTGAGCTAAACCAAGTGTGTAGGAATAGTTATCCTGAGCTGATGGTCGACGACACTTGGAAAATCCTGAGTTGGAAAATCATGGTGGTTAGGTGACACCAGGAGAACTTCGGAATGAGCGAAAGAATCTAGGTGGAGACTTGAAGCAAAGCTGCAAGTCACAAAAGGACCTAAAGTAAACTCATGTGTGTGAGTGAAAGTAAGGACGGGTCCTCTGTACGAGGACACCCTTAGGTGGCAATCTGATCAAGACTTCCCATGGAAGGTCTAAGTCGAGTTCAGACAGTAAGTGGTCGTTAAATTCACTCTTATTACTTTGATTTTGAGCTAACTCTTTGATGGAGCTGGATACCCTAGATAATAGTCGACTGCTGGTGTTATCAGTTGATTGATGATTCATCAGTCGACTTCCATTCAAATTCTAACTTCGAGGAGAGTCAAACTTCATCCCCTTATCTTAGGGTGAGGTGGCCATTTTGGATGAAACTTGAGCTCAACGTCCACTAGGTTGGAAGGCTATAAAAGAAGGGGGGGTTCACCCCTTTAGGTCATCAAAAAGGCTCTCCAAGTGCTCCCGCAACATCGCGACTCTCCGACAACTCTACGATGACAAAGCGCTACCGAAATGCCAATGACACGAGCTCAATATCCATTCCATCAGTCGTCGGTATCAGTTTTCTTTAGTTATCACTTTCTAATTCTTGTAACTCATTTCCTTTCCGAGTTTTTTCATAAACGAGGTGAGGTAGGCTTGTTGTCTCATCCTCAAGATTTGTGTTTCCTTGTATTCGCTATCTCCTGCCTCCAACAAGGAGGAGAGTTTTAGTGCATTGCCCTCCGTACGCGATCTCGGATCGTAAGGGCCTTGGATTAACAATCGGTAGGCTATGAACCAAGTAAAACCAATCTGTGTCTTTTATATTTCCGCTGCACTTTTACTCTTATAATTATTTTATATCGAACGAACGAAAAGAATTCTCGTGCACTATTCACCCCCCCCCCCCTCTAGCGCTCTTTTTACGATCTAACAGGTATGACCCAAATGACCAAGGCTTCTAAGCCTAGGAGAGTCATTAGGAGGATATCTAGGGAAGTTATCCCTAGGGAATACCTAGTAAACCCAAGGAGCTCAAATAGGTATTGGGTTCATAGGAGCGTGATCGATTCACGCTAAATGGGTTAGGTTGTGTCAACCTTGAATGGATGAGTAGTTAACCTAACCATAGCAAAGTTGACACTTTAGGTCATTTCTAAGGTATTGTGACACTTTGGAAATGTGGTTAGAATTTAATCCTAAAGGATTTTAGGATGTGCTATCATTTAAAAAGTTTTATAAATTGATCAAATTGGCACAAATTAGGTCTACAAGTCTTGGTGTGCTATTTTGGGTGTTTGGCACACTTGGGGGATAAGTGTTATTATGAAAAAATAAACTTAATCCAAACAAATGACAACTAATATTAAAATTTAGATATTCTTATGTCTTATATTTTATTTTCCATGACTTGATTGCTATATAACATGTCATGATATCATTCTTATTTTTAATCATATAAAATGTCATGATCATGCTTAGGGTTTATCTTTTATGTCATGTGTTTATTTAGATTTAATCATATGTCATGACATCATGATTATTGATACATTCTTATTTATGTTATCATTTATGTCATAATCATCATTCATGCATTTAAGTTAAATAAAATTAATTTAAGGACTATGGCATGACTTGAAGTCCCATGTATAAGGGAATCAATTAGTGTTACCTTAGAAAATACATGAGGCCTTTGTTTAGGATGAATAAAACTTACATCTCACATCACATTGATATGTGTGTGTATTGATACACCCTAGACACATGTGAGATGCTAGGAAATGAGTTAAGTTCGAGGTACATAGTTCTTGTATCTAAATGAACTCAAACTCATCCTATATCATGGATGAATCATGAGGAAAGTTTATGTACAAGTAATGTGCATTAAGCCCAGACCATGGTTCAATATAAGGTTTTAAAAAGATCTCAAAATCATTTTGAAAAATATTGGTGAAGTCTATCTTTTGATAGCAATCACCATTGATAGAGTTGATACAAAGTAGGGTCAAAACATTGAATTTTCAATGGTTTTCAACTTTGTGTCAAACTCACTATTTAATGGGTAATTTATTTTTCAAATTTTTTTCACCCATTGTATTTGTTGTAAGTAATGTACATATAAAATTTCAAGATTTTTCAAAATATGTATTTTTACTTATGAATTTTCAAATTTCAATTTCTGATTCTGATTTCTACATTTTGCAGATATCATTCATTTGTCGTGGCAATCACGATCGTAGGAAGTCATTTGTTGGTACAGTCATTTTGCCAATGCTGATTTCGGGTAAACAAGGATGTTTAGCCAATGTTTCAGCTATGTTAGGCTTCCCTAACACTTCCTAACCCTAGGATATGCTTTGGAAAGCATTATAAAAGGTGAAAATCCATTGGATATGAATTAGGAGAGTTGTTTAGGGTGTGTATCAATTTTAAGGTGTGTGAAAGTTCAAGTTTGAACTTTTAACCTTAATTTTGAAGGTTCACTGTTCCTATAGGCTTAGGGACTCTCCAAGTACATTGTTGTTGCAATGGTCAAGGGGGAGCAAGCCTTTAGGGGGAGGTTATTCATCATGGGATGATGGATGTATTCTTCCTCATGAGGGGGAGAATTTGGAGAAGTGAAGTTTGCCTCTCATTTAGTGATATGGGACTTATCACTAGGAAGAGTGAAGGCATCCTAGACGTCTTTGGACCAAGGGGGAGATTGTAAGATCTCATTGGGATATGAGACATTGATACCCTTGGGGAGAGCCTTTTTGATATATGTCAAAAAGGGGGAGAATTAAGGGAAAATGGAATTCCCAATTTGGAAAATTGGAAGGATTGAATTGAGTTAGTGTTCTAACTCAAAGGTATTTGGTTTTTGTCAAACATAAAAAAAGGGGAGATTGTTGGTGCAATTGGCTCAGGTCACGATTGACCAGATTCGAGTTTGACTCGAGTAGTGGTTTGATGTCTGTGTTTTGATGTTTGACGATGAGTTGATCATTGTTTGATAATGGGTTAACTATATGGTTGACATGGGGTTGACCATATGATGGAGAAGTCCAAGTCTAGCATGGGTCTTGGCAATGGGAAAGTCCAAGTCTTGAGTACTTGGCATGGAATGTCCAAGCATGGGTCTTGGAAGGGAAAGTCCAAGCTTGAGTCTTGCCAAATGGAAAGTCCAAGCATGGGTCTTGGCAATGGTAAAGTCCAAGTCTTGAGTACTCGGCATGGAGAGCCAAGCTTGAGTCTTGGCAATTGGAAAGTCCAACATGATTTGGCAAGGGAAGTCCAAGGGTTGATATTGGCGGCGTAAAGTCCAATGGTGGAGTCTTGACAGCATAAGTCCAATGGTTGGCGGCGTAAAGTCCAAGCGTGTGTCTTGGTAGCATAATCCCAATGTGCCTTGGCGGTATAGACCCGCTTAGCATGACAATAGCCGATGGAAGTACATGAAGGCTAGCATATGGATGAACAAGTCATGGATGACTTGGAGGGATCCAATAGACGTGAGGCTGATGGAGGTGGCTAGAAGGCTTAGGTCTAGGGTAAGTGTTGGGTTTCCCCGGCACTGCGGCGAGTGTGTATTCTCGAACACATTTCGTAAATATGCACACAACGGAAGCAATAAATCTAATTTATTACAATACACACATCACATGAATGCAAGATACAACATGTGTAGACATAATCGCTATTTAAAATTTTGCAATAAAAGGAAACTTATACTAGGTATACCTGACGGATCACGTGTAGTGGGAATGACATCAACCGTAGCGACCCTCGCTAGAATCGCCTCTATCCGTATCTACGCCGAGTATCGTCGGGGGAGCTTCACAAAGTCATGAGCCTCGTCTTCGCAAAAGTCACTAGCCTCGAGTCGAAGACGATGTGATCTGAGAGACGATCACAATCCGAAATAAATTCGGATTCCAAAATGAGTTTCACAAACTCGCTTGTCGAAAGCGATTTTCATCAACCGTTTGACGAAAACTTAACCCTTCACCTATGAGGATTGCAGGAGATCCAATCCCCGGCAAGTAGATCGCTGTCGGAGCACAAAACACTGACCAAACGGCCTCTCCACACAAAGGAAATCAAGAAGTCCAAAACTGGACAGCTTGTTGTGGAGGAAGAAGGGTCCGGCCAAAGGCTTGGCTGGTTACTTCTAGGTCACCGACGGCCAAGGGAGGTTGGCCAGCGGTTGAGGGTGGCCCAAGGGACATCGACGGCTGGTGGATGGCCGACAGCGAGGAGAGACAGCAGCTCCAATGGGCGACGGCGGTACAAAGGTGGGCGACAACCACCTTGGCTTGGGCAGCAAGAAGGAGGAGAAGGAGAAAAGGATGCTAGGGTTTCCAAAACCCTTGTACCAATTAATTTTCCATGAAAAACCCTTAAGTTGTGTTTTTATATAGAACACATTCTCCTAACAGTTATTAGTTCATAACCAAAACCCATTAACCCGCTCCAATAACTTAAGTTAAAATAAACCAAACCGTGTTGGTCTGTTTTAAGTTAAAATGAATTGAACCAACTTTGGTTCATTCGTTTAAAACAAACCAAACCACTTTGGTTTATTTTCCACCATTAGATTAGAACCAAACCAATTTGGTTCATCCATCATGTCTTCATAAGACTCGGCCCATCCATGCTTCCGATGTGACTGAAACAATTTCATACTCGCTCTTTGTTTGGTCCAACGAAATCAAGTCTCTTTTGATCTGAGAATCCTATTCTCAAACTCGTTTTAATTCGTTCGGATTACACTCATTGTGCGTGTGACCAAATAGGTTCCCGGTTTATATTGGTCGTCTATAATTAACCATTAATTATAGTGTGATCATGAGTGGCACCTAGTAGTACATCATGATCCCCAATTAATCGAAAAATCAACGGTTGATCCCAGAACCATTTCTGAAACCCTTCAGCAACTACAATGAATCGTGTCTTATTCCTTTCACTCATCTTATACCCACTTGGTTCAGGACATGGTATATTGTGTTAGTCCCCACTAGACTGACTACATAACACCTAGCTCAAGTATTACTTCCTCGTCCTCCGGATTCTAGTTACTGCACTTGTACATTGCAGTTCCCTGGAATGTACATCATGTGGATTAAAGAATGTGTCACTACCACATCATATTCAGTAGCTATTAATGGGAACATTCACGGGTTTTTCATAGTAGGAAGAGGACTCAGACAAGGAGATCCCCTATCACCATATCTATTTGGATTATGCATGGAGTATCTTGCGCGACTGCTTGCGAAGCGCACTAGCCGGTCAGATTTTCATTTTCATCCAAAGTGTGAACATCAAAGAATAGCCCACATTGTATACGCGGATGATCTGTTGCTCCTAAGCCGAGGTGACGCACAATCAGTACAAGTATTAATGGATTGCTTATCGCATTAAGCGACAAGATGGCGAAATCAAGTATATATATGGCGGGGTGGAACAAAGGAGAAAGCGGCTAACCATCACGAGATTTGATGAAGGGATGATGCCATTTCGCTACCTAGGAGTGCCAATAGCATCAAAAAAACTAAGGATTGTGGACTACAGCCCACTATTGGAGACTATAATGAAAAAGATCACTTATTGTCCTAAAGCAAAGCTATCATATGATGGGAAGATCCAACTAATATCCTCGGTCCTGCAGGGTGTTCAATGCTACTGGATGTCGACGCTACCACTACCAACCGGTCATCGACGGGATATATAGCTCTTCTTGTACCTTCATGGGTGTGAAGAACCCACGATCGCGTGGCGGACATATGTAAACCTAAAGAGGAAGGTGGCAGGATTAAGGAACTAAAAGCATGGAATATGGCACCGCGCTATGGAGAATACAGAAGAAGCGAGGACCGCGTTATGGATCCGGGTCCATCACACTTATTCTGACAAGGAGTGTGGGAATGGCGGCGAAACACAGCGACTCCCCATTAGTGAAAAAGCTTATATGCATTAAGGATAGCATTATGGCGTTAGCGAATGCTGCGAGGAAGCAGAGGAAATATTAGATGCATGGTTTGGCCAAAGTAAAGGAGGTGTCAAGAGAGCATATGATCACTTCAGGATTACAAGCTCTAGGAAAGCGTGGGTGCAGACGGTATGGCAGCTGGACATCCAACCTAGCCACAGGTTCACGTTATGGATGCTGGCGAAAGGGAAGCTACCGGTGCGAGCTGGGAAGGAGTACCTAGATGACCGAAGCTGTGTTTTCTGCAAACAAGAGGAGGAGACAATGGACCATATTTTTTTCAAATGCGGGCAAGTTCAACAGCTCTGGAATAGAGTAAGGAGATGGCTACGGATGAGGCCGAGAATGCAGACATATCGTCAAATGTTATGCATATTCAGACTCCACTATAAAGGACGCAGCAGTATCAATAGAGCCAGACATCTAGCCATGGCAGCAATGATACATTATACTTGGCGGACGCGAAATGCCATGAAATTCGAAGATGCAAGGTTTGACGTCGAGGGGATCCTCCGGAAGATTCAAATACATATATACATGGCTCTGGAGGACTGTGATCTTCAGGACTACATAGACAATGGATGAAGATGGTTAAGTTAGGGCAGTTACCAGGACGCCATTCCCAGGACCCTCACCGGTCTAAGTACATCCCTTTCCCTCCTCCTCTTCATACTCTCACTCACTTTTGTTTTTGGTCACAGACTTGGCGGGGTGTCTTCTTATGCTCTCTTGTGTTTTTGTTTCAACCAAAAAAAAAAAAAAATTATTATTATTATTTGGACAGCAGGGTGGTTTTGGACAGAGTGGTTTTATTTGGACAGAGTGGTTTAATTGGACGGAGTGGTTTTGAGAAGGGTGGTTTTGCATAGAGTGGGTTGAGATGGTTATTTGGACAGAGTGGTTTATTTGGACAGAGTGGTTTGAGAGGGCAGAGTTTAGTCTTGCAAGTAATGGAAGGGCGGTTTTGAGCAGGGTGGTTTTGGGGAGAGTGGTTTGAGAGGGCAGAGTTTGGCAGAGTAGTTTTGTAAGAGTGGTTTTACTCCTCCAGGGGGGTTTTTGCAGGGTGGTTTTCACAGCACCAGGCAAGTGATGGCAGGGTGATGGCAGGGTGGTTTCGAACAGGGTGGTTTTTGAGGGGAGGGTGGTTTTACAGGGCAGAAGTCAAGCTTGCAAACACTCCCAGGACGGTATCGAACTTGGCAGTAAAAGGGTGGTGTTCGCAGCTCCAAGACGGTCTTCGCAGCACCAGGGCGGTTTTGGAAGAGAGGTTATTCTCCTCCAGGGCGGTTTTGGCAGGGCAAGCATGGCCAGGATGGTTTTTAGCAGGGTGGTTTTAGCAGGGCGGTTTTCACAGAACCAGGGCGGGTTTGGCCAGGGTGGTTTCGGCAGAGCGCCTGATCAGGGCGGTTTGGTCCTGGTGAATTCTCTCCAGGGTGTTTTCGGCAGAGCGCCTGATCAGGGCGGTTTGGTCCTGGTGAATTCTCTCCAGGGTGGTTTCGGCAGAGCGCCTGATCAGGGCGGTCTTGGTCAGGGTGAATTTCTCTCCAGGGTGGTTTCGGCAGAGCTCAAAGCCAGAGCAGTTTTGTTTGCTCAAAGCCAGGACAGTTTCAGGAGCAACCTTATGCCCAAGGCCAAAGCAGGACAGGGCAGTTGGACAAAAGCAAGACAGGGCAGTTAGCAAGACTCAGAGCACATAGGCAAGGGCACAAATGACTGTACAAAGCACTCTAGCCTACAGTATAGCTTTCACCAAGAAGGATCATCAGCCAGATGGATATGAGGCTCGAACGTGGAATCTAACTTAGGTGAATAGGTCCACCCGAAAGGCCTATCTAGTCCGTAGCAAACGGCTACGGTAAAGACATGTTAAATCCGTTTATGGTTGAGGCTTGACCAATAAGCCTAGCGAGGTGAATAGGCCCACCCGAATGGTCTATCTAGTCCGTAGCAAACGGCTACAGTAAAGACAAGGCAAATCCGTTGATGGTTGATCACTTACCAAAAGTGAAAAGTGGGGAGATAGAGGAACGCCGCATGAGATTGGCAAGAAGATGGGCATTAAGGGCCAATGCGAGGAGGTATACTCGGACCGAAGGACACAGAGGGACTGCAGGAAGGAGACATGAGCAAATACAGGGGAACTGCACAAGCGTAGGATATGTAATGGTTATGTAACATGAGAAAGTATGTATGCATGAGAGTTCTGGTACACATGAGAGCACATGTACACTCCGCTAGATGCACCTCAGATCTGACACATCGTCAGACATGACATGAGTGCGCACTCTATGATTTTGTATTTCATCAAAAAAAAAAAGAGTACCATACTCTAAACATGTAATGCTTTCGCCAAAGACTTTAGTAATAATCCGACGAGAGGTCATAGGGTATACATCTCCGCACAAGGTGCGGTGAATCCTTTATAGGCTATTCAAATACCTTCAGCCACTTCGACTTATACCTAATCATCCCGGATCCACATCTCCTCGGAGATGCTTGCTTAAGATGTCAAAGCATAAGTTTTCATGACCAACATGACTTAAATGCCGCAAGTCGAAGGAACATCGCACTTATGCTGCTGTAAGAACTTCATTGACATATCCATATATGTAGAGAACCATATGAAGTCTTACAGCTGGTCACTCCAATGAACTAGTTACCATAACTAGCATCCACGATTAACTCCGGACATCCCAATGTCTCTAGCCAGTGAGGAATAGCTGCTTGGATAAACCAAAGAGTTTACCTCTTGCTAGTCTCAACAGAATCGATGGCGTCCGAATGCATCAATTCATCGACTAGGGATAATTCCAATACATCACAATTACAAATGTAGAGATACTCACTAGTTGTGATCCAATCACAAATTCTCTCATGATGTGAATCGTATTGCGGACATTCAGTAAATGAATTTAAGGTCCAATCAAATACATGAAAACATTTATACTCAAATAGTGAATCTTCATTTATCAAATAAATGGTACAACCATAAGGCGATTGCCTTAGGACACCTCTCATATATTACTAACAGTAAGGGTGATCTAGCAAGTATGAGGGCATCATACTTGAGGTAAACTTCATGGTTAAGGTGTAGCATTCGACTGGGGTTATGGACCAGTCAACTGGTCAAGTGTTTGACACTTGGCGGCCAAGTCGATATTGAGCAGTCGACTGGGATTATGACTAGTCAACTTCCATGAGTCGACTAGCGATCGACTGTGGGAAAATGGCCTTAGCGATTGACATTAGGCGATCGGCCAGCGCAGCGATCGCCATGGAGGGCGCGAATGTCAGAGGTTTTGGTCGCAAGGAAGAACGCTCGATAGCCGATTGAGCAGTCGGCTACGGGCTTGAGCAGTCGACTGATGGGAATGGCAATCGACTGCTGGTGTATCCGTTGGTTGGAATGCCAACGTGGATTAAGCCGTTGTGAGACAATGACACTATTGGCAATCGACTGGGGTCTTATGGCAGTCGATTGCCAAGCAGAAATCCAAGTCGCGCGGAGGCTTAAAAAGACCTCGACGGAGAGGATTTCGACAGTGATTTTCTTAGACGATTTGAAGGGGATAGTTATTGCTTTCTAGTCCTTCAAGGCTAGTCCAAGGTGATCAATAAACATGCATTCAAAGCAACCATTTGTAAAGTTTTCTTTACGTTATTTATTTTATTCACTTTGTATTTGCTTGTTGTATTTTTTTTACTGTTGTAAACTTTTTTATGAGGTTTCTCCACCTCCAACTTGTTGTCGAGAAGGATATTTATTAATGGTGTGTACATCACTAGAGCTCGTTGAGCTCGCCCCGTGGAGTAGGAACCCTAAGGTTCCCAACCACGTATATCGATTGTGTAATTGTGTGCTTGTATTGTTTTTATTATTTCTATATTCCACTGCGTACTAACAATCGTAGACAAGTACGAACGAATTCCATTAAGTCGACGAAGACGCACCATTCACTCCCCCCTCTAGCGCTCACCAAAGTTCCTATTGACTGGTCTTTAACCCTAGTTGACTGATAAACCTCAAACATGAGGTTTAACCCATGTATGATCCCTTCATACTTGATAGACCACCCTTAGCTTAGACCTAAGCCTTCTAGCCACCTCCATCAGTCTCATGTCTATCGGATCCCTCCAAGTCATCCATGACTTGTTCATTCATATGCTAGCCTTTAGGTGTTTCCATCGGCTATTGTTATGCTAATCGCGTCTACATTGCCAAGGTACATTTGGGCTTACGCTGTCAAGGCACACGCTTGGACATTACGTCGCCAAACATTAGACTTACATTGCCAAAACTACCGTTTGGACTTTACGCCACCAATATCACACCCTTGGACTTCCCAAATGCCAAGATCCATTTGGACTTATGCTGCCAAGAATCCATGCTTGGACTTTACGCTGCCAAATATTGGACTTTTGTTGCTAAGACCCATGCTTGGACTTTACGCTGCCAATATCACTCTCTTGGACATCTCTTGTCAACTCCATGTTGGACTTTCCAATTGCCAAGACACATTCTTGGACTTTCCAATTGTCATGACCTATGATTGGACTTTCCATGCCAAGTACTCAAGACTTGGACTTAACATGCCAAGTACACAAGACATGGACTTTCCATGTCAAGTACACAAGACTTGGACTTTCCATGTCAATACACAAGACTTGGACATTTCATGACAATCACATTGTCATATGTTTTGTCGAACATCAAAATACTGCTCGAGGCAAACTCGAGTCTGGTCAATCATGACCTGGGTCGATTGCATAAACAATCTTCCACTTTTTGATATTTGACAAACCCTTTGAGTTAGGCTACTTATGTGCACGATTTTTGTCGTGTGACCGTTACAAATTAATTACCAAACTCTCTCTACACTAATATAGCATAGTGAACGGTCCGGATTATTTCCCAACGAATGTAATCAATAGAATAATAGTCTTAGGATTCGCTAATTATTGCTGGAGTTTTGCAAATGTAAACAAGGGGTTTGGATCGAAATAAAACTAATCATACTGAACATAAAGACAATGCATGTAATCAAACTTTAATCTAACTAAACTATGATTGCGATGAAGTTAAAAGAAATATAAACTAAACATTCAAACAAGAAAATACAGGAATTTAAATAACAATTCAAATGTAGAATAACATAAATGTAAATCAAAGTATGAAATTAAATCTAACCAACTAACTGCAACCTAATTACTAAAGAGACATTTAATCAAACACTACGTAGGCATGGAACAAATTAAACTAATTAAGTGCAATTTTAAACATGGAAGATCATTTCATTACAAACATTCAACAAATGAAAAAAAAAAAAAAATCAAAGCACATCAAGGAAAAGCACGTTGTAGGATTCTGAAATTGGAGCTGGAAGACCTGATGGAAATGCGCTGGAATTGGAGCTGTGGAGAACTGCTGCCGGCTCTGTGGATGAACTGGAGTTGGCGCTGCCAGAGCTGTGAGCTGCTGGTGGAATGGAGAGTGGACTGCCGGTGGTGGATGGCGCCTCCGATCGGAAGTGGAACGGATGGCCGGCAGTGGAGAAGCGACTGTGCATCGGCGTCGCGTGAAAATGGAGCAGAGCCGACTATGGATGAAGAATTTGTGGTTTCCGACGGTTTGATGGATGGAGGAGACCACCGGTAACCGGAGATTGGAGGGAATCCCCTTCCCTCTCCGGCGACCGGTGAGGAAGGTGGCGTCGGGCGATCGGCGCGTGAAAGGGGCGGAGGTGTTTGTCTGTCGTGCGATCAGAAGAGATCTGTGTCTTTGCGATTTCAATCGGTGAGGAAATCTCCATAGCCGTCCGATCAGATCACCTTCCCATCTCAGCCACTCATTTATACCTAGGGTTTAATGAATCTGATTAAGCCATTTAAGCTAGCTGTGCATCCAACGGTAGAAATCACTCTGAATTTGAATGTATGGATCTGATCAATCTGAATAGATAATCATGATCGGTCAAATCTGGATGAAAGTCTCAGATGTCTAGATCAAAATGTACGGACCGGATCTCTCCAGATCTGGGTAGATGGTTCAGAATCAAGTCGCTTTCATGGACGGTCCAGATTAATCAGATCTTGTCCTTTGCCTAAATTGCTTCTGATCTCGATAAAGAACTCAGATTAAGCCAGCTTGAAATTCCCTTTATGACCCTAGACGAAGTCATATTTGATCCACTGTGAGTCTAGTCTGGTGGCTCATCTCGATCTCCTACAAACAAAGATAAAATTTACATATAAGTCCAAAAATTAGGAGAATTTACAATAAGGTCCAAAATTATATCCAACTCATAAAACATGTAAATAATCGATAATTAATCACTCGAGAGGATAAAAACAGTGAGATTAAGGACCAAAATAATACGATAAAATAGTATTTATCAATTCCCCTACACTTATTCTTGCACGTCCCGAGCAAGTAAAAAAAATTAAAAAAATATATTCAAAAGCATATCCCTATCATCCCCTAGCAATACCTTGAAAATAGTAAAACATAATTACTTAGGATCATCAAGTTTTGAGAATCTAGGCACTCATATTCCACTTCCTACACAAGTCAATAAGCAAGGTAATTTCCATCAACTTGAATAAATTAAGTATGATAGAACCTGACAAGGTAGATATATGCACTGATACACACATAACAAATATGGAACTGAAGCTCACTCAAAACAGCTTATGATATTGCACTACCATATGCTTGCTAATCTTCTACTTCTCCATTACTATGAACATAAGCACACATAAATCAAGAGGACTTATCAAAAGTAGTGATGAAGCCAATATGAATTCCAAAGAACAAGAAAGATAGGCAACACAGAAGACTAAAAGAACATGAGAGCATTGGAGTATTCACATGATGACTACAACAAAATATAAACAAGAAATCACTCAAACACATCCAACACTCAACTTCATTGTGCCCTTTTCAATGTAATACACAAATTAAACATTCACATATCTCCAAAAATATCTACCCTCAATAAACTCTCAATCCAAGAATGCTTCCACGTGACAAAGCCAAATAGATAGGAATAACATCCTCAAAAACTCAATATCACTAATATGAGAATTTTGAAACCATGAGAATGCTTATTTTTATTCATCAATCACATATAATGCAAAGAAAAATACAACATTTTTTTTCTTATTATTTTTCTTTTCTTTTCTTTTCTTTTCTTCTTCTTTTTTTCTTTCAACATTTTTTTGTGTTTTTTTTTGAATCAAACAAAGATACGTGATTGTGATAATGATAAATTTGGACTCCCATGTTTCAAACTGTGAAAATCTCCTCTCAACAAAAAATTCAAAAGAATGTAACAATATATTTCATCCCCCTTTTTTCACATATAACACTCTCCCCCACACTTAAACTTGTCCGTCCCGGACAATGTACTCATCATGTAATCCCCCAAAACTCTCATCATATGATAAGGAAAGGAAAACCAACAAAGATGTGAAAGTGACAATATAATGACAATGAGAAGATATATCAAGGAAGCTACAATGTCATGCAAGTATCAGGTGGAATGTATGACAAGTTGTAGGGAAGTATACTGAAAAGTCTACCTTTTGCATGAACATCTTTATTTTGAAATAAGAATCACATGATCATTGTTTGCATTTTTTATGGTAATGCAATATTGTCTAATACATTACATTGTAGATAACATGGTGTGTGGTGTCATATGAGAGATCATGTTATCGGCTCCTTGTAAAGTATAAGTAAAGGCTCACAACCGAGATGACTTTAGACAAACCATCGGAATGGTTATAGTGTGATTTGGTATTGGTTTGTCTTGACCATAGAATCACACTAGTGCACTTTGTGTGTATTGAGCAGGACCGACTTAGAGGTGATTCGATTTATTGCTGACTACATAATCGAATCGGACCTCAGATATTATTTAGTACATTCTCTTAATCCCGATATAATAATGGGCACATATACTTAATATTCGTCTCATTGATTTACCAATAGGCAAGATTTATAGATTAAATCGATAGGCTCGGTAAGTTGGGAGATGATATTATTTATATGGTGTGCCATTGATTATAGGAGGAAACTGTGTCCTATATATTAGGATGATGATGTCCCCTTGAGGAGCTCATAAGTTTCATCATGTAAACCCTACAGGTGGACTTGGTCCGGCATGATGAAAAGGTTGAGTGGTACTACTCATGGAGTTAGATATTGATTAATTAATGGTCAGTAAATTAATTAATCTACGGACATTCGAGATCTTAAACACGGGGAGAAAATGTACAAATAATATATGGAGCCCATATTATCATATGGGGGTTGGTGAGGTAGATCAATGATAATCCTTTAGTGGATTGGATTATCATTAGTGGATCGGACTTTATGTGAGCTTAATCCATGGGTGGCGAAGATCCAACTCCTCCTCATGGTCCCTATTGTAGCTTATTAACACCTCATTAAGCTTAGATCCAATGGATAGAAACAAAACTCTAGATCCAAAGGTAGAGATTAAATCTCTAAGATCCGACAGTTGAGATTAAATCTTTAGATCCAACGGTTGAGATTAAATCCCTAGAACTAATGGTGGAGATTAAATCAAGGATTATCCCTAACTCTATAAAAGGGTGGACTAGGGGTGGGCGGCAACAACACAACAAGAAGAGAGGGGGCTAGGGTTTTGGGCAGCAAGAGCAAGGGAGCATTAGGGTTTTGGGTGGCCACAATTAAGGAAAGTTTTTCTTCTTCTTCTTCCTTTGGTGGCCAGCACCCTTCTTCCCTCATCTCTCCTTGGCTCGGCCGGCATCCACTATTCTCCCTTTCATCTATGGCTGATGATGGATGGGGATTAGGGCTTAACCCTTGCGCGGCAACCAAATCCTAATTGGATTAGGATTGGTTGGGCGGCAACAAGATGATGAAGCTTCTTTCTTCTTCTTCCTAAGGTTGGCCGACCACTATCCTTCTTCCCTCTACCTTGGCCAAAGCTCAATCTATTCGTCTCCCCTTTATCCTTGGTCGGAAATTAGGAGAGCTTAGTTTAGGGTTTGGGCGGCAACAAGGAGAAGGAGTGTTTTCCTTTCTCTTCTCCAAGTGTTGGTCGGCGCCCATGCCCTTGATGTTTCTCTTTTGGTTGGTTTCCATACTCCATGTTCTCTTCCATTGCCGGCGACAACATCGAGTTTATTGACTTGATGGCTGGTTCTAGATAGGAAGATGAGTTTTGTTTTAGGATCTTCCTTTGTTTGGAGTGAACAAGGAAAGGAAGATTGGTGGTTAAGGAGGCTTCGACTTTTGGTAGATCGTCGCCCACACGACGTCCAAAAGGAGGAAGGTCATACATTAGAAGATCAAGAGGTATATCTATTCTCTTTTCTCTTTTGTTTCTTGCTTGTTTTTGTTTTTCAATTATAAGCATGTTATAAATCTGTATATGGTCAAATAATACTTGGATCCCGAGCTCTAAACGAATAGCACGACGATGACTTGGTTGTATGGGCAATCCTTTTTGTCTAGGATTAAATTTTTTAATCCGGGGACATCGAGGGGATTGCCATGAACAAACGACCAAGGTGAAGTGGGAAGCGAAGTTTCCCCTCACGGACTCGATAAGCAAAACCATTAAATTGGTATGACAGCTTCCGGGGCAAAACCCTTCAATTGGTATCAGAGCCAAGGTTTCCTGTTTTGTGTGTTTAGGATTCGGTTAATTTTTATGCACTTTTTCATATATGATATGTGCCGGATAATAGTAGGATATGCGTAGTTTAACTCTTTGGTTGCAGGCATAAGATCTGACTATTATGGTCATATGTGTGTATGTGATTGTATGTGTGTATTTTGTTGAATCCTCGGGGTTGACGAGGCTAGTATTTGATTTTTTGTAAATTAGATACAACATTGTTTAGCCACTCTTTATTTTTTTCATGTACACTCTCTCGTGGAGTATAGGATCGATGAATGTAAATTAAAATAGGTTTTAGTCTCGGCTCGGATCTCCAGATGGCTCGTACATGGCGTAGGAGGAGCGGACAAGATGGCGATGCGACGAGAGACATATTGAAGACAAAAAGCCATAATAGTTGGAAAATAATTTATTTTTCATATTTATTGCTTTTTGTTTGATATGCATGTCGTAGGCTAGAAAATTCCTCATTTTCAAACTACTAAGTGGGAGAGGGAAATTTTTATAAATTCCCACGGCCTCCATTACGATTTGACATGTGATGCAAGCAAACTTACGCGTCGATTCTGAGTGCCTTCCTCCCCATCGAATGAGTTTGTTTGTGGATCATAGGGTCGGATATGGTTATAGGCAATTATTAAGGAGCGTGTGTACTTCCCCATCGGAAGGCACATAACCCGAGATAATTACCTTTGTACCGAGTAATGGTGAACACTTAGATACAAATATAAGTATCCTCCCCATCGGAGTCACTGCTTTTATTTGTAGGGCCGAAGAGAAACCAACTATTAATTTTATTTGTCAAAAAGTTAGGTTGACAAGATAGTAAAATTAATGGGTAAAACCTCCTCTTACATATGTAGAATTCATATACGTCCACACGATCGTGGCATACGATATTCTCGGTATTTAGAGGTGTTGGTTGATTTTAAAATTTTATTGTTTGAGGAATCAATAATTTTTTGAAATCTAAAGTAATGATCTATGTGATTCTTAGGATTTTCATAAATGACTTTCAGTCCACTTGTTGTGATACTAAAGGAAAATAAGTTTACTGTACCCAAATTATGTTGATTGAAAAAAAATCTTGCTATTGTCTTAACTGCTGAGGAGTATAAATATGTACTTTTTGAATAGAATCCTCCTAAGCCCGCGAATGAGTTGGAAGTCCTTGGAGCTGAGATCGATGGGGAAATTCAGGTCGATATCATTCTCCAGTCGACAAAAAGGCTTGCTCATGCTAAGGCTATGGTTGCTTAGAAGGTTTCTACTTCTAAGCCGAAAGGAAAGAAGAAGAAGAAATAAGCTGGAGCAAAGGTGGTACTTCACTTGTAAGCAGGATGGACATTGGAAGAAGGACTGTCCCAATCCAAAATAGAACAAAGGTATATCCTTTGGTCTAGTCGTTGAAACATGGTTATCGGGTTATCTACCAGCACCTGGTGTTTAGATACGGGAGCCTCTGATCATGTCTGCAATACTTTGCAGGGGTTCCAGGAAATCCGATGACGAGCTGAGGGAGAGATTACCGTTTACTTGGGCAATGCCACTAAGGTGGCGGCTATTGCAGTGGGAGATGTTTTATTTATCTTTTGAGAAAAATAAAAACTTTGGTTATGGAAAATTCCCTTTATGTACCTTTATTTAGAAAGAATTTATTTTCAGTTTCTAAATTTTTTATGGATGGATATTCTATTTCTTTTAATGACAGAGTTGTTATAAAAAAAAATAGGGAGAATATCTATTCAGGTACATTGATAGGAAATTTGTACACACTTGAACCAAAACCTCCCACGATGCATATTAAAATTAATAACTCATCTTCTAATTCTAATAAGAGAAAAGAACCTTCGAAAATGAACCAAATATATCTTTGGCATCTTAGGCTTGGTCACATTAACCTAAGCAGAATTCAAAGGTTGATAGCTGATGGACCTTTGGGTTCATTAGTGGTGGAGGATCTCCCAACCTGCGAATCTTGCTTGGAGGGTAAGATGACCAAGAGGTCTTTTAAGGCCAAGGGGTATAGAGCCAAAGATGTGTTAGAATTGGTTCATTCTGATTTGTGTGGTCCTATGTCTATCCAGGCTAGAGGTGGTTTCGAGTATTTCGTCTCTTTTATAGATGATTACTCGAGATATGGATACATTTACCTGATGCGCTGCAAGTCTGAATGTTTTGACAAGTTCAAAGAATTAAAGGCTGATGTGGAGAAACGTCAAGGTAAAATTATCAAGACACTACGATCTGATCGTGGTGGCGAGTACCTCTTAGGAGAGTTTAGGAATTACCTATCAGAGGCTGGGATTCAATCCCAATTGACTGCACCTGACACACCCCAGCAGAATGGTGTAGCAGAGCGAAGGAATAGGACTCTTATGGAGATGGTTAGATCGATAATGAGTTATTCTAAGTTGTCAGATTCGTTCATGGGATATGCTCTAGATACGACGGTGTACATTCTGAACTTAGTTCCATCTAAATCAATGCCTTCTACTCCCACAGAATTGTGGACTGGGCGAAAGCCTAGTCTAAGACATATTCGGATATGGGGGAGTCCAGCACATGTGTTGAAGGCAGATGCTGGTAAGTTGGAACCTCGTACAGAAGTACACATGTTCATTGACTATCCTAGAGGAATGAAGGGTGGTTTATTTTATAGTCCTAGAGATAAGAGGGTGATCGTTAGCACGAATGTCAGATTTCTAGAGGAAGACTATGTCATGAGCAACAAGCCCAAGAGTAAAATTGTTCTAGAGGAATTAAAAGGGGAAATCACTTCTTTAGTACCACCGGTACAAGAAGATATACCACATGTCACTGCACCGCATGTCATAGAGGATGCACAGGCGATGCCTCATCGTAGTGGGAGGGTTGTGAGGCAGCCGGATAGATTCATGTTTTTGGGAGAGTCTCCTGATTTGGTCCCTGACGAACATGAACCTGATCCCTGGACAAATGACGAGGCAATCCAAGATAAAGATGCAGTATCTTGGCAAAGTACAATGAATGTTGAGATTGAATCTAAGGATTCAAATCAGGTCTAGGAGCTAGTAGAACCACCCGATGGTGTAAAAACCATTGGATGCAAGTGGATCTACAAGAGAAAGAGAGGAACAGATGGGAAGGTTGAGACCTTCAAAGCAAGGCTTGTTGCGAAGGGGTATACTCAGAAAGAGGGTATCGATTATGAGGAGACCTTTTCGTCGGTAGTCATGCTTAAGTCTATCCAGATTCTCTTATGCATAGCAACTCATATGGATTATGAGGTGTTGCAAATGGATGTCAAGATAACTTTCCTTAATGGAAGTCTTGAGGAAAACATCTATATGAAGCAACCAGAGGGATTCATTGCTAAAGGAAAAGAGCATCATGTGTGTAAGCTTAATCGACCCATTTATAGATTGAAGCAAGCTTCAAGGTTTTGGAACATCTGCTTTGATGAGATAATCCAGTCGTATGGATTTATTCAAAGTCCAGATGAGTCTTGTGTATATAAGATATGTGACGGAAACGTAGTGGTATTTCTTGTACTATACGTAGATGACATTTTGTTGATTGGCAACAATATCAAGGTGTTATCGGACGTAAGGGTATGGTTGTCCAAACAGTTTGATATGAAGAACTTGGGAGAGGTGGGACACATCCTTGGGATCAAGGTTATAAGGGATCACAGGAAAAGGATGTTGTGCTTATCCCAAGCTTCATACATAGACATGATTATGGAGCATTTTAGCATGCAAAACTCCAAGAAGGGTTTTCTACCTTTCAGGCATGGAGTTTCTTTATCTAAGGAGATGTGTCCTAGATCATTTGAGGAGATAGAGGAGATGAAGGCAGTTCCTTATACTTCGACAGTAGGAAGTCTCATGTATGCGATGCTATGTATGAGACCAGATATATGCTTTGCCGTGGGCATGGTCAGCAGATATTAGAGTAATCCAGGACAGGGACATTGGACTGCGGTAAAGCATATATTGAAGTACCTGAGAAGGACTAGGGATTATATGCTGGTTTACCGGGTAGACCAATTGCTCCCTATGGGTTACACGGATTCCGACTTCCAATCTAATAGGGATAACAGTAAGTCTACCTCAGGTTTTGTGTTTACTTTGGGAGGTGGAGCCATTGTATGGAGGAGTGTCAAGCATAAATGCGTGGCGGACTCCACTATGGAAGCTGAGTATGTGGCAGCCTCTGAGACGGCAAAAGAAGCTGTGTGGCTCAGGAACTTCCTGATGGACTTGGATGTGATTCCTGGTGTGCCCAGGACTATCACAATTTATTGTGATAATAATGGTACAGTTGCAAACTTGAAGGAAACATGAGCTCATAAGACATGTAAAACACATAGAGCGCAAGTACTACCTGATACGAGAAATCGTAAAGGAGGTAGAAGTTGTTGTTGCCTAGATTGCATCAGAGGATGACCTGGTAGACCCTTTTCACTAAGGCCCTTCTAGCGAAAGCTTTGATAGGCATGTGGAGGGAATGAGAATCAGATGTATGGCAGTTTGAGGACAGCATAGTCTTTTAGTATAAGTGGGAGATTGTAGGGATGTATACTGAAAAGTCTACCTTTTGTATGAAGATCTTTATTTTGAAATAAAAATCACAAGATCATTGTTTGTATTTTTTATGGTAATGCAATATTGTCTAATACATTACATTGTAGATAACATGGTATGTGGTGTCACACGGGATATCATCTTATCGGCTCCTTGTAAAGTATAAGTAAAGGCTCACAACCGAGATGGCTTTGGACAAACCATCGGAATGGTTGTAGTGTGATTTGATATTGGTTTGTCTTGACCATAGAATCGCACTAGTGCACTTTGTGTGTATTGAGCAGGACCGATTTAGAGGTGATTCGATTTATTGCTGACTATATAACTGAATCAGACCTCAAATATTATTTAGTAAATGCTCTTAATCCCGATATAATAACGGGCACATATACTTAATATTCGTCTCTTTGATTTATCAATGGGCGAGATTTATAGATTAAATCGATAGGCTCGGTAAGTTGGGAGATGATATTATTTATATGGCGTGCCATTGATTATAGGAGGAAACCGTGTCCTATATATTAGGATGATGATGTCCCCTTGAGGAGCTCATAAGGTTCATCATGTAAACCCTACAGGTGGACTTGGTCCGGCATAATGAAAAGGTTGAGTGGTACTACTCATGGAGTTAGATGTTGATTAATTAATGATCAGTAAATTAATTAATCGATGGACATTCGAGATCTTAAACAGGGGGAGAAAATGTACAAATAATATATGGAGCCCATATTATCATATGGGGGTTGGTGAGGTAGATCAATGATAATCCTTTAGTGGATTGGATTATCATTAGTGGATCGGACTTTATGTGGGCTTGATCCATGGGTGGCCAAGATCCAACTCCTCCTCATGGTCCCTATTGTAGCCTATTAACACCTCATGAAGCTTAGATCCAATGGATAGAAACAAAACTCTAGATCCAAAGGTAGAGATTAAATCTCTAAGATCTGACGGTTGAGATTAAATCTTTAGATCCGACGGTTGAGATTAGATCCCTAGAACCAAAGGTGGAGATTAAACCAAGGCTTATCCCTAACTCTATAAAAGGGTGGACTAGGGGTGGGCGGCAACAACACAACAAGAAGAGAGGGGGCTAGGGTTTTGGGCGGCAAGAGCAAGGGAGCATTAGGGTTTTGGGTGGCCATAATTAAGGAAAGTTTTTCTTCTTCTTCTTCTTCCTTTGGTGGCCGGCACCCTTCTTCCCTCATCTCTCCTTGGCTTGGCCAGCATCCACCATTCTCCCTTTCATCTATGGATGATGATGGATGGGGATTAGGGCTTAACCCTTGGGCGGCAACAAAATCCTAATTGGATTAGAATTGGGCTTGGGCGGCTAGGGTTAGGGTTTTAGGATTAGGTTCGGCGGCAACAAGAAGATGAAGCTTCTTTCTTCTTCTTCTTAAGGTTGGCCAACCACTATCCTTCTTCCCTCTACCTTGGCCAAAGCTCAATCTATTCTTCTCCCCTTTATCCTTAGCCAAAAATTAGGAGAGCTTAGTTTAAGGTTTGGGCGGAAACAAGGAGAAAGAGTGTTTTCCTTTCTTTTCTCCAAGTGTTGGCCGGCGCCCATGCCCTTGTTGTTTCTCTTTTGGTTGGTTTCCATACTTCATGTTCTCTTCCTTGGCCGGCGGCAACATCGAGTTTATTGATATGGTGGCCGGTTCTAGATAGAAAGTTAAGTTTTGTTTTAGGATCTTCCTTTGTTCGGAGTGAACAAGGAAAGGAAGATTGGTGATATAGGAGGCTTCGACTTTTGGTAGATCGTCGCCCACACGACGTCCAAAAGGAGGAAGGTCATACATTAGAAGATCAAGAGGTATATCTATTCTCTTTTCTCTTTTGTTTCTTGCTTGTTTTTGTTTTTAAATTATAAGCATGTTATAAATCTGTATATTGCTAAATAATACTTGGATCCCGAGCATAAATACAAAAACTGGCGATCCGGACATCGTCTATTCCGTGGCTACTCGTAGAATAGATGATGGTCTCTTGAACAACTAGTTTGTTCAAGTGACCTCTCTAAACGAATAGCACGATGATGACTTGGAAGTTTGGGCAATACCTTTTGTCTAGGATTAAATTTTTTAATCCAGGGACATCGATGGGATCGCCATGAACAAACGTCTAAGGTGAAGTGGGAAGCGAAGTTTCCCCTCACGGATTCGATAAGCAAAACCATTAAATTGGTATGATAGCTTCCGGGGCAAAACCCTTCAATTGGTATCAGAGCCAAGGTTTCCGATTTTGTGTGTTTAGGATTCGGTTAATTTTTATGCACTTTTTCATATATGATATATGCCAGATAATAGTAGGATATGCGTAGTTTAACTCTTTGGTTGCAGGCATAAGATCCGACTATTATGGCCATATGTGTGTATGTGATTGTATATGTGTATTTTGTTGAATCCTCGGGGTTGACGAGGCTAGTATTTGATTTTTTGTAAATTAGATATGACATTGTTTAGCCACTCTTTATTTTTTTTCATGTACACTCCCTCATGGAGTATAGGATCGATGGATGTAAATTAAAATAGGTTTTAGTCTCGGCTTAGATCTCCGGATTGCTCGTACATGGCGTAGGAGGAGAGGACGAGATGGCGATGCGACGGGAGACATATTGAAGACAAAAAGCCATAATAGTTGGAAAATAATTTATTTTTTATATTTATTGCTTATTGTTTGATATGCATGTCGTAGGCTAGAAAATTCCTCATTTTCAAACTATTAAGTGGGAGAGGGAAATTTTTATAAATTCCCACGACCTCCATTACGATTTGACATGTGATGAAAGCAAACTTGCGCATCGGCTCTGAGTGCCTTCCTCCCCATCGGATGAGTTTGTTTGTGGATCATAGGGTCGGATATGGTTATAGGCAATTATTAAGGAGCGTGTGTACTTCCCCATCGGAAGGCACATAACCCGAGATAATTACCTTGGTACCGAGTAATGGTGAACACTTAGATACAAATATAAGTATCCTTCCCATTGGAGTCACTGCTTTTATTTGTTGGGCCGAAGAGAAACGAACTATTAATTTTATTTGTCAAAAAGTTAGGTTGACAAGATAGTAAAATTAATGGGTAAAACCTCCTCTTACAAATGTAGAATTCGTATACGTCCACACGATCGTGGCATGCGATATTCTCGGTGTTTAGAGGTGTTGGTTGATTTTAAAATTTTATTGTTTGAGGAATCAATAATTTTTTGAAATCTAAAGTAATGATCTATGTGATTCTTAGGATTTTCATAAATGACTTTCAGTCCACTTGTTGTGATACTAAAGGAAAATAAGTTTACTGTACCCAAATTATGTTGATTGGAAAAGAATCTAGATATTGTCTTAACTGCTGAGGAGTACAAATATGTACTTTTCAAATAGTATCCTCCTAAGCCCGTGAATGAGTTGGAAGTCCTTGGAGCTGAGATCGATGGGGAAACCTAGGTCGATATCATTCTCCAGTCGACAGAAAGGCTTGCTCAGGCTAAGGCCATGGTTGCTCAGAAGGTTTCTACTTCTAAGCCGAAAGGCAAGAAGAAGAAGAAATAAGCTGGAGCAAAGGTGGTACTTCACTTGTATGCAGGATGGACATTGGAAGAAGGATTGTCCCAATCCAAAACAGAACAAAGGTATATCCTTTGGTCTAGTCGTTGAAACATGGTTAGCGGGTTATCTACCAGCACCTGGTGTGTAGATACGGGAGCCTCTGATCATGTATGCAATACTTTACAGGGGTTCCAGGAAATCTGACGACGAGATGAGGGAGAGATTACCATTTACTTGGGCAATGCCACTAAGGTGGCGGCTATTGCAGTGGGAGATGTTTTATTTATCTTTTGAGAAAAATAAAAACTTTGGTTCTGAAAAATTCCCTTTATGTACCTTTATTTAGAAAGAATTTATTTTCAGTTTCTAAATTGTTTATGGATGGATATTCTATTTATTTTAATGACAGAGTTGTTATAAAAAGGAATAGGGAGAATATCTGTTCAGGTACATTGATAGGAAATTTGTACACTCTTGAACCAAAACCTTCCACGATGCATATTAAAATTAATAACTCATCTTCTAATTCCAATAAGAGAAAAGAACCTTTGAAAATGAACCAAACATATCTTTGGCATCTTAGGCTTGGTCACATTAACCTAAGCAGAATTCAAAGGTTGGTAGCTGATGGACCTTTGGGTTCATTAGTGGTGGAGGATCTCCCAACCTGCGAATCTTGCTTGGAGGGTAAGATGACCAAGAGGCCTTTTAAGGCCAAGGGGTATAGAGCCAAAGATGTGTTAGAATTGGTTCATTCTGATTTGTGTGGTCCTACGTCTATCCAGGCTAGAGGTGGTTTCGAGTATTTCGTCTTTTTTATAGACGATTACTCGAGATATAGATACATTTATCTGATGCGCTGCAAGTCTGAATGCTTTGACAAATTCAAAGAATTAAAGGCTGATGTGGAGAAATATCAAGGTAAAAGTATCAAGACACTACGATCTGATCGTGGTGGCGAGTACCTTTTAGGAGAGTTTAGGAATTACCTATCAGAGGTTAGGATTCAATCCAAATTGACTGCACCTGGCACATCCCGGCAGAATGGTGCAGCAGAGCGAAGGAATAGGACTCTTATGGAGATGGTTAGATCGATGATGAGTTATTCTGAGTTGCCAGATTTATTCTGGGGATATGCTCTAGATACGGCGGTGTACATTCTGAACTTAGTTCCATCTAAATCTGTGCCTTCTACTCCCACAGAATTGTGGACTGGGCGAAAGCCTAGTCTAAGACATATTCGGATATGGGGGAGTCCAGCACATATGCTGAAGGAAGATGCTGGTAAGTTTGAATCTCGTACAGAAGTATGCATGTTCATTGACTATCCTAGAGGAACAAAGGGTGGTTTATTTTATAGTCCTAGAGATAAGAGGGTGATCGTTAGCACGAACGCCAGATTTCTAGAGGAAGACTATGTCATGAGCCACAAGCCCAAGAGTAAAATTGTTTTGGAGGAATTAAAAGGAGAAGTCACTTCTTTAGTACCACCGGTACAAGAAGATATACCACATGTCACTGCACCGCGTGTCACAGAGGATGCACAGGTGATGCCTCGTTGTAGTGGGAGGGTTGTGAGACGGTCGGATAGATTCATGTTCTTAGGAGAGTCTTCTGATTTGGTCCCTGGCGAACATGAACCTGATCCCTGGACATATGACGAGGCAATCCAAGATAAAGATGCAGTATCTTGGCAAAGTGCAATGAATGCTGAGATTGAATCTATGGATTCAAATTAGGTCTGGGAGCTGGTAGAACCACCCGATGGTGTAAAAACCATTGGATGCAAGTGGATCTACATGAGAAAGAGAGGAACAGATGGGAAGGTTTAGACCTTCAAAGCACGGCTTGTTGTGAAGGAGTATACTCAGAAAGAGGGTATCGATTATGAGGAGACCTTTTCGCCGGTAGCCATGCTTAAGTCTATCCGGATTCTCTTATGCATAGCAGCTCATATGGATTATGAGGTGTGACAAATGGATGTCAAGAAAGCTTTCCTTAATGGAAGTCTTGAGGAAAACATCTATATGAAGCAACTAGAGAGATTCATTGCTAAAGGCAAAAAGCATCATGTGCGTAAGCTTAATCGGTCCATTTATGGATTGAAGCAAGCTTCGAGGTCTTGGAATATCCGCTTTGATGAGGTAATCCAGTCGTATGAATTTATTCAAAGTCCGGATGAGTCTTGTGTATACAAGAGATGTGACAGAAATGTAGTGGTATTTCTTGTACTATACGTAGATGACATTTTGTTGATTGGCAAAAATATCAAGGTGTTATCGGACGTAAGGGTATGGTTGTCCAAACAGTTTGATATGAAGGACTTGGGAGAGGTGGGACACATCCTTAGGATCAAGGTTATAAGGGATCACAGGAAAAGGATGTTGTGCTTATCCCAAGCTTCATACATAGACACGATTATGGAGCGTTTTAGCATGCAAAACTCCAAGAAGGGTTTTCTACCTTTTAGGCATGGAGTTCCATTATCTAAGGAGATGTGTCCTAGATCATCTGAGGAGATAGAGGAGATGAAGGCAGTTCCTTATGCTTCGGCAGTAGGAAGCCTCATGTATGCGATGCTATGTACGAGACCAGATATCTGCTTTGTCGTGGGCATGGACAGCAGATATCAGAGTAATCCAGGACAGGGACATTGGACTGCGGTAAAGCATATATTGAAGTACCTGAGAAGGACTAGGGATTATATGCTGGTTTACCGGGCAGACCAATTGCTCCCTATGGGTTACACGGATTCTGACTTCCAATCTGATTGGGATAATAGTAAGTCTACCTCAGGTTTTGTGTTTACTATGGGAGGTGGAGCCATTGTATGGAGGAGTGTCAAGCAGAAATGCGTGGCGGACTCCACCATGGAAGCTGAGTATGTGGAAGCCTCTAAGGCGGCCAAAGAAGCTGTGTGGCTCAGGAACTTACTGATGGACTTGGATGTGTTTCCTAGTTTGCCCAAGACTATCACAATTTATTGTGATAATAATGGTGCAGTTGCAAACTCGAAGGAAACACGAGCTCATAAGGCAAGTAAAACACATAGAGCGTAAGTACTACCTGATACGAGAAATCGTAAAGGAGGTAGAAGTTGTTGTCGCCTAGATTGCATCAGAGGATGACCTGGTAGACCCTTTTCACTAAGGCCCTTCTAGTGAGAGCTTTGATAGGCATGTGGAGGGAATGAGAATCAGATGTATGGCAGTTTGAGGACAACATAGTCTTTTAGTATAAGTGGGAGATTATAGGGATATATACTGAAAAGTCTACCTTTTGTATGAATATCTTTATTTTGAAATAAGAATCACATGATCATTGTTTGCATTTTTTATGGTAATGCAATATTGTCTAATACATTACATTGTAGATAACATGGTGTGTGGTGTCACACGGGAGATCATATTATCGGCTCCTTGTAAAGTATAAGTAAAGGCTCACAACCGAGATGGCTTTGGATAAACCATCGGAATGGTTGTAGTGTGATTTGGTATTGGTTTGTCTTGACCATAGAATCACACTAGTGCACTTTGTGTGTATTGAGCAGGACCGACTTAGAGGTGATTCGATTTATTGCTGACTACATAATTGAATCGAATCTCAGATATTATTTAGTACATGCTCTTGATCCCGATATAATAACGGGCACATATACTTAATATTCATCTCTTTGATTTACCAATGGGCGAGATTTATAGATTAAATCGATAGGCACGGTAAGTTGGGAGATGATATTATTTATATGGTGTGCCGTTGATTATAGGAGGAAACCGTGTCCTATATATTAGGATGATGATGTCCCCTTGAGGAGCTCATAAGGTTCATCATGTAAACCCTGCAGGTGGACTTGGTCCGGCATGATGACAATGTTGAGTGATACTACTCATGAAGTTAGATGTTGATTAATTAATGGTCAGTAAATTAATTAATCGATAGACATTCGAGATCTTAAACACGGGGAGAAAATGTACAAATAATATATGGAGCCCATATTATCATATGGGGGTTGGTGAGGTAGATCAATGATAATCCTTTAATGGATTGGATTATCATTAGTGGATCGAACTTTATGTGGGCTTGATCCATGGGTGGCCAAGATCCAACTCCTCCTCATGGTCCCTATTGTAGCCTATTAACACCTCATGAAGCTTAGATCCAATGGATAGAAACAAAACTCTAGATCCAAAGGTAGAGATTAAATCTCTAAGATCTGACGGTTGAGATTAAATCTTTAGATCCGACGGTTGAGATTAAATCTCTAGAACCAATGGTGGATATTAAACCAAGGTTTATTCCTAACTCTATAAAAGGGTGGACTAGGGGTGGGCGGCAACAACACAACAAGAAGAGAGGGGGCTAGGGTTTTGGGCGGCAAGAGAAAGGGAGCATTAGGGTTTTGGGTGGCCACAATTAAGGAAAATTTTTCTTCTTCTTCTTCCTTTGGTGGCCGGCACCCTTCTTCCCTCATCTCTCCTTGGCTTGGCCAGCGTCCACCATTCTCCCTTTCATCTATGTCTGATGATGGATGGGGATTAGGGCTTAACCCTTGGGCGGCAACCAAATCCTAATTGGATTAGGATTGGGCTTGGGCAGCTAGAGTTAGGGTTTTAGGATTAGGTTGGGTGGCAACAAGAAGATGAAGCTTCTTTCTTCTTCTTCCTAAGGTTGGCCGACCACTATCCTTCTTCCCTCTACCTTGTCCAAAGCTCAATCTATTCTTCTCCCCTTTATCCTTAGCCAGAAATTAGGAGAGCTTAGTTTAGGGTTTGGCGGCAACAAGGAGAAGGAGTGTTTTCCTTTCTCTTCTCCAAGTGTTGGCCGATGCCCATGCCCTTGTTGTTTCTCTTTTGGTATGTTTCCATACTCCATGTTCTCTTCCTTGGCCGGCGGCAACATCGAGTTTATTGACTTGATGGCCGGTTCTAGATAGGAAGATGAGTTTTGTTTTAGGTTCTTCCTTTGTTCGGAGTGAACAAGGAAAGGAAGATTGGTGATCTAGGAGGCTTCGACTTTTGGTAGATCATCGCCCACACGATGTCCAAAAGGAGGAAGGTCATACATTAGATGTTCAAGAGGTATATCTATTCTCTTTTCTCTTTTGTTTCTTGCTTGTTTTTGTTTTTCAATTATAAGCATGTTATAAATCTGTATATGGCTAAATAATACTTGGATCCCGAGCATAAACACGAAAACCGGCGATCCGGACATCGTCTATTCCGCGGCTACTCGTAGAATAGAGGATGGTCGCTTGAACAACTAGTTTATTCAAGTGACCTCTCTAAACGAATAGCACGACGATGACTTGTTTGTTTGGGCAATCCTTTTTGTCTAGGATTAAATTTTTTTAATCCGGGGACATCGAGGGGATCGCCATGAACAAACGACCAAGGTGAAGTGGGAAGCGAAGTTTCCCCTCACGGACTCGATAAGCAAAACCATTAAATTGGTATGACAGCTTCCGGGGCAAAACCCTTTACAAGTAACAATAACAAAGAAAAAGGGAGCAAATACAAGAGAAATTGCCTCCATCATATTTATGCAGACTCGTATTATTGTAATTTCAAAAAGAATCAAAGCAAGTTCTAGAGTGTCAAGTATCACAAGTGTTATCACACACAAGAGTATAAAGGATAGACATGACAATAAACCTCACTAGGTGAATAAAAATATCAAGCTTAATCTATCAAGATAGAGTCCATCACCATAACAAATGACTAAATGCAAGCAATGTAATTAATCATACCAATGAATCCAAAACTCGATAGTCAAACTTAATTATGTTTTACAATTTTCAAAGCACTACGAAAGGATGTGTAAGGAATTATTGAAACCACTATGACAAAGTAAATAAAACCAAATAAGGTGTGAAGTAAAAGAACAAAACAAGAATGTAACAACACAAACAGAAAGGTAAAGAAAGATAAAATAAAGAAAAGAAAGGAACGAACTCCCTTGAATTCCTGGCGGTTGAAGAAGATTCAGAAGTAGTAGGCAGTGAGGGAGTGGAATGATCTGAGAGGAAGCAAACGCCTTCTTAAAGTGGTCAGAATAGTGTTGCACTGCTTCCTCTAATATGATCGCCTTCTTATATGTCTTGTCTGGAGGTCGGAGGCGATTCAGGAAAAGTGTCCAGCCTTGGGGCTGGATTATTGCATTTTTTGTCAGGGCCTTCATCAGCAGAGGTGTTGGAGACTCTAGCTGTGATGGAAGTGTCCCGTCTAGGGGACTCCAGCTATCCACCACTTCCATGGAAATCAGCTCATCAGAATTGCTTGTCGCCACTATCTCATTTGTCTTCTGGTCTGATTGGCAAGTCTGGGCATTGGTATCTGGCAACACAAGGAGTTCAACCTCATCTACAAAAACCTCTGCACTTTCCTCTTCAACAACATCAGAAAAAGAAACAACATCAATATTCTTATCAGCATCCGCGACATCAACAACTACATCACCATGATATAAATTAGTAGAGGAGTCCTGTAGAGCTATAGAAGTAGAAGCAAGTGTATCGTCAACTCTGCAATCCATCTCCTCAAGCACATCACTTCCATCAGAAATGATCTCTGAGGAAAACTGGGAGGAATCTTGTGCTTGCATTTGGTTGATAGATGATGCAATTTGATTTAACTGAGTCTGTAAGTTTTGTAACCTTTGTTGTTGCTGCTGATGACTATCGTTCATTTGTTGCTGATATTGATGTAGAAATTATGCTAGTTTTTCTAGTGTCTCTGTATTTTCTTGACTGGGAGCAGGGGTTTCTTCATAGTGACTTGATTGATCTCCCCAACTAGGCATGTAAGTATCAATAGACGGTGGGAGTAGATAGCACTGAGACTGCTCAGGGGTGCACTGTTGTGTATTCCCATATATAAAATCTGAATTGAAATTACATGTACCAGAAAATGAATTATACCTATCCTATTGATAAGGCTGGTGATACTGAGGATCAGGCTGGTGATATTGAGGCTGGTACTGATAATATTGATGTTCAGATTGATAATACTCTTGTTTCCCAATGCTTAAATAGTAAGTATCATTGAGATCTCCAAATGGCTGATAATATGGATCCATGTTGCAAGAGCTTCCTAGTCTTTCCTGAAAAACTAATCAACACAATCAAAAGACACGAGAAATAGATATGACCAAGTACATGGATACGCAAAAATAAAAAAATAAAAAATAAAAAAATAAAAGAATGTAGTGCTAAACAAAAGTTTTTGAATTTTTTTTTAGAAAAATAGGAAAATAATCCTAAGTCTACTAAGCATCATTACACTTCCCCGACAACGACGCCAAATTTTATAATGAGTCTGTCGTGGTACCATTACAAATTAATTACTAAACCCTCACTACACTAATATAGCATAGTGAACGGCCCAGATCATTTCCCAACGAGTGTAATCAATAGAATAATAATCTTAGGATTCGCTAATTATTGCTGGAGTTTTGCAAATGTAAACAAGGGGTTTGGATCGAAATAAAACTAATCATACTGAACAGAAAGACAATGCACGTAATCAAACTTTAATCTAACTAAACTATGATTGCGATGAAGTTAAAAGAAACATAAACTAAGCATTCAAACAAGAAAGTACAATAATTTAAATAACAATTCAAATGTAGAATAACATAAATGTAAATCAAAGCATGAAATTAAATCTAACCAACTAACTGCAACCTAATTACTAAAGAGACATTTAATCGCATGGAACAAATTAAACTAATTAAATGCAATTTTAAACATGGAAGATCATTTCATTACAAACATTCAACAAATGAAAAAAAAAACAATCAAAGAACATCAAGGAAAAGCACGCTGTAGGATTCTGAAATTGGAGCTGGAAGAGCTGCTGGAAATGCACTGGAATTGGAGCTATGGAGAACTGCTGCTGGCACTGTGGATGAATTGGAGTTGGTGCTGTCGGAGCTATGAGATGCTAGTGGAATGGAGAGTGGATTGCCGGTGGTGGATGGTGCCTCCGATCGGAGGTGGAATGGATGGCCGGCGGTGGAGAAGCAGTTGTGCGTCGGTATCACGTGAAAATGGGGCGGAGCCGGCTGTGGATGAAGAAGTTGTGGTTGCCGACAGTTTGATGGATGGAGGAGACCACCGGTCACCGGAGATTGGAGGGAATCCCCTTCCCTCTCTGGCGACCGGCGAGGAAGGTGGCATCGGGCGATCGACGCGTGAAAGGGGCGGAGGTGTTTGTCTATCGCGCGATCAGAAGAGATCTGTGTTTGTGCGATTTTAATCGGTGAGGAAATGTCCATAGCCATCCGATCTGATCGCCTTCCCATCTCAGCCACTCATTTATACCTAGGGTTTAATGAATCTGATTAAGCCATTTAAGGTAGATGTGCATCCAATGGCAGAAATCACTATGACTTTGAATGTATGGATCTGATCTATCTAAATAGATAATCACGATCGGTCGAATCTGGATGAAAGGCTCAGATGTCTAGATCAAAATGTACGGACCGAATCTCTCCATATCTGGGTAGATGGCTCAGAATCAAGCCACTTTCATGGACGGTCCAGATTAATCAGATCTTGTCCCTTGCCTAAATTGTTTTCGATCTCGATAAAGAACTCAGATTAAGCTAGCTTGAAATTCCCTTTATGACCCTAGATGAAGCCATATTTGATCCACTGTGAGTCTAGTCCGGTGGCTCATCTCGATCTCCTACAAACAAAGATAAAATTTGCATATAAGTCCAAAAATTAGGAGAATTTACAATAAGGTCCAAAAATATATCTAACTCATAAAACATGTAAATAATCGATAATTAATCACTCGAGAGGATAAAAACAGTGAGATTAAGTACCAAAATAATATGATAAAATAGTATTTATCAACTACCTAATTCAAGCTGTCAATTCTCATCAATTCTCTCCCTTTTTGACATACATAAAAAAGGCTCACCCTAAGGGTATCAATGTCTCATATCCCAATGAGATTCTCCCCTTGGGTCAAAAACACTTTGGATGCCTTCACTCTTTCTAGTGATAAGTCCCATACTACTAAATGAGATGCAATCTTTACTTCTCCAAATTTCCCCCTTTGAGGAAAAACTCATCCATCATCCCTTGATGGATAACCTCCCCCTAAAGGTTTGTTCCCCCTTGACCAATGCACCAACAATGTCCTTGGAGAGTTCCTAAGCTAATAGGAATACTAAACCATCAAAATTAAGGGAAAAAGTTTAAACTTGAAATTTCACACACCTTAAAATTTGATTCTCAACCTAAACAACTCTTTTAATCCATATCCAATGGATTTTCACCCTTTCAATGCTTTCCAAAGCATATCCTAGGGTTAGGAAATGTTAGGGTAGTATAAAGTAGTTGAAACTGGGCTAAATAAACCTTGTTTATCCGAAATCTGACTTGGCAATCAAATTGGTCAACAACTAGTTGACTGCTCTCAACATCAGTCGACTGCCCCAAGCGATAGTCGATTGGTTTTTGCGTATGCAAAAATCCTAAAATTAGAATTCAAATTTTGGAAAATCATAAGTAAATATATGTAATTTGAAAAATAATGAAACATTATACGTGTAATACTTATGTCAATCATTATAGGTGAAAACTATTTGAAAAATAAAATACCCATTAAATAGTGAGATTGATACAAAGTTCAAAAACAAAGATAACTTTAATGTTTTGAGCCTACTTTGTATCAACTTCATCAATGGTGATTGCTATCAAAAGAGAGGGTTCACTAAGGTTTTTTACAATGATTTTGAAATGATTTTAAAACCTTATATTGGACCATGATCTATGGTTTCAATGCACATAACTTTCACATTAGCTTTCTCCATGATCCATTGTTATTATTTAATGAGTTTTGATACTGCTATAATATGACTTAATAGTTGGAGAAAGGAATTAAAAAGTGGTAAGGTAAAGTCTGAGAGAGGGAATGTAGGGTAGGATTTACAACCTGGTCTGATTAAACCCTACTCGGGGAAATAAACTGAGTTGATGAGGTGGCAACCCGGGGTAGGACAGAGAAGCCCAATGGTCAGAAAGAAACTAGATAAGTAACCCGGGGAAGTAAGTCGGGAAACGACTCAGAGAATTAAGGGAGTTGTAGGTGTGGGGGCCTCATGACCAAAGTAGGGCAAAATATCAACTCGACGAGCCTAGTTGGGTCATATATACATCTCGGCCTAAACAAACTAGAAGAGTGGAAGGAAGTAAGTCAAAGGAGTAAACTAAGAGCACTTCGGGAAATAGAGTCGAGCTGATGTAAATATCAGAAGAGATAATTAGGGAAAATAAGGCCCCTAGGAGAGAGCGAGGGTAGAGAAAAGGGGGAGATGCTCCTTGTTACGTTTCTTATGAGAGTTTGTTATGCGGAATAATAGAATGAGACCCCACATAAGATTCTTAAGAGTCTTCGCTCACTAATATCATAACAAAATTATTCTTCAGGTGAGGAGGGTCATCCAAGTGGATGGCGATCCTGATGGTTGGTTACACAATAGCCAGCTCCGAAGGGAACAAGGATAAAAGGAGAGAAGGAAGAAGGAAGAGGGGGATCGATTCTAGAAAGAAGAAGGACTTCTACATATAGTCTCTCTACGGCTTCCTCCAAGGGGGACCAGGGAAGAAGAAGGAGATTGGAGGATGAAGACAGAGGGAGGATAGTTTTATTAGCTTTACTCATTCCTTTATTCTGTAAATCTTCTAGTTTATTTGCAAGAGGTTTTGTCCACCTCAAGAAGCACTTCTGAGAATGAGGGATTCTTCTAGTAAAGGTGTCTAGCACCGGGGCTCCTTGGAGAGCTCATCCCATGGAGTAGGAATTAGAATTCCAAACCACGTTAAATCTCGTGTCATCGTTCTTTGCTTCTGATTCTATAATCATTATCATCTTTTACTGTTGTAGCCAGAGAGGATCCCAGCCCTCTTGGACATCTTCAACTCGAAAAGGAGGTAGAAAATCCATGTTAGGGTAATCTCTTGCCGAGATATGGTTTTGATGTGTGTGGCAAAGGGTTTAAGTTAGGTTGTTATTGTGATTTGATATGTGTGTTGGAGTCTTGCAGGACTTAATAATTCACACATTGAGCCTTGGCGAGTTTCACATCTCATGACTCGGTCTTTGAGTCGGTGAAGGATGGATTTGCGGAAGCCGTGCGCTTGGAGCATCCGAGGGACCGCCGGACTAGGAGCTTGGAGTGAAGCTGGAGGAAGTAGACTTCATGGCGAGACGCGAAGGATGGCGCTGCAGAGCCGTGCACTTGGCACATCCGAGGGACGTGGCCGGACGAAGATAACTTCAAAGGCGAGGGACTCCGAGGGATGAGAGTGAGCGAATGTAACCCCGGAAGGGGTAGCGCTCTTAGGTGAAACTTGGCCATTTGGCTAAGTATCGGATGAGATTTCCCGACATCAGCCGATTGCCATGGAATGACAGTCGACTACTCTGAGTCGAACGGGGTTCGACTGGTATCCGACTGATGAGTTTTGTTTGAAGATGGATCGCCATGGAATGGCGGATCGGTAAATTCATCGATCATTGCCATTCCATGGCAATGACGATCAGAGGCCAGTCGAGCTCGTGAGCACTCGACTGATGGTCCATCAGTTGACTGATGGTAAGATCAGTCGACTGATGATGTTGTCGTTGGATGAAATCCAACGTGGAAAGCAACCGTTATTGGGCAACGACTACAGGACCAGTCGACTGATAGGGACATCAGTCGACTGCTCCTGTGTCAACGAGAAGAAACCCTCTTCCTCTATAAAGAGGAAGGGTGTGGGGCTTTGGGGACCTAATGCTTCAACTCATAACATCTCCCAAAGTGCTCTAAGGGTTTTTCCACTCTTCTACTTGTGTTAATTCTCATTCTATTGTAAGAAGAGGGATTGTAAAGAGATTACCTCCACCTAGCTTGGTGCAAAGGAGAGATCTAGTGGATTTGGAAAAGGAGTGATTCACCTTGGATGAATCAGGATCGTGGATTAGCGGCGTAGCCGTGAACCACGTTATATTCTCTTGTTAGCATTGTTTTTACTTTTGCATTTCTATTTGCTTGTCTTGTTTGTTTCCGTTGCGCTAATTAGTTTTGTAGACAAGCAAATTCCACCATCCAACGAAAGAGGGCTATTCACCCCCCTCTAGCCGGCCAATACACACCGATCGATCCCCTCCAAGTGGTATCAGAGCCAAGTCACTTGTCGAGGACTAACCGCCGCAACAAGCACTTCATTCAAAAATGGCTGGCTCCAACATTCACCGACCAAAATTTGAAGGCGAATTCTCTTGGTGGAAAAAGAGAATGGAGGTATTTTTCAAAACTGACTTTGAAATTCTTTTAATTATGGAAAACGTTTTCAAATTGCCTAGGGATGAAGAAGGGGAGCCATTGGAGAAATCTAGGTGGAGCAAGAGGCAAAGGGAAGAATACTTGGCAAATTCAAAGGCCAAGCACCACCTTTACAATGTACTCTCCCAACAAGAAGTAAACCGGATTGGGGAATGCTCTAGTGCAAAGGAGATGTGGGAGAAGCTAGTAGAGCTTCATGAAGGTACCTCGAAGGCCAAACTTGCAAGGAGAGACCTCCTCCGCTCCCAACTATCAAACATCAAATTAGAAAAGGGAGAAAAGGTAACCTCACTACACTCTAGATTTAAAGAGATAATAACCGGTTTATCTAGTGTAGGTGAGAAGCTTTCAAATAGGGACATGCTCATGAAGGCTATAGATGTCTTTCCTCGGTCCTCAAGATGGAGCTCTATGGTGGACTCATTCTACATCTCCAAGAACTTAGAAGTTAGCACCTTGGAGGAATTTTTCTTAACAATGGAGCTCCACAAAACAAGGCTTGAAGGAATAGTTGAAGAGCCTAGAATTCAACCTTCAAGAGGAGTAGCCTTGATGGCCCACAAAGGGAAGAAGAAGATGGAGACTCCCTCCTCCTCCGACGAAGCATCCTCCTCCTCCTCCATGAATAGCACGGAAGAAGCCTATATGGTAAGGAGAGTAAGGCGTGCATTAAAAGGTTTTAAATTCAATAACTCTAATGATAGGAGAAGAAGACCAAGTGGGAAGATTATTTGCTACAATTGCCAAGGAGAGGGACACATAAGGGACAATTGTCCTCTCTTGAACAAGAGCAAAGAGGAGAAGAGAAAGAAGGAAGAAAAGAAGAAGAAAAAGGGGAGCAAGAGGAAAGAAGAAGAGAAGAAAGTCAAAGAAAAGGGAAAGACAAAGGCACTAAAGGAAAGGACTTGGGATGACCCCTCCTCATCATCTTCATCATCATCGGAAGAGGAGAATGCTTTTGTCACTAACTTATCCCTAATGGCCTTTGACGACCTAGATTGCTCCTCCTCCGAAAATGAAGGATCAAGCACGAGTTAGGAGAGCTCTAGTGAAGGGGGAGCATCTTCACCATTCTCATCCGAAGAAGAAGAAGACATGGAAGCTATGGTAACAAATCTAACTCCCAAGAAAATAGTTTCCATAGTTTCTAGCTTAACTAGGGATTTATTTAGAGCCAAGAAAAAGAACAAGAGCATGCTAGATCAAATTAAGGACTTAGAAGAAAAATTAGAAAAAGCATGCTTAAATGTAAATGATAATATTTCCTCTAGCTTAAATGATGCATGCTCACATGAATATATGTCTTTTAATGTTAGTGATGCATGTATGGATGAAAATAGGGCTCTAAGGGAAAAGGTAGATTATTTGACCAAGGCCCTAGAAAAATTTACAATAGGCTCCAACACCCTTAACATGATCATAGGGAGCCAAAGAGCTAGTTTCAACAAGAAAGGCCTAGGATATAAAGAAAAGAAAAATAAAAAGGCTTATAAATGTCTAATTGCTAGGGGTCAAGACAAAAAGAAGGTAATAGCTAGAAAATGGATCCCTAAGGAATTTTTAGTGAACCCCATAGGCAAGAATTTGTATTGGGTTCCAAAATCCATCCTTAAGGGTTAGGAAAACCCTAGGATAGTCAACCATAAGGAGTTTACCTATATCATATTTTTGGTTGACTTAGGATGGCGGGACAACATTTTTTAAATAGTGTTAGGTGATGATAATGCACCTATAAGTAGATAAATTATGCTTTAGGTGATATTTGCCTTATTATCATGATGTTTCATACCTAATGCATGATCACAATTTTATGAATACATTTGTTTCATGATCATAATATGAAATAAATTCATATATGTCTTTATGATCATGTGGGATAGTAGGATGATACTTAACCTTGTATAGAATTGCATGAAAATGATGGTTAAGTATATACAAATACCTTTAGAATACATCTCACACTCACCATAGGCTACCTTGATTGAAAACTTAGCATGAGTGAGATGTTAGGATGATACAAATGTCCACTAATGCCTATGGCATTTAGATGGTCATTTAAGGTATCAAAATAGCAATAATAGACCAATCATGGGGAAGACTTATGTTTAATTCATAGACATATTGCCCAAAGATCATGGTTGGATATTTCATATGTTTTCAAAACAATTTCTTACTTTAAAATCTATGTGTTCATGTTTTGAAACAATTTAAAGCAAAACTGGGTGTCAAATGTGATACTAACTTAATCAAAAACCTAGTTGTTTTTAAAGCTTTTGGATTTTTGGTAAATACTTGAAAATATAATGATTTTTCATGGACAACTATTTTTCATTGATAAATATACTCACAAGAAATATGTTCCCCAAATTTTATGATATTTCGAATTTTATAGATTTTCTGATGCATTTCTAAAATCCACCCTGAAAACCTGAAAAACCCGAAATGCATGTGCCAGTCGACTGGTAGTCTGAACTAATCAACTGGTAGTCTGATAACATGCCCAATAACCTTTTGTATTCGATTTTAAGACATGTTTTGGCTTTTGTTTCCCTCTAATCTTGATGCCATGCATATATGAACTTTGTTTAATCTTTTTGATGGCGTCAAAGGGGGAGAAAACTATATGTTTAAGTAATGGGGAATATATTTAGGGGGAGTTTCATGTATTAAGGGGGAGAGTTGCTAATCATGTTATTCACATGCTTTCTTTCCTTAATATTTTATCAAATATTTTTACCTAACTTAAACGGATATCCACACATCAAAAAGGGAGAGATTGTTAGGGCAATCTCTTGCCGAGATATGGTTTTGATGTGTGTGGCAAAGGGTTTAAGTTAGGTTGTTATTGTGATTTGATATGTGCGTTGGAGTCTTGCAGGACTTAGTAATTCGCACATGGAGCCTTGGCGAGTTTCACATCTCATGACTCGGTCTTTGAGTCGGTGAAGGATGGCTTTGCGAAAGTCGTGCGCTTGGAGCATCCGAGAGACCGCCGGACGAGGAGCTTGGAGTGAAGCCGCCGGACGGGTGAGATGCAAAGAATGGCACTGCAGAGCTGTGCGCTTGGAGCATCCGAGGGACGTGGCCGGACGAAGATAACTTCAAAGGCGAGGGACTCCAAGGGATGAGAGTGAGCGAATGTAACCCAGGAAGGGGTAGCGCTCTTAGGTGAAACTTGGTCATTTGGCTAAGTGTCGGATGAGATTTCCTGACATCAGTCGACTGCCATGGAATGATAGTCGACTGCTCTAAGTCGAACGGGGTTCGACTGGTATCCGACTGATGGGTTTTTGGCCCAGCAGTCGACTGCCATGGAATGGCAGTCGACTGATGGAGGCTATGTCGGGCATAGAATGGAGTCAAGCTCGTGAGCACTCGACTGATGGTCCATCAGTCGACTGATGGTAAGATCAGTCGACTGATGATGTTGCCGTTGGATTAAATCCAACGTGGAAAGCTATCATTATTGGGCAACAACTACAGGACTAGTCGACTGATAGGGACATCAGTCGACTGCTCCTGTGTCAACGGGAAGAAACCCTCTTCCTCTATAAAGAGGAAGGGTGTGGGGCTTTGGGGACCTAATGCTTCAACTCATAACATCTCCCAAAGTGCTCTAAGGGTTTTTCCACTCTTCTACTTGTGTTAATTCTCATTCTATTGTAAGAAGAGGGATTGTAAAGAGGTTACCTCCACCTAGCTTGGTGCAAAGGAGAGATCTAGTGGATTTGGCAAAGGAGTGATTCACCTTGGATGAATCGGGATTGTTGATTAGAGGCGTAGCCGTGAACCACGTTATATTCTCTTGTTAGCATTGTTTTTACTTTTGCATTTCTATTTGCTTGTCTTGTTTGTTTCCGTTGCGCTAATTAGTTTTGTAGACAAGCAAATTCCACCATTCAACGAAAGAGGGCTATTCACCCCCCTCTAGCCGGCCAATACACACCGATCGATCCCCTTCAATCCATTTGTCGTATCAATTGGCACCGTATTTGAAAACTTTTTTACTGAACAATGTTGGATCGAGTGAATATGTTAGAAAGGGTGAATAGCGTACTTAAAATATCCTTTTAGTTTCATCGAAAACACGAGTAAGCACAGTGGAAAGTAAAAACAATAAAGGAAAATAACACTTTTTGTTTTTACTTGGTTCACAATCAAAAGGTTGCTAATCCAAGGCCCCGCGATCTTAGACCGCCTACGATGGGGCAATCCACTAAAATTCTCCTCCTCATTGGAGGTAGGAGATGACGGTTACATGACAAATAAGATAGAGGAAGAGGCAACAGGCCTACCTCTCCTCTTAGCAATGGAAAGCTCAAATACAAGAAAGTAAACAATTTAAATTAAACTACCGATGAAGAGATGGAAGCTCGGTGTGATGTCGGTGTTACGACGGCGTAGCGTTGTTGTCGGAGCTTGGAATGGTTGGAACACTTGGGAGTAAACTTAGATGATCTAAAGAGGTGAAAAGCCTCTTCTTTTATAGCCCTTTGATCCCTAGTTCGTTGAGATCCAGATCTGGGTTAAAGCTCATCATCCCCCCATTTTTGGTGAAGTTTATCTTGACTTTCTTCGAGATGATCAGCTTGACCAGCAGTCAACTGATGCCCCTTAGCAGTCGACTGATGATAGGATCAGTCGACTGCCAATAGCCTTCAGTCGACTATTACCTTGATCACTCACTTGCAACAAAGAGTTAGCACATAATACATAACTGATGGTAATTACAACAGTTCCTTACCATCTGACCTCGACCTAGACCTTCCTCCGAAAGTCTTAGTCGGATTGCCACCTACGATCATCCCTGTACGGAGGACATGATCTTACCATCACTCCGCACTCGCTGCTTACCTCTGGTCCTCCTAACCTGTAGCTTATCTTTTGGTCATCACCTAGGTTCCTCAACTTCCACGAGGTTCTCCTGGTGTCACCCGACCACCATGGTTTCTCGTCCTAAGATTCTCCGGATGTCGTTGACCTTGGCATAGCTTAAATCATTTCCTGCACACTGAGCCTAACACATGAGATAACAATAATAGCTTAACTTTGAACCTTTGCCATAATCTAAACATATGTTCGATTATTTGGTGCCCTTGCACCAACAATCTCCCCCTTTTTAATCTATGGCAAACCGATTCAGAGTTAAGGAAAAATTAAGCATAAGTAAGCATGAGTAAAAATGTAGTAAGGGCATGAGTAAACATGTAGTAAGCATGTAGTAACAATGTAGTAACCATGTAGTAAGCATGTAGTAAGTTAGTATGAGTAAGTTTCTTTTTCAAACCCTCCCCCTCAAGGTTACCTCCTCCTTGACCTTAGGTGAGTTTGTTGAAAAAAAACCTTGTCTCTCCCCCTTAACGTTTGGTCACTTCTTGAAAGCATTTTGCTTTCTCCCCCTCTCTTCACCTTAAAAAACTTTTGGTTCCTTAACTTTGGCCTTATCTTCCCCTTTTTCCATATATCAAAAACACTTGGGAGTGTATTTATAAGATTTTAATGTGTAAACCATTTTGTAACTAAAATACTTGTGTATGTAATGTGCAAAACTTTAAAACGGAATTAATATTGAATGTGTGTTTGTAGGTCCAAGCATGTCCCCTTTTTGAAAAATAATAATTTCAATATATTTCATCTAATAAGTATGTTCAACTCTTTTTGACTTAATTGATATAATATGATCAATAAGTCTTGATTAGAGGTGGTTATTTTGAATAATTATACTCCATGATTCATATTGATGCACTGGATCTACATCTGGAATCAGGAGTAAGGTCCTAACATCTCACTCCCATCTACGTGGCTCAGTACACAAACACATTGAACTTGTGTTGTGAGATGTGTTGGCTCCTTAAATCTATAGGTGCATGCTTTCTAAGGTAAGACCTAAGCTAGTTCCATGTAGCATGCAAGAAAATAAAGATAGATTATAAGTAAGAGATAAATCCTACTCTATTACGCACATCCCTAATCTTCGTCTAAGCAGACTAAATTCAGCTTCGGGTAAGGGTTTTGTAAATATGTCTACTAGGTTCGATTTCGACTCAACATACTCAAGTTTTATAGTCCCATTTGCCACGTGTTCTCGTATAAAGTAATGTTTAACTTCTATGTGTTTAGTTCTATAGTGACAAATTGGGTTCTTAGTTAGGTTAATAGAACTAATATTATCAATTAAAATGTTAGTGTTACTAAAGTTTAATTGAAAGTCTTGGAGAGTGTGCTTCATCCAAAGAAGTTGAGCTACACACTCACCCATTGCAACGTATTCGGCTTCGGTGGTAAACAAGACAATACAATGTTGCTTTCTACTACCCCAACTTACAAGACTTGAGCCTAGGAGTTGTCAACATCCACTCGTGCTCTTCCTATTGAGTTTACTACCAGCATAATCCGAGTCGGAGTAGCCAATTAGTTCGAACTCGCTTGACCTAGGGTACCAAATTTCTACGTCTAGTGTTCCTTTTAAATATCTAAAAATTCATTTGACTAGCATTAGGTGTGATTCTTTAGCGCAAGACTGAAATCTCGTACACATACTACGAAGAGTATGTCTGGTCGACTCGTAGTTAAGTATAGAAGGCTACCTATTGTGCTCCAATAGTATTTTAAATCGATTTCTTTTCCCTCTAAGTCTTCTCCTATGTTTACATTGGTAGCCATTGGTGTATTAATTTCCTTAGCGTTTTGCATCCAATTTACTAATTAGTTCTTTAGCATATTTATGTTGATGTAGATAAATTCCTTCTCTAGTTTGTTTGATTTGTAATTCTAAGAAAAAGGTAAGTTCTCCTACTAAGTTCATTTCAAATTCATTTTCTATTAGTGAAATGAACTCATTTAATAATGTTGTGTTGGTTGTTCCAAATATTATATCATCTACATAAATTTGTGCAATAAAAATTTCTTTTCCTATCGATTTTACAAAAAGGGTTGGGTCAACTAAACCTTGATTAAATCCCTTAGACTTAAGGTAGATTGAAAGTCTTTCATACCAAGCTCTAGGAGCTTACTTTAATCCATATAAGGCTTTTCTAAGTTTGAAAATATGGTTAGGTTTGTCTAGACTTTCAAATCAAGGTGGTTGGCTAACATAAACCTCTTCCTTAATAAATCCGTTTAGAAACGCTGATTTGACATCCATTTGAAATAATTTGAAACCTCGATGCGCAGTGTAGGCTAACAACATTCTAATTGATTCGAGTCTAGCTACAGGTGCATATGTCTCATCATAGTCTAACTCCTTGACTTGACTAAACCCTTTAGCAACCAACCTAACTTTATTCCTAATTTGTAACAGCCCAAATTTTTGTTCTTATACTTTTTATTTAGAGGAAAATAGAAATACGAATAAGAATAGAAATAATAAAAATAGAAATAAAATAAAAAATTGAATAAATGGTTCGTTAGCCGGGGCTCGAACCATGAACCTTTGGTTTGGGGGAATAGACTTCCTACCACTAAGTCATCAGATTACCAATGAGTATGATATAACAGTATATACCTATAGGTAGGAAAAAGGGAGAAGTTGGTGTTGGATCGAGACTGCACCAACAGTTGGTTAATTTGGCTAATCATTTAAAGGGGTAATTAAGTTAAGGAAACCCTAGTTATATTTCTTTTTCCCTTCCCTAAACCCCTTGCACCGACCAACCCCTCTCTCCCCTTCTCTCCAAACGCCACCCACGCCACCTCTTTCCCTTCCATTTTCTTCAGCCACCGCCTCTTGTCTCTCTCTCTCTCTCTCGATCTTCTGTTTTCCAGCCGCCGAAGTGAGGAAGAAGATTGTCTTCTCTATAGATAATTCAAGAGGGGATTTTCCAAGAGGGATCTCCTCAAGGACTTGGTAGAGGATCACGCTAAAGCAAAGGACCACGTAGGAGGTCTTCTCTTTATGAAATCTAACGGTATAAATTGGTAAAAAAATGTAGGAAGTATTGCTCACCTGCAGTATAAATAGTTATCGTATGTCATTGATATGTTTTATGTGCATGTTATTTCCAGTTATATGGTTGAGTAGTTTATACGCATGTATATGAGCCAGTTATGCATGGTGTTTTTAGTTATATGATTTTTCCCGTTATGTCGTGGTTAATTCAGTATCCTATTTAAATCCATCATAAGAATATGATTTATGATCATGCATGTTGTAGATAAGTTGTAGCTTACAATTATTTGCATGATGTAGAGTAAGATGTAAAAACATTTCCTTTATAAAGAAAATTTAAAGATGCTCCCTGTTAGAATTGGGGATTAAGAGCACAACGACTTTCAGTATGCTCCCCATTTCAGTTTTGGGGGTCAAGAGCATAATGATCTTTATGGTGCTCCCCATTTGTGGTTTAGGGGATTAAGAGCATTTCTTTTTGAAGGTTTTGTGGAACTGAAGCTTTGATACCACTTGAAGGGAGGAAACTTCGCTTGCCACTTCAACTCGGTCGCTTGTTCAAGGCAATCCCGTCTATGTGCCCGGATAAAAAAAAATTATCCTTGACAAAGATGGATTATCCAAGCAACCGTTCCATCATCATGCTATTCGATTAGAGTGGTCACTTGAACAAACTTGTTGTTCAAGCAACGTACCTCTATCCTTCGAATAGCCGCGGAATAGACGATGTACGGATCGCTGGTTTTTGTGTTTGTATTCGGGGTCCAAGTAAATTAGCCACATAACAAAGTAAACAACCATATACATAATACAAAAGAATACTAATCAAAATAAAATAGATTATACCTTTTGTTATACCTCTTGATCTTCTATTGTATGTCCTTCCTCCTTTTGGACGTCGTGTGGGCGACGATCCCTCAAAAGTCGAAGCCTCCTAGAACACGTTCTTCCCTTCCTTGCTCACTCCGAACAAAGGGAAGAATGAAACGAAACTCTTTCCTATCTAGGATGGGCCACCAAGTCAAGAGACTTGATGTTGTCGCCGGCCAAGGAATAGATGAAGAAGATGGAGTGGACGTCGACCAAGAGTTCAAAGGGAAGAACCCTAACCCTAGTTACCGCTAGCTAAGGATGAAGAAAGGAAGAGGATGAGCACCGGCCAAGGTAGAGAGGAAGATGGAGTGGGTGCCGGCTACACCTTAGGAAGAGAAACGAAGCAAACCCTAATCTCCCACCCTGTTGCCACCCAAGCAAAAACCCTAACCCTAGCCGCCCAATGCCAAAGCCTTAATCTCCAACTTCTATATCTTTACCGCCCACCCCTTAAGCCATATTTATAGAGCTAGGCTTAAGCCTCTTTTTAATCTCCACCGTCGGATCTAGGGATTTAATCTCAATCGTCGGATCTAAGAATTTAATCTCAACCGTCGGATCTAGAGATTTAATCTCCACCGTTGGATCAAAAGATTCAATCTCCACCGTTGGATCTAGAGATTTAATCTCCACCTTCGGATTTAGAGTTTCATTTTACATCATCGGATCTAGGCTCCATGAGGGTTTTAATAGGCTACAATAGGGACCATGAGGAGGAGTTCGATCTTGGCCACCCAATGAATCAAGCCCACATAAAGTCCGATCCATTAATGATAATCCATTCCACTAGAGGATTATCATTGATCTACCTCACCAACCCCCATAAATTAATATGGGCTCCATATATTATTTGTACAAATGTCTCCCCATGTTTAAGATCTCGAATGTCCGTCAATTAATTAATTTACTGGCAATTAATTAATCAACATCTAACTCCATGAGAAGTACCACTCAACCTTATCATCATGCCGGACCATGTCCACCAGCAGGGTTTACATGATGAACCTTATGAGCTCCTCAAGGGGACATCATCATCCTAATATATAGGACACAGTTTCCTCCTATAATCAATGGCACACCATATAAATAATATCATTTTTCAACTTACCGAGCCTATCGATTTACTCTATAAATCTCGTCCATTGGTAAATCAAAGAAATAAATACTAAGTATATGTGCCCGTTATTATATCGGCATTAAGAGCATGTACAACATAATATCCGAGATCCGATTCAATTATGTAGTCAACAATAAATTGAATCACTTCTAAGTCGGTCCTGCTCAATACACACAAAATATACTAGTGTAATTCAATGGTCAAGACAAACCAATACCAAATCACACTACAACCATTCCAATGGTTTGTCCATAACCATCTAGGTTGTGAGCCTTTACTTATACTTTAAAAGTAACTGATAATATGATCTCCCGTGTGACACTACACACCATGTTATCTACAATGTAATGTATTAGACAATATGTATAACCATAAATATGAAACAATGATCATGTGATTCTTATTTCAAAAATAAAGATGTTCATACAAAATATAGACTTTTCAGTATACATTCCAATAATCTCCCATTTACACTAAAAGACTATGTTGTCCTCATACTGTCATACATCTGATTCATATTCCCTCCACATGCCTATCAAAAGCTCTCATTGGAAGGGCCTTAGTGAAAGGATCTGCCAGGTTATCCTCTGATGCAATCTTGGCGACAGCAACTTCTACCCACTTTACGATCTCTCGTATCAGGTGGTACTTACGCCTATGTGTTTACTTGCCTTATAGGCTTGTGGTTCCTTTGAGTTTGCAACTGCACCACTATTATTACAATAAATTGTGATAGTTCTGGGCAAACCAGGAATCACATCCAAGTCCATCAAGAAGTTCCTGAGCCATACATCTTCTTTGGCTGCCTTAGAGGCTGCCACATACTCAGCTTCCATGGTAGAGTTCGCCACACATTTCTGCTTGACACTCCTCCATACAATGGCTCCACCTCCTAAAGTAAACACAAAACATAAGGTAGACTTACTGTTATCCCTATCTGATTGGAAGTCGAAATCTGTGTAACCCATAGGGAGTAATTGGTCTGCCTGGTAAACTAGCATATAATCCCTAGTCCTTCTCAGGCACTTCAATATATGCTTTACCGCAGTCCAATGTCCCTGTCCTAGATTACTCTGATATCTGCTGACCATGCCCACGGCAAAGCAGATATTCGGTCTCGTACATAGCATAACATACATGAGGCTTCCTACTACCGAAGCATAAGGAACCGCCTTCATCTCCTCTATCTCCTTAGATGTTCTAGGACACATCTCCTTAGATAAAGGAACTCCATGCCTGAAAGGTAGAAAACCTTTCTTGGAGTTCTGATGCTAAAATGATCAATAATGGTGTCTATGTATGAGGCTTGAGATAAGCACAACATCCTTTTCCTGCGATCCCTTATAACCTTGATCCCAAGGATGTGTCCCACTTCTCCCAAGTCCTTCATATCAAATTGTTTGGACAATCATACCCTTACGTCCTATAACACCTTGACATTATTGCCAATTAACAAAATGTCATCTATGTATAGTACAAGAAATACCACTATGTTTTCGTCACATCTCTTGTATACACAAGACTCATCCGGACTTTGAAAAATCCATAAGATTGGATTACCTCATCAAAGCGGATGTTCCAAGACCTCGAAGCTTGCTTAAATCCATAAATGGACCGATTAAGCTTACACACAAGATGCTCTTTGCCCTTTGCAATGAATCCCTCTGGTTGATTCATATAGATGGTCTCCTCAAGACTTCCATTAAGGAAAGTTGTCTTGACATCCATATGTCATACCTCATAATCCATATAAGCAGCAATACATAAGAGAATCCGGAAAGACTTAAGCATTGCTACTGGCGAAAAGGTCTCCTCATAATCGATGACCTCTTTCTGAGTATACCCCTTCGCAACAAGCCTCGCTTTGAAGGTCTCAACCTTCCCATCTATTCCTCTCTTTCTTTTGTAGATCCACTTGCTTCCAATGTTTTTTACACCATTGGGTGGTTCTACTAGCTCCCAGACCTGATTTGAATTCATAGATTCTATCTCAGAATTCATCGCACTTTGCCAAGATACCGCATCTTTATCTTGGATCGCCTCGTCATATGTCCAGGGATCAGGCTCATGTTCGCCAGGGACCAAATCAGAAGATTCTCCCAAGAACATTAATCTATCAGGCTGTCTAACAACCCTCCCACTACGATGAGGTATCACCTGTGTATCCTCTGTGACACGCGGTGCAGTGACTTGTGGTATATCCTCTTGTACCGGTGGTACTGAAGCAGTGACTTCCCCTCTTAATTCCTCTAGAATAATCTTACTCATGGGTTTGTGGTTCATCACATAGTCTTCTTCTAGAAATTTGGTGTTCGTACTGACGATCACCCTCTGATCTCTAGGACTATAAAACAAACCACTTTTCGTTCCTCTAGGATGTTAGAGATCGTTTGGAAGCTAGAGGGGGGGGGGTGAATAGCGTGTGACCGTCCGATGATGGAATTTGATCGCGTTCGCTTGTCTATGATTGTTAGTATACAGCGGAATATAGAAATGACACAACAAACACAATAACAAGCATACAAACACAAGGATATAATGTGGTTCAGAACCGAACAGTTCCTACTCCACGGATCGAGCTCTAACGAGCTCTAGCGACGTCAATGCAATCACTAATCAATAAACTCCTTCTCGACAACAAGTCGGAGGCGGAGAACCCTTGTACAAATGTTTACAACAATAAACGAAAGAAATACAAAGGAAATGTAAAGAACACTTTACAAAACTAAGGTTTGAGCGCTTTGCTTGTTGGTTGCTTGGATGAGGTTGAAGGGCCCTGAAATGCACTTGCAAATCGCCTTCAAATCGCCTCAAGAGAGCTCCCCAAGAACTGATGTCGAAATCCTCCATGAGGTCCTAACCTGCATTGGACTGGATTTCCACCTATCAGTCGACTGTCATAAGTCACCAGTCGACTGATGCCACTGTTGTCGTGAGACAACGGCTCGATCCACACTGGAAAAACTCCAACGGATCTCTTGGCGATCAGCGCCAACATTAGCGATCATTGATCGTACCTGCCCGTGTGGCCGCGGTCGACTACGGAGCATTATGTGCTCGACACTCTACCGGGCATCATTGCCATCCCTTGCGGTCGGCTGATCGCGTCGATATCAATCACTCGATGGTAGTCATTGCGAGCAATTCCAGCTCTTAAACGACAGTCGAACTCAAGTCGAATCACGGCAGTCGAATCGGCCATAATGCCAGTCGACTGACAACTTCAACAATAAGGTTTTAACCCAAGTATGGTGCCCCCATACTTGCTAGACCACCCTTAGCCTAGACCTAAGCCTTCTAGCCACCTCCATCAGCCTCATGCCTCTCGGATCTTTCCAAGTCATCCATGACTTGTTCATCCATCGCGCTAGCCTCCAGGTGCTTCCCTCGACTATGTCATGCTAACGGTGTCTACACCGCCAAGGCACATTGGACTTACGCCGCCATGATTCCTCTTGGACTTTACGCCGCCAACCATTGGACTTACCATGCCAAGACCATGCTTGGACTTTCCCTTGCCAACCCATGTTGGACTTTACATGCCAAGTGCTCAAGACTTGGACTTTCCCTTGCCAAGTCCCCATGACTTGGACTTTACCTTGCCAAGACCCATGCTTGGACTTTCCCTTAATCACATGGTCAACTCTAGTCAACCATCAAAGTCTCTCTCGTGTCAAACTCGAGTCCGGTCAAACATGACCCGGGTCGATTGCTCCAAAAATCTCCCCAACATATTAACCGACATCAATGTCAAACCACTTTGTCAAACATCTTATGTCAAACATCAAAACATCACTCGAGTCAAACTCGAGTCTGGTCAATCGTGACCTGGGCCAATTGCACCAACAATCTCCCCCTTTTTGATGTTTGACAAAACAAACTTTGAGTTAAGCCCCTAACTCAAATTCCCTTACCAATTTTCCAAATTGGTAAGTTTACTGTCCTCCTTTTTGACATACATCAAAAAGGTTCTCTCTCTAAGGAGGTCAAAGTCTCATGTCCCAATGAGATCTTAAAATCTCCCCCTTGAATAAAAAATACCTAGGATGCCTACATCTTCCTAGTGATAAGTCTCATATCACTCAAGAGAGGCAATCCTATACTCTCTCTCAATTTCCAAATTGGTTTTCTCAAAATCCCATCAATTTTCCCAATTGATGATACTCTCCCAATAACTTCTCCCCCTTCAAGAAGAGAAACACATCCATCATCCCAAGATGGATAACTCCCCCTAAAGGCTTGCTCCCCCTTGACCATTGCACCAACAATGTCCTTGGGAAGTCTCTAAGCCAATAGGAACTCTAAACTATCAAGATTAAGGTTCTAAGTTCAAACTTGAACTTTCCACACCCTAAATTTGATACTTTGACCTAACACCTCTCCTAATCCATATCCAATGGATTTTCACCCTTTATAATGCTTCCCAAAGCATATCCTAGGGTTAGGAGTGGTTTGGGACCTTTACAATGGCTGAAATTAGGCTAAAAAAACTTTGTTAACCCGAAATCAGATCCGCAATGACTTAACAGATCGATCAGCCACCAAGGGCAATGATCGATAAATAAATTTCCAATTTCAACTATCGTAGTGAATTTTAATTATACTTATATCGAAAAATCATGAAAATTCATACGTATAATACTTATGACCAATACAATGGGTGAAAAATATTTGAAAATTATTTTACCCATAAAATATCGACATTGATACAAAATCCAAAAGTGAAGAAAAACTTCAATGTTTTAGCTCACTTTGTATCAATCTCATCAATGGTGATTGCTATCAAAAGATAGGCTTCACCAAGGTTTTTCAAAATGATTTTAAAATATTTTCAAAACCTTATTTTGGATCATATTCCTTGGGCTCTATGTACATGACTTGTACACATGCTTTCCCAATGATCCACTAATAAAATTAGATGAGTTTTAGTTCATTTAGATGCAAAAACTATGCATCTTGAACTTCACTCATATCCTAGCATCTCACATGTATCTAGGGTGTATAAGTACACATACATGTCAATTAGATGTGAGATGTGGGTTTGTTCATCCTAATCTAGGGTTTCATGCATTCTCTAAGGCAACTCTACTTGATTCCCCTATAAATGAGACTCCAAGTCATGTCATTATCCTTAATTCAATTTTAATCAATTTAAATGCATGAAATGACCATGGCATAATGATAGCAAAATAAAAACATGGCCAATGATCATGATGTCATGCCATATGATATAAATCTAAAGCACATGACATTTAAAACCTTAATCCTAAAACATGAACATGACATATAAAATGATTAAAAGTAAGCATGATGTCATGGCATGGCATATGACAAATCAAAGCATGGAAAATAAGATATCAAGGTATATAATACCTAAATTTTAATATTAGTTGCCATTTCATATAATTAATTATATTTTTCCATATTTCTACTTTTCTCCCAAATGTGCCAAAAACCCAAAATGACACATTAAAACCTCTAAACCTAAATTGTGCCAATTTGATCAATTTATCAAACTTCTTAAAAATGATATTGGCACATCCTAAAATCTTTTAGGATTAAAGCTCAAATGTATTTCCAAGGTAACCATAACCTTGAAAATATCCTAAAGTGCCACCTTTATCAAGGTTGAGTTAACTACCCATCCAATCAAGATTGGCACACCCTAAACCCATCTAGCGTGAATCAATCACGCTCTTAGGAACCCAAAACCGATTTAAGCTCCTAGGGTTAATTAGGTATTCCATAGGGATAACCTCCCTAGATACCTTCCTAATGACCCTCCTAAGCTTGTTAGCCTTGGTAATTTGGGTCTTACCTAGGTTGACTCTAGGGATAACTCCCCTTGCAACCTTCTTAGTGGCGACCCTAGGATTCCTAAAAATCCTAGCCACTAGGCACACCCTTTGGTCAACTCTAGGGATGACTTCCCTATTGACCTTGGTCTTCCTAGACCTAGTTTGTGTTCCATAATCAAATAGAACATTATGGTAAGCCACCTTAGGCTTAGGTTTGTGACCCAAACCTTGCTTGCCCTTGGTTGACTTTTGACTCTTAGGTCCTAAGTGTTGACTTTGAGATTTGGACCTAGACTTTTGATCATTTGACCCATTAAATTGGTTTTGTATATTCTTAAGGGTCTTCTCAAGTTTTTCAAGCCTTGACCTCAAGGCTTTGTTCTCAATCTCTAATTGCCCAATTTTAGAGTTTTGATTTAAATCATGGGCATAGGACTTCCTAGGTATATGCCTAGTCCATTTTGGGTTTAGACCTAGATGTTCTCATATTTTCTTGATTGATACCCTAGGTAAAATATTTTTAGGGACATTAGTTCCAAATTTCTCCTTACTCCTAAGGTTAACATTTTTAGCTCCTAAGCACATATATCTATTATTCCTAGCATGCTTTTCATGAACGATTGCAAGATTACTTAAGTTATTTCTAGCATGCTTTTGCTTGTAAATTGAAGAAGGAGCAAAATTAGAAGTTACCCTAGGGTTTGCCTTAGCTCCCCCTACATATGATGCTCCATTTTGAGTCTTCTTGTCCCCCTTCTTGCATTGACTCCGGAAATGTCCCGGTTGTCGGCACTTGAAGCAAATGACTTGTTCTTTGCTCTTTTGCATTGAGGGACCTGCATCCTTGACCTTTGGAGCCGGTGGAGCTTTCCTAATCTTCTTTGGGCACTTGATCTTATAGTGCCCGGTTTCCCTACACTCAAAACATATTATATGTATTTTATTATTAACACATATGTTTGAGTTACCTAGGTTAATGGAGACCAAAATTGGACTTTGGGCTTCTTCATCTTGACCGGATGTCGAAGCTTCTTCTTGATGTTCCGGTGTGGAAGTTCTCTCCTCCCCCTCAATCCTTGAGGTGGATGCTTCTTCCACTTCCTCCACCAATCCGAAAGTTAACTCCCTATCAACCTCCGAATCCTCAAGCTCTTTAGATGATGATGTACTTGCTTGAGCTTGAGAGGGTGAGCACTCCTCTTCTTCTTCTTCTTCTTGGATTGATGATGGATTTTCATGAAGCTTTGCCACTTGGCTCGACAAATCCTTAGCATCCATATAGTCCCCTACCATACACACAATCTCATTATGGACCAAATCAAGAATAAATTTTACGACCTTCATGTTTTTCTCAAAGGCTTGGAGTTGATCTTCACTCCACTTCTTCTTCTTGAGGAACCCTCCATTTGGTCCTATTGGATAGCTATATCCCTCCATTAAAATGGACCATTCTTCGAAGTCCCTCATCATTAAGAAATCTTCGATCCTTGCCTTCCATTGTCTAAAACCTTCTTATCCATAGAAGGTATACAGGATAGGTGTGTTGATATCCCATCCCAATTGTCCTTGGACTTCCATCTTTCCCTCTAGCGTCTTGACTCCGGGTTGTTAATCCGTAGAAGAGCCCTGGGCTCTGATACCACTTGTTAGAGATCGTTTGGAAGCTAGAGGGGGGGGGTGAATAGTGTGTGATCGTCCGATGATGGAATTTGATCGCGTTCACTTGCCTATGATTGTTAGTATGCAGCAGAATATAGAAATGACACAACAAACACAATAACAAGCATACAAACACAAGGATATAATGTGGTTCATAACCGAACGGTTCCTACTCCATAGATCGAGCTTTAACGCGCTCTAGCCACGTCAATGCAATCACTAATCACTAAACTCCTTCGCGACAACAAGTCGGAGGCGGAGAACCCTCGTACAAACGTTTACAACAATAAATGAAAGAAATACAAAAAAATACAAAGGAAATGTAAAGAACACTTTATAAAACTAGGGTTTGAGCGCTTTGCTTGTTGGTTGCTTGGATGAGGTTGAAGGGCCCTGAAATGCACCTGTAAATCGCCTTCAAATCGCCTCAAGAAAGCTCCCCAAGAACTGATGCCGAAATCCTCCACGAGCTCCTCTTTTTAACCTGCATCGGGCTGGATTTCCGCCTATCAGTCGACTACCATAAGTCACCAGTCGACTGATGCCACTGTTGTCGTGAGACAACGGCTCAATCCACGTTGAAAAAACTCCAACGGATCTCTTGGCGATCATTGCCGGCGCGTAAGCCGATCGGCTCACGGCCGCGAGCACTCGGTGGCGATCGACTCACCGGCAATGATCGGCTCGCCCCGATCGACATCGACATCACGATCGCCCAATGAGCGACCGCGGCAATTCCAGCTCTTAAACGGCAGTTGAACTCAAGTCGACTCACGACAGTCGAACCGGCCATAATGCCAGTCGACTGACAACCTCAACAATGAGGTTTTAACCCAAGTATGGTGCCCCCATACTTGCTAGACCACCCTTAGCCTAGACCTAAGCCTTCTAGCCACCTCCATCAGCCTCACGCCTCTCGGATCCCTCCAAGTCATCCATGACTTGTTCATCCATCGCGCTAGCCTCCAGGTGCTTCCCCCGGCTATGTCATGCTAACGGTGTCTATACCGCCAAGGCACATTGGACTTACGCCGCCAAGATTCCGCTTGGACTTTACGCCGCCAACCATTGGACTTACCATGCCAAAACCATGCTTGGACTTTCCCTTACCAACCCATGTTGGACTTTACATGCCAAGTGCTCAAGACTTGGACTTTCCCTTGCTAAGTACCCATGACTTGGACTTTACCTTGCCAAGACCCATGCTTGGACTTTCCCTTAATCACATGGTCAACTCTAGTCAACCATCAAAGTCTCCCTCGAGTCCGATCAAACATGATCCGGCCCGATTGCTCCAACAATCTCCCCAACATTTTAACCGACATCAATGTCAAACCACTTTGTCAAACATCTTATGTCAAACATCAAAACATCACTCGAGTCAAACTCGAGTCTGGTCAATCGTGATCTGGGCCGATTGCACTAACATATGATAGCCAACGAACATGCGCACTTCTGTACGAGGTTCCAACTTACCAGTATCTGCCTTAGAAGGCACTCAGAATATGTCTCAGACTAGGCTTTCGCCCAGTTCACAATTCTGTGGGAGTAGAAGGCACTGATTTAGATGGTACCAAGTTCAGAAAATACACTGTCGTATCTAGAGTATATCCCAGAACGAATCTGGCAACTCAGAATAACTCATCATCGATCTAACCATCTCCATAAGAGTCCTATTCCTTCGCTCTGCTACACCATTCTGTTAGGGTGTGCTAGGTGCAGACAATTGGAATTAAATCCCAGCCTTTGATAAGTAATTCCTAAACTCTCCCAAGAGGTACTCACCACCACGATCAAATCATAGTGTCTTGATACTTTTACCTTGACGTCCCTCCACATCAGCTATGAATTCTTTGAACTTGTCAAAGCATTCAGACTTGCAGCGCATTAAGTAAATGTATCTATATCTTGAATAATCGTCTATAAAGGAGACGAAATATTCAAAACCACCTCTTGCCTAGATAGACATAGGACCACACAAATCAGAATGAACCAATTCCAACACATCTTTGGCTCTATACCCCTTGGCCTTAAAAGGCCTCTTGGTCATTCTACCTTCCAAGCAAGATTCGCAGGTTGGGAAATCTTCCACCACTAATGAACCCAGAGGTCCATCAACTATCAACCTTTGAATTCTGCTTAGGTTAATATGACCTAGCCTTAGATGCCAAAGATATGTTTGGTTCATCTTCGAAGGTTCTTTTCTCTTTTGGGAATTAGAAGATGAGTTATTCACTTCTATTTGCATCGTGGGAGCTTTTGGTTTAAGTGTATATAAATTTCCTTTTAATGCATCAGAACAGATAATCTCCCTATTCCTTTTTATAACAACTCTGTCATTAAAGGAAATAGAATATCCATCCATAAACAATTTAGAAATCGAAATCAAATTCTTTTTAAATAAAGGTACATAAAGGCAATTTTTAAGAACCAAAACTTTATTCCTCTCAAAAGGCAAATAAACATCTCCCACTGCAACAATCGCTACTTTCGTAGCATCACCCAAGTAGACGGTAATCTCCCCTTCAGCCAGTCGTCTGGTTTCCTAGAACCCCTACAAAGTATTACAGACATGATCAGTGGCTCTCGTATCTACACTCCAGTTGCTGGTAGATAACACCGCTAAACATGTTTCAATGACTAGACCAAAAGATATACCTTTGTTCTGCTTCTAGTTGGGACAGTCCTTCTTCTAGTGTCCAGTCTGCTTGCAAGTGAAGCACTTGCCTTTCGGCTTCTTCACTCCTCCCTGAGATCCTCCCGCCACCTTTTCCCCAGCTTGTTTCTTCTTCTTCTTGCCTTTCGGCTTAGAAGTAGAAACCTTTTGGGCAACCATGGCCTGCACCTGAGCACTCTGACGAAATATCCCCTCTATCGCCTGGAGTTCTGTCAGAAGCTCCGCCAATGAATACAACCTTTTATTCATGTTGTAGTTCAGGCGAAACTGCTCAAAACTCCTAGGTAGAGACTGGAGTATGATATCGACCTGGGTTTCCCCATCGATCTCAGCTCTAAGGACTTCCAGCTCATTCAAATGAGCCATCATCTTGAGAACATGATCCCTCACGGGTGTTTCCTCAATCATGGTGGTCGTCATAAAGTTCCTCATGGCTTCCTGCCTAGCAGCCCGATTCTGGTGTTCGAAAAGCTCTTTGAGATTGAGCATCATGTCATAAGCAATGGGCATGGCTTGATGCTGATGTTGTAGTACATTTGACATAGATGCCAAAATGTAACATCGCGCCATCTCATCAGCCTTAATCCACTTCTTATAACTCTCCTTCTCCTTTCCCAGAATCATCCACAGACTTAGGAGGACACTCTTCGAAGAGTACATATTTGTACTCCTCAACAGTCAAGACAATGTCAAGATTCCTCTTCCAATCAACATAATTGGGTCCAGTAAGTTTATTTTCTTTCAGTATCACAGCAAGCGGGTTGAAAGTCATTTTGAAAAACCTAAGAATCACATATATCAAAACATTAGATTTCAAAAAATTATTGATTCCTCAAATAATAAAATTTTAAAATCAACCAACACCTCAAAACACCGAGAATATCGTATGCCATGATAGTGTGGACGTATACGAATTCTACATTTGTAAGAGGAGGTTTTACCCATTAATTTTACTATCTTGTCAACCAAACTTTTTGACAAATAAAATTAATAGTTGGTTCCTTTTCGGCCCTACAAATAAAGCAGTGACTCCGATGGAGAGGATACTCCTATTTGCATCAAAGTGTTCACCATTACTTGGTACGAAGTTAATTATCTCGAGTTATGTGCCTTCTGATGGGGAAGTACACATGCTCCTTAATAATTTTCTATAACCATATTCAACCCTGTGATCCACAAACAAACTCATCCGATGGGGAGGAAGGCACTCAAAGCCGATGCGCAAGTTTGTTTGCATCACATGTCAAATCGTAATGGAGGCCGTGGGAATAAAAATATCCCTCTCCCACTTAGTAATTTAAAATTGAAGAATTTTCCTAGCCTACGACATGCATATCAAGCAATAAATATGAAAAAAAATATTTTCCAACTATTATGGCTTTTGTTCTCCAATATGCCTCCCGTCGTAACGCCATCTCGTCCGCTCCTCCCTACGCTATGTACAAGCCATCCGGAGATCTGAGTCGAGAAAAACTATTTTAATTTACATCCATCGATTCTATACTCTACGAAAGAGTGTACATGAAATCTAGATCAAAAGTAAACTAAAATAAAAAGAGTGGCTAAACAATGTTGTACTTAATTACAAAAATTAAATACTAGCCTCGTCAACCCCGAGGATTCAAATAATATACAATTACACACATACAATCACATACACACATATGACCATAATAGTTGGATCCTATGCTTGCAACCAAAAAGTTAACCTACATACATCCTACTATTATCCGGCACATATAATATATGAAAAGTGCATAAAAGTAACCGAATCCTAAACACACAAAACCGAAAACTGTGGCTCTGATACCACTTGAAGGTTTTGCATAACCGAAGCTCTGATACCACTTAAAGGGAGGAAACTTCGCTTCCCACTTCAACTCGGTCGCTTGTTCCAGGCAATCCCGTCTATGTCCCCAGATAAAAAAAAATTATCCTTGACAAAGATGGATTACCCAAGCAACCGTTCCATCATCGTGCTATTCGATTAGAGTAGTCACTTGAACAAACTTGTTGTTCAAGCAACCTACCTCTATCCTTCGAATAACCGCAGAATAGACGATGTACGGATCACCGATTATTGTCTTTGTATTCGGGGTCCAAGTAAATTAGCCACATAACAAAGTAAACAACCATATACATAATACAAAAGAACACTAATCAAAATAAACAAGATTATACCTCTTGTTATACCTCTTGATCTTCTATTGTATATCCTTCCTCCTTTTGGACGTTGTGTGGGCGACGATCCTCCAAAAGTCGAAGCCTCCTAGAACACGTTCTTCCCTTCCTTGCTCGCTCCGAACAAAGGGAAGAATGAAACGAAACTCTTTCCTATCTAGGACCGACCACCAAGTCAAGAGACTTGATGTTGCCGCCAGCCAAGGAAAAGATGAAGAAGATGGAGTGGGCGCCGACCAAGAGATCCAAGGGAAGAACCCTAACCCTAGTTACCGTCGGCCAAGGATGAAGAAAGGAAGAGGATGAGCACCATCCAAGGTAGAGAGGAAGATGGAGTGGGCGCCGGCTACACCTTAGGAAGAGAAAGGAAGCAAACCCTAATCTCCCACCTTGTTGCCGCCCAAGCCAAAACCCTAACCCTAGCCGCCCAAAGCCAAAGCCTTAATCTCCAACTTCTATATATTTGTCGCCCACCCCTTAAGCCATATTTATAGAGTTTGGCTTAAGCCTCCTTTTAATCTCCACCATCGGATCTAGGGATTTAATCTCAACCGTCAGACCTAGGGATTTAATCTCAACCGTCGGATCTAGAGATTTAATCTCCACCGTCGGATCTAAAGATTCAATCTCCACCGTTGGATCTAGAGATTTAATCTCCACCGTTGGATCTAGAGTTTCATTTTAAATCATCGGATCTAGGCTCCATGAGGGTTTTAATAGGCTACAATAGGAACCATGAGGAGGAGTTGGATCTTGGCCACCCAATGGATCAAGCCCACATAAAGTCCGATCCATTAATGATAATCCATTCCACTAGAGGATTATCATTGATCTACCTCACCAACCCCCATAAATTAATATGGGCTCCATATATTATTTGTACAAATAAATCTCCATGTTTAAGATCTCGAATGTCCGTCAATTAATTAATTTACTAAAAATTAATTAATCAACATCTAACTCCATGAGTAGTACCACTCAACCTTATCATCATGCCGGACCAAGTCCACCTACAAGGTTTACATGATGAACCTTATGAGCTCCTCAAGGGGACATCATCATCCTAATATATAGGACATAGTTTCCTCCTATAATCAACGACACACCATATAAATAATATCATTTCCCAACTTACCGAGCCTATCGATTTACTCTATAAATCTCGCCCATTGGTAAATCAAAGAAATGAATACTAAGTATATGTGCCTATTATTATATCAGGATTAAGAGCATGTACAACATAATATCTGAGGTCCGATTCAATTATGTAGTCAGTGAAGGGTTTTGCTTATCGAGTCCGTGAGGGGAAACTTCGCTTCCCACTACACCTTGGTTGTTTGTTCATGGCGATCCCATCGATGTCCCCGGATTAAAAAAATTTAATCCTAGAAAAAAGGGATTGCTCTAACAACCAAGTCATCGTCGTGTTATTCGTTTAGAGAGGTCACTTGAACAAACTCGTTGTTCAAGCGACCAACCTCTATTCTACGAGTAGCCGCGGAATAGACGATTTCCGGATCACCGATTTTTGTGTTTATGTTTGGGATCCAAGTATTATTTAGCCAAAAACAGATTTATATCATGCTAATAATTGGAAAAACAAATACAAGCAAGTAACAAAAGAGAATAGAGAATAGGTATACCTCTCGATCTTCTAATGTATGACCTTCCTCCTTTCGGACGTCGTGTGGGCGACGATCTACCAAAAGTTGAAGCTCCTAGATTGCAAATATTCCTTCCTTGCTCTTCCAAAGAAAGAGGAAGAATAGAAACAAAGCTCTATTCCGTCTTTCAACCAACCAACAACTTCCAAAGAGGAAGCTTGCCGCCGTCCAAGAAGGAAGAGGAGATTGAGAGTGGCCGGCCAAAAGCATCAAAGGAGGACCCTAAACCTTGGTTCCACCGGCCAAGGAGAAGGAGAGGACCTGTTTTGGATGCCGGCCAAGGGTTGGAAGGAACTCCAAGGGGGCCGGCAGCTTCGGGAAGAAGAACAACACAAGAAAAATATTTCCTTATTAGGTGCCGCCCAAGCCCAAACCCTAGCTCCTATGCCTTGCCGCCTACTTCCAAAACCCTAGCTTCTCTTGAATTAATCTCCACGCCAACCCCTTGCCCTCCTTTTATAGAGTTAGGGATAAGCCTCCTTTTAATCTCCACCATTGGTTCTAGGGATTTAATCTCAACCGTCGGATCTAGAGATTTAGTCTCAACCGTCGGATCTAGAGATTTATTCTCTACCTTTGGATCTAGAGTTTTGTTTCTATCCATTGAATCTAAGCTTCATGAGGTGTTAATAGGCTATATTAGGGACCATGAGGAGGAGTTGGATCTTGGCCACCCATGGATCAAGCCAACATAAAGTCCGATCCATTAATGATAATCCAATCCACTAAAGGATTATCATTGATCTACCTCACCAACCCCCATAAGTTAATATGGGCTCCATATATTATTTGTACATTTTCTCCCCGTGTTTAAGATCTTGAATGTCTGTTGATTAATTAATTTACTGACTCCATGAGTAGTACCACTCATCCTTTTCATCATGTCGGACCAAGTCCACCTGCAGGGTTTACATGATGAACCTTATGAGCTCCTCAAGGGGACATCATCATCCTAATATATAGGACACGATTTCCTCCTATAATCAACGACACACCATATAAATAATATCATCTCCCAACTTACCGAACCTATCGATTTAATCTATAAATCTCGGCCATTGGTAAATCAAAGAGATGAATACTAAGTATATGTGCCCGTTATTATATCGGGATTAAGAGCATGTACAAAATAATATCTGAGGTCCGATTTGATTATGTAGTCAGCAATAAATTGAATCACCTCTAAGTCGGTCCTGCTCAATACACACTAAGTGCACTAGTGTGATTCTATGGTCAAGACAAACCAATACCAAATCACACTACAATCATTCCGATGGTTTGTCCAAAGTCATCTCGGTTGTGAGCCTTTACTTATACTTTTCAAGGAGCCGATAACATGATCTCCGTGTGACACCACACACCATGTTATCTACAATGTAAAGTATTAGACAATATGAATAACCATAAAAATATGCAAACAATGATCATGTGATTCTTATTTCAAAATAAAGATGTTCATACAAAAGATAGACTTTTTAGTATACATCCCTACAATCTCCCACTTATACTAAAAGACTATGCTATCCTCAAACTGTCATACATCTGATCCCCATTCCCTCCACATGCCTATCAAAAGCTCTTGCCGGAAGGCCTTAGTGAAAGGATCTACCAGGTTATCCTCCGATGCAATCTTGGCCACAACAATTTCTCCTCTCTTTACGATTTCTCGTATCAGGTGTTACTTGCGCTCTATGTGCTTACTTGCCTTATGGGCTCGTGGTTCCTTCGAGTTTGCAACTGCACCACTATTATCACAATAAATTATGATAGTTTTGGGCAAACTAGGAATCACATCCAAGTCCATCAGGAAGTTCCTGAGCCACACAGCTTCTTTGGCCGCCTTGGAGGCTGCCACATACTCAGCTTCCATGGTGGAGTCCGCCATGCATTTCTTCTTGACACTCTTCCATACAATGGCTCCACCTCCCAAAGTAAACACAAAACCTGAGGTAGACTTACTGTTATCCCTATCAGATTGAAGTCAATCGTAACCCATGTGAGTAATTGGTCCGCCTGTAAACCAAAGATATAATCCCTAGTCCTTCTCAGGTACTTCAATATATGCTTTACCACAGTCCAATGTCCCTGTTCTGGATTACTCTGATATCTACTGACCATGCCCACGGCAAAGCAGATATCTGGTCTCGTACATAGCATCAAATACATGAGGCTTCCTACTGCCGAAGCATAAGGAACCACCTTCATCTCCTCTATCTCCTCAGAAGTTCTAGGACACATCTCCTTACATAAAGGAACTCCATGCCTAAAAGGTAGAAAACCCTTCTTGGAGTTCTGCATGCGAAAATGATCCATAATCGTGTCTATGTATGAAGCTTGGGATAAGCACAACATCCTTTTCTTGCGATCCCTTATAACCTTGATCCCAAGGATGTGTCCCACTTCTTCCAAGTCCTTCATATCAAACTGTTTGGACAACCAAACCCTTACGTCCGATAACACCTTGATATTATTGCCAATCATCAAAATGTCATCTACGTATAGTACAAGAAATACCACTACGTTTCAATCACATCTCTTGTATACACAAGACTCATCCGGACTTTGAATAAATCCATAAGACTGGATTACCTCATCAAAGCGGATGTTCCAAGATCTCGAAGCTTGCTTCAATCCATAAATGGACCGATTAAGCTTACATACAAGATGCTCTTTGCCTTTAGCAATGAATCCCTCTGGTTGCTTTATATAGATGTTTTCCTCAAGACTTCCATTAAGGAAAGCTATCTTGACATCCATCTGCCACACCTCATAATCCATATGAGATGCTATGCATAAGAGAATCCGGATAGACTTAAGCATGGCTACCGGCGAAAAGGTCTCCTCATAATCGATACCCTCTTTCTGAGTATACCCCTTCGCAACAAGTCTCGCTTTGAAGGTCTCAACTTTCGCATCTATTACTCTCTTTCTCTTGTAGATCCACTTGCATCCAATGGTTTTTACACCATCGGGTGGTTCTACTAGCTCCCAGACCTTATTTGAATCCATAGATTCAATCTCAGCATTCATTGCACTTTGCAAAGATACTGCATCTTTATCTTGGATTGCCTCATCATATGTATAGGGATCAGGTTCATGTTCGCCAGGGACCAAATCAGAAGATTCTCCCAAGAACATGAATCTCTCAGGCTGTCTCACAACCCTCCCACTACGACGAGGTATCTTTTGTGTATCCTCTGCGACACGCGGTGCAGTGACATGTGGTATATCCTTTTGTACCGGTGGTACTAAAGAAGTGACTTCTCCTTTTAACTCCTCCAGAATAATTTTACTCTTGGGTTTGTGGCTCATCACGTAGTCTTCCTCTAGAAATCTGGCGTTCATGCTAACGATCACCCTCTGATCTCTAGGACTATAAAACAAACCACCCTTCGTTCCTCTAGGATAGCCAACGAACATGCATACTTCTGTATGAGGTTCCAACTTACCAGCATCTGCCTTCAGCACATGTGCTGGACTCCCCCATATCCGAATATATCTTAGACTAAGCTTTCTCCCAGTCTACAACTCTATGGGAGTAGAAGGCACTGATTTAGATGGAACCAAGTTCAGAATGTACACTGCCGTATCTAGAGCATATCCCCAGAACGAATCTGGCAACTCAGAATAACTCATCATCGATCTAACCATCTCCATAAGAGTCCTATTCCTTCGCTCTGCTACACCGTTCTGTTGGGGTGTGCCAGGTGCAGTCAATTGGGATTGAATCTCAGCCTCTGATAAGTAGTTCCTAAACTCTCCCAAGAGGTACTCACCACCACGATCAGATCGTAGTGTCTTGATACTTTTACCTTGACATTTCTCCACATCAGCCTTGAATTCTTTGAACTTGTCAAAGAATTCAGACTTGCGGCACATCAGGTAAATGTATCCATATCTTGAGTAATCGTCTATAAAAGAGACGAAATACTCAAAATCACCTCTAGCCTGGATACACATAGGACCACACAAATCAGAATGAACCAATTCTAACACATCTTTGGCTCTATACCCCTTGGCCTTAAAAGGCCTCTTGGTCATCTTACCCTCCACGCAAGATTCGCAGGTTGGGAGATCCTCCATGACTTATGAACCCAAAGGTCCATCAGCTATCAACCTTTGAATTCTGCTTAGGTTAATGTGACCAAGCCTAAGATGCCAAAGATATGTTTGGTTCATCTTCGAAGGTTCTTTTCTCTTATTGGAATTAGAAGATGAGTTATTAATTTCAATATGCATAATGGGAGCTTTTGGTTCAAGTGTGTACAAATTTCCTATCAATGCACCCGAACAGATAATGTCCCTATTCCTTTTTATAACAACTCTGTCATTAAAAGAAATAGAATATCCATCCATAAACAATTTAGAAATCGAAATTAATTTTTTTCTAAATAAAGGTACATAAAGGAAATTCTTAAGAACCAAAAGTTTATTTTTCTCAAAAGATAAATGAACGTCTCCCACTGCAACAGCCGCCACCTTCGTGGCATCGCCAAAGTACACGGTAATCTCCCCTTCAGCCAGTTGTCTGGTTTCCTAGAACCCCTACAAAGTATTGCAGACATGTTCAGTGGCTCCCGTATCTACACACCAGGTGCCGGTAGATAACACCGCTAAACATGTTTCAATGACTAGACCAAAAGATATACCTTTATTCTTGCGGTTGGGGCAGTCCTTATTCCAGTGTCCAGTCTGCTTACAAGTGAAGCACTTGCCTTTCGGATTCTTCACTCCTCCCTGAGTACCTCCCACCACCTTTGCCCCAGTTTGTTTCTTATTCTTCTTGTCTTTCGGCTTAGAAGTAGAAACCTTTTGGGTCACCATGGCATGTGCCTGAGCACTCTGACGAAATAGCCCCTCTGCGGCCTGAAGTTCTGTCAGAAGTTCCGCCAACGAATACAACCTTTTGTTCATGTTGTAGTTCAGGTGAAACTGCTCAAAACTCCTAGGTAGAGACTGGAGTATGATATCGACCTGGGTTTCCCCATCGATCTCAGCTCCAAGGACCTCAAGCTCATTCAAATGAGCCATAATCTTGAGAACATGAACCCTTACGGGTGTTCCCTCGATCATAGTGGTCATCATCAAGTTTCTCATGGCTTCTTGCCTCGTAGCTCGATTCTGGTGTCCAAAAAGCTCTTTGAGATTGAGCATCAGTCATAAGCTGTGGGCATGGCTTGATGCTGATGTTGCAATACATTTGACATAGATGTCAAAATGTAACACTGCGCCATCTCATCGGCCTTTACCCACTTCTTATAACTCTCTCTCTCCTTTTCCCCAGAATATTCTACAGGCTTAGGAGGGAACTCTTCGAGGAGTACATATTTGTATTCCTCAGCAGTCAAGACAATGTCTAGATTCCTCTTCCAATCAACATAGTTGGGTCCAGTAAGTTTGTTCTCTTTCAGTATCACAACAAGTGGGTTGAAAGTCATTTTGAAAGAAAACCTAAGAATCACATAAATCAAAACATTATATTTCAAAAAATTATTGATTCCTCAAACCATAAAATTTTAAAATCAACCAACACCTCAAAACACCGAGAATATTGTATTCCACGATCGTGTGGACGTATACGAATTCCACATTTGTAAGAGGAGGTTTTACCCATTAATTTTACTATATTGTCAACCTAACTTTTTGACAAATAAAATTAATAGTTGGTTCCTCTTCGGCCCTACAAATAAAAGCAGTGACTCCGATGGGGAGGATACTTATATTTGTATCTAAGTGTTCACCATTACTCGGTACCAAGGTAATTATCTCGGGTTATGTGCCTTCCAATGGGGAAGTACACACGCTCCTTGATAATTTCTTATAACCATATTTGACCTTGTGATCCACAAACAAACTCATCCGATGGGGAGGAAGGCACTCAGAGTCAACGCGCAAGTTTGTTTGCATCACTTGTCAAATCGTAATGGAGGTCGTGGGAATTTTTTTAAAAAAATTCCCTCTCCCACTTAGTAATTTGAAATTGAGGAATTTTCCTAGCCTACGACATGCATATAAAAAAAAAGCAATAAATATGAAAAATAAATTTTTTTCCAACTATTATGGCTTTTGTTTTCAATATGTCTCCTGTCGCATCGCCATCTCGTCCGCTCCTCCTACGCCATGTACGAGCCATCCGGAGATTCGAGCCGAGACTAAAACCTATTTTAATTTACATCCATCGATCCTATACTCCACGAGGGAGTGTACATGAAATCTAGATCGAAAGTAAAATAAAATAAATAAACAATGTCGATCTAATATAAAAATCAAAACACTACCTCACTAACCTGTGGATTCAACAAAATAAATATTTACACACATACAATCACATACACACATATGACCATAATAGTCGGATCTTATGCCGGCAACCAAAGAGTTAACCTACGCATATCCTACTATTATCCGGCACATATAATATATGAAAAGTGCATAAAAATTAACCGAATCCTAAACACACAAAAGCAGAAACCTTTGCTCTGATACCGATTGAAGGGTTTTTCTTATCGAGTCCGTGAGGGGAAACTTCGCTTCCCACTACACCTTGGTTGTTTGTTCATGGCGATCCCATCGATGTCCCCGAATTAAAAAAATTTAATCCTAGACCAAAGAGATTGCTCTAACAACCAAGTCGTCGTCGTGCTATTCGTTTAGAGAGGTCACTTGAACAAACTCGTTGTTCAAGCGACCAACCTCTATTCTACGAGTAGCCGTGGAATAGACGATGTCTGGATCGCCGGTTTTTGTGTTTATGTTCGTGATCCAAGTATTATTTAGCCACAAACAGATTTATATCATGCTCATAATTGGAAAAACAAATACAAGCAAGTAACAAAAGAGAATAGAGAATAGGTATACCTCTCGATCTTCTAATGTATGACCTTCCTCCTTTCGGACGTCGTGTGGGCGATGATCTACCAAAAGTTGAAGCTCCTAGATTGAAAATCTTCCTTCCTTGCTCTTCCAAATCAAGAGGAAGAATAGAAACAAAGCTCTATTCCTTCTTTCAACCAACCAACAACTTCCAAAGAGGAAGCTTGCCGTCGGCCAAGAAGGAAGAGGAGATTGAGAGTGGTCGGCCAAAAGCTTCAAGGGAGGACCCTAAACCTTTGTTCCACCGGCCAAGGAGAAGGAGAGGACCTGTTTTGGATGCCAGCCAAGGGTTGGAAGGAACTCCAAGGGCGCCGGCAGCTTCGGGAAGAAGAACAACACAAGGAAAATATTTCCTTATTAGGTACCGCCCAAGGCCAAACCCTAGCTCCTATGCCTTGCCGCCTACTTCCAAAACCCTAGCTTCTCTTGAATTAATCTCCACGCCAACCCCTTTCCCTCCTTTTATAGAGTTAGGGATAAGCCTCCTTTTAATCTCCACCATTGGTTCTAGGGATTTAATTTCAACCGTCAGATCTAGAGATTTAATCTCAACCGTCGGATCTAGAGATTTAATCTCTACCTTTGGATCTAGAGTTTTGTTTCTATCCATTGGATCTAAGCTTCATGAGGTGTTAATAGGCTACATTAGGGACCATGAGGAGGAGTTGGATCTTGGCCACCCATGGATCAAGCCCACATAAAGTCCGATCCATTAATGATAATCCAATCCACTAAAGGATTATCATTGATCTACCTCACCAATCCCCATAAGTTAATATGGGTTCCATATATTTTTTTTACATTTTCTCCCCTTGTTTAAGATCTCGAATGTCTGTCGATTAATTAATTTACTGACCATTAATTAATCAACATCTAACTCCATGAGTAGTACCACTCAACCTTTTCATCATGCCAGACCAAGTTCACCGGCAGGGTTTACATGATGAACCTTATGAGCTCCTCAAGGGGACATCATCATCCTAATATATAGGACACGATTTTCTCCTATAATCAACGACACACCATATAAATAATATCATCTCCCAACTTACCGAGCCTATCGATTTAATCTATAAATCTCGCCCATTGGTAAATCAAAGAGATGAATACTAAGTATATGTGCCCGTTATTATATTGGGATTAAGAGCATGTACAAAATAATATCTGATGTTCTATTCGATTATGTAGTCAACAATAAATCAAATCACCTCTAAGTCGGTCCTGCTCAATTCCCACAAAGTGCACTAGTGTGATTCTATGGTGATGACAAACTAATACCAAATCACACTACAACCATTCCGATGGTTTGTCCAAAGCCATCTCGGTTGTGAGCCTTTACTTATACTTTTCAAGGAGCCGATAATATGATCTCCCGTGTGACACCACACACCATGTTATCTACAATGTAAAGTATTAGACAATATGCATAACCATAAAAATATGCAAACAATGATCATGTGAATCTTATTTCAAAATAAAGATGTTCATACAAAAGATAGACTTTTCAGTATACATCCCTACAGTCAGCAATAAATCGAATCATCTCTAAGTTGGTCCTACTCAATACACACAAAGTATACTAGTGTAATTCAATGGTCAAGACAAACCAATACCAAATCACACTACAACCATTCCAATGGTTTGTCCATAACCATCTAGGTTGTGAGCTTTTACTTATACTTTACAAGGAACTGATAACATGATCTTGCGTGTGACACTACACACCATGTTATCTATAATGTAATGTATTAGACAATATGCATAACCATAAATATGCAAACAATGATCATGTGATTCTTATTTCAAAAATAAAGATATTCATACAAAATATAGACTTTTCAGTATACATCCCAACACTTTTCAGTATGTATAAGAATATAAGTATAAAGGAAGTATTTTACTTTTGAAAAGGCATGTACCGGGCATCAGTTTCGCCCATGGGCCAAGGCCCTTAGTTTCAGTTACCCTAGTATGTTCGGTGGTTGGCCACCCTGGCCTATTAGGAAAGCGCGCATTGGTACTATGTCGGGCCCATATTCAGAATGATTATTAATTTGAAGTATCAGTATAAGTACAAGTAAAAGATTTCCATGTTAATTATTCCAGTTTAGATACACTATTTACAAGTTTTAAAATACTTAAGAGCATGGTTTATACAAGAGACATGTATTCAGAGTTATGATTTCTAGTTATGCTTACATGTGTATCAATATATCAAGGGTAAGAGAACTAGTTGCATGATTTCATACATTGCATGTTTTTGTGAGCATAGAAAGTACTTACTAAGCGTTATTGCTTACAGTTTGCATTTCCTTATACTGCAGATAAAGGTAAAGAAAAGCTTCAGTAAGGTGGCATAGCGGATGAAGTGCTTGGAGTGTGTGGCGATGAAATAGTAGAAATAAAAGATCCTAAGTGCAGATGTCTAAAACAGATTTTAAGTTTCTAATTGTTTTTTTGATATTGTTGAAGTTCAACTGGATTACTTATGGTTGAGACCAAAGAATGCTAGAGTCATGTTGGGTTAGTCTTAATACTTGCATGTTATGTGAAGATCTTGAATTGGTTATTGTTTAAGTGAGGTCAAGGTCCTTATGATCATTTTAGTTGTTAGCATATTGTGTTAGCATATTGCATGAATTTTGGAATGATGGTAATATTGGGTGATGATTAAAGTATAGTGTCAAAGTAAGATAAGGAAGAATTTAAGAAACATACAGTAAAGTAGTGACATCTCCCCTAGTAGAGAGTGGAAAGACTAGGGGGGTGTTACATAATTACTTCTCCTTTTTCATCAAGTTTATTTCGAAATACCCACCTTGTTCCAATGATTGTTTTTCCTTTAGGTGGGGGTACTAATTCCAAAACTTGACTTCTAGTAAATTGAGCTAACTCTTCTTGCATAGCTATAATTCAATCGGGGGAGCTTGCTCAATTGTTTTGGGTTCGATTTTAGAGATGAGTGAGATTTGACTTAAGTTCCTATAGGATGCCCTAGTTCAAACTCCTAAATTAGGACCACCTATTACTTGGTCAATAGGATGGTTCACTTTCTGACCTAGATTGATTTGGGTTAGGATCTATACTGGATTCGTTTTGTAAGTTTGATTCAAGTCTATTTTCAATTTGTTCATTGTTCAATTCTACTTCAGATTTGTAGTTTTGTTTTCTGTTGGTGCAATCGGCCAAGGTCACGATTGACCAGACTCGAGTTGGACTTAAGTAGTGTTTTGATGTTTGACAATGTTTTGGGGAGATTGTTGATGCAATCTACCCGAGTCATGATTGACCAGAATCGAGTTTGACTCGAGAGGTATTTTAATGTTTAAAGATGGTTTGACCATTGTTTGACTATATGGTTGACATGGGGTTGACCATATGATTGAAAGTCCAAGCTTGAGTCTTGGCAATTGGAAAGTCCAACTTTGGTTGGCAAGGAAAGTCCAAGCAGGGGTCTTGGCAAGGGAAAGTCCAAGTAGGGGTCTTGGCAAGGGAAAGTCCAAGTTTGTGTCTTGGCAAATGGAAAGTCCAACATGGGTTGGCAAGGGAAGTCCAAGAGGTGATATTGGCGGCGTAAAGTTCAAGGGTGGAGTCTTGGCAACATAAATTGTAAAATACGGCGAAAAAAAAATGTGTTGAAAGGATAACATTTGTTATGGGATTAATTAAACCTAAGTGGGTTTAATCCTTATCGGAGTCTTAAACCCGACCAATAATTTTACCCGACCGCCCTTAACTCTTCCGTTGGACATTTTCCTCACCGCACGCAGCTTTTTATGCACGGGCATTTCTCAGCCACCTTCTTCAATGTCTCCTCGTCGTGATTCTCCCTACCTCTTCGTAATTTTTCTCGCGATGCCTCACTGCCTTCTCCCTTCTACGATTTCTCTACCCATCATCTCCACTGCGCTCCAGCCGCTATCGATGCCTTGCCGGTGGAAGAGTCGACTAGAGGTCAGCTCGATTCCTCCCCTTATCATCGGCTTCTTCTTTCTCTTTGAGTCTACCATGCAGCAGGTAGAATCCATTGGCCTCGACGACGAACAGGGTAGATAAGAGGAAAGGGGTCGCCAATGAAGCTACAACCTCAGGTATACCCCTCGGTCGTTCCCTTTCACTTTTGTTCAGTGGTTTGTTATTAGGTTTCAACAAAGTTATTTGGAGATTTGCTGGTGATGTTCTGTTCATGCTCGTGATAGAGTTGTGAGCAGATTGGAGTGGTTAATTCGAGGTGGTTTTCCCTTCGGTGGAGTGGTTGTGAGTTGGAGATAGATGATTTGGATGTTTGTAATGGATTGTCGGCTGTGAATGGGTCTGAGGGGCGGCTGTGCGGCTGTGAGCAAGGGACTTGCCGACTATGCGGCTGTGAGTGAGAGGAGAAGACTCAAGTGGGCTATTCCGGTGAATAGAGCAGGATGTGTTGGCTTTTTATGAGCTGTAGATCATTGTGAATGGTTGTAAATGGGTTGTGCATAACTGTGGATGGTAAGGTAAGCTTAATTGAGGTTGAATTGGGGGATTTGAGTTGTGGGTTGAAGCTTGGGTGGTGCTCTACGGTTGAACGCTTGTTAAGGTTGTATTACTCTTTAGATCCATTTTGATTGTTGTTTTGCCATGTGCTGCAATGTTCGGATCCGAGTTGGAATGGGGTGGAGTGTACCTAAGAGGTTTAATGATTTAAACCTAGTTGGTTGTTGTAGAAGGGTTACGGTTGATGATTGGGGGTTCCTAATTTGTATTCAATAAAAGGATACGAATATAGGAACGATATAGTAGTGGATTTGTATATTTGTCGTGTGCTTGAATTTAATTGTAGTTGATGATATTTGCAGGGCATGGATACAAGACAGGTCCGCAGCCGTGAAGATTTCATTATTACGAGCTTTTTTAACAAGTGGGTAATTTCCTATCCTGGTCAGGTAGTAGCTAAACCCTAAAGTATATAACTTCATATTATTGTCACTTTGACCTTGACTCCACTCTAGTTTTTCTAATGCTTGATACTTAGTCTTTGCCCTTTTAAATACTCTATTATTGTTATCACATTTTCCTTCATCATGATTATGGGTTATAGATGTGATGCATGTAAGCCTATAGTTGTTCAATTAGGTGTATTTAATAGAGTACAGATGAAGACTTGAATTGTAAATGGGATAAAAAGGTCATCTTGGGGAGTGAGTAATGTCCTGAACATAGAATTGAATTTTATGTTAAATCCTTATGTTGCATACCAATTTCTGATCATGTGTTTATTTATTATCATATGGATTGTTCATAGTTCGTCGCTATGGACCGATGGTCCTAGAGTGATCAATTGAGGATGACTCTCTGTAGGATAGAGAGTATGTTGATCAGAGTAGTATGTCTCCCTATAGAATAGAGAGTCTGTGATGGATGTTTGTATGTGTGACTTTGCATTAATGTCTTTATATGCATGCTAGCGACTTGGTCTCCTTTGTGGTCGAGAGGGTCGTCAGTCATCCTGCCTCCACGTTTACTCGTTGTAGTAGTAACTGGTGTGAGGGCAGAGCATTTTGTTGTGTCACACTCTGCCACTATAGACGGTGGTAGTTGGTGTTGCGTGCAGTTATCCTACGTGTGTGGCACTCGACCACTCATGGGTAGTGACTGTCGGAGTGGACAACAGTAGGGACCCCCGTTGTGTAGCTAGCTCTTTATGCTTATGTGCTACTTGTTCATACTGTCCACTCGGCCACTCGAGAGTAGTGGTTGGTGTTGAGTTGGGACAGTTGTCATGTCGAGCCACCTAGGCCACACTGGGGTCATGGTAGCGGTTAGGGTGAGCAGGCATGACCATGCATTTCTGCATTGTCGTGTTCTTATGGCATTTTGCATTTTGATATATATATATATATATATATATATATATATATATATATATATATATATATATATATATATATATATATATATATATATATATATATGGATGGTTGTGATTAGTATATATATTGATGCAGTCTATATGTATGCTTATTGTGATGTTGCATTTGTTTGTGTTATGCTTGCTGCATTTGTTTGTACATCATCATACATGATACCTGTATTTGTTATATGGTGGTCTGTGGGATACTTGTGTATGAGTTGGTTGAACTATTGCATATCTTTGACCAGTATCATGATTTATTATGAGTTAGACCAGATCTATTATTGTATATTATGGATATATGATCAGGTTGGATGAGTGTAGCGTAGCAGACATTCCAGTATGTTTGCACTTTATGTTGCTTATTTGTTAGTTGGTATTTGCATGTATATATATATACTATACTGGTGTATACCTGATGTACCTTTAGGTTATATTGTTGAATTATATGTGATATTTTGATATATACATGTTCTATCATATTACCGCTGAGTTTATACTCACCATCACAGACCTTGGGTTTTCTTGTCGCCCAGGTAATAGGTAGAAGACATGGTGTTGACTTGAAGCATGGCTAGCTGATCCCTCCCATCTCACTTCCAAGGCTCTCGTGGATATTTTGAGTTTTCGTATACTATAGTATGTATTTGGAGTTTTTTGTGTTGTTTTGTGTTGTAGACTTGTTATGTGGGTGTACACCTATTTTGTTCTGGATTTTTATGTCGATATATGTTGTTGTGACTTTGTTATTATCTTGTGATGGTTTCCACTGTGTTTTGATATAGATATGTTTATTTATGTTGTGATTGTGGCCGAAAGGCCTTGTATCAATAGGATATGTTGCCACGTACAGGGGAGATGATGTCCATTTTTCTTTGGATCGACATATTCTCAGGGTGTGACAACTTTATTGGTATCAGAGCCCTAGGTTTTGCGATGTTATACAATGATTTTTTTCGTTGAGTCTTGGATTTCCCGGGAGTCGATTTGTTTTGGTTTTAGTTTTGTGAGATGGGATCGACAGCGGCATGAGCTCCGAGCAGCACGAAGTAAGAATTTTTGATAACTCATATTCTTGTTAGATACTTATCTAGACTTGTTCAACAGGTGTATATAGTCAGAGTTATGGCACCTGTGAAGACTCATGGTCGAGGTCGTCCATCAAGGCGATCAACTAGAGTGGTGGGACAAGATACGGTTACGACTGAGCCAGCTACTCAAGAATAGCCTCAGCATCCCCCTATCGGAGGTTTGGAGTCTCAAGATCCAAATATACCACTAATTAGGTCGGGACCTGCAGACTCCAGTTGGTTGAATAATAAAGCACAGATACTTGTATTGGCGCATTCGGCCAAGGATCGACTTATCGTGTTTCGAGGGGAGTCTGATCCATGGATCGCACGTGCGTGGTTGGAAAATTTGGAGGACACTTTCGAGTACGTGTATTGTACGGACAAAGAGAAAGTGGGCCTAGTTGCATACCACCTTAAAGATCAGGCTGTTACTTGGTGGAAGATGCAGGAAACCCTATTCGAGGAGCAGGAGATTAATTGGGCAGTTTTTCGAGATGCTTTTTGGAAACAGTATTTCCCTTTTGCATTTTCTACGACACATCGTCAGGAGTTTCTGAGCCTGAAGCAAGAGGATCGATCTGTTATGGAATATAACACATAGTTTACCAGACTTGCGGAGTTCTGCCCTTATCTGGTAACTCAGGATGCAGACCGGATGTTCCAGTTTACTCAGGGCCTAACTGCTTATATTCGGGCCAGTATGTCAGGATCTTCCATTACCTCTTATAGGGAGGCATTGGACCGAGCTATCTGTATTGAGATGACTTCCTAACAAATTTGGAGGGAGAAAGATATGGAGAAACAGATTTCCAAGAGTAAGCAACCGAAACAAAATTCAGCGAATCAGACTCAGAAGAAGCAGGATCAGCAGGGAACTACTCGAGGTATTGCAGAGGGATCGTCTAGGGCGTAAAAAGGGAAGCCCCCAGCTTCTGAACATTCTGGAGGTTCTTAGAAGAATCGTAAGAGTCAGAATAGAACTGGATGTTATAGATGTGGATCTGGAAGTCATAGAGCTTCAGAGTGTCCTTTGGAGCAGTCTATTTGCTATTATTGCAAGCAACCTGGGCATAGCAGTCGGAAGTGTACATTAAGAGCAGAGTTGGAGTTTTTTGATAGCTCCAACAAGGGAAGAAGGTCTAGCCGAATGGCAGAGGACAAAGACCGTGAATGCGCCTTATAGTTAGGCGCCACTACCTCCAGTACGCTTATATCGATACGAGGTGCCCTTGATGATGTCGATGGCTATCCAGTATCCTACATCTCTAGTAATCTACTATCTAGGGGTACCTGCACCGCAGATGTTACGAGCTAGCTCTTAGGGTTATATTATGCCTGCACCGGTGACTCAGTCTCCAGTACCACAGAGTCAGACTCAGCCTGAGTGGAGGCACTCTACTACATCAGCAGGGATGCAACCGTCAAATATGGAGACTGGATGTGTTTATGCCATCACCAGAGATGAGGCACAGTGGGCTGAGCGATCAGTCATACGGGATATGGTTTCAGTTTATTCTATATATGCTAATACTTTGATTGATACCGGTAGTTCACATTCATTCGTATCTAGAATATTTCTGGGTAGAATTGGAAGGATTCTGATGGTTCATTCTTGTGGGTTAGCAGTATCTTTGCCATCAGGAGAGGTGCTGACTAGCCACCAAGAAATCAAGGATTGCCCATTAGATTTTGACAGGCATATCCTTACGACGGACCTCCAGGTGTTAGAAATGGTAGAGTTTGACATTATTCTCGGTATGGACTAGTTGGCCACTTATTCTGCTACAGTGGATTGTAGAGCGAGAATAGTGACTTTTCGACCACCGAATCAATCTGCATGGAAATTTTTTAGCACTAGAGATGATGGGCTATCCATTATATCGGCTTTACAGGCTCAGAAGTTATTGGCCCAAGGCTGTCAGGGTTATTTACTGTCTCTAGTCAAAGTTGAGAACGGAGGACTACCACCCCTCTCTGATGTGCGGGTAGTCCAAGAGTATTCGGATGTGTTTCCAGATAAACTTCCAGGCTTGCCACCTCCTAGGCAAGTGGAATTTGTGATAGAGGTGATTCTAGGAACCGTGCCAATATCGAAACCTCCTTATCAGATGGTGCCAAAAGAATTGAATGAACTTAAAGTACAACTACAGGAGTTATTGGATAATAGATTTATTCGACCTAGTGTTTCTCCATGGGGATCTTCGGTACTTTTGTCATAAAGAAAGATGGATCATTGCGGTTATGTATTAACTATCGGCAACTGAATGCAGTCACAGTTAAGAACAAATATCCACTGCCGAGGATAGAGGATTTGTTTGATCAACTTAAGGATACCTGTGTATACTCCAAGATTGATTTGCGCTTAGGATATCATCAGCTTTGGATAAGAGATGAGGATGTGCAGAAAACAACATTTTAAACTCGTTATGGGCATTACAAGTTTCTAGTGATGCCTTTTGGTCTCACGAATGCCCCAGCTGCATTTATGGACTTGATGAACCGAGTATTCTTGAGGTATATAGATCAGTTTGTGATAGTATTCATCAATGATATATTGATATATTCTCGATCTGAGAAGGAGCATGAACAACATCTTCAGATAGTGTTGGAGATGTTGCGACGAGACAAGTTGTATGCCATGTTTAGTAAGTGTGCCTTCTGGATATCCTCTGTGGGTTTTCTTGGACACATGGTGTCTAGCAGAGGTATTTCAGTAGATCTTCAGAAGATCGAGGTGATTACCAGTTGGGAGCAGCCAAAATCAGTTCAGGAGGTCCATAGTTTCCTGGGTATGGCCGGGTATTATCGGAGATTTGTGGAGGGATTCTCAAGTATTTCCATGGCACTCACTCGCCTGACTCGGAAAGAGGTCAAGTTCACCTGGTCAGAGGCTTGTGAAACTAACTTTCAGGAGCTTAAGTGATGACTAGTTTCTGCACCAGTCTTAGTGATTCCTTCTGGTGTTGATGGGATGGTCCTATATACTGATGCTTCTATCTAAGGGTTGGGTGTAGTTCTGATGCAGTCCAACCATGTGGTATCTTATGCCTCCCGTCAACTAAAGGATCACGAAAGGAATTATCCAATGCACGATCTAGAGTTAGCAGCAATCATTTTCGCATTGAAGATATGGAGGCACTACTTATATAGAATTATATTTGAGATCTACACGGACCATAAAAGTCTGAAATATCTATTCACACAGAAGGAACTAAACCTGAGACAGAGATGGTGGATGGAATATCTGAAGGATTACGATTGCACAATCCATTATCATTCGGGAAAAGCTAATGTGGTAGCAGATGCATTGAGCAAGAAGTCTCATGGGGTTCTGGCCAGTCATCTGATAGCAGTTACTGATCTTGTCTGACAGTTCTCGGAGTTAGGATTGTCTGAACAAGGTCAAACATTACAGGGAATATTAGTTTCTATGGTGGCCCAGTCCACTATTGCTAAGAAGATCAAAGAAGCACATGTCAGTGACCAGCATCTACAGTTCTTGTGCAACACAATAGATGCAGAATGACAGATGAATTTCTTGAGTGATGAGAATGGAGTACTTCGTTTCCGTGGACGATTATGTGTTCTGGACACGCATCCAGTTAAGGAAGAGTTGCTATAGGAAGCACATCATTCGAGATTTGCTAAACAACCTGGTGGTACTCGAATGTACCGAGATTTGAAACGCTTATACTGGTGGAACGGTATGAAATGAGATATTGCAGACTTTGTAGCACGATGTTTAGTATGCTAATAGGTGAAGGTTGAACATTAGAAACCCGCTAGATTACATTAGGAAATTTCAATTTCAGAATGGAAGTGGGAGCATATCACTATGGATTTCGTTACAGGATTACCCAGAACCTGTTAGTAATATATGAGAGATGTCCTAAGGCAATCGCCTTATGTTTGAACCATTTATATGATAAATGAAGATTCACTATTTGAGTATACATGTTTTCATGTATTTGATTAGATCTTAAACTCATTTACTGAATGTCCACGATACGATTCACGGTATGAGAGATACTACATGTGTAATTATGATGTATCGGAATTATCCCTAGTCGATGAATTGATGGATTTGGACACCATCAATTCTGTCGAGACTAGCACGAGGTATACTCCTTGGTGTATCCAAGCAGCTGATTCTCACTGGCTGGAGACATTGTGATGCCTGGAGTTAATCGTGGATGCTAGTTATGGTAACTAGTTTATTGGAGTGACCAGACGTAAGACTTCATATGGTTCTCTACATATATAGATATGTCAAAGAAGTTCTTACTGTAGCTTAAGTGCGATGTTCCTTTGACTTGCGGTATTCAAGTCATCTTGATCATAAAGACTTATGCTTTGACATCTTAAGTAAGCATCTCTGAGGAGATGTGGACCCGGGATGATTGGGTATAAGTCGAAGTGATCGAAGGTGTTTGAATAGCCTATAAAGGATTCACCACTCCTTGCGAGGAGATGTATACCCATGGCCTCTCGTCGGATTGTTACTAAAGTCTTTGGCTAAAGCATTACATGTTTAGAGTAAGGTACTCTTGGATACATGTGCAGTAACTAGAATCCGTAGGACGAGAAAATGATACTTGGGCTAGGTGTGACGTAGTCAACCTAGTGGGGACTAACACTATAGACTATGTCCTGAACCAAGTGGGTATAAGATAAGTGAAGGGAATGGGGAACGATTCAGTGTAGCTGCTGAAGGGTTTCAGAAATAGTTCTAGATCAACCGTTGATCTTTTCGGTTAATTGAGGATCATGATGTACTACTAGGTGCCACTCATGATTGTTCTATAATTAAAGGTTAATTATAGACGGCCAACATAAACCAAGAACCTATTTGGTCACACGCACAACGAGAGTAATCCGAAGGATTTAAAACGAGCTTGAGAATGAGATTCTCAGACCGAGAGAGAAACTAGGTTTGGTTAGACCAAACAAAGAGCGAGCATGAAATCATTTCAGTCGCAATAGAAGCGTGGATGGGCCATGTCTTATGAAGATATGATGGATAAACCAAATTGGTTTGGTTCTAATCCAATGGAGGAGAATAAACCAAAGGGGTTTGGTTTGTTTTAAACGAATGAACCAAAGTTGCTTAAAATAGACCAACATGGTTTGGTTTATTTTAACTTAAATTAATGGAGCAGGTTAATGGGATTTTGGTTATGATCCGATAACCATTAAGAGAATTTGTTCTCTATAAAATAGGGCTTAAGGGTTTTGTTAAGCCCTAATCCAAGCAATCCCTAGTTGCCGCCCACCCCTCCTCTCCTCTAGTGGTCGGCGCCCAACCCTAGCCGCCGCCCAGCTTTATGCCGCCGTCCAAGCTTGTTGTCGGCGTCCAAGCTTCAGCCAGTGATCCTCCGGCGACCCTCCGGTAATCCTCCTTGGCTCCGGTGACCAAGGAATAGCTGCCCTCTTCTCTTTGGTCGGCGCAAACTCCTCCACCAAGCTGTCCAGTTTTCTGGACAGCTTGTCTTTTTCATGTCGGAGCGTCATTTGGACGACGTTTGGAGCTCCGACAGCGGCTTCCTTGCCGAGGATTCGATCTCTGGTAATCCTCATAGGTGGAGGACGAAGGATTCGTCAAACGGTTGCTGAATACCTCTCCGGAGAAGCTAGTTTTTGAGGACTCATTTTGGATCCGAATTTTGATTCGGATCGTGATCTTCTCTCGATCACATCGTCTTCAACATGAGGCTAGTAACTCGTACGAAGACGAGACTCATGACTTTGTAAAGTCATCCCGAAGATACTCGGCGTGGATATGGATAGAGGCGATTCTTGCAGGGATCGCTCCGGTAGATGCCTTTCCCACTACACATGATACGTCAGGTATACGTAGTATAAATTTTCTTTTATTGCAAAATTTGAAATTACGATTATGTCTACCCATGTTGTACTATGCATGCATGTGGTGTGTTTGTTGTAATAAATTAGATTTATTATTTTTATTTTTTCCGTTGTGCACATGTTTACGAAACATGTTCGAACACACACTCGCCGTGGTGTCGGAAACCCAACAGTGGTATCAGAGCCCAGGTTGTGTTTCGACATAATCATAAAATTGTTTTGCGATAGTCATAATGGTATTTATGGAAATTTTCTACTTTTGGAATGTTAGAAGTATTTATGGAAATTTTCTACTTTTGGAAAGTTAGAAGTATTTATGGAAATTTTTAATTTTGGAAAGTCTAGAAGTATTTATGGAAATCTTCTAATTTTGGAAAGTTAGAAGTATTTATGGAAATTGATATTTTCCATAAATAAAATATTTGATTATATTTGGAAATTTATTTCCTAATTTAATCATGATTTGATTTGGGAAATCAAATCTTAAAATATTTTATTTACATAAGTAGTTTTGATGATTTAGAAAATTTATTTCCTAAATTGACTTTCCTTAATCAACACTTTCCATAAATAAAATATGTGATTAGATTTGGAAATTTATTTCCTAATTTAATCATGATTTGATTTAGAGAATCAAATCTCAAACATATTTTATTTCCATAAATAGTTATGACATATAAGGAAATTTTGTACATGTCATAATTGTATGTCATGTAATTGCATTAGATACATATTATTATGCCATGCGTGTCGTGACATGTAGATGTATGCCATGTATATCATGCCATGTAGATAATAGTTATTTGCATGCAAAGAGAATGAGACATAAAAACCCTCACTCAATATTAAAGCCTACATCTTCCATTAATATGGTTAGAACCATAGTTCCGTTTCTTGTTTGGATTGTTGGACTCTCTCCAAGCCCGGCTCGAACCCGAACATGTTCAAACCATGGAATAGTTTAATACTAATATGGTAAGAGTCAGAGGTCAATCGTTAGCTTTGGTTGTTGGACTCTCTCCAAGTCGGGCTAATTGGTTGAATGCACTCTAACCATATTAAAACTATTTCTCGATTATTGGGTTGGCTTTAACCTGGAGCATCGGCTTGTTGGACTCTCTCCAAGGTCAATGTGAAGGGAGGTGAAGTTGGGTGCTATGCATATGATGCATACTTGTTAATGAGTTAACAACCCGATGTATGTGTGAACATTCAATAAGTTGATAGCACATTGTGATAGTTGCATATATGTGATATGCAATCGGTATATTTGATACCTACCATCGTATTTATGAATGGCTTGTTGGACTCTCTCCAAGGTTGTTCATATCTATGTTGGATATCAGCCCATTCAAAGATTGACCTACGATCTACCGAAGTGATTTTGGGGTTTTTGAAATTCGAAAAATGAATGGGATTTATAAATGTATGTTGATGCATTTTAAAATCATCTTTCTCATATATGCTCGTTTTGTATTTCTAAGTTAATCTATTGATCATGATGTCTTTGAATTTGCGTTCCATTTTGGATTCGAATAAATTGACTGGGCCGAACTTCTTGGACTGGCTTAGAAACTGGAGAATTGTTCTCAAGGTGGAAAAGCTAGCATATGTCCTCGAAGCGCCTCTTCCCACCCGTCCTAGTGACAATGCAATTGCGGACATATTGTTGGCCTATCAGAAACTTGTGATTGATTCTGAAATGGCGAGTTGCATCATGCTAGCCACAATGATACCTGAGCTACAGAAGGAGCATGAGCATATGGATGCTCATACCATAATCTTTCATCTTTATGAGTTGTTTGATGAGCAAGTGCGATTCGAAAGGTTCGAAGTCTCCAAGCTTCTCTTCACCTCCGAGATGCAAGAAGGTTCATCTGTGGTACTGTTTAACATGATGAAGACTGTGGAGCCTTCTGAGAAGCATGAGCAGGGGACGGTGATGTTAGTTGATTCCTCGAAGAAAGGTTCTAAGAGGGAGTCAAGGGAATAGCAGAAGGGGAAGAAGAAAAAGGCTAAAAAGGCAGAACCAGCTCAAAAGGGCACTTGCCATCATTATGGCAAGGAGGGCCATTGGCGAAGAAATTGCAAGATTTATCTTGAGTCCGTGAAGAAGAATAAGGCATCGGATGTCCCATCTTCTTCAGATATCTTCGTTATTGATTGTCATTCTATTTCCTTAAATACTTGGGTATTGGATACTGGGTGTGCCTCACATATATGTAATGACATACATGGGATAAGGAATAGAAGAAGACTCGTCAAGGGAGAGTCAAATTTACGTGTTGGGAATGGAGCAAAGGTTGTTGCACTCGCCATCGGAATGTATTTGTTGAAACTCCCTGCAGGACTTGTCTTAGAACTGGACAATTGCTTTTATGTTCCTTCGTTGATAAAGAACATCATTTCTATTTCTTGTTTAAATAGAAATGGTTACCATTTGACGTTTAGTAACAATTATTGTTATATAACTTTGAATGACATACTTTATGGAACTGGAACTTTGAGCAATGGTATTTATACGTTGGACATATCCAGTGACATTTTCAATATCGAAGCGAGCAACAAGCGTGCTCGAAAGAATAATCAATTAGACTCCTACATGTGGCATTGTCGTCTTGGCCATGCAATCAAGAAACGCATGTCCGAATTACATTGATGTGGAATTCTGGAATCGTTTGAATTGGATTCATACGATACATGCGAATCATGCTTAAAAGGCAAGATGACTAAGTTACCTTTTACAGGAAAAGGTGAATGATTGGGAGAGTTACTAGGTCTAATACATACTGATGTATGCGGACCTATGTCAACTCAAGCTTTAGGAGGCTATAGCTATTTTATTACCTTCACCGATGATCACTCACGGTTTGGGTATGTGTTCTTGATGAAACACAAGTCTGAAGCCTTTGAAAGGTTCAAAGAATTAAGAAATGAAGTAGAGAAACAACATAACAAGAGTATTAAAATACTTCGATCGGATCGAGGTGGTGAATACTTAAGTCAAGAATTTCTTGATTATCTAAGAGACAATGGTATATTGTCTCAATGGATTCTGTCATATACACCACAGCATAATGGTGTATCTGAGAGGCGTAACCGAACCTTGTTGGACATGGTCAGGTCAATGATGAATCATGCGAATCTTCCCAAGTCCTTTTGGGGCTATGCACTTCAAACAGTTATTTACTTGTTAAACAGAATGCCAACCAAGGTAGTCTCTACTACTCCATATGAGATATGGAATAGTAAGAAACCTCATGTATCTTACTTGAAGATATGGGGTTGTCCTGCTTATGTGAAGCGGATTGTATCAGAAAAATTGGATACTAAGTCTGATAAATGTTTATTTATTGGATACCCTAAGGAAATAAGGGGTTACCAATTCTATCATCCTGTGGAACAAAAGGTGTTTATTTCAAGACATGCTGTGTTTCTAGAGAAAGAGTTTATCTTGCAAGAAAACAGTGGGAGTGTTGTCGAGCTTGAGGAGGCTTGAGAGACTCAAATAGACATAGATGAGATACCTGGTGAAGCACAACAGGCAATAACTCATAGTGATGAGCAATCGGCTGGACCTATTGAAACACCACATCTTCGTAGATCTGGTAGAACACGCAATATTCATAAGATATATGAATTTCTCGTAAGTGAATCGAACGACGTGTTACTCATTGATGATGAGGAGCCTACCAGTTATGAAAAAGTTCTGACAAGTTCAGAAAGGGATAAGTGGCTTGAAGCCATGAAGTCGGAAATGGATTCCATGTATGAAAACCAAGTTTGCAACTTGGTTGACCCACCTGAAGGCATAAAGCCTATAGGGTGCAAGTGGGTTTTCAAGAAGAAAAATGACATGGATGGTAATGTGATTACCTATAAGGCTAGATTAGTGGAAAAAAGATATCGTCAAAAGCAAGGTGTTGATTATGATGAAACCTATTCGCCTGTAGCTATGCTTAAATCCATTCGGATGCTCCTGGCCATAGCGGCTCATTATGATTATAAGATATAACAAATGGATGTGAAAACAGCTTTCCTTAATGGAAACCTGCTCGAGGACGTGTATATGATACAGCCTGAGGGTTTCACATCGGTTGATAAAACCAAGGTGTGCAAATTGCGACGGTCTATATATGGATTGAAGCAAGCATCCAGGAGCTGGAATATCCATTTTGATGAGACAATCAAAAAGTTTGATTTCTCATAAAATCTAGACGAACCTTGTGTGTACAAGAAGGTTAGTGGGAGTGCAGTCGTGTTCCTAGTATTGTATGTCGATGACATATTACTTATAGGAAATGATGTTTCAGTCTTACAGTCAGTTAAGATTTGGTTGTCCAAGACATTCTCCATGAAAGACGTGGGAGAAGCAACCTACATCCTCGGGATTAAGATCTATAGAGATAGATCAAAACGGTTGCTTGGTCTTTCGCAGTCTACATATATAGAGCGAGTGCTAAAGAGGTTTAGCATGTCAGAATCCAAGAAAGGTTTCCTACCCATCAGACATGGGATAACCTTTCGAAGTCTATGTGTCCGCGCACAGAAGACGAGAGGATTTGCATGAGTAATATTCCCTTTGCATCCACAATAGGATCTATCATGTATACTATGTTATGTACGAGGCCCGATGTATCGAATGCTCTGAGTGTCACGTGTTAGTGAAAGCCCTAGAGCCAATCATATGATGATTGTTGTATGGACTTTATTGTATCATATTCCTATTTATAAAGGCATGGTTATTATATTTACTTGTATTGGTGCCAAATAACTAAATATAATAATGTCCTTGGGTAGTAGGTTCTTATCTATGTCAATCGATTGGATGAATCGATAATGAGATGATATAGAGAACACTACTCTTAATCATTCCTAGTCGAGTATTAACATTCAGGGACAATGTTAATGCGTAGAGACTAGCATGTAGGTCAACAAGATGACTTGATCTCACAAGTCATGGATATGAGATATCAAGTTGACACATGGGTATGCATTGGAGAATGTATCTTGAATGACCCGCCATGAGAAAGTATCATGGATCGTTATATGAGTGTCATATACTTTCTCATGTGGCTATTAGTATGACTATTAGTCCTTAGACCTGAAGTCACCATGGTTCCCTACATAAGGAGTTGCATACTTTGGTTTTCACAAACGTCCACCCGTAAATGGGTGGACTATAAAGGCGACATCGGGTATGTAACTAATTATGCGAGGAGGATGTGAGTGATGTAGATGGGATCTATCCCTCCTATATGACGGGGTGACATCGATATTCTTGATAGAGTGAGACCACGAAGTGCATGGCCATGCCCAAATGAGTCAATATGAGATATTGAGCTCATTTGATTAGAGTGAGTCTACTTGAGTTCAAGATTTAGATTGTAGAGGATGACACGGTCTATGCCTCGATTGGTCAATCTAGATGTCAAGGATAGAGGGACATTGTCACATATTGTGAGAGTCACAATTAGTAGTCACAAAGGTGATGTTGAGCTCAACATTCTTGTAACTTGGGTAGCAATGATGTGTTGCTAGATACCGCTCGCTTATGTTCCTAAATCGGTTTAGGACATTGCCAACGCTATAAGACCCTATAGGGTCACACACATGAGAGCAATTAGATGGAGATTAGGTTCATATGATGAACCATGAGGATTAGGTTCATGGGATGAACCAAATTGGATTAAGAGTAATCCAAATTAGACTAATTGAGTTAGACTCAAGTTGATTCAAGTGTTGAATGAGTCTAATTGAGATTTGATTCATCAAATCAATTTAAATTAATGAATAGAGATTCATTATATTAAATTGACTTGAGTCAAGTGGTTAGATTTGATCAACCATGGGAGATTAGAGGTCAAGTTTGACTTGACTTGAGAGGGAAGTTGAAAGGTCAAGTTTGACTTGACCAAATGCCATGTCATGATGATGACTAGGCATGGCCGGCCAATGATGATGCTCCACATCATCATTGACTTGGTCAATTAGGGCCACATCATGAGGGAGACCAAGGGTCATGGGAGTTACATGCATGCATGTAACTCCCCCTCCATGAAGTGGCCGGCCACCATTTGGGGGTTATGTGAGTGAAAATTTATTTTGGTGAGTAATCACTCATTACTTCATCTTCTTCCTTGGGAATTTTCCTCTCAAGCTCTCCCTCTCCTTCCTCTCTTTGGCCGAACCAACCAAGGAGTGCTAGCACACTCAAGGTTGAGTTTTCTTCCACCTATTGCTTGTGTGGATACCATAGAGGAGTGTGCACTTGACACTCTCGAGTTCCGGCGGACTTTGTACTATCGGGATTTGCGAAGGGCATCGCATCAAGGGTAACATCCTTATCTCTTAGTTCTAAGGTAAATCTAGAGGATTTTGTAAGCACATACATGTAATTAGTTTTAATACTTCTTCGACGGATCCGTGGTCGACTTCCGGGTTTCCGCAACGCAAAAAGCCGCCATGTCTTAAAAGCCCAACAAAGGGTATCGTGAGCCACGAAGCATGTATGTGTTTCGTTTTGTATTTTTATATTAGATATAAAAATTACAGATTTTTATGTTTCTGTAAATTTCCTAATTTTATAGAATTTTTGGGTATTTTTCAGAGAGTCACAACGAGTGTCGGGACACTCGTAGGCTTCAACCATCGAGAAAACTCTCCGAATCGCGAGTTCTCGCTTAGGTTTTGGGACAGCGACTTAAGTCGCTGTAGGATCGCTGTAGGGACACTCAAGTTTATTTTACAGTAGGGCGCTGCCCCTATCCCCGAAAGGGGCCATGTCCCGCGATCGCGCTTCAGAACCGCTTAGCGGGACCGCTTTTGAGAGATGACTCATAAATTCGAAATAAATTAGGAAAAATTATAGAAATTTTCTGTAAAAATACATAATTTTGAATTATGTATGATTCTGTGATTGTCATGGCCCAATAACCCAATAGGATTGGATTATGTGTGTTGTAATTCATAATACTACCGCGTGGCTTTTGTGGTTGGCGTGTTGTAAAAGTTTATGACCGCAAGGCCGCAGACCTCTTCTTTAATATTCTAGTTGTAAATAGTTTTAGACTCGAATGTAACTCGAGTTTCAGATTTGTAATGTACAAAAATGGAGCGGTGGAAAGTCCACTTGAAGACGAGCTTACGAGAAGGGTGACGATTTACACATGGCGGCCAAAGGAAGCGCTGAGAAGCCGCTTAGCCTTAGGTGACGTCCGATCTTCTCATTGGCTTGAGAAGATCGTAGTAGGGCCATGACTATATCACATTTAATTATATATATATATATGTTGATATATATATATTTAATTGATTTATGCTTGTATGTATGTGATGCATGCTAGTGAAAAAAAAAAAAAAAATTGCTTATGATGCATGCTAGGTTAATTTTCTTGTATGTATATGATGCATGCTAGAATAATGAATGTATGTATATGATGCATGCTAATATAGGATAATAAAGGCCTAAATGCGTATAAGATACACATTATGATTAGATTAGATCATAATCGAATCAACTCGAAAATGCCTACCGAGCCTTGATACCCATCACTACCTCGATCATTTGTTGTTGTTGAATCTGCCAAAGCAGAGCAACGCATATTATCTTGGTAGGGTGCGGAGGGACAATCTTGGTCCCGCCTATCACGACTCGGGTTAGAGTAAGCTCAATTAGATTGAGCAAAACTAGTTAACTCAATTGGATCGAGTAGAACTATAGGCATATTCCAATCGTTGGAAAGATAGGTTAAGATCGCATTTACACTAAATCTTGGGCGATTTAGCCAAAGCTAACTCAAGGTCTTTTGTAAATGTGGGTCTTAATCCTATAAACAAGAGTTGCATAGAGATGTAATCGGTAATGTGTTACCCACCGATCGTACTAAGTCTTGGGCGATTTAGCCAAAGCTAACTCAAGGCTTAGTATGATGTGGATCTTGTCCCACAAGAATTATAGCTAGTTTGAACGAATCAAGTAAATGTGGTTTGACCACATCCATAACTCGATTCTACAAAATTCCTATAATTCGGGGAGCATCATTTGATTAAAGGCCTAATTAAATGATAAAAGGAATATGATATTAATTCTCTGCATTGTATGTTGTAGATTACTATGTCAAACAACACGAACACTCTCTCTCTGCGATCGTCGCCCTTGAGAAGGACAAGCTCAATGGAGCAAATTTCTGGATGCACAGAACTCGAGAATTGTTCTCACCCAAGAAAGGAAGTCAGCGTCTGGAGCAGCCCATTCGAGGCACCTCCACGCCATGCCTCGCGGTGACAAAGATGCTTACAAGAAGCATCAAGATGATGCATTAGATGTGTCATGTCTAATGCTCGCGACCATGAACTCGAGCCGAAGCAACATGAGTTCATGAATGCTTATGATATGGTTGGACATCTTCGTCAACTATATCAAGGACAAGCTAGGCATGAGAGATATGAAGTCTCTAAAGCACTATTTGGGTCTAAAATGCAAGAAGGGACTCCTGTAGGTTCATATGTACTCAAGATGATTGGGTACGTAGAAAACCTACAAAGGCTGGGATTCCCACTTGGCCAAGAGCTGGCCACTGACCTAATCTTGCAATCTTTGCCAAGAGCCTTCGATCAATTTGTCATGAATTATAACATGAATGACATTGATAAGCCACTGCCTGAAATGCTCAGCATGTTGAGAACTGCTGAGCTTAACCTTAAGAAGGGTAAATCTGACACCATTTTGATGGTGCAGAAGAAGAAAGGCAAGGGCAAGCCTAAAGGTAAGGGAAAGTCCCAAGCCAAGGGCAAAGGCAAAGAACTTAAACCCAAAGGAGGGTAGCCAAGGAAGGGGCTTGCTTCTTACGCAAGGGAAGCGAGGACATTGGAAGCGTAGCAAGGCATAACTGGAAGAAATTAAGAAGAAGAGAAGTGAGACTTCTACTTCAGGTATAAATGTTATAGAAGTCAATCTATCTATTTCTTCATCATGGGTATTAGATACCGGATGTGCATCTCACATTTGTACCAATGTGCAGGGGCTGAGAAATAGCAGGGCATTGACAAAGGGCGAGGTGGACCTACGAGTAGGCAATGGAGCAAGGGTTGCTGCTGTTGCTGTAGGAACTTATGATCTATCTCTGCCCTCTGGGCTTGTACTAGAATTAGATGAATGTTGTTATGTACGCTTTAACTAAGAACATCATTTGATTTCTTGTTTGGACAAGAAAGGATTTTCATTTATAATAAAGAACAAATGTTGTTCAGTTTATTTAAATGATATGTTCTATTGTAGTGCACCTCTAATGAACGGACTCTACTTTCTAGACTTAGAGAGCCCTATCTATAACATAAGTACCAAGAGGTTCAAGTCAAATGAGTTGAACCAAACCTATCTCTGGCATTGTCGCTTAGGTCATATAAATGAGAGTCGCTTATCTCAGCTCCATAAGGATGGGCTGTTAGACTCATTTGATTTTGAATCATATGAGACATGCGAGTCTTGCCTTTTAGGCAAGATGACCAAGACTCCCTTTAGTGGACATAGCGAAAGAGCAACAGATTTGTTAGGACTTATACATAGTGATGTATGTGGTCCTTTCAATGTTGCTGCTAGAGGTGGTTACAGGTACTTCATTACATTTACAGATGACTTCAGTAGATATGGTTATGTGTATCTTATGACACATAAATCTGAATCCTTTGAAAAGTTCAAAGAATTCAAGAATGAAGTACAAAACCAGCTTGGCAAGAGTATTAAGATACTTCGATCAGATCGAGGTGGTGAATACCTTAGCCATGAGTTTCGTGACTATCTAGCTGAGTGTGGGATTCTATCTCAACTCACTCCTCCTGGAACACCACAGTGGAATGGTGTATCCGAAAGGAGGAATCGTACCCTATTGGATATGGTACGATCTATGATGAGTCACACAGATCTTCCTATATCCTTTTGGGGATATGCTCTGGACACAGCAGCCTTTACCCTTAACCGTGTACCATCCAAGGCTGTGGTAAAGACACCATATACGATATGGACAGGGAAAAATCCCAAGATGTCTTTTATGAGGATTTGGGGTTGTGAGGCTTACGTTCGACGTCAAGTCTCAGACAAACTGGGACCCAAATCCGATAGGTGCTATTTTGTTGGATATCCCAAGGATACAAAGGGATATTACTTCTATATTCCCAGTCAGCACAAAGTGTTTGTGGCAAAGACTAGGGTTTTTCTAGAAAGGGATTTTGTTTCTAGAAAAACTAGTGGGAGTACCTTCGATCTTGAAGAAATTCAAGATAAGGACCATAGCACTGAGGCCTTGATGGAGGTTGAACAGGAACCACAAAGTGTTGTGGGTGATGAGGTTGTTGCACAAAGAGTTGTGGAACAACCACCTGTTCAAGTAGACCTACCTCTTCGCAGGTCTGATAGGGTACGTCGTCAGCCTGAGAGATACTCATTTCTCTTGTCTGACCATGATGACGTTATGCTCATTGAGAATGAGCCTACCTCCTATCAGGAAGCTGTGATGAGCCCAGATTCTGAGAAATGGCTAGACGCCATGAGATCCGAGATGGAATCCATGTACACTAACCAAGTATGGACTTTGGTTGATCCACCTGAAGGGGTCAAACCCATTGGGTGTAAGTGGGTCTTTAGGAGAAAGACTGACATGGATGGACTTACGCATACCTATAAGGGCCGATTGGTGGCTAAAGGTTTCAAGCAAATTCATGGTATTGACTATGATGAAACCTTTTCTCCAGTGGCGATGTTTAAGTCCATTCGGATCTTGCTTGCTATTGCAGCATACCACGATTATGAGATCTGGCAGATGGATGTCAAAACCGCGTTTCTGAATGGAAACTTACTCGAGGATGTGTACATGACACAACCTGAGGGTTTTGTAGATCCACAGCATACTGGGAAGGTATGCAAGCTGCAAAGGTCCATTTATGGGCTAAAGCAAGCTTCTCGGAGCTGGAATCTTCGATTCGATGATGCGATCAAACAGTTTGGTTTCATCAAGAATGAAGATGAACCCTGTGTCTACAAGAGGGTTAATGGGAATACAGTTGTCTTCCTTGTACTGTATGTGGATGACATACTACTCATTGGGAATGACATCCCTTCGCTACAGTCTGTGAAGACTTGGCTGGGGACGTGCTTCTCAATGAAGGACTTAGGTGAAGCAGCCTGTATTCTAGGCATCAAGATCTATAGAGATAGATCTAAGAGATTGCTTGGCCTAAGTCAGAGTACATACATTGACACGGTATTACTTCGGTTTGCCATGCAGAATTCCAAGAAAGGACTTCTGCCGATGTCACATGGTGTGAGTCTTTCGAAGACTCAAAGTCCTTCTTCTAGAGAGGAGAGAGACCACATGGATAAGATCCCTTACGCATCTGCTATAGGATCTATCATGTACGCCATGCTGTGTACTCGTCCTGATGTCTCGTATGCTTTGAGCATGACGAGTAGATACCAGTCAGATCCAGGTGAGCGTCACTGGATAGCAGTCAAGAATATTCTTAAGTACTTAAGAAGGACTAAAGAATATTTCTTGATATTTGGAGGCAATGAGGAGCTAGCTGTAAAGGGTTACAGCGATGCCAGCTTCCAAACTGACCAGGATGATTACAGATCGCAGTCAGGGTTCGTGTTTTGCTTGAATGGTGGCGCTGTGAGCTGGAAGAGTTCGAAGCAGGACACAGTTGCTGATTCTACAACAGAAGCCGAGTATATCGCTGCATCTGAGGCAAAGAAAGGAGGCGATTTGGATCCGCAAGTTCATTATCGAGCTTGGGGTGGTTCCTAGCATTGAGATCCTATAGAGCTCTATTGTGACAACAATGGAGCGATTACCTGTGCTAAGGAACCTCGCTCACACCAACGGACCAAACACATACTACGGCGCTTCCATCTCATTCGAGAGATCATCGATAGAGGAGATGTGAAGATTTGCAGAGTACCCACAGAGGCTAACATCGCAGATCCCTTGACCAAGGCTTTGGCACAGAAAAAGCATGATGGTCACACTAGGTCATTGGGTATTAGATACTACGGTAATTGGCACTAGTGCTAGTGGGAGATTGTTAGTGAAAGCCCTAGAGCCAATCATATGATGATTGTTGTATGGACTTTATTGTATCATATTCCTATTTATAAAGGCATGGTTATTATATTTACTTGTATTGGTGCCAAATAACTAAATATAATAATGTCCTTGGGTAGTAGGTTCTTATCTATGTCAATCGATTGGATGAATCGATAATGAGATGATATAGAGAACACTACTCTTAATCATTCCTAGTCGAGTATTAACATTCAGGGACAATGTTAATGCGTAGAGACTAGCATGTAGGTCAACAAGATGACTTGATCTCACAAGTCATGGATATGAGATATCAAGTTGACACATGGGTATGCATTGGAGAATGTATCTTGAATGACCCGCCATGAGAAAGTATCATGGATCGTTATATGAGTGTCATATACTTTCTCATGTGGCTATTAGTATGACTATTAGTCCTTAGACCTGAAGTCACCATGGTTCCCTACATAAGGAGTTGCATACTTTGGTCAAACGTCACCCGTAAATGGGTGGACTATAAAGCGATCGGGTATGTAGCTAATTATGCGAGAGGATGTGAGTGATGTAGATGGGATCTATCCCTCCTATATGACGGGTGACATCGATATTCTTGATAGAGTGAGACCAGAAGTGCATGGTTATGCCCAAATGAGTCAATATGAGATATTGAGCTCATTTGATTAGAGTGAGTCTACTTGAGTTCAAGATTTAGATTGTACACTGAGGATGACACGGTCTATGCCTCGATTGGTCAATCTAGATGTCAAGGATAGAGGACATTGTCACATATTGTGAGAGTCACAATTAGTAGTCACAAAGGTGATGTTGGAGCTCAACATTCTTGTAACTTGGGTAGCAATGATGTGTTGCTAGATACCGCTCATTGCTTATGTTCCTAAATCAGTTTAGGGACATTGCCAACGTTACAAGAACCTATAGGGTCACACACATGAGAGCAATTAGATGGAGATTAGGTTCATATGATGAACCATGAGGATTAGGTTCATGGGATGAACCAAATTGGATTAAGAGTAATCCAAATTAGACTAATTGAGTTAGACTCAAGTTGATTCAAGTGTTGAATGAGTCTAATTGAGATTTGATTCATCAAATCAATTTAAATTAATGAATAGAGATTCATTATATTAAATTGACTTGAGTCAAGTGGTTAGATTTGATCAACCATGGGAGATTAGAGGTCAAGTTTGACTTGACTTGAGAGGGAAGTTGAAGGTCAAGTTTGACTTGACCAAATGCCATGTCATGATGATGACTAGGCATGGCCGCCAATGATGATGCTCCACATCATCATTGACTTGGTCAATTAGGGCCACATCATGAGGGAGACCAAGGGTCATGGGAGTTACATGCATGCATGTAACTCCCCCTCCATGAAGTGGCCGGCCACCATTTGGGGGTTATGTGAGTGAAAATTTATTTTGGTGAGTAATCACTCATTACTTCATCTTCTTCCTTGGGAATTTTCCTCTCAAGCTCTCCCTCTCCTTCCTCTCTTTGGCCGAACCAACCAAGGAGTGCTAGCACACTCAAGGTTGAGTTTTCTTCCACCTATTGCTTGTGTGGATACCATAGAGGAGTGTGCACTTGACACTCTCGAGTTCCGGCGGACTTTGGACGAGCGGGATTTGCGAAGGGCATCGCATCAAGGGTAACATCCTTATCTCTTAGTTCTAAGGTAGATCTAGAGGATTTTGTAAGCACATACATGTAATTAGTTTTAATACTTCTTCGCACGGATCCGTGGCCGGGACTTCCGGGGTTTCCGCAACGCAAAAAGCGGTTTTTGCGGCCCGGAAAAGCCCAACATCACGAGCATATACCAGTCTGATCCAGAAATAGATCATTGGGTGACTGTTAAGACGATCCTTAAGTACTTAAGAAGAACTAAGGATGCATTCCTAAAATATGGAGAAGGGTACATGGTGATACGTGGGTATACGGATGCCAGCTTCCAGATAGACAAGGATGATTTCATGTCTCAGTCTGGGTATGTATTCACCTGGAATGGAGGCACAATAAGTTGGAAAGGTTCCAAGCTTGACACTATAGTGGATTCTGCCACCAAGGCAGAATACATTACAGCTTTTGAAGCAGCAAGAGAAGCGGTTTGGATCAAGAAGTTCATCTCTAAACATGATGTGGTCTCATCAATAATCCAAACATGTGCTTCACCGCTATCATTTGATCATAGAAATCATAAGTAGGAAGGAAATACAAATCGAGAAAATCTCCAATGAAAGGAACTTAGCGGATCCTTTGACTAAGGCATTACCTTAAAGTAAGTTTGAGGGTCATGTTAGAGCTTATGGTATTGGATATCGTAGCGATTGGTATTAGGCCAAGTGGGAGTTTGTTAGTAATATATGAGAGATGTCCTAAGGCAATCGCCTTATGTTTAACCATTTATATGATAAATGAAGATTCACTATTTGAGTATACATGTTTTCATGTATTTGATTAGATCTTAAACTTATTTACTGAATGTCCACGATATGATTCACAGGATGAGAGAATTTGTGATTGGATCACAACTAGTGAGTATATCTACATGTGTAATTGTGATGTATCGGAATTATCCCTAGTCGATGAATTGATGGATTTGGACACCATCGATTCTGTCGAGACTAGCACGAGGTATACTCCTTGGTGTATCCAAGCAGCTGATTCTCACTGGCTGAAGACATTGTGATGTTCGGAGTTAATCGTGGATGCTAGTTATGGTAACTAGTTCATTGGAGTGACCAGCCGTAAGACTTCATATGGTTCTCTACATATATAGTTATGTCAATGAAGTTCTTACTACAGCTTAAGTGTAATGTTCCTTTGACTTGCAGTATTCAAGTCATCTTGATCATAAAGACTTATGCTTTGACATCTTAAGTAAGCATCTCTGAGGAGATGTGGACTCGGGATGATTGGGTATAAGTTGAAGTGATCGAAGGTGTTTGAATAGCCTATAAAGGATTCACCACTCCTTGTGAGGAGATGTATACCCATGGCCTCTCATCAGATTGTTACTAAAGTCTTTGGCCAAAGCATTACATGTTTAGAGTAAGGTACTCTTGGATACATGTGCAGTAACTAGAATCCGTAGGATGAGGAAATGATACTTGGGCTAGGTGTGACGTAGTCAACCTAGTGGGGACTAACACTATAAACCATGTCCTGAACCAAGTGGGTATAAGATGAGTGAAGGGAATGGGAAACGATTCAGTGTAGCTACTGAAGGGTTTCAGAAATAGTTCTCGATCAACCGTTGATCTTTTCGGTTAATTGGGGATCATGATGTACTACTAGGTGCCACTCATGATCGTTCTATAATTAATTGTTAATTATAGATGGCCAACATAAACTGAGAACATATTTGGTCACACGCACAACGAGAGTAATCCGAAGGATTTAAAATGAGCTTGAGAATGAGATTCTCAGACCGAGAGAGAAACTAAGTTTGGTTGGACCAAACAAGGAGCGAGCATGAAATCATTTCAGTCACAATGGAAGCGTGGATGGGTCATGTCTTATGAAGACATGATGGATAAACCAAATTGGTTTGGTTCTAATCCAATGGAGGAGAATAAACCAAAGGGGTTTGGTTTATTTTAAACGAATGAACCAAAGTTGGTTCGGTTCATTTTAACTTAAAATAGACCAACATGGTTTGGTTTATTTTAACTTAAATTAATGGAGCGGGTTAACGGGCTTTTGGTTATGATCCGATAACCATTAAGAGAATTTGTTCTCTTTAAAATAGGGCTTAAGGGTTTTGTTAAGCCCTAATCCAAGCAATCCCTAGTTGCCGCCCACCCCTCCTCTCCTCTAGTGGTCGGCGCCCAACCCTAGCCGCCGCCCAGCTTTGTGCCGCCATCCAAGCTTGTTGTCGGCGTCCAAGCTTCAGCCGGTGATCCTCCGGCGACCCTCCGGTAATCCTCCTTGGCTCCGGTGACCAAGGAATAGCTGGCCCTCTTCTCTTTGTCCAGCGCAAACTCCTCCACCAAGCTGTCTAGTTTTCTGGACAGCTTGTCTTCTTCGTGTTGGAGCATCATTTGGACGGCGTTTGGAGCTCCGACAGCAGCTTCCTTACCGAGGATTCGATCTCCGGTAATCCTCATAGGTGGAGGACGAAGGATTCGTTAAACGGTTGACGAATACCTCTCCGGAGAAGTGAGTTTTTGAGGACTCGTTTTGGATTCGAATTTTGATTCGGATTGTGATCTTCTCTCGATCACATCGTCTTCAACAAGTGGCTAGTAACTCGTACGAAGACGAGACTCATGACTTTGTGAAGTCATCCCGAAGATACTCGGCGTGGATACGGATAGAGGCGATTCTAGCGAGGATCGCTCCGGTTGATGCCTTTCCCGCTACACGTGATACGTCAGGTATACGTAGTATAAATTTCCTTTTATTGCAAAATTTGAAATTGCGGTTATGTCTACCCATGTTGTACTATGCATGCGTGTGGTGTGTGTGTTGTAATAAATTAGATTTATTATTTTTATTTCTTCTACTGTGCACATGTTTACGAAACATGTTCGAACACACACTCGTCGCGGTGCCAGAAACCCAACAGAACCCGTAAAGGACATGATGCGATTTGGGTGATCATGGATCGGTTAACCAAATCATCTCACTTCCTTCCTATTCATGGGACGGTCTCATTGGATCATCTGGCGGAGTTGTACTGCCGAGAGATTATCAGATTTCATGGCGTACCTTTGAGTATTATATCCGATAGAGATCCACGATTTACCTCGCAATTCTAGAAGAGTCTGCAGCAGTCCATGGGTACAGAACTTCGACTTACTACATCATTTCATCCGCAGACAGATGGACAGTCTGAACGTACCATTCAGACATTGGAGGATTTGTTGAGATCTTATGTTATGGATTTTGGAGGCAGTTGGGAGGAACACGTTCATTTAGTGGAATTTGCCTATAACAACAGCTACCACTCTTCTATTTAGATGGCTCCTTTCGAGGCCTTATACGGCAGACCCTGCAGATCTCCTGTGTTGTGGGAGGAAGTTGGGGAACGATAGCTATTGGGGTAACAGAGTATTCAGCATGATGCAAAGTTGATGCAAGTCATCAGACGACGGTCATCCAAGGCACAAGATCGGAAGAAGAGTTATGCGGACCGGAGGCAAAGGCCTTTGGAATTCTCAATAGGGGATCATGTATTCCTATGAGTTTCACCAACCAAAGGAGTCAAAAGATTTGAGCTGAAAGAAAAATTAGCTCCACACTACATTGGTCCATTTGAGATATTGGAGCGGATTGGGGGTGTAGCTTACCGGTTGGATTTACCTCCAACACTTGCAGGTGTTTATAATGTATTTCATGTTTCTATGCTGAGGAAATACGTACCACGACTGATCATGTTCTGAAGGAGGTATAGATCCCACTTCAGCCTAATGCGACCTACGAGGAGATTCGAGTGCGGATTCTTGGTCACAAGGAGCGACAGTTGCGGAATAAAACCATCCGACTCGTAAAGGTTGGATGGTAGCATCATACTGATGAGGAGGCTACGTGGGAGCTGGAAGATACTATTCGAGCTCGATACCCTCATCTGTTCACCTGAGGTATGTGATGATTTCGAAAATTTCTTATATTGGTTCTTACATTTAAGTACAAAATTTGGGGACCAAATTTTATTAAGTGGGAGAGAATGTAAAATACGGTGAAAAAAAAATGTGTCGAAAGAATAACATTTGTTATGGGATTAATTAAACCTAAGTGGGTTTTGAAGGTTTTGCCCGGAAGCTCTGATACCAATTGAAGGGTTTTGCTTATCGAGTCCGTGAGGGGAAACTTCGCTTCCCACTTCACCTCGGTCGTTTGTTCATGGCGATCCCATCGATGTCCCCGGATTAAAATATTTAATCCTAGACACAAGGGATTGCCCAAACAACCAAGTCATCGTCGTGCTATTCGTTTAGAGAGGTCACTTGAACAAACTCGTTGTTCAAGCGACCATCCTCTATTCTACGAGTAGCCGCGGAATAGACGATGTACGGATCGCCGGTTTTTGTATTTATAATCGGGATCCAAGTATTATTTAGCCACAAACAGATTTATATCATGCTCATAATTGAAAAATAAATACAAACATGTAACATATAAAAATTAGAGAATCGATATACCTCTCGATCTTCTAATGTATGACCTTCCTCCTTTCGGACGTCGTGTGGGCAACGATCTACCAAAAGTTGAAGCTCCTAGATCGTAAATCTTCCTTCCTTGCTCTTCCAAAGCAAAAGGAAGAATAGAAACAAGGTTTTTCTCCTCCCTAAAACCAACCGACAAGGAACAAAAGGAATCCTTGCCGCCGGCCAACTAGGAGGAGGAGATGATGATGGAAACCGACCAAGACACCAAGGGAGACCCCTAAGTCTTGTTTCCACCACTCAAGGAGAAGAAAAGAGAGCCTTTGGGCACCGGCCAAGGGCTGGAAAGGGGCTGGAAAAGGTGTTGGACGCCAGCCAATGGAGAAGGAAGAAGAAAGGAAAAACTTCCTTATTTGGTGCCGCCCAAGCCTCCAAAACCCTAAGCCTCCAAACCCTAATCCTATCTCAACTAGGATTCCTCTCTTGCCGCCCAAAACCCTAGCTCTCCTTGGATTAATCTCCACGCCAACCCATCAAGCTCCTTTTATAGATTTAGGGATAAACCTCCTTTTAATCTCTACCATTGGTTCTAGGGATTTAATATCAACCGTCGGATCTAGAGATTTAATCTCAACTGTCGGATCTTAGAGATTTAATCTCTACCTATGGATCTAGAGTTTTGTTTCTATCTATTGGATCTAAGCTTCATGAGGTGTTAATAGGCTACATTAGGGACCATGAGGAGGAGTTGGGTCTTGGCCACCCATGTATCAAGCCCACATAAAGTCCGATCCACTAATGATAATCCAATCCACTAAAGGATCATCATCGATCTACCTCACCAACCCCCATATGATAATATGGGCTCCATATATTATTTGTACATTTTCTCCCCGTGTTTAAAATCTCGAATGTCCGTCGATTAATTAATTTACTGACCATTAATTAATCAACATCTAACTCCTTGAGTAGTACCACTCAACCTTTTCATCATGCCGGACCAAGTCCACCTGCAGGGTTTACATGATGAACCTTATGAGCTCCTCAAGGGGACATCATCATCCTAATATATAGGACACGGTTTCCTCCTATAATCAACGACACACCATATAAATAATATCATCTCCCAACTTACCGAGCCTATCGATTTAATCTATAAATCTCGCCCATTGGTAAATCAAAGAGATGAATACTAAGTATATGTGCCCATTATTATATCGGGATTAAGAGCATGTACATAATAATATCTGAGGTCTGATTCGATTATGTAGTCAGCAATAAATCGAATCACCTCTAAGTCGGTCCTGCTCAATACACTCAAAGTGCACTAGTGTGATTCTATGGTCAAGACAAACCAATACCGAATCACACTACAACCATTCCAATGGTTTGTCCAAAGCCATCTCGGTTGTGACCCTTTACTTATACTTTACAAGGAGCCGATAACATGATCTCCCGTGTGACACCACACACCATGTTATCTACAATGTAATGTATTAGACAATATTGCATAACCATAAAAATGCAAACAATGATCATGTGATTCTTATTTAAAAAATAAAGATGTTCATACAAAAGATAGACTTTTCAGTATACATCCCTACAGGTTTAATCCTTATCGGAGTCTTAAACCCGACCCATAATTTTACCTGACCGCCCTTAACTCTTCTTTTCGGCATTTTCTTCACTGCACGTAGCCTTTTCCATGCGGGTGTTTCTCATCCGCCTTCTTCAATGTCTCCTCGTCACGATTCTCCCTACCACTTTGGCATTTTTCTCGCTTTTTCTCGCTGCCTTCTCCCTCCTATGATTTCTCTACCCATCGTCTCCACTGCGCTCCAGCCGCTGTTGATGCCTTACTAGTGGAAGAGCCGGCTGGAGGTCAGCTCGATTCCTCCCCTCATCGTCGGCTTCTTCTTTCTCTTAGAGTCTAGCTCACAGCAGGCAGTAGCCATTGGCCTCGACGACCCTCGCGGGTGAGCGGGAGTAGTGGGCGAGCAAGGGCCGGGAAGATTCGGGTCAGCGACGTTGCGAATCAGGAGCTGTCCTTCCTAATCAGAGCTGGAGCAAGTGTCTTGAGCCAGTGAACAGAGGTTTTGGGGAGGATCGCCACCGAAGATAGGTGAGTTGGTGCTGATCTTCTTTGATCTACTGTGGTTTTCTTTGGTTGAATGGGAGGATCGCCGGTGAAGCTACAACCTCAGGTATACCCCTCTGTTGTTCCCTTTCACTGTTGTTCAGTGGTTTGTTATTGTTGGTGCAGGAGCACTAGATAATGGAACCTTAGTTTTGATGATGGCAAAGATTCAAAGTTAAGCTATATTTTTTATCTCATGTGATATGCTAAGTGTGCATGAAGTGTTTAAGCTAAGCCAAAGGTTGAGCGACACTCGGAGAATCTCAAGTCGAGAAACCGTGGTGGTCGGGCGACACCAGGAGAACCTCTAGGAGTTGAGGAACCTTGGTGGTGACCAAAAGCTAAGTGACAGGTCAAGAGGACCAAAGGTAAGCTCCGTGTGTGGAGCGGTGGTAAGGATGCGTCCTCGGTTAGAGGACAATCCTAGGCGTCGATCTGACTAAGGCTTCTGGAGGAATACCGAAGTCAAGATCGGACAGTCAAAAGACTGTCACACTGTATGACATTATGCATCTATTGTGCTAATCTTGTGTTGCAGGAATTCTCAAGGCGTGCAATGATCGAGATGTCGTGATCAATCGAAGGCGATCATTGCTAAGAGGATCCGATCGTGATGTCGACGAATCAACCCAGTGTACAAGGTCAAAGAGATAGAGATTGATGTCGCCACCTCAGGATAAGATAAGCCGCCACCTCAAGATAAGATCCATGAGTTTTGGATCTAGATCGGGACAAATTCCAAGGCGCAAATCTAAAAAAGGAGGGGAGGACTCAAACCCAAAGAAAAGAATCTCCCAAGTGCTCATGCTCTCTACAACGCTACTCCAACCGAGCACCATCTTCTAATTAATTGTCGGTATTATTATTATCTTTGTGTACTTAATTTGTATAAGGACCAGTAAGGTTGTTACCGACCTTATAATCATTATAAGCATCTTGTCTCTTACCTCCAACGAGGAAGAGACTTTTAGTGATTGCCCTTCGAAAGCGATCAAGGATCGCAGGGCCTTGGATTAGCAGCCGGTGGGCTGTGAACCAAGTAAAAAAGCTTTGTTTCTTTCTTATGTTTGTATTTTAGCTTTCCGCTGTGTACTTGGTTTTAATCGTCGAAAAAGAAAAGTTTTCACGAATGCTATTAACCCCCCCCCTCTAGCACTCATATCGATTTAACAATTGATATCAAAGCGGGGGTGCTCAGATTCGGTGCAACCACCGGTCGAGCATTTTATTTTCTTTATTTTTATTTTTAAATATCTCCCGCACTACTAATCCAAGACCAAGTCTTGGGACTTTTTGGTCTGTGTTTTTTTTTGCGAGTTTTAGAAAATCATTGACCGAGCCAACCATGGAAGAGTCTCCCACAAGGCATAAAGGTAACAATGTCAATTTAAATTTTAAATTTCATATTATTTGCTTCGAGTGCAAGGAGAGAGGATACTATAAAAATAAGTGTCCTACTCGTAAGACTCGAATGACGCAATCGACGACAAAGGAGACACCATTGCCAGGAGTCCGAAAGAATAAGGAGCACATTAAGTGCTTCGGGTGCGGAAGATTCGGTCACTACAAGAATCGGTGTCCGAAAAAAAAAGGTTAGTAAAGTTAATAATTTTGAAAAGTTGAGTTTTAGAATAGTTGATAATTTAAATAAATTGTGTAATTGTTGTCAATTAATTAATACAATTAATAATTCAACTAATAAAAAAATAATTAATTCAGATTTAATTAGTTTAAATAATAATAATAACAATATCATGGAAGAAAATGATCAAATTAATCTATCATTTGATAAAATTAACCAAGAGATTAATTAAATATTTAGTTTAAACAACATAGATCTAGATCAAGTCAAGGATAAAACCAACCTAGGACTTAATCAGAATAATCAAAACCTTGATCAGAATAATCAAACCATAGGACAAAATCATCAAATCCTAAATCTAATTAATCTAGATAATTCCGAATTAAAAAAAATTCTGTTTTGAAAAATTCAACCATAAAAAATTCGAAATTAGCTTTAAAAAATTCCAAAGATAATCTAAATAATTATAATAATAATTCTACCTTTAAAACCTCTAACAATCTTATCTTAAATAATTCTAATAATAATTCTACCTTTAAAAACTCTAACAATCTTATCTTAAATAGTTCTTATAATAATTCTACCTTTAAAAACTCTAACAATCTTAGCTTAAATAATTCTAATAATAATTCAACCTTTAAAAACTCTAACAATCTTATCTTAAATAATTATTATAATAATTCTACCTTTAAAAATTCTAATAATCTTATCTTGAATAATTCTAATAATTCTACCTTAAAAAATTCTAATAATTCAACTTTTAAAAAGTCTAATAATCTTATCTTGAAAAAGACTAATAATATTATTTTGAAAATTTCTAATAATCCTATTTTAAAAAATTCAGAATTGAACTTAATTAAAAATTCAAAATTAGATAATCAAACCAATAAAATTAATTATGATAGAGTACCATTTGATTATACACAAATTAATAATCTAGTAATTAAACCTTCAACTTTTAAAAATTCAACTAATAAATATGTAGACTTGGGTTACAAGTCTAAGCTAACCAAAAATCAAGACACTAAAATTTGTAAATCTAATTATAATAAAGTATCTTATAACTATGGAACAAATAAAAGTCTACCCAAGAAAGCAACCATTTCTTTAAATTGATTGAATGTAGCTTGCTCATGCATACATATCATTATCATGCTTATTTTGTCATGTAATACTTACTAGTTTTAAATTAACTCTCATAGAATGGTTAGATAGGAAATAATTAATTAATCTTGATAACATAGTAGCAGGACACGGTGAGATGATAGTACGTTAAGGAAACCAAGTCAAGTGTATCCGAGTTGGATAAGGAGTATCTAGCTTGGTGCATTTAACTAAGTGGAACTAACTAAAGCTACCTCACCACATCCTAAACTAGTTAGACCAGGACGTAATCCTAAGTGAATTAAGTGTGTAATTTCTTAAGTTGGCTTTGTCTAAGGAAGTGGTCGTTGTTCCGATCAAAGAAGGCCCTTGTGCCTCGCCACGACCTGGAAGCCCTCTTTCGAATTGTTCACTTAACTAACTAAAGGTTAAATCCGAATCTAACCCAAGGTTAATTAATTTCTAAGGCATTAAATTAAATTCACCTCACAATACCTATAAGGATAACTTGGTTGATCATGTAGAATGGGTGAGATGGTAAGGACAACAAATTGAAAATGGTTTTGAAAATGATTTCAAAATTTATATACACATAAATAGATTCTTAAAACTATTTTTATTGGTTGTCATGATTGTTGTGTGTAGTTATACATAGTTTTCAAAATAGCTATGTTTCTTAAAATGATGGTTAGTTGACCAATACTGAACGTCTAAATCCGTAGGTCAACTTTAAACACCTAGACCCTCTAAACACTTAGGTGAGCCTTCCTTGTGGCCAACAAGGATGTCCTAAGAGTTTGTCAGACAAAAGGGGAGACCTCTAGATAAGCCTTCCTTGTGGCTAACAAGGATGTTAGGTTAAGGGGGAGGTTCTAATTGGATAAACATCATAGAAGTTGTTAAAAAATATTTTTTTAAAAAAATTCTTTCTCAAAATTTTATAACAATGTTAAAGGTTAGGGGGTCACATTCTAACCTAGGATATACATTGTTGGTGCAGAATCTAGAAACCTAAACTCCTAAACTCTTAAGTGTTAAAGGGAGTTGAACATATTAAATCAACTTGATTAGCATGTTTAAAAATTCTATTTCTTGGCAATGTACCCCTTATAAAGTTATTTTTGATATATGTCAAAGGGGGAGAGAGGCTAAAGAAAAACAATTACTTTTTGGGAAAGAAAAAGTAAGTGACCTCTTAACTTTATCCTCTCTCCCCCTTTGACATATATGGACCGTCGCAATTTGCATACCTTGATTTTATCAATCGATGTGAAACCCTCAGGTTGTATCATATATATGTCCTTGAGTAGTTTTCCATTAAGGAAAGTTATTTTCACATCCATCTGCCATATCTCATAATCATAATGAGCCGCTTTAGCTAGGAGCATCTGAATGGATTTAAGCATAGCAACAGGTGAATAAGTTTTGTCATAATCAACACCTTGCTTTTGACGATATCCTTTCGCCACCAATCTAGTCTTATAGGTAATCACATTACCATCCATGTCGGTTTTCTTCTTGAAAACCCACTTGCACCCTATAGGCTTTATGCCTTCAGGTGGTCAACCAAGTTCCAAACTTGGTTTTCATACATAGAATCCATTTCCGACTTCATGGCTTCAAGCCACTTATCCCTTTCTGAACTTGTCAGAACTTCTTCATAACTGGTAGGCTCCTCATCATCAATGAGTAACACATCGTTCAATTCACTTACGAGAAATCCATATCTCTCAGGAATATTGCGTGTTCTACCAGATCTACGAAGATGTGGTGTCTCAATAGGTCCAGCCGATGGCTCATCACTATGAGTGATTGGATGTGATACTTCACCAAGTATCTCATCAATGTCTATTTGAGTCTCTCGAGCCTCCTCAAGCTCAACGACACTCCCATTATTTTCTTGCAAGAGAAACTCTTTCTCTAGAAACACAGCATGCCTTGAAACAAACACCTTTTGTTCCACAGGATGATAGAATTGTAACCCCTTGTTTCCTTAGGGTATCCAATAAATAGATATTTATTAGACTTAACATTCAATTTGTCTGATACAGTCCGCTTCACATAAGCAGGACAACCCCATATCTTCAAGTAAGATACATGAGGCTTCTTACTATTCCATATCTCATATGGAGTAGTGGAGACTACCTTGGTTGACATTTTGTTTAACAAGTAAATAGTTGTCTAAAGTGCATAGCCCCAAAAGGACTTGGGAAGATTCACATGATTCATCATTGACCTGACCATGTCCAACAAGGTCCGGTTATGCCTCTCAGATACACCATTATGCTGTGGTGTATATGGCGGAGTCCATTGAGACAATATACCATTGTCTCTTAGATAATCTAGAAACTCTTGACTTAAGTATTCACCACCTCGATCCGATCAAAGTATTTTAATACTCTTTTCATGTTGTTTCTCTACTTCATTTCTGAATTCTTTGAACCTTTCAAAGGCTTCAGACTTGTGTTTCATCAAGAACACATACCCAAACCGTGAGTGATCATCGGTGAAGTTAATGAAGTAGCTATAGCCTCCTAAAGCTTGAGTTGACATAGGTCCACATACATCAGTATGTATTAGACCTAGCAACTCTCCCACTCGTTTACCTTTTCCTATAAAAGGTAACTTAGTCATCTTGCCTTTTAAGCATGATTCGCATGTATCATATGAATCCAATTCAAATGAATCCAGAATTCCACATCGGTGTAATTCGGACATGCGTTTCTTGCTTGCATGGCCAAGACGACAATGCCACATGTAGGAGTCTAATTGATTATCTTTTCGAGCACGCTTGTTGCTCACTTTGATATTGAAAATGTCACTTGATACGTCCAACATATAAATACCATTGCTTAAAGTTTCAGTCCCATAAAGGATATCATTCAAAGTTATGTAACAACAATTGTTACTAAAAGTTAAATGGTACCCATTTCTATTTAAACAAGAAATAGAAATGATGTTCTTTGTCAACGAAGGAACATAAAAGCAATTGTCCAGTTCTAAGACAAGTCCTGTAGGGAGTTTCAATAAATATGTTCCGATGGCGTGTGCAACAACCTTTGCTCCATTTCCAACATGTAAATTTGACTCTCCCTTGACGAGTCTTCTTCTATTCCTTAGCCCATGTATGTCATTACATATATGTGAGCCACACCCAGTATCCAATACCCAAGTGTCTGAGGAAATAGAATGATAATCAATAACAAAGATATCTGAAGAAGATGGGGCATCTGATGCCTTATTCTTCTTTACGGACTCAAGATAAATCTTGCAGTTTCTTCGCCAATGGCCCTCCTTGCCATAATGATGACAAGTGCCCTTTTGAGTTGGTTCTGCCTTTTTAGTCTTTTTCTTCTTCCCCTTCTGTTGTTCCTTTGACTCCCTCGTAAAACCTTTCTTCGAGGAATCAACTAACAGCACTGTCCCCTACTCATGCTTCTCAAAAGGCTCCACAGTCTTCAGCATGTTGAGCAGTACCACAGATGAACCTTCTTGCATCTTAGAGGTGAAGAGGAGCTTGGAGACTTCGAACCTTTCGAATCTCACTTTCTCATCAAAAAACTCATAAAGATGAAGGACTATGGTATGAGCATCCATATGCTCATGCTGCTTCCGTAGCTCGGGTACCATCACGTCTAGCATGATGCAATTCACTTTCTCAGAATCACTCACATATTTCTGATGGGCCAACAATTGGTCCGGTGTTGCATCAACACTAGGACAGGCGCGAAGAGACGCTTCGAGGACATACTCAAGCTTTTTCGCCTTGAGAACAATTCTCAAGTTTCTAAGCTAGTCCAAGAAGTTTGGCCCAGTCAATTTATTCGAATTCAAAATAGAGGGCAAATTCAAAGACATCATGATCAAGCGATTAACCTAGAAATACAAAACGAGCATATATGAGAAAGATGATTTAAAATGCATCCACATACATTTACAAAATCCCATTCATTTTTTTGAATTTCAAAACCCCAAAATCACTTCGGGAGATCGTAGGTCCATCTCCGAATGGGCTGATATCCATCATAGATATGAACAACCTTGGAGAGAGTCCAACAAGCCACTCATAGCTACGATGGTAGGTATCAAATATACCGATTGCATACCACATATATGCAACTATCACAATGTGCTATCAACTAATTGAATGTTCACACATACATCGGGTTGTTAACTCATTAACAAGTATGCATCATATGCATAACACCCAACTTCACCTCCCTTCACATCGACCTTGGAGAGAGTCCAACAAGTCGATGCTCCAGGTTAAAGCCAACCCATTAATCAAGATATAGTTTTGATATGGTTAGAGTACATTCAACCAATTAGCCCGGCTTGGAGAGAGTCCAACAAACAAAGCTAACGATTGACCTCTGACTCTTACCATATTAGTATTAAACTATTCCATGGTTTGAACATGTTCGGGTTCGAGCCGGGCTTGGAGAGAGTCCAACAACCCAAACAAGAAACGGAACTCTGGTTCTAACCATATTAATGGAAGGTGTAGGCTTTAATATTGAGTAAGGGTTTTTATGTATCATCCTCTTTGCATGCAAATAACTATTATCTACATGACTTGACATACATCTATATGTCATGACACGCATAAATTAATAATATGCATCTAATGCAATTACATGGTATACAATTATGACATGTACAAAATTTCCTTATATGTCATAACTATTTATGGAAATAAAATATGTTTGAGATTTGATTCTCCAAATCAAATCATGATTAAATTAGGAAACAAATTTCCAAATCTAATCACATATTTGATTTGTGAAAAGTGTTGATTAAGGAAAGTCATTTTTTAATTTAGGAAACAAATTTCCTAAATTGTCAAAACTATTTATGGAAATAAAATATATTTAAGATTTGATTCCAAAATCAAATTATGATTAAATTAGGAAACAAATTTCCAAATATAATCAAATATTTTATTTATGGAAAATATTAATTTCCATAAATACTTCTAACTTTCCAAAAGTAGAAGATTTCCATAAATACTTTTAGACTTTCCAAAATTAAAAATTTCCATAAATACTTCTAACTTTCCAAAAGTAGAAAATTTATATAAATATAATTATGACTATCGCAAAATAATTTTATGATTATGTCGAAACATAATCGGGGCTCTGATACCACTGTTGGGTTTCCGACACCGCGGCGAGTGTGTGTTCGAACATGTTTCGTAAACATGTGCACAGCGGAAGAAATAAAAAGAAATAAATCTAATTTATTACATCACACACACCACATGCATGCATAGTACAACATGTGTAGACATAACCGTAAATTCAAATTTTGCAATAAAAGGAAATTATTCTACGTATACCTGACATATCACGTGTAGCAGAAAAGGTATCAACCGGAGCGACCCTCGCTAGAATCGCCTCTATCCGTATCCACGCTGAGTACCTTCGGGATGACTTCACAAAGTCACGAGCCTCATCTTCGTATGAGTCACTAGCCTCATGTTGAAGACGATGTGATCGAGAGAAGATCACAATCCGAATCAAAATTCGGATTCAAAATCGAGTCCCCAAAACTCGCTTCTCGGGAGAGGTATTCGTCAACCATTTGACGAATCCTTCGTCCTCCACCTATGAGGATTACCGGAGATCGAATCCTCAGCAAGGAAGCCATTGTCGGAGCTCCAAACGTTGTCCAAACGATGCTTCGACAAGAAGGAAACAAGCTGTCTAGAAAACTGGACAGTTTTGGTGGAGGATGTTGCGTTGGCCAAATAAGGAAAGCTAGATGCTCACCTTGTCGCTGGAGCCAAGAAGATCACCGAAGGGTCGCCGGAGGATCGCCGACAGAAGCTTGGATGTCGGCAACAACTTGGACAGTGGCACAAGGGGTGGGCGGTGGCAAGGGCTTGGGCGCCGACTACAAGGAGAGGAGGGAGAGGGGCGGCAAGATTAGATTAGGTTTTCTCAAAACCCTTAAACCCTATTTTTATGGAGAACAAATTCTCCTAATGGTTATTGGTTCATAACCAAAAACCCGTTAACCCACTCCATAATTTAAGTTAAAATAAACCAAACCGATTTGGTCTATTTAATTTAAAACAAATCGAACCAACTTTGGTTCATTCGTTTAAAACAAACCAAACCCCTTTGGTTTATTCTCCACCATTGGATTAGAACCAAACCAATTTGGTTCATCCATCATGTCTTCATAAGACATGGCCCATCCACGCTTCCATTGCAAATGAAACGATTTCATGCTCAATCCTTGTTTGGTCCAACCAAACCTAGTTTCTCTCGGTCTGAGAATCTCATTCTCAAGCTCGTTTTAAATCCTTCGGATTACGCTCATTGTGCGTGTGACCAAATAGGTTCTCGGTTTATGTTGGTCATCTATAATTAACCATTAATTATAGAATGATCATGAGTGACACCTAGTAGTATATCATGATCCCCAATTAACCGAAAAGAACAACGGTTGATCCAGAACTATTTCTGAAACCCTTCAGTAACTATAATGATTTGTGCCCCATTCCCTTCACTCATCTTATACCCACTTGGTTTAGGACATGGTCTATGGTGTCAGTCCCCACTAGGTTGACTACGTCACACCTAGCCCAAGTATCATTTCCTCATGCTACGGATTCTAGTTACTGCACATGTATCCTAGAGTACCTTACTCTAAACATGTAATGCTTTAGCCAAAGACTTTAGTAACAATCCGACGAGAGGCCATGGGTATACATCTCCTCGCAATCAATGGTGAATCCTTTATAGGCTATTCAAACACCTTCGATCACTTCGGCTTATACCCAATCATCCCAAGTCCACATATCCTCAGAGATGCTTGCTTAAGATGTCAAAGCATAAGTCTTCATGACCAAGATGACTTGAATACCGCAAGTCAAAGGAACATCGCACTTAAGATGCAGTAAGAACTTCATTGACATATCTATATATGCAGAGAACCATATGATGTTTTACAGCTGGTCACTCCAATGAACTAGTTATCATAACTAGCATCCACGATTAACTCCAGACATCACAATGTCTCCAGCCAGTGAGAATCAGCTGCTTGGATACACCAAGAAGTATACCTCATGCTAGTCTCGACAGAATTGATGGTGTCCAAATCCATCAATTTATTGACTAGGGATAATTCTGATACATCACAATTACACATGTAGAGATACTCACTAGTTGTGATCCAATCGCAAATTCTCTCATGTTGTGAATCGTATTATGGACATTCAGTAAATGAGTTTAAGATCTAATCAAATATATAAAAACATGTATACTCAAATAGTGAATCTTCATTTATCATATAAATGGTTCAAATATAAGGCGTTTGCCTTAGGACATCTCTCATATATTACTAACAATTACCAGTTGGGAGCAGCCAAAATCTGTTCAGGAGGTCCATAGTTTCCTTGGTCTGGCCGGGTATTATCGGAGATTCGTGGAGGGATTCTCAAGTATCTCCATGCCACTCACTCGCCTAACTCGGAAAGGGGTCAAGTTCACCTGGTCAGAGGGTTGTGAAACTAGCTTCCAGGAGCTTAAGCGATGACTAGTTTCTGCACTAGTCTTAGTGATTCCTTCTGGTGTTGATGAAGGTAGGAAACTTCGCTTCCCACTTCAACTCGGTCGCTTGTTCATGACGATCCTGTCGATGTCGCCGGATTATAAAATTAATCCTTGACATAGTGGGATTATCCAAGCAATCGTTCCATCATTGTGCTATTCGATTAGAGTAGTCACTTGAACAAACTTGTTGTTCAAGCAACCAACTTCTATTATTTGAATAGCCGCGGAATATACGATGTACGGATCGCCGATTTTTGCGTTTGTATTCGAGGTCCAAGTAAATTTAGACACATATAATTGAAAACAATTATAGACATAATACAAAAGAACATAAACAAGCATTATACCTCTCGATCTTCTATTGTATGTCCTTCCTCCTTTTGGACGTCGTGTGGGCAACGATCTTCCAAAAGTCAAAGCCTCCTAGATCACGTTCTTCCTTTCTTTGCTTGCTCCAAACAAAAGGAGGAATAAAACAAAACTCTTCTCCTATCTATAACCGACCATATGCCACACCTCATCTGCCACACCTTATAATCCATATGAGCAGCAATACATAAGAGAATCTGGATAGACTTAAGCATGGCTACCGGCGAAAAGGTCTCCTCATAATCGACACCCTCTTTCTGAGTATACCCCTTCGCAACAAGCCTTGCTTTGAAGGTCTCAACCTTCTCGTCTATTCCTCTCTTTCTTTTGTAGATCCACTTGCATCCAATGGCTTTTACACCATTTGGTGGTTCTACTAGCTCCCATACCTTATTTGAATCCATAGATTCAATCTCAGCATTCATTGCACTTTGCCAAAATACCGCATCTTTATCTTGGATTGCCTCGTCATATGTTCAGGGATCAAGTTCATGTTCGCCAGGGACCAAATCAAAAAATTCTCCCAAGAACATGAATCTATCAGGCTGTCTAACAACCCTCCCACTACGACGAGGTATCACCTGTGTATCCTCTGTGACACGCGGTGCAGTGACTTGTGGTATATCCTCTTGTACCGGTGGTACTGAAGTAGTGACTTCCCCTTTCAATTCCAACATGAACAATCTTACTCATGAGCTTATGGTTCATCACATAGTCTTCCTCTAGAAATCTGACGTTGATGCTAACGATCACCCTCTGATCTCTAGGACTATAAAACAAACTTCCTTTCATTCCTCTAGGATAGCCAACGAACATGCGTACTTTTGTACGAGGTTCCAACTTACCAGCATCTGCCTTCAACACATGTACTGGACTCCCCCAAATCCGAATATGTCTTAGACTAGGCTTTCGCCCAGTCCACAATTCTGTGGGACTAGAAGACACTGATTTAGATGGTACCAAGTTCAGAATATACACTGTCGTATCTAGAGCATATCCCCAGAACAAATCTGGCAACTTAGAATAACTCATCATCGATCTAACCATCTCCATAAGAGTCCTATTCCTTCGCTCTGCTACACCATTCTGCTGGGGTGTGCTAGGTGCAGACAATTGGGATTGAATCCCAACCTCTGATAAGTAATTCCTAAACTCTCCCAAGAGGTACTCACCACCACGATCAGATCGTAGTGTCTTGATACTTTTACCTTGACGTTTCTCCACATCAGCCTTGAATTCTTTGAACTTGTCAAAGCATTCAGACTTGCGGCGCATCAAGTAAATGTATTCATATCTTGAATAATCATCTATGAAAGAGACGAAATACTCAAAACCACCTCTTACCTGGATAGACATAGCACCACACAAATCAGAATGAACCAACTCCAACATATCTTTGGCTCTATACCCCTTGGCCTTAAAAGGCCTCTTGGTCATTTTACCCTCCAAGCAAGATTCGTAGGTTGGGAAATCTTCCACCACTAATGAACCCAGAGGTCCATCAGCTATCAACCTTTGAATTCTGCTTAGGTTAATATAACCTAGCCTCAGATGCCAAAGATATGTTTGGTTCATCTTCGAAGGTTCTTTTCTCTTATTGGAATTAGAGGATGAGTTATTCACTTCTATTTACATCGTGGAAGCTTTTGGTTCAAGCGTATATAAATTTCCTATCAATGCACCAGAACAGATAATCTCCCTATTTCTTTTTATAACAACTCTGTCATTAAAAGAAATAGAATATCCATCCATAAATAATTTAGAAACTGAAATCAAATTCTTTCTAAATTAAGGTACATAAAGGCAATTTTTAAGAACAAAAACTTTATTCCTCTCAAAAGACAAATAAACATCTCCCACTGCAACAACCGCTACCTTCGTGGCATCGCCCAAGTATACGGTAATCTCCCCCTCATCCAGTCGTCTGGTTTCCTAGAACCTCTGCAAAGTATTGTAGACATGATCATTGGCTTTCGTATCTACACACCAGGTGTCGGTAGATAACACTGCTAAACATGTTTCAATGACTAGACCAAAAGATATACCTTTGTTCTACTTCCGATTGGGACAATCTTTCTTCTAGTGTCCAGTTTGCTTGCAAGTGAAGCACTTGCCTTTCGGCTTCATCACTCCTCCCTGAGTTCCTCCTGCCACCTTTGCCCCAGCTTGTTTCTTCTTCTTCTTGCCTTTCGGCTTAGAAGCAGAAACCTTTTGGACAACCATGGCCTGTGCCTGAGCACTCTGACGAAAAAGCCCCTCTGCCTCCTGGAGTTCTGTCAGAAGCTCCGCCAATGAATACAACCTCTTGTTAATGTTGTAGTTCAGGTGAAACTGCTCAAAACTCCTTGGTAGAGACTGGAGAATGATATCGACCTGGGTTTCCCCATTGATCTCAGCTCCGAGGACTTCCAGCTCATTCAAATGAGCCATCATCTTGAGAACATGATCCCTCACAAGTGTCTCGATCATGGTGGTCATCATCAAGTTCTTCATGGCTTCTTGTCTTGTAGCCCGATTCTGGTGTCTGAAAAGCTCTTTGAGATTGAGCATCATGTCATAAGCAGTGGGCATGGCTTGATGTTGATGTTGTAGTACATTTGACATAGATGCCAAAATGTAACATCGTGCCATCTCATCAGCCTTAATCCACTTCTTATAACTCTCCTTCTCCTTTTCCTTAGAATCATCCACAGGCTTAGGAGGGCACTCTTCAAGGAGTACATATTTGTATTCCTCAGCAGTTAAGACAATGTCAAGATTCCTCTTCCAATCAACATAATTGGGTCCAGTAAGTTTATTTTCTTTCAGTATCACAGCAAGCGGGGTGAAAGTCATTTTGAAAAAACCTAAGAATAACATAGATCAAAACATTAGATTTCAAAAAATTATTGATTCCTCAAACAATAAAATTTTAAAATCAACCAACACCTCAAAATACCGAGAATATCGTATGCCACGATAGTGTGGACGTATACGAATTCTACATTTGTAAGAGGTGGTTTTACCCATTAATTTTACTATCTTGTCAACCTAAATTTTTGGCAAATAAAATTAATAGCTGGTTCCTCTTCGGCCCTACAAATAAAAGCATTGACTCCGATGGGGAGGAAACTTCTATTTGTATCTAAGTGTTTACCATTACTCGGTACTAAGGTAATTATCTCGGGTTATGTGCCTTCCGATGGAGAAGTACACACACTCCTTAATAATTTCCTATAACCATATTCGACCTTGTGATCCACAAACAAACTCATCCAATGTGGAGGAAGGCACTCAGAGCCGACGCGCAAGTTTGTTTGCATCACATGTCAAATCGTAATGGAGGCCGTGGGAATTTATAAAAATATCCCTCTCCCACTTAGTAATTTAAAATTAAGGAATTTTCTACCCTGTGACATGCATATCAAACAATAAGCAATAAATATGAAAAAGAAATATTTTCCAACTATTATGGCTTTTGTCTCCAATATGCCTCCTGTCGTATCGTCATCTCCTCCGCTCCTCCCTACGCCATGTACAAGCCATCCGGAGATCCGAGCCGAGAATAACTATTTTAATTTACATCCATCGATCCTATCCTCTTCGAAGGAGTGTACATGAAATCTAGATCAAAAGTAAACTAAAATAAAATTGTGGCTAAACAATGTCGTACTTAATTAAAAAATTAAATACTAGCCTCGTCAACCCCGAGGATTCAAAAAATATACAATTACACACATACAATCACATACACACATATGGCCATAATAGTTGGATCCTATGCCTGCAACCAAAAAGTTAACCTATGCACATCCTACTATTATCCGGACATATAATATATGAAAAGTGCATAAAAGTAACCGAATCCTAAACACACAAAATCGGAAAACGTGGCTCTGATACCACTTGAAGGTAGGAAACTTCGCTTCCCATTTCAACTCAGTCGCTTGTTCATGGTGATCCCGTCTATGTCCCCAGATTAAAAAATTAATCCTTGACATAGAGGGATTACCCAAGCAACCATTCCATCATCGTGCTATTCGATTAGAGTAGTCACTTGAACAAACTTGTTGTTCAAGCAACCAACTTCTATTATTCGAATAGCCGCGGAATAGATGATGTACGGATCGCCGGTTTTTGCATTTGTATTCGGGGTCCAAGTAAATTTAACCACATATAATTGAATACAATTATAGACATAATACAAAGGAACATAAACAAGCATTATACCTCTCGATCTTCTATTGTATGTCCTTCCTCCTTTTGGACGTTGTGTGGGCGACAATCTTCCAAAAGTCGAAGCCTCCTAGATCACGTTCTTCCTTTCTTTGCTCGCTCCAAAAAAAAGGAAGAATAAAACAAAACTCTTCTCCTATCTAGAACCGACCACCAAGCCACCTTGCTTGGTGATTGCCGTCGGCCAAGGAGAGAAACAAGGAGTAGATGTGGAGAATGGAGTGGGCGCTGACCAAGAGCTCCAAGGGAAGAACCCTAACCCTAGTCACCGCCGGCCAAGGATGGAGAGAAGAAGAGGATGAGCACCGACCAAGGTTGAGAAGAACAAGATGGGTTCCGGCCAAAGAGAAGAGGAAGAAGCCTTGCCGCCCAAGGATTCTCCAAACCCTAGCCGCCCAATTCCCTCCAAGACCTAGCCGCCCAAACCCTAATTCTCTTTCTATCTCCATGCCACCCACCCTTGGAGCCTTATTTATAGAGTTGGGCTCAAGCCTCCTTTTAATCTCCACCGTCGGTTCTAGGGATTTAATCTCAACTGTCGGATCTAGAGTTTCATTTTCCATCATCGGATCTAGGCTTCAAGAGGGTTTTAATAGGCTACAATAGGGACCATGAGGAGGAGTGATCTTGGCCACCCAATGGATCAAGCCCACATAAAGTCCGATCCATTAATGATAATCATTTCCACTAGAGGATTATCATTGATCTACCTCACCAACCCCCATAAGTTAATATGGGCTCCATATATTATTTGTATATTTATCTTCCCGTGTTTAAGATCTCGAATGTCCGTCAATTAATTAATTTACTGACAATTAATTAATCAACATCTAACTCCATGAGTAGTACCACTCAACTTTATCATCATGCCGGACCAAGTCCACCTGCAGGGTTTACATGATGAACCTTATGAGCTCCTCGAGGGGACATCATCATCCTAATATATAGGACATGGTTTCCTCCTATAATCAACGACACACCATCTAAATAATATCATTTCCCAACTTACCGAGCCTATCGATTTACTCTATAAATCTCGCCCATTGATAAATCAAAGAAATGAATACTAAGTATATGTGCCCGTTATTATATCGAGATTAAGAGCATGTACAACATAATATCTGAGGTCTGATTCGATTATGTAGTCAGCAATAAATCGAATTGCCTCTAAGTTGGTCCTGCTCAATACACACAAAGTGTACTAGTGTAATTCTATGGTCAAGACAAACCAATACCGAATTACACTACAACCATACCAATGGTTTGTCCATAACCATCTCGGTTGTGAGCCTTTACTTATACTTTACAAGGGATTGATAACATGATCTCCCGTGTGACACTACACACCATGTTATCTATAATGTAATGTATTAAATAAAATGCATAATCATAAATATGCAAACAATGATCATGTGATTCTTATTTCAAAATAAAGATGTTCATACAAAAGATAGACTTTTCAGTATATATCCCAACAGTTGATGGGATGGTTCTTTATACGGATGCTTCTATCCAAGGGTTGGGTGCAGTTCTGATGCAGTTCAACCGTGTGGTGTCTTATGCCTCCCGTCAACTAAAGGATCACGAAAGGAATTACCTAGTGCACGATCTAGAGTTAGCCGCCATTATTTTTGCATTGAAGATATGGAGACACTACTTGTATGGGATTACCTTTGAGATCTACACATACCATAAAAGTCTGAAGTATCTGTTCACACAGAAAGAGTTGAATCTGAGATAGAGACGGTGAATGAAATATCTGAAGGATTACGACTGCACCCTCCAGTATCATCCGAGAAAAGCTAATGTGGTAGTAGATGCACTGAGTAGGAAGTCTCATGGAGTTCTGGCCAGTCATCTGACAGCAGTTACTAATCTAGTTCGACAGTTCTCAGAGTTGGGATTGTCTGAACACGGTCAAACATCCCGGGGGATATTAGTTTCTATGGTTGCCCATTCCGCTATTGCTGAGAGGATCAAGGAAGCACAAGTCAGTGACCAGCATCTGCAATTCTTGTGCAGCACGATAGACTCAGAACGTCAGATGGATTTCTCGAGTGATGAGAATGGTGTACTTCATTTTCGTGGACGATTATGTGTTCCGGACACGCACCCAGTTAAGGAAGAACTGCTACAGGAAGCACATCAGTCGAGATTTGCTATACATCCTAGTGGTACTCGGATGTACTAGGATTTGAAGTGATTATACTGGTGGAACGGTATGAAACGAGATATTGCATACTTTGTTGCACGATGTCTAGTATGCCAGCAAGTAAAGGCTGAACATCAAAAACCTGTTGGCTTACTTCAGAAAATTTCGATCCCGGAATGGAAGTGGGAAAATATCACGATGGATTTCGTTACGGGATTACCCAGAACTCGTAAAGGACATGATGCGATTTGGGTGATCATAGATCGATTAACCAAATCAGCTCACTTCCTTCCGATTCGTGAGATGGACTCATTGGATCATCTAGCAGAATTGTACTGCCAAGAGATCATCAGATTGCATGGTGTACCGTTGAGTATCATATCTGATAGAGATTCGCGATTTACTTCACGATTCTGGCAGAGTCTACAGCAGGCCATGGGCACAGAGCTTCGACTCAGTACAACCTTTCATCCGCAGACAGATGGACAGTCCGAATGTACCATTCAGACTCTGGAGGATCTATTGAGATCTTGTGTCATGGATTTCGGTGGCAGTGTGGGAGGATCACATTCCTTTAGTGGAGTTTGCCTACAATAACAGCTACCACTCTTCTATCCAGATGGCTCCTTTTGAGGCATTATACGGCAGGCCCTGCAGATCTCCTGTGTTATGGGAGGAAGTTGGGGAATGACATATATTGGGGCCTCAGAGTATCTAGCATGATGCAGAGTTGGTATGAGTCATTAGACGACGATTATCAGAGGCACAGGATAGACAGAAGAGTTATGCGAACTGGAGGCGAAGGCCTTTGGAATTCTCAGTCGGGGACCATGTATTCCTACGAGTGTCACCCACCAAAGGAGTCAAGAGATTTAGGCTAAAAGAAAAATTAGCTCCACGCTACATCGGTCCATTTGAGATATTGGAGCGGATTGCAGGTGTTGCTTATCGGTTGGCCTTACGTCCGACACTTGTGGTTGTTCGCAATGTATTCCATGTATCTATGTTGAGGAAATACGTGTCGCGATCTGACCATGTTCTAAAAGAGGTTCCGATACCACTCCAGGCAAATGCGACTTATGAGGGGATTTCGGTGCGGATTCTGGGTCGCAAGGAGCGGCAGTTGCGGAACAAAACCATTCAACTCGTAAAGGTGGGATGGCAGCATCATACGGATGAGGAGGCTACATGGGAGCTGGAGGATACTATCCAAGCTTGATTTAATTTTTGCCTGAGGTATATGGTTATTTCAGAATATGCTTGATTTAATTTTTGCATTTAAGCACGAAATTTGGGGACCAAATTTTAATAAGTGGGGGAGAATATAAAATACCATAAATAAATAAATAAATGTTGGGTAATTAAGAGAATACCCTAAGAAATTTTCCAGGAAATTTTAGGAATTTTTCTGGACTCGAACGGAGATTTCTAAGACCCTTTTTGTTTAGAAGAAGTTAAAGGGCTTAACGGGTCTAAAATTCGACCCGTTTATCTACCACCTGACCCGTTAAACCTTTAACGCCGCTGTTTCTCCTTTTTTCATTCTTTGTCGACTCCACCGTCAGCATTTCCTTCCGCACGAGCATTTCACGCATGCTGCGGTGATTTCTGTTCGTTGTCGACTCCGCCGTCAGTGCTGACTTTGTCAAGCCCTTCTCTTCCTCTTCTTCCTCATGTGCGACGATGCCTCTAACTTCCTCACCGAGCGACCCCTCATCTCCTCTGTTCTTTCGAAATCTCGGGCCACTGAGCTCTCTCCTTTTTCCTCGTGACCCTCCCCTCTGCAAGCGGCAACTAGTTTCCCTCGGCAGTCTTCTTCGGTCGAGATTCCGGCAAGTGTGGTCGCTGGGAGAAAAGAGTGGCTGGTAGTAGCTAGGGGGCGATAGTGAGCAGAGTGTCAGAGGAAGGGGCTTTCACGATCAACCATTGCAAGAGCAGGGAGTTCCAGCGGGAACTAGGGCAGTGCCTTGAGGGCATTGAGTTCGCTGGTGAACAGGGGATCACCGTCGGAGCTAGATGAGTGGATAGGGTTTTCTTTCTTTCTTTCTTCTTCAAGCTTGGACGGGATGTCAATCCCTGAAATTTGTCTTCGTTGGTTAACTGGATTTGTTTTGGGCAGTGGTTGCCGGTGAAAAGGGGATAGCGGGATTTACTGCCGGTGAAGCTAAAATTCTGGTATATTTCACGATTTCCTTCTCCTTTCTGTCCACTTCGGTTTAAGGACCATTGGTGTTGAATGGATGGCAGGTGTGGTGTTGCTGTGTTCAAAGGGGGCAGTGGAGGGGAGGATCGAAATCGTGAAGTCACATTGAGGTGAGTTTCGTTGGAGCTGTGATTTTTCGGTAGATTGCTTAGTTCACAGTGTACACAGTAACCTTGAACGGGAATCATGTGTTAGGGTGGCTGTGAGTGAAAAGGGAAGGCTCGTTGGGTTGTTCCGGTGGGTTGTGTTAGTTGTTCATGGACTGTGTCGGTGAATAGAGAGGTTGTGAATAGGATGTGCCGGCTGTGCAGCTGTAATTAAGGGGGGATAAGTTCTGGGTAGACCTTGTTGTGAACGGTTGTGATGCTCTATTTATGCCTTGTATTAGAGCTGTAGTTGTTGGTTGTGAATAAGGTTGATCTTGGTCTAAAAAGGGGGCTATGAGGTGATGTTTTGGCTGGCTGTGAGTGAGCCGTAAATGAGTCTATGGGTGTCAATGTAGCTGTTCATGGGCTGTAATCGGCTGCGAGTTGAGGTGTGTTCATGTAGGGTTGTCAGATTTGTATATCTGTATGAATAAATGGTAGCAGAGTGCATTGGGGTGAAGCCCTATTTATGTTGCGAGTGGATTTGTGAACTGGGTTAATTATGGTGTTAAATGTACAAGTGGGGGGTTTCTAATTCGTATTCGATAAAGGGACACGAATATAGAATTGATAGAATAGTGAAATTATATATATATTGTTGTATGCTTGAACATGACCACAATGTTTGAAATGTGCAGGACATGGATACGAGACTGGTCCGCAGATGTGAGGACTCTAGTACTACGAGCATTTACAGCAGGTGGGTAATTCCTACCCTGGTCAGGTAGTTTTAATGCATACAGATTTAGATTCATGATCATCTTATATGATCATGTTACCTTGACCCTGCTCTTATTATCTTATGCTTGATACTTGTCGTTGGCTATATTTACTCAAAGGTTGATATCACATTTCCTTTATTATGATTTAGGGTTATAGATGTGATGTAAATAGGCCTAGATGTTTAGTAGGGTGTAGATGTTAGAGTATGGGTGATGACCCAATTTATAAATTGGCAAAAAAGTCATCCGTGGGTAGGTAATGTCCTAAATGTAGGAGTTATTCCAATACCCGTATGTTGCATACTTATTTACCAACCATGTATTGTGTAAATGGTCAGGTGAGTCGTAAATAGTGTGTCGCTATGGACCGGTGGTCCTAACTTGCCATGATTAGTTGAGTACGACTCTCTACATGATAGAGAGTGTACTGATCAAAGGGATATGACTCTTTGTTGAACAGAGAGTCTGTGGTAGATGTCTATATGTGAGACAGTACCTTCATGTCATTGCATGCATACTGACGACATCGTCACCCTTGGGGTTGAGAGAGTCGTCAGTCATCCTGCCTCCTAGGTTACTCCCAGAGGAGTAACTAGTGTGAGGGCAGAGCATTTGTTGTTGTTAGTAATATATGAGAGATGTCCTAAGGCAATCGCCTTATGTAAGAACCATTTATATGATAAATGAAGATTCACTATTTGAGTATACATGTTTTATGTATTTGATTGGATCTTAAACTCATTTACTGAATGTCCACGATACGATTCATAGCATGAGAGAATTTGTGATTGGATCACAACTAGTGAGTATCTCTACATGTGTAATTGTGATGTATCGGAATTATCCCTAGTCGATGAATTGATGGATTTAGACACCATCAATTCTGTCGAGACTAGCACGAGGTATACTCCTTGGTGTATCCAAGCAGCTGATTCTCACTGGCTGGAGACATAGTGATGTCCGGAGTTAATCGTGGATGCTAGTTATGGTAACTAGTTCATTGGAGTGACCACCTAGTAAGACTTCATATGGTTCTCTGCATATATAGATATGTCAATGAAGTTCTTACTGTGGCTTAAGTGCGATGTTCCTTTGACTTGCGGTATTCAAGTCATCTTGATCATAGAGACTTATGCTTTGACATCTTAAGCAAGCATCTCTAAGGAGATGTGGACCCGGGATGATTGGGTATAAGTCGAAGTGATCGAAGGTGTTTGAATAGCCTATAAAGGATTCACCACTCCTTGCGAGGAGATGTATACCCATGGCCTCTCGTCGGATTGTTACTAAAGTCTTTGGCCAAAGCATTACATGTTTAGAGTAAGGTACTCTTCGATACATGTGGAGTAACTAGAATCCGTAGGACGAGGAAATGATACTTGGGCTAGGTGTGACGTAGTCAGCCTAGTGGGGACTGACACTATAGACCATGTCCTGAACCAAGTGGGTATAAGATGAGTGAAGGGAATGGGGCACGAATCATTCGAGCTGCTGAAGGGTTTCAGAAATAGTTCTGGATCAACCGTTGATCTTTTCGATTAATTGGGGATCATGATGTACTACTAGGTGCCACTCATGATCGTTCTATAATTAATGGTTAATTATAGACGGCCAACATAAACCGAGAACCTATTTGGTCACACGCACAATGAGCGTAATCCAAAGGATTTAAAACGAGCTTGAGAATGGGATTCTCAGACCGAGAGAAACTAGGTTTGGTTGGACCAAACATAAAGCGAGCATGAAATCGTTTCAGTCGCAATGGAAGCGTGGATGGGCCGAGTCTTATGAAGACGTAATGGATGAACCAAAATGGTTTGGTTCTAATCCAATGGAGGAGAATAAACCAAAGGGTTTGGTTTATTTTAAACGAATGAACCAAAAGTTGGTTCGGTTCGTTTTAACTTAAAATAAACCATCATGGTTTGGTTTATTTTAACTTATCTTAATGGAGCGGGTTAACGGGCCTAATGGTTATGATCCAATAACCATTAAGAGAATTAGTTCTCTATAAAAGAGGGCTTAAGGGATAATTAAGCCCTAATCCAAAACCCTAGCGTGGAGTTGCTGCCCAACCTTCATTGCCGCCCAACATCCATTGCCGCCCAGCTTGTTGTGCCGCCGTCCAGCTCCTTCCCGGTGACCAAGCTTCAGCCGGTGATCCTCCGGCGACCCTCCGGTGATCTCCTATAGGTTTGGCATCAAGGTGAGCCTTTTCTTCCCTTGGTTGGCCGGCGCCTATCTCCTCCACCAAAGCTGTCCAGTTTTCTGGACAGCTTGTTCTCCTCTCGTCGGAGCGTTGTTTGGACGACGGTTAGAGCTCCGACAGCGGCTAACTTATCGGGGATTCAATCTCCGGTAATCCTCTGAGGTGGAGGACGAAGGATTCGTCAATTGGTTGACGAATACCTCTCCGGAGAAGCGAGTTTTGAGAACTCGTATTAGGATCCAAATTTGGATTCAGATCGTGATCATCTCTCGATCACGTCGTCTTCAACACGAGGCTAGTAACCCATACGAAGACGAAGCTCGTGGCTTAGCGAAGTCATCCCGAGGAACTCGGCGTGGATACGGATAGAGACGATTCTAGCGAGGATCGTTCCGGTTGATGCCGTTCCCGCTACACGTCATACGAAAGGTATAACGTAGATAAATTTCCTTTTATTGCAAATTTAAATTTACGGTTATGTCTACACTTGTTGTAATATGCATGCGTGTGTTGTGTGTGTTGTAATAAATGTAGATTTATTATTTTTATTGCTTCCGCTGTGTTCATGTTTACGAAACGTGATCGAACACACACACGCCGCGGTGCCGAAAACCCAACAGTTGTGCCGCACTCTACCATTATAGACGATGGTAGTTGGGGTGCATGCAGTTGTCCTGAGTGCATGGCACTCGACCACTCATTGGTAGTGTCAGTCGGAGTGGCCAGCAGCAGGGACACCCATTGCGTAGCGAGCTCATTACGCTCATATGCTACTTGATCATACTGCCCACTCGACCACTCTAGAGTAGTGGTTGGTGTGAGTTGGGACAGTTGTCATGTCGTGCCACCTAGGCCACACTGGGGTCGTGGTAGCGAGTAGGGCTGCGCAGGCATGACCATGCATGCTGCATTGCCGTATCATACGGTGTTTTTCATATTGCTATATATATATACATACATGCTTGTATATATATATACATGGATGATGGTGATTAGTATACATACAGATGAAGTCTATATGTATACTCACTTTGATGATGCATTTGTATGCACTATGCTTGTTGCATTTGTTTGTACATATTCATACATGCTATTGCATTTTCTATATGGTAGTAGGCTGGTACTTGTATACCTGTTGGTTATTCACTGTGATACCCTCGACTCATATCATAATGTAGTGTGAGTTAGTATTATTCATTATACCTTGTGTTGTGGATAAATGTCCAAGTTGGATGAGGATAGAGTAGCTGACTGTCAGGTATGTCAACATCGTTTGTTGTTCAGTTTATTTAGTGTATGCATGCATGTATACTTGTTATGCTGATGTATACCTATTGTATGAGTAGATTAAACTGTTGAATGACATGTAATATTGATACATATATTTACATGTTCTATCTTATTACCTGCTGAGTTTTACTCACCACCACAGACCCTGGGTTTTTCTGTCGCCCAAGTAACAGGTAGAAGTCTTCGTGACGACTTGGAGTTGCATCGACAATCCATCCCATCTCCGTTTTCCGAGTCTCCTGAGGAATTCATTTTATGTCTTGGATTTTGATTATGTTATGGACTTGTTTTATTATAGTCTTTGTCGTGATGTTGTGGACTTTATTTCTGTAGTCGATGTTGTATTTACGATTTTATTACTGTGGACTTATCATGTGGTGTACACCTGTATGTTTTTATTATGTTTGTTATGGGTATGTGGTTTATGTTTCTGCTGTGGTTGTTATATTTATGTTATGTTGTTGTTGTGGGCCTACTGACCTTGTATTAACCCGAAATGTTGCCACGTACAAAGGAGATGTCATCCGTTTGATTTTCAGCACGGCATACTCTCGGGGCGTGACAACCCAATACTTGGTTGATCCTATTTGTGAATTCAAAATGGTCTTAGGGACCCATGATTGGACTTTTTGTCTATTTTGATTAACAATCGACATATATGATTTGTTTTTTGTGTTTGTTCTAAATCCAAGTCTGGCCTTATTGTACATGACCCTTTGTGATCCAAGTAGTAGGTCAAGACCCTTGCACCCCAAAGTAAATCTTTCCAATGACTTCCTAAGCTCTTGAACTTGTCTTTTAAATAGAGAATTCTCTTCCTCAAGTTTTTCAACTTGAGCTAAGTTTCCCTCTTGAACTTGACTAGTTGAAGAGGTTAGGATAGCCTCTTGCTTAAGGAGTTTAACCTCCTTAACCAAGGACTCGACTGTCAGTGCAATCGGCCCAGGTCACGATTGACCAGACTCGAGTTTGACTCGAGCGATGTTTTGATGTTTGACATGGAGATTTGACATTGATGTTTGACATTGATGTCTGATAATGTTTTGGGGAGATTATTGGCACAATCGACCTGGGTAATGATTGATCGGACTCGAGTTTGACTCGAGGGGGATTTTGATGGTTGACTGGAGTTGTCCATGTCATGGAAAGTCCAAGTCTTGAGTACTTGGCATGTAAAGTTCAACATGGGTTGGCAAGGAAAAGTCCAAGCTTGAGTCTCGGCATTTGAGAAGTCCAAGGGGTTTGATATTGGTGGCGTAAAGTCTAAGCGGGAGTCTTGGCAGCATAAGTCCAATGGTTGGCGGCGTAAAGTCCAAGCGGAGTCTTGCCAGCATAAGTCCAATGTTCCTTGGTGGTGTAGACACCGTTAGCATGACATAGCCGATGGAAGCACCTGAAGGCTAGCGCATGGATGAACAAGTTATGGATGACTTGGAGGGATCCGAGAGACGTGAGGCTGATGGAGGTGACTATAAGGCTTAGATATAGGCTAAGGGTGGTCTAGCAAGTATGGGGTAACCATACTTGGGTTAAAACCTCATGTTTGATGTGTGTCAGTCGACTGGTGTCATATGGTAGTCGACTGATGTGAGTCAACTAGGGTTTGACTGCGGGAAGTGTCCTAGCAGTCGACTGCCAAAGGTGGGCAGTCGACTGCTGGCTCGAGCAGTCGACTGATCATGTGATCAGTCGACTGGTGCTCGGTATTTCTAGCATATAATGGAGTCGGACTCGACTGCTGGGGCTAGCAGTCGAGTGAAGGCTTGATCAGCCGACTGATGGACATGATCAGTCGACTGATGTCCTATCCGTTGGATTTTTCCAGCATGGATTACACTGTTGTCTCACAGCAACAGTGTCATCAGTCTACTGATCAGTGATTTTCAGCCCAGGCAGCAGCTTTAAATGGAGCTCATGGAGGAGGAAATCACATCCAGTTCTTGAGCTACTTTGGGGCAATTTGTTGCTACAAATCAGGGTTTCCAAGACTATTCTTCAAGAAACCAAAAGCAAGCAATCCAAAGGCAATTGTAAAGTGTTTTCTTTTACTTGTAGTGTATTTTCTTGTTTTAATTGCTTGTATTTACTTCTTACTGTTTTAAAATCATTTGTACGAGGTTTCTCCACCTCCGGATTGTTACGAGAAGGAGTTATTTGTGATTAGTGGTTACGTGTGGATCACTAGAACTCTTTAGAGCTCGATCCATGGAGTAGGAACCATTCGGTTCCGAACCATGTTAAATATTTGTGCATTGGTGTATTTGTGTTTGTCTATTTCGTTATTGCTTTATTATTATTCCGCTGCGCGCTAACGAAAATTGTAGAGATAAGCATGAACGAATTCCATCAACATACAAAACGTGCTATTCACCCCCCTCTAGCAGTCATCGTTTCCTCTACAATTTGTATTAGAGCTAGGAGCTCTTCTACGGACTAACCGCCGGGAGCAAACCGCTAGAGGAAGAAGATGGAAGTTCAAGAACAACTAGGATGGGACATCAACACACCGGTGCCTTACACCCTATATGGACGAGAAGGCTTCAATTCTTGGAAGAGAAGAATTGAAGATTTTATCATATTGAGAGACTTTGAGGAGTGATCCATCTTAATTGAAGGATTTGAATATCCAAGAGGACTAAAAGGTGGCTTCCTCAAAAAGAAGAGATAGAGTGAGGAGCAACTCCAACAGTTCGAGAAAAACAAGAAGGTAATCAAATTTATTTTTGATTTAATTCCTAATGACTTCTTGTGTAGCCTAGGTGATTGTATGGATGCCAAGGAGCTTTGGAGGGAATTGGCTAAGCTCCATGAAGACTCATCACCAACTCAAGAAGACGAGGCCGAAGATGAATCCTCATCCTCACAAGCGAGTGAGGATTCGAAAGTTGATAGGGAGTCAACCTCCGAATCGGTGGAAGAAGAGGAAAAAGTGGAAGAAGCCTCCACTTCAAGGATTGAGGGGGAGGAGAGACCATCCACACTGGAACAACCTCAAGAGGAGCCATCCACCTCCGGGAGAGATGAAGAATCCACTCCGACCACCACAAATACCCTAGGTAACTCAAGAAATTTAGGTTTAAATAAAAATCATATAATTTGCTTTGAGTGTAGGAAATCCGGGGACTATAAGAGAAAGTGCCCAAAGAGAGTAAGGAAAACTCCACCGGCACCAAAGGTCAAGGATGTCAGTCCCCCAACAATCAAGAGCAAGGATCAAGTGATTTGCTTCAAATGCCGGCTACCGGAGCATTATAGGAGTCAATGCCCTAGGGGGAGCAAAAAGACCCAAAATGGAGCATCACATGTAGGGGGAGCTAAGGCTAACCCTAAGGTATATTTTAGTAATGCTCCTTCTAATTTAAATGTCATGCTAGGAATTTTAATTCTCTTGCAATTTATCATGAAAAGCATGCTAGAAATAACAAATATTTTTGTTTAGGAGCTAAAAATGTCCACTTTTCAAATAAGGAGAAATTTGGGACTAATGTCCCTAAAAATATCTTACCTAAGGACAAACCTAGGTCAAATAATTCTAGACCAATTCTACCTAGGGAGACAATTAGAAAGGTACAAGAGCACCTAGGATTTAACCCCAAATGGACTAGGCATATGCCTAGGAAGAATCATGCCTAAGGATTAAATCAAAATTCAAAAATTGGGCAATTAGAGGTTGAAGATCAAGCCTTGAGGTCAAGGCTTGAAAAACTTGAAAAGACACTTAGGATTATGCAAAATCAAGTTAAGGGGTAACCAAGGGCAAGAAAGGTTTGGGTCACATACTAAGCCTAAGGTGGCTTATCATAGTGTTCCATTTGATTATGGAACTCAATCTAAGTCTAGGAAGACAAAGGTTACTAGGGAAGTCATCCCTAAGGGTAACCAAGGTGTGTGCCTAGTGGTAAGGATTTCAAGGAAACCTAGGGAAGCCACTAAGAAGGTTGCAAGGGGAGTTACCCCTAGAGTCAACCTAGGTAAGACCCAAATGACCAAGGCTAACAAGCCTAGAAGGGTCATTAGGAAGGTATCTAGAGAGGTTATCCCTAAGGAATACCTAATTAACCCTAGGAGCTCAAATAAGTTTTGGGTTTCTAAGAGCGTGATTGATTCACGCTAGATGAGTTTAGGGTGTGCCAACTTTAAATGGATGGGTGATAGAACATAATTTTAATTGTCGCAATACCGTTCCCAAATTATTTACCGAACCCCCTAACTACACTAATGCAGTATAGGACTGACTCGAATCGTCTCCCAACGAACCTAATGGTTGAACGTTTGTTTTTAAACAGAAGTAAACACTGGGGGTTTTAACAATTTATCAAAACAATTAAAATGCAAAATCAAAAGCAAACATGAGAATTAAACATGCAAGAAGTAAATCTAACTACCAAATAACAAGTAACAAACAACTATCCTAATGCGCAGAAGTAAGTGATCACGCACCGCACTGTCACTATATGGTACAATGATCAAACAAATGTGAACAATTCAACCATGCACCGCACTGTCACTATACGACATAGTAGTCAAACAGTCACTAAAAACTAAACTAACAGACAGAAAAGAAAGCGACTAAGCACCGCACTGTCACTATACGGCACAGTAGTCGAATGTAAATGAAACTATCCTAACAACTAAAGCATAACACAAATAAAACTCTAACTACGACTCGAATTAAACACAAGTTAGAATACAGAATAAAATACAAGGTAAATCGCAGATTAAAACACAAAGTAAAATACTAGTGAAAACACAGGTTACGAACACTAGTAAAAACACAATTCAAGGTCACTAGTGAAAGTACATATTAAAAACACTAGCGAAAACACAATTGAAAACACTAATGCAAACACAATGTAATAACACCAGTGACAACACAAATGAAAACACAAGTGCAAATACGAAGGAAAACACAAGTGCAAATACAAATGATAACGCAGTATGAACCATAACGGAAATCACAAACTGAAACAAGGTAACACAGTGAAACAATAACAAACACAATATTGAATCAACAGTAGATCAATAAAGTAAATCAACAGTCATCCACAAACACCGGAAAGGTACCACCCTCTCTGGTGACCTACGACAATACCGAACACACCAAGGGTCTCAGGATGCGGATCTCTCATCAGAACCCGACGAGAGGTGGATCGATGCAGTAGTTCACAGCTCCGATGATGGATGTGGGACTACCGTGACCACGAGCAGTCAATGGATGGAATCGGATCTGGGAACATAGGATCATCGCCACCAGCTGCTGTTGAAGAATGCCCTGGATTGGAAGAAGTCCTGTCGCCGGGGCTGGAAATAGATTATGCGGGATCCCGACAGTAGCAAGTCACCCCTAGCTTCGCATGACCACGTCCCACTAGGGTAGCTCAGCTCCACCGGTGAGGGATCCAAGATCGCTTGAGGACAGCGAATTCCATCGCCGCCGATGGAGTGCCGCCGCCCAAATGCCGCCGCGAGCTCACGCCGGATCAAGAGGGAAAAGTCCGCCGGTGGAATGGATCGGGAAGAACTCGATTCCGGAATGGGACGCTGAGTGCCGCGGTGGAGCCGCCGCCGCGCCGCGAGAGGAAGACGATGCCGCTCGCCGCCGCTTCGTGGTCGCGCGATATGGAAGGATCCTTCAAGATAGGTAAGGTTTTAGTGATTTTATCCCAGCCGTCCGATTTGAGCCTCATCTGATCCCAGCCGTCCAAACAAGCTAGGGTTTGATTGATATATTAATTGCTTAATTAAGTTGCTCCATCCAATGGCTAAAATCAGTCTGATTTGAAATGGACGGATCCGATCCATCTGAAGGGATAATCACGATCCAAGGGTCCGGATGAATGACCAAGACATGTAGATCTTAATGTACGCGCTGGATCGCTCCAGATCCAGATGGATGGCTCAGAATCAATCAGATCTCATCGGACGGTCAAGATTGACTAAATCTGAACCCTTTGATTAAACTGCTTCTGATCTTGATGAAAGGTCCGGATTAATCACGTTTGAAATAATCCTTCTAGCTCTAGATGAAGCCATATTTGATCCACTATGAGTCTAGTCCAGTGGCTCATCTCGATCTCCTACAAACAAAGATAAAATTTGCATATAAGTCCAAAAATTAGGAGAATTTACAATAAGATCCAAAAATATATCCAACTCATAAAACATGATAATAATCAATAATAAATCACTCGAGAGGATAAAAACAGTGATATTAAGGACCGAAATAATACAACAAAATGGCAGTTATCAACTCCCCCACACTTATTCTTGCGCGTCCCGAGCAATAATAAAAATAAAGAAAGTTTGACTCAATCACTCATTCCCTAAACAATACCCAGATCAATAATTCAGAGACAAGAAAAATAAGTTACTTAGGATCACCAAATCGATCTGGATCTAGGGTAGTCAAAAGATCCAACTCCTACAACAATCAACATGTATGATGATTTACAGTCAAATCAAATAAACTAAGCCTGATACAAAACCTCCCAAAATGGATAAATGCACTGATGCTCACATAATAACATAGGAGTGGGGTACCCTCAGAACAACATGCAATTTTGTACTACCATATGCTTACTTATCATCTACTTCTCTACTTCTATCAATACATCTCATACATGAATCAAAAGGATTTATCAAGAATCATAATGAGATCAAAAGTAGACCGCAGATAAAGCATACAAAGAGAAGTACAAGACAAAGGTATAATGAACAAGAAACAATAGAAGAATTGGAGAAATAAACATGATGAGTTGCTCTATGAAATACTCAGTAACCAGCAATATGGAAAGAGGCTAGGACAATTGGAAACTTTCAGAACTGGATTCAGGATCAAATGGCTCTATCCAACACATTGCAATTCCATTTGCCCGCATTACAATTGCACTTTTTTTTTCTTTTTTCTTCTTTTTTTATTTTTAACAAAAGAAACATCAATGGCGCCATTTTTTTTTCTTTTTTTCTTTTTTTTTTGTGTGCAGAAACTCAAGTACTAATCACAGACAAATATATCTCAAGACCAATGACCTCTGAAAATCATGCCTTCCATATCATGTTTCCAACAAAAATAATATAGCTCCTCCCCCACACTTAAAAATTTTGTCCGTCTCGGATAATACAACTCATCAAACTATTCCTCCAACATGGAAAACAATAGATAAGAAAAAGATAATCCATAAAGATATAAAGACAATGGATAGAAATTGAAAACATGAGACAAGTAAGACATGGAAGATGGAAGTATCAAGTGGATTAGACAATCAAACTAAGTCAAGAAAAGAGTCAAGAATGAAATCCTTCATCATATTCATGCAAGTAAATGTTATTGCAGTTTTGAAAAGACTCAAAGCAAGTTCTAGAGTAACAAGAATCACGTGTTATCACACAAAAGTGGATAGATGATAAGAATGGCTTGCAACCTCACTAGGTGAATCAAAATCAAGCTTAGTCTATCAATAAAAAGTTCACCATCATAACAAGTGACTGCATGCAGGTGAAGTCTCCTATCATACACAAAAATCCATAATTTGATGATCAAACTTAACTAATTTTTACCACCTCTGAAATGATACTAAGGCATGCATAGGGAATATTATTTGACTCAACAACAACACTAAACCTAGGTAAACAGGCAAACAAGCAATCAACCACACAAATTATTCCGAACATGAAAGGAAGAAAATAAATGTAGTAAATAAAAGAACACACTCCCCTTTCATGTTGGACAAAAAGCATCATCATGTCTAGCCCCGCCGCATTCTCCAGTATAGACTTGATCGCTTTGCTTAAAATGGCCTGCGTCTATTACGAAAGTGAGACCCTTGATCGCTAAAGATCGCCCTGGGTATTCCAAATCTGCAAAATATATGAGACCTAACAAAATCCACAACAACTAGAGAATTATCAGGCATGGTGGGGGTTGCCTCCACCCATTTGGAAATATAATCATATGCTAAAAGAATATATGAAAATCCAAAAGATATAGGAAATGGACCCATAAAATCAATACACCAAACATCAAAAATCTCACAGAATAACAAGGATTGGTGAGGTATTTCATTTCTACGTCCTATGTTCTCTGTTCATTGACATCGCTCACAAGACTTGTAAAATTCAGAGGCATCATGAAATAGGGTGAGTCAATATAAACTAGACTCTAAAACTTTCCTAGCAGTTCTTTGGGGTCCAAAATACCCCCCACAAGCCAGAGAATAACAAAAAGTATGTACGTATGGAATGAAACTCATAATCAAGTCCACATCATCTAATAATCTGATCACTACAAAATTTTCAATGATAAATATCATCCCATACATAATACTTAGCATCACTTTTCAATTTCTAGACTTGTGCATGAGTAAAATGTGAAGGTACAACACGACAACTAAATAAATAGCAAGATATGCATACCATGGTGTCTTACCCTACAAGTGAAAAAACTGCTCATCTGGAAAAGAGTCTGCTATGGGAGTGGACTTGATCTCCCTCACAATCTTGATCAAATTGAAATACCACCTCCTTCTACAATAAGTTGGTCAAGGGTAGGGCAATCTGACTGAAGTCTCTGATAAAATGTCTGTAGAAACCTGCATGACCTAGAAAAGCACAAACTTCCCGCACAGAAGCGGGGTGAGATAAAGAAGATATAACATAAATTTTAGTAGGATCTACTTCAATACCATACATAGAGATAATATAACCTAAGACTATCCCTTGCTCGACCATGAAATGATATTTCTCACAAACATATGATGGAAGTGATCCTTGGGGCAGTCCCTACACATTCCATATCCCTGTCTACATAAAAGGGCCCACAGATAGGTCCTAACAATAAATCATTATCAACATCAGAATCAATAAAATCACAACAAAATGTAGAAGGTGCAGAGATATCCAAATGAAAAATAGACTACGAAATAAAGTTCATGCAGTCCAACTCATCAGCTATAACCACACTAAGAATAGAATGATCCTCCATCAGGTACCTCATAGTGTCCAAAATACTGAACTGAACTACAGTATCTCCTACCTCCATAGAAAGAGTACAACTTCTCGTGAACACACAGATCTTTAAAAAAAAAACTTGGCATACTTGGGAATCTGCTAGCTCTTGGAATCCCCTAGCCTTTTCTTCAACAACCCCCTTCCTAGGCTGAGCCTCTGAGGGAAGAGAAAAACTACTGCATAAAACTCAAGTAGATTATCGCCTGAAGACCTAGTCATCCACACAAACAAATACAATGAGAAACAAATATAGATAATAAGAAAGACAATAATAACAAAAGAAAAAGAAAACAAACAAACAAACTACAGTTTAAAGACAAACGAACCCATTAAAGTTCCCCGACAACGGCGCCAAAATTTTGGTCGAATGATTTTTAACTATCGCAATACCGTTCCCAAATTATTTACCGAACCCCCTAACTACACTAATGCAGTATAGGACTGACTCGGATCGTCTCCCAACGAACCTAATGGCTGAACGTTTGTTTTTAAACAAAAGTAAACACTGGGGGTTTTCACAATTTATCAAAACAATTAAAATGCAAAATCAAAAGCAAACATGAGAATTAAACATGCAAGAAGTAAATCTAACTACCAAATAACAAGTAACAAACAACTATCCTAATGCGCAGAAGTAAGTGATCACGCACCGCACTGTCACTATATGGTACAATGATCAAACAAATGTGAACAATTCAACCATGCACCGCACTGTCACTATACGACACAGTAGTCAAAAAGTCACTAAAAACTAAACTAATAGACAGAAAAGAAAGCGACCAAGCACTGCACTGTCACTATACGACACAGTAGTCGAATGTAAATGAAACTATCCTAACAACTAAAGCATAACACAAATAAAACTCTAACTACGACTCGAATTAAACACAAGTTAGAATACAGAATAAAATACAAGGTAAACCGCAGATTAAAACACAAAGTAAAATACTAGTGAAAACACAGGTTATGAACACTAGTAAAAACACAATTCAAGGTCACTGGTGAAAGCACATATTAAAAACACTAGCGAAAACACAATTGAAAACACTAATGCAAACACAATGTAATAACACCAGTGACAACACAAATGAAAACACAAGTGTAAATATGAAGGAAAACATAAGTGCAAATAAAAATGAAAACACAGTATGAACCATAACTGAAATCACAAACTGAAACAAGGTAACACAGTGAAACAATAACAAACACAATACTGAATCAGCAGTAGATCAATAAAGTAAATCAACAGTCATCCACAAACACCGAAAAGGTACCACCCTCTCCGGTGACCTACGACAATACTGAACACTCCAAGGGTCTCAGGATGCGGATCTCTCATCAGAACCCGACGAGAGGTGGATCGATGCGGTAGTTCACAGCTCCGATGATGGATGCGAGACTGCCATGACCACGAGTAGTCAATGGATGGAATCGGATCTGGGAACATAGGATCATCGCCACCAGCTGCTGTTGAAGAATGCCCTGGATTGGAAGAAGTGTTGTCGCCGGAGCTGGAAACAGATTCTGTGGGATCCCGATAGTAGCAAGTCACTCCTAGCTTCGTGTGACCACGTCCCACTAGGGTAGCTCAGCTCCGCTGGTGAGGGCTCTGAAGATCGCCGATGAGGACAAGCGAATTCCACTGCTTAGTCGATGGAGTGTCGCCGCCCAAATGCTGCTGCAAGCTCTGTCGGACCGAAGAGGGAAAAGTCCGCCGGGTGGAATGGACTGGGGAAGAATCTGGGATTGCTAGAATGGATGCCGGAGTGCTGTGTGGAGCTGTCGCCGCACTCACGAGAGGAAGACGACATCGCCCGCTGTTGTTCTTGTTAGAATGTATACTGAAAGCCTAGCTCTTTTCTGTATGAACATTTTATTTTGAAATAAGAATCACATGATCATTGTTTGCATTTTATATATTCATTATATATGTGTGCATATTGTCTAATATTCTACATTGTAGATAACATGGTGCTTGGTGTGGCACAGAAGATCATGTTATCAGTCCCTTGTAAAATATAAGTAGAGGCTCACAACCAAGATGGTTTTGGACAAACCATTGGCATGGTTGTAGTGTAGCTTGGTATTGTTTTATCTTGAACATAGAGTTACACTAGTACACTTAGGTGTATTGAGTAGGACCGACATAGAGGTGATTCAATTTAGTACTGACTACATAATTGAATCGGACCTCGGATATTATGTTGTACATGCTCTTAATCCCAATATAATAACGGGCACATGTACTTAGTATTTATTTTTTTAATTTACCAGTGGGTGAGATTTAGATGGATTAAATCAATATGCCCGGTAAGTTGGGAAATAATATTATTTACATGGTGTGTCGTTGATTATAGGAGGAAACCGTGTCCTATATATTAGGTTGATGATGTCCCCTTGAGGAGCTCATAAGGTTCATCATGTAAACCCAGCTGGTTGACTTAGTCAACATGATGATAAGGTTGAGTGGTACTACTCGAGGAGTTAGATGTTAATTAATTAATGGTCAGTAAATCAATTAATTGACGGACATTCGATATCTTAAACACGGGGAGATTAATGTACAAATAATATATGGAGCCCATATTAATTTATGGGGGTTGGTGAGGTAGTTCAATGATGATCCTCTAGTGGAATGGAACATCATTGAAGGATCAAGTATGTGTGGTTCCGATCCATCGGGTGGCCAAGACCCAACTCCTCCTTATGGTCCCTATCGTAGCCTAATATAATCCTTATGAAGTCTAGATCCAAGAATGTAAAACAAAACCTAGAACCAACGGTTGGGATTAAATCCCTAGATTCGATGGTTGGATGAAACCCTAGAACCAACGGTTGGGATTAAATCCCTAGATCCGATGGTTAGGATGAAATCCTAGAATCGACGGTTGGGATTAAATCCTTAGATCCGACGGTTGGGATAAAACCCTAGATCCGACGGTTGGGATGAAACCTTAGATCCGACGGTTGGGATGAAATCCTAGATCCGATGGTTGGGATTAAACCCTAGATCCGACGGTTGGGATAAAACCCTAGATCCGACGGTGGAGATTAAATCCCTAGATCCAACGGTGGAGATTAAAGGAGACTTAAGCCCTATTCTATAAATAGATGGCTAGGGTTGGGCGGCAAGAAGATCAAGGTTTAGAATTGGAATTAGGGTTTGGCTCTTGGATAGTGGGCGGCTAGGGTTTGGAGCTAGGGTGGGCGGCAACCATCTTCATCCAAAATTGTTGCCGGCGCCCACCTCCTTCAACCATTCCTTGGTCGGCGCCCTTCATCTTAGCCACTCTCTTCTTCCTTTGCCGGCGGTTCTCCTCCCATTGGTGGCCGGTTCTCTTCCTCCTCCCTATTCTCCAAAGTGACCGGCGGCAACTCTTCTTGAAGTTGGCCGGCGCATCATCCATTGCTCCTTGGCCGGCGGTTGCACCAAATTCCCTAATTTGGTGGCCGGTTCTAGATAGGAGAGGTATTTGCTAGTTCTTCTCTTTGTTCGCAGCGGACAAGGTAGAGAAGAAAGCGATCTAGAAGGCTTCTACTCGTGGAGGATCTTCGTCCACACGTCGTCCACGAGAAGGATAGGACATACGGTAGAAGATCGTGAGGTATAAAGTTATTTTAACTTTATGTACAGATCTGAGCATGTTCTTATTTGTTTTGATTATGCATGTGTGTGTATGAATATATATTGTATAATCATGGACCCCGAAGATAAACACAAAAACCGGCGATCCATCCGTCGTCTCTTCTGCGGCTAACCAACTAGAAGAGTTGTGTTGCTTGAACAACTAGTTTGTTCAAGCGACCACTCAAGTTGTTAGCACGACGACGAAATGGTGTTGTTAAGGAAGCTCATCCCATCCGGATTAATCCTTTCATTAGTGAAAATTTTAATCCGGGGACATGGGAGCAAATGAGCCTCCGAAGCAATTCACCTAACAATTGGTATCAGAGCCACGGTTTCCGGTTTTGTGTGTTTTGGATTCGGTTAATTTTTTATGCATTTTTCATATATTATATGTGTCGGATAATAGTAGGATATGCGTAGTTTAACTTTTTGGTTGCAGGCATAAGATCCGACTATTATGGCCATGTGTGTGTATGTGAATGGATGTGTGATAAAAATTTATTATTTGAATCCTCGGGGTTGACGAGGCTAGATTAGTATTTAATTTTTGTAATTAAATACGGTATTGTTTAGCCGCTCATTTTAGTTTACTTTCGATCTAGATTATTTGTACACTCCTTCGTGGAGTATAGGATCGATGGATGTAAATTAAAATGTTTTATCTCGGCTCGGAACTCTTTGGTGACTTGCTTGCGGGAAAGATGGAAGCAGACGAGGTGGCGACCTGACAGATGCATATTGGAGGACAATGCCATAATAGTTGGAAAAATTCTATTTTCCATATTTATTGCTTATTTGTTTTATATGCATGTTGTGTGATTTAAAATTCCTCATTTGCAATTTACTAAGTGGGAGAGGGATATTTTAATTAATTCCATGACCTCCATTACAATTTGACGTGTGATGCAACAAACTTGTGTGTTGGCTCTGAGTGCCTTCCTCCCCATCGGATGAGTTTGTTTACGGATCACTAGGTCAAATAATGGTTATAGGAAATTATCTAGGAGCGTGTGTACTTCCATAGCGGTAAGGCACATAATCCGAAATAATTCCCTTAGTATCGTGTAATGGTGCACACTTAGATGCAAATAAAAAGTATCCTCCCCATCGGAGTCACTGCTTTTATTTGTAGGGCTAAAGAGGAACCAACTATTAATTTTATTTGTGAAAAAGTAAGGTTGACAAGATAATAAAATTAATGGGTAAAACCTCCTCTTACAAATGTAGAATTCGTATAGGTCCACACTATCGTGGCATGCGATATTCTCGGTGTTTTGAGGTGTTGGTTGATTTCAGGATTTTATTGTTTTGAGGAATCAATAATATTTGAAATCTAATATTTTTGATCATTGTGATTTTTAGGAATTTCAAATGGCTTTCAACCCACTTGCTGTGATTTTAAAAGAAAACAAACTTACTGGTCCAAACTACATTGATTGGAAAAGAAACCTGGATATTGTCTTAACTGCGGAGGAGTACAAATTTGTACTCTTCGAGGTCTGTCCTCCTAAGCCCACCGATGACTCTGATGAAAAGGAGAAAGAACATTATAAGAAATGGGTTAAGGCAGATGAGATGGCGCGGTGTTACATTTTGGCATCTATGTCAACATCAAGATCGTGCCATAGCCACAGCTTATGACATGATGTTCAATCTCAAGGAACTTTTCGGACATCAGAGTAGGGCGGCTAGGCAGGAGGCAATGAGAAACTTGATGACAACCACCATGGTCGAGGGAACACCCGTTAGGGACCATGTTCTCAAGATGATGGCTCATCTTAATGAGATGGAAGTCCTCGGAGCTGAGATCGATGGGGAAACCCAGGTCGATATCATTCTCCGATCCTCTGCCTAGGAGTTTTGAGCGATTCCGCCTCAACTACAACATGAACAAGGCGGCAGAGGGGCTTTTTCATCAGAGTTCTCAAGCCATGGTCGCTCAGAAGGTTTCTTCCTCTAAACCGAAAGGTAAGAAGAAGAAGAAGCAAGGTGGAACGAAGAAAGTGGTAGGAGGACCTCAGGCAGGAGTGAAGAAGCTGAAAGGCAAGTGCTTCACTTGCAAGCAGACTGGACATTGGAAGTTGGACTGTCCTCGCCGAAAGAATAAAGGTATATCTTCTTGTTTAGTTGTTGAAACATGTTTAGCGGTGTTATCTACCAGTACCTGGTGTGTAGATACAGGAGCCACTGATCATGTCTGCAATACTTTGCAGGGGTTCCAGGAAACCCGACGACTAGCTGAGGGAGAAATCACCGTCTTCATGGGCAATGCTTCAAAGGTGGCAGCTATTGCAGTGGGAGACGTTTATTTATATTTTGATAGGAATAAATGTTTGGTGTTGAGAAATTGTCTTTATGTACCTACTTTTAGAAAGAATTTAATTTCAGTTTCTAAATTGATTTTGGATGGATATTCTATTTCTTTTAATGACAAGGTGGTTATAAAAAGGAATAGGGAGATTATCTGTTCTGGTACATTGGTTGGCAATTTATATACTCTTGAACCAAAAACTCCCACAATGCATATAGAAGTAAATAACTCATCTTCTAAATCTAATAAGAGAAAAGAACCTTCGCAAATGAACCAAACATATCTTTGGCATCTAAGGCTTGGTCATATTAACCTAAGTAGAATTCAAAGGTTGATGGCTGATGGACCTTTGGGTTCATTAGTGGTGGAGGATCTCCCAACCTGCGAATCTTGCTTGGAAGGTAAAATGACCAAGAGGCCTTTCAAGGCCAAGGGGTATAGAGCCAAAGATGTGTTGGAAATGGTTCATTCTGATTTGTGCGGTTCTATGTCTATCCAGGCAAGAGGTGGCTTTGAATACTTCGCCTCTTTTATAGACGATTATTCAAGGTATGGATACATTTACTTGATGCACCGCAAGTCTGAATGCTTTGACAAGTTCAAAGAATTCAAGGCTGATGTGGAGAACCGTCAAGGTAAAAGTATCAAGACATTACGACCTGATCGTGGTGGCGAGTACCTCTTGGAAGAGTTTAGGAGTTACTTATCAGAGGCTGGGATTCAATCCCAATTGTCTACACCTGGCACACCCCAGCAGAATGGTGTAGCGGAGCGAAGGAATAGGACTCTTATGGAGATGGTCAGATCGATGATGAGTTATTCTGAGTTACCTGTTTCGTTCTGGGGGTATGCACTGGATACGACAATGTATACTCTGAACTTGGTTCCATCTAAATCAGTACCTTCTACCCCTGTAGAATTGTGGACTGGGCAAAAGCCTAGTCTGAGACATATTCGGATATGGGGGAGTCCAGCACATGTGCTAAAGGCTGATGCTGGTAAGTTGGAACCTCGTACAGAAGTATGCATGTTTGTTGGCTACCCTAAGGGAACGAAAGGTGGTTTATTTTATAATCCTAGAGATCAGAGGGTGATCGTTAGCACGAACGCCAGATTTCTAGAGGAGGATTATGTAATGAACCACAAGCCCAAGAGTAGGATTGTTCTTGAGGAGTTGGCAGGGGAAGTTCCGACTTCAGTACCACCGGTACAAGAGGATACCCCACAAGTCACTGCACCGCGTGTCACAGAGCATACACGGGAGGTACCTCGTCGTAGTGGGAGGGTTGTTAGACAACCCGATAGATTCATGTTTTTGGGAGAGTCTTCGGACTTAGTCCCTGGTGAACATGAACCTGATCCCTGGACATATGACGAGGCAATCCAAGATAGAGATGCGGTATCTTGGCAAAGAGCGATGAATTCAGAGATAGAATCTATGGATTCTAATCAGGTCTGGGAGCTAGTAGAGCCACCCGATGGTGTAAAAACTATTGGATGCAAGTGGATCTACAAGAGAAAGAGAGGGGTAGACGGGAAGGTTGAGACCTTCAAAGCTAGGCTTGTTGCGAAAGTGTATACTCAGAAAGAGGGTATCGACTATGAGGAGATCTTTTCGTCGGTAGCTATGCTTAAGTCTATTCTTCCTTTTTCTTTGGAAGAGCAAGGAAGGAAGATTTGTGATCTAGGAGCTTCAACTTTTGGTAGATCATCGCCCACATGACGTCCGAAAGGAGGAAGGTCATACATTAGAAGATCGAGAGGTATATCGATTCTCTAATTTTTATATGTTACATGTTTGTATTTGTTTTTCAATTATGAGCATGATATAAATCTGTTTGTGGCTAAATAATACTTGGATCCCGATCATAAATACAAAAACCGGCGATCCGTATATCGTCTATTCCGCGGCTACTCATAGAATAGAGGATGGTCGCTTGAACAACGAGTTTGTTCAAGTGACCTCTCTAAATGAATAGCACGACGATGACTTGGTTGTTTGGGCAATCCCTTTTGTCTAGGATTATTTTTTTTTAATTCGGGGGCATCGAAGGGATCGCCAAGATTAAGCAACCGAGGTAAAGTGGGAAGCGATGTTTCCCCTCACGGACTCGATAAGCAAAACCCTTCAATTGGTATCAGAGCTTCCGGGCAAAACCTTCAATTGGTATCAGAGCCAAGGTTTCTGTTTTTGTGTGTTTAGGATTCGGTTAATTTTTATGCACTTTTCATATATTATATGTGTTGGATAATAGTAGGATATGCGTAGTTTAACTCTTTGGTTGCAGGCATAAGATCCGACTATTATGGCCATATGTATGTATGTGGTTGTATGTGTATATTTTGTTGAATCCTCGGGGTTGACGAGGCTAGTATTTGATTTTTTGTAAATTAGATACGGCATTGTTTAGCCACTCTTTATTTTAGTTTACTTTCGATCTAGATTTCATGTACACTCCCTCGTGGAGTATAGGATCGATGGATGTAAATTAAAATAGGTTTTAGTTTTGGCTCGGATCTCCGGATGGCTCGTACATGGCGTAGGAGGAGCGGACGAGATGGCGATACGACGGGAGACATATTGAAGACAAAAGCCATAATAGTTGGAAAATAATTTATTTTTCATATTTATTTCTTTTTGTTTGATATGCATGTCGTAGGCTAGGAAAATTTCTCAATTTCAAATTACGAAGTGGGAGAGAGAAATTTTTTTAAAATTCTCACGACCTCCATTATGATTTGACAAGTGATGCAAACAAACTTGTGCGTCGGCTCTGAGTGCCTTCCTCCATATCGGATGGGTTTGTTTGCGGATCACAAGGTCAAATATGGTTATAGGGAATTATCAAGGAGCGTGTGTATTTCCCCATCGGAAGGCACATAACCCGAAATAATTACCTTGGTACCAAGTAATGGTGAACACTTAGATACAAATATAAGTATCCTCCCCATCGGAGTCACTGCTTTTATTTGTAGGGCCGAAGAGAAACCAACTATTAATTTTACTTGTCAAAAAGTTAAGTTGAAAAGATAGTAAAATTAATGGGGAAAACCTCCTCTTACAAATGTAGAATTCGTATACGTCCACACTATCGTGGCATACGATATTCTTGGTGTTTTGAGGTGTTGGTTGATTTTAAAATTTTATTGTTTTGAGGAATCAATAATTTTTTGAAATCTAAAGTAATGATCTATGTGATTCTTAGGATTTTCATAAATGACTTTCAGTCCACTTGTTGTGATACTAAAGGAAAATAAGTTTACTGTACCCAAATTATGTTGATTGGAAAAGAATCGAGATATTGTCTTAACTGCTGAGGAGTACAAATATGTACTTTTCGAAGAGTATCCTCCTAAGCCCGCGAATGAGCCGGAAGTCCTTGGAGCTGAGATCGATGGGGAAACCCAGGTCGACATCATACTCCAGTCTCTACCTAGGAGTTTTGAGCAGTTTCGCCTGAACTACAACATGAACAAGAGGTTATATTCGTTGGCGGAACTTCTGAGAGAACTCCAGGCGGCAGAGGGACTATTTCGTCAGAGTGCTCAGGCGCATGCCGTGGTGACCCAAAAGGTTTCTACTTCTAAGCCGAAAGGTAAGAAGAAGAAGAAACAAACTGGGGCGAAGGCGGTGAGAGGTACTCAGGGAAGAGTGAAGAAGCTGAAAGGCAAGTACTTCACTTGTAAGAAGACTGGAAACTGAAAGAAGGACTGCCCCAACTGCAAGAACAAAGGTATATCTTTTGGTCTAGTCGTTGAAACATGTTTAGCGGTGTTATCTACCGGCACCTGGTGTGTAGATACGGGAGCCACTGATCATGTCTGTAATACTTTGCAGGGGTTCCAGGAAACCAGACGACTGGCTGAAGGGGAGATCTGTTGGGATTTCCCGAGCCGCAAAAACCACTTTTTGCGTTGCGGAAACCTCGGAAGCCCCGGCCACGGATCCGTGCGAAGTATAAAAATTATAATTACATGTATGTGCTTACAGAAATCCTAGATCTACCTTAGATCTAAAAGGTTAGAACGTTACCCTCGTAGCGACGCCCTTCGCTTATCCCGCTCGTCCAAAAGTTTGCCGGAACTCGAGAGTGTCAAGTGCACACTCCTCTATGGTATCCACACAAGCAATAGGTGGAGAGAAATGCCTTAGAGTGTGCTAGCACTCCCTTAGGAATTTCGGCAAGATGAGGTTTGGAGAGGTAGAGCTTGAGAGGAAGAGCACCAAGGTTGAAGATGAAGTAAATTGGAATATCTCACCCAAATGAATTTCATCTAATGAAACCCCTAAAGTGGCCGGCCACTTCATGGAGGGGGGGTTACATGCATGCATGTAACTCCCATGACCCTTGGTCTCCCTCATGATGTGGCACCAATTGACCAAGTCAATGATGATGTGGAGCACCATCATTGGCCGGCCATGCCTAGTCATCATCATGACATGGCATTTGGTCAAGTCAAACTTGACCTTTCATCTTCCCTCTCAAGTCAAGTCAAACTTGACCTCTAATCTCCCATGGTTGATCAAATCTAACCACTTGACTCAAGTCAATTTAATATAATGAATCTCTATTCATTAATTTAAATTGATTTGATGAATCAAATCTCAATTAGACTCATTCAACACTTGAATCAACTTGAGTCTAACTCAATTAGTCTAATTTGGATTACTCTTAATCCAATTTGGTTCATCCCATGAACCGAATCCTCATGGTTCATCATATGAACCTAATCTCCATCTAATTGCTCTTATGTGTGTGACCCTATAGGTTCTTGTAACGTTGGCAATGTCCCTAAACCGATTTAGGAACATAAGCAATGAGCGGTATCTAGCAACACATCATTGCTACCCAAGTTACAAGAATGTGTTGGTGCAACAATGCTCCAAGCATTTATATGTTTTGATGTTTGGCTAATCATCTAAGTTAGGCAATATCTTGTGATCTAATTACGAATGTGTTTAAGTGACAGGGAAATCCAAGGATGAAGTACTTGGTAAAAGGAAGTCCAAGTATGATCTTGGCAAAGGAAGTCCAAGGGATGGACTTGGCGGCATAAGACCAAGCTTGTAGTCTTGGCAGCATAAAGTCCAAAGTGAACCTTGGCAAAGGAAGTCCAAAGTAAAGTCTTGGCAGCATAAGTCCAAGCTTGTAGTCTTGGCGGCATAAAGTCCAAGCATTTGGCAACCCAAGACATGACGAAACCGAAGGAAGCTCTTGGAAGCAAAGCACAAAGGATGAACAAGTCGCGGACTCGGAGGGATCCTGAAGGCGCAAGGCTTATTGAGGAGCTAGAAGGTTAAGTCTAGGTCTAGGGTATAAAATAAAGTATGAATTACTCATACTTGCGCGATCGCAGAATGAAACCCGACCATCGACCGTCGCTTGATCGGATCAGTCGACTGATTCTGCGATCATTCGACTGAAAATGGCATCAGTCGACTGATCAAGAGAAATATCGCCATAGAATGCAGTCTCACTCGACTGCTGCCTTGATCACTCGACTGATCACCCCATCAGTCGACTGATGGAGGGATCAGTCGACTGATCACCTGGCCGTTGGAAATTGTGGCTACGAATCTCCGCGGAGATCGCGTTTGGCCGTTGGCCGGCGATCGGCGATGGCATGCATCAGTCGACTGATCAACGCCCAACAGGAAAAACAGCCCCTCTTCTATAAAAAGGGGCCATGGGGAGCTTGGTGAAGCTAGTGCTCTTGATCCTAACTATACTCTCGTGCTCACCAAGCCTTCCAAGTGTTTTTAGTGATTTAAATCCTCCTCTTCTCTTGTTCATGATCATCCATCATTGTAAAGATGAGGAGAGCATTGTAAGAAAGGTTTCTCCACCTTGGTTTATCCAAAGGAGGTTCTAGTGAAGGTTGATTAGGGCTAATCCACCTTACGGATTACCGTGGAGTAGGAGTGTCATCTCCGAACCACGTTACATCGGGTGTTAGCCTTGTTTCTTGTTTTTGTTTGTGCTTATATTTTGTATTGCTTCCGCTAACATTTTTGTAGAAAAGAAGAAAGGCTAATCACCCCCCCTCTAGCCATTCCAACGATTCCTAACAAGTGGTATCAGAGCCCGGATAGCTTGGAAGATCTCACCATCAACCAAGACATCAATGGCTCTTCAAGAGGGATATAGCATCGCCAAGCCACCGCTCTTCGATGGGAGTCACTTTGCGTATTGGAAAGGTAGGATGAAGTACTATCTTATGAGTAATATTGAAATTTGGCATAGTGTTGTAGATGGCTTCGAGGAACCGGTGGATGAACATGGACACCCTATTCCAAGCAAGGATTGGACAAGAGAAATAAACAAGAAATTTGAATCAAATGCAAAGGCCGTCCTCACCATCCAATGCGGCGTCACAATGGAGCAACTCAACAAGGTGGGGCCTTTTGAATCCGCCAAGGAGCTATGGGAAAAGCTCATTGAGCTAAATGAAGGTTCCAAGGAGTCAAAGAGGGCCAAGAAGGACCTATTAATTAGGCAACTTCAAGCCTTCCAAATGAAGATGCATGAAACCGTAAGTCAAATGCATGGAAGGTTCAAGGAAATTGTGAATGGACTCCATATCATAGGTGAGCGAGTCGACAACCGGGATTTGGTAAGGTATATCTTACAAGCATTTCCTAGAAATTCTTTATGGACCTCTATAGTTGATGCCATTAAGGTAACTAGGGATTTATCTCAAATTAAAATTGATGAATTATTTTGTGAGTTTGAATTACATGAGCAAACTAACATGTCCTCTAAGGAAAAGGGGTTAGCTCTATTTGTTGAAAAGAAGGACAAGAAAGAAAAGAAGAAGAAGGAAAGAAAAGAAGCTTCATCATCATCCGAGTCGGAGGATGAGTCAAGTAGCGATGGGGATTCATCTAGTGAAATGGCAAATTTCGTCAAGAAGCTTTATAGAAAGTCAAGAGAGTTCAAGAATAGAGAAGCAAGGAAGGGGTCTCATTCCTCAAAAGGTAAATTTAATGGTAATTCAAGTTTTAGCAATAATGTGATTTGCCATGCTTGCAACAAGAAGGGGCATATAAAGCCGAATTGCCCGAAACTAAAGAAGAAGGAAGAAAAGAAAAAGAAAAAGAAGGACAAGAAGGAAAAGAAGAAGAAGGAGGCCATGGTGGCTCAAACCACATGGGTCACACCAAGTGTTGAAGACTCTTCATCCGATGATGAGCTTTGCCATATCACACGCCATGTGGCACTCATGGCATTAGAAGATGATTCCGGCACATCAAGTCAAGAAGATTCTTCAAGTGATGAATCGTCATCTAGTGACGATGAGGTAATGAATTCTCCCAAGGTTATGCTTCTCTATAAATCAATTGCGTATCTTAAAGAAGCTCTAGATAAGTCAAAATCTAAGGTTAAGAGCATGAAGGTAGAATTAAAGGCTATTAAAAATGAAAAACCTTCACATGTTGATTCTTGCATGCTTAAGGAAGAAAATGACAAACTTAAGGATGAGGTTAGTGAATTAAAAGCATGTTTAGAAAAATTTTCATATGGCTCAAAGTGTCTTGATATGATTCTTAGTAGACAAAGAGCGGTTTATAACAAGGCCGGTTTAGGTTATAAGCCAAAAGAAAAAGAAGTTGCTTACATTTCATTAATAAATAGGAAAGCAACTATTAAGGGTAAGGTTAAGAAAGCTTGGGTACCTAAGAAGTTTTTACTTAATGTTACCGGTCCAAATGTTTGGGTACCAAAAGTTTGTGTTTTTCATGTGATTTAGGTAGGAGAGCGAGGTATGTGGATTGTGGATAGCGGTTGCTCAACACATATGATCGGGGATGTGAGCAAGTTCTCCACAATTAAATATGTGAAGAAGGGAGCGGTGTCCTTTGGGAATAGTGGAAAACTCAAGATATTAGGTAGAGGTACAATTGAGGTATCCCCTAAAATTGTTATTCACAAAGTATTGCTAGTTGAAAACATGAAATTTAATTTATTAAGTGTTAGTCAACTTTGTGATGCAAACTATCATTTCTCTTTTGAATCCTCTAAATGCATGATTAGACACAAGGAATTAAATGATTGTATGTTAGTTGGATATAGGAAATCAAATATCTATTATGTTGATCTTTCATATGCTTCTAACATTTCTACTAAGTGTTTTGTTGCAAAAGAAGAGGAAAGTTGGCTATGGCATAGAAGATTGGGGCATATCAACATGAAAAACATAGCCAAGGTAGCCAAGATGGAGTTGGTCAAAGGGCTACCAAAGATCAAGTATGTCAAGAACAAATTGTGTGATGCATGCCAAGAAGGAAAACAAACAAAGGCATCACACAAAGGTAAAACCCTAACCAATACTTCTTTACCATTAGAATTATTGCATCTTGACTTATTTGATTGCCATAGTACTCCATCTTTAAATGGTAATAAATATTGTTTGGTTATAGTAGATGACTTTTCTAGGTATACTTGGGTCTATTTTATGAAACATAAGGATGATACCTTAGAAATAATCATAGGATTTAGTAAAAGGGTTGAAAATGAAAAGAGTCTCAAAATCAACCGGATCCGTAGTGATCATGGTGGTGAATTTGAAAATCTAAAATTTTCACAATTTTGTTTAGAGCAAGGGTACAAGCATGAGTTCTCTTGTCCTAGAACACCCCAACAAAATGGGGTGGGGGAAAGGAGAAATCGTGCCCTACAAGAGGCGGCTAGGACTATGCTTAATGCATATTCTCTACCTAGCTACTTGTGGGCGGAAGCGGTTAATACCGCTTGTTATATCCAAAATAGGGTTCAAATCCATAGGTTTTTAGGAAAAACACCATTTGAATTATGGAATGGGACTATACCCACAATTCATTATTTCAAAGTCTTTGGGTGTAAAGTTTATATTCTAAACACCAAAGATAACTTAGGAAAATTTGAATCAAAAGCGGATGAGGGAATCCTAGTTGGATACTCATCCACAAGTAGAGGGTATAGAGTCTACAATAAGAGAACCAAAGGGATTGAGGAGTCTTCCAATGTTCAATTTGATGAAACTACTAGTACCTACCCTAGAAAGTCCTCCATTGATAAGGATATTAATGACAATAATCAAGACATTACCCAGAAACTTCAAAATTTGACCATTAGGGGTAATGATCAAGGGGGAGGAAGAGGAGACTCCGATGATGAAAGAAGGGTGGAAGATAATAATAATCAAATTGAAACCCCTTCTAGAAACCTAAGAATTCATCAAGATCATCCACTTGACCAAGTAGTAGGAGATCTATCTCAAGGAGTAAGAACTAGGTCATTTCATAGACCTCCTACTAGTCAAGTAGCTCTTATCTCACAAATTGAGTCGATCAATGATGCATTACATGATCCGGATTGGATTTTGGCAATGCAAGATGAATTGGCTCAATTTGAGAGAAGTCAAGTGTGGGAATTAGTGCCTAGACCCAATGATAGCACCATAATTACTACAAGATGGGTCTTTAGGAATAAGTTAGATGATCAAGGAAATATCACTAGAAATAAGGCTAGGTTGGTTGCTAGGGGATTCAATCAAGTTGAGGGGCTTGACTATGATGAGACTTATGCCCCGGTGGCAAGGTTAGAATCTATTAGGATTCTCTTAGGGTATGCTTCCTTCATGGGATTTAAACTTTACCAAATGGATGTTAAATCAGCATTCTTAAATGGTGTTATTAAGGAGGAAGTATATGTAGAGCAATCACCCGGATTTGAGAACATAGATTATCCAAATCATGTATGTAAGCTTAGGAAAGCATTATATGGGTTAAAACAAGCTCCCCGGGCATGGTATGAAAGATTGTCATCCTTCTTAATTTCTAAGGATTTTAGAAGAGGCCAAGTAGATCAAACTTTGTTTATAAAGTCAACATTAAAAGATATATTCATAGCCCAAGTATATGTTGATGATATCATTTTTGGGTCAACAAATGATGATCTTCTTCAAGACTTTATAAAAAATATGGAAAATGAATTTGAAATGAGTTTGGTTGGAGAGCTTACCTTTTTCCTAGGTTTACAAGTCAAACAAACCAATGAGGGTATTCATATTTATCAAACCAAATATGCAAATGAAATGATCAAGAAATTTGGTTTGGAAAATGCCAAAAGTGTAACCACTCCTATGGCCACTAGCACTAGAATAGATAGTGATCATGAAGGTAAATCAATTGATCTTAAATTGTATAGGAGTATGATTGGTAGCTTACTATACTTAACCGCTAGTAGACCCGACATTTTATTTGCGGTAGGTATGTGTGCAAGATACCAATCTTGTGCCAAATAATCACATTTGGTAGCCGTCAAAAGAATATTAAGATATATTAAAGGCACCCTAAATGTAGGACTTTGGTATCCTAGGACTAAGTCATTTGAATTGCTTGGTTATACCGATTCCGATTATGCCGGGTGCAAATTGGATAGGAAGAGTACTAGTGGTGGATGCCAATTTCTTGGGTCCTCCCTAGTTAGTTGGAGTAGTAGGAAGCAACATTGTGTTGCTTTATCAACCACCGAAGCCGAATATGTGGCTATGGGTGGTTGTGTAGCTCAATTACTTTGGATGAGGCATACTCTTGTGGACTATGAGCTACACTACTCTAACATTAAAGTTTATTGTGATAATGTGAGTACTATCAACTTGACCAAAAATCCGGTACATCACTCTAGGACCAAGCACATTGAAGTGAAACATCACTTCATAAGAGATCATGTGGCAAGAGGGGACATTGAACTTAACTATGTAGAATCTAAGTCCAACCTTGCCGATATTTTCACCAAAGCTCTTCCCGAAAATGAATTTTCATCTTTAAGGAGAGAGCTTGGTATGTGCTTTGTAGAGTAAAATTCTAGGTTTGCATGATCCCATGTTTATATGTTATCTTTATACCTTGATACATCTCACAAAAAGCCTTAAGAAACCTTGATTTTTGTATTGAGACACTTAGAACCATGTGAGATGATAGGAAGGTGTACTTGGCTCATCATGCTTGTTATGATGCATTACTATGAGCCAATGACACACCTAGAGACATAAATACCTTATGGACCAACCATTGGGAAGGCTTGTATTCAAGTAATGAGTACATAGCTCTAAGAACATGGTTGGAAATTCCAAATCATATATATTTTAAACTATGTTCATTATATTTTGGAAAACAGTTTTCAAGTGAATCACAAAAGTGATACAAAGGTTGAAAATTCTTTAGAAATTTTGTAAGTTTTCAAATTTGTATCAATCTTGAAATCTGGAAAACATATATTTTTCAAATTATTTTTCCTTAATAAAGTATGATTTCAGAAATGTGCACGCAAAATTTCGTGATTTTTTGAGATTTCTGGAATTTCTACCGCATTTCTGAAAATGGGCTGAAAAGGCTGAAATTTCGATTTAGCGTAGTTGATCGTAGTTGAATACAGTCAGTGATACATCGGGTTTTCTGATAATAAGCTCCATTTTCTGATATTTGGTGTATTTTTGATGTCCTACCACTCTAGTATAATAATATTGCGTATAAACGAGTTTTAGGACTGCTTAATACAGTGGTTTAGGGGGAGTTTCAATAAATTCTATCCTTTTATCCCCAAAACCATTGTTGGTGCAAAGTTAGGATTTAACTTTTGAATTTTAGATTATGCTTTGCTTCAAATATAATTTACATCCTATCTTGGATTAAGGGGGAGCTTAATTTCGATCTAATACCTTAGTCCAAGATCCAACATTCTTAATTCTTTCATCCTTCTCTTTTTGATGTATGTCAAAGGGGGAGAAGGAATGCTTAAGTTAGATGATTATGTGTGTATCTTTAAAGACCTAACTTAAATGATTGTCAAACATCAAAAAGGGGGAGATTGTTGGTGCAACAATGCTCCAAGCATTTATATGTTTTGATGTTTGGCTAATCATCTAAGTTAGGTAATATCTTGTGATCTAATTACGAATGTGTTTAAGTGACAGGGAAATCCAAGGATGAAGTACTTGGTAAAAGGAAGTCCAAGTATGATCTTGGCAAAGGAAGTCCAAGGGATGGACTTGCATAAGACCAAGCTTGTAGTCTTGGCGATAAAGTCAAAGTGAACCTTGGCAAAGGAAGTCCAAAGTAAAGTCTTGGCAGCATAAGTCCAAGCTTGTAGTCTTGGCGGCGTAAAGTCCAAGCATTTGGCAACCCAAGACATGACGAAACCGAAGGAAGCTCTTGGAAGCAAAGCGCAAAGGATGAACAAGTCGCAGACTCGGAGGGATCCTGAAGGTGCAAGGCTTATTGAGGAGCTAGAAGGTTAAGTCTAGGTCTAGGGTATAAAATCAAGTATGAATTACTCATCGAGTCGAATGAAAGACCATCACCGATCGCTTGATCGTGATCACCGATCGATTCTGTGATCATCGATCGAAAAATGGCATCATCGGTGATCGATCAAGAGAAATATCTCCATAGAATGCAGGCTCACTCGACTGCTGCCTTAATCACTCGACTGATCACCCCATCAGTCGACTGATGGAGGGATCAGTCGACTGATCACCTAGCCGTTGAAAATTGTGGCTACGAATCTCCGCGGAGATCGCGTTTCAGAAGTCGTTGGCTTCGGCGGCAGTCGACTGATGGCATGTATCAGTCGACTGATCGATGCCCAACGGGAAAAACATCCCCTCTTCTATAAAAAGGGGCCATGGGGAGCTTGGTGAAGCTAGTGCTCTTGCTCCTAACTATACTCTCGTGCTCACCAAGCCTTCCAAGTGTTTTTAGTGATTTAAATCCTCCTCTTCTCTTGTTCTTGATCATCCATCATTGTAAAGAAGAGGAGAGCATTGTAAGAAAGGTTTCTCCACCTTGGTTTATCCAAAGGAGGTTCTAGTGAAGGTTGATTAGGGCTAATCCACCTTACAGATTGCCGTGGAGTAGGAGCGTCATCTCCGAACCACGTTACATCGGGTGTTAGCCTTGTTTCTTGTTTTTGTTTGTGCTTATATTTTGTATTGCTTCCGCTAACATTTTTGTAGAAAAGAAGAAAGGCTAATCACCCCCCCTCTAGCCATTCTAACGATTCCTAACAGAATGTTGAGCTCCAACATCACCTTTGTGACTACTAATTGTGACTCTCACAATATGTGACAATGTCCCTCTATCCTTGACATCTAGATTGACCAATCGAGGCATAGACCGTGTCATCCTCGGTACAATCTAAATCTTGAACTCCAAGTAGACTCACTCTAATCAAATGAGCTCAATATCTCATATTGACTCATTTGGGCATGGCCATGCACTTCGTGGTCTCACTCTATCAAGAATATCGATGTCACCCCCGTCATATAGGAGGGATAGATCCCATCTACATCACTCACATCCCTCCGCATAATTCGTTACATACCCAGTAATCGCCTTTATAGTCCACCCATTTACGGGTGACGTTTGACGAAGCCAAAGTATGCAACTCCTCATGTAGGGAACCATGGTGACTTCAGGTCTAAGGACTAATAGTCATACTAATAGCCACATGAGAAAGTATATGACACTCATATAATGATCCATGATACTTTCTCATGGCGGGTCATTCAGTATACATTCTCCAATGCATACCCATGTGTCAACTTGATATCTCATATCCATGACTTGTGAGATCAAGTCATCTTGTTGACCTACATGCTAGTCTCTATGCATTAACATTGTCCCTGAATGTTAATACTCGACTAGGAATGATTAAGAGTAGTGTTCTCTATATCATCTCATTATCGATTCAACCAATCGATTGATATAGATAAGAACCTACTACTCAAGGACATTATTATATTTAGTTATTTGGCACCAATACAAGTAAATATAATAACCATGCCTTTATAAATAGGAATATGATACAATAAAGTTCATACAACAATCATCATATGATTGGCTCTAGGGCTTTCACTAACAAGATTACCGTGTACTTGGGTGATGCCACGAAGGTGGCGGCTGTTGTAGTGGGAGATGTTCATTTATCTTTTGAGAAAAATAAACTTTTGGTTCTTAAGAATTGCCTTTATGTACCCTTATTTAGAAAGAATTTAATTTCAGTTTCTAAATTGTTTATGGATGGATATTCTATTTATTTTAATGACAGAGTTGTTATAAGAAGAGATAGGGACATTATCTGTTCGAGTACATTGATAGGAAATTTGTACACACTTGAACCAAAACCTCCCACGATGCATATTGAAATTAATAACTCATCTTCTAATTCCAATAAGAGAAAAGAACCTTCGAAGATGAACCAAACATATCTTTGGCATCTTAGTCTTGGTCACATTAACCTAAGCAGAATTCAAAGGTTGATAGCTGATGGACCTTTGGGTTGATTAGTGGTGGAGGATTTCCCAACCTGTGAATCTTGCTTGGAGGGTAAGATGACCAAGAGGTCTTTTAAGGCCAAGGGGTATAGAGCCAAAGATGTGTTAGAATTGGTTCATTCTGATTTGTGTGGTCCTATGTCTATCCAGGCTAGAGGTGGTTTCGAGTATTTCGTCTCTTTTATAGACGATTACTCGAGATATGGATACATTTACCTGATGCGCCGCAAGTCTAAATGCTTTGACAAGTTCAAAGAATTCAAGGCTGATGTGGAGAAACGTCAAGGTAAAAGTATCAAGACACTATGATCTGATCGTGGTGGTGAGTACCTCTTGGGAGAGTTTAGGAACTACTTATCAGAGGCTGGGATTCAATCCCAATTGACTGCACCTGGCACACCCCAGCAGAACGGTGTAGCAGAGCGAAGGAATAGGACTCTTATGGAGATGGTTAAATCGATGATGAGTTATTCTGAGTTGCCAGATTCGTTCTGGGGATATGCTCTAGATATGGCGGTGTACATTCTGAACTTGGTTCCATCTAAATCAGTGTCTTCTACTCCCACATAATTGTGGACTGGGCGAAATCCTAGTCTAAGACATATTTGGATATAGGGGAGTCCAGCACATGTGCTAAAGGCAGATGTTGGTAAGTTGGAACCTCGTACAGAAGTACACATGTTCGTTGGCTATCCTAGGGGAACAAAGGGTGGATTGTTTAATAGTCCTAGAGATCAAAGGGTGATCGTTAGCACGAATGCCAGATTTCTAGAGGAAGACTATGTGATGAGCCACAAGCCCAAGAGTAAAATTGTTCTGGAGAAATTAAAAGGGGAAGTCACTTCTTTAGTACCACCGGTACAAGAGGATATACCACATGTCACTGTACCATGTGTCACAGAGGATACACAGGTGATATCTCGTCGTAGTGGGAGGGTTGTGAGGCAGCCTGATAGATTCATGTTCTTGGGAGAATCTTCTGATTTGGTCCCTGGCGAACATGAACCTGATCCCTGGACATATGACGATGCAATCCAAGATAAAGATGCAGTGTCTTGGCAAAGTGCAATGAATGCTGAGATTGAATCTATGGATTCAAATCAGGTCTGGGAGCTAGTAGAACCACCCGATGGTGTAAAAACCATTGGATGCAAGTGGATCTACAAGAGAAAGAGAGGAATAGATGGGAAGGTTGAGATCTTCAAAGCGAGGCTTGTTGTGAAGGGGTATACTCAGAAAGAGGGTATCGATTATGAGGAGACTTTTTCGTCGGTAGCCATGCTTAAGTCTATCCGGATTCTCTTATGCATAGTAGCTCATATGGATTATGAGGTGTGGCAGATGGATGTCAAGACAGCTTTCCTTAATGGAAGTCTTGAGGAAAACATTTACATGAAGCAACCAGAGGGATTCATTGCTAAAGGCAAAGAGCATCTTGTGTGTAAGCTTAATCGGTCCATTTATGGATTGAAGCAAGCTTCGAGGTCTTGGAACATCCGCTTTGATGAGGTTATCCAGTCTTATGGATTTATTCAAAGTCCGGATGAGTCTTGTGTATACAAGAGATGTGACGGAAACGTAGTGGTATTTCTTGTACTATACGTAGATGACATTTTGTAGATTGACAACAATATCAAGGTGTTATCGGACATAAGGGTATGGTTGTCCAAACAGTTTGATATGAAGGACTTGGGAGAGGTGGGACACATCCTTGGGATCAAGGTGATAAGGGATTTCAAAAAAAGGATGTTATGCTTATCCCAAGCTTCATACATAGACACGATTATGGAGCGTTTTAGCATGCATAACTCCAAGAAGGGTTTTCTACCTTTCAGGCATGGAGTTCCTTTATCTAAGGAGATGTTTTCTAGATCATCTGAGGAGATAGAGGAGATGAAGGGGGTTCCTTATGCTTCGACAGTAGGAAGCCTCATGTATGCGATGCTATGTACGAGACCAGATATCTGCTTTGCCGTGGGCATCGTCAGCAGATATCAGAGTAATCCAGGACAGGGACATTGGACTGCGGTAAAGCATATATTGAAGTACCTGAGAAGGACTAGGGATTATATGCTGGTTTACTGGGCAGACCAATTACTCCCTGTAAGTCTACCTCAGGTTTTGTGTTTACTTTGGGAGGTGGAGCCATTGTATGGAGGAGTGTCAAGCAAAAATGCGTGGCGGACTCCACCATGGAAGCTGAGTATGTGGCAGCCTTTGAGGCGGCCAAAGAAGCTGTGTGGCTCAGGAACTTCCTGATGGACTTAGATGTGATTCCTGGTTTGCCTAGAACTATCACAATTTATTGTGATAATAATGGTGCAGTTTCAAACTCGAAGGAACCACGAGCCCATAAGGCTAGTAAACACATAGAGCGCAAGTACCACCTAATACAAGAAATCGTAAAGAGAGGAGAAGTTGTTGTGGCCAAGATTGCATCAGAGGATAACCTGGCAGATCCTTTCACTAAGGCCCTTCCGGCGAGAGCTTTTGATAGGCATGTGGAGGGAATGGGGATCAGATGTATGGCAGTTTGAGGACAACATAGTGTTTTAGTATAAGTGGGAGATTGTAGGGATGTATACTGAAAAGTCTATCTTTTGTATGAACATCTTTATTTTGAAATAAGAATCACATGATCATTGTTTGCATATTATTATGGTTATGCATATTGTCTAATACTTTATATTGTAAATAACATGGTGTGTGGTGTCACACGAGAGATCATGTTATCGGCTCCTTGAAAATTATAAGTAAAGGCTCACAACTGAGATGACTTTGGACAAACCATCGGAATGGTTGTAGTGTGATTTGGTATTGGTTTGTCTTGACCATAGAATGACACTAGTGCACTTTGTGTGTATTGAGCAGGACCGACTTAGAGGTGATTCGATTTATTACTGACTACATAATCGAATCGGACCTCATATATTATTTAGTACATGCTCTTAATCCCGATATAATAACGGGCACATATACTTAGTATTCATCTCTTTGATTTACCAATGGGCGAGATTTATAGATTAAATCAATAGGCTCGGTAAGTTGGGAGATGATATTATTTATATGGTGTGCCGTTGATTATAGGAGGAAACCGTGTCCTATATATTAGGATGATGATGTCCCCTTGAGGAGCTCATAAGGTTCATCATGTAAACACTACAGGTGGACTTGGTCCGGCATGATGAAAAGGTTGAGTGGTACTACTCATGGAGTTAGATGTTGATTAATTAATGGTCAGTAAATTAATTAATCGATGGACATTCGAGATCTTAAACACGGGGTGAAAATGTACAAATAATATATGGAGCCCATATTATCATATGGGGGTTGGTGAGGTAGATCGATGATGATCCTTTAGTGGATTGGATTATCATTAGTGGATCGAACTTTATGTGGGCTTAATCCATGGGTGGCCAAGATCCAACTCCTCCTCATGGTCCCTAATGTAGCCTATTAACACCTCATGAAGCTTAGATCCAATGGATAGAAACAAAACTCTAGATCCAAAGGTAGAGATTAAATCTCTAAGATCCAACAGTTGAGATTAAATCTCTAGATCCGACGGTTGAGATTAAATCCCTACAACCAATGGTAGATATTAAAAGGAGGCTTATCCCTAACTCTATAAAAGGAGCTTGATGGGTTGGCGTGGAGAAAAATCCAAGGAGAGCTAGGGTTTTGGGCGGCAAGAGAGGAATCCTAGTTGAGATAGGATTAGGGTTTGGAGGCTTAAGGTTTTGGAGGCTAGGGCGGCACCAAATAAGGAAGTTGTTCCTTTTCTTCTTCTTCCTTCAACTTGGTCAGTGTCCAGCAGCCTCTCAAGCTCTTTTCTAGCCCTTGGCCGGCGCCCAAAGACTCTCCTCTCTTCTCCTTGAGTGGTGGAAACAAGACTTAGGGGTCTCCCTTGGTGTCTTGGTCGGTTTCCATCATCATTTCCTTCTCCTAGTTGGCCGGCGGCAAGGATTCCTTTTGTTCCTTGTTGGTTGGTTTTAGGGAGGAGAAGAACCTTGTTTCTATTCTTTATTTTGCTTTGGAAGAGCAAGGAAGGAAGATTTGCGATCTAGGAGCTTCAACTTTTAGTAGATCGTCGCCCACATGATGTCCGTAAGGAGGAAGGTCATACATTAGAAGATCGAGAGATATATCGATTCTCTAATTTTTATATGTTACATGTTTGTATTTATTTTTCAATTATGAGCATGATATAAATCTATTTGTGGCTAAATAATACTTGGATCCCGATCATAAATACAAAAACCGGCGATCCATACATCGTCTATTCCGCGACTACTCGTAGAATAGAGGATGGTCGCTTGAACAACGAGTTTGTTCAAGTGACCTCTCTAAACGAATAGCACGACGATGACTTGGTTGTTTGGGCAATCCCTTTTGTCTAGGATTAAATTTTTTTTAATCCGGGGACATCGAATGGATCGCCATGATCAAGCAACCAAGGTGAAGTGGGAAGCGAAGTTTCCCCTCACGAACTCGATAAGCAAAACCCTTCAATTGGTATCAGAGCTTTCGGGCAAAACCTTCACAAGAATCCCAACACCTAACCATCTATGAACCGAGGATGAGGGAGACCACGTTAGCTGCCCCATCCTCTTCCCCCTCAGGGGGAAATTCTCCTTCCCATTCTCCTGTTTCATCCTCCCCTTATCTTTATTCTCCCACACCTTCCCAAACCGAACCTATCCCAGTCACCGTTCCCTCAGAAACACATCCTTCTCCCGCTCCCCTTCAGCATGCCGGTCCCACTCTTCCTTCGGAGGGGGGAGATCTTCCCCTCCCAAACCCTTCACTGGTTACGTTGGGGTCCCTTCTGAAGATCCGTCACATTTCAGAGGTGAAGTTTTTCAACCAATCAGGTATACAGGGCCCTTGCGACCAAGTGAGCAAACTGCTAGCCCAGGTAATTATTTTTCCTCTTTGCCTTCAGCATATATATATATACAGCTATATGTTAACGCTTGACATTTGCATTCTCTTTCCCTTAGGTCTCAGCCAAGCATAATAAAATGATATCCCATATAGAGGTTTTAAATATACTCCCAAGTCAAGTCGCGAGTATTGGCCGATTGTCGCTATTAGTTCCGCGATCAACAAGATCCCAGCAATACGTAACCGAAACGGCTCGGCCAATGTGAAGACTCTCTTACCCAATTGGCCTTGGTTCAGGGCGAGAAGGAGGAGCTGCAGTAGAAGAATAAAGACCTTGAGCAACAAATCTTCCTGCAGTCCAGCCAGCTTCAACAGGTGGACCTTCTTTCCCATGAACTAACAGGGTATAAAAGACAGCTTGGAGACGCCATTATTCAAGTTGTTGACTCCTCAACTACTATTCAGCAATTGCGGCAAGAACGTCAAGCGTGGGAGGCCACTCGAAAGTCTTGCTTAGAGAGGTGCCAAGAACTCTCTTCATTGGTGGCTTCCTTTCCCGAAGCCCTGTTGGCTATGGCTCGGCAACAAAAAGAACTCCACCGAGAATATACCGAGGACTTTTCAGCTCTGGGTCAATGGGCCATGATGGCAACAATGGAAAAAGATAGCCTGGTAGCCCAATTATCTGAAAGCCAAGCCCAGCTAGCTGCGTGTCAGGCCTAACTTGCTACTTGCCAGTCCCATCTGAAGGAGCAAGAGGCCGACCTGAAGGAGCGCTATGTCAAGAAGGGGGTGGATTTATTCATACTTGGCTTCGACGGATCCTCGGCTTTAAACGCTGAACGAGGGTATCCTCCCCCCGGCACGAACACCAGCTATTTAAACCCCGTTGATGCTTTATCCAAATGCCCCCCCCCCCCCCCGAACTTTTCGAATTGTAATCTGTCACACTTTGCTCCTTGTAATGGCTCTTTTGTTATTGAAGAATGTTGATATTGGCAAGACTTTTTGTTGCACTTTACGTATACCTTGATGTGGGTCGAGAACCTTGGGTCTGCTTTGTGTTTCTTTCTCTTTTCAACTTCGACCCCTTTTTTGCCTTGTATAAATGCAAAGATGGCACTCCTTGCCCAGGAACCTATTCAGGATGTCCTTGGAGAGATCTTTTCCTGGTCCGAACCAATTTTTGGGCTCAGCCAGCCATTAACTTGCTTTAACCTTCTGATCTCCTCAAAATAATTGATCACTCCGGAAATAATATCTTGACAATTCCCGAGGCTGGCGCCATTATGATGTTAGTCCTTTCCTCTTCCCTTCTTTTCCAAGGACGAATGCAATTCCTCCTCTCTCGATTATAAATTATCATCTCAAGTGTCTTCGTCCTCCCATTTTATTCTCATGGCTTCCGCAGAACATCCCATTGAGATCTCTTCAGATTCTGACTCTTTTGAACTGCACGACTAGACCACTGAAGACACAGAAGAATCTCAGACCCGCTCGACGACAACTTTGGCTTTTCGCCCTCCCTCTTCTTCATCCTTAACCACTACTCCAACCCCTACCGCAGGGAGATCCTTCCGAGCACCTTTCCCTTCCTTCCGCAATCGGGTCTGGAACCCTCCCTTGATGTGGGAATACACAATAGGAGATCCCCGGGCCTCTGCTGAACTTCCTCAGCTTCCGCCGGCCCTAGCTTTCGTTCCAGCCCCTTCAGCGAGGACTCATCCAACACCTTTTGATGGAGCTCCACCAGCGGCACCTCCAGTTCAAGGCGATCTTTACAGAGTCATTTTGGCGCCTTTTCCTCCGGAGGATCCCTCTAGCGATCCTCCTATTAGTGATAACCCTAAAAAACTTGTATAAGGGTTAACCAAAACAATGTAACGATGACCGAAGATATTAATAAAAAGAAGCAAGAGAGGGTATTGAGACTCCTTTTTGTCATTTTCCTATAAATGTAAAACAACTACCACCAAAAAAGGTTGTCATCCCATCTGAATATACTTCCCTTTACTGCTTTTCGTGGACTTTAAGTCATCCTTCCCAAAGTTACTACGCTAATAACTTCTATCTGCTGTCTTTACGTTTCTCCTTTACTAGCATTTATTATTTTTACCTTCTCCATGAATCAATACACCTTCTTCCTTTGCCGTTATAAAGACACCAAACTATCGTCGTTTAACATTCATCTTCTCTTTTTCTTCTCCCCATCATGGAAGAAACTTCTGAACAGGGCAGCAGTTCTTTTCCTCCTAAGGAAAAGACCGAAGAATAGTGCTATATCGCTAACATGGAGGAACAAGTGGGATATCTACAGCGGGGCTTGAGGGAAGCTTCCACCAGCAACTACTCCTTGCGCCAACAACTAGCAGTGTCCCAGAAGGACCTGTCTAAGCACATCTTCATACAACAATCTTATCTTCGGCAGCTATGGCGCTAACCCAAGCCACGCAAAGAAGCTCCTTCAGTACCTTTTAACAAAGAACTGTAATACCCTATAATTGTAATATGTAATCTTTCCAAAGTAATGAACTTTCTGCAATGTAAGCCTTCGCCTCTATCCTTCCCCGCTTATCTTCTTCTTCCAGCATTTCTCTGGCTATGTCAAATTCTACATTCCTCTAATGAAAATCAAATAGACGTACCGCCTCTTCACCCTTTCATTACGCAGGGATCACACATACACCTTCCCTGTACGAAAATAAAATGAAATATAGCTGAGGGAATACCTAGCTCTTCGGTTCCACCACCGCATGGGGATAAAAATAATATGTAGTTGAGAAATAAACTCAATTCTTCCGTTCCGCCACCGAACAGGGATAAAATAATATACAGTTGAGAAATAAACTCAACTCTTCCGTTCCGCCACCGCACGGGGATAAAATAATATATAGTTGAGGACTCTTCCATTCCGCCACTGCACGGGGATAAAAATAATATAAAGTTGAGAAATAAAATCAACTCTTCTTTTTCGCCACCGCACGGGGATAAAATAATATATAGTTGAGAAATAAACTCAACTCTTCCATTCCGCCACCGCACGGGGATAAAATAATATACAGTTGAGAAATAAACTCAACTCTTGCGTTCCGCCACCGCACGGGGATAAAAATAATATGTAGTTGAGAAATAAACTCAATTCTTCCGTTCCGCCATCGAACAGGGATAAAATAATATACAGTTGAGAAATAAACTCAACTCTTCCGTTCTGCCACCGCACGGGGATAAAATAATATATAGTTGAGGACTCTTCCGTTCCGCCACTGCACGGGGATAAAAATAATATAAAGTTGAGAAATAAACTCAACTCTTCTTTTCCGCCACCACACGGGGATAAGATAATATATAGTTGAGAAATAAACTCAACTCTTCCGTTCCGCCACCGCACGGGGATAAAATAATATACAGTTGAGAAATAAACTCAACTCTTCCGTTCCGCCACTGCATGGGGATAAAATAATATACAGTTGAGAAATAAACTCAACTCTTCCGTTCCGCCACTGCACAGGGATAAAAATAATATGTAGTTGAGAAATAAACTCAACTCTTCCGTTCTGCCACCGCACGGGGATAAAATAATATACAGTTGAGAAATAAACTCAACTCTTCCGTTCCGCCATCGCACGAGGATAAAATAATATATAGTTGAGAAATGAACTCAACTCTTTCGTTCCGCCACCGCACGGGGATAAAAATAATATGCAGTTAAGAAATAGACTCAACTCTTCCGTTCCACCACCGCACGGGGATAAAATAATATACCGTCGAAGAATGAACTCTACTCTTCCATTCCACCACCACACGGGGATAAAAATAATATGTAGTTGAGAAATAAACTCAACTCTTCCGTTCCGCCACCGCACGGGGATAAAATAATATACAGTTGAAAAATAAACTCAACTCTTCCGTTCCGCCACCGCACGGGGATAAAATAATATACAGTTGAAAAATAAACTCAACTCTTCCGTTCCGCCACCGCACGGGGATAAAATAATATACAGTTGAAAAATAAACTCAACTCTTCCGTTCCGCCACCGCACGGGGATAAAATAATATACAATTGAGAAATAAACTCAACTCTTCCGTTCCGCCACCGTACGGGGATAAAAATAATATGTAGTTGAGAAATAAACTCAACTCTTCCGTTCCGCCACCGCACGGGGATAAAATAATATACAATTGAGAAATAAACTCAACTCTTCTGTTCTGCCATCGCACGAGAATAAAATAATATATAGTTGAGGAATGAACTCAACTCTTCCGTTCCACCACCGCACGGTGATAAAAATAATATACAGTTGAGAAATAAACTCAAATCTTTCGTTCCGGCACCGCACGGGAATAAAATAATATATAGTTGAGAAATAAACTCAACTCTTCTGTTCCGCCACCGCACAGAGATAAAAATAACAGCGACCCAGGCCTTCTGTATAAAGAGTGCACTGACTTGACCTCCAGTTCTGCTTTTATACCGCTATTATTTCTTCCTCCATCTTGAAGGTGAATACCCTCGTCCATCCTCTCATATGAAAGCAAGGGTTCTAACAAATAATGGGCCATCAGAGGAATAAATCATCGTTTTTCTTCTTTCTGGGGCCAAATCGCCACTGCCAGCCCATTTCCCCCTCCTTTTATAGGGGGCACTTCATCGTCCCTTTCTTCTGTTATCGTCATTCCTTCTGCCTTTTCGCCTCCTTCTTCTTCGTCCGTTCTTCTTTCCACCGTCATCCTCCAGTGCTCCAGTCATTAACTCCAGCGCTTTTCCTCTTTCTTCAGCGGGCAGGATGTATTCCTTTTTCCACCGAGAAATAGTAAACCATTATTCACAAATTAAACGGGATGAGGGTCAGACGCCAGCATCAACTTTGCCCTTACCTTCGGCCATTACCATCACACCTATCTCATCTCTCCCTTCTCCTCTGTCTTCCTCTGAAACCCTTGTCCCCTCCGCTCCAGATGATACTAGGGTAATCAGTCCATCCTCATCTCCAATGTTACTTATAAACTCTAACTCTCCCATTTTTTCCCCTCCTGCCTTGGGTATCTAGAAATCGCCCCCTCTCTTATTGCAACCTGAAGATGAACACAGAGAGGTGGTGCATCAACGTCTATCGACGACAAACGCTTCTGCATTCGCTCCTTCTCTCCCACCGGAGCATTCTCCCGTACATGAACCCATGATAGTTGATATTCCCCCATTGCCAATTTCCTCCATTGTCCATAACTTAGAATACCTTTCGCCTCCTTTGGACACAGATTAGGGTCCTTCTACTTTTCACCCTCCCAGCGAAGAGTTTTCCATCCTAGTGCTCTCTATATCTTCCTCCCCAAACTCCTCACCGGACCAATCCCCTTCTACAGATTCTTCTATACCTGTTTCACAACCAACCACACTAAGTCTTCCACCCCCCACCTTCTGCTTCTCCTCTCTCGGTCCATATCCCTTTGACCTTCCTTATAGGAGCTCCTTCTTCTTTCCCTTCTGAATCTCTAACGCAACCTCCTTTTTTCATCTTTCCTTCCCCCATCATGAGTGAGTCTTCGCCCCTGGTGTCATCCGTCCCTTCTTCTTCCTCTCCCAGGGAGCTTCGAATATTAAACTTGGAAGAACTAACCCCCCGGATGGAAGGCCTGTGTCATGCTCTCGAATTGGTATGTTCTTCAAACTAACTTCTTTGACTTTCTCCGCTCAACGACTTCTTTTTCATAAATGATCTCCAGGCCTCCACCAATTATCAAGAATTGGATCACTCCCTCCAGCAGTATCGAGCTCAATCTCTGAAATGGGAGCAGCAATGGCGAGAGGATCAGACAGCTGCTCAGAATCGAGAGCATATTTTGTTGCAGCAACTGAAGTAGTGTCAGGAGCAACTGATAGAAGCTCGCTGCCAACGTCAGAAAGATGCCAAAACTATAACGGCATTGCAAGAACAGCAGCGGGCTCATACAGAAACGCAATCCATCTGGCGGGATATTCAGCCGGCGCAGTCTGACAAAGAGACTTCCCCTTCTCAAGAGTTAATAAACCTTCGAGAGTAGGTAGTAGAACTCCTTCGGGAGAAGCAAAAGGATTCTGAAATCATCGCCACCCTGTGGGTTCAATACCAGCAAGAGGAGGACAAAATAGGGGACCTCCACACCCGCCTGTGTAAGGAGGTACAAGAAAACTCCTCCTTAATAACTTCTAGGGCGCATGCTCACGCCCGTATACGCAGGCAAGAAATATCCCTCCAGAGGCTGGGCAATGAACTTGTCCACACCAGATCCTACACAGAGGCGGTAGAGGGAATTTCAGCTTCAATATGCCAGAATATGATGGTTATGACGAGCCTCCTCCAGCAGGACCAAACTTCCCGAGCGGATGACATCTCGGTTCTGGCTGATGCTATTATGGAAATATCCCGATGTTATAGTGAAATGCGTCGATCCCTCCAGTAGCATCAAGAGAAGTGTCACAGGCTCCATCAGAACTGAAGCCCCGACCGTCCGAACCGACAAGAGAGGTTGATAATCCTGATGCGTACCACTTTCCAGGACGGATTTAATGAGGCAGTTCGGCAGTACGCTGACCAAGGACTTCCCTCTGCGAACCATCCTGCTCTCTCCTTGCACTGGGAAGCCAGCTTCCGACGCTACCCTCCCGATTGGTTTAAGTTATAACTTGATGTATTGCTTCGGGACATGGCTCCCTTTTTATCTTCTTTTATTTTCATAGCTCGCCAAAAGGAATATAGTATTAATGTAAGTGATTCATTAATCAGACTTGAGTTCGTCATACATCTAATCGATATAACAAATTGTCAAATACATTTCTCCAGGAACCCCCCAACTCCTTTCTTTCATCCATCCCCCCTTATACAGTATAAAAATGTTTCAAGTGGATAGCATTCCAGGGTCGAGGAAATTCCTTGCCCTGGTCATCCTTCAGATAATACGCTGATCCTGCTATGCGGCGCATCACTTCATAGGGCCCCTCCTAGTTCGGAGCTAACTTTCCAAGATCTCCAGCGAGATTAAATTTGCACAGAACCAAATCCCCCTCTTGAAATCTTCAGGGAATCACCTTTTTGTTAAAGGCTTGTTGCACTCTCCGCTTGTAAAACTCCGCTTGCCACTTCCCTCTTTTCTTCCACCAAGTCCAACTCAGTTCTCCGAATAATTTGGTTCTGCTCTGGCTCATAGACTTCCACTCGGGCACTACTTAAAAGGGCTTCCACCGGAATAACAGCCTCCATCCCATATACTAAGCTGAAGGGAGTTTCACCTGTTGCACTCTTTGGTGTGGTTCGATAAGCCCACAAGATCTCAGGCAATTCTTCCACCTAGTTTCCTCTCTGAGTTCCCAATTTAGTCTTTAATCCTTAAATAAGAATTCTATTAGTGACTTCGACTTTCCCATTAGCTTGAGGATGGGCTACCGAAGTAAATGTCTGCTGGATATTAAGACTTTGACACCATTCTTTGATTTTCTTGCCCTGGAACTGCCGACTGTTATCACTAACCAACCTCCGGGGAATACCGTAACGGCAAACAATATTCTTCCACAGGAATTGTATTACAGCATTCTCAGTAATTTTGGCAAGAGACTTTGCTTCCACCCACTTGGAGAAATAATCCACAGCCACCAATAAGAATTTTTTCTACAACGGCGCCACAGGCATAGGACCCACTATATGTCACGCCCGCCCTTTTTTAGGAGTTGGAAGGGCGGCGCGACGCGATCATACATACATGATTTACAGCGGAAGCCTACATGCATTTACAGCGGAAGACATTAAACTTTTTTTTTCTTTCTTTTTAAACATAGACCATGAAACATGGAGCATGCATAATCATTTCATAAGTACTTAGTTCCAGTTCATGATAATCAACTTAAAGAACACCAAGTAGCAACCATCAATATCAAGTAGAGTTTGACTCTTAACACTAACATGCAAAACTTAAAGGGAAACATGCATAAGTTTGGGAACATAAACAGATCTCCTCCACCATGCCACTACCACACACACTTTGCCCCTCCTGTTGCTCCCTTTAGGTTAGCCATTCTTTACCCTTATCTGCAGTACAAGGGACATGAAACTATAAGCACATATACTTAGTAAGATCCTTTCCTACTCACAAAAGCCATACATCAAGAATTAGACATAGAGTAGTGACATGGTCATTTAAGAACATATAAGCATAGCATTCATATAAACATTCAAGAACATATAAGCATAGCATTCATATAAACATACAAGAACATATAAGCATAACATTCATATAAACATATAAGAACATATAAGCATAACATTCATATAAACATACAAGAACATATAAGCATAGCATTCATATAAACATACAAGAACATATAAACATACAAGAACATATAAGCATAACATTCATATAAACATCATAATCACATAGACATGAAAAGGGGTATATGCAAGATGCTCTTTGAAAACATATATTTTATAGGTACTTAAACATAATCTCAACATATTAGGCCCGACATTGTACCACATACATCATCATCATTGTGCGCATCCCTAGTAGACCCGAGGTAGCTAATCCCGAACCTACTAGGGTACTAAGTCCGTACTATGTCCGTCGAACTAGGGGCAACATAACATAGAAGCTCATCCTAGACCCGTACTTATGACCGTCGGCCTAGGGCAACTTAGGATCCCATCCCATACTAGGTTCGTACTATGACCGTCGACCTAGGGGCACGTAGGAGCCCATCCCTTGGACCTTGTTAGGGTCTGGTACAAGTCATGCAAAAAGTAAAGTAGCATATCATGTTACTTATCATAACATATCATATTTCTTTTCATAACATATCATGTTCCTTCTTTATAACATATCATATTTCTTTTCATAACATATCATGTTCCTTATCATGGCAAATCATGTTCCTTCTTCATAACATATCATATTTCTTTACATAACATATCATGTTCCTTCTTTATAACATACCATGCTCTTTCTTCATAAAATCATACATTCGTACAATTAACATGGCAATGAGCATAACATAATTATACATTCATACAATTAACATGGCAATGAGCATAACATAATCATACATTCATACAATTAACATGGACATAAGGTAGTGACATAAACCAATCATGCTATCATAAAGTCTAACTAACATCATATTAACATCTTATATACATGTAGCATGGCATGGAGGATTATTAGAGGGCATGAGCATGGGTTGGCCGAAAACCTAAGGGAGGGTTCATAAAAATTCAACCACTAAAACAACTTGAACAAGGTCTACCTATCATCATACTAACATCATATACATATAGAGTATGACATGAAACATCATAAACAAGCATAACATGGTGTGGCCGAAACTTCATGGGGGTTCTAACAAAATTTAAACCCTAAACAACTTGTACAAGATCTAACTAACCACATGTTAACATCCATTACATATAGATCATGGCATGGAAGACCATTAGGAGCACAACTAGGACTTGGCCAAAAGTTTCAAGGGGGCTTTGGGATCAAACACTCAAATCACACCTATCTTTTAACATGTTATCTTCATCTACATACAAAACATGACATGGAAACATATAGATCTTAGCATGGGAGACCATTGAGAGCATAAATAGGGCTTGGCCGAAAGTTTCAAGGAGAGCTTTGGAATCAAACACTCAATCAAGCCTATCTATCCACATGTTATCTTTATATACATACAAAACATGGCATGGAACATATAGATCATAGCATGGTAGACCATTAAGAGCATAAATAGGGCTTGGCCGAAAGTTTCAAGGTGAGCTTTGGAATCAACCACTCAATCAAGCCTATCTATCCACATGGTATCTTTATGTACATACAAAATCTAGCATGGAAACATATAGATCATAGCATGGGAGGCCATTAAGAGCATAAATAGGGTTTGGCCGAAAGTTTCAAGGAGAGCTTTGGATTTAAACACTCAATCAAGCCTATCTATCAACATATTATCATTATATTCATACAAAACATGGCATGGAAAAAAATCATTGGAAGCATGAAGGAGTCTTGGCCGAGAGTTTCAAAAGAGGTTTTTAAGCAACTATCAACCGAAACAACATGTACTGCAGGTGAGGGGATACTTACATCCTTTCACTTGTTTAGGTAGTAGAATATACCCTAGGTTGTGATGCCAAGACTAGAGCTTTCTTCTTGCTTGGTTGGTTTTCGGAAATGGAAGAAGGGGGAGCTAGGGTTTCGGTGGGGAAGAAGAAGAGAAAGAGGAGAATGCCAACTTGGGTTCTCTTGTCTCCTCATACTCCTATTTATTCACTTGAAGGTGTCCCTTAGCCTCCCTTACCCTTATCTATCATTTGCCATACCCTTCTAATAGCACAACCCTACTGGGCTTCTGGTTATTGGATGCATCCTAAGGTTTAGTTATCTACTTGAGGTTTAGGGTTCAAACCCTGGGCCTTACATCCTTTTTGGCTCTATTTTCTTTTATTTTTGAAAGAGCCCACATAAAAGCCCATATGATCATGCAAAAATTCTAGTAAAATTTCTAGAAATTTTGCGGGCGTTACACTATATCCATCCCCCATTGATCAAAAGGATATGAAGCAACAATAGTTTTTATTAATTCAGCCAGTCATTCGGACCGGTTACTATGCTTTTGACAGGCTGAGTAGGTTTGCACTATTTGAGCTGCATCTTGTTGAAGGGTAAGCCAAAAGTATCCCGCTAACAAGGCCTTCCTCGCCAAAGCTCTCCCTCCCAAATGATTGCTGCAACAACTTCGTGGATCTCCCGAAGTACCCATTCAGCATCCTCCTTTCCCAAACACTTCAGTAGGGGGCGTCCAAAAGATGTTTTGTATAAGTCTCTGTTTAAGAGGGTGAATCGTTTGGCTCTGCTCATTAAAACAAATGACGCCCCTTTTTCTTCCGGGACCTTTCCATGCTATAGATAAGCTATAATGTCAGTCCTCCAATCAAGGATCGGATCTGGCTCGGGCATGACCTCCTCCACGGTGCATATCATCAGAGAAAAAGGGATTTCCATGCAGACCATTTCAAGTGGCTTCACTCCTTTCATAGCGCTAGCCAACCGAGTCAATTCATCTGCCTTCCCATTATTCTCTCTCGGAATCTGCTTCAAGAGGACTTGATGAAAGTGAGCTTTTTCTTTCTCGAAAGCCTTCAAGTATTTTTGCAATCTTTCTTCCCGAACCATAAAAGAGCCCTGAAGTTGTGATACCGCCAACTGGGAATCCGAGTGGATTATAACAAAGGTTGCTCCTACGGCTTTCGCGGCTTGTAACCCTGCCAAAATAGCTTCATATTTAGCTTCATTGTTGGACGCTCGGTATCCCAGGCGTACAACTATGCGAGTTTCTTTCTTCTCCGAGGATATTAATAGGACTCCCACCTCGCTATCTACAGACCCAAAAGAGTCATCCACAAATACATTCCATGCATTTGACCCTTCTTCTTTTATCGATGAGCTATTTCCTGAACCAACAGATACTTCATCCAGAAAATCAGCAAGAGCCTGAGCCTTGATAATGGTTCGGGGTTGGTAGTGAATGTCATATTTGCTTAGTTCTACTACCCATTTAGCCAATCTCGTAGAAAAATTAGGCTTAGTAACCACCTTACCCAATTCACTATCAGTCAAAATAGTGATAGGGTGAGCTAGAAAGTATGACCTCAACTTACGGGCTGTCAAGACTAGAATATATGCCAACTTCTCCAGCTCAGTGTAATGAGATTCAGCCCCTTTTAGAATATGGCTGGTATAATAAATAGACTGCTGATGAGAACCTTCTTGCTTCAACAAGACTGAGCTGATGGCTCCTTTTGAGACGGCTAAATACATCCACAATGGTTCTCCTGCCACAGGTTTGGCTAATAACGGAAGTCCAGCTAGATACTTCTTCAGCTCTTGGAAAGCCTACTCACACTGATCATTCCATTGGAATTTGGTAGCTTTGCGCAAAAACTTAAAGAAAGGTAGCCCTTTGTCCGCCGATCTGGCTATAAATCGAGGTAAGGAAAAAATTCTCCCCACCAGTTTTTGAGTCTCCCGCAAGTTAGTGGGTGACTTCATATTGCATAATGCTTGCACCTTCTCTGGGTTAGCCTACAGCCCCTTCTCAGTTATAATATATCCCAAAAATTTTCCGCTCTTCACCCCGAACAGATATTTTTTAGGGTTCAGCTTCATATTATACCATCTCAATGTAGCGAAAATTTCATTTAGATCCTTAACCAAATCCTGAGTGGTTTTTGATTTGACCAGGATATCATCCACATAAACTTCCATATTTTTTCCGTTTTTCTCTGCGAAGATCTTATCCATGAGCCGTTGGTATGTATCCCCCACATTTTTTAGGCCGAAGGGCATTACCACATAAGCATATAACCCTCCTGTCGTTACAAAACTAACCCTCTTCTGATCTTCTTTAGCCAGTGGTATTTGATGATATCCCTGGTAGGCATCCATTAAGGACACCACTTCATATCCTACTGTAGAATCCACCAACTGATCAATGCAAGGCAAGGGGTAGCAGTCTTTAGGGTATGCTTTATTTAAATCGCGGAAGTCAATACACATCCTCCACTGCCCAAAAGGCTTGGGGACCAAGACTACATTGGAGACCCACTCAGGGAATTGAATTTATTTCACATGACCCGCTTTTAATAATTTTTCTACTTCTTCAGCTATCACCTTGTCCTTCTCAAGTCTAAAATGTCGCCGCTTTTGTTGGACAGGTCGGACTCCTCTGGTGATGTTGAGGTGATGTTCAACAATGTGAGGGTCAATTCCCGTGAGGTCATGCACATCTCCTACGAAGATGTCTTCGTTCTTCCTCAGATAGGCCACCAACTCCTCCTTGGCCTTCAGATGTTGCGCCACCCATGTGGCCTTTCCAAGAACTATCTCCACTAGCTCTCCTTCCTCTATCTTGTCCGCCTTGGGAGGAGATTCTTCCAGGACGTAGACGTCAGAAATTGCGATGGCCTTCCTTTTGAGGTCATCAGTTTGGGCCTTCTTTTGGTCATCCCAAACCATCTACACGTAGTAGCTCCTAGCGGCTTTCTGCTCGCCTCGGACTTCTCCCACCAACTGTCTGACTGGGAATTTCACCTTCTAGTGGTACGGAGAAGTCACCGCCTAAAAAATAGCAAGAAAGGGACGACCAAGAATTGCATTATAAGTGGATGGAGCATCCACAATGAGGAAAGGAACTATATTGGTTTATTGACTAGGCTTTGTGCCCAGAGTCAGGGGCAATGAAATCTTCCCTATAGGGTGGACCACATGTCCCGCAAACCCGAAGAGGGGTGTGGCCACATCTTCTAGCTGGGTGTTTCCCAGCTGTATCTGTCCAAAGGCCTCCTGGAAGAGGATGTTGACAGAGCTTCCTGAATCAACTAATACCCTGGCCACTTCGTAATTGGCCAGGGAAATACGGATCACCAAGGCATCCGTATGAGGCAGCAGGATGCCTCGGAGATCTTTTGACCCGAACGAGACCGGCGGCGCGGTTTGGACCGTCTAGTCGGTGATGATAGCCAGGTTTTCTATGAGGCAGGCGTATGACTTCCACACCCAGTTGGAGTCCCCATCAGTGGGTCCCCCCGCAATAACATGAATAACCCCCCATGTGGGGGCGTTATTCTTATCAGATGATGGGCCCTCGCCCGATGGGCCTCCTTAAGAAATAGTCTCCTGGGCCGGAGTTTGGGGGTACGGAGGAAAAGTAACTTGCGGTGATTGGTTATATGGCCTTAGACGAGCCACATTGGGTCGTTGGCCTCGCCGTAGCGTCCTCCAGTCTGAGGCCGTAGTTGTGGGTAAGCGGCTCGGAGGTGCTCCAGCTCCTCTTACAATTTGAAACATCGTCCGCTAGTGTGGCCATACTCCATGTGGTACTGGCAGAAGAATGGGGCGGGTGGGTTGCGAGGTACTCCCCTTTACCCCGTAGACCTCTGTAATAGACCTTGTTGATCGTAGAATTTCATCTCCCGCTCCTTCCAAGTCCTCGCGGGAGGAACTGCATCGACATCCATGATCTATAATGGTTGCGCGAGGCGAGCGCCCTGTAACAATAATCGAGGCCTGGGAGCCTCTAGTAGAAGAGGTCATGCATATCCCCGTCTGGGAGGTTCTTGAGGGACTGCGGGGCGATTTCTTTCAGCAGGGGCCATCGTGGAGGCTCATTCGGCTCTCCGTACTTTCAACCCTTCTTCCTTGTTGATATACTTCTTTGCACGACTTAACAACTCCTCATAGCTATTAGCGGGCTTCCTCAAGAGTGAACTGAGGAAAGGGCCCTCCCTCAGCCCGTGCGGGATGGCTACTTTGAAAGCATCCGATCTTGCTGAAGGGATACTTCTGGCGGTGGAGGTAAACCGATGAAGATACCCTCTGAGTGATTTTGAGGGCCCCTGCGTAATATGTAGAAGGATAGAGGCATCGTGCTTGTACGCCTTGCAACTATCAAACTCTTGATGAAACATCCCCTGAAAATCAGCAAAACAAGTAATAGACCCCGGGGGTAGGGTGTTAAACCATTTTTGTGTCGAGTCGATTAAGGTGGTACGAAAGACTCGGCACTTGAGGGCATCGGTATAGCAGTGGAGCGAGGCCACTCCAACAAATTATGATAGGTGTTCTTCCGGATCTATTGTGCCATCGTACTTGTCTACTTGGGGATTCCAGAAGTATGATGGCGGGATTTCAGAAAGGATGTTCATGGTAAAAGGGCTCGGCTCATAAACCTCCGGAGCCCTAGTTGACCGGCTTTCGCCCTGTTCTTCTCGTCGATTCTGGGTTAATGGTAGAGTGTTCTGATGTACTCACCCCCCTAGCCCTTCTCCATGTTGGATCGAAGTGGATCGCTAGAGGGGGGGTGAATAGCGATAAACCTTTTTTTTTAATTCGTTCGTTAAAACTCGAGTAGACAGTTAATTGCAGCGGAAAGATAAACTATAAATAAATGAGACAAATGTTTTTTTACTTGGTTCGTAGCCTTCGGCTACTACTCTAAGACCCTAGTGATCCTTGATCACGCACGGAGGGCAATTCACTAAAAACACTCCTCCTCGTTGGAGGTAGGAGTTTGACGATTACAAAAAAAACTTCGAAAGAAAAGATAGAGAGACAAACCCTCTCTTCTATTAATGTAAAGTGCAACGATAGAAAACCTCGATTAATAAAAGGAATTGCAATATTTAAAGAGACGACAAAATAAGATTATCAACAACTAAAAGAGTAGAAAGTAAACTAGGGTTGTTGACAGCACTTCGTCGTAGAGTCATCGGAAAATCGCAGAGTTGTGGAGGTTTGTGAGCACATAGAGATGATGAAAAACCCTAGGAGAAGCCCTCCTTTTATATCCTTTAAGCCCCTCATCGAATGGGTCTTCAACCAATAAGAATTGGGCACAAAACTCTTTGAAAAATGGTGATAAAGCTTGACTCCTCGAGGCTGATTTTTGACCATCGGTTGAACTGGCCGGTTGAACTGGCCGGTTGAACTGGCCCAGTTGAACTAGCCGGTTGAACTGATGGCTAGGATTTTTGACTACAATAAAGAGTTAGCTCAAAATATAAGTGAATTCGACGGCCACTTGCGGTCCGATCTCAACATAGACCTTCCATGGGAAGTCTTGGGTCGGATCGTCGCCTAAGGACGTCCCCGTACAAAGGACACGACTTCACTTCACTTTACTCACTCGAGCTTACCTTGATACTTACTATGTCGCTTTTGCTTCCGGCCTTCCACTTGATTCCTTTGGCTCCCTCCGAAGTCACTCAAGTGACGCCCGACCACCGCGGCTTCCTCCGGGTGTCGCTAACCTTCAGCTCCAGTTATAGCAATTTTCTGCACAATCAATTCAGCTCGTGAGATAATGACATGAGTTTAACTTTGTATCGTTTGCTATAATCAAAACTCAGGTTTGACTTAGGTGCCTACTGCACCAACAATCTCCCCCTTTTTTATTTATGGAAAACCCACATACAAAGTTAAGAAAAATAAATTAAGTACATTAAGCAAAATGAGCAAGAGATATGCATGAATGAGCAGGAGTATAAAAAAGCATGAATGAGCAGGAGTATATAAAAACATTTTTTCAAGTGCTCCCTCTTGAGGAATCCTCCCCCTTGACCGAGGGTGAGTACTTGAGAAAGAGTTTTAACTCTCCCCCTTGATGTTTGCTACTAAACAAAAGAATTAAGTAACCGCAATTACTTAATATTGGCCATAGTGTTTAAAATAAGTTTTAAGTTAAGAAATCAAAAAACTAATTCTTAACCTTGGCCTTTACTTCCGTTTTGTTAACAAGTTAACTTAAAGTTAAGTAAACCTTTCCGTTTTGTTAACACAAACAAGTTAACTAAGCCTTGGCCATAAAAAAAATTATCCCTTAACTTTGGCCTTTTTCTCCCCCTTTTGCCATATATCGAAAAGAGTGAGGGTGTGTGCGGAATAAAAAATAAGTATTAATTTGAAAATGTTCCACATTATTTTGAAAATAATATACTGAAAGTAAGTTCATCTATAAAATGTTCGACTCATATTTGGCTTGATTGATATGAAAGATCAACCAGTCCTGGTCAGAGTCGGTTAGTATTTATGATTATACTCCGTGGTTCATGGCGATGCACTAGCTCTACATCTGGAACCAGGAGTAAGGTCTTAACATCTCACGCCCATCTACGTGGCTAAGTACAGAAACATATTAGTCCTATGTGTTGTGAGATGTATTGGCTACTTAAATCTATAGGTGCATGATATCTAAGGTATGTCCTATACTAGTTCCATGAAAAATGAAAAGTATGAAATAGTAGCAATATAATTTGCAAAGTCCTATTCTACTACGCACATGCCCAATTTTCATCTTAATAGACTAAATTTGGCTTCGGGTAGGGGTTTAGTAAATAGGTCTGCTATGTTAGACTTCGATTCAACGTATTCGAGTTGTATGGCTCTGTTGGCCACATGTTCTCGAATGAAATGGTGTTTGACCTCTATATGTTTGGTCCTAGAGTGACATATCGGATTCTTAGTAAGATTAATTGAACTAATGTTATCTACGTGGAGTTTTGTGTTTGTAAAGTCTAACTTAAAGTCACGGAGAGTGTGCTTCATCCAAAGAAGCTGAGTAACAAACTCACCCATCGCGATGTATTCGGCTTCGGTGGTAGATAAGGCAACACAGTGTTGCTTCCTACTGCACCAACTCACTAGACTCGAGCCGAGAAGTTGACAACAACCACTCATACTCTTTCTATCGAGCTTACTACCGACATAGTCCGAATCGAAGTAGTCGGTTAGTTCGAACTCGGTAGATCTAGGACACCAAATACCGACATTAAGTGTACCCTTTAGATATCTAAGGATACGCTTGACTAGAGTTAGGTGAGACTCCTTGGCACAGGTTTGAAACCTTGCGCACATACTTATTGCAAATAAGATATCAGGTCGGCTTGCAGTTAAGTAAAGGAGACTCCCTATTACGCTCCTATAGTATTTTAAATCAATTGAATTTCTGATTACATCTTCTTCTATATTCACATTAGTTGTCATTGGGGTATTAATAATTTTAGTGTCTTGCATTCCAAAGCGTTTAATTAATTCCCTAGTATATTTGCGTTGATGTAGGTATATTCCATCTTTAGTTTGTTTAATTTGTAGACCTAAAAAGAAACTTAACTCGCCTACTAAATTCATTTCAAATTCACTTTCCATAAGTGAAATGAACTCATTTAGTAGGATTGAGTTGGTGGTTCCGAACATCTACGTAGATTTGGGCTATGAATATATCTGTACCTAAGGTTTTTACGAAAAGGGTTGGGTCAACTACACCTTGGTTAAAGCCTTTGGACTTAAGATAAATCGAAAGTCTCTCGTACCAAGCTCGAGGAGCTTGTTTAAGTCCATAAAGAGCTTTCTTTAACCTAAGGACATGATCGGGTTTGTCTAAACTTTCGAAACCGGGGGGTTGACTAACATAAACTTCTTCTTTAATGTATCCATTTAAGAATGCAGATTTCACATCCATTTGAAACAACTTAAATCCTCGATGTGCTGCATATGCTAATAGCATTCGAATGGACTCTAATCTAGCTACTGGGGCATAGGTCTTGTCGTAATCTAAACCTTTGACTTGACTAAACCCTTTAGCAACTAGTCTAGCTTTATTTCTAACTACTTCTCCTCTATCATCAATTTTATTTCTAAACACCCACCTTGTTCCAATGATTGTTTTATCTTTAGGTGGTGGTACTAATTCCCATACTTCGTTCCTAGTGAATTGAGCCAACTCTTCTTGCATTACAATAATCCAATCGGGATCAAGAAGATCTTGGTCAATAGTTTTGGGTTCAATTTTAGAAATCAAAGATATTTGACTAAGGTTTCTGTATGAGGCTCTAGTTCAAACTCCTAGACTTGGATCACCTATCACTTGGTCGATAGGATGGTTCGTTTGAGTCCTAGTTGGATTTGGGTTTGAGTCTACAACTTGATCCATAGGATGACTTGTTTGAGTTCTAGTTTGGTTGGAGTCATCTATCACTTGGTTGATAGAGTGACTTGGTTGACTTAGGTTAGGATTAACACTAGACCTGATCTCCGGATCAGAGTTAGGTCTAGTATGAGTCGGCTTGCTAATTGGGGCTGCCGGGGGTTTTGTAGGTTCGTGTCCTTCATCAAATACTACATTGATAGTATCCTCGACTCTAAGGGTGTCTTGGTTATATACTCTATAAGCTCTGCTTGTAGTCGAGTATCCTAGAAAGATTCCGGTCATGGTTTTGGATGTAAATTTCCCTAGGTAATCCTTAGTGTTTAGGATATGTACATTACACCCAAATACCCTAAAGTACTTGATGTTAGGTATTTTATCGTGATAAATCTCGTATGAGGTCTTAAGGTGCCTCTTTACCATAAGGATCCTATTTTGGACATAGCATGTCGTACTCACGGCTTTCGCCCAAAACTTATCGGGTAGGTTATACTCATTTAACATTGTCCTAGCGGCTTCTTGTAGAGTTCTATTTTTGCATTCTACTAGGCCATTTTGTTGTGGAGTTCTAGGGCATCACTTTTGTGTTTGATGAACCTAACCCAAGTAAATCTAGAGTAGTCATCAATAATGACTAAACAGAATTTACTTCCATTAAGTGACTTAGCTCCGTGTGAATCAAATAGATCCATGTGTAGGAGCTCAAGCACACTTTTGGTTCGTTCTTGATTAGTTAGTTGATGTTGTGTCCTAGATTGTTTACCTTGTTGACAAGCATTACATATTTTATTATCCAAGTTATTGAGGTTAGGCAAACCTCTGACTAAGTCACTCTGACTCATCTTGTGGATGAGTCTTGGGTGTGAGTGACCGAGTCGTCGGTGCCACAACCATGATTCCTCTTGCCGTGTCATAAGACACTTAGTTGAGGAGTTAGTTAAGTTAATAGTGTAAATGTTGTTATTTCTAATTCCCTTAAGAATTATTTTAGAGGTTTCGTTTGTATTAATTACGCATTCATTTTCTAGAAATATGACCTTATAGTTATTATCACACAATTGGCTTACACTAAGTATATTATATTGAAAATTTTCTACTAATAAAACGTTTTGAATAACAAAATTTGAGTTAAGCTCAATATCATCTGATCCGATGATTTTGAGCTTGCCGTTATTTCCGAAGGCTACCGATCCTTGTCGTCTGAATCGAAGCTTCGAAAACTTGAGTTGATCCCCGGTCATGTGTCGGGAGCAACCACTGTCCAACATCTATTGATCCTACACGCAAGGTAGTTGGATCGGATATTGGATTTATTAAAGATTGGTTGAAAATTATTAACCTAAATCATCTCACCCATGTCTACATGATCAAACACGTTAACCCTATATGTTCATGTGAGATGACTTCCAATTTTACTTGATTTAAATTTAATGACTTAAACACTTGTCAATCTTGCGTTAGATTCGGATTTGACTTTATGCTTATCAAGTCATTTTTTCAAGATCATGGCTTCCAGGTCGTGGCGAGGCACAGAGGCCTTCTTTGATCGGAACAATGACCACTTCCTTAGACAAAGCCATTTTCAAGAAAATAGTAACTTGACTCACCTAAGACCACTTCCTGGTCTAACTAGTCTAGAATACGGTGAGGTAGCTTCAGCTAGTTTCACTCAGTCAAGTGAACCGAACTAGATACGTCTTATCTAGCTCGAATACACGAGACTCCATTTTCCTAGCGTACTATCATCTCGCCGCGTCCTGGTACTATGTTATCAAGTGTTGACGAGTTATAGTCTTATGTAACCATTCTAAAAAGAAAAATCCAACTAAATAAAAACCTAAGCATGCAATTTCTAAGTTAAAATATAAACAAGTTTCGTACTAGCTCCCCTTGGACCGTTGAATCGATTCGGTCTCTCCACATAGTGGATTTGGTCCTTGGGAACCCAGTACTGGTTTGATCCTAAGTTTGAAATCAAGGTGGTCTTAGGGACCCATGCTTGGACATGTTTTTTATGTCGACTTACAATCGACATATACGACTTATTGGTCGTGTTTGAGCTAAACCCTAGCCCGGCCTTGTTGTACACGGCCCTTTGCGATCCAAGTAGGAGGTCAAGTCCTTTGGATCCCAAAGTAAACCTTTCCAACGTATTTCTAAGATCTTCGACTTGACTCTTCAAGAGTGAGTTCTCAACTTCGAGTTTTTCAACCCGAGTTGAGTCCTTCTCTTGAACTCGACTAGTCAAAGAGGTTAGGGAGACCTCGTGTTTGAGGAGTTTAACTTCCTCAACTAGGGTCTCGACCTTGGACTCGGACTTAGCTAAATTTCTATTTAAAAACTTAATTGCACTATAAAGTGTAGTAATGAGAGACCGACTTACCTTGAGTGTATCTTTTGAACCGGATGCGTATCCGTGGCTTGTCTTGAATAGTGTTTTGCAGTCCGACTCGTCTTCGATTTCTGATTCAAGTTTCAGTTCCAACTCCGTCTCCGATTCCACCGGTTTAGCCATGAGGACTCGATCATCGTCTTCTTCCTCGGAAGCTTCTTTCCAAGTAGCGTTGAGTGCCTTTTTGTGTTTTGGTGCCTTGCTCTTGAGTTTTGGGCATTCGGACTTGATATGTCCAAACTTGTTGCATTCATAACATCTAATATTTAAACTTTTAGGCTTACCTTCGTTGGGTCGAGTGACGGTTCGTTTTCGGCCCTTGACTATCCTCTGAACTAGGTTGACTAGTTCAGCCTCCATTTCCGGGTCGACCTCCGAATCGGACTCATCCTCTTCTTCCTTCGGGGGTGGCTTGCTTGCGATTTTCTTCCTCGAACCTGCAAAAAGTGCTATACCCTTCTCGGGTTCCGAGTTAGACTACTCATGAAGTTCGAAATTAGAAAAAAGTTCATCTAACCTAAGTTTAGAAAGATCTTTGGAGACCTTGTAGGCATCGACCATGGATGCCCACAAGGTAGTCCTCGGAAAGGAGTTTAGGACATACCTTATAAGGTCACGATTTTCGACCTTTTGCCCGATTGCGTGTAGATTGTTGACTATGTCCTGGACGCAGGCGTGGAGTTGCATCGTCGTTTCATGTTCCTGCATTTTTAGATTATATAATTTATTAAATAAAAGGTCGCGCTTACATACCTTGGCTTCATCGGTCCCTTCGTGTAGCTCCACTAGCTTTGTCCAAAGGTCCTTTGCGCTTATGAAGGGGCCGACGCGATTTAACTCCTCCTTGGACAAGCCGCATTGGAGGATTTGTGTTGCCTTGGCGTCGGCTTTGACTTGTCGTTTTGTTGCAATGGTCCATTGGTCATAACCCAAGGATTCACCCACTTCGTTAGTCAGAAGTGTGAAACCCATTTGGATTATGATCCACATCTCGATTTGGATTTTGAGAAAGCATTCCATCCGACCTTTCCAATAATGAAAATCATCTCCGTTGTAAAACGGAGGTCGGACGGTGCTAAAACCCTCGAGATGGGCCATTTGGAAGGGAAACTTTGCACAAAAAATACCAAAAAAACACGAAAAAAAAGGTTCCAAGACTTCGCCTTGGATTAGTAATGTAGGAAATAAAAAGAAACAAAAGGAATAAACGAGAAATAACCAACTGAAATAAAAGATGAGCACTTGCAACCTTCGATGTCCCGGAAATGGTAATTAACGATGGTTTTTCAGGATGAATACAGCTTGTTACGAGAGTTTACCCTAGTAAGAAGTGTAGATCTTTCCGAGAGATTCATTTTGATAGGTAGACCATTTCGTGGATCAACTTGTACGAAAAGTTATGCCCGTTTTACCGTCGACTACTCCAAAAGCGAATACTTGCAAAACAAAACCAAACGAAGAGTACCAAGACTTCGTCTTGGATTAGTAGTGCGGGAGAAAAATTTAAATGAATGAAAAATAAATCTATAAAAAATGCTAGATTGGTGGTTTCACCAAATCTAAGCGCCCCCGGCTCTGATACCAATTGTTGGATCGAAGCGGATCGCTAGAGGGGGGTGAATAGCGATAAACCTTTTTTTTTAATTCGTTCGTTAAAACTCGAGTAGATAGTTAATTGCAGCGGAAAGATAAACTATAAATAAATGAGGCAAATATTTTTTTACTTGGTTCGTAGCCTTCGGCTACTACTCCAAGACCCTAGTGATCCTTGATTACGCACGGAGGGCAATTCACTAAAAACACTCATCCTCGTTGGAGGTAGGAGTTTGACGATTACAAAAAAAACTTCGAAAGAAAAGATAGAGAGACAAACCCTCTCTTCTATTAATGTAAAGTGCAACGATAGAAAACCTCGATTAATAAAAGGAATTGCAATATTTAAAGAGACGACAAAATAAGAATATCAACAACTAAAAGAGTAGAAAGTAAACTAGGGTTGTGACAAAGACTTCGTCGTAGAGTCGTCGGAAAATCGCAGAGTTGTGGAGGTTTGTGAGCACTTAGAGATGATGAAAAACCCTAGGAGAAGCCCTCCTTTTATAGCCTTTAAGCCCCTCATCGAATGGGTCTTCAACCAATAGGAATTGGGCACAAAACTCCTTGAAAAATGGTGATAAAGCTTGACTCCTCGAGGCTGATTTTTGACCATCGGTTGAACTGGCCGGTTGAACTGGCCGGTTGAACTGGCCCGGTTGAACTGGCCGGTTGAACTGGCCCGGTTGAACTGATGGCCAGGATTTTTGACTACAATAAAGAGTTAGCTCAAAATATAAGTGAATTCGACGGCCACTTGCCGTCCGATCTCAACATAGACCTTCCATGGGAAGTCTTGGGTCGGATCGTCGCCTAAGGATGTCCCCGTACAAAGGACACGACCTCACTTCACTTTACTCACTCGAGCTTACCTTGATACTTACTATGTCGCTTTTGCTTCCGGCCTTCCAATTGATTCCTTCGGCTCCCTCCGAAGTCACTCGAGTGTCGCCCGACCACCGCGGCTTCCTCCGGGTGTTGCTAGCCTTCAGCTCCAGCTATAGTAATTTTCTGGACACTCGATTCAGTTCGTGAGATAACGACATGAGCTTAACTTTGTATCGTTTGCTATAATCAAAACTCAGGTTCGACTTAGGTGCCTACTGCACCAACACTCCAGCCGATGATTCAATATTAATGGTTGTATGAGGTGGAGGGGGCATCTCTGGTGGCGGTTCCCAAGAAGAAGGTTCTCCAGAATGAGGGTAAAGGTACCCTGTCCGCCTTCTTTCTCTGGTAAGGGCCTCTGCCACGACATTGTCCACCATGACTCAAGTGTTTCCCACAGACGGCGCCAACTGATGCGGTGACGGGGAAGAAGATCTGTTGACTTTTTTTTGACGCGATGGAGCGCAAAGGAAGCTTAGGGGGTTCTCTCTGGCCGCAATAGTAAACATAAAAACGTAAAGTGAAGACACGCAAGCCAACACAGACAACAAACCAAGACACAAGATGTAACATGGTTCGGAATATGGATTCCTACTCCATGGAGGTGAGCTCTCTCATCGGATGTTGTGCCAAAGCACTTTCACTATGAACGTCCCCCTTCACGGAAAAGAACTTCCGAAGGCAGAGGATAAAATCTTTTACAATAAAGTCAAGATACAGGAAACAATACACGAAAGGTGAAGATCACCACTCTCCTTCTCTCCTTCTCCAGCGAAGTGGTAGCTCTCCTTCTCCCAATGTGTCTTCGTCTCTTGCCGGTTGGAATAATGCGGATCCCCTTCCTTCTGTCCTGCCTCTCCCTTTTATTCTCCCCCTTTGATTAGTTGTTTCCTCGCAAGCTTACCCCGTCGTACACGTGACCACCACACCCATTTGGAGAATCATTTTGTTACAGACACGAGGAGCGAAGGCTCCTCGGAATATTATATGAGGGTCCCCCTTCTGTTGTGTAACAACTTCTCATCTACATTTCGGGAAATATGCTAGTCTGTCCCTTTCAACTATTTGTCTTTGGTGAAACTAACCTAGACCTATAGCTCACGTATGACATAGCCCTTAGGCTCTTCCCAGCAGCCCGAACCAACTTCTCTTCATCCCGTACCAAACCATCTCCGGACTGGCTATGCCGAGTCAATTCTCATCCGCCCCATCTGCTTTTAGGCCTACTAGGTCAAACCGATTCTTGTTCATCTCCTAGAGAAGCGTTCTCCGCCATCGCTTTACCGTGCCGATTATCTCAAATTATCCTCCCGTTCCTAATTGTCCCAGATGGTCGCGCCTGGACCATTTGACCTTGCTTTCTCTGTCAAACCGATTATTTAGTTCGGATAGTGTCTTACCCATGAGTCCTCTTACCCGGTTCACAGATAAGAGGTAATAACAGTATCATTTTTCCTCCTAAATTTTAGGTTTGTGCTATTAAGGCCCCTAGTTTTGGTGAAAATAGACGTGCAAATTTGGAGTATCTTGCCATACTTACAGGAGGGGAGGTTACATGTTTCTCTTGGTTTCCAAATTACATGCTTTAGAGGATGCTCACTATAATAAATTCCTTTTTTTCTTAATTTTCTGTACACAGTGGTGCTGAGTGCTTATTTTAATATCTAAACATGCAGGTAATTACAAGAACCGTGGTCTGAACCTTAGCAAAGTCAAACTAGAAAAACTCGGTACAGCTAAAAAGGTTTGTGATGATTCACGTGAAATACTATCCACAGATAAAACTAATTATTTTTTTTCTTAACTCTCTTAGGTAACTGTCTCTCTTGATGATACTATTATTCTACATGGTGGAGGTGACAAGAAACTGATTGAAGAAAGATGTGCAGCGGTAATGTTTTTTTTTTCTTCTAATATTGTAAACTTGATAAAGTTTATCTAGCCATTGGATTCCTTATCCAGTCACATCTCCAAGTAGGATGGTGTAGTTTCACTAGAATAGTTGCTTGGTTTCTTTCTGCCCACTCACTAAACTTTTTCATGTAACCAAAATATTCTCTTGTAACCAGCTTTGAGTGTGTAGATTAGGATTGTTGTGAATGAATATTTAAGACTGTTCTTGTACATTTCTACAGCTTAGAATAGCCATCGAGGAAAGTACAACTTTGATAAGGAAAAAAGCACAAGAACGTTTGTCAAAGAACCTGGAGTATAGCACCTCATTTAGTTATATATTGATATATGTTTTTAAAGGTGATCATTTAAAATGGGATGATATGAACTTGTATTTCACATTGCTATAAGTGTGAGTGTATATTTTTTTTTACAATGCTTTTTGATGTTGTTGTATGATGTATATTAAAAACACAACACTATAAATCGACAACGATTTATTTTTCTCTAGTATGTGTTGAGAAACAACAACGATTAAAAATATAATGGTTAAAATAATAATGACAATACAAATGACAACGGTTAACAACCATTGTCTATGATTCAAAAAATCATAATGAATCCATGTGTTGAGAAAGATATGGCGTTCAAAGACAACGGTTATAATCCGTTGTAGTTTCAGTTGAAACACAATGGTGAAAAACCATTGTATATGACCTAAAAAATTCATGGTAAATCGACACGTTGAGAAAGATATGCCGCTCAAAGACAATGGTTAAAAATCGTTGTCTTTTCCTTAAATCGACAGCAATTTTTCACCATTGTCTTTAAACACTCTGCCTTTCTCAACGCGTCTATTTACTATGGAATTTTTAGATGATAGACAACGATTTTTTACCGTTGTCTTTTCGAATTTTTGTTGTAGTGTATAAACATGCAGCCGACTCCTAATAAATCCCTCAGAAAAATCCTAATCACGTCAACTTACCCCAATGCCACACGACCATGTGGAATCCACATGGCCGGCCGTGTGGGGCGTTGGGGTTGGCTTTGTGGCCTTGTGGAATCCACACGACCAGCCATGTGCAGCCTTGCTCCTTCCAGTGAATGCTTTCCTTTTGTTCTGAAAATGTGCCTTTTAACCTGTAAAATATTGTCCTGCACACAAAAACACACAAAGCATATCTCCGAACCAAAAAATAGGAAATGCATGCAAAACAAAGTAAAATATGCATGAAACAAGAATAAAATATAATGAGATGTGTGATAAAACTACTCCTAAAACTTGATATGTTTTGCTCACATCATGTATGCCAAAGGGGGAGAAGTTAAGGTTTAAGTTAGGAAAATCTTCATTATACTTTGGCATAAGAAAACGCATAGTTGGGTTTATTGGTTAGCCTAACTTAAAGGTATTGTCAAACATCAAAAAGGGAGAGATTGTTGGTGCAATAGGCCTTGGGTCAATGTTGACTAGGCTTGAGTGGGACTCGAGTAGTATTTAATATTTATCAATACAGTTGGATATGGTCTGACCATATGTTGACCATAAGACTAGTGGATGATTGGGATATCCAAAGCCATATAAGGAAGATTTTTTGAGGGAGATTGTTAGAGCAATCAAACCTCATGTCAAAATTGACCTGACTCGAGTGAGACTCAAGGGGAAGTCCAAGTTTGAATACGTGGCATGGAAAGTCTAAGAATGGTCTTGGCATGGAAGCCTAAGTTTGAATACTTGCATGGAAAGTCCAAGAATGGTCTTGGCATGGAAAGTCCAAGTTTTAAGTCTTGGCCACATAAGTCCAAGTGTATAGTTTTGGCGATGAAAGTCCAAGCATTGAGGTTGTTGGGATGTATACTGAAAAGTCTATCTTTTGTATGAACATCTTTATTTTTGAAATAAAAATCACATGATCATTGTTTGCATATTTATGGTTATGCAATATTGTCTAATACATTACATTGTAGATAACACGGTGTGTGATGTCATACGGGAGATCATGTTATCGGCTCCTTGTAAAGTATAAGTAAAGGCTCACAACCGAGATGACTTTGGACAAACCATTGGTATGGTTGTAGTGTGATTTGGTATTGGTTTGTCTTGACCATAGAATTATACTAGTGCACTTTGTGTGTATTGAGCATGACCGACTTAGAGATGATTCGATTTATTGCTGACTACATAATCGAATCGGACCTCAGACATTATTTTGTACATGCTCTTAATCCCGATATAATAATGGGCACATATACTTAGTATTCATTTCTTTGATTTACCAATGGGTGAGATTTATAGATTAAATCGATAGGCTCGGTAAGTTGGGAAATGATATTATTTATATGGTGTCTCGTTGATTATAGGAGGAAACCGTGTCCTATATATTAGGATGATGATGTCCCCTTGAGGAGATCATAAGGTTCATCATGTAAACCCTGTAGGTGGACTTGGTCCGGCATGATGAAAAGGTTGAGTGGTACTACTCATGGAGTTAGATGTTGATTAATTAATAATTAGTAAATTAATTAATCAACGGACATTCGAGATATTAAACACAGGGAGAAAATGTACAAATAATATATGGAGCCCATATTAACTTATGGGGGTTGGTGAGGTAGATCAATAATAATCCTTTAGTGGAATGGATTATCATTAATGGATCGGACTTTATGTGGGCTTGATCCATTGGGTAGACAAGATCCAACTCCTCCTCATGGTCCCTATTGTAGCCTATTAATACCTCATGAAGCTTAGATCCAGTGGATGAAAACAAAACTCTAGATCCAATAGTAGAGATTAAAATCTCTAGATCCGACGGTTGAGATTAAATCTCTAGATCCGACGGTTGAGATTAAATCCCTAGAACCAATGGTGGAGATTAAAAGGAGGGATGAACCTAACTCTATAAATATGGGATGATTGCTTGGGTGGCAACACAATGGATGGCATTAGGGTTTGCTTCCCTTGGGTGGCAAGCAATCCCATTAGGGTTAGGATTAGGAGTGGGTGGCTAGGGTTTTGGGAGTTGGTTGTGGGCGGCAACAAGTGGAGGAAGTCTCTTCTTCTTCTTCCTAAGGTTTGGCCGGCACCTATCCTTCTTCCCTCTACCTTGGCCGGTGCTCAACCTATTCTTCTTCCCCTCATCCTTAGCCGGAAATTAGGAGAGCTAGGTTTAGGGTTTGAGCGGCAACAAGGAGAAGGATTGCTTTCCTTTCTCTTCTCCAAGTGTTGGCCGGCGCCTATGCCCTCATTGATTCTCATTTGGCCGGCTCCCATACTCCATGTTCTTTTCCTTGGCTAGCGGCAACATCGAGTTTATTGACTTGGTGGCCGGTTCTAGATAGGAAGAAGAGTTTTGTTTGATGATCTTCCTTTGTTCGGAGTGAACAAGGAAGGAAGATTGGCGATCTAGGAGCTTCAACTTTTGGTAGATCGTCGCCCACACGACGTCCGAAAGGAGGAAGGTCATACAATAGAAGATCAAGAGGTATAATCTTGTTTATTTTGATTAGTGTTCTTTTGTATTATGTTTATAATTGCTTTTCAATTATATGCATGTTGTATGTGGTTGTTTACTTTATGTATGTGGCTAATATAACTTGGACCCCGAATACAAACACAAAATCGGTGATCCGTACATCGTCTATTCCGCGGTTATTCATGGAATAGAGGTTGGTCGCTTGAACAACAAGTTTGTTCAAGTGACTACTCTAAACGAATGGTACGATGATGACAAGGTTGCTTGGGTGTTCCCTCTTATCTAGGATTAAATTTTTAATCCTGGGACATCGATGGGATCTCCATGAACAAGCGACCGAGTTGAAGTGGGAAGCGAAGTTTCCCCTAACGGACTCGAAGGTAAAAACCATCAGAGGCTTGCCAATCGGAAATCCCAAGGGTATAGTCTTGGCGATATAAGTCCAAGCATATGGTCTTGGCGGCGTAAGTTCAAGTGTATCTTGGCAAGGAAGTCCAAGGGTGAGGATTTGACAACATAAAGTCCAAGTATATAGTCTTGGTGGCATAAGTTCAAATGAACCTTGGCAAAGGAGATACGGTTAACATGACATAATCAATGGAAGCACCTGAAGGCTAATGCGAAGGGTGAAGGAGTTATGGAGGACTCGGATGGACCCTGAGGGCGTGAGACTGATGGAGGTGGCTAGAAGGCTTAGGTCTAGGCTAAGGGTGGTTGATCAAGTATGAGGGGATCATACTTGGGTTAAACCTCATGTTTGAGGTTTACCAGTTGATTGGGGTTATGGACCAGTCGACTGGTCAAGTGCATGATACTTGGGAGCCTAGTTTGACTGGAGCAGTCGACTGGGATTATGACCAGTCGACTGGTCATGTAGTCTACTAAAACTTGACTGTTATATGTGGCTATGGTAATCGACTTCTAGGGTTTAGCAGTCGACTGGCTACTAAGAAGTCGATTGGTCATAGGTGGCCAGAGAACAGAATGTCTAGTAGCTGATCACTTAGTCGACTATTGGCTCGGTAGTCGACTACTGTAAGAGAAGTCGACTGGTAGGGTATCTATTAGGAGTAAGCCAATGGAAATTAGTTTGTTGTGAGATAACGGATAGGTGAGCAATCGACTGGGACCTTAGACAGTTGACTGCTAGACAAAAAATTAGCCCGATCTCAGCTATATGAGGAGACTTAGTGAAGGATTTGGAGCTGCCGATTCTTGTAGATTTTGGAGAGGAATTGTTGCTGCATTCTAGGACTTCAAATCCTTTCAAAACAACCAAAAGATAAAGAAATTAAAAGTGCACTTGTGTTTTATTTTTGTACTCCTTCATTTGCTTTGTATTTGGTTGTATTTCATTGTATAAGCTTGTTGTACAAGGTTTCTCCGCCTCTGGATTATTTTCGAGAAGGAGAAGTTGATAATGGTGTGTGCATCACTAGAGCATAACTAGAGTTCGGTCGTGAAGTAGGAACCGTAGGTTTCGAACTACGTAAAATACCGTGTTGTGTGTGTGATTGTGTATTTCATTTTGTATATCATTGTATTTTCACTGTGTACTAACTATTTGTAGATGAGCATATGAATGTAATTGAAGAATCGAAGCAATGTTATTCAACCTTCCTTTAGCACACGTCAAATCGATCACTACAGAGGGTTAGAGGAGTTACCATGTTCTTTGCCTTTCTCCTTTGGTCGCGAACTTGGGTCTTCGTATCCGCGATGATATTTTGATGTCATGCTATGAATTCTTGAATGAAGGAGTCAGAGAAAAGGTGAAAAACTCTAAAAACACGCTGGAAAAATGGTTGTTGGGTAAATTGTCGGAATTACTATTCTAGTTCAACAGAAAACTCTACTAGAAGTCTGATTGAGGTGTTGCAAGGCTAGAATGAGAGTTGGGTCAACAAGGAATGTGTTGGAAGGTTGGATCTCATGAATGATTGTTAGAGTTCACCAGAAAATGTTTGTGCCAGTTCGTCAAAAAATAGTATGATCTTGCCAAAACAAACTGGGATCTGTTGGGAATGTTGGGAAAACGTCATAGATGGAGTTGTTGACCTCTTAAAGGGTTAGGAAGCGAGGCTTGTTGTAGAGAATAACCCGACTATCGTCGGCGACCAAATGCTTGGCTGGGCATGGAGGATTACTGTCAGCGGCATTTTAGGGGCTAGAAAATGCATAGAAAGCCTAAAGTTCTTTGATCTAATTAAATGAAGGCTTCAAAAGTGTTGGAAGAGCATTGGAATGTCGGAGGAAGATCGTTGGAGCCGAAGTGGAAGAGATCTAGGGTTTCCACTAGCGTGGAAAGAAGTTTGAGGCGCTTTATACCCACGCGCCATAGTAGTGGATTGGGTAACGGGTAGCCCATGGTGCGCGGTGTGGACACTTCAGAAAAGGTCTATGGTCGTGGTTAATTCCATGGGCAGCCTGTGGAATGGTTGTGCTTTGCATTTTTTTGTCTCTAAGTAACCACGACAATGGTAGATTCCACAGGTAGCCCGTGGAGCTTTCTATGGTTTCAAAATTTGTGCTATGAAGTGGCCACTGTTGTGTTGGTTGACACACCCAAGGTGTGCTGAGCTCGTAGATGCTAACTCTGTCATGTTTTTAGGCCTGGATGGATGGCACTGTCATGCTGGGCAGCACGATCAACCCATTTTATAAAAAAAAATAATTGTTATATTTTTAAAATTTCATTATAAATTTCATCATTTTCTTATCAATTTTAAAATACTAAATAAAAATAATTAATTTTAAAATAAAATATCAAATTAGAATGATAAATTTTATAAATATCATTATATTTATAAATTAATAAATATATTTGATACCGATAAAATCTCAGGTCACACACTCGAATGATCAAATTAAGGAGTTGGATCATAAAAGAGACAGGAGCTCCGAAGGTTGAGGGGTCTGAGAAGTTAGGGACCCAGGAAGTTGGGGCTTGGATGATCAAGAGGTAAGGAGGTCGGTTATAAGGGATGTTAGGACCTATGCGCCTGCTAGAGGGGGGGTGAATAACGTCGTTCGGCGTTTCACGGAATTTGATCATTCTCGTGTGCTTGATTTTCTACGATGTTTGTTAGCACAGCGTAAATAATAGAAATACACAATAAATACAAATACAATACACAAGACACATGATATAACGTGGTTCGGAATCGAATATTTCCTACTCCACGAATTGAGCTCAAACGAGCTCTAGCGATACGTACAACACCACTAATCAAATAAACTCCTTCTTGACAATAAGTCAGAGGTGGAGAAACCTCGTACAATGAATTACAACAATAATAAAGGCAAATACAAGTGAATACAAGTAAACTACACAAATACAAGTAAAGAAACACTTTACAATTGTGAACTTGGAGGCTTGCTTTGTGATTGATTGAGTTGCACTTGGAGACCCCGAATTGTAGCATCAAATCGCCCCAAAACTCCTCAAGAAACCTTGGTAAAAATCCTCCTCGCGAACTGCTTTTATAACCTGCGTTCGGGTTGATTTTTGCCTAGCAGTCGATTGATTGGGACCATCAGTCGGCTGCCCCTATAGTAGTTGCCTCACAACTGCATGAGCCACGTTGAATAAGTTCCAATGGATAGACCATCAGTTGACTGATCATGCCCATCAATCGACTAATCGAGCCTTCACTCGACTGTCAAACCCTAACAGTTGACTCAGGAAGCTTCTATGCCCGAATTCCCGATCGTGATCGATTGCTCGGCCCGTGAATGCGCCTAATCTTGCGATCGCGCGGGCATTTCCCGACAGTCAAACTCCGATCGACTCACATTAGTCGATTGACCATAGTCTCAGTCGACTGATACACATCAAACATAAGGTTTTATCCGAAGTATGGTAACCCCATACTAGCTAGCCCACCCTTAGCCTAGACCTAAGCCTTCTAACCACCTCTGTCAGCCTCACGACTATCAGATCCCTCCAAGTCATCCATGACTTGTTCATCGATACGCTAGCCTTCAAGTGCTTCCATCAGCTATTGTCATGCTAATGTGGTCTACACCACCAAGGCACATTAGGCTTACGCTGCCAAGACTTTGCTTGGACTTTACGCCGCCAACCATTGGACTTATGCTACCAAGACTCCACCCCTTGGACTTTACGTCATCAATATTCCCCTTGGACTTCTCAATTACCAAGACTCATGCTTGGACTTTCCTTGTCAGCCCATGTTGGACTCCCCATGCCAAGACCTATGCTTGGACTTTCTTTTGCCAAGACCCATGCTTGGACTTTCCTTGTCAACCCATGTTGGACTTTCCATGCCAAGACTCAAGCTTGGACTTTCCATGCTAAGTACACAAGACTTGGACTTCTCCCATGACAATGGTCAAACTATCGTCAAAGATCAAGTTTGACCTGTGTCGATTGTACCAACAATCTCCCCAACACATTGTCAGATATCAATGTCAAACATCAAAATACTACTTGAGTCAAACTCGAGTCTGATCAATCGTGACCTGGGCCGATTGCACCAACAATCTCTCCCTTTTTGATGTTTGACAAAAACACCCTTGAGTTAGGGTCCTAACTCAAATTCCCTTACCAATTTTCCCAAATTGGTAATTCTAACATTCTCCCCCTTTTTGACATACATCAAAAAGGTTCTCCTAAGGAGATCAATGTCTCATATCCCAATGAGATCTTATAATCTCCCCCTTGGTCCAAAAGCACCTAGGATGCCTTCGCTCTTCCTAGTGATAAGTCCTATATCACTCAAGAGAGTCACTCCTGTAAGCTCTCCCAATTTCCAAATTGGGCATCTCAAATTCCCAATTCTCCCCCTCATGAGGAAGAACATATCCATCTTCCTATGATGGATACCTCCCCCTAAAGACTTGCTCCCCCTTGACCATTGCACCAACAATGTTCTTGGGAAGTCCCTAAGCCTATAGGAACTCTAAACCATTAAAAATAAGGTTAAAAGTTCAACATTGGACTTTCACACACCTTAAAATTGATACATTACCCTAACAACTCTTCTAATCTATATCCAATGGATTTTCACCCTTTCTAATGCTTTCCAAAGCATATCCTAGGGTTATGAGCAGTTAGAGAACCTTACCATAGCTGAAATCGGCTAAACAAACTTTGTTTACCTAAATCAGACCTGGCAGTCGACTCTATCAATCAACAGTCGACTATCCTGCCCATCAATCGACTGCCATCAAGAGGCAGTCGACTGATAACTGAAATTTCTGAATTTCAATTATCAGAAATGAATTTTGGAAATGTATAAGTAATTATACGTAACTTGAAAAATCGTGAAACTTCATATGTATAATAATTATTACCAATACAATAGGTGAAAAAAATTTAAAAAATAATTTACCCATAAAATAGAGAAATTGACACAAAGTTCAAAAGTGAAGAAAACTTCATTGTTTTGAACTCACTTTGTATCAACATCATCAATGGTGACTTTTATCAAAAGATAGACTACACCAAGATTTTTCAAAATGATTTTAAAATATTTTCAAAAATCTTATATTGGATCATATTCTTTGAGCTTAATGTACATGGCTTGAACATAAGCTTTCCCAATAATCCATAACTAATATAAGATGAGTTTTAGTTCATCTAGATGCAAAAACTATGCACCTTGAACTTAACTCATTTCCTAGCATCTCACATATATCTAGGGTGTATCAATACACATACATGTCAATGTAATGTGAGATGTGAGTTTTGGTTTATCTTAAACTAGGGTTTCATGCATTTTCTAAGGCAACACTACTTGATTCCCTTATACATGGGACTTCAAGTCATGCCAATTGTCCTTGAATCAATTTTATTAATGCATGAATGATCATAACATAAATGATGATATAAATGAACATGACCAATGATCATGATGTCATGACATATGATGAAATATAAGCATACATGACATTTAACCTTAATCCTAACCATGATCATGACATATTATATAATTAAAAGTAGATATGATGTCATAACATGGTATATGACAAATCAAGCATGGCAAATAAAAAGTAAAGGTATATAATACCTAAATTTTAATATTAATTGTCATTTGTTAAGGTTAAATTCATTTTGCCACATTACCATTTATCTCCCAAGTGTGCCAAAAACTCAAAATGGCACACCATGACTTCTAAGACCTAATTGTGCCAATTTGATTGATTTTTCAACTTCCATAAATTATATTGGCACATCCTACAAACCTTTAGGATTTAATCAAAATACATTTCCAAGGTACCCATGACCTTGAAAATGACCCAAGGTGTCACCTTTACCATGGTTAGGTTAACTACCCATCCATTTAAGGTTGACATACCTAAACCCATCTAGCGTGAATCGATCACGCTCCTAGGAACCTAATATCTATTGGAGCTCCTTGGGTTAACTAAGTATTCACTAGGGATAACTTCCCTAGATACCCTCCTAATGACCCTCTTAGGCTTAGAAGCCTTGGTCATTTGGGTCTTACCTAGGTTAACTCTAAGGGTAAATCCCCTTGTAACCTTCTTAATGGCTTCCCTAAGTTTCCTTGAAACCTTAGCCACTAAGCACCTACCTTGGTAAACCTTAGGGATGACTTCCTTATTGACCTTGGTTTTCCTAGACCTAGGTTGTGTTCCATAATTGAATGGAACATTATGATAGGTCTCCTTGGGCTTAGGTTTGTGACCCAAACCTTTCTTGTCCTTGATTGGACCTTGCTTCATAAAACCTAGGTTTTGACTCCTTGATATAGATTTTTGATCATTTGACCCTTGCATTTGATTTTGTATAATCCTAAGGGTCTTCTCCATTTTCTCAAGTCTCGACCTCAAGACTTGATTTTCAACTTCTAATTTTTCAATTTTGGAGGCCCCATTGTTTCTTTGGTCGTTTTTGCCCTTCGTAGACATATGTCTAGATTTCTTTGGAGTAAAACCTAGATGATCTTCAATTTTTATAATACTTGCCTTAGGTAGAATATTTTTAGGGATATTAGTCCCAAATTTCTCCTTATTTCTAAGGTTGACACTCTTAGCACCTAAATAATAAAATCTATTATTTCTACTAGCATGCTTTTCATGATAAATAGCAAGTGTATTAAGATTATCTCTAGCATGCTTTTTACTATAAAATTTAGAAGGTGCATTATTAAATTTTACCTTAGGGATAGCTTTAGAAGCTCCCCCTACATGTGATTCTCCTTCTTGGGTCTTTTTCTTCCCATTTGGGCATTGACTCTGGTAATGGCCCCGTTGATTGCACTTGAAGCAAATCACGTGTTCCTTGCTCTTAATTATGGAGACACCGACATTCTTGACCTTTGGAGCCGGTTGAGCCTTCTTGACCCTTTTAAGACACTTACTCTTGTAGTTGCTCCCTACACTCAAAACATATTATATGATTTTTAATTTTAATAATGCACCTAGGGTGGTGAAAGTTTGGACTTCTTCCTCTTCTTGACCAGAGGTAGATGGTTCATGTTCTTCTTGCTCCAGCATTGAGGATGATCTAATATCCTCCCCCTCAATCCTAGAGGTGGAGGCTTCTTCCACTTTTCCTCCTCTTCTGATCCAGATCCGGATGTTGATTCTCTATCAACTTCTGAATCCTCACTTGCTTGTGAGGATGATGTGCTTGCTTCTTCGGTCTCCTCCGATTGAGCGGATGAGCATTCATCTTCTTCCCTTTCTTCTTGGACCGGTGATGGACTTTCATGATACTTTGCCAATTCACTCCAAAGCTCCTTGTCATTCTTGTATTCACCTAATCTACACAATATATCATTAGGAATCAAATCAGCTAAGAATTTTATTACCTTCTTGTTTATCTCAAATTCTTAGATTTGTTCCCCGGTCCACTTCTTCATTTTGAGGAAACCTCCCTTTGACCCTCTCGAATACTTGAATCCTTCCATCAATGTGGACCATTCTTCGAAGTCCCTCATCATAATAAAGTCTTCAATTCGACCGTAGTCGCTCGGGTCTTACGGTCGGCCATTCCCTCCGCCAGTGTCAGCGCACATCTTCGTTCGTTGCTTCCTCCACTGTCTCTTCACGTTGGTCGCCCATGAGCACAGACCCGTCGGGACGCGTCGGCAGCCACAGGGTCGTTGCCGCGAGCTTCTTCTTTCTCACGTTTGTAGCCACAGGACCGCTGCCGCAAGCCCTCTGTGTCGCCGGTGAGGGTGGAGCTTCCAGTAAATACCTAGTTTTTCCTCTGGTTTTCCTTTCGGTTTAGTGATTGTATGGGCTGTGGTGGTCAAGGGTGGGCGTTGGTGTTGGATTGGATCTGTGATTGGGCAAATGACCTAGGGAGCCAGGGATCGGCAGTGGGTTCTCATGACAGGCAGCGGGTAGGGGGAGTTGTTCCGGTGAACATAAGATAAGAGGAAAGAGGGCTGCTGAGGGACTTCTAAGGAAGGTAAGCGGTATTTACAGCTTTAATTTGAGTACTGATGAATTTCTTTGCTATTGTGGGTGGATATTTGTGATGAAATTGGTGCTTAGGGGTCAGGCGCAACCAAAGATTTTATCATTGTAATACTATGGCGATTGTTTCCATTATGGATAATATTTTCATATGATGAGTATTGATCATGGTGAGATTAATTGCAAGGATATATTCTTGGATTGAAGAGTTAATCACAATTTATAACCTACGGGTTGAGGGTCTACTTGGGGATACACAGTAGTACTTTAGCACGTTGTTGTGTGCTTAGATTTGATGGATTTACTTTGGGTTAATTGGGTTATGAATGAAATCGATTAAGTATTCGATTTGTCGGTGGATTGCATTTTTGTGCTTAACAATAATTATACTGTATGCAGGTTTCGGTCACGTGGCAGATCCACGGTCGTGATGATTTCGTTTCATTTTGCGGGCATTTTATCAGGCGAGTATTTTGACTTATCTTTTAGATATAGTCATGTTGATATGCTAGTTAGTATAGCTTGCAATAATTTTCATGTTTATCTTCCTTGCATGTTTTTGTGCCTACTTGATACATGCATTTGATCGGTTTACGATTATATCTTCCCTATTTTACTTGGATCATAGATATCTACTTATTGGTTGTGCATATTATTTGGATATGTGTTTTAGTTGGCATTACATGCTTTAGTATCATGCACCATCTTGCATGATTGCATGCTGGCTGGAAGGGATTCCTTTATAGTTGAGCCCGCAGCCAGTTACATGGTCTGCACACGCTGCCACTTATGGGTTAGTGGTACATCAGGAGGGTGTGTGCAGTTGCTCTGTCAGGCTCCGCTGGTCCACTCATGGGTAGCGATGAGGCAGTGTGGTAGCGCGCAGGGATCCCTCCTCTGGTCTACGACACCGGGAGATGAGAGTTTTGCTCCCCCACTCTGTTTGGGGCAAGGGGATAGGTGTACTCGGACAGCATCTTGTCCACTCGGTCACTCAGGAGCAGTGATGGCAGAGTGCACAGTTGTCATCGCCCTACCCACTCAGCTTCACCATTGCGTGTGAGGCGACTGACTGGCGTCAGGGGTGACCATGTCATTTGCACCGCATGCATTTTGCATGGATAACATTTGTATTATGTTTGCTGCATTTTTATTGCTGCCTAGGATGTTGCATATGATTGTCATGCATACAGGATACATATTGGTATATGGTGATGACTTTATTTCTTCTAGTATGGCACATGCTCCTATATCAGGGTAGGAGTTTAGGTAAGTACAATCCTTTTGTATTTTTTTCTTGCATACCCTATTTATATGAGACTGTACTGGCATGATTGTTATTGTTAGCTATTTCTTACCTTGTATATCGACTATATCCGCTGAGTTCTTTGAACTTACCCCGTTGATTTATATCTTTTTCAGGATGAAGCTGTCAGAAGAGTCCAGCTGCCAAACCCCCTCTTTGTTAAAGTTTATTAGTTGTTAGGTTTTATGGATTTGGATTTTGATTAGAATATATGTTTAGGACTGGAGTTGGATTTATGTACTCGTGGATTTATGGTGTCCTTATGGACCTTTATTCGGATTTGTATTCGATTGGATTCGGTTGAGTATTCCTGCCCAGATGGCAGAAGGGGTAGGTTTAGATGTGATATACTTTTGGTTATATCATTTGATTATTGGCCTGAGGCCTATTTTATTACCTGCGTGTGTTGTTTGGATTCCAGTCGTGTTGACTGATGTATAGTGGCCGTGTAGGCCTTGTATGTAAGTTTGGTATTGTCACCCGTACAAGGGAGATGTTGTCGAATTTTCGTCTGGCGGGGACTCCCCCGGGGCATGACAATTTATTTGGTATCAAAGCACCTAGGTTTACGAGTTCCTAGGGGTTTTTGGATTTTTGGGAGTTCCCCACGTTTGGCAGGTTTTATTGAGTCAATCTGGAAATTTTTTTATTGGTATGGATTTCCGACGATTTTTATATTTCATAAATTCGAGGTATTATTGACGAGGTTAATTTGGGGATTTGGCAGCGACGGGACCCTCTCCTGACGGCGAAATAGGTATGATGAAAAAATTTTCTTGTGTTTTTACTTGTAGTGACATCTGGTAATAATTTAGCAAATATGAGATGAGGTGGGTGTGCTCCTGTGCCGAGACGTGGTGCAGGGCAGCCACGCAAGAGGACATTGAGATCTCTGGCGATTGAGTTGCCAGAAAGGTCTATAAAGTTATGACACATGTGCAGACTCGTAGTAGGAGTCGGCCACCAAGGTGACCAGTCAGAGTTGTCGTTAGTGTTTATACTCCAGGTTAGATTGGCTATGTGTTTAGTGGATAACAGGAAATAACATTCAGTGTGTTGGTCACTATTCGTAATCGTAGATGGAGTTGACCATGTGAATGACCTGTTCAGTCTGTGAGTCTTGAACTTGTGTCAAAAAGATGAATTTCCTTTGAGAGCTGACTGATACCGAGTCGGAAAGCAGGGGTCAAGTCGTCACATTTGTTGTGGAAATCAAGGGCTACAGTGTTAGGGATTTTCACTAATTATGCTAGTCAGATTATTACTCTATGGGGTAATCGACAAGGAATGTACACTATTGTTGATACAAACAATGGAGGTTTAAGTTACGAAGTTCCATAGGGATTTTGATCCTTGAGCTACTTGAGCCTAGATTGATAACGTTGAAGGTACTTTTCAAGTTGTTACTTGGTGGAATATGTAGAAGAATTTTGGGGAAATAACCCATTACGGGATCACGGGTTCATGATATTTTCGAGAGACAATATTTCCCTATGTTATTTTGTATGACTCATTGTTGGGAAATTCTTGAGCCTTTAGTTGAGTGATAAATTGTTAATGGAGTTCACTATAGAGTTTATTAGACTTGTAGAGTTTACCCCCACTTAATGGATCAAGACAGTGATTGAGTTGTTTTCGATCACCCACGATTTATTGGTTTACATTTGGATTAGGATAGTTGTATCTTCCATCAGTTCCTATCGGGAGGCATTAGGGTGAGTCATATTTATGAAAATGACACTGCAGCAAGTGTCTCAAGATAATGGTGTAGTCGATCTAGTGATAATAACCTACACTTCTGATAAGGCAACCATAGAAGTCGTGAACGTGCTCTTCTAGCTAAATTCACGTGGCATTATTTTGTTCCCATGTTGATGCTCGATATTGATCATGTCTGTTGTTAGAGATGGTAACTTGATGTTGATGATGGAAGTTTACAACCTCTTGGGTGATTGAGGGATTAGTTTGAAGTTTAGTTTATTTTTGGTGGTGATCAAGGCTCTGTCCCGGGAATGAAAGATTGATGAAACACTTCATTTCCCAACGAAAAACAGGAATATGGATTAAAGCTTTCTCCTCAGATTTATGTGGCTATCAGAAGTGGGTTGTGCACTTGTGGAAGATATGAAGCTGGTTGTGTGGTTCTTGGAGAAAATGATAGGAAGAGGTGTATGTAGGTGATCGATCGGTGTGATTGTGGTTGGCCGGCTAGAGGGGGTGAATAGCCTTCTTTCGTTCGATGGTGGAATTCGCTTGTCTACAAATAATATTAGCACAACAGAAACAAAACAAGACAAGCAAATAGAAATAAGAATACAAACGCTAACAAGAGAATATAACGTGGTTCACGGTTGCACCGCTAGTCCACGGTCCGATTCGTCCACGGTGAATCACTCCGCAAGCTTTCACTATTCTCCCCTTTGCACAAAGCTAGGTGGAGGTAATCTTTTCTTACAAAATCACTCCTCTTGCAATAAGATGAATATAAGAACAAGAAAGAGGAGGAAATTCGTTTGGCCACTTTGGGATATGTTTAGAATAGAAGCATTAGCCTCCCAAAGCCCCACACCCTCTCTTTTTATAGAGAGGGTTGATTTCTTCCCGTTGGCCGCCATCAGTCGACTGCCGCCACTACAATGGTCTCCGAACATGTCGAATCTCGACCGTTGTAGTCCAATGGATCCCTTGGCAGTCGAATGATGTATCCATCAGTCGACTGATGCCTTGTAGTCGCCGCCTACGAGAGGTTACGGGTCTAAACCTTCTCGACCCGATCGGCCGCCATCGTGATCATCAACATATGGGAGTCGACTGATGGACCAAAAACCCCTCAGTCGGATACCAGTCGAACCCCATTTGACTCAGAGTAGTCGACTGTCATTCCATGGCAGTCGACTGATGTCGGGAAATCTCATCCGACACTTAGCCAAATGGCCAAGTTTCACCTAAGAGCACTACCCCTTCCCAGGTAACATTCGCTCACTCTCATCCCTCGGAGTCCCTTGCCTTCGAAGTTGTCTTCGTCTGGCCACGTCCCTCGGATGCGCCAAGCGCACGGCTCTGCAGCGCCATCCTTCGCGTCTCGCCCTGAAGTCTACTTCCCTAACTTCACTCCAAGCTCCTCGTCCGGCGGTCCCTCGGATGCTCCAAGCGCACGGCTTCCGCAAAGCCATCCTTCACCGACTTAAGGACCGAGTCATGAGATGTGAAACTCGCCAAGGCTCCATGTGCAAATTACTAAGTTTTGCAAGACTCCAACGCACATATCAAATCACAATAACAACCTAACTTAAACCCTTTGCCACACACATCAAAACCATATCACGGGTTGATTGCCCTAACAATCTCCCCCTTTTTGATGTGTGGCAATCCGTTTAAGTTAGGTAAAAATATTTGATAAAATATTAAGAAAGGAAAGCATGTAAATAACATGATTAGCAACTCTCCCCCTTAATACATGAAACTTCCCCTAAATGCATTCCCCCTTTACTTAAACATATATCTTTCTCCCCCTTTGACACCATCAAAAAGATTAAATAGGGTTTATATGGCATGACATCAAGTCTAGAGAGAAGCAAAAATCAAAAACACTTAAAATCCTGATAAAATCAAGTTACTGTGCTCGTGCACAGTACATCAGTCGACTGCTATTAGTATGGCAGTCGACTGGCATAAAGAAATCAGAATTTCTTATTTTCTAGACAAATTTCAGAAATGCACTATAAATTTCAGAAAATTTGAAAAATAGTGAAATTTGGGGAACACATTTCTTTTAGAGTTATTTATCAATGAAAAATAGTTTTTTATGAAAAATTATTATATTTTCAATGATTTGCCAAAAAACCAAAAGCTTCAAAAACAACTAGTGTTTTGATCAAGTTTGTATCCATTTTAACATCTAGTTTTGCTTTGGATTGTTTCAAAATATGAACACATAGATTTTAAAGTAAGAAATTGTTTTGAAAACATATGAAATATCCAACCATGATCTTTGAGCAATATGTCTATGAATTAAACATAAGCCTTCCCCATGATTGGTCTATTATTGCTATTTGATACCTTAAATGACCATCTAAATGTCATAGGCATTAGTGGACATTTGTATCATCCTAACATTTCATTCATGCTAAGTTCTCAATCAAGGTAGCCTATGGTGAGTGTGTGATGTATCCTAAAGGTATTTGTATATACTTAACCATTATTTTCATGCAATTCTATACAAGATTAAGTATCATCCTAACAATCCACATGAACATAAAGACATATATGTATGAATTTCATATTATGATCATGAAACAAATGTATTCATCAAATTGTAATCATGCATTAGGTATTATATCATGATAATAAGGCAAATATCACCTAAAGCATGATTAACTAGTTATGGGTGCATTATCATCACCTAACACTATTTCAAATATTTTGTCCCACCATCCTAAGTCAACCAAAAAATATGATATAGGTAAAATCCATATGGTTGACTATCCTAGGGTTTTTCCTAACCCTTTAGGATGGATTTAGGAACCCAAAACAAATTCTTGCCTATGGGGTTCACTAAATACTCCTTAGGGATCCATTTTCTGGCAATTATCTTTTTTTTATCTTGACCCCTAGCAATTAAGCATTTATAGGTCTTTTCATTTTTCTTTTCCTTATACCCTAGGTCTTTCTTGTTGAAACTAGCTCTTTGGCTCCCTATGATCATGTTAAGGGTGTTGGAGCCTATTGTGAATTTTTCTGGGGCCTTGGTCAAATGGTCTACCTTTTCCCTTAAAGCCCTATTTTCCTCTATGCATGCATCATTAACATCAAATGACATATAAAGATCATGTGAGCATGCATCATCATGATCATTTAAGCATGCTTTTTCTAGTTTTTCTTCTAAGTCCTTAATTTGATCTAGCATGCATTTATTCTTTTTCTTTTCCCTAAACAAATCCTTAGTGAGGCTAAAAATAATTGACATAACTTTCTTGGGGGAAAGATTGGTTACCTCACTTACCAAATCCTCTTCCGATGATGAGGATGTAGAAGAGACTCCCTCTTCCCTCGAGCTCTCCTCACTTGAACTTGCTTCTTCATTTTCGGAGGAGGAGTCTAAGTCGTCAAATGCCATTAATGCCAAATTTGTGGCAAAGACATTTTCTTCCTCGGATGATGATGATGATGAGGAAGAAGGGTCATCCCAAGTCCTTGCTTTTAGTGCCTTCGCCTTTCCCTTTTCTTTGGCTTTCTTCTCTTCTTCCTTCTTTTTGCTCCCCTTTTTCTTCTTCTTTTATTCCTTCTTTCTCTTCTCCTCTTTGCTCTTGTTCAAGAGGGGACAATTATCTTTTATATGTCCCTCTCCTTGGCAATTATAGCAAATCACCTTCCCCCTTAGTCTTCTCCTCCTATCATTAGATTTATTAAATTTAAAATTTTTCAAAGCACGCCTTACCTTCCTTACCATGTATGCTTCTTCCGTGCTATCCATGGAGGAGGAGGAGGATGCTTCATCGGAGGAGGAGGTGGTCTCCATCTTCTTCTTCCCTTTGTTAGCCATCAAGGCTACTCCTCTTGAATGTTGAATTCTAGGCTCTTCTATTATTCCTTCAAGCCTTGTTTCATGGAGCTCCATGGTTGAAAAGAACTCCTCCAAGGTGCTCACTTCTAAGTTCTTGGAGATGTAGAATGAGTCCACCATAGAGCTCCATTTTGAGGACCGAGGAAAGGCATCTATGACCTTCATTACCATATCTCAGTTGGAGAGTTTTTCACCTACACTTGTCAACCCGGTTAGAATTTTCTTAAATCTAGAGTGTAGGGATTTTACCTTCTCTCCCTTTTCGAGTTTGATATTGAATAATTGGGAGCGAAGAACATCTCTCCTTGCTAGCTTCGCCTCGGATGTGCCTTCATGAATCTCTATTAGTTTCTCCCACATCTCCTTGGTGCTAGCACACTCTCCTATCCGGTTGACTTCTTGTTGAGGGAGTACATTGTAGAGGTGATGTTTGGCTTTTGAGTTTGCCAAGTACTCTTCCCTTTGCCTCTTGCTCCACCTTGATTTTTCCAATGGCTCCTCTTCTTCATCCCTAGGCATTTCGAAACCGTTTTCCATAATTAAAAGAATTTCGAAATCGGTTTCGAAAAATACCTCCATTCTCTTTTTCCACCAAGAGAATTCTCCTTCAAACTTTGGTGGATGAATGTTCGAGCCGGCCATTCTTGAATGTGTTTGTTGTGGCAATTAGTCCTCGACAAGCTTTCCTTGGCTCTGATACCACTTGTAGGGGATCGATCGGTGTGATTGTGGTTGGCCGGCTAGAGGGGGTGAATAGCCTTCTTTCGTTCGATGGTGGAATTCGCTTGTCTACAAATAATATTAGCGCAACAGAAAAAAAATAAGACAAGTAAATAGAAATAAGAATACAAACGCTAACAAGAGAATATAACGTGGTTCACGGCTGCGCTGCTAGTCCACGGTCCGATTTGTCCACGGTGAATCACTCCGCAAGCTTTCACTATTCTCTCCTTTGCACAAAGCTAGGTGGAGGTAACCTTTTCTTACAAAATCACTCCTCTTGCAATAAGATGAATATAAGCACAAGGAAGAAGAGGAAATTCGTTTGGGCACTTTGGAAGATGTTTAGAATAGAAGAATTAGCCTTCCAAAGCCCCACACCCTCTCTTTTTATAGAGAGGGATGATTTCTTCCCGTTGGCCGCCATCAGTCGACTGCTATCCTTGGCAGTCAACTGCCGCCACTACAACGGCCTCCGAACAAGTCGGATCCCGACCGTTGTAGTCCAACGGATCCCTTGGCAGTCGACTGATATATCCATCAGTCGACTGATGCCTCGTAGTTGACTGCCCAGTCGACTACGAGAGGTTCTGTGACCCAAACCCTCTCGACTAGTCGACTGCTGCCATCGCTCCGATCCCGATAATCTTGATCATGATCGCCAACATATGATAGTTGATGCTAGGCCAAAACCCTCGATCGGATATCGATCGAACCCGTTCGACTTCGGAATGATCATTGTCATTCCATCTTGATCGATGTCGAGAAATCTCATCCGACATTTAGCCAAATGGTCAAGTTTTACCTAAGAGCACTACCCCTTCCCGGGTTACATTTGCTCACTCTCATCCCTCGGAGTCCCTCGCCTTCGAAGTTGTCTTTGTCTGGCCATGTCCCTCAGATGCGCCAAGCGCACGGCTCTACAGCGTCATCCTTCGCATCTCGCCCTGAAGTCTACTTCCTCCGGCTTCACTCTAAGCTGCTCGTCTGGCGGTCCCTCGGATGCTCCAAGCGCACGACTTCCGCAAACCATCCTTCACCGACTCAAGGACCGAGTCATGAGATGTGAAACTCGCCAAGGCTCCATGTGCGAATTACTAAGTCCTGCAAGACTCCAACGCACATATCAAATCACAATAACAACCTAACTTAAACCCTTTTTCACACACATCAAAACCATATCACAGGTTGATTGCCCTAACAGTGTACACCTAAATGCATACAGTTACCGAATTCTTATTCTAGGTCACTATGAAATAGGGAATCCATTAAGAACATAAGTTGGATGAGTTTACATCTTTACTCGAAAGGAGTTGTAGATGGTTGAAGGATTGATTATTGGGGTATTACTATAGTTTACCTTACTTAATGATATATTGAGAGATACTGATAGTTTACAGATATCTTTGGTTAAAACATGTATAGATAGGATTAGAAGGATTTCTATATTTGGATCATGTGGATTAATAGTGTTTCCACCGACAGGTGAGATATTGAGATGATTACCATGATGATTATCAGAGGGGTATGATATTGATTTTGGATGTTTAGAGGTTGATTGATGGAAATGTTATATTATGGTGAGAGAGTTGACTTAGTTGTTTTATAGTTGACTTGGTTGATATGATGTAGATATTTGGATATTAACTTGGAGGTTATGATTGTGACATGATGGTATAAGAATGTCTCTCGGATGCCTGTATAATTCGAGAGTAATCAGATGTAGTGTCGGATGAACTTCTAGGTTTGCCGCTGTATAGGCAAGTAGAGTAGGCGACCGGAGTGATTTCGAAAATAGTTTTCGATATCGAAGATCCCCTACTGGGTGATAATTTATTTGGTACTGAGGTAATGATATTTTACGAGCCAAATGTTTGTACTTATAGTGCGTTAGCTAAGGGCTAGTGTAAAGCGCACAAGGTTGTTGAAGCTCATGATATACTCAAGGCAATGTCATCCAATTGGCTGAGCGCTAAATCGAGTGGCTTAGATACCGTCATCGATCGGTCTTTCAAAGTTGGCAAGGTTGATGATTCCGAGAGGTATTTGTTAGAATGACGATTTTTCTAGGGGATAAATCAGTTGGTATCAGTGTTGCTTAACACTATGGGAATTGGAAGAATCTAAGTTCCAATTAAAGGAGGTGTTGGATGGGATATTTACTTGTCCCAATATTTTATTTCTTGAGAAGCTCTGGAACTCATTGTTCAAAGAGAGATGAACCTTTGAGGTTATACATCGATCATCGATGATGGAATGCGGTAGTGGTAGAAGGAAATGAATATCCTTTATGGTGGATTGAGGATCTATTTAGATCAGATATAGGACACCTATGTATACTCTAGGATTGATTTATGACTAGTGTGTTGATTTCGTAGTGACAGAGTGTCATACAATTATCAAAGTCGTAGTGATGATTGAAATATCATCAGCCTAGAGTAAAGAGGATGCAGGTGTGAAGCGATGATAATTTCATACTTGGTATGAATTATATGAGCTTCTGGATTATCTTATTAGTCTTATTGATAATTTAGTCGTCTAGGGATTTGAGAAGTCGTATATTTTAGATTAGGTGTGGTCATTGAAGTTTCATAACTTGGCCACTGTTGATAGTGGTAGTTGGAGTTGCGCACTCGGCCATCGTAGATGGTGGTTTTCTGGTATTGATTTGATTATTACCATAGATATGGGTAGGATGCTCTAGCGGTATTATATCCCTGACTGGTTGGACCAGGAAGGTGATGGAATTTACTTAGTCTCAAGTTTGTGAAACTAGTTTCAAGGCTCAGATGATGGTTGACTTTTACACCAGTGTTGTTTGATCATTCTCTGGTGGATGGAAGGGTAGTGTACATGGATGCATCTTTTCGGGGATCGGAGCGATTCCGATGCTATTGAATAAAACGTATCCTAAGCTAACGACAGTTAAAGAACTGTGAGATAAGCCGTCATATATATGACGTGGACTTAGCAGTTACTATGTTGTTTTGTAAAGGTGAGGAGCAGAAATGCTCATGGGGTTTTGGCTAGCTACTGGGTAGCTGCATAGAGTTGTTAGAACACGACTAGTTGCAACTAGGGAGATTGGTCATTATAGTCTCCCAGTCACCTTCAGATCTGTGCGATAGAATGGATTTTAGACAGTAGATTTCTCTTGTGTGGAAATATTTCTTCGTCTCCGAGGAGAATGGTGGGTTACAAAGTTACATCCGAATTTAGGAAGAGTTACTTTTGATTTAGGACAGCATATAGATCCCTGTTGTGATGATAGAGAGAATCTACCATAGAGTTATAATCTTGCTCTACCTGTTCGGAATTAGTGATAGTGGAATTTGTGTGTCGTCTGTAGCTATATAGCTATATCCTCTATCTGCCCACGAGATCCGGTCGTGGTAGCATGTCGTTGCCCGCAGATAGTGCCTTTTATAGTACCCCGAGAGCCACGAGGCTTTGTCACGATATTTTGATAAGTATTGCTTGTAGATTGCAATAGGTTGTATATGTTGCAGATGTATTCGGATTGTATCCGAGAAATAGTAAGTATTGAAACGTTCTTCGTGGTGGAACGACATGCGGGACATAGTTGATTTCGCAGTTAGGTATTCAGTGTGTCAACTAGTAAAAGTGGAATACTAGTGATCAGCAAAGTGGTGTACCGAGAGGGAAGTGGGAGCCTAATATGATAGACAGTGTTGGGAGATTATTTAGAATTCGGAAAGGGCTTGATGCGATTTCGGGTAATCGGTGATCGATTAGCTGAGCCCGCTCATTTTCTCTTGATCCATAAGATGAGTTTGTTGGATCGCTGGATAGGTTATACTGTGGCAATTTCCAGTTCATGGAGTATCTGTGAGTATCGTATGCGATAGCGATTCAGAATTTACCTTAGGATTATGGCATAGTCTTTAACAGGTCACGGATATAGAGCTCCACTCTGGTACAGTTAGGTACTTATGATAGGTGGTCGATATGAAGATACTATTCATACTTTGGAAGGGCTGCGAAAAGCAGGTGTGATAGATTTTAGGGGATATCAGTAACCCCACTTGGTCACTTGAGGTGTGACTTGTCTCTAGATGCTTGAGATGATTGTTGTGACATCTCGTACTAATATACGAGTAGGAAATTTGGGGGCCAAATTTTATTAGTGGGGTGAATGTTAAATAATGAAATTTAAAATACTAAAATAAAATGGCCAAAGAATTTAGAAATTTATCCTAGAAATTTTTTGAGATTTTTAGAGAATTTTAAGAATTTTTTCGGAATTTTTCTGGATTTAAACGGAGTCCGTACGAGATAATTACGGAGATAATTAATTTACTAAGGGATTAATAAAAATAAAACCTAGGTTTTTATTTTATTTATAAAGGGGTAGTCGGATGATTAGGGGTCGATCCCAATTTTCCCCGTGCGCTGGTTTTCTCCCTCGTGACTTTCTCTTCGCGATTCTTTTTCCCCTCGCGACGGTTTTCTTCGCGAAACCTCCTTCTCATCGTAGCGCCTTTTTCCTGAGCGGCTTCTCTTCCTCGCGCCCGAAGCCACTGTTTCTTCCTCCCTCCGTGCCCGCATCTCCGTCGGCTTCTCTTCCTCGCCATCAACAGTCACGCGCGTCAGCCTCTGCCACAGGCGACACGCGCCGACCTCCATGGCCATAGGATCGCCATCGGCCTCCTCGACACAACCCTTTCATTCGTAGCCACCCAAGTCTTGCGGTCGGCCGTTCCCTCCGCCAGTGTCGGCGCACGTCTTCGCCCGTTGCTTCCGCCGCCGTCTCTGCACGCTGGTCACCCATGAGCACAGACCCATTGGGACACGTCGGCATCGACAAGGTCGACGTCGCGAGCTTCTTCTTCCTCGCGTTTGCAGCCACAGGACTGCTGCTGCGAGCCCTCTGTGTCACCGGTGAGGGTGGAGCTTCTGGTAAATACCTAGTTTTTCCTCTGGTTTTCCTTTCGGTTCAGTGATTGTATGGGCTGTGGTGGTCAAGGGGGGGCATTGGTGTTGGATTGGATCTGTGATTGGGCAGATGACCTAGGGAGCCAGGGATCGGCAGTGGGTTCGCATGACAGGCAGCGGGTAGGGGGAGTTGTTCTGGTGAACATAAGATAGAAGGAAAGAGGGCTGCCGAGGGACTTCTAAGGAAGGTAAGCAGTATTTACAGCTTTAATTTGAGTACTGATGAATTTCTTTTCTGTTGTGGGTGGATATTTGTGATGAAATTGGTGCTTAGGGGTCAGGCGTAACCAAAGATTTTATCATTGTAATACTATGGGGATTGTTGCCATTATGGATAATATTTTCATATGATGAGTATTGATCATGGTGAGATTAATTGCAAGGATATGTTCTTGGATTGAAGAGTTAATCACAATTTGTGACCTACGAATTGAGGGTCTACTTGGGGATACATAGTAGTACTATAGCACGTTGTTGTGTGCTTGGATTTGATGGATTTACTTTGGGTTAATTGGGTTGTGAACGAAATTGATTAAGTATTTGATTTGTCAGTGGATTGCATTTTTGTGATTAACAATAGTTATACTGTATGCAGATTTCGGTCATGAGGCAGGTCCACGGCCGTGACGATTTCATTTCATTTTGCGGGCATTTTATCAGGCGGGTATTTTGACTTATCTTTTAGATATAGTCATGTTGATATGCTAGTTAGTATAGCTTGCAATAATTTTCATGTTTATCTGCCTTGAATGTTTTTGTGCCTACTTGATACATGCATTTGATCGGTTTATGATTATATCTTCCCTGTTTTACTTGGATCATAGATATGTACTTATTGGTTGTGCATATTATTCGGATATGTGTTTTAGTTGGTATTACATGCTTTAGTATCATGCACCATCTTGCATGATTGCATGCTGGCTGGACGGGGTTCCTTTATAGTTGAGCCCATAACCAGTTACATGGTCTGCACACGCTACCACTCATGGGTTAGTGGTATATCAAGAGGGTGTGTGCAGTTGCTCTGTCAGGCTCCGCTGGTCCACTCATGGGTAGCGATGAGGCAGCGTGGTAGCGGGCAGGGATCCCTCCTCTGGTCTACGACACCGGGAGATGAGAGTTTTGCTCCCCCACTCTATTTGGGGCAGGAGGATAGGTGTACTCCGACAGCATCCTGTTCACTCAGTCACTCAGGAGCAGTGATGGCAGAGTGCACAGTTGTCATAGCCCTACCCACTCGGCTTCACCATCGCATGTGAGGCGGCTGACTGGCGTCAGGGGAGACCATGTCATTTACACCGCATGCATTTTGCATGGATAACATTTGTATTGTGTTTGCTGCATTTTTATTGCTGCCTTGGATATTGCATATGATTGCTATGCATACAGGATACATATTGGTATATGGTGATGACTTTATTTCTTCTAGTATGGCACATGCTCCTATATCAGGGTAGGAGATTCAGGTAAGTATAGTCCTTTTGTATTTCTTTCTTGCATAGCCTATTTATATGAGACTGTACTGGCATGATTGTTATTGTTAGCTATTTCTTACCTTGTATATCGACTATATCCGCTGAGTTCTTTGAACTTACCCCGTTGATTTATATCTATTTTAGGATGAAGCTATCAGGAGAGTCCTGCTGCTAAACTCCCTCGTCGTGAAAGTTTATTAGTTGTTTGGTTTTATGGATTTGGATTTTGATTAGAATATATGTTTAGGACTGGAGTTGGATTTACGTACTCGTGGATTTATGGTGTCCTTATGGACCTTTATTCGGATTTTTATTCGATTGGATTCGGTTGAGTATTCCTGCCCAGATGGCAGAAGGGGTAGGTTTAGATGTAATATACTTTTGGTTATATCATTTGATTGTTGGCCTGAGGCCTATTTTATTACCTGCATGTGTTGTTTGGATTCCGGTCGTGTTGACCGATGTATAGTGGCCGTGTTGGCCTTGTATGTAAGTTTGGTATTGTCACCTGTACAGGGGAGATGCTGTCGGATTTTCATCTGGCGGGGACTCCCCCGGGGCGTGATATCGGGAGTTAAGAATCTACGGAGGCAGGAGTACAGTAGAGGTGGGGCCACGAAGAGTTAGAAGTTAAGATTGACATAATTCCTTCCTTAATATCCCTTAGAGAATACTTATGTAGGAGGGAGGGCTTCAATAAAGACGTATGATAGTTGCGAACGTGGAAAAATGTCAAAACGATATTTACAGAGATGGCCATGAGATGAGGGGGTATGTACAGATGTGGTTATGTAATAAGAGCGTAGAGTACATGAGTTTAAGATAGTCAAAAGGTGTGCAATAATGGCGGGGAGTTAGAGGGACTATAAAAAAGGAAGACTAGTAAACAAAAAAGAGTAATTGCAATATTTGCTAATTCAAACTACATTTTTTTTCTTTCATTTTTGGCTTCTGTCTGATTTAATCATCGGAAGGGCACTGTCGGAGCACTGGCACCCTCTGACCAGTATTATTTTGGATAGGATCTCAGTGCGGCCAAGTGAAAATGTCATCGTCAGAGGACTTTGTACAAAAGAACTAACAGTTGACTGTATTAATAATATTAATTATAACTTGTTTAATTTTTATCTTAAATTTATTTATAATATTGTCTCCTTTCTTTTTCGTAGTAAATAAGAATTCACTATTAAAAGGTAATTTAAAATTTTTATTTGTTGTTCAATAAAAAAATTTATCTTCGATAAAGAGAAAATGAACATCATGAAGGGTTTTGCTTATCGAGTCCGTGAGGGGAAACTTCGCTTCCCACTTCACCTCGGTAGCTTGTCCATGGCGATCCCTTCGATGTCCCCGGATTAAAAAAATTTAATCCTAGACCAAAGGGATTGCCCAAACCACCAAGTCATCATCGTGCTATTCGTTTAGAGAGGTCACTTGAACAAACTAGTTGTTCAAGCGACCATCCTCTATTCTACAAGTAGCCGCGGAGTAGACGATGTCTGGATCACTGGTTTTCGTGTTTATGCTCGGGATCCAAGTATTATTTAGCCATATACAGATTTATAACATGCTTATAATTGAAAAACAAAAACAAGCAAGTAACAAAAACAGAAAGAAGAATAGGAATACCTATCGATCTTCTAATGTATGACCTTCCTATTTTTGGACGTCGTGTGGGCAACGATCTACCAAAAGTCGAAGCTCCTAGATCACAAATCATCCTTCCTTGCTCTTCTAAAGCAAGAAGAAGAGTAGAAACAAGGCTCATCTCCTTCCTATAGCCAACCAACAAGCAACAAAATAAATGCTTGCCGCCGGCCAACAAGGAGAAGGAGATAATGGTGGAAACCGGATAAGACACCAAGGGAAAACTTTATATCTTGTTTCCACCACCTAAGGAGAAGGAGAAGGGGTCTTTGGATGTCGTCCAAGGGCTGGGATAGGGTTGTGGGCGTCGGCCACCAAAGGATAGGAAGAAGAAACAAAACTACTTCCTTATTTGGTGCCACCCAAGCCTCCTAAACCCTAAGCTTCCAAACCCTAATCCTAGCTTTCCTTAATGTCGGCCATGGAAGAGGGGAAGAAGAATAGGATGAGCTCATGTCAAGGTAGAGAGGAGAAGAATAGGGGCCGTCCAACCTTTGGAAGAAAGAAGGAACACCTCCTTGAGTTGCCACCCACTCTAATCCCCAAAACCCTAACCCTAGCCACCACTCCCAATCCTAATCTAATTAGGATTGGTTGCCGCCCAAGGGACAAACCCTAATCCCCTCATCCATCCTTATGTCTTGCTGCCCACTTATTAATCTCTATTTATAGAGTTGGGCTCAATCCATGATTTAATCTCCTCCATTGGTTCTAGGGATTTAATCTCAACCGTCGGATCTAGAGATTTAATCTCAACTGTCGGATCTAGAGATTTAATCTCTACCTTTGGATCTAGAGTTTTGTTTCTATCCTTTGGATCTAAGCTTCATGAGGTGTTAATAGGCTACATTAGGGACCATGAGGAGGAGTTGGATCTTGGCCACCCATGGATCAAGCCCACATAAAGTCCGATCCACTAATGATGATCCAATCCACTAAAGGATCATCATTGATCTACCTCACCAACCCCCATATGATAATATGGGCTCCATATATTATTTGTATATTTTCTCCCCATTTTTAAAATCTCAAATGTCCGTCAATTAATTAATTTACTGACTATTAATTAATCAACATATAACTCCTTGAGTAGTACCACTCAACCTTTTCATCATGCCGGACCAAGTCCACCTGCAGGGTTTACATGATGAACCTTATGAGCTCCTCAAGGAGACATCATCATCCTAATATATAGGACACGGTTTCCTCCTATAATTAACGGCACACCATATAAATAATATCATCTCCCAACTTACCGAGCCTATCAATTTAATCTATAAATCTCGCCCATTGCTAAATCAAAGAGATGACTACTGAGTATATGTGCTCATTATTATATCGGGATTAAGAGCATGTACTAAATAATATCTGAGGTCCGATTCGATTATATAGTCAGCAATAAATTGAATCACCTCTATGTCGGTCCTGCTCAATACACACAAAGTGCACTAGTGTGATTCTATGGTCAAGACAAACCAACATCAAATCACACTACAACCATTCCAATGGTTTGTCCAAAGTCATCTCGGTTGTGAGCCTTTACTTATACTTTACAAGGAGCCGATAACATGATCTCCCGTGTGACACCACACACTATGTTATCTACAATGTAACATATTAGACAATATGTATAAAAATATGCAAACAATGATCATGTGATTCTTATTTCAAAAATAAAGATGTTCATAGAAAAGATAGACTTTTCAATATACATCCCTACAATCTCCCACTTATACTAAAAGACTATGCTATCCTCATACTGTCATACATCTGATTCCCCTTCCCTCCACATTCCTATCAAAGCTCTCGCTAGAAGGGCCTTAGTGAAAGGGTCTACCAGGTCATCCTCTGATGCAATCTAGGCGACAGCAACTTCTACCTCCTTTATGATTTCTCGTATCAGATGGTACTTGCGCTCTATGTGTTTACTAGCCTTATGGGCTCATGGTTCCTTTGAGTTTGCAACTGCACCATTATTATCACAATAAATTGTGATAGTTCTGGGCAAACCAGGAATCACATCCAAGTCCATCAGGAAGTTCCTGAGCCATACAACTTCTTTGGCCACCTCAGAGGCTGCCACATACTCAACTTCCATGGTGGAGTCCACCACGCATTTCTGCTGGACACTCCTCCATATAATGGCTCCACCTCCCAAAGTAAATACAAAACCTGAGGTAGACTTACTGTTATCCCTATCAAATTGGAAGTCGAAATCCGTGTAACCCACAGGGAGTAATTGGCCTTCCCGGTAAACTAGCATATGATCCCTAGTCCTTCTCAGACACTTCAATATATGCTTTACCGCAGTCCAATGTCCCTATCCTGGATTACTCTGATATCTGCTGACCATGCCCATGGCAAAGCAGATATCTGATCTCGTACATAACATCGCATACATGAGGCTTTCTACCGCCGAGGCATAAGGAACCGCCTTCATCTCCTCTATCTCCTCAGATGATCTAGGACACATCTCCTTAGATAAAGGAACTCCATGCCTGAAAGGTAGAAAGCCTTTCTTGGAGTTTTGTATGCTAAAACGATCCATAATCTTGTCTATGTATGAAGCTTCGGATAAGCACGATAACCTTGATCCCAAGGATGTGTCCCACTTCTCCCAAGTCCTTCATATCAAACTGTTTGGACAACCATACCCTTACGTCCGATAACACCTTAATATTGTTGCCAATCACCAAAATGTCATCTATGTATAGTACAAGAAATACCACTATGTTTCCGTCACATCTCTTGTATACACAAGACTCATCCGGACTTTGAATAAATCCATAAGACTGGATCACCTCATCAAAGCAGATGTTCCAAGACCTCGAGGCTTGTTTCAATCCATAAATGGACCGATTAAGTTTACATACAAGATGCTCTTTGCCTTTAGCAATGAATCCCTCTGGTTGCTTCATATAGATGTTTTCCTCAAGACTTCCATTAAGAAAAGCTGTCTTGACATCCATTTGCCACACCTCATAATCCATATGAGCTGCTATGCATAAGAGCTCCTAGACCTGATTTGAATTCATAGATTCAATCTCAGTATTCATTGCACTTTGCCAAGATGCTGTATCTATATCTTGGATTGACTCGTCGTATGTTCAGGGATCAGGTTCATGTTCACCAGGGACCAAATCAGAAGATTCACCCAAGAACATGAATCTAAGAGGTTGTCTCACAACCTTCCCACTACGACGAGGTATCTCCTGTGTATGCTCTGTGACACCCAGTGCAGTGACATGTGGTATATCCTCTTATACAAGTGGTACTAAAGAAGTGACTTCCCCTTTTAACTCCTCCAGAACAATTTTACTCTTAGGCTTGTGGCTCATCACATAGTCTTCCTCTAGAAATTTGGCGTTTGTGCTAATGATCACCCTCTGATCTCTAGGACTATAAAACAATCCACCCTTCGTTCCTCTAGGATAGCCAACGAACAAGCATACTTCTGTACGAGGTTCCAACTTACCGATCTCGCCTTGGCCACATGTCTTTGGACTCTATATCGAATATGTCTTAGACTAGGCTTTCGCCCAGTCCACAACTCTGTGGGAGTAGAAGGCACTGATTTAGATGGAACCAAGTTCAGAATGTACACCGCCGTATCTAGAGCATATCCCCAGAACGAATTTGGCAAGTCAGAATAACTCATCATCGATCTAACCATTTCCATAAGAGTCCTATTCCTTCGCTCTACTACACCATTCTACTGGGGTGTGCCAGGTGCAGACAATTGGGATTGAATCCCAGCCTCTGATAAGTAGTTCCTAAACTCTCCCAAGAGGTACTCACCACCACGATCAGATCATAGTGTCTTGATACTTTTACCTTGACGTTTCTCCACATCAGCCTTGAATTCTTTGAACTTGTCAAAGCATTCAGACTTGCGACGCATCAGGTAAATGTATCCATATCTTAAGTAATCGTCTATAAAAGAGACGAAATACTCAAAACCACCTCTAGCCTAGATAGACATAGGACCACACAAATCAGAATGAACCAATTCCAACACATCTTTGGATCTATACCCCTTGGCCTTAAAAGGCCTCTTTGGTCATCTTACCCTCCAAGCAAGATTTGCAGGTTGGGAGATCCTCCACCACTAATGAACCCAAAGGTCCATCAGCTATCAACCTTTGAATTCTGCTTAGGTTAATGTGACCAAGCCTAAGATGCCAAAAATATATTTGGTTCATCTTCGAAGGTTCTTTTCTCTTATTGGAATTAAAAGATGAGTTATGAACTTCAATTTGCATCATGGGAGGTTTTTGTTCAAGTGTATACAAATTTCCTATCAATGTACCTGAACAGATATTCTCCCTATTCCTTTTTATAATAGCTCTGTCATTAAAAGAAATAGAATATCCATCTATAAATAATTTAGAAATTGAAACTAAATTCTTTCTAAATAAAGGTACACAAAGGGAATTTTCCAGAACCTAAGTTTTATTTTTCTCAAGAGATAAATAAAACTTCTCCCACTGCAATAGCCGCCACCTTCATGGCATTGCCTAAGTAAATGGTAATCTCCCCTTTAGCTAGTCGTCGGGTTTCTTGGAACCCCTGCAAAGTGTTGTAGACATGATTAGTGGCTCCCATATCTACACACCAAGTGCTGGTAGATAACACCGCTAATCATGTTTCAACGACTAGTCTAAAGGATATATCTTTGTTCTGTTTCGGACTGGGACAGTCCTTCTTCCAATGTCCATCCTGTTTGTAAGTGAAGTACTTGCCTTTCGGCTTCTTCACTCCTCCCTGAGATCCTCCCACCACCTTTGCTTCACCTTGTTTCTTCTTCTTCTCTCCTTTCGGCTTAGAAGTAGAAACCTTTTTGAGCAACCATGGCTTAAGGACACTCTTCGAAGAGTGCATACTTGTATGCCTTAGCAGATAAGACAATATCTAGATTCTTTTCCAATCATCATAATTTGGGTACAGTAAGTTTATTTCCTTTAGTATCATAGTAAGTGGATTGAAAGTCATTTTTGAAAATCCTAAGAATCACATAGATCATTACTGTAGATTTCAAAAAATTATTGATTCCTCAAACAATAAAATTTTAAAATCAACCAACACCTCAAAACACCGAGAATATCGTATGCCACGATAATGTGGACGTATACGAATTCTACATTTGTAAGAGGAGATTTTACCCATTAATTTTACTATCTTGTCAACCTAACTTTATGACAAGTAAAATTAATAGTTGGTTTCTCTTCAGCCCTACAAATAAAAGAAGTAACTCCGATGGGGAGGATACTTATATTTGTATCTAAGTGTTCACCATTACTTGGTACCAAGGTAATTATCTCGGGTTATGTGTCTTACGATGGGCAAGTACACATGCTCCTTAATAATTTCCTATAACCATATTCGACCTTGTGATCTGCAAACAAACCCATCCGATGGGGAGGAAGGCACTCAGAGTCGACGCGCAAGTTTGTTTGCATCACTTGTCAAATCGTAATGGAGGTCGTGGGAATTTTTAAAAATTCTCTTTCTCACTTAGTAATTTGAAATTGAGGAATTTTCCTAGCCTACGACATGCATATCAAACAAAAAGCAATAAATATGAAAAATAAATTATTTTCCAACTATTATGACTTTTGTCTTCAATATGACTCCCGTCGCATCGCCATCTCGTCCGCTCCTCCTACGCCATGTACGAGCCATCCGGTGATCTGAGCCGAGACTAAAACCTATTTTAATTTACATCCATCGATCCTATACTCCACGAGGGAGTGTACACGAAATCTAGATCGAAAGTAAAATAAAATAAAGAGTGGCTAAACAATGTCGTATTTAATTTACAAAAACTAAATACTAGCCTCGTCAACCCCGAGGATTCAACAAAATAAATATTTACACACATACAATTACATACACACATATGACCATAATAGTCGGATCTTATGCCTACAACCAAAGAGTTAAACTACGCATATCCTACTATTATCCGACACATATAATATATGAAAAAGTGCATAAAAATTAACCGAATCCTAAACACACAAAATCGGAAACCATGGCTCTGATACAAATTGAAGGGTTTTGCTTATCGAGTCCGTGAGGGGAAACTTCGCTTCCCACTTCACCTCGGTAGCTTGTCCATGGCGATCCCTTCGATGTCCCCGGATTAAAAAAATTTAATCTTAGACAAAAGGGATTGCCCAAACCACCAAGTCATCATCGTGCTATTCGTTTAGAGAGGTCACTTGAACAAACTAGTTGTTCAAGCGACCATCCTCTATTCTACGAGTAGTCGCGGAATAGACGATGTCCAGATCGTCGGTTTTCATGTTTATGCTCGGGATCCAAGTATTATTTAGCCATTTACAGATTTATAACATGCTTATAATTGAAAAACAAAACCAAGCAAGTAACAAAAGGAGAAAGAAGAATAGGTATACCTCTCGATCTTCTAATGTATGACCTTCCTCCTTTTGGACGTCGTGTGGGCGACGATCTACCAAAAGTCGAAGCTCCTAGATCGCAAATCTTCTTTCCTTGCTCTTCCAAAGCAAGAGGAAGAGTAGAAACAAGACTCATCTCCTTCCTATAGCCAACCAACAAGCAACAAAAGAAATGCTTGCCGCCGGCCAACAAGGAGAAGGAGATAATGGTGGAAACCGGCCAAGACACCAAGGGAAAACTGTTAGGGCAATCTCTTACCGTAATATGGTTTTGATGGTGTGGCAAAGGGTTTAAGTTAGTTTGATATGTTGATTTGATATGTGCGTTGAAGTCGTGCAGGACTTAGTAATTCGCACATGGAGCCGTGGCGAGTTTCACATCTCATGACTCGTGCCTTGAGTCGGTGAAGGAGAGCTTTGCGGAAGCCGTGCGCTTGGAGCATCCGAGGGACCGCCGGACGAGAAGCTTGGAGTGAAGCTGGAGGAAGTAGACTTCGAGGCAAGAGACGTGAAGGAGCATTGCAGAGCCGTGCGCCTGATGCTGCCGAGGGACGTGGCCGAGAACGAAGAGAACTTCGAAGGCGAGGGACTCCGAGAGATGAGAGTGAGCGATTGTAACCCGGGGAAGGGTAGCTCTTAGGTGAAACTTGGCCATTTGGCCAAGTGTCGGATGAGTTTTCCCGACACCGCCGATCGCTATGTCATGCGGCAATGATCGCTTCCGAGTCGAGTGAGTTCGACCGTATACGATCGATCGATTGTGGCTGCAGCCGATCGCGCCATACGTGGGCCGATCGCTAAGATTCATTAGTCGATCAAGGTAGCAATGATCGTCAATAGGGTTTTCGCCATGACTATTCGTAGCCGATCGGGCGGCGGCCGATTACGGAGGCAGAATGATGAGGTCCATCAGTCGACTGCCAAGAGTTCCGTTGGACTACAACGGTCAGGATCCAACGTGTTCAGAGGCCGTTGTAGTGACGGCAGTCGACTGCCAAGGGCAGCAGTCGACTGGTGGCGACCAACAGGAAGAAATCATCCCTCTCTATAAAAAGGGAGGGTGTAAGCCTTTAAGAGGCTAATGCTTATGCTCCAAGTGATCTTCCTAGTGCCCCACAAGCTCTAAACTCTTCTTACTCACTTTTACTCCATTCTATTTGTAAGAAGAGTGATCTTGATTGTAAAGGTTACCTCCACCTAGCTTGGTGCAAAGGAGAGACCATTTAGTGGATTGGTTTAGCGGAGTGATTCACCGAGGACGAATCGGGGACCGTGGATTAGCGGTGTAGCCGTGAACCACGTTACATTCTTTGTTAGCGTTTGTTTTCTCGTATTTCTATTTGCTTGTCTTTATTAGTCTTCCGCTTGCGCTAATTAGTTTTGTAGACGAGCAAATACCGACATCCAAACGAAAAGGGCTATTCACCCCCCTCTTCCTTGGATAGCACCGATCCCCTACAAGTGGTATCAGAGCCAAGGAAAGCTTGTCGAGGACTAACCGCCACAACAAGCAATTTTCAAAATGGCCGGCTCAAACATCCATCCACCGAAGTTCGATGGCGAATTCGCTTGGTGGAAGAAGCGAATGGAGGTATTCTTCGAAACCGACTTTGAAATTCTATTAATAATGGAAAACGGTTTCGAGTTGCCTAGGAACGAGGATGGGGAGCCATTGGAGAAATCGAGATGGAGCAAAAGACAAAGAGAGGAATACTTGGCAAATTCAAAGGCCAAGCACCACCTATACAACGTCCTCCCCCAACAAGAAGTCAATAGGATAGGGGAATGTTTTAGTGCTAAGGAGATGTGGGAGAAGCTAGTGGAGCTTCATGAAGGTACCTCGGAGGCTAAGCTAGCAAGAAGAGACCTCCTCCGCTCCCAACTCTCTAACATCAAATTAGAAAAGGGAGAAAAGGTAACTTCTTTGCATTCTAGATTCAAAGAAATATTAATTGGGCTAACAAGTGTAGGTGAGAAGCTATCAAACCGAGATATGGTAATGAAGGCCATAGATGTCTTTCCCCGGTCCTCAAAATGGAGCTCCATGGTGGACTCATTTTACATCTCCAAGAACTTGGAAGTAAGTACCTTGGAGGAATTTTTCTCAACAATGGAGCTTCACGAAACTAGGCTTGAAGGAATACAAGAAGAGCCTAGAATTCAACCCTCAAGAGGAGTAGCTTTGATAGCGAACAAGGGGAAGAAGAAGATGGAAATTCCCTCCTCCTCCGATGACGAAGCGTCTTCCTCCTCTTCCTTGGATAGCACCGAAGAAGCCTATATCGTAAGGAAGGTAAGACGTGCATTTAAGAATTTTAGATTTAATAAATCTAATGATAGGAATAGAAGACCAAGGGGGAAGGTCATATGTTATAATTGCCAAGGAGAGGGACATATAAGGGATAATTGTCCCCTCCTAAACAAGAGCAAGGAAGAAAGAAAGAAGAAAGAAGAAAAGAAGAAGAAGGGAAGTAAAAAGAAGGAAGAGGAGAAGAAGGCAAAAGGAAAAGGGAAGGCCATGGCGCTCAAAGCCAAGACATGGGATGACCTTGCCTCTTCATCCTCATCCGAAGAAGAAGAGCATGTCTACTCCAACCTAGCACTAATGGCTCTTCAGGACTCGGATTGCTCCTCCTCCACCGAAAATGAAGGATCAAGCTCAAGAGGAGAGAGCTCAAGTGAAGGGGGAGCTTCTACATCCTCCTCATCCGAAGAAGAAGAAGAGGATATGGAAACTATGGTAACGAAAGCCTCTCCTAAGAAAATAGTTTCCATAATTTCTAGTTTAACTAAGGGCTTATTTGGCATGAAAAAGAAAAATAAAAGCATGCTTAATCAAATTAAGGATTTAGAACAAAAACTAGAAAAAGCATGCTTAAATAATAATGTTTCTTCTTGCCATGATGATGCATGCTCACATGACTATATGCTTTTGGATGTTAATGATGCATGCATAGAGGAAAATAGGGCATTAAGGGAAAAGGTAGATTATTTAACCAAAGCCCTAGAGAAATTCACAATTGGCTCCAACACATTAAATATGATCATAGGGAGCCAAAGAGCAAGTTTTAACAAAAAAGGCCTAGGATATAAGGAAAAGAAAAATGAAAAGGCCTACAAATGCCTAATTGCTAGGGGACAAGATAAGAAGAAGATAATAGCTAGAAAATGGATCCCCAAGGAGTACTTAGTGAACCCAATAGGAAAGAATCTATTTTGGGTTCCAAAATCCATCCTTAAGGGTTAGAAAACCCCTAGGATAGTCAACCATATGGACCTAACCTATATCATATTTTGGTTGACTTAGGATGACGGGACAACATTTTTTAGATAGTGTTGGGTGATGATAACGTGCCCATAAATAGATAATAATGCTTAAATCATGATGATTAATGTAATTTCTATGTATGTTTGAAATCATGATTTATGATTTTAATATTTGGCACGTAATCATGAGAAATAGGAGTGAATCATGCTTTAGGTGACACTTTGCTTATTATCATGATATAATACCTAATGCATGAGAACAATTCAATGAATACATGAGTTTCATGATCATAATGTAGAATTCACTCATATATGCCTTTATGATCATGAGGATTATTAGGTTGATACTTAACCTTGATAGAATTGCATGAATATATTGGTTAAGTATACACAAATACCCCCTAGGATGCATCTCACACTCACTATAGGCTAACTTGATTGAAAACTTAGCATGGGTGAGATGTTAGGATGATACAAATGTCCACTAATGCCTATGGCATTTAGATGGTCATTTAAAGTATCAACATAGCAATAATAGACCAATCATGGGGAAGGCTTATGTTTAATTCATAGACATATTGCCCAAAGATCATGGTTGGATATTTCATATGTTTTCAAAACAATTTCTTACTTTAAAATACATGTATTCATGTTTTGAAACAATTGGATGCAAGACTAGGTGTTAAAATGGATACTCTTATGATCAAAAACCTAGTAGTTTTTAAAGCTTTTGTATTTTTGGCAAATATGTGGAAATATAATGATTTTTCTTGGAAAACTATTTTTCATTGATAGATATACTTAAAAGAAATATGTTCCTTAAATTTCATAATTTTTCGAATTTTCTGGAATTAATAATGCATTTCTGAAATTCATCCAGAAAATCAGAAATTCGGATTCTTTGCTACCGATCGCCATACTAATAGCAATGATCGATGGATCGAATAAGTACAAAGAACTCCGATTTTATCAGGTTTTGACTGATTTTAATGTATGTTTCTCTTTATACTTGATGCCATGTGCCTTTAACTTAGTGTTAATCTTTTTGATGGTGTCAAAGGGGGAGAAATAATTATGTTTAAGTTAATTATTTTAGGGGGAGAAATATATGATAGGGGGAGAAAATTTGTATAGAGAGTTTCATGGATTAAGGGGGAGTTGCATGTTGCTATATCATGTTTATCTTTACATGCTTTCTTACCTTAGAATTTATATCAAATGTTTTTACCTAACTTAAACGGATTGCCACACATCAAAAAGGGGGAGATTGTTAGGGCAATCTCTTGCCGTAATATGGTTTTGATGGTGTGGCAAAGGGTTTAAGTTAGTTTGATATGTTGATTTGATATGTGCGTTGAAGTCGTGCAGGACTTAGTAATTCGCACATGGAGCCGTGGCGAGTTTCACATCTCATGACTCGTGCCTTGAGTCGGTGAAGGATAGCTTTGCGGAAGCCGTGCGCTTGGAGCATCCGAGGGACCGCCAACGAGAAGCTTGGAGTGAAGCCGGAGGAAGTAGACTTCGAGGCAAGAGACGCGAAGGAGCATTGCAGAGTCGTGCGCCTGATGCTGCCGAGGGACGTGGCCGAGAACGAAGAGAACTTCGAAGGCGAGGGACTCCGAGAGATGAGAGTGAGCGATTGTAACCCGGGAAGGGTAGCTCTTAGGTGAAACTTGGCCATTTGGCCAAGTGTCGGATGAGTTTTCCCGACCACGATCCGCCATGTCATGGCGGATCGCGCTAAGTCGAGTGAGTTCGATCGTATACGATCGATTGGATTGTGGCGCGCCGATCATCGCGTGGGCCGATCGCGCCAAGATATCGATCCGCAAGGCGCAATGATCGGTGTCAATAGGGTTTTGCCATAGAACTGCTCGTAGCCGATCGGGCGTCGATTACGGAGCGATAATCGTGCGATGAGGTCCATCGATCGCGCAAGAGTTCCGTTGGACTACAACGGTCGGGATCCGACGTGTTCGGAGGATGTTGTAGTGACGGCAGTCGACTGCCAAGGGCGGCAGTCGACTGGTGGCGACCAACGGGAAGAAATCAGGCCTCTCTATAAAAAGGGAGGGTGTAAGCCTTTAAGAGGCTAATGCTTATGCTCCAAGTGATCTTCCTAGTGCCCCACAAGCTCTAAACTCTTCTTACTCGCTTTTACTCCATTCTATTTGTAAGAAGAGTGATCTTGATTGTAAAGGTTACCTCCACCTAGCTTGGTGCAAAGGAGAGACCATTTAGTGGATTGGTTTAGCGGAGTGATTCACCGAGGACGAATCGGGGACCGTGGATTAGCGGCGTAGCCGTGAACCACGTTACATTCTTTGTTAGCGTTTGTTTTCTCGTATTTCTATTTGCTTGTCTTTATTAGTCTTCCGCTTGCGCTAATTAGTTTTGTAGATGAGCAAATACCGGCATCCAAACGAAAAGGGCTATTCACCCCCCTCTTCCTTGGATAGCCCCGATCCCCTACAAAAATCCTATATCTTGTTTCCACCACCTAAGGAGAAGGAGAAGGGGTCTTTGGATGCCGTCCAAGGGCTGGGATAGGGTTGTGGGTGCCGGCCACCAAAGGATAGGAAGAAGAAACCAAACTACTTCCTTATTTGGTGCCACCCAAGCCTCCTAAACCCTAAGCTTCCAAACCCTAATCCTAGCTTTCCTTATTGCCGGCCATGGAAGAGGGGAAGAAGAATAGGATGAGCTCATGCCAAGGTAGAGAGGAGAAGAATAGGGGCCGGCCAACCTTTGGAAGAAGAAGGAACACCTCCTTGAGTTGCCGCCCACTCTAATCCCCAAAACCCTAACCCTAGCCACCACTCCCAATCCTAATCTAATTAGGATTGGTTGCCGCCCAAGGGACAAACCCTAATCCCCTCATCCATCCTTATGTCTTGCAGCCCACTTATTAATCTCTATTTATAGAGTTGGGCTCAAGCCATAATTTAATCTCCTCCATTAGTTCTAGGGATTTAATCTCAACCGTCGGATCTAGAGATTTAATCTCAACCGTCGGATCTAGAGATTTAATCTCTACCTTTGGATCTAGAGTTTTGTTTCTATCCTTTGGATCTAAGCTTCATGAGGTGTTAATAGGCTACATTAGGGACCATGAGGAGGAGTTGGATCTTGGCCACCCATGGATCAAGCCCACATAAAGTCCGATCCACTAATGATGATCCAATCCACTAAAGGATCATCATTGATCTACCTCACCAACCCCCATATGATAATATGGGCTCCATATATTATTTGTACATTTTCTCCCCGTGTTTAAGATCTCGAATGTCCGTCGATTAATTAATTTACTGACCATTAATTAATTAACATCTAACTCCTTGAGTAGTATCACTCAACCTTTTCATCATGCCGGACCAAGTCCACCTACAGGGTTTACATGATGATGTTGGGTTTTCCGAGCTGCAAAAACTACTTTTTGCTTTGCAGAAACCTCGGAAGCCCCGACCACGGATCCGTGCGAAGTATAAAATATAAACCTAACATGTATGTGTTTAATACCTTTAGATCTACTCTAGTTCTACATGATAAGAAGTTACCCTCGATGTGACGCCCTTCGCAAATCTCTCTCGTCCAAAAGGTTCGCCGAAACTCGAGAGTGTCAAGTGCACACTCCTCTATTGGTATCCACACAAGAAATAGGTGGAGAATAATACCTCAGAGTGTGCTAGCACCCTTTAGGAATTTCGGCCAAGGAGGTTGGGAGAGCTTGAGAGGGTGCTCCAAGGAAGAAGATGAAGTTGTGTAACTCACCAAAAATCAATTACCCATCTAATGGAGTGGTCGGCCACTTCAAGGCTTGGGAGGTTACATGCATGCATGTAACTCCTCCAAGAGCCAATGGCTCTTGGTCTCCCTCATGAGGTGGCACCACATGCTAAGTCAATGATGATGTGGAGCATCATCATTGGCCGACCATGCCAAGTCATCATCATGACATGACATTTGGTTAAGTCAAACTTGACCTTTCATCTTCCCTCTCAAGTCAAGGCAAACTTGACCTCTTATCTCCCATGGTTGATCAAATCCAACCATTTGATTCAAGTCAATTTAATTTAATGAATCTCTATTCATTAATTTAAATTGATTTGATGAATCAAATCTAAATTAGACTCATTCAACACTTTGAATTAAATTGAGTCCAACTCAATTAGTCTAATTAGGATTACTCTTAATCCAATTTGGCTCATCCCATCAACTTAATCCTCATGGTTCATCATATGAACCTAATCTCCATCTAATTGCCCTTAGTGTGTGACCCTATAGGTTCTTGTAACGTTGGCAATGTCCCTAAACCGATTTAGGAACATAAGCAATGAGCGGTATCTAACAACACATCATTGCTACCCAAGTTACAAGAATGTTGAGCTCCAACATCACCTTTATGACTACTAATTGTGACTCTCACAATATGTGACAATGTCCCTCTATTCTTGACATCTAGATTGACCAATTGAAGCATAGACCGTGTCATCCTCGGTACAATCTATATCTTGAACTCCAAGTAGACTCACTCTAATCAAATGAGCTCAATATCTCATATTAACTCATTTGGGCATGGACATGCACTTCGTGGTCTCACTCTATCAAGAATATCAATGTCACCCCCGTCATATAGGAGAGATAGATCTCATCTACATCACTCATATCCCTCCGCATAATTTATTGCATACCCAGTAATCACCTTTATAGTCCACCCATTTACGGGTGACGTTTGACGAAGCCAAAGTATGCAACTCCTTATGTAGGGAACCATGGTGACTTCAGGTCTAAGGACTAATAGTCATACTAATAGCCACATGAGAAAGTATATGACACTCATATAACGATCCATGATACTTTCTCATGGCGGGTCATTCAATATACATTCTCCAATGCATACCCATGTGTCAACTTGATATCTCATATCTATGACTTGTGAGCTCAAGTCTTCGTGTTGACCTACATGTTAGTCTCTACGCATTAACATTGTCCCTGAATGTTAATACTCGACTAGGAATGATTAAGAGTAGTGTTCTCTATATCATCTCATTATCGATTCAACCAATCGATTGATATAGATAAGAACCTACTACTCAAGGACATTATTATATTTAGTTATTTGGCACCAATACAAGTAAATATAATAACCATGCCTTTATAAATAGGAATATGATACAATAAAGTCCATACAATAATCATCACATGATTGACTCTAGGGCTTTCACTAATAGATGAACCTTATGAGCTCATCAAGGGGACATCATCATCCTAATATATAGGACACGGTTTCCTCCTATAATCAACGACACACCATATAAATAATATCATCTCTCAACTTACCGAGCTTATCGATTTAATCTATAAATCTCGCCCATTGGTAAATCAAAGAGATGACTACTAAGTATATGTGCCCGTTATTATATCGGGATTAAGATCATGTACTAAATAATATCTGAGGTCCGATTCGATTATGTAGTCAGCAATAAATCGAATCACCTCTATGTCGGTCCTGCTCAATACACACAAAGTGTACTAGTGTGATTCTATGGTCAAGACAAACCAACACCAAATCACACTACAACCATTCTGATGGTTTGTCCAAAGTCATCTCGGTTGTGAGCCTTTACTTATACTTTACAAGGAGCCGATAACATGATCTCCCATGTTACACCACACACCATGTTATCTACAATGTAACGTATTAGACAATATGCATAAAAATATGCAAACAATGATCATGCGATTCTTATTTCAAAAATAAAGATGTTCATAGAAAAGATAGACTTTTCAGTATACATCCCTACACATCAATCGCTTCAAAAGTGATCGACAAGACAACGAGAACACTCATGAGACGAATGTTGTCTCACCAGGTGATGAGCAATCTAAATTTTTTAATTTTTTCGATATAAAAAATTTCATTCGCGAAAAAGAGATAATAAAATTTATCATTCAAAATGTGATTAGCGAGACAACAAGCGGTACGCAGTCGTGAGGTGGATGTTGTCTCACTAGACAATGAACATCGATCGCTCAAAAAGTGATCGATGAGACAACGAGCGATAGACACTCATGAGACGAATATTGTCTCACCAAGTGATGAGCAATCTAAATTTTTTATTTTTTATTCAATATAAAAATTTTCATTCCAGATAAAGAGATAACAAGGGTTGATCGTTCAAAAGGTGATGATCGAGACAACAAGTGACGATCAATCGTGAGGCGGATGATGTCTCACTAAATAATGAATAATTATTTTACATGCGGTCACTTCAAGAACGGTTTCAAATAATCAATGGTCAATCTTAGATAATTTTAAATCATGGCTACATCTAAGAGGGAGAGGGAGGAAGAAAAAGAGAAGGGGAAAACTTGGCACGTGGACATGAGGAGGAGGTGGCCCCTGCGTGCATGGCAAAGAAGATGCAGGAGGAGAAAAAGTTTTTCCAAAAAAACTCCCTAATTAATTTTAAATTGGTCGGACTGATTTAACCTATTTAAAATTAGTTTGATTATAACTTGATCAACTTTTATTTCAATCGACTCTAATTTGAATCCGTGTCATCTTTATTTCAGCGTCTACTGGCCAATGGATTGAATCTAAACCTAATCTGAATTCAATTCCACACTCAAATTTCATGTTTAATGATTCAATTCATTTTAATTTTGTCAATCTAAAATTTTAGAAAAAATATTTATTTGATATTTTTTATCAATTTCATTTTTTTCTTTTAAAAATTGATATTTAACACTCTTTAAAAGTCATTTTATCATATGTTGACAATATAATTATTATAGGAAATGATTGAAAAACTATCACTGGATTAATAGTTTTTCTTACTACTTGCTGTAAATTGGAAAATATAGAAAACTAAGAGCATTTTCTTGGAATGGAATAGCTCAATCTAAAGTGGTGTTTTTATTAATCATTGCAAGTATCCCTTTGATATTTCTCCAAAAGTAAGATAATTAGATGCTAAGTGACTAAGTTTCGCATGGAATAATCTTTAAAACTCATTTCTTTTGATAGTGACTTATTCAAAAATCTAACACATTATCAATGTTTAGAAAGAAAATTAATTTATTTGACCAGCAAGAGACTAAAAATCTCATTTTTCAATTAAAACTCTAGTTAATTTATGCTTTCTTTAGTTCAATCAACGGATTATATATTATACATTTCCTCGATAAGATATGAATATTAGGAAAAATATTCTTTGAGGTTATGTGTTTTAATTGACCAGGGTTATAGGATATAGCTAGAATAATAAGAACGATTTAACTAATTAGTGCACAAAAGATAATAAATCGTAATTAATCATGCATGAGAATATACTTAAATTGGCACTAACATTTAATTATTAGAATTAATTAATTTTAAACCACTGGCTAGTGCAGAGAAATGCAAGAACACAGTGCAGCGTGCGTGCATGTCAACAAGTTGATCATACACGTTCTAACTTTAACATTACATATGTATATATATATGTTCACAGTTCTCACCAAACTAACCACGCACAGAAACTAAAATTTATGACAAGGGACGTAAACATCAAGAAACTGAAACTACAAGTGCTTATCCACCACAAATCATTCATCACTGTCCTCCTCGGCATCTCCAGGATCGATCCATCTGTTCAATAAGCCGATGCAAGATGTCAAAACCTAGAAATCAAGTTCAATATTCTAATCATCAAACTCGAATGAGTACATATAGAACCCTAATTATGAAAATCAATGCATTAGTTTATTGATAGATAGATAGATGTACCAAAGCTGGAGGCCATGGCCGGCTTGGAAGGTGGCATCCTGCAGGTTAGGTTGGGTTGGCTGCAGCCGGAACTCGTGAATCTGCGGCGAGAGCTGCAGCAAGTTTCTCGATGTCTCCTCTGCGTAGAAGTGGCCGAAGTGTTCGAGCATCGGCACATCGGCGACCTTGTGCTCCATCACCTCCACCTGCTGCGCTTGTTGCTCTATGGCCACCTGATGCTCTGCTATCTACATATGTACCATGCGTTATTAAGTCAGGAAAAAAATAAATCAGAAAATGATATGCATCGATAGATTGTAAGTTTGAGCTAAGAAGGGTTTGCAGAATTAGTTACCATGCGGCAAAGGTGTTGATGCTCATCTTCTAAAATGTGTTCCTGCACGACACAAGGTGGGATCAGTCTCAAGCTATTTGAAGAACGAGTCGATTTGATCAATATTTCTTGATTGAATTACGTACCTTTCGGCGCAGATTTTCCAGTTGTTGATTCAGCAATTGATGCTGCAAATAGAGAGAGAACCAGTTTCCATGAACTACACACTTACATACTTATAGAGGGCGAATAAAGAAAACCTGCAACCTCAATATTACAATACATGCCTTAGAACCTTATTTGGTGCAGATTAGGTCAAATGTTCGACTGCATATTTATACGCAGATGAATGAATCGATTCTCATTCCAACAGCAGTAGAACAAAATTTTGTAAAGTCATGTATATCTTTGCGAGTTACATTGGTTTATCCTTGCTTTAGTTCATTAATTATATCTAAGAATTAAAAACTTTTTCTGCTCTTCTATCTCGATCTCCTCATACTATTCTAAGTATGTTTATTATGCTAATGAACAATCCGTTTGTTTTCTTTTGAATATGAATATATATATATATATATATATATATATATATATATATATATATATATATATATATATATATATATATATATATATATATATATATATATATATATATATATATATATATATATATATATTCATGAAAATTTACTCGAATACGTACGTAGTAAAAACAATCCACTAGCTATAATATATGCTACCTTTCTTGCTCGAACTTTATTGACAGAGAACTCAAGCTGTTCTTCCAGTTGATTCACTTCATTCAAAGTCATGGAAGCCAAGTCTTCCCCAATGAACTGCCTCATGCTGGCTTGAAGCTTGTGGTTTTCATCTCTCATCCGGGATATCTCAAAAATTATTTGCTAATCCAGTGAAAATTATAAACAATTAATTTGGTAATTTCACAACCTACCAAACAAACGTGGACAAATATATTCAATTGATATTTTAAGAAATCAAGATATATAATACCTGCTGATTGTTGGTCTCCTCAAAACTAGTGTTAGTGGTTCTTTGATACCTATCTATGAGTTGCCTCATGCTGCAAAAGATTTTTTTTTTAATATTATTATGTATGAATTAGAGCGAAACCTTCCATTCAAATCATGGTTTATTTTTAAAAAAACCATCAAAATTTGCTTTTATATATAAAGTTGAAACAACTATAACTAATATTTAGTTTGAAAGCAAGTGTTCAAAAATGAGCAAATCATATATGCAATTGCCTAATTACATGGTTCCTAATTAAGAGTAAATTGCCATATGATGTAGCTAGCTCATCAATCAATTTTGTGTTTTTCAAAAATTTAAGGTTGATATAACCTTGTCTTTAATATCTTTCTGCTGATAATTATGACTTGAGTCAATATCATTATATAGTTCAAATTTTATTCTCTACAAATCACTGATTTTGTTAAGTATTCTGTTTCTTTCTGATGAAAAAAGTCTTTAGATTAATAAATAACACTTGTTGACTCTTAAATTCTTTTGGATCGATCACATTCAATTAAAGAAAAATAAAAAAAAAGATAAGAGGAATGTTAGTCTTGATCAAACATGTGCTTGTTAATGATGGTATATAATAACTTAAATTCTCATATTTCATTAAGAAAAGACCAAAATTTAGACACGATCAAAACTTAGCTCTAAATGAGCAGAAGGATTTAATTACAAGCCAACTGATGAGAACATTTTTGGAACGCAAGGGGGAAACTAAGAATATTATTGAAAAAGGTTCCTTTAACATTTACAAATTTTTTCAAACATGACTAGTCGAATGAAGGTCTGTATAGAAAGACAAACATCTGCTTATGTAAGAGATCAGATCAAGAAAACCCTAATCATGCCAAATTCACCTTAAGCCAGGAGTTGGTGGCAATCAATGGCAAAGGCAGAAAAAGTAATCATTGCATATCAAATCACCATCTTACATAAATTCAAAGATATCGTAGATAAAGATTACAATTAATTATGAAAAGAATTTGGGATTCTTCACTACGGCAACCAAGAAATTGTTTCATTTATAATACAAGAACAAGATAGTTATGTGTCAATACCTCGAGTGTGGGCTGCAATACTCAAACATCTTGCCTGTGCTGGAGAAGATCACAACTCCTACCTGCGCATCGCATAGTATTGCAAGCTCATTGGCCTTCTTTAGCAGCCCTCCTCGCCTCTTCGAGAAGGTAACTTGGCGGTTGGTCGGGTTCTCGATCCTCTTGATTTCTATCTTCCCGCGACCCATATTGATTGATCCACTCTGAAGGAGAAAAAAAAGAAGAAGAAAATAAAATTTTAACCCATTTAAAGTTAGCCAGTCCCCCTTTTTTATAGGATAAAGTTCCAAGTTTGAGATCATAGAAACAGATTATAACTAAAAGATATCGATCAAATAGAGAAAAAAAAGTGATGACCTAGAAAAACAAGCTGATCCAGGATCCGGGCTTATATTTGTAGAATATTACTTGCTGTAATTACTGCCAGCAGAAGTAGAAAATTTGTTAGAAGCATCACAAGACAACCCTTTCTTTCTCTTGAAATAAAGTTGATAGAACAAGAATTGAGAAGGATGTAGTATAAAGAAAGAAGAAGAGAGCTGGGGCTTTTTGAGCCTACCTGCAACTCAGACTTGTTGAAGAATGAGAGGTAGGGAAGGAAGGGCACTAAATATATATAGATAGGTCTTTTATTTTTCTACATGACTTTACTAGTTTTGATATCAACTAAGCTAACAATTCATATATTTTCTTTCTTATGTTAACTCAAATCCAACATGTTATGAGTTTTGGCCTTTATATATGCACAGTAATTAACTAAGTAAAATCCTGACTCTGAGTAAAAACAATTAATTAACTTCTTTTGCATGTAGTTTAGTTGTTATTAAGTGGAGCTTGTTGTGGACTGTTAACTGCCTCTGACCTGGTGGCCCTTCCTTGTTCTGCCATTGTTTCCGTTTTTTGTAAACCCATGATGCCTAGGAAATTAGGGTTTTTGCCTCAAGGGGGAAAATGTGGAATGGACAGCTGAAACCTCAACCCAGATAGGAACAGACAGAGAGTTGCAATTCTTCTTAAATATATGTGCTGCATGCACATGGTATGTGTAATACCTTTACTTGAGCACCTTTCTTGTTTAGGGTACCCAAAGACTTTGATGTCAGAGATTTCCAGGTTTCACACCTTCCCTTCTTCATTGCCCTAGCTTTTGATCAATCCATGTTGTCCATCCCAAGTTACCTAAACCATAGATCACAGCTACTCGATTAATTCAGAATTCATTTCTTAGGATTCATATTGATGCTGTGCTAGTCAGAAAGTGAATTCGTACAATATTTTCAAGCCGAACTAATTAAAGATTGATGTAATCGTGCTTACTGCCAATATTCCCTGGTGTTGCTAAGGATAACAATAATCAAAACTTTGTAAACAAAATTGGTTGTTTCAGTGGAGATATAGTACGTGTTCGTTCTTCACATTAGATAATGTTCAAGTGAACATGTTATTTATAGATAAAATATGTATTTGCTCCAAAAGTAACTGGAGTTCATGTCTATCCTTGAATCATAATGTCTTGTAGAAGTAAAATTAAAGACGGTATAGGATAAAAATTGAGGAGAAAGCTTTGGTGAGAAATAAACTATGCCCCCTTTCAGCTCTCTTTTTGTTTCTTCTTTTTTTGTTCGTCTTCTTCTGCTAGCAATGAAAGTATTATTATTATTATTCACAGAAAAGAAAGAAAAAACACTGTTGTAGGGTTAGTTAAATGGCCTCATACAATTTCATTCAAGTGTGTTTTTCATTGTTATTACTAAATTCAGAAAATGCGAAACTTGGATTTTGTGCAAACTAATTGATTATTAAGTAGCCTGCTTTTATCTTCTCAATTTGCTCATTAGATAAGCATCAGGTACCATGGTACTTTGCTCATAGATTTCTGTAACCTAACCAAGAGTGGAAAAAAGTACTTCGTAATTACTGGTTTTTGACAAGAAAAGAATTCAGAGTACAATTGTGTTTCTTAACAATGACAGGAAGTGGAGCATGAATGGGCGTGGAAGCCAAAAGAGGAAGGTTCATTGCCCATTTCAAGAATGTGGATGACTTGAATCACTAAGCATATTTTTTGCAACCAAACATTGATTATTGATCCACTAAAAGCTGATGGAGAGTTCGTCATATATATATTTCATGTATTACTTTGTGATTGAAAGATCTCCAAGCTCTTGAAAGTTTGGAAACGACACGTTTGAATATATGGCCTCCTTTTGGTAATTTAGTAAACTTAAAAGTGATATTTTTCATTGACACGTACAGAAAAGAATTATGTTTTCAGTTTAATTGGTGACTTGTTCAATCGTCCATCAACAAGGTCCTGTAGACAGTTTTCGCAAGAAACAAAATCTAAATCAGAGAAGGAAAAAGATTAAAAAGGAAGCTAAGATTTTGATTTTTTTTTTACCTAACGTAAATATTACAAGTTCTTCCCTTTTTATACACGCTTGAATAGTTTGAAAATCAAATCAGTATTAAAAAAATAATGATTGAAAATTCTTTGGGAAGAATGAAAATATTTGTTAGGAAGACAATCGTAAAGTGAAGAGGTCTTCTTGGGAAGATAAATTTATTTTAATTCGTCAATATCTCCCATGAAATAAATTTGCTTCTTATTCCTTATTCCTAGAGCTACAATATTCTTTGAAAATGTAGATCCTCCAAGAGGCTTTATAAAAATATCAATAAGTTGTTCATTACTAGAACAATATTCAAGACTAATTTCACATTCAATAACGGGTTCTCTTAGGAAGTGAAATCGAAAGCGAATGTGCTTTGTTCTTCCATGTAATACCAGATCCTTTAAAATAAAAATTGTAGAATGATTATCATAATATAATATTGTTGGACTATCTTGTTTGTATTTGAAACTTTCAAAAAAATTTCGTAACCATAAAATTTGACACTCTACTGAAGAAGCTATTATATATTTAGCTTCGGTAGTTGAGAGTGCTACAATTTTTTACTTCTTTGAATACCAAGCGATTGCTCCTCTATCAAGGTTGAAAATATAACTAGAAGTGCTTCAAGAATCATCAATACTTCCTCCTAGATCACTATCTATATAGCCAACAAGTTTGATAGGCATATGTGATTTATAGAATGTCATAATTAATAGTTTCTTTAATAGATTGAAGAACCCTTTTTGTCCCTTCTCAATGATCTGAAAAAGGTTTTTCCATAAACATGTTGATCAAACTTACTGCATACATAACACCGGGTCTAGTGGCAGTGAGATATATACACACTACAAGAAATCAGTAAAATAACGACGAGTTAATAATTCGTCGCTAATAGTAACAATTACCGATGAATTTTATGATCGTCATAAATAAACATATTAATTGTTGAAATAATATCTTATTTGTGACAAAATAGTAATTTTTCGTCCCAAAAATAAAAATATTGGAGACGAATTAAAAATATTTGTCGCTAGTCTTTATTCTAAATGAGTATTAGCGGCGAAACTAATATTTCGTCGCCAATATATATAGGTTTAACAATGATATTAATACGATTTGTCGCTAATACTGATAGTCGATTGGCCAGTCATCTAAAAAATATTATGTGGCCGGCTAAATTATGGGTAATCGATTGGTGTATACCACCAGTCCACTGATGGCGCCTATTTTTTACGATGATATATATTGTTCGTTTCTAATAATCATAATATTAGTGACGAAAATGTAAAGTTCGTCTCTAATATAATAAATATTAGCAACGAATCAAATGTTTTTGTCACTATTATATGAGGAAAAAACCCTCGTTGCGGTGTATTCCCCTAAATTTTCCATTCAACTCTCCCTTCCTCTCTTCCGGTGATTCTTTCGCTTCCGACTGTTGGTGCAATCGGCCCAGGTCATGATTGACCTAACTTGAGTTTGACTTGAGCGATGTTTTGATGTTCGACAAAAACATATGAAGATGTGATTGTCATGGTAAAGTCCAAGTCATGGGTACTTGACATGGAAAGTCCAAGTGGGACACTTGGCATTGGGAAAGTCCAAGTCTTGAGTACTTGACATTTAAAGTCCAAGCATGGGTCTTGGCAAGGGAATGTCCAACATGGGTTGGCAAAGGAAAGTCCAAACATGGGTCTTGGCATGGAAAATCCAACATGGGTTGACAAAGGAAAGTTCAAGCTTGAGTCTTGACATTTAGAAAGTCCAAGGGGAATATTGGCGGTGTAAAGTCCAAGCGGGAGTCTTGGCAACATAAGTCCAATGGTTGGTGGTGTAAAGTCCAAGTGGGAGTCTTGGCAGTGTAAGTCCAATGTGCCTTAGTGGTGTAGACACTGTTAGCATGATAATAACCGATGAAAGCACCTGAAGGCTAGCGTATGGATGAAAAAATCATGGATGACTTGGAGGGATCCGATAGGTACGAGGTTGACGGAGGTGGCTAGAAGGCTTAGGTCTAGGTTACGGGTGGTCTAGCAAGTATGGGGGCACCATACTTGGGTTAAAACCTCATGTTTGAGGTGTATCAATCGATTGGGATTATGGTCAGTCGACTGATGGGAGTCAACTGGGGTTTGACTATGGAAAGTGTCACGCTCGCCCTTTCCCAGGGTCCGGAGGGAAGGCGCGTGACGCGATCGTACATACATACATTACAGCAGAAGACTACATATACTTCTTACAGCGGAAGACTTTAGACATATTTTTTCTTTCTTTTAAACATAAACATGCATCGTCATTTCATAGATACTTCTTCTTAACATAGAGCATGCATAATTATTTCATAAGTACTTAGTGTTTAGTTCAATCCCATAAACAAAATCATCTTAGGGAAAACATGCATAAAGAACATAACATATCTCCTCCACCATGCCACTACCACAAACACTTTTGCCCCTCCTGCTGCTCCCTTTAGTTTAGCCACCCTTTACCCTTATCTGCAGTACAAGGGAACATAAACTATAAGCACATAGACTTAGTAAGATCCTGTCCTACTCACAAAAATCATACGTAAGCATAACATATAAACATACAGGAACATAAGCAGGCATAACATAAATATAACATCATGGACATAAGCAGACATATCATGAATATAACATCATAGACATAAGCAGACATAACATGAATATAACATCATAGACATAAGCAGACATAACATAAATATAACATCATGGACATAAGCAGAACATCATGGACATAAGCATACATAACATGAATATAACATCATAGACATAAGCAAGGATAACATGAATATAACATCATAGACATAAGCAGGCATAACATAAAGGTATATGCAGGATGCTCTCCGAAACATATATTATAGGTATTTGAACATAAATCTCAACATATTGGGCCCGTCATTGTACCACATCATCATCATCATACTAGGTCCGTACTATGTCCGTCGACCTAGGGGCAACATAACATAGAGGCCAATCCTAAGTCCGTACTTATGACCGTCGACCTAGGGCATCTGGGAGTCCATCCCCTGGACCTTGTTAGGGTCCTAGTACAAGCCATGCAGAAAGTAAAATACATACGTGCTTCTTGTCATAACATATCATATTTCATTTCATAAATATATCATGTTCCTTATCATGACATATCATATTTCTTCTTCATCTCATAACATATTTCTTCTTCATAACATATCATATTGCTTTTCATAACATATTTCTTCTTCATAACATATCATATTTCTTTTCATGCATATCATGTTCCTTCTTTATAAAACATCATACATTCATACAATCACAAGGTAATGAGCATAACATGGTCATACATTTAACATGGTAATGAGCAGAAATTTATCATGCATCCCTACTATTGATATAGACATATGGTAGTGACCTAACCAATCATGCTAAACAACTTGAGCAAGGACCCTATTAACATCATGTTAACATCACACACATATAGGGCATGACATAAGGCATAAACATCATGAACAAGTATACATGGAGTGACCTAAACTTCATGGAGCTCTATCAAGTTTTAAACACCAAACAACTTATATATGGTCTAACTAACCACATGTTAATTCTTTAACATATAAAGCATGGCATGGGAGGGCACTTAGGATTTTAAATAAGCCTTGGCCGAAAATTCCAAGACAACCTAAGATCCATTTCTTAAATCAAGCTTAGCTTTCACATGTTACCTATATCTACATTGAAAACATAACATGGTAATTTATAGATCATAGCATGATAGGCCTAAATGGGTCTTGGCCGAATGGTTTAAAGGGACATAAGGCTCAACCACTTAACTCTAGGTTATCCAACAACATATTATCTTTATCTACCATCAAAACATAGCATAAACATGGCATAAACTCATCTATAGCATGACATAGAACATGTTATCTTCTTCTAACATCAAACATGGCATGAACTCATTTAAAACCTAGCATAGAGCATGTTATCTTCATCTAACATCAAAAGTTATCATGAACTCATTCTAAAACAAGGCATAAAAGAATACATAGGGGTCTTGGCCGAATGGTTCAAAGGGCTTAAAGGCTCAACCACTTAACTCTAGGTTATCCAACAACATATTATCTTTATCTACCATCAAAACATAGCATAAACTCATCTATAGCATGGCATAGAACATGTTATCTTCTTCTAACATCAAACATGGCATGAACTCATTTAAAACCTAGCATAGAGCATGTTATCTTCATCTAACATCAAAAGTTATCATGAACTCATTCTAAAACAAGGCATAAAAGAATACATAGGGGTCTAAAGGTACTTGGACGAGAGTCTTAGAGGGAGTTGGGGATCAACCACTTAACCAAACTCATCTAGAAACCTATCATCTTCATATTTACACAAGTTATAGCATGAATCATCATGGAGAGCACAAATATTAGTCTTGGCCGAAGGCTCCTTAGGGTTTTTAAGGTCAAACACTTAACCTAATCCATCTAGCATCTTATCTTCCTCATATTCATCCAAGGTATGGCATGAATCTTCATTGAAAACTCAAATCAAGATCTTGGCCGAATGGTTCAAGAAGAGGTTGACACAATAACATCAATTGAAAAACTACTGGTATGCAGGTGAGGGGATACTTACTTCCTTCGCTTTGCTATTAGTTGGAAGATACCCTAAGGGATGCCAAATCTAGCCTTCTTCTTGCTTGGATAGATCTCAGAAAATGGAAAGGGAGAGGGGTAGGTTTCGGTGAGGAAGAAGAAGAGGAAGAGAAGATGCCAAATTTGATTTCTCATGTCTCCTCATTCCTCTATTTATTCTCTTGAAGTGTCCCTTAGTCTCCCTTACCCCTAACTATAATTTCCCATATTCCTCTAATAGCACAACCCTGCTGGGCTTCTGGTTATTGGATGCATCTTTAGGGCTTAGGTATCTACTAGAGGTATGGGGTTCAATTCCTAGGCCATGCATCCTTTTTGACTATATTTCTTTTATTTTTGAAAGAGCCCACATAAAGCCCATTATAATCATGCTAAAAATTCTTGTAAAATTGCTAGGAATTTTATGGGTGTTACAATCCTTCATACCTTTTAAAAGTTTCGTCATCGAAACTTAGAACAACTCTGGGTACTTCTGTTTCATGTCCCCCTCGCGTTCCTAGGTAGCTTCTTCGTACCGTTGATTTTGCCACAGGACCTTTACTAAGGGCACCTCTTTATTCCTTAGCCTCTTGAATTCTCGGTCTAGTATCTGGATAGGCCGACTTTCATAACTCAGGTCCTCTTGAACTTGCACTGTTTGTGGCTCGATCACTTGGTCCGTACTGGAAATGCACTTCTTGAGCATCGAAACGTGGAACACGTTGTGAATAGCCGACATCTCTTGAGGAAGCTCCAGCTCGTAAGCTACCTTGCCAACCCTCTGCAATATCTGATACGGTCCCACATAGTGCGGACTCAGCTTACCCTTCCTTCCGAATCTCATCACTCCCTTCATATGGGCCACTTTGAGGAATACCAGGTTCCCGACTTCGAATTCTAATGGTCTACGCCGCATATCTGCATAGCTCTTTTGCCGGCTCTGAGCAGTCTCAATTCTTTGGCAGATGTTCTGTATAGATCGGGTGGTGTCGTCAATGAAATCTATCTGGAGTCCCATTCCCTTCTTTTCACCACCCTCGTACCAGCATATAGGAGATCTACATTTCCTCTCATATAGAGCCTCGTAGGGCGCCATTCCAATAGTAGCTTGGTAGCTATTGTTGTAGGCGAATTCTGCCAAGCATAAGTATCGGCACTAGCTCCCTTTGAAATCTAGGGTGCAAGCTCGTAACATATCCTCCAGTACTTGATTTACCCTTTCGGTCTGTCCGTCCATCTGAGGATGGAAGGCAGTACTGAACAATAGCTTCGTGCCAAGGGCCTTTTGAACACATTCCCAGAAATGGGAAATAAAGCGACCATCTCTGTCAGAAATGATGGTCTTAGGAATCCCATGTAATTTGATAATTTCCCTAGCATATAATTGAGCCAGTTGCTCCGTCGAATAGGTCATCTTGATTGCTAAGAAGTGGGCGGACTTCGTCAATCTGTCCACAATTACCCATGTAACATCATATCCGTTTGTCGTCTTGGGCAATCCTGAGATGAAATCCATAGAAATATCTTCTCATTTCCATTCTAGAATTTGGATTGGCTGCAGTGTTCCTCCAGGTCTCTGGTGTTCTTCTTTAACCCTCTGGCAGGTCAGGCAGGTACTGACATACTGAGCCACATCTCTTTTCATTCCAAACCACCAGAATTTTCTTTTCAGGTCTTGGTACATCTTGGTGGTTCCAGGATGCATCGCATAAGGAGTTCCGTGAGCTTCCTCAAATATCTTCTTCCGTAATTATGGATCATCGGGAATACACAAAGCGGTCCCTGAGATAGAGTATCCCACTATCAGAGATACGGAACCCATCATCCTTTCCTTCTAGAGCTCGGTGCTATCGTCATGGTCGAGAGCTGTGCGGAAATGATTTCAACCCCGTAACGCATAATTTCCTTTTCTAAGGGCCGAGATAATACTGATAGAGACATCAAGGTGGCATAGGACTTCATGCTGAGTGCATCAGCCACCTTGTTCTCTTTTCCTGGATGGTAGAAGATCTCGCAGTCATAATCCTTGACGAGCTCGAGCCATCTGCATTGTCTCATGTTCAGGTCCTTCTGTGTGAAGAAATATTTTAGACTCTGGTGGTCTGTATAAATCCTACACTGAGCTCCATATAGATAATGCCTCCATGTTTTTAGAGCAAAGACCATGGCCGCTAGCTCTAGATCGTGAGTGGGATAATTCCTTTCATGTTCTTTGAGTTGCCTAGGGGCGTAGGCAATGACCTTGTCGTTCTGCATGAGTACAGCTCTGAGTCCCAATTTGGAAGCGTCGCTGTACATGTCGAAGCCTTCGTTACTGTCCGGAAGAGCAAGGATTGGAGCGCTGGTCAGTCTCTTTTTCAATTCTGTGAAACTCTTCTCGCAGGCGTCCGTCCATTCATACTTTTTGTTCTTTCTAGTGAGGACTGTCATAGGGGCTGCAATTCTAGAGAAGTTCTCTACAAACTTCCTGTAGTAGCTTGCTAGCCCAAGAAAGCTTCTGATCTTGCTGGCATTCTTTGGTCGGTTCCAGTTACTCACAGCTTCAATCTTTATTGGGTCTACCATCACTCCGTGCTTGGATATAACGTGACCCAAAAATGATACTTGATCGAGCCAGAATTCGCATTTGGAGAATTTTGCATACAACTGCTTTTCCCGAAGAATCTGTAATACCATATTTAGGTGTTCTGCGTGCTCTTCTGGGGTTCTTGAATATATCAGTATATCATCGATGAAAACGATTACAAATTTATTGAGGAATGCCGATAATATCCGATTCATCAAATCCATGAACATAGCAGGTGTGTTCATCACTCCGAAGGGCATAACTACGAACTCGTAATGTCCATATCTTGTTCGGAAGGTCGTCTTGGGTATATCATCTGGTTTCACTTTCACTTGATGATAGCCAGACCTCAGGTCAATCTTAGAGAAGACGGTGGCACCCTTTAGCTGGTCGAACAGGTCGTCAATCTACGGTAAAGGGTATCGGTTCTTGATCGTCACATTATTTAGCATTCGGTAGTCTATGCACATTCGCATAGACCCATCTTTCTTCTTCACCAACAGCACTGGAGCTCCCCATGGAGAATGACTTGGGCGTATGAGTCCCTTATCGAGTAACTCCTGTAGCTGTCCCTGAAGTTCCTTCAATTCAGCCGGCGCCATATGGTAAGGTGCTTTAGAGATCGGGTTAGTACCAGGAATCAATTCGATCTCAAATTCAATTTCTCTATCTGGGGCTAATCCTGGTAGTTCATCTGGGAATACCTCTGAGTAGTTACATACAACTCTGACATCTTCTAGCTCGGTCCTCGCGGCTTGTATCAACCACATGTGCTAGAAACCCGGTGCATCCAGCTAACATCTTACGACTTGTAAATTTATCGATTCTTCTCCTTGGCTCTCCAATAAATTCGAACATAGGTTCTGCCTCCGGCTGGAAGACCACTTTTCTTTTACAGCACTCGATCGAAGCACCATACTTGCTTAAGAAATCCATGCCTAGTATGACATCATAATCCTGCATGTCGAGCACTATCAGATCACAGTAGAGTTCTCTGTCTGCGATTCTGATGGGTGCGGCTCGCAGCATATGAGTGGAGGGCATTACTTCTCCCGAGGGCAGGGTGGTTATGAACTTGCGATCCAAAGCTTGTGGTGGCATGTCTATCTTTTTCGTGAAGGGTGTAGAAACAAACGAATGTGTTGCCCCAGTATCAAATAATGCAGTAGCATGCTGACAGAAAATAAATATCTAACCTGTGACAACCGTAGAAGCGTTCGCCACATCTTCTTGGGTGAGAGAGAATACCCTGGCATCTGTCATAACTGGCAGGGCTTCTAATCTCCCTTGACTGATCAGGGTTCCCTCGATCGCAGCCTGCATATGGTGTAGCTATGGAGGAGCACCTCTGTACTGGGCATACTGCTGAGGAGGTGTCTGAACCTGAATAGGGCAGTCCTTGATTCTATGCCCTTCATGTCCACATTTGTAGCATCTATTTATGCCTCGGTAGCATACTCCAAGATGTATCTTCCCGCATGTAGCACACAGAGGGATCTTGGGCTGCTTGTTCGCTTGACCACCTTTAGAGTCATCCCATTGCTTTCTCTTACCAGTGTGGTTCCCCTTCCAAATACTCTGGTTTCTCTGACCTCCTGACTGGGCTTGGTTCCTGCCTTCACTTAGTGCCTTCTTTTGCTGGTTAATATTGTTCAGGTAATGCTCGGTAATCAAGGCACTACTGAACAGCTCCTTTGCGGTCTGCGGTCTATGAACTCCGCCGGCCACGTTCAGAGCTATTTCGGGTCGAAGCATCTTCAGCATGAGTATGACCCTTTCTCTTTCCGTGCTGACCAACTCTGGGCATAGGCATGCGAGTCGGTTGAATCTCTTCATGACTTCACTGACTGATAGGTCGCCTTGTCGGAACCCAGTGAACTCGTCGTAATGCTTGTTTGTTACCCTCATATGGAAGAATTCTTCGAAAAATTCATACTCGAAGTCCGTCCATCTCATCTGATTTACTTGTCTCTTTGCTTTAACCCGTTCCCACCACATCCGAGTATCTCCCGAAAGGCAGAATGATGCACACTTAATCTTCTCACATAGCATGGAATAAACTCATCTATACCATAAAAAAAAAGCATAAACATGGCATAAACTCATCTATAGCATGGCATAGAACATGTTATCTTCTTCTAACATCAAACATGACATGAACTCATTTAAAACATAGCATAGAGCATGTTATCTTCATCTAACATCAAAAGTTATCATGAACTCATTCTAAAACAAGGCATAAAAGAATACATAGGGGTCTTGGCTGAATGGTTCAAAGGGCTTAAAGGCTCAACCACTTAACTCTAGGTTATTCAACAACATATTATCTTGTTCTACCATCAAAACATAGCATAAACATAGCATAAACTCATCTATAGCATGGCATAGAACATGTTATCTTCTTCTAACATCAAACATGGCATGAACTCATTTAAAACCTAGCATAGAGCATGTTATCTTCATCTAACATCAAAAGTTATCATGAACTCATTCTAAAACAAGGCATAAAAGAATACATAGGGGTCTAAAGGGACTTGGCCGAGAGTCTTAGAGGGAGTTGGGGATCAACCACTTAACCAAACTCATCTAGAAACCTATCATCTTCATATTTACACAAGTTATAGCATGGATCATCATGGAGAGCACAAATATTGGTCTTGGCCGAAGGCTCCTTGGGGTTTTTAAGGTAAAACACTTAACCTAATCCATCTAGCATCTTATCTTCCTCATATTCATCCAAGGTATGGCATGAATCTTCATTGAAAACTCAAATCAAGATCTTGGCCGAATGGTTCAAGAAGAGGTTGACACAATAACATCAATCAAAAAACTACTTGTATGCAGGTGAGGGGATACTTACTTCCTTCTCTTTGCTATTAGTTGGAAGATACCCTAAGGGATGCCAAACCTAGCCTTCTTCTTGCTTGGATAGATCTCGAAAAATGGAAAGGGAGAGGGGTAGGTTTCGGTGAGGAAGAAGAAGAGGAAGAGAAGATGCCAAATTTGATTTCTCATGTCTCCTCATTCCCCTATTTATTCTCTTGAAGTGTCCCTTAGTCTCCCTTACCCCTAACTATAATTTCCCATATTTCTCTAATAGCACAACCTTGCTGGGCTTCTGGTTATTGGATGCATCTTTAGGGCTTAGGTATCTACTAGAGGTTTGGGGTTCAATTCCTAGGCCATGCATCCTTTTTGGCTCTATTTCTTTTATTTTTGAAAGAGCCCACATAAAGCCCATTATAATCATGCACAAAATTCTTGTAAAATTGCTAGGAATTTTACGAGCATTACAGAAAGTGCCCTAGCAGTCGAATGATCTGGTGATCAGTCGACTGATGGTCGAGATCTCAGGCACAGAAGACTTTCCAGTCGAGTGATCGACCCGAATACTCGACTGATTGAGCCATCAGTTGACTGATGGATATGATCAATCGACTGATGGTCTATCCGTTGGATTTATCCAATGTAGATCTGCTCGTTGTGAGACAACGACTATAGCACCAGTCGATTGATGGTCCCTTTGAGTCGACTGCTAGGTGAAATCCAGCCCAAGGAGCAGCTTTAAAGGGAGCTCATGGAGGGAGGATTTGGCACCGGTTCTTGGACGTCTTTAGGGTGATTTGTTGCTGCAAATCAGGGTCTCCAAGTGCAATTCAAGCAACCAAAGATCAAGCAATCAAAAGAGCAATTGTAAAGTATTTTTCCTTTACTTGTAGCATATTTCATATTTGTATTTGCTTGTATCTATTTGTTTATTGTTGTAAACAATTGTAGGAGGTTTCTCCATCTCCGTATTGTTCCGAGAAGGAGTTTATTGGATTAGTTGTGTGTGGTCGAATCACTACAGCTCGTTTGAGCTCGATCTATGGAGTAGGAACCATTCGGTTCTGAACCACGTTATATCGTATTGTTGTGCTTGTATTTGTGTTGTATTATTGCTTTATTTTCGTTGCGCACTAAACAATTTATAGCAAACACGCGATTGTGAAATATTTCCTCCATCTACGTCATACTCACTATTCACCCCCCTCTAGCAATCACGAAGGTCCCTACAATTGGTATTAGAGCTAGGAGCTCTTCTACGGACTAACACCCGAGAGCAAAACTGCTAGAGGAAGAAAGATGGAGTTTGAAGAACAATTGGGTTGGGACATCAACACATCGGTCCCATATGCACTTTATGGATGAGAAGACTTCAATTCATGGAAGAGAAGAATTGAAGACTGCATCATGATGAAGGATTTTAAAGAATGGTCCATTTTGATAGAGGGATTTAACTATCCAAGAGGACCAAAGGGTGGCTTCCTCAAGAAGAAGAGATGGAACGAGGAGCAACTCCAACAGTTTGATAAAAATAAGAAGGTAGTCAAATTTACTTTTGATTTGATTCCTAATGGCATCTTGTGTATCCTAGGGGATTACATGGATGCCAAGGAGCTTTGGAGCGAATTGGAAAAATATCACGAAAATCCATCACCGGTCCAAGAAGAAGATGAAGAAGAGGAATGCTCATCCTCTCAAGATCAAGAAGAAGCAAGCACATCTTCATCCCAAGAGCTTGAGGATTCAGAGGTTGATAGGGAATCAACATCCGGATCGAAAGAGGAAGAAGAGATGGAAGAAGCCTCCACCTCTAGGGTTGAGGGGGAGGAGATTAAATCATCTACACTGGAGCAACCTCAAGAAGAACCATCCACCTCCGATCGAGAGGAAGAGGAAGCTCGGGACTCCCCTATCAAGGAAGGTAACTCAAGCATGTCAATAAATAATAAAATTCATATTATATGCTTTGAGTGTAGGGAGCAAGGACACTACAAGAGTAAGTATCCTAAGAGGGTCAAGAAGCCTCAACCGGCGTCAAAAGCCAAGTATGTCGGTGTCCCCTCTAAGAAGAGCAATGAGCATGTCATTTGCTTCAAATACCAACAACTGGGACATTATATAAGCTAATGCCCTAGAGGGAAGAAGAAGGGGCAAGAAGGACCTTCACAAGTAGGGGGAGCCACTAAGACAAACCCTAAGGTATATTTTAATGCACCTTCTAGTTCTAGGATCAAAAAGCATGTTTTTAATTCACTTTCAATTACTCATGAAAAGCATGCTAGTAGAAATAGATTTTATAGTCTAGGTACAAAATCAAATCATATTTCAAATAAGGAGAAATTTGAGACTAATGTCCCTAAAAAAATCTTACCTAGGGAATCCATTAAGAAATTAGAAGATCACCTAGGTTTTAACCCAAAATGGACTAGACATATGCCTAGGAAAAACAATGTCCAAAGAATAGATGAAAAATTAAAAATTGGACAATTAGAGTTAGAAAACCAAGCCTTGAGGTCAAGGCTTGAGAAATTAGAAAAGACCCTTGCAAAGATGCAAAATTCAATTATAGGGTCAAATGATAAAAAATCTAGGTCTAAGAGTCAAGGTCTAGGTCATAGAAAGCAAGGTCCCACCAAGGGCAAGAAAGGTTTGGGTCACAAACCTAAGCCCAAGGAGGCCTATCATAGTGTTCCATTTGATTATGGAACATAACCTAGGTCGAGGAAGACCAAGGTTACTAGGGAAGTCATCCCTAAGGGTAACCAAGGTGTGTGCCTAGTGGCTAGGATTTCAAGGAAACCTAGGAAAGCCACTAAAAAGGTTACAAGGGGAGTTACCCCTAGAGTTAACCTAGACAAGACCCAAATGACCAAGGCTACCAAGCCTAGGAGGGTCATTAGGAGGGTATCTAGGGAGGTCATCCCTAAGAAATACCTAGTAAACCCAAGGAGCTTAAATAGGTATTGGGTTCCTAGAAGCGTGATCGATTCACGCTAGATGAGTTAGGGTGTATCAACCCTAAGTGGATAGGTAGTTAACCTAACCATAGTGAGTTGACACTTTAGGATGTGACAATGTGCTTTGAAAAGTTAAAAAATGATTAAATTAGCACAATTAGGTCTTAGAAGTCATGGTGTGCTATTTTGGATTTTTGGCACACTAGGGGAATAGTTGGCATTAAGGCAAAAATGGATTTAATCTTAGAAATGACAATTTGGGCTTAACACTTTATAATTGTCATGCTTTGTTTTCCTTGTCATGTCATGACATCATATTTATTTTTATCATATAAAATGTCATGATCATATTTAAGGTTATTTATATATGTCATGTATGCTTAGATTTCAATCACATACCATGACATCATGATTTTGGCACATATTTTTATTCTTGTATCATTATTCCATAATCATCATTCATGCATAAATAAAATGGATTTAAGGACTAAGGCCTGATTTGAAGTCCCATGCATAAGAAAATCAAATAATGTTGCCTAGAAAAATGCATGAGACCCTAAACGAACAAAGCCCACATCTCTCTAGAACTTGACTTGTATGTGTTTCACACATTTAGATACAAGTGAGATGTTTAGGAAAATGGAATTAAAGGTTTCAAAAACATTTTAAAATCATTTTAAAAAACCTTGGTGAACTCTATCTTTTGATAGCAATCACCATTGATGAAGTTGATACAAAGTAAGCTGAAACATTGAAGTTTTTCTTTACTTTTGAACCTTGTGTCAATTTCACTATTTTATGGGTAAATTATTTTTCAAACATTTTTCACCCATTGTATTGGTAATAAGTATTATACGTATGACGTTTTGTGATTTTTAAAATTACGTATAATTACTTATGCAGTTTGAAAAATCATTTCTGAAGTCTGAAATATGCATTTCGTAGATATCAGTCGGCTGCTCTTGATGGAAGTCGACTGATGATGAGGGCAGTCAACTGTTTCCTGATAAAGTCGACTACCAATGCTGATTTCGAGAAAACAAGGTATGTTTAGCCCAATTTCAGCTATGTTAGGGTTCCCTAACCACTCCTTGTTGGTGCAATTGACCCAGGTCACGATTGACCAGACTCGAGTGATGTTTTGATGTTTGACAAAATGAGTTGACATTGATGTTTAACATTGATGTCAGTTAATATGTTTTGGGAGATTGTTTATACAATCGACCCAGGTTATAATTAACCGAACTCGAGTTTGACTCGAGGGAGACTTTGATGGTTGACTATGGTTGACCATGCGATTATGTGAAAGTCCAAGTGGGACACTTGGCATTTGGGAAAGTCCAAGCATGGGTCTTGGCAATGTAAAGTCCAAGCATGGGTCTTGGCAAGGTAAAGTCCAAGTTTTGAGTACTTGGACTGGAAAGTCCAACATGGATTGGCAAGGGAATGTCCAAGCTTGATTCTTGGCATTTGAGAAGTCCAAGGGGAATATTGGCGGCGTATAGTCCAAGGGTGAAGTCTTGGCAGCATAAGTCCAATGGTTAGCGGCGTAAAGTCCAAGCGGAGTCTTGGCGGTATAAGTCCAATGTGCCTTGGCGGTGTAGACACCGTTAGCATGACATAGCCGATGGAAGCACCTGAAGGCTAGCGCGATGGATGAACAAGTCATGGATGACTTGGAGGGATTCGAGAGGCATGAGGCTGATGGAGGTGGCTAGAAGGCTTAGGTCTAGGCTAAGGGTGGTCTAGCAAGTATGGGGGAACCATACTTGGGCTAAATTCTCATGTTTGAGGTGTGCCCGATCGTGGTGCCATGTGAATGATCGGCCGAGTAAACTAGGGTTTGACGTAGAATTGCCTAGCGATTGGTACCATAGGTGGGGCGATCGGTGATTAGGTGCCGATCGGCCCGATCTTGTGATCGATCGGTGGTGCTAGTGAAATCTGACACAGAATGGAGTCGAGACTCGACTGGTCGAGTGAAGGCTCCATCAGTCGACTGATGGGTATGATCAGTCGACTGATGATGGATCTGTTAGACTTATCCAGTGTGGATCTAGCCGTTGTCTCATGACAACACTGGCATCAGTCGACTGATGGTCCCGATCAATCGACTGATCGACTTTTTCCAGCACAGGTTGAAGCTATAAAAGGAGCTCGTGATGGAGAAAAAACTATCCGGTTCTTGAAAGCTATTGGGGCGATTTGTTACTGCAAATCAGGTCTCCAAGTGCAAGCAAGCAACCAAGCATTCAAGCAATCAAAAACAAGTGTTGTAAAGTTTTTTCTTTACTTGTCTTTCGTATTTGCATTGTATATTGCTTGTATTTCATTCTTGCTGTTGTAAGATCGTTTGTACGAGGTTTCTGCACCTCCGACTTATGTCGAGAAGGAGTTATTGTAATTAGTAGTGCGTGTTTGCATTGCTAGGGCTTTTAGAGCCCGATCCGTGGAGTAGGAACCGTTCGGTTCCGAACCACGTTAAATACTTGTGTATTTGTGTTTGTCTATTTAGTATTGCTTAATTATTATTCCGCTGCGGGCTAACGAAGTTTGTAGACGAACACATGAAAGAATTCCATCACGCACTAGCTCAATGCTATTAGCCCCCCTCTAGCAGCCTCAATCACTTACACTCCTAACCCTAGGATATGCTTTAGGAAGCATTATAAAGGGTGAAAATCCATTGGATATGGATTAGGAGAGTTGTTAGGGTGATATATCAAATTTAAGGTGTGGGAAAGTTCAATATTGAACATCAGACCTTATTTTTGATGATTTAGAGTTCCTATTGGCTTAGGGACTTCCCAAGGACATTGTTGGTGCAATGGTCAAGGGGGAGCAAGCCTTTAGGTGGAGGTATCCATCATGGGATGATGGATGTTATTTTTCCTCATGAGAGGGAAAAATGGAAATGTGAAATGCCCAATTTGGAAATTGGGAGAGTTAATAGGAGTGTCTCTCTTTAGTGGTATGAGACTTATCAATAGGAAGATTGTAGGCATCCTATGTGTTTGGACCAAGGGGGAGATTGTAAGATCTCATTGAGATATAAGACATTGACCTCCTTGGAGAGAACCTTTTTGATGTTAGTCAAAAAGGGGGAGAAAGGTAAAATTACCAATTTTAGATAATTGGTAAGAGAATTTGAGTTAGAGGCCTAACGCAAGGGTGTTTTTATCAAACATCAAAAAGGGAGAGATTGTTGGTTCAATCGGCCCAGGTCATGATTGACCTAACTCGAGTTTGACTCGAGCGATGTTTTGATTTCGACAAAAATATATAACAATGTGATTGTCATGGTAAAGTCCAAGTCATGGGTACTTGGCATGGAAAGTCTAAGTGGGCACTTGACATTGGGAAAGTCCAAGTCTTGAGTACTTGGCATGTAAAGTCCAAGCATGGGTCTTTGCAAGGGAAAGTCCAACATGGGTTGGCAAAGGAAAGTCCAAGCATGGGTCTTGGCATGGAAAGTCCAACATGGGTTGGCAAAGGAAAGTCCAAGCTTGAGTTTTCACATTTGGAAAGTCCAAGGGGAATATTGGCAGCATAAAGTCCATGCAGGAGTCTTGGTAGCAAAAATCCAATGGTTGGCGGCGTAAAGTCCAAGCGGGAGTCTTAATAGTGTAAGTCCAATGTGCCTTGGCGGTGTAGACACTATTAGCATGACAATAGCCACTGGAAGCACCTGAAGGCTAGTGTATGGATGAACAAGTCATGGATAACTTGGAGGGATCCAATAGGCACGAGGCTGACAGAGGTGGCTAGAAGGCTTAGGTCTAGGTTACGGGTGGTCTAGTAAGTATGGGGGCACCATACTTGGGTTAAAACCTCATGTTTGAGGTGTATCAGTCGACTGAGACTATGGTCAGTCAACTGATGGGAGTCAACTGGGGTTTGACTGTGGGAAGTGCTGGCGATCGTGCGAGTTAGGCGATCGATTCTTGGCGACGATCGGCGATCGGTGATCGATCGGTGATGGTCAGGATCTTGGGCACAGAAGGATCTCCAGTTGAGTGATCGACCCGAACACTCGACTGATTGAGCCATCAGCCGACTGATGGGTGTGATCAGTCGACTGATGGTCTATCCGTTGGACTTATCCAACGTGGATCTTCTTGTTGTGAGACAATGGATACAACAGCAGTCGATTGATGGTCCCGATCAGTCGACTGCTAGGCGAAATCTAGCCAAATGAGCAGCTTTAAAGGGAGCTCGTGGATGGAGGTTTTGGCACCGGTTCTTGGACATCTTTGGGGCGATTTGCTGCTGCAAATCAGGGTCTCCAAGTGCAATTCAAGCAACCAAAGATCAAGCAATCAAAAGAGCAATTATAAAGTATTTTTCCTTTACTTGTAGCATATTTCATATTTGTATTTTCTTGTATCTATTTGTTTATTGTTGTAAATGGTTTCTCTACCTCTGGATTGTTCCAAGAAGGAGTTTATTGGATTAGTGATGTGTGATCACATCGCTAGAGCTCGGTTGAGCTTGATCCGTGGAGTAGGAACCATTCGGTTCCGAACCACGTTATATCGTATTGTTGTGCTTGTATTATTGCTTTATTTCCGCTGCGCACTAATCAATTTGTAGCAAGCACGTGATCACGAAATATTTCCTCCATCTATGTCATACTCGCTATTCACCCCCCCTCTAGCGATCACGAAGGTCCCTACACCGATGATTCTACCACTCTGACTCCTGCTCTGGAGATTCCTTCATCTCCTACTCTGGCTCCGTCAAGTGCTCGACCTGGTGCCCTTCCCCCAATTTCCCCATGAGTCTCTCTTCCGCCTCTCTCCTCTCGTCCACCAACTCCGCCCTCAGGCTCTGGCTCTAACTCCGACGTTCTCCTAGCTATCCGGCTACGTCGCCAGCTCTGGCCTCCTGCTCCGCCTCCGTCTCCAGCTCTGGTCTCTGGCTCCAATGTCCTGCTCGGCTCTGTGTCCAGCTCGACCAGCTCGACCTCCGACTTGGGTTTTTTTGGAGCCTTTAAAAAAAATAAATTTGTAGCAATTGTTTCAGATTTTAAAATGAAATTATTGATATTTTTATGTTATTGTTATGATTAGATTATAAATTTAGGAATATTTGGATACTTAGACGATCACTTTTAGATTATAAATTTAGGGATATTTGGATACTTAGATGATAAATTTAGGATTTTTTTTTATACTTAGATGATAATTTAGGGTCTAATCATATAACCCCACCCATTGTATAAGACCTACTTGATTTGTCTATATGTTTGATAGATATTTTTAGGGTTAAAGTTAAGGAAGTAGGAATTCTAATTTATTTCATGATATTTTTATTTTTATTTTTATGCTTATGATAAAAGTGTTGCTTAAAGTTAATTTGTTGTTTATATGATAAATTTGGAGATATTTTGATATTTAGATTATCTTTTTAGGATTATTTTGAAGTTTATTGAATAATGGAACGGTTTTTTGATTCTCATATTATAAGTTGTTAGATATATTGATTCTTGTGGTTATTTTGATGTTTAAATCATAAATTTTATGATTAATTTTGATGTGATCAATAAATTTAAGTTGCTAAAATAATTGTATTAAAAGTTACCATCAAACTTATTTATTAAATAATTTGACATTTAATATATGTTTCACTAGGTTTTAAAATATGGATAAAGTTGGATAACGATTCAGAATTGGATTAGTCCTGAATATATAAATGGGTTGAATCAGTTTTTAAATATTGTCGAGATTTACATGATCAATCTGAATTTATCGAAAATTTATTGTCCATGTCGTCAGTGTAAGATATCGGAAAATATGAAAATAATAAATATCCCTTGTTAATTAAGAAATTATCTTAAATGATTTTTCGGAAATTTTCAAAAAAAATTTTGGAATCAAATGGAGTTCATATGACCGTTTAGGAGGGAGATTAAAATTTAAATAAATAGTTGAGTCAACTTAGGCTAGCTTGGACTTAACCTAAGCTAGCTTAACCATAAAGGGTCGACTTTCCAAGATCGAACCCGACCCGTTTGCACTTTCTCTTTTCTTCCATTTCTTCGGTTTCTCGCCGTCGACTTTTCTTCCCCGAGCATTTTCTTCACCCAATTTATCCATCCGCCCGATCGTTATTCAGCTCGATTCCTTTCTCTTCCAAGCGACACACGATTCTCCTCCCTCTCATTTCCTTCTCTGCGCGCTATCAGTCGATTTGTCCTCTATCTACGCCCGGTCTCCGTCCGAGCTCACTGCCGCCTCCCATGGCTGCCTTCTCGAGCCGCTCGACGTACACATCCGCACGCGCCGCCCTCCTCTCCGCCGCTCTTCACTCTCACAGGAGCAGTGGGTGGATCGACATCTCTTTCCTCGATCCATCGTCGCCTCTCCCAATTTCTCCTCGTCACGCTTCTTCTGATCCGCATCTCCGTCGCTTCTCCCCTCTTCATCGAGCCTCACCGGAGTAGCGGGCTGATCGTGCATCTCTTTCCCTTCGTTGGTCTCTTCCAGTAGGCTCAACTTGGCGATGTTGCCATCGCCACCTTCTTTTTTTTCACCGTCGGAGCGATCTGCCGTCGTCGCCGTTATTCTTCGGATCTTGATGGCAGCAAAGCTCTGCGACCACTATTTTTCCCGTACCGATTACGTTGTCGACTGTTTCCTGGTCAGATCTTCACTGTGAGTAGAATCATCGGCTACGAGCAGTGTTTTCATGGGGAGCACTTGGCTGTACTGCCACATTTTCTGTCGATCACCTTCATCGGCAGATCAGCTCATCGGCTTGTGGATCACTTGCCCTGTATTCACAATCAGTAGGTTTGTCCCTGTGAGCAGTGTCCATGGTTGTGATGTGATTTTTGGAAATAGGATGATTCATGGGAGGGAATCAAGCAGCTATGGTTGATTGTATCAGATGAGGTAATGCCGTGGAATAAATTTTGGGTTATTAGTAGGGTATTGAAGTTGAGTTTGATTGTAGTTTTATCGATTAATTCGTATCGTATACTTGTAGGTGGATCAGAATCTTTGGAATTAAAGCCGGGCTGGGTAAGTTGAGATTTGAAAACTTTATCGATAATTATATGTTTCGGCAGCTAGGTTATGTGTTGTGGTTGTGATGATAGATGGCAGTTACGGCTGAATTCATCTGGTTGGCATAAGTTGCTACTTCAGACGTGGATCAAGAAGTTGTGGGCGATTGCAACAATTGTAAGGTAAGCTTTGATTTGATATTATTATGAAGTAGGATGTGTTATCTTTATAGTTTATGCTAGAGTTGACTCTTGAATGATACGGTGAATTTAATCTGATTAAGGTTGGAGAATGTTGAATTAGTTGGATATAATGATCGATGTAGGATTCGATTCAATCATTCGATGTAAAATAGAACTTAGTTATGTTCTATGTGTTCTTTTGTAGGACCTTGATTGGTGATAGATGTTTGCACGCGTGGATAGCTAGCATGAGTTATTTAACAGGTGGGTAATTTCCTACCCTGATTAGGTAGTTGTTGTTGCATACAGATTTAGATGTATGATCATATTATATGATCATATTACCTTGACTCCACTCTTATTATTTCTTGTGCTTGATACTTTGTCGTTGACTTTATATGCTCTGTTGCTGTTATCACATTTTTTCTCATCATGATTAGGAATTACAGATGTGATGTAAGTAAACCCATAAATGTTTAGTTATGTGTAAATAGAGGAATATGGATGATGACCTGATTTGTAAATTGGGTAAAAAGGGCATCCATGGGTAAGTAAGGTCCTGAATATAGGATTGATTCTAATACCTTTATATTGCATGTTTACTACCGATCATGTATTGTGTAAATGGTCGGGTAAATTGTGATTAGTGTGTTGCTACGGACCGGTGGTCCTAGCTTGTCATGATCAGTTGAGTAGGACTCTCTGCAGGATAGAGAGTGCGTCGATCAGATTGGTATGACCCTCTACAGGATAGAGAGTGTTATGATCAGTTGAATATGACTCTTTGCAGGATAGAGAGTGCGTTGATAAGATTGTTATGACTCTTGGTTGGAATAGAGAGTCTGTAGTGAATGTCTATATGTGTGACTATGCATTCATGTCATTGCATGCATGCTGGCGACGTGGTCTCCCTTATGGTTGAGAGGGTCGTCAGTCATCCTGCCTCCACAGTTACTCATAGGAGGAGTAACCGGTGTGAGGGCAGAGCATTGTGGTGCTGCACTCTACCACTATAGATAGTGGTAGTTGGATTTGCATGCCGTAGTCCTGCGTGTGTGACACTCAACCACTCATGGGTAATGACTGTCAGAGTGGACAACAGTAGGGACCCCCGTCGAGTAGCTTACTCTTTACGCTTATATGCTACTCGATCATACTACCCACTCGACCACACAAGAGTAGTGGTTGGTGTTGAGTTGGGATAGTCATCATGTCGAGCCACCGAGGCCACACTGGGGTCGTGGTAGCTTTAGGGTGAGCCGGTATGACCATGCATGCTGCATTGCTGTGATTTATGACATTTTTGCATAATTCCATATATATACATATATGCATGTATATATATATGGATGATTGTGATTAGTATATATATATAGATGCAGTCTATATATATATGCTTATTGTGATTTGCATTTGATTGTACTATGCTTGTTGCATTTGGTTGTACATCATTTTCATGCATGCTACCCGCATCTGTTATATGGTTGTGTCGGATACCTGTATACTTGTTGGTTAGACTATTGCATTCTTTGACCAGTATTTATGATTTTGGATGGTATAGACCAGATTTCCTGTTATATACATATATTGTGGATATGTGGTCAGGTTGGATAGGTGTAGCGTAGCAGACTTTCAGGTATGTCTGCATTTTACATTATTCATTTGATTAGAAGGTATATGCATGTACATGTTTATCATGCTGGTGTTTACCTGATGTACCAGTAGATTTTTCTGTTGAATTACATGTGATATTTGATATATACATGTTTTTCCTATTACCTGCTGAGTTATACTCACCACCACGGACCCTAGGTTTTTCTGTCGCCCAGGTAACAGGTAGAAGTCTTCGTGATGGCTTGGAGCACTGCTGGTTGGCATCGTCTCATCTCAACTCCGAGAGTCCGAGTTTTTGGGTTATCGTTGGTGTTTCGATATGGATTGATTTATGTGATGATTTGTAGTGTTGGGCACTGCTGTTGCGGTACCTTTCTTTTCTGGTTTTGTTACGACATTTTCTTAATGGTGTGTTAGTCATACCGATATGCATGGTGTGTGGTTTGTATTGTATATGTGTTAGTTTTTGCTATGTTTTATGTATTTATTGTATTTATATTTATATGTTATGTTTATTGTGGGCCCAAGGGTTTTTATTAACAGGATATGTTCTTGCGTCTGAGGAGAGAGGCCGTCCGCTTGATTTTCGGTTCTAAGATACTCTCGAGTAAGCATAATTTCTTTAGTGGTATCAGAGCCCTAGGTTATGAGATGCCATACAATGTTATTTTTGTGTCTAGTCTTGGATTCTCGTGAGTCGTTTTGTTTCAGTTTTGGTTTTCTGAGATGAGATTGACAGCAGCCTGAGCTCCAAGTAGCACGAGGTAAGAATTCCTGATAACTTATAGCCTAGTTAGATACTTATCTAAACTTGTTCAATAGGTGTATACAATCAGAGTTATGACACCTGTATAGACTTGTAGTAGGAGTCGTCCACCGAGGCGACCAGCCGGAGTTGCCTTTAGGGTTTATACTCTCGATTTTGTTGGCTATGCATTTAGTGTATATAACAGGGAATCCTGGTTTGAGTTGACCACGGGAATGACCTATTGAGTCTAAGAGTCTTAAACCTGTGTCGAAAAGGTGATTTACCTTTGAGAGCCGACTGATACCGAGTCGAAAAATAGGGGTCAAGTTGTCACATTTCTTGTGGAAATCAGAGACTACAGTCTTAGAGATTTTCACTAACGATGCTAGTCAGATCATTACTCGTGGGGTAATGGACTAGGTGTGTATACTTTTATTGCTACAGCAAGCGGAGGGTTAGTATAAGGTGCTTCATAGGGATTTTGATTCCTGAGTTGTTCATACTGGGTTGTATAATTTTGACCGGGTACTTTTGAGTACTTAACTCGTGTTATACAGAGAAAGTAGAGTTATTTGTTGGATCGAGCGGATCGCTAGAGGGGGGGGGGTGAATAGCGATAAAAACTTTTCGTCGAATTCATTTCAAAACACAAGTAAATGCAGCGGAAAGATAAAATGAACACAATAGGATTTTACTTGGTTCGTAGCCTACAACTTGTTAGTAATATATGAGAGATGTCCTAAGGCAATCGCCTTATGAACCATTTATATGATAAATGAAGATTCACTATTTGAGTATATATGTTTCATGTATTTGATTGGATCTTAAACTCATTTACTGAATGTCCACGATACGATTCACAGCATGAGAGAATTTGTGATTGGATCACAACTAGTGAGTATCTCTACATGTGTAATTGTGATGTATCGGAATTATCCCTAGTTGATGAATTGATGGATTTGGACACCATCAATTCTGTCGAGACTAACATAAGGTATACTCCTCGGTGTATCCAAGCAGCTGATTCTCACTGGCTGGAGACATTGTGATGTCCGGAGTTAATCGTGGATGCTAGTTATGGTAACTAGTTCATTGGAGTGACCAGCCGTAAGACTTCATATGGTTCTCTGCATATATAGATATGTCAATGAAGTTCTTACTATAGCTTAAGTGCGATGTTCCTTTTGTTGGGTTTCCGGCACCGCGGCGAGTGTGTGTTCGAACATGTTTCGTAAACATGTGCACAACGGAAGAAATAAAAATAATAAATCTACATTTATTACAACACACACAACACACGCATGCATAGTATAACATGTGTAGACATAACCGTAAATTTAAATTTTGCAATAAAGGAAATTTAACCACGTATACCTTTCGTATCACGTGTAGCGGGAACGACATCAACCGGAACGATACTCGCTAGAATCGTCTCTATCCGTATCCACGCGGAGTATCCTTAGGATGACTTCGCTAAGCCACGAGTTCGTCTTCGTATGGGTTACTAGCCTCGTGTTGAAGACGACGTGATCGAGAGATGATCACGATCCGAATCCAAATTCGGATCCAAAGACGAGTCCTCAAAACTCGCTTCTCCGGAGAGGTATTCGTCAACCGTTTGACGAATCCTTCGTCCTCCACCTCAGAGGATTATCGGAGATCGAATCCCCGGTAAGTTAGGCGCTGTCGGAGCTCTAACCATCGTCCAAACGATGCTCCGACGAGAAGAAAACAAGCTGTCCAGAAAACTGGACAGCTTTGGTGGAGGAGTAGGCGCCGGCCAAGCAAGGGAAGCCAAGTGCTCACCTTATCGCCGAAGCCTAGGAAGATCACCGGAGGGTCGCCGGAGGATCACCGGCTGAAGCTTGGACGCCGGCAACAAGTTGGACGGCGGCACAAGGGGCTGGGCGGCAATGGAGGTTGGCGCCGAGAATCTTCAAGGAAGGAGGTGGGCGGCAACTTAGGGCTAGGGTTTTGGATTAAGGCTTAACAATGTTAGGGATTGTTTGGAAGCTAGAGGGGGGGTGAATAGTGTTTTTCGGTTTCTACAAAAATGATTAGCGGAAGCAAACACAATAATATATGTAAAAACAATAACAAAACACAAACAAGGCCTTTTACGTGGTTCGGAGATAGCACTCCTACTCCACGGTGATCCTTAAGGTGGATCAATCCAAGCAAATCCACTAATAAGCTTTCTTTACAACACAACTCCACTTCTTTACAAAGAATGAAGATCTAAGCTTAGAGAGAAGAGGAGGAGATTTAAATCACTTAGAAAGCTAGAGAATTCGTGGAGGCTCTTGAGAAGGATTAGAGAATAAGCATTAACCCCAAAAACCTCCACCAGCCCTCTTTTTATAGAGAAGAAGCTGATTTTCCCGTTGGAGCACGATCAATCGACTGATGTACAACATCAGTCGACTGCTGGCGTGGTTAACGGCTTCTGAATAGCCAGATTCCCGATATTCAGAGTCGTTTCATCCAACGACACTTTCATCAGTCGACTGATCCCTCCATCAGTCGACTGATGGAGTGATCAGTCGAGTGATCACGGCTGCAGTGGAGTGCGACTCCATTCTGTGCTCATTTTTACGTCTATCGCCATCGCCATCGCTGTTGGCCGATCGATTGCAACATCACGATCGCCTTGGTCACAATAGCGATCGCCGGTCGTGGTTTCACCCGACTCCGAGCACCGACGGTCGTGATACATCGTGACGATCGACTGATACTCATCAAGTGTGAATATTTCACACTTGATTTCACCCCCTAGACCTAGACTTAACCTCCTAGCTCTTCCTTAAGCCTTGCGCCTTCTGGATCCCTCCGAGTCCGCGACTTGTTCATCCTTTGCGCCTTGCTTCCAAGAGCTTCCTTCGGTTTTGTCATGTCTAGGGTTTTCCTTTGCCAAAACGTGCTTGGACTTTACGCCGCCAAGTCTACATGCTTGGACTTACGCTGCCAAGACATGCTTTTGGACTCCCTTTGCCAAGTTCCGTTTGGATTTAATGCTGCCAAGGCAACATGCTTGGTCTTATGCCGCCAAACCTTTACCTTGGACTTTTCTTTCACCAAGTCTTCATACTTGGATTTTCCTGTCACTTAAACATCATCACAATTTAGAACACAAATTGTTGCCTAACTTAATGATTATCCAAACATCAAAACATATAAATGCTTGGGGCATTGTTGCACCAACAAACAATACCTTAAGCCCTCTTTTATAGAGAACTAATTCTCTTAATGGTTAATGGATTATAACCATGAGGCCCGTTAACCCGCTTCATTAATATAAGTTAAAATAAACCAAACCATGATGGTTTATTTTAAGTTAAAGCGAACTGAACCAACTTTTGGTTCATTCGTTTAAAATAAATCAAACCCTTTGATTTATTCTCCTCCATTGGATTAGAACCAAACTATTTTGGTTCATCCATTATGTCTTCATAAGACATGGCCCATCCACTCTTCCATTGCGACTGAAACGATTTCATGCTCGCTTCCTGTTTGGTCCAACCAAACCTAGTTTCTCTCGGTCTGAGAATCCCATTCTCAAGATCGTTTTAAATCCTTCGGATTACGCTCGTTGTGCGTGTGACCAAATAGGTTCTCGGTTTATGTTGCCATCTATAATTAACCATTAATTATAGAACGATCATGAGTGGCACATAGTAGTACATCATGATCCCCAATTAACCGAAAAGATCAACGGTTGATCCAGAACTATTTCTGAAACCCTTCAGCAGCTCGAATGAATCGTGCCCCATTCCCTTCACTCATCTTATACCCACTTGGTTCAGGACATGGTCTATAGTGCCGATCCCCACTAAGTGACTACGTCACACCTAGCCCAGTATCATTTCCTCGTCCTCACAGTTCTAGTTCTTGCACATGTATCGAAGAGTACCTTACTCTAAACATGTAATGCTTTGGCGAGACTTTAGTAACAATCCGACGAGAGGCCATGGGTATACATCTCCTCGCAAGGAGTGGTGAATCCTTTATAGGCTATTCAAACACCTTCGATCACTTCGACTTATACCCAATCATCCCGGGTCCACATCTCCTTAGAGATGTTTGCATAAGATGTCAAAGCATAAGTCTCCATGATCAAGATGACTTGAATACCGCAAGTCAAAGGAACATCGCACTTAAGCTACAGTAAGAACTTCATTGACATATCTATATATGCAGAGAACCATATGAAGTCTTACGGTAGGTCACTCCAATGAACTAGTTACCATAACTAGCATCCACGATTAACTCCGGACATCACAATGTCTCCAGCCAGTGAGAATCAGCTGCTTGGATACACCAAGGAGTATACCTCGTGCTAGTCTCGACAGAATTGATGGTGTCCAAATCCATCAATTCATCGACTAGGGATAATTCCGATACATCATAATTACACATGTAGAGATACTCACTAGTTGTGATTCAATCACAAATTCTCTCATGCTGTGAATCGTATCGCGGACATTCAGTAAATGAGTTTAAAATCCAATCAAATACATGAAAACATGTACACTCAAATAGTGAATCTTCATTTATCAAATAAATGGTATGACCATAAGGCGATTGCCTTAGGGCACCTCTCATATATTACTAACAAACTTCCACTTGGCCTAATGCCAATCGCTACGGTATCCAATACCATAGGCTATAACATGACCCTCAAACTTACTTTGAGGTAATGCCTTAGTCAAAGGATCCGCTAAGTTCCTTTCAGTGGGGTTTTTCTTGATTTGTATTTCCTTCCTACTAATGATCTCTCTGATCAAATGATAGCGGCGAAGCACATGTTTGGATCATTGATGAGACCACATCAAGTTCAGAGATGAACTTCTTGATCCAAACTGCTTCCTTTGCTGCTTCCAAAGCTGCAATGTATTCTGCCTTAGTGGAAGAATCCGCTATAGTGTCAAGCTTGGAACCTTTCCAACTTATTGTGCCTCCATTCTAGGTGAATACATACCCAGACTGAGACATGGAATCATCCTTGTCTATCTGGATCTGGCATCCGTATACCCACGTATCTGTTAGGGCAATCTCTTGCCGTAATATGGTTTTGATGGTGTGGCAAAGGGTTTAAGTTAGTTTGATATGTTGATTTGATATGTGCGTTGAAGTCGTGCAGGACTTAGTAATTCGCACATGGATCCGTGGCGAGTTTCACATCTCATGACTCGTGCCTTGAGTCGGTGAAGGATAGCTTTACGGAAGCCGTGCGCTTGGAGCATCCGAGGGACCGCCGGACGAGAAGCTTGGAGTGAAGCCGGAGGAAGTAGACTTCGAGGCAAGAGACGCGAAGGAGCATTGCAGAGCCGTGCTCCTGATGCTGCCGAGGGACGTGGCCGAGAATGAAGAGAACTTCGAAGGCAAGGAACTCCGAGAGATGAGAGTGAGCGAATGTAACCCGGGAAGGGGTAGATCTTAGGTGAAACTTGGCCATTTGGCCAAGTGTCGGATGGGTTTTCCCGACACCAGTCGACTGCCATGTCATGGCGATCGCTTCCGAAGTCAGTGAGTTCGGTATCGATCGACTAGATTGTGGCGGTTGGTCGCCATACATTAGGCGATCGCAGACCATCGATCATTCTGAAAGGCGACAATCGGTAGTCAATAGGGTTTTGGCCCGCAGAACCGTTAAAGTATCCGAAGCGTCGACTATGGAAGCGTGATCGGTGATGAGGTCCATCAGTCGACTGCCAAGAGTTCCGTTGGACTACAACAGTCGAGATCCGACGTGTTCGGAGGCCGTTGTAGTGACGACAGTCGACTGCCAAAGGCGGTAGTCGACTAGTGGCGGCCAACGGAAAGAAAACAACCCTCTCTATAAAAAGGGAGGGTGTAAGCCTTTAAGAGGTTAATGCTTATGCTCCAAGTGATCTTCCTAGTGCCCCACAAGCTCTAAACTCTTCTTACTCGCTTTTACTCCATTCTATTTGTAAGAAGAGTGATCTTGATTGTAAAGGTTACCTCCACCTAGCTTGGTGCAAAGGAGAGACCATTTAGTGGATTGGTTTAGCGGAGTGATTCACCGAGGATGAATCGGGGACCGTGGATTAGCGGCGTAGCCGTGAACCACGTTACATTCTTTGTTAGCGTTTGTTTTCTCGTATTTCTATTTGCTTGTCTTTATTAGTCTTCCGCTTGCGCTAATTAGTTTTGTAGACGAGCAAATACCGGCATCCAAACAAAAAGGGCTATTCACCCCCCTCTAGCCGACCATTCGATCCCCAACAAGTGGTATCAGAGCAAAGGAAAGCTTGTCGAGGACTAACCGCCACAACAAGCAACATTCAAAATGGCCGGCTCAAACATCCACCCACCGAAGTTCGACGACGAATTCTCTTGGTGGAAAAAGAGAATGGAGGTATTCTTCGAGACCGATTTTGACATTATGCTAATAATGGAAAATGGGTTCGAGTTGCCTAGGGATGAAAAGGGTGAACCAATCGAAAAATCACGATAGACTAAGAAGCAAAGAGAGGAGCACCTTGCGAACTCAAAGGCAAAACATCATCTTTTCAATGTGCTCCCCCAACAAGAGATCAACCGGATCGGAGAATGTGCTAGCACCAAAGAGATGTGGGAGAAGCTTATAGAACTCCATGAAGGCACATCCGAGGCCAAGCTAGCAAGGAGAGACCTCCTCCGCTCCCAACTATCCAATATAAAACTAGAAAAGGGAGAAAAGGTAACCTCACTACACTCTAGGTTTAAAGAAATTTTAATTGGGCTAACAAGTGTAGGTGAGAAGCTATCAAACCGGGACATGCTCATGAAAGCTATAGATGCCTTTCCCCGGTCCTCAAAGTGGAGCTCCATGGTGGATTCGTTCTACATCTCCAAGAACTTGGAAGTAAGTACCTTGGAGGAATTTTTCTCAACAATGGAGCTCCACGAAACTAGGCTTGAAGGAATACAAGAGGAGCCTAGAATTCAACCCTCAAGAGGAGTAGCATTGTTGGCAAATAAGGGGAAGAAGAAGATAGAGATCTCCTCCTCCTCCGATGATGAAGCGTCTGCCTCCTCCATGGATAGCACGGAAGAAGCCTACATGGTAAGGAAGGTAAGACGTGCATTTAAGAATTTTAGATTTGATAAATCTCATGATAGGAATAGAAGACCAAGGGGGAAGGTGTTGGGTTTCCGGCACCGCGGCGTGTGTGTGTTCGATCATGTTTCATAAACATGAGCACAGCGGAAGCAATTAAAAATAATAAATCTATATTTATTACAACACACACAACACACGCATGCTATTACAACAAGTGTAGACATAACCGTAAATTAAAATTTGCAATAAAAGGAAATTAAACTACGTTATACCTTCCGTATGACGTGTAGCGAAACGGCATCAGCGGAGCGATCCTCGTAAGAATCGTCTCTATCCGTATCCGCGCCGAGCTCCTCGGGATGACTTAACCGCTAAGTCACGAGCCGTCTTAAATGCGGGTTACTAGCCTCGTGTTGAAGACGACGTGATCGAGAGATGATCACGATCCGAATCCAAATTCGGATCCAAAACGAGTTCTCAAAACTCGCTTCTCCGGAGAGGTATTCGTCAACCGTTTGACGAATCCTTCATCCTCCACCTCAGAGGATTACCGGAGATCAAATCCCCGGTAAGTTAGCCGCTGTCGGAGCACTAACCGTCGTCCAAACGACGCTCCGACGAGAGGAGGAGAAGCTGTCCAGAAAACTGGACAGCTTGGTGGAGGATATAGGCACTGGCCAACCAAGGAAAGATAAGCCTTACCTCGATGCCAAACCTATAGGGGATCACCGGAGGGTTGCCGGAGTGTTCACCGGCTGAAGCTTGGTCGCCGGCAATGACTTGGACGGCGGCAGCTTTAGGGTTGGCGCCGATTAACTCCTCCAAGGAGTGGGCGGCAACTCAAGGGGGGGGGGGGGCTAGGGTTTGGATTAGTTAGGGTTTAACAATCCCTTAAGCCCACTTTTATAGAGAACTAATTCTCTTAATGGTTAATGGATCATATCCATAAAGCCCGTTAACCCGCTCCATTAAGATAAGTTAAAATAAACCAAACCATGATGGTTTATTTTAAGTTAAAACGAACCGAACCAACCTTTGGTTCATTCGTTTAATATAAACCAAACCCTTTGGTTTATTCTCATCCATTGGATTAGAACCAAACCATTTTGGTCCATCCATTATGTCTTCATAAGACACGGCCCATCCACGCTTCCATTGCGACTGAAACAATTTCATGCTGCTTTATGTTTGGTCAACCAAACATAGTTTCTCTCGATGCGAGAATCCCATTCTCAAGCTCGTTTTAAATCCTTTGGATTACACTCGTTGTCGTGTGACCAAATAGGTTCTCGGTTTATGTTGGCCGTCTATAATTAACCATTAATTATAGAGCGATCATGAGTGGCACCTAGTAGTACATCATGATCCCCAATTAAGCAAAAGATCAGCGGTTGATCACAACTATTTGAAACCCTTGATGGCTCGAATGAATGTGCCCCATTCCCTTCACTCATCTTATACCCACTTGGTTGAGGACATGGTCTATTGTGTCAGTCCCCACTAGGCTGACTACGTCACACCTAGCCCAAGTATCATTTCCTCGTCCTACGGATTCTAGTTACTCCACATGTATCGAAGAGTACCTTACTCTAAACATGTAATGCTTTGGCCAAAGACTTTAGTAACAATCCGACGAGAGGCCATGGGTATACATCTCCTCGCAAGGAGTGGTGAATCCTTTATAGGCTATTCAAACACCTTCGATCACTTCGACTTATACCCAATCATCCCGGGTCCACATCTCCTTAGAGATATTTGCTTAAGATGTCAAAGCATAAGTCTCCATGATCAAGATGACTTGAATACCGCAAGTCAAAGGAACATCGCACTTAAGCTACAGTAAGAACTTCATTGACATATCTATATATGCAGAGAACCATATGAAGTCTTACGGTAGGTCACTCCAATTAACTAGTTACCATAACTAGCATCCACGATTAACTCCGGACATCACAATGTCTCCAGCCAGTGAGAATCAGCTGCTTGGATACACCAAGGAGTATACCTCGTGCTAGTCTCGACAGAATTGATGGTGTCCAAATCCATCAATTCATCGACTAGGGATAATTCCGATACATCATAATTACACATGTAGAGATACTCACTAGTTGTGATTCAATCACAAATTCTCTCATGCTGTGAATCATATCGCGGACATTCAGTAAATGAGTTTAAGATCCAATCAAATACATGAAAACATGTACACTCAAATAGTGAATCTTCATTTATCAAATAAATGGTATGACCATAAGGCGATTGCCTTAGGGCACCTCTCATATATTACTAACAAACTTCCACTTGGCCTAATGCCAATCGCTACGGTATCCAATACCATAAGCTCTAACATGACCCTCAAACTTACTTTGAGGTAATGCCGTAGTCAAAGGATCCGCTAAGTTCCTTTCAGTGGGAATTTTCTCGATTTGTATTTCGTTCCTACTGATGATCTCTGATCAAATGATAGCGGCGAAGCACATGTTTGGATCATTGATGAGACCACATCAAGTTCAGAGATGAACTTCTTGATCCAAACTGCTTCCTTTGCTGCTTCCAAAGCTGCAATGTATTCTGCCTTAGTGGAAGAATCCGCTATAGTGTCAAGCTTGGAACCTTTCCAACTTATTGTGCCTCCATTCTAGGTGAATACATACCCAGACTGAGACATGGAATCATCCTTGTCTATCTGGATCTGGCATCCGTATACCCACGTATCTGTTAGGGCAATCTCTTGCCGTAATATGGTTTTGATGGTGTGGCAAAGGGTTTAAGTTAGTTTGATATGTTGATTTGATATGTGCGTTGAAGTCGTGCAGGACTTAGTAATTCGCACATGGATCCGTGGCGAGTTTCACATCTCATGACTCGTGCCTTGAGTCGGTGAAGGATAGCTTTACGGAAGCCGTGCGCTTGGAGCATCCGAGGGACCGCCGGACGAGAAGCTTGGAGTGAAGCCGGAGGAAGTAGACTTCGAGGCAAGAGGCGAAGGAGCATTGCAGAGCCGTCTTTGATCTTTGCCGAGGGGCGTGGCGAGAATGAAGAGAACCGAAGGCAAGGGACTCAGGAGATGAGAGTGAGCGAATGTAACCCGGGAAGGGTAGATCTTAGGTGAAACTTGGCCATTTGGCCAAGTGTCGGATGGGTTTTCCGACACGGTCGGCCGATCATGTGGTCGGCGGCTCTGATCAGTGAGTTCGGTGAGTATCGATTATTGGATTTGGCGGCGATTTGCCCGCGATGCGATGATCGCGCCAAGACCATCGATCATTCAAGGCGGCGACAATCGGTAGTCAATAGGGTTTTAGCCAGAGCTCGTAGCCGGAGGCGGTCGACTATGGAAGCGTGATCGGATGAGGTCCATCGATCGCCAAGAGTTCCGTTGGACTACAGCGATCGAGATCCGTGTTCGGAGGCCGTTGTAGTGACGACAGTCGACTGCCAAAGGCGGTAGTCGACTAGTGGCGGCCAACGGAAAGAAAACAGCCCTCTCTATAAAAAGGGAGGGTGTAAGCCTTTAAGAGGTTAATGCTTATGCTCCAAGTGATCTTCCTAGTGCCCCACAAGCTCTAAACTCTTCTTACTCTCTTTTACTCCATTCTATTTGTAAGAAGAGTGATCTTGATTGTAAAGGTTACCTCCACCTAGCTTGGTGCAAAGGAGAGACCATTTAGTGGATTGGTTTAGCGGAGTGATTCACCGAGGACGAATCGGGGACCGTGGATTAGCGGCGTAGCCGTGAACCACGTTACATTCTTTGTTAGCGTTTGTTTTCTCGTATTTCTATTTGCTTGTCTTTATTAGTCTTCCGCTTGCGCTAATTAGTTTTGTAGACGAGCAAATACCGGCATCCAAACAAAAAGGGCTATTCACCCCCCTCTAGCCGACCATTCGATCCCCAACAAGTGGTATCAGAGCAAAGGAAAGCTTGTCGAGGACTAACCGCCACAACAAGCAACATTCAAAATGGCCGGCTCAAACATCCACCCACCGAAGTTCGACGACGAATTCTCTTGGTGGAAAAAGAGAATGGAGGTATTCTTCGAGACCGATTTTGACATTATGCTAATAATGGAAAATGGGTTCGAGTTGCCTAGGGATGAAAAGGGTGAACCAATCGAAAAATCACGATAGACTAAGAAGCAAAGAGAGGAGCACCTTGCGAACTCAAAGGCAAAACATCATCTTTTCAATGTGCTCCCCCAACAAGAGATCAACCGGATCGGAGAATGTGCTAGCACCAAAGAGATGTGGGAGAAGCTTATAGAACTCCATGAAGGCACATCCGAGGCCAAGCTAGCAAGGAGAGACCTCCTTCGCTCCCAACTATCCAATATAAAACTAGAAAAGGGAGAAAAGGTAACCTCACTACACTCTAGGTTTAAAGAAATTTTAATTGGGCTAACAAGTGTAGGTGAGAAGCTATCAAACCGGGACATGCTCATGAAAGCTATAGATGCCTTTCCCCAGTCCTCAAAGTGGAGCTCCATGGTGGATTCGTTCTACATCTCCAAGAACTTGGAAGTAAGTACCTTGGAGGAATTTTTCTCAACAATGGAGCTCCACGAAACTAGGCTTGAAGGAATACAAGAGGAGCCTAGAATTCAACCCTCAAGAGGAGTAGCATTGTTGGCAAATAAGGGGAAGAAGAAGATAGAGATCTCCTCCTCCTCCGATGATGAAGCGTCTGCCTCCTCCATGGATAGCACGGAAGAAGCCTACATGGTAAGGAAGGTAAGACGTGCATTTAAGAATTTTAGATTTGATAAATCTCATGATAGGAATAGAAGACCAAGGGGGAAGGTGTTGGGTTTCCGGCACCGCGGCGTGTGTGTGTTCGATCATGTTTCGTAAACATGAGCACAGCGGAAGCAATTAAAAATAATAAATCTATATTTATTACAACACACACAACACACACATGCTATTACAACAAGTGTAGACATAACCGTAAATTAAAATTTGTAATAAAAGGAAATTAAACTACGTTATACCTTCCGTATGACGTGTAGCGGGAACGGCATCAACCGGAACGATCCTCGTAAGAATCGTCTCTATCCGTATCCACGCCGAACTCCTCGGGATGACTTCGCTAAGTCACGAGCTTCGTCTTCGTATGGGTTACTAGCCTCGTGTTGAAGACGACGTGATCGAGAGATGATCACGATCCGAATCCAAATTCGGATCCAAAACGAGTTCTCAAAACTCGCTTCTCCGGAGAGGTATTCGTCAACCGTTTGACGAATCCTTCGTCCTCCACCTCAGAGGATTACCGGAGATCATATCCCCGGTAAGTTAGCCGCTGTCGGAGCACTAACCGTCGTCCAAACGACGCTCCGACGAGAGGAGGAGAAGCTGTCCAGAAAACTGGACAGCTTGGTGGAGGATATAGGCGCCGGCCAACCAAGGAAAGATAAGCCTTACCTCGATGCCAAACCTATAGGGGATCACCGGAGGGTTGCCGGAGTGTTCACCGGCTGAAGCTTGGTCGCCGGCAATGACTTGGACGGCGGCAGCTTTAGGGTTGGCGCCGATTAACTCCTCCAAGGAGTGGGCGGCAACTCAAGGGATTAGTTAGGGTTTAACAATCCCTTAAGCCCACTTTTATAGAGAACTAATTCTCTTAATGGTTAATGGATCATATCCATAAAGCCCGTTAACCCGCTCCATTAAGATAAGTTAAAATAAACCAAACCATGATGGTTTATTTTAAGTTAAAACGAACCGAACCAACCTTTGGTTCATTCGTTTAATATAAACCAAACCCTTTGGTTTATTCTCATCCATTAGATTAGAACCAAACCATTTTGGTCCATCCATTATGTCTTCATAAGACACGGCCCATCCACGCTTCCATTGCGACTGAAACAATTTCATGCTCGCTTTATGTTTGGTCCAACCAAACATAGTTTCTCGATGCGAGAATCCCATTCTCAAGCTCGTTTAAATCCTTTGGATTACACTCGTTGTGCGTGTGACCAAATAGGTTCTCGGTTTATGTTGGCCGTCTATAATTAACCATTAATTATAGAACGATCATGAGTGGCACCTAGTAGTACATCATGATCCCCAATTAACAGAAAAGATCAACGGTTGATCCAGAACTATTTCTGAAACCCTTCAGTAGCTCGAATGAATCGTGCCCCATTCCCTTCACTCATCTTATACCCACTTGGTTCAGGACATGGTCTATTGTGCCGATCCCCACTAAGTGACTCGTCACACCTAGCCCAAGTATCATTTCCTCGTCCCTACGGATTCTAGTTACTCCACATGTATCGAAGAGTACCTTACTCTAAACATGTAATGCTTTGGCCAAAGACTTTAGTAACAATCCGACGAGAGGCCATGGGTATACATCTCCTCGCAAGGAGTGGTGAATCCTTTATAGGCTATTCAAACACCTTGATCACTTGACTTATACCCAATCATCCGGGTCCACATCTCCTTAGAGATGTTTGCTTAAGATGTCAAAGCATAAGTCTCCATGATCAAGATGACTTGAATACCGCAAGTCAAAGGAACATCGCACTTAAGCCATGAAGAACTTCATTGACATATCTATATATGCAGAGAACCATATGAAGTCTTACGGTGGTCACTCCAATGAACTAGTTACCATAACTAGCATCCACGATTAACTCCGGACATCACAATGTCTCCAGCCAGTGAGAATCAGCTGCTTGGATACACCAAGGAGTATACCTCGTGCTAGTCTCGACAGAATTGATGGTGTCCAAAACCATCAATTCATCGACTAGGGATAATTCCGATACATCACAATTACACATGTAGAGATACTCACTAGTTGTGATCCAATCACAAATTCTCTCATGCTGTGAATCGTATGGCGGACATTCAGTAAAAGAGTTTAAGATCCAATCAAATACATTAAACATGTATACTCAAATAGTGAATCTTCATTTATCATATAAATGGTTCATACATAAGGCGATTGCCTTAGGACATCTCTCATATATTACTAACAGACTCCCACTTGGCCTAATGCCAATCGCTACGGTATCCAATACCATAAGCTCTAACATGACCCTCAAACTTACTTTGAGGTAATGCTTTAGTCAAAGGATCCGCTAAGTTCCTTTCAGTGGGAATTTTCTCGATTTGTATTTCGTTCCTACTGATGATCTCTTTGATAAGATGATAGCGGCGAAGCACATGTTTGGATCATTGATGAGACCACATCAAGTTCAGAGATGAACTTCTTGATCCAAACCGCTTCCTTTGCTGCTTCCAAAGTTGCAATGTATTCTGCCTTAGTGGCAGAATCCGCTATAGTGTCAAGCTTGGAACCTTTCCAACTTATTGCGCCTCCATTCCAGGTGAATACATACCCAGACAAAGACATGGAATCATCCTTGTCTGTCTGGAGCTGGCATCCGTATACCCACGTATCACCATGTACCCTTCTCCATATATTAGGAACACATCCTTAGTTCTTCTCAAGTACTTAAGGATCATCTTAACAGCCGCCCAATGATCCATTCCTGGATCGGACTGGTATCTGCTCGTGACACTCAGAGCATACGATACATCGGGCCTCGTACATAACATAGCATACATGATAGATCCTATTGCGGATGCATAGGGAATCTAACTCATGCAAATCCTCTCATCTTCTGTGTGCAGACACATAGACTTCGAAAGGTGTACCCCATGCCTGATGGGTAGGAAACCTTTCTTGGATTCCGACATGCTAAACCTCTTTAGCACTCGGTCTATATATGTAGACTGCGAAAGACCAAGCAACCGTTTCGATCTATCTCTATAGATCTTAATCCCGAGGATGTAGGTTGCTTCTCCCAGGTCTTTCATGGAGAATGTCTTGGATAACCAAACCTTAACTGACTGTAAGATTGAAACATCGTTTCCTATAAGTAATATGTCATCGACATACAATACTAGGAATACGACTGCACTCCCACTAACCTTCTTGTACACACAAGGTTCGTCTGGATTTTGTGAGAAATCAAACCTTTTGATTGTCTCATCAAAACGGATATTCCAGCTCCTGGATGCTTGCTTCAATCCATAAATGGACCGTCGCAATTTGCATACCTTGGTTTTATCAACCGATGTGAAACCCTCAGGCTGTATCATATACACGTCCTCGAGCAGGTTTCCATAAAGGAAAGCTGTTTTCACATCCATCTGCCATATCTCATAATCATAATGAGCCGCTATGGCCAGGAGCATCCGAATGGATTTAAGCATAGCTACAGGCGAATAGGTTTCGTCATAATCAACACCTTACTTTTGACGATATCCTTTCGCCACCAATCTAGCCTTATAGGTAATCACGTTACCATCCATGTCGGTTTTCTTCTTAAAAACCCACTTGCACCCTATAGGCTTTATGCCTTCAGGTGGGTCAACCAAGTTCCAAACTTGGTTTTCGTACATGGAATCCATTTCCGACTTCATGGCACCAAGCCACTTATCCCTTTCTGAACTTGTCAGCACTTCTTCATAACTGGTAGGCTCCTCATCATCAATGAGTAACACGTCGTTCGATTCACTTACGAGAAATCCATATCTCTCAGGAATATTGCGTGTTCTACCAGATCTACGAAGATGTGGTGTTACAATAGGTCCAGTCGATTGCTCATCACTATGAGTTGTCGGCTGTTGTGCTTCACCAGGTATCTCATCAATGTCTATTTGAGTCTCTCGAGCCTCCTCAAGCTCGACGACACTCCCACTGTTTTCTTGCAAGAGAAACTCTTTCTCTAGAAACACAACATGCCTTGAAACAAACACCTTTTGTTCCACAGGATGATAGAATTGGTAACCCCTTGTTTCCTTAGGGTATCCAATAAATAGACATTTATCAGACTTAGCATCCAATTTGTCTGATACAGTCCGCTTCACATAAGCAGGACAACCCCATATCTTCAAGTAAGATACATGAGGTTTCTTACTATTCTATATCTTATATGGAGTAGTTGAGACTACCTTGGTAGGCATTCTGTTTAACAAGTAAACAGCTGTCTGAAGTGCATAGCCCCAAAAGGACTTGGGAAGAGTTGCATGATTCATCATTGACCTGACCATGTCCAACAAGGTCCGGTTACGCCTCTCAGATACACCATTATCCTGTGGTGTATAGGGCGGAGTCCATTGAGACAATATACCATTGTCTCTTAGATAATCAAGAAACTCTTGACTTAAGTATTCACCACCTCGATCCGATCGAAGTATTTTAATACTTTTGTCATGTTGTTTCTCTACTTCATTTCTGAATTCTTTGAACCTTTCAAAGGCTTCAGACTTGTGTTTCATCAAGAACACATACCCAAACCGTGAGTGATCATCGGTGAAGGTAATGAAGTAGCTATAGCCTCCTAAAGCTTGAGTTGACATAGGTCCACATACATCAGTATGTACTAGACCTAGTAACTCTCCCACTCGTTCACCTTTTCCAGTAAAAGGTAACTTAGTCATCTTGCCTTTTAAGCATGATTCGCATGTATCGTATGAATCCAATTCAAACGATTCCAGAATTCCATATCGGTGTAATTCGGAAATGCTTTTCTTGCTTATATGGCCAAGAAGACAATGCCACATATAGGAGTCTATGTGATTATCCTTTCGAGCACGCGTGGTGCTCGCTTCGATATTGAAAATGTCACTGGATACGTCCAACGTATAAACACCATTGCTTAAAGTTCCAGTCCCATAAAGAACCCCATTCAAAGTTATGTAACAACAATTGTTACTAAACGTCAAATGGAAACCATTTCTATTTAAACAAGAAATAGAAATGATGTTCTTTATCAACAAAGGAATATAAAAGCAATTGTCCAGTTCTAAGACAAGTCCTGCAGGGAGTTTCAACAAATACGTTCCGATGGCGAGTGCAGCAACCTTTGCTTCATTCCCAATACGTAAATTTGACTCTCCCTTGACGAGTCTTCTTCTATTCCTTAGCCCATGTATGTCATTACATATATGTGAGCCACACCCAGTATCCAATACCCAAGTGTCTAAGGAAATAGAATGACAATCAATAAAGAAGATTTCTGAAGAAGATGGGGCATCCGATGCCTTATCCTTCTTCACGGACTCTTGATAAACCTTGCAATTTCTTCGCCAATGACCCTCCTTGTCATAATGATGGCAAGTGCCCTTTTGAGCTGGTTCTGCCTTTTAGCCTTTTTCTTCTTCCCCTTCTGTTGTTCCTTTGACTCCCTCTTAGAACCTTTCTTCGAGGAATCAACTAACAACACTGTCCCCTACTCATGCTTCTCAGAAGGCTCCACAATCTTCAGCATGTTGAGCAGTACCACAGATGAACCTCCTTGCATCTCAGAGGTGAAGAGGAGCTTGGAGACTTCGAACCTTTCGAATCTCACTTGCTCATCAACCAACTCACAGAGATGAAGGACTACGATATGAGCATCCATATGCTCATGCTGCTTTCGTAGCTTGGGTTCCATCGCGGCTAGCATGATGCAACTCATTTGTTCAGAAACACTCACATGTTTTTGATAGGCCAACAATTGGTCCAAAGTTGCATCGTCACTAGGACGGGCGGGAAGAGGCGCTTCGAGGACATACACAAGCTTTTCACCTTGAGAACAATTCTCAAGTTTCTAAGTCAGTCCAAGAAGTTCGGCCCAGTCAATTTATTTGAATCCAAAATGGAACGCAAATTCAAACACATCATGATCAATATATTAACTTAGAAATACAAAACGAGCATATATGAGAAAGATGATTTTAAAAATGCATCAATATACATTTATAAATCCCATTCATTTTTCGAATTCAAAAAACCCCAAAATCACTTCGGGAGATCGTAGGTCCATCTCCGAATGGGCTGATATCCATCATAGTTATGAACAACCTTGGAGAGAGTCCAACAAGCCATTCATAACTACGACGGTAGGTATAATCTATACCGATTGCATATCCCGTATATGCAACTATCACAATGTGCTATCAACTAATTGAATGTTCACACATACATCGGGTTGTTAACACATTAACAAGTATGCATCATATGCATAGCACCCAACTTCACCTCCCTTTACATCGACCTTGAGAGAGTCCAACAAACCGATGCTCTGTGTTAAAGCCAACCCATTAATCGGGACATAGTTTTAATATGGTTAGAGCGCATTCAACCAATTAGCCCAGCTTGGAGAGAGTCCAACAACCAAAGCTAACGATTGACCTCGACTCTTACCATATTAGTATTAAACTATTCCATGGTTTGAACATGTTCGGGTTCGAGCCGGGCTTGGAGAGAGTCCAACAACCCAAACAAGAAACAGAACTCTGGTTCTAACCATATTAATGGAAGGTGTAGGCTTTAATATTGATTAAGGGTTTTTATGTCTCATCCTCTTTGCATGCAAATAACTATTATCTACATGGCATGACATACATGGCATACATCTACATGTCACGACACGCATGGCATAATGTTATGCATCTAATGCAATTACATGGCATACAATTATGTCATGTTTATAATTTCCTTATATGTCATAACTATTTATGGAAATAAAATATGTTTAAGATTTGATTCTCCAAATCAAATCATAATTAAATTAGGAAACAAATTTCCAAATCTAATCACATATTTTATTCATGGAATTATTTGATTAAGGAAAATCTATTTAGGAAACCAATTTCCTAAATCTTTAAAACTACTTATGGAAATAAAATATTTTAAGATTTGATTTCCCAAATCAAATCATGATTAAATTAGGAAACAAATTTCCAGAATCTAATCAAATATTTTATTTATGGAAAATATTGATTTCCATAAATACTTCCAACTTTCCTAAAGTGGAAGATTTCCATAAATACTTCTAGACTTTCCAAAATTGAAAAGTTTCCATAAATACTTCTAAATTTCCAAAATTTAGAAAATTTCCAAAAATACATTATGACTATCGCAAAACCATTTTACGATTATGTCGAAACACAACCTGGGCTCTGATACCACTGTTGGGTTTCCGGCACCGCTGCGTGTGTGTGTTCGATCATGTTTCGTAAACATGAGCACAGCGGAAGCAATTAAAAATAATAAATCTATATTTATTACAACACACACAACACACACATGCTATTACAACAAGTGTAGACATAACCGTAAATTAAAATTTGCAATAAAAGGAAATTAAACTACGTTATACCTTCCGTATGACGAGTAGCGGGAACGGCATCAACCGGAACGATCCTCGTAAGAATCGTCTCTATCCGTATCCACGCCGAGCTCCTCGGGATGACTTCGCTAAGTCACGAGCTTCGTCTTCGTACGGGTTACTAGCCTCGTGTTGAAGACGACGTGATCGAGAGATGATCACGATCCGAATCCAAATTCGGATCCAAAACGAGTTCTCAAAACTCGCTTCTCCGGAGAGGTATTCGTCAACCGTTTGACGAATCCTTCGTCCTCCACCTCAGAGGATTACCGGAGATCAAATCCCCGGTAAGTTAGCCGCTGTCGGAGCACTAACCGTCGTCCAAACGACGCTCCGACGAGAGGAGGAGAAGCTGTCCAGAAAACTGGACAGCTTGGTGGAGGATATAGGCGCCGGCCAACCAAGGAAAGATAAGCCTTACCTCGATGCCAAACCTATAGGGGATCACCGGAGGGTCGCCGGAGTGTTCACCGGCTGAAGCTTGGTCGCTGGCAATGACTTGGACGGCGGCACAAAGCTGGGCGGCGACAGCTTTAGGGTTGGCGCCGATTAACTCCTCCAAGGAGTGGGCAGCAACTCAAGGGGGGGGGGGGCTAGGGTTTGGATTAGTTAGGGTTTAACAATCCCATAAGCCCACTTTTATAGAGAACTAATTCTCTTAATGGTTAATGGATCATATCCATAAAGCCCGTTAACCCGCTCCATTAAGATAAGTTAAAATAAACCAAACCATGATGGTTTATTTTAAGTTAAAACGAACCGAACCAACCTTTGGTTCATTCGTTTAATATAAACCAAACCCTTTGGTTTATTCTCATCCATTGGATTAGAACCAAACTATTTTGGTCCATCCATTATGTCTTCATAAGACACGGCCCATCCACGCTTCCATTGCGACTGAAACAATTTCATGCTCGCTTTATGTTTGGTCCAACCAAACATAGTTTCTCTCGGTCTGAGAATCCCATTCTCAAGCTCGTTTTAAATCCTTTGGATTACACTCGTTGTGCGTGTGACCAAATAGGTTCTCAGTTTATGTTGGCCGTCTATAATTAACCATTAATTATAGAACGATCATGAGTGGCACCTAGTAGTACATCATGATCCCCAATTAACCGAAAAGATCAACGGTTGATCCACAACTATTTCTGAAACCCTTCAGTAGCTTGAATGAATCGTGCCCCATTCCCTTCACTCATCTTATACCCACTTGGTTCAGGACATGGTCTATTGTGTCAGTCCCCACTAGGCTGACTACGTCACACCTAGCCCAAGTATCATTTCCTCGTCCTACGGATTCTAGTTACTCCACATGTATCGAAGAGTACCTTACTCTAAACATGTAATGCTTTGGCCAAAGACTTTAGTAACAATCCGACGAGAGGCCATGGGTATACATCTCCTCGCAAGGAGTGGTGAATCCTTTATAGGCTATTCAAACACCTTCGATCACTTCGACTTATACCCAATCATCCCGGGTCTACATCTCCTTAGAGATGTTTGCTTAAGATGTCAAAGCATAAGTCTCCATGATCAAGATGACTTGAATACCGCAAGTCAAAGGAACATCGCACTTAAGCCACAGTAAGAACTTCATTGACATATCTATATATGCAGAGAACCATATGAAGTCTTACGACTGGTCACTCCAATGAACTAGTTACCATAACTAGCATCCACGATTAACTCCGGACATCACAATGTCTCCAGCCAGTGAGAATCAGCTGCTTGGATACACCAAGGAGTATACCTCGTGCTAGTCTCGACAGAATTGATGGTGTCCAAAACCATCAATTCATCGACTAGGGATAATTCCGATACATCACAATTACACATGTAGAGATACTCACTAGTTGTGATCCAATCACAAATTCTCTCATGCTGTGAATCGTATGGCGGACATTCAGTAAAAGAGTTTAAGATCCAATCAAATACATTAAACATGTATACTCAAATAGTGAATCTTCATTTATCATATAAATGGTTCATACATAAGGCGATTGCCTTAGAACATCTCTCATATATTACTAACAGAAGGTCATATGCTACAATTGCCAAGGAGAAGGGCACATAAGGGATAATTGTCCCCTCCTAAACAAAAGCAAAGAAGAAAAGAAAAAGAAGGAAGAAAAGAAGAAGAAAAAGGGGAGCAAGAAGAAAAAGGAAGAGGAGAAGAAGACAAAGGAAAAGGGAAAGGTCAAATCCCTAAAGGCAAGGACTTGGGATGACCCATCCTCATCCTCTTCATCATCATCGGATGAGGAGAATGCCTTTGTCACCAATTTGGCCTTGATGGCCTTTGATGACTTGGATTGCTCTTCCTCTGAAAATGAAGGATCAAGCTCAAGTGAAGGGGGAGCTTCTACATCCTCCTCACCCGAAGAAGAAGAAGAAGATATGGAAACTATGGTAACGAAAGCTTCTCCTAAGAAAATAGTTTCCATAATTTCTAGTTTAACTAAGGACTTATTTGGAATGAAAAAGAAAAATAAAAGCATGCTTAATCAAATTAAGGCTTTGGAATATAAGCTAGAAAATGCATGTTTAAATAATAATGATACCTCTTCTTGCCATGATGATGCATGCTCACATGATTATATACCTTTGGATGTTAATGATGCATGCATAGAGGAAAATAGGGCATTAAGGGAAAAGGTAGATTATTTAACCAAAGCCCTAGAGAAATTCACAATTGACTCCAACACCTTAAATATGATCTTAGGGAGCCAAAGAGCTAGTTTCAACAAGAAAGGCCTAGGATACAAAGAAAAGAAAAATGAAAAGGCCTATAAATGCCTAATAGCTAGGGGACAAGATAAAAAGAAAGTAATTGCTAAGAAATGGATCCCCAAGGATTATTTAGTGAACCCAATAGGAAAGAATTTATTTTGGGTTCCAAAATCCATCCTTAAGGGTTAGAAAACCCCTAGGGTAGTCAACCATATGAACTTGACCTATATCATATTTTGGTTGACTTAGGATGACGGGACAACATTTTTTAGATAGTGTTGGGTGATGATAACGTGCCCATAAATAGGTAATAATGCTCAAATCATGTTGATTAATGTAATTGCTATGTATATGTGTAATCATGATTTATGATATTGGGCACGTCATCATGAGAAATAGGTTTAAATCATGCTTTAGGTGATAATTTGTTTATTATCATCACATAATACCTAATGCATGGTTATAAATTGATGAAAACATGCATTTCATGATCATAATGTGAAATTAAATCATATATGTCATTATGATCATGTAGGTTGTTAGGTTGATACTTAACCATGATAGAATTGCATGAATATATTGGTTAAGTATATACAAATACCCCCTAGGATGCATCTCACACTCACTATAGGCTAACTTGATTGCAAACTTAGCATGGGTGAGATATTAGGATGATACAAATGTCCACTAATGCCTATGGCATTTAGATGGTCATTTAAAGTATCAAAATAGCAATAATAGACCAATCATGGGGAAGGCTTATGTTTAATTCATAGACATATTGCCCAAAGATCATGGTTGGATATTTCATATGTTTTCAAAACAATTCCTTAATCTAAAATCTATGTATTCATGTTTTGGAACAATTCAAAGCAAGACTAGGTGTTAAAATGGATACTAACATGCTCAAAAACTAGTGGTTTTTCAAGTGTTTGGATTTTTGGCAAATCTCGGAAAATATAATGATTTTTCATGAAAAACCATTTTTCCTTGATAGATATACTTAATAGAAATATGCTCCTCAAATTTCATGATTTTTTGAATTTTCTGGAATTTTTAATGCATTTCTGAAAATCATCCAGAAAATCAGAAATTCGGATTCCATTGTGCGGACCGCCATCTTGATAGCAATGATCGGTGATGGAAATGAACAAGTAACCTGATTTTATCAGGTTTTGACTGATTTCAATGTATGTTTCTCTTTATACTTGATGCCATGTGCCTTTAACTTAGTGTTAATCTTTTTGATGGTGTGAAAGGGGGAGAAATAATTATGTTTAAGTTAATTATTTTAGGGGGAGAAATATATGATAGGGGGAGAAAATTTGTATAGAGAGTTTCATGGATTAAGGGGGAGTTGCATGTTGCTATATCATGTTTATCTTTACATGCTTTCTTACCTTAGAATTTATATCAAATGTTTTTACCTAACTTAAACGGATTGCCACACATCAAAAAGGGGGAGATTGTTAGGGCAATCTCTTGCCGTAATATGGTTTTGATGGTGTGGCAAAGGGTTTAAGTTAGTTTGATATGTTGATTTGATATGTGCGTTGAAGTCGTGCAGGACTTAGTAATTCGCACATGGAGCCGTGGCGAGTTTCACATCTCATGACTCGTGCCTTGAGTCGGTGAAGGATAGCTTTGCGGAAGCCGTGCGCTTGGAGCATCCGAGGGACCGCCGGACGAGAAGCTTGGAGTGAAGCCGGAGGAAGTAGACTTCGAGGCAAGAGACGCGAAGGAGCATTGCAGAGCCGTGCGCCTGATGCTGCCGAGGGACGTGGCCGAGAACGAAGAGAACTTCGAAGGCGAGGGACTCCGAGAGATGAGAGTGAGCGATTGTAACCCGGGGAAGGGTAGCTCTTAGGTGAAACTTGGCCATTTGGCCAAGTGTCGGATGGGTTTTCCCGACACGCCGTTGCCATGTCATGGCGTCGCTTCCGAAATCGAGTGAGTTCGACCGGTATACGATCGATCGGATTGAGGCCAGCCGATCGCCATACGTGCGCGATCGCCAAGATCATCGATCGGCATCAAGGCGCAATGATCGTCAATAGGGTTTTGCCACAGACCGCTCATAGCCGATCGAGCGATCGATTACGGGAGCGCGATCGTGATGAGGTCCATCAGTCGACTGCCAAGAGTTCCGTTGGACTACAACGGTCGGGATCCGACGTGTTCGGAGGCCGTTGTAGTGACGGCAGTCAACTACCAAGGGCGGCAGTCGACTGGTGGCGGCCAACGGGAACAAAACAGCCCTCTCTATAAAAAGGGAGGGTGTAAGCCTTTAAGAGGTTAATGCTTATGCTCCAAGTGATCTTCCTAGTGCCCCACAAGCTCTAAACTCTTCTTACTCGCTTTTACTCCATTCTATTTGTAAGAAGAGTGATCTTGATTGTAAAGGTTACCTCCACCTAGCTTGGTGCAAAGGAGAGACCATTTAGTGGATTGGTTTAGCGGAGTGATTCACCGAGGATGAATCGGGGACCGTGGATTAGCGGCGTAGCTGTGAATCACGTTACATTCTTTGTTAGCATTTGTTTTCTCGTATTTCTATTTGCTTGTCTTTATTAGTCTTCCGCTTACGCTAATTAGTTTTGTAGACGAGCAAATACCGGCATCCAAACAAAAAGGGCTATTCACCCCCCTCTAGCCGGCCATTCGATCCCCAACAGTATCACCATGTACCCTTCTCCATATATTAGGAACACATCCTTAGTTCTTCTTAAGTACTTAAGGATCATCTTAACAGCCACCCAATGATCCATTCCTGGATCAAACTGGTATCTGCTCGTGACACTCAGAGCGTACGATACATCGTGCCTCGTACATAACATAGCATACATGATAGATTCTATTGCGGATGCATAGGGAATCTTATTCATGCAAATCCTCTCGTCTTCTGTGCGCGAACACATAGACTTCAAAAGGTGTATCCCATGCCTGATGGGTAGAAAACCTTTCTTGGATTTCGACATGCTAAACCTCTTTAGCACTCGGTCTATATATGTAGACTGCGAAAGACCAAGCAACCATTTCGATCTATCTCTATAGATCTTAATCCCGAGGATGTAGGTTGCTTCTCCTAGGTCTTTCATGGAGAATGTCTTGGATAACCAAACCTTAACTGACTGTAAGATTGAAACATCATTTCCTATAAGTAATATGTCGTCGACATATAATACTAGGAACACGACTGCACTCCCACTAACCTTCTTGTACACACAAGGTTCGTCTAGATTTTTTTGAGAAATAAAACCTCTTGATTGTCTCATCAAAACGGATATTCCAGCTCCTGGATGCTTGCTTTAATCCATAAATGGACTGTCGCAATTTGCATACCTTGGTTTTATCAACCGATGTGAAACCCTCAGGCTGTATCATATACACGTCCTCGAGCAGGTTTCCATTAAGGAAAGCAGTTTTCACATCCATCTGCCATATCTCATAATCATAATGAGCCGCTATGACCAGGAGCATCCAAATGGATTTAAGCATAGCTACAGGTGAATAGGTTTCGTCATAATCAACACCTTGCTTTTGATGATATCCTTTCGCCACCATTCTAGCCTTATAGGTAATCACATTACCATCCATGTCGGTTTTCTTCTTGAAAACCCACTTGCACCCTATAGGCTTTATGCCTTCAGGTGGGTCAACCAAGTTTCAAACTTGGTTTTCATACATGGAATCCATTTCCGACTTCATGACTTAAAGCCACTTATCCCTTTCTGAACTTGTCAGCACTTCTTCATAACTGGTAGGCTCCTCATCATCAATGAGTAACACGTCGTTCGATTCTCTTACGAGAAATCCATATCTCTCAGGAATATTACGTGTTCTACCAGATCTACGAAGATGTGGTGTTTCAATAGGTCCAGCCAATTGCTCATCACTATGAGTTGTCGGCTGTTGTGCTTCACCAGGTATCTCATCAATGTCTATTTGAGTCTCTCGAGCCTCCTCAAGCTCGACGACACTCCCACTGTTTTCTTGCAAGAGAAACTCTTTCTCTAGAAACACAGCATGCCTTGAAACAAACATCTTTTGTTCCACAGGATGATAGAATTGGTAACCCCTTGTTTTCTTAGGGTATTCAATAAATAGACATTTATCAGACTTAGCATCCAATTTGTCTGATGCAGTCCGTTTCACATAAGCAGGACAACCCCATATCTTCAAGTAAGATACATGAGGTTTCTTACTATTCCATATCTCATATGGAGTAGTAGAGACTACCTTGGTTGGCATTCTGTTTAACAAGTAAACAGCTGTCTGAAGTGCATAGCCCCAAAAAGACTTGGGAAGATTCGCATGATTCATCATTGACTTGACCATGTCCAACAAGGTCCGGTTACGCCTCTCAGATACACCATTATGCTATGGTGTATATGATGGAGTCCATTGAGACAATATACCATTGTCTCTTAGATAATCAAGAAACTCTTGACTTAAGTATTCACCACCTCGATCCGATCAAAGTATTTTAATACTCCTGTCATGTTGTTTCTCTACTTCATTTCTGAATTCTTTGAACCTTTTAAAGGCTTCAGACTTGTGTTTCATCAAGAACACATACCCAAACCGTGAGTGATCATCGGCGAAGGTAATGAAGTAGCTATAGCCTCCTAAAGCTTGAGTTGACTTAGGTCCACATACATCAGTATGTATTAGACCTAGTAACTCTCCCACTCGTTCACCTTTTCCAGTAAAAGGTAACTTAGTCATCTTGCCTTTTAAGCATGATTCGCATGTATCGTATGAATCCAATTCAAACGATTCCAGAATTCCACATCGGTGTAATTTGGACATGCATTTCTTGCTTACATGGCCAAGACGACAATGCCACATGTAGGAGTCTAATTGATTATCCTTTCGAGCACGCTTGTTGCTCGCTTCGATATTGAAAATGTCACTGGATACGTCCAACGTATAAACACAATTGCTTAAAGTTCCAGTCCCATAAAGAACTCCATTCAAAGTTATGTAACAACAATTGTTACTAAAAGTCAAATGGTACCCATTTCTATTTAAACAAGAAATAGAAATGATGTTCTTTATTAATGAAGGAACATAAAAGCAATTGTCCAGTTCTAAGACAAGTCCTTTAGGGAGTTTCAACAAATACGTTCAGATGGCGAGTGCAGCAACCTTTGCTCCATTCCCAACACGTAAATTTGACTCTCCCTTGACGAGTCTTCTTCTATTCCTTAGCCCATGTATGTCATTACATATATGTGAGCCACACCCAGTATCCAATACCCAAGTGTTTGTGGAAATAGAATGAAAATCAATAACGAAGATATCTGAAGAAGATGGGGCATCCGATGCCTTATTCTTCTTCACGAACTCAAGATAAATCTTGCAATTTCTTCGCCAATGGCCCTCCTTGCCATAATGATGGCAAGTGCCCTTTTGAGCTAATTTTATCTTTTTAGCCCTTTTCTTCTTCCCCTTTTACTGTTCCTTTGACTCCCTCTTAGAACCTTTCTTCGAGAAATCAACTAACAAAGACTGCCCCCTCGCTTCATGCTTCTAAGGCTCCACGGTCTTTCAAAGATGTTGAGCAAGACTACGATGAACCTTCTTGAATCTCAGAGGTGAAGAGGAGCTTGGAGACTTCGAACCTTTCGAATCTCTCTTGCTCATCAAACAACTCATAAAGATGAAGGATTATGGTATGAGCATCCATATGCTCATGCTGCTTCCGCAGCTCGGGTACCATCGCGGCTAGCATAATGCAACTTATCATTTCAGAATCAGTCATATGTTTCTGATAGGCCAACAATTGGTCCAGAGTTGCATTGTCACTAGGACGGGCGGGAAGAGGCGCTTCGAGGACATACGCAAGCTTTTCCACTTTGAGAATAATTCTCAAGTTTCTAAGCCAGTCCAAGAAGTTCGGCCCAGTCAATTTATTCGAATCCAAAATGGACCGCAAATTCAAAGACATCATGATCAATCTTAGAAATACAAAATGAGCATATATGAGAAAATGATTTTAAAATGCATCAATATACATTTATAAATCCCATTCATTTTTTGAATTTCAAAAACCCCAAAATCACTTCAGGAGATCGTAGGGCCATCTCCGAAAGGGCTGATATCCATCATAGATATGAACAACCTTGGAGAGAGTCCAACAAGCCATTCATAACTACGATGGTAGGTATCAACTATACCGATTGCATATCACGTATATGCAACTATCACAATGTGCTATCAACTAATTGAATGTTCACACATACATCGGGTTGTTAACACATTAACAAGTATGCATCATATGCATAGCACCCAACTTCACCTCTCTTCACATCGACCTTGGAGTGAGTCCAACAAATCGATGCTCCAAGTTAGAGCCGACCCATTAATCGCGAAATAGTTTTAATATGGTTAGAGTGCATTCAACCAATTAGCCAGGCTTGGAGTGAGTCCAACAACACAAACTAACGATTGACCTCTGACTCTTACCATATTAGAGTTAAACTATTCCAATGATTTGAACATGTTCAGGTTCGAGCCGAGCTTGGAGTGAGTCCAACAATCCAAACAAGAAACAGAACTCTGGTTCTAACCATATTAATGGAAGGTGTAGGCTTTAATATTGAGTTAGGGTTTTATGTCTCATCCTCTTTGCATGCAAATAACTATTATCTACATGACATGACATACATGACATACATCTACATGTCACGACACGCATGACATAATGCTATGCATCTAATGCAATTACATGACATACAATTATGTCATGTACATAATTTCCTTATATGTCATAACTATTTATGGAAATAAAATATGTTTAAGATTTGATTCTCCAAATCAAATCATGATTAAATTAGGAAATAAATTTCCAAATCTAATCACATATTTTATTTGTGGAAATAGTTGATTAAGGAAAATCAATTTAGGAAACCAATTTCCTAAATCATCAAAACTACTTATGGAAATAAAATATTTTAAGATTTGATTTCCCAAATCAAATCATGATTAAATTAGGAAACAAATTTCCAGAATCTAATCAAATATTTTATTTATGGAAAATATCAATTTCCATAAATACTTCCAACTTTCCAAAAGTGGAAGATTTCCATAAATACTTCTAGACTTTCCAAAATTAAAAATTTCCACAAATACTTCTAACTTTCCAAAAGTAGAAAATTTCCAGAAATATCATTATGACTATCGCAAAACAATTTTACGATTATGTCGAAACACAACCTGGGCTCTGATACCACTGTTGGGTTTTCGGCACCGCGGCGAGTGTGTGTTCGAACATGTTTCGTAAACATGTGCAAAGCGGAAGAAATAAAAATAATAAATCTACATTTATTACAACACACATAACACACGCATGCATAGTACAACATGTGTAGACATAACCGTAAATTTAAATTTTGCAATAAAGGAAATTTAACTACGTATACCTTTCGTATCACGTGTAGCGGGAATGACATCAACCGGAACGATCCTCGCTAGAATCGTCTCTATCCGTATCCACGCCGAGTATCCTTAGGATGACTTCGCTAATCCAAGAGGTTCGTCTTCGTACGGGTTACTAGCCTCGTGTTGAAGACGACGTGATCGAGAGATGATCACGATCCGAATCCAAATTCGGATCCAAAGACGAGTCCTCAAAACTCGCTTCTCCGGAGAGGTATTCGTCAACCGTTTGACGAATCCTTCGTCCTCCACCTCAGAGGATTACCGGAGATCGAATCCCCGGTAAGTTAGGCACTGTCGGAGCTCTAACCGTCGTCCAAACGATGCTCTGACGAGAAGAAAACAAGCTGTCCAGAAAACTGGACAGCTTTGGTGGAGGAGTAGGCGCCGGCCAAGCAAGGGAAGCCAAGTGCTCACCATATCGCCGAAGCCTAGGAAGATCACCGGAGGATCACCGGCTGAAGCTTGGACGCCGGCAAAAAGTTGGACGGCGGCACAAGGGGCTGGGCGGCAATGGAAGTTGGCGCCGAGAATCTCCAAGGAAGGAGGTGGGCAGCAACTTAGGGCTAGGGTTTTGGATTAGGGCTTAACAATCCCTTAAGCCCTCTTTTATAGAGAACTAATTCTCTTAATGGTTAATGGATTATAACCATGAGGCCCGTTAACCCGCTCCATTAATATAAGTTAAAATAAACCAAACCATGATGATTTATTTTAAGTTAAAACGAACTGAACCAAATTTTGGTTCATTCGTTTAAAATAAACCAAACCCTTTGGTTTATTCTCCTCCATTTGATTAGAACAAAACCATTTTGGTTCATCCATTATGTCTTCATAAGACACAACCCATCCACGCTTCCATTGCGACTGAAACAATTTCATGCTCGCTTCCTGTTTGGTCCAACCAAACCTAGTTTCTCTCGGTCTGAGAATCCCATTCTCAAGCTCGTTTTAAATCCTTCGGATTACGCTCGTTGTGTGTGTGACCAAATAGGTTCTCGGTTTATGTTGGCCGTCTATAATTAACCATTAAATATAGAACGATCATGAGTGGCACCTAGTAGTACATCATGATCCCCAATTAACCGAAAAGATCAACGGTTGATCCAGAACTATTTCTGAAACCCTTCAGCAGTTCGAATGAATCGTGCCCCATTCCCTTCACTCATCTTATACCCACTTGGTTCAGGACATGGTCTATAGTGTCAGTCCCCACTAGGCTGACTACATCACACCTAGCCCAAGTATCATTTCCTCATCCTACGGATTCTAGTTACTGCACATGTATCGAAGAGTACCTTACTCTAAACATGTAACGCTTTGGCCAAAGACTTTAGTAACAATCCGACGATAGGCCATGGGTATACATCTCCTCGCAAGGAGTGGTGAATCCTTTATAGGCTATTCAAACACCTTCGATGACTTTGACTTATACCCAATCATCCCGGGTCCACATCTCCTTAGAGATGTTTGCTTAAGATGTCAAAGCATAAGTCTCCATGATCAAGATGACTTGAATACCGCAAGTCAAAAGAACATCGCACTTAAGCTACAGTAAGAACATCATTGACATATCTATATATGCAGAGAACCATATGAAGTCTTACGGCTGGTCACTCCAATGAACTAGTTACCATAACTAGCATCCACGATTAACTCCGGACATCACAATGTCTCCAGCTAGTGAGAATCAGCTGCTTGGATACACCAAGGAGTATACCTCATGCTAGTCTCGACAGAATTGATGGTGTCCAAATCCATCAATTCATCGACTAGGGATAATTCTGATACATCACAATTACACATGTAGAGATACTCACTAGTTGTGATCCAATCACAAATTCTCTCGTGCTGTGAATCGTATCGCGGACATTCAGTAAATGAGTTTAAGATCAAATCAAATACATGAAAACATGTACACTCAAATAGTCAATCTTCATTTATCAAATAAATGGTATGACCATAAGGCAATTGCCTTAGGACACCTCTCATATATTACTAACACCTATTGTTTGAATATATACTGAAAGCTTAGCTCTTTTTTTATGAACATTTTTATTTTGAAATAAGAATCACATGATCATTGTTTGCACTTTATATTTATTATATGTGTGCATATTGTCTAATATTTTACATTGTAGATAACATGGTGCTTGGTGTGGCACAGAAGATCATGTTATCAGTCCCTTGTAGAATATAAGTAGAGGCTCACAACCAAGATGGTTTTGGACAAACCATTGGCATGGTTGTAGTGTAACTTGGTACTATTTTGTCTTGAACATAGAGTTACACTAGTACACTTAGGTGTATTGAGCAGGATCGACATAGAGGTGATTCAATTTATTGCTGACTTCATAATTGAATCAGACCTCGGATATTATGTTGTACATGCTCTTAATCCCGATATAATAACGGGCACATGTACTTAGTATTTATTTCTTTGATTTACCAGAGGGTGAGATTTAGATGGATTAAATCAATATGCCCGGTAAGTTGGGAAATGATATTATTTACATGGTGTGGCGTTGATTATAGGAGGAAACCATGTCCTATATACTAGGTTGATGATGTCCCCTTGAGGAGCTCATAAGGTTCATCATGTAAACCCAGCTGGTTGACTTAGTCAACATGATGATAAGGTTGAGTGGTACTACTCGAGGAATTAGATGTTAATTAATTGATGGTCAGTAAATCAATTAATTGACGGACATTCGATATCTTAAACACAGGGAGATTGATGTACAAATAATATATGGAGCCCATATTAATTTATGGGGTTGGTGAGGTAATTCAATGATGATCCTCTAGTGGAATGGAACATCATTGATGGATCAAGTTTGTGTGGTTCCGATCCATCGGGTGGCCAAGATCCAACTCCTCCTTATGGTCCCTATCGTAGCCTAATATAATCCTCGTGAAGTCTAGATCCAAGGATGTAAAACAAAACATTAGAACCAACGGTTGGGATTAAATCCCTAGATCCGATGGTTGGGATGAACCCCTAGAACCAACGGTTGGGATTAAATCTCTAGATCCGACGGTTGGGATAAAACCCTAGATCAGACTATTGGGATGAATCTCTAGATCCGACGGTTGGGATAAAACCCTAGATCCGACGGTTGGGATGAAACCCTAGATCCGACACTTGGGATGAAACCCTAGATCCGACGGTTGGGATAAAACCCTAGATCCGATGGTGGAGATTAAATCCCTAGATCCGATGGTGGAGATTAAAGGAGGCTTAAGCCCAATTCTATAAATAGAGGGCTTAGATTGGGCGGCAAGTGATGGTTCATTTGGAGTTAGGGTTTTAGGTTGGGCGGCTAGGGTTTGGAAGCTTTGGCTTGGGCGGCAACTCTTGGACAAGTGGCCGGCGCCCATCTTCTTCCATCAAGACTTGGCTGGCGCCCATCCTCTTGGTCCCTCTCTTATTCCTTGGCCGGCGGCAACCTCTCTTCAAGGTTGGCCGGCGTTCACTCCTCCATTCTCTCCAAGGTGGCCGGCGGTTCTCCTTACATTGGTGGCCGGCGCTTCATCCATTCGTTCCTTGGCCGACGGTTACATCAAACTCCCTTGCTTGGTGGCCGGTTCTAGAAAGGAGAAGTTTTGTTGGTTCTTCTCTTTGTTCGCAGCGAACAAGGAAGGGAAGAATGCGATCTAGAAGACTTCTACTCGTGGAGGATCTTCGTCCACACGTCGTCCGCGAGGAGGATAGGACATACGGTAGAAGATCGTGAGGTATAAAAGTTTTACAACTTTATTTTCTGATCTTAGCATGTTCTTTTATGTGTTGATTATACAAGTGTGCGTATGTATATATTTTGTATAATCATGGACCCCGAAGACAAACACAAAAACCGGCGATCCGTCCGTCGTCTCTTCCGCGGCTAACCAACTAGAAGAGTTGTGTTGCTTAAACAACTAGTTTGTTCAAGCGATCACTCAAGTTGTTAGCACGACGACGAATAGGTTGTGCTAAGGAAACTCATCTCATCCGGATTAGTTCTTTCATTAGTGAAAATTTTAATCCGGGGACATGGGAGCCAATGAGCCTATAAAGCGACTCCTAACAAGTGGTATCAGAGCCACGGTTTTCGGTTTTGTGTGTTTTGGATTCGGTTACTTTCATGCACATATCATATATTGAGTATGCCGGATAATAGTAGGATGTGCGTAGGCTAACTTTTTGGTTGCAGGCATAAGATCCGACTATTATGGCTATTTGTGTGTATGTGGTTGTTTGTGTGTGATTGTATGTATATTATTTGAAACCTCGGGGTTGACGAGGCTAGATTAGTATTTAATTTTTGTAATTAAGTATGACACTGTTTAGCCACTCATTTTAGTTTACTTTCGATCTAGATTATTTGTACACTCCTTCGTGGAGTATAGGATCGATGGATGTAAATTTAAAATGATATATCTCGGCTTGGATCTCTTTGGTGACTTGCGCACGGGAAAAGAAGGAGCGGACGAGGTGGCGACACGACGGGATGCGTATTGGAGAACAATGCCATAATAGTTGAAAAAATTCTATTTTTTTTCCATATTTATTGCTGATTTGTTTTATATGCATGTTGTGTATGCTTGAAAATTCCTCATTGTCAATTTACTAAGTGGGAGAGGGAAATTTTAATTAATTCCCGCGGCCTCCATTACAATTTGACGTATGATGCAACAAACTTGCGCGTTGGCTCTGAGTGCCTTCCTCCCCATCGGATGGGTTTGTTTGCGGATCACTAGGTCAAATAATGGTTATAGGAAATTATTTAGGAGCATGTGTACTTCCCCATCGATAAGGCACATAATCCGAAATAATTCCCTTAGTATCGTGTAATGGTGCACACTTAGATGCAAATAAAAAGTATCCTCCCTATCGGAGTCATTGCTTTTATTTGTAGGGCTAAAGAGGAACCAACTATTAATTTTATTTGTCAAAAATTAAGGTTGACAAGATAATAAAATTAATGGGTAAAACCTCCTCTTACAAATGTAGAATTCGTATACGTCCACACTATCATGGCATGCGATATTCTCGGTGTTTTGAGGTGTTGGTTGATTTCAGAATTTTATTATTTTGAGGAATCAATAATATCTGAAATCTAATGTTTTGATCATTGTGATTCTTAGGTTTTTCAAATGGCTTTCAACCCACTTGCTGTGATATTAAAAGAAAATAAACTTACTGGACCAAACTATATTGATTGGAAAAGAAACTTGGATATTGTCTTAACTGCGGAGGAGTACAAATTTGTACTCTTCGAGGTCTATCCTTCTAAGCCCACCGATGACTCTGATGAAAAGGAGAAAGAAAGTTATAAGAAATGGATCAAGGCAGATGAGATGGCGCGGTGTTACATTTTGGAATTTATGTCAAATGTGCTGCAACATCAGCATCAGGCCATGGACACAGCTTATGACATGATGTTCAATCTCAAGGAACTTTTCGGACATCAGAGTAGGGCGGCTAGACAGGAGGCGATGAGAAACTTGATGACGACCACCATGATCGAGGGAACACCCGTTAGGGATCATGTTCTCAAGATGATGGCTCATCTTAATGAGATGGAAGTCCCTGAGTCGAGATCGATGGGGAAACCTGTGTCGATATCATTCTCCACCGCTTAGGAGTTTTGAGCAGCCCACCAACTACAACATGAACATGAACAAGAGGTTGTATTCGCTGGCGGAGCTTCCGATGTAACTCCAGCGCAGAGGGGCTTTTTCATCAAAGCGCCAAGCCATGGTCGCTGAAGGTTTCTTCCTCTAAACCAAAGGTAAGAAGAAGAAGAAGCAAGTGGAGCAAAGAAAGTGGCAAGTGGGACCTCAGCAGAGTGAAGAGCAAAGGCAAGTGCTTCACTTGCAAGCAGATCGACATTGAAGGCGGACTCCTCGCCGAAAGAACAAAGGTATATCTTCTTGTTTAGTTGTTGAAACATGTTTAGCGGTGTTATCTACCAAAGGCTGCATGGTGTGTAGATACAGAGCCATCGATCATGTCTGCAATACTTTGGGGTTCTAGGAAACCCGACGACTAGCCGAGGAGAGATTACTGCCTTTCATGGGCAATGCTTCAAAGGTGGCGGCTATCATAAAGGGGAGACGTTTATTTATCTTTTGATAGGAATAAAGTTTTGGTTTTGAGAAATTGTCTTTATATACCTACTTTTAGAAAGAATTTAATTTCAGTTTCTAAATTGTTTATGGATGGATATTCTCTTTCATTTAATGACAAAGTGGTTATAAAAAGGAATAGGGAGATTATCTGTTCTGGTACATTGGTTGGCAATTTATATACTCTTGAACCAAAACTCCTACGATGCATATAGAAGTAATAACTCATCTTCTAAGTCTAATAAGAGAAAAGAACCTTCAAGAAATGAACCAGACATATCTTTGGCATCTAAGGCTTGGTCATATTAACCTAAGCAGAATTCAAAGGTTGATAGCTGATGGACCTTTGGGTTCATTAGTGGTGGAGGATCTCCCAACCTGGGAATCTTGCTTAGAAGGTAAAATGACCAAGAGGCCTTTCAAGGCCAAGGGGTATAGAGCCAAAGATGTGTTAGAATTGGTTCATTCTGATTTGTGCGGTCCTATGTCTATCCAAGCAAGAGGTGGTTTTGAATATTTCGTCTCTTTTATAGACGATTATTCAAGATATGGATACATTTACTTGATGTGCCGCAAGTCTGAATGCTTTGACAGGTTCAAAGAATTCAAGGCTGATGTGGAGAACCGTCAAGGTAAAAGTATCAAGACATTACGATCTGATCGTGGTGGCGAGTACCTCTTGGGAGAGTTTAGGAGTTACTTATCAGAGGCTGGGATTCAATCCCAATTGTCCGCACCTGGCACACCCCAGCAGAATGGTGTGGCGGAGCGAAGGAACAAGACTCTTATGGAGATGGTCAGATCTATGATGAGTTATTCTGAGTTACCTGATTCGTTCTGGGGGTTTGCTCTGGAAACAGCAGTACACATTCTGAACTTGGTTCCATCTAAGTCAGTACCCTCTACTCCCACAGAGTTGTGGACTGGGCGAAAGCCTAGTCTAAGACATATTCGGATTTGGGGTAGTCCAGCACATGTGCTGAAGGGAGATGTTGGTAAGTTAGAATCTCGTACAGAAGTACGCTTGTTTGTTGGCTACCCTAAGGGAACGAAGGGTGGTTTATTCTATAGTCATAGAGATCAGAAGGTGATCGTGAGTACGAATGCTAGATTTCTAGAGGAGGACTATGTGATGAACCATAAGCCCGCGAGTAGGATTGTTCTTGAGGAGTTGACAGGGGAAGTCCCAACTTCAGTACCACCGGTACAAGAGGAGATGCCACAAGTCACTGCACCACGTGTCACAGAGCATACACAGGAGGCACCTCGTCGTAGTGGGAGGGTTGTTAGACAACCCGAGAGATTCATGTTTTTGGGAGAGTTTTCGGACTTAGTCCCTGGTGAACATGAACCCGATCCCTGGACATATGACGAGGCACTCCAAGATAGAGATGCAGTATCTTGGCAAAAAGCGATGAATTCAGAGATAGAATCTATGAATTCTAATCAGGTCTGGGAGCTAGTAGACCACCCGATGGTGTAAAAGCCATTGGATGCAAGTGGATCTACAAGAGAAAGAGAGGGGTAGACGGGAAGGTTGAGACCTTCAAAGCTAGGCTTGTTGCGAAAGGGTATACTCAGAAAGAGGGTATCGATTATGAGGAGACCTTTTCGCCGGTAGCTATGCTTAAGTCTATCCGGATTCTCTTATCTATAGCTGCTTATATGGATTATGAGATTTGGCAGATGGATGTCAAGACAGCTTTCCTTAACGGAAGTCTTGAGGAAAATATCTATATGCGGCAACCAGAGGGATTCATTGCTAAGGGCAAAGAGCATCTTGTATGTAAGCTTAATAGGTCCATTTATGGATTGAAGCAAGCTTCTAGATCTTGGAACATCCACTTTGATGAGGTAATTCAGGCATATGGATTTATTCAAAGTCCGGATGAGCCTTGTGTATACAAGAGATGTGACAGAAACGTAGTGGTATTTCTTGTACTATACGTAGATGACATTTTGTTAGTTGACAACAATATCAAAGTGTTATCAGACGTAAGGGTATGATTGTCCAAACAATTTAACATGAAGGACTTGGGAGAAGTGGGACACATCCTTGGGATCAAAGTTATAAGGGATCGCAAGAAAAGGATGTTGTGCTTATCTCAAACTTCATACATTGACACTATCCTTGCTCGTTTTAGCATGCAGAACTCCAAGAAAGGTTTTCTACCTTTTAGGCACGGAGTTCCTTTATCTAAAGAGATGTGTCCCAAAACATCAAAGGAGATAGAGGACATGAAGGCAGTTCCTTATGCTTCGGCAGTAGGAAGCCTCATGTATGCTATGCTATATACGAGACCAGATATCTACTTTGCCGTGGACATGGTTAGAAGATATCAGAGTAATCCTGGACAGGGACATTGGACTGCGGTAAAGCATATATTGAAGTACCTGAGAAGGACTAGGGATTATATGCTGGTTTACCGGGAAGATCAATTAGTCCCTGTGGGCTATACGAATTCAGATTTCCAATCAGATAGGGACAAGAGTAAGTCTACCTCGGGGTTTGTGTTTACTTTTGGAGGTGGAGCCATAGTATGGAGGAGTGTCAAGGTAAATGCGTGGGACTCTACCATGGAAGTCGAGTATGTGGCACCTCCGAGGCCCAAGGAAGTCAGATGGCTCAGAACTTCTTGATGGACTTGGATGTGATTCCCGGTTTGCCTGTAACTATCACAATTTATTGTGATAACAAAGCAGTGCAATTGCAAACTCAAGGAACCACGAGCCCATAAGGCAAGTAAACACATAGAGCGCAAGTACCACCTCATACGAGAGATCGTAAAGCGAGGAGAAGTAGTTGTCCGCCAAGATCAGACGATAACTGGATCCATTCACTAAGGCCCTTCCAGTAAAGCGTTTGATAGGCATGTGGAGGACATGGGGATCGGATGTATGGCATGTGATGATGACATAGTCTTTAGTATAAGTGGGAGATTATTGGAATGTATACTGAAAGCCTTGCTCTTTTTGTATGAACATTTTTATTTTGAAATAAGAATCACATGATCATTGTTTGCACTTTATATTTATTATATGTGTGCATATTGTCTAATATTTTACATTGTAGATAACATGGTGCTTGGTGTGGCACAGAAGATCATGTTATCAGTCCCTTGTAGAATATAAGTAGAGGCTCACAACCAAGATGGTTTTGGACAAACCATTGGCATGGTTGTAGTGTAACTTGGTACTGTTTTGTCTTGAACATAGAGTTACACTAGTACACTTAGGTGTATTGAGCAGGACCGACATAGAGGTGATTCAATTTATTGCTGACTTCATAATTGAATCGGACCTCGGATATTATGTTGTACATGCTCTTAATCCCGATATAATAACGGACACATGTACTTAGTATTTATTTCTTTGATTTACCAGAGGGTGAGATTTAGATGGATTAAATCAATATGCCCGGTAAGTTGGGAAATGATATTATTTACATGGTGTGCCATTGATTATAGGAGGAAACCGTGTCCTATATACTAGGTTGATGATGTCCCCTTGAGGAGCTCATAAGGTTCATCATGTAAACCCAACTGGTTGACTTAGTCAGCATGATGATAAGGTTGAGTGATACTACTCGAGGAATTAGATGTTAATTAATTGATGGTCAGTAAATCAATTAATTGACGGACATTCGATATCTTAAACACGGTGAGATTGATGTACAAATAATATATGGAGCCCATATTAATTTATGGGGGTTGGTGAGGTAATTCAATGATGATCCTCTAGTGGAATGGAACATCATTGATGGATCAAGTTTGTGTGGTTCCGATCCATCGGGTGGCCAAGATCCAACTCCTCCTTATGGTCCCTATCGTAGCCTAATATAATCCTCGTGAAGTCTAGATCCAAGGATGTAAAACAAAACTTTAGAACCAACGGTTGGGATTAAATCCCTAGATCCGATGGTTGGGATGAAACCCTAGAACCAACGGTTGGGATTAAATCCCTAGATTCGACGGTTGGGATAAAACCCTAGATCCGACGGTTGGGATGAATCCCTAGATCCGACGGTTGGGATAAAACCCGAGATCCGACGGTTGGGATGAAACCCTAGATCCGACGCTTGGGATGAAACCCTAGATTCGACGGTTGGGATAAAACCCTAGATCCGACGGTGGAGATTAAATCCCTAGATCCGACGGTGGAGATTAAAGGAGGCTTAAGCCCAATTCTATAAATAGAGGGCTTAGATTGGGCGGCAAGTGATGGTTCATTTGGAGTTAGGGTTTTAGGTTGGGCGGCTAGGGTTTGGAAGCTTTGGCTTGGGCGGCAACTCTTGGACTAGTGGCCGGCGCCCATCTTCTTCCATCAAGACTTGGCCGGCGCCCATCCTCTTGGTCCCTCTCTTATTTTTTGGCCGGCGGCAACCTCTCTTCAAGGTTGGCCGACATTCACTCCTCCATTCTCTCCAAGGTGGCCGGCGGTTCTCCTTACATTGGTGGCCGGCGCTTCATCCATTCATTCCTTGGCCGGCGGTTACATCAAACTCCCTTGCTTGGTGGCCAGTTCTAGAAAGGAGAAGTTTTGTTGGTTCTTCTCTTTGTTCGCAGCGAACAAGGAAGGGAAGAACGCGATCTAGAAGACTTCTACTCGTGGAGGATCTTCGTCCACAGTTTGTTCAAGTGATCACTCAAGTTGTTAGCACAACGACGAATAGGTTGTGCTAAGGAAACTCATCCCATCCGAATTAGTTCTTTCATTAGTGAAAATTTTAATCCGGGGACATGGGAGCCAATGAGCCTCCGAAGCGACTCCTAACACCTTTGACTTGCGGTATTCAAGTCATCTTTGTCAGGACCCTTGGAATGGCTAGAGGGGGGTGATTAGCCTTTCTTCTTTTCTACAAAAATGTTAGCGGAAGCAATACAAAATATAAACACAAATCAAAGCAAGAACAAGGCTAACACCCGATGTACGTGGTTCGGAGATGACGCTCCTACTCCACGGCAATCCGTAAGGTGGATTAGCCCTAATCAACCTTCACTAGAACCTCCTTTGGATGAACCAAGGTGGAGAAACCTTTCTTACAATGTTCTCCTCTTCTTTACAATGATGGATGATCAAGAACAAGAGAAGAGGAGGATTTAAATCACTAAAAACACTTGGAAGGCTTGGTGAGCACGAGAGTATAGTTAGGAGCAAGAGCACTAGCTTCACCAAGTTCCCCATGGCCTTTTATAGAAGAGTGTTTTTTTCCGTTAGGCGTCGATCGGTCGTGATGCATACCATCGATCGTGCGCGCAATGACACGAAGCGCGATCTCCACGGAGATTCGTGTAGCCGCAATCTCAATGGCGGTGATCGGTCGGTGATCCCTCCATCGATCGGTGATGGGGTGATCGATGTGATCAAGCGGCGATCAGTGAGGCGCGTGCAATGGCGATATTTCTCTTGATCGGTCGTGATGCCCTTGGCGATCGGTGATCGCGGTCGATCATTGCTCTATCAAAGGCGGTCGGTGATGGTCGAGTTTCACCGGACTCGATCGAAACGCGACGATCGTGATACATCGTGTCGATCGTGATACTCATCAAGTATGAGTAATTCATACTTGATTTTATTCCCTAGACCTAGACTCAACCTTCTAGCTCCTCATTAAGCCTTGCGCCTTCAGGATCTCTCCGAGTCCGCGACTTGTTCATCCTTTGCACTTTGCTTTCAAGAGCTTCCTTCGGTTTCGCCATGTCTTGGGTTGCCAAATGCTTGGACTTTACGCCGCCATGACTACAAGCTTGGACTTATGCTGCCAAGACTTTACTTTGGACTTCCTTTGCCAAGGTTCACTTTGGACTTTATGATGCCAAGACTACAAGCTTGGTCTTATGCCGCCAAGTCCATCCCTTGGACTTCCTTTGCCAAGATCATACTTGGACTTCCTTTTACCAAGTCTTCATCCTTGGATTTCCCTGTCACTTAAACACATTCGTAATTAGATCACAAGATATTGCCTAACTTAGATGATTATCCAAACATCAAAACATATATAAATGCTTGGAGCTTGTTGCACCAACAATCTCCCCCTTTTTGATGTTTGACAATCATTTAAGTTAGGTCTTTAAAGATACACACATAATCATCTAACTTAGGCATTCCTTCTCCCCCTTTGACATACATCAAAAAGAGAAGGATGAAAGAATTTAGAGTGTTGGATCTTGGACTTAAGGTATTAGATTGAAATTAAGCTCCCCCTTAATCCAAGATAGGATGTAAATTACATTTGAGGCAAAGCATAATCTAAAATTCAAAAGTTAAATCCTAACTTAGCACCAACAATGGTTTTGGGGATAAAAGGATAGAATTTATTGAAACTCCCCCTAAACCATTGTATTAAGCAGTCCTAAAACTCGTTTATACGCAATATTATCATACTAGAGTGTTAGGACATCAAAAATACACCAAATATCAGAAAATAGAGCTTATTATCAGAAAACCCAGTGTATCAGTCGACTGGTATCTGAACCAGTCGACTGCTACGCCTGAAATCGAAATTTCAGCCTTTTCAGCCCATTTTCAGAAATGCGGTAGAAATTCCAGAAATCTCGAAAAATCACGAAATTTTGCGTACACATTTCTGAAATCATATTTTATTAAGGAAAAATGATTTGAAAAATATATGTTTTCCAGATTTCGAGATGGATACAAATTTGGAAACTTACAAAAGTTCTAAAGAATTTTCAAACTTTGTATCACTTTTGTGATTCACTTGAAAACTGTTTTCCAAAATATAATGAACATAGTTTAACATATATATGATTTGGAATTTCCAACCATGTTCTTAGAGCTATGTACTCATTACTTGAATACAAGCCTTCCCAATGGTTGGTCCATAAGGTATTTATGTCTCTAGGTGTGTCATTGGCTCATAGTAATGCATCATAACAAGCATGATGAGCCAAGTACACCTTCCCTATCATCTCACATGGTTCTAAGTGTCTCAATACAAAAATCAAGGTTTCTTAAGGCTTTTTGTGAGATGTATCAAGGTATAAAGATAACATATAAACATGGGATCATGCAAACCTAGAATTTTACTCTCTAGCACATACCAAGCTCTCTCCTTAAAGATGAAAATTCATTTTGGGAAGAGCTTTGGTGAAGATATCAAGGTTGGACTTAGATTCTACATAATTAAGTTCAATGTCCCCTCTTGCCACATGATCTCTTATGAAGTGATGTTTCACTTCAATGTGCTTGGTCCTAGAGTGATGTACCGGATTTTTGGTCAAGTTGATGGTACTCACATTGTCACAATAAACTTTAATGTTAGAGTAGTGTAGCTCATAGTTCACAAGAGTATGTCTCATCCAAAGTAATTGAGCTACACAACCACCCATAGCCACATATTCGGCTTCGGTGGTTGATAAAGCAACACAATGTTGCTTCCTACTACTCCAACTAACTAGGGAGGACCCAAGAAATTGGCATCCACCACTAGTACTTTTCCTATCCAATTTGCACCCGGCATAATCGGAATCGGTATAACCAAGCAATTCAAATGACTTAGTCTAGGATACCAAAGTCCTACATTTAGGGTGCCTTTAATATATCTTAATATTCTTTTGACGGCTACCAAATGTGATTCTTTGGCACAAGATTGGTATCTTGCATACATACCTACCGCAAATAAAATGTCGGGTCTACTAGCGGTTAGGTATAGTAAGCTACCAATCATACTCCTATACAGTTTAAGATCAATTGATTTACCTTCATGATCACTATCTATTCTAGTGCTAGTGGCCATAGGAGTGGTTACAATTTTGGCATTTTCCAAACCAAATTTCTTGATCATTTCATTTGCATATTTGGTTTGATAAATATGAATACCCTCATTGGTTTGTTTGACTTGTAAACCTAGGAAAAAGGTAAGCTCTCCAACCAAACTCATTTCAAATTCATTTTCCATATTTTTTATAAAGTCTTGAAGAAGATCATCATTTTTTGACCCAAAGATGATATCATCAACATATACTTGGGCTATGAATATATCTTTTAACGTTGACTTTATATACAAAGTTTGATCTACTTGGCCTCTTCTAAAATCCTTAGAAATTAAGAAGGATGACAATCTTTCATACCATGCCCAGGGAGCTTGTTTTAACCCATATAATGCTTTCCTAAGCTTACATACATGATTTGGATAATCTATGTTCTCAAATCCGGGTGGTTGCTCTACATATACTTCCTCCTTAATAAAATCATTTAAGAATGCCGATTTAACATCCATTTGGTAAAGTTTAAATCCCATGTAGGAAGCATACCCTAAGAGAATCCTAATAGATTCTAACCTTGCAATCGGGGCATAAGTCTCATCATAGTCAAGCCCCTCAACTTGATTGAATCCCCTAGCAACCAACCTAGCTTTATTTCTAGTGATATTTCCTTGATCATCTAGCTTATTCCTAAAGACCCATCTTGTAGTAATTATGGTGCTATCATTTGGTCTAGGTACTAATTCCCATACTTGACTTCTCTCAAATTGAGCCAATTCATCTTGCATTGCCAAAATCCAATCCGGATCATGTAATGCATCATTGATCGATTTGGGCTCAATTTGTGAGATAAGAGCAACTTGACTAGTAGGAGGTCTATGAAATGACCTAGTTCTTACTCCTTGAGATAGATCTCCTACTACTTGGTCAAGTGGATGATCTTGATGAATTCTTAGGTTTCTAGAAGGGATTTCAATTTGATTATTGTTATCTTCCACCCTTCTGTCATCATCGAGTCTCCTCTTCCTCCCCCTTGATCATTACCCCTAATGGTCAAATTTTGAAGTTTTTGGGTAATGTCTTGATTATTGTCATTAATATCCTTATCAATGGAGGACTTTCTAGGGTAGGTACTAGTAGTTTCATCAAATTGAACATAGGAAGACTCCTCAATCCCTTTGGTTCTCTTATTGTAGACTCTATACCCTCTACTTGTGGATGAGTATCCAACTAGGATTCCCTCATCCGCTTTTGATTCAAATTTTCCTAAGTTATCTTTGGTGTTTAGAATATAAACTTTACATCCAAAGACTTTGAAATAATGAATTGTGGGTATAGTCCCATTCCATAATTCAAATGGTGTTTTTCCTAAAAACCTATGGATTTGAACCCTATTTTGGATATAGCAAGCGGTATTAACCGCTTCCGCCCACAAGTAGCTAGGTAGAGAATATGCATTAAGCATAGTCCTAGCCGCCTCTTGTAGGGCACGATTTCTCCTTTCCACCACCCCATTTTGTTGGGGTGTTCTAGGACAAGAGAACTCATGCTTGTACCCTTGCTCTAAACAAAATTGTGAAAATTTTAGATTTTCAAATTCACCACCATGATCACTACGGATCCGGTTGATTTTGAGACTCTTTTCATTTTCAACCCTTTTACTAAATCCTATGATTATTTCTAAGGTATCATCCTTATGTTTCATAAAATAGACCCAAGTATACCTAGAAAAATCATCTACTATAACCAAACAATATTTATTACCATTTAAAGATGGAGTACTATGGAAATCAAATAAGTCAAGATGCAATAATTCTAATGGTAAAGAGGTATTGGTTAGGGTTTTACCTTTGTGTGATGCCTTTGTTTGTTTTCCTTCTTGGCATGCATCACACAATTTGTTCTTGACATACTTGATCTTTGGTAGCCCTTTGACCAACTCCATCTTGGCTACCTTGGCTATGTTTTTCATGTTGATATGCCCCAATCTTCTATGCCATAGCCAACTTTCCTCTTCTTTTGCAACAAAACACTTAGTAGAAATGTTAGAAGCATATGAAAGATCAACATAATAGATGTTTGATTTCCTATATCCAACTAACATACAATCATTTAATTCCTTGTGTCTAATCATGCATTTAGAGGATTCAAAAGAGACATGATAGTTTGCATCACAAAGTTGACTAACACTTAATAAATTAAATTTCATATTTTCAACTAGCAATACTTTGTGAATAACAATTTTAGGGGATACCTCAATTGTACCTCTACCTAATATCTTGAGTTTTCCACTATCCCCAAAGGACACCGCTCCCTTCTTCATATATTTAATTGTGGAGAACTTGCTCACATCCCCGGTCATATGTGTTGAGCAACCGCTATCCACAATCCACATACCTCGCTCTCCTACCTAAATCACATGAAAAACACAAGCTTTTGGTACCCAAACATTTGGACCGGTAACATTAAGTAAAAACTTCTTAGGTACCCAAGCTTTCTTAACCTTACCCTTAATGGTTGCTTTCCTATTAATTAATGAAATATAAGCAACTTCTTTTTCTTTTGGCTTATATCCTAACCCGGCCTTGTTATAAACCGCTCTTTGTCTACTAAGAATCATATCAAGACACTTTGAGCCATTTGAAAAATTTTCTAAACATGCTTTCAATTCAATAACCTCATCCTTAAGTTTGTCATTTTCTTCCCTAAGCATGCAAGAGTCAATATGTGAAGGCTTTTCATTCCTAATGACCTTTATTTCTACCTTCATGCTCTTAACCTTAGATTTTGACTTATCTAGAGCTTCTTTAAGATAAGCAATTGATTTATAGAGAAGCATAACCTTGGGAGAATTCATTACCTCATCGTCACTAGATGACGATTCATCACTTGAAGAATCTTCTTGACTTGATGTGCCGGAATCATCTTCTAATGCCATGAGTGCCACATGGCGTGTGATGTGGCAAAGCTCATCATCGGATGAAGAGTCTTCAACACTTGGTGTGTCCCATGTGGTTTGAGCCACCATGGCCTCCTTCTTCTTCTTTTCCTTCTTGTCCTTCTTTTTCTTTTCCTTTTCCTCCTTCTTCTTTAGCTCCGGACAATTCGGCTTTATATGCCCCTTCTTATTGCAAGCATGGCAAATCACATTATTGCTAAAACTTGAATTACCATTAAATTTAACTTTTGAGGAATGAGACCCCTTCCTTGCTTCTCTATTCTTGAACTCTCTTGACTTTATATAAAGCTTCTTGACGAAATTTGCCATTTCACTAGATGAGTCCCCATCGCTACTTGACTCATCCTCCGACTCGGATGATGATGATGCTTCTTTTCTTTCCTTCTTCTTCTTTTCTTTCTTGTCCTTCTTTTCAACAAATAGAGCTAAACCCTTTTCCTTAGAGGACATGTTAGTTTGCTCATGTAATTCAAACTCACAAAATAATTCATCAATTTTAATTTGAGATAAATCCCTAGTTACCTTAATGACATCAACTATTGAAGTCCATAAAGAATTTCTAGGAAATGCTTGTAAAATATACCTTACCAAATCCTGGTTGTCAACTCGCTCACCTATGATATGGAGTCCGTTTACAATTTCCTTGAACCTTCCATGCATTTGACTTACAGTTTCATGCATCTTCATTTGGAAGGCTTGAAGTTGTCCAATTAATAGGTCCTTCTTGGCCCTCTTTGATTCCTTGGAACCTTCATTTAGCTCAATGAGCTTTTCCCATAGCTCCTTGGCGGATTCAAAAGGCCCCACCTTGTTGAGTTGCTCCATTGTGACGCCGCATTGGATGGTGAGGACGGCCTTTGCATTTGATTCAAATTTCTTGTTTATTTCTCTTGTCCAATCCTTGCTTGGAATAGGATGTCCATGTTCATCCACCGGTTCCTCGAAGCCATCTACAACACTATGCCAAATTTAAATATTACTCATAAGATAGTACTTCATCCTACCTTTCCAATACGCAAAATGACTCCCATCGAAGAGCGGTGGCTTGGCGATGCTATATCCCTCTTGAAGAGGCATTGATGTCTTGGTTAATGGTGAGATCTTCCAAGCTATCCGGGCTCTGATACCACTTGTTAGGACCCTTGAAATGGCTAGAGGGGGGGTGATTAGCCTTTCTTCTTTTCTACAAAAAGCGGAAGCAATACAAAATATAAACACAAATCAAAGCAAGAACAAGGCTAACTGATGTACGTGGTTCGGAGATGACGCTCCTACTCCACGGCAATCCGTAAGGTGGATTAGCCCTAATCAACCTTCACTAGAACCTCCTTTGGATGAACCAAGGTGGAGAAACCTTTCTTACAATGCTCTCCTCTTCTTTACAATGATGGATGATCAAGAACAAGAGAAGAGGAGGATTTAAATCACTAAAAACACTTGGAAGGCTTGGTGAGCACGAGAGTATGATTAGGAGCAAGAGCACCAGGTTCACCAAGCTCCCCATGGCCCCTTTATAGAAGAGGGCTATTTTTCCGTTAGTCGATCCGACCGATGCATACCATCATCGGTCCCAAGCCAACGGCTTTTGAAACACGATCTCCGCGGAGATTCATAGCCGCAATCTCCAACGGCAAGGTGATCAGTCGACTGATCCTCCATCAGTCGACTGATGGGGTGATCAATCGAGTGATCAAGCGCAATGAGTGAGGCGCGATTCGTGGTGATATTTCTCTTGATCGGTCGACCGATGCCCTTGGCGATCGATCGATCGATCATCGATCGCTTCGATCAAGGCCTGATCGATGGTCGTGGTTTCACGACTACCGAACGCTTGACCCGATCGTGATACATCGTATCAGTCGACTGATACTCATCAAGTATGAGTAATTCATACTTGATTTTATTCCCTAGACCTAGACTCAACCTTCTAGCTCCTCATTAAGCCTTGCGCCTTCAGGATCTCTCCGAGTCCGCGACTTGTTCATCCTTTGCGCTTTGCTTCCAAGAGCTTCCTTCAGTTTCGTCATGTCTTGGGTTGCCAAATGCTTGGACTTTACGCCGCCAAGACTACAAGCTTGGACTTATGCTGCCAAGACTTTATTTTGGACTTCCTTTGCCAAGGTTCACTTTAGACTTTATGCTGCCAAGACTACAAGCTTGGTCTTATGCCGCCAAGTCCATCCCTTGGACTTCCTTTGCCAAGATCATACTTGGACTTCCTTTTACCAAGTCTTCATCCTTGGATTTCCCTGTCACTTAAACACATTCATAATTAGATCACAAGATATTGCCTAACTTAGATGATTATTCAAACATCAAAACATATATAAATGCTTGGAGCTTGTTGCACCAATAATTCACCCTGACTCAGTCGGACGCCTGACCAGTCGACTGATACATCGTATCAGTCGACTGATACTCATCAAGTATGAGTAATTCATACTTGATTTTATTCCCTAGACCTAGACTCAACCTTCTAGCTCCTCATTAAGCCTTGCGCCTTCAGGATCTCTCCGAGTCCGCGACTTGTTCATCCTTTGCGCTTTGCTTCCAAGAGCTTCCTTCGGTTTCGTCATGTCATGGGTTGCCAAATGCTTGGACTTTACACCGCCAAGACTACAAGCTTGGACTTATGCTGCCAAGACTTTACTTTGGACTTCCTTTGCCAAGGTTCACTTTGGACTTTATGCTGCCAAGACTACAAGCTTGGTCTTATGCCGCCAAGTCCATCCCTTGGACTTCCTTTTCCAAGATCATACTTGGACTTCCTTTTACCAAGTCTTCATCCTTGGATTTCCCTGTCACTTAAATACATTCGTAATTAGATCACAAGATATTGCCTAACATAGATGATTATCCAAACATCAAAACATATATAAATTCTTGGAGCTTGTTGCACCAACAATCTTGATCATGGAGACTTATGCTTTGACATCTTAAGCAAACATCTCTAAGGAGATGTGGACCCGAGATGATTGGGTATAAGTCGAAGTGATCGAAGGTGTTTGAATAGCCTATAAAGGATTCACCACTCCTTGCGAGGAGAAGTATACCCATGGTCTCTCGTCGGATTGTTACTAAAGTCTTTGGCCAAAGCATTACATGTTTAGAGTAAGGTACTCTTCGATACATGTGCAGTAACTAGAATCCATAGGATGAGGAAATGATACTTGGGCTAGGTGTGACGTAGTCAGCCTAGTGGGGACTGACACTATAGACCATGTCCTGAACCAAGTGATTATAAGATGAGTGAAGGGAATGGGGCACGATTCATTCGAGCTGCTGAAAAGTTTCAGAAATAGTTCTGGATCAACCGTTGATCTTTTTGGTTAATTGGGGATCATGATGTACTACTAGGTGCCACTCATGATCGTTCTATAATTAATGGTTAATTATAGACGACCAACATAAACCGAGAACCTATTTGGTCACACGCACAACGAGCGTAATCCGAAGGATTTAAAACGAGCTTGAGAATGGGATTCTCAGACCGAGAGAAACTAGGTTTGGTTGGACCAAACAAGAAGCGAGCATGAAATCGTTTCAGTCGCAATGGAAGCGTGGATGGGCCGTGTCTTATGAAGACATAATGGATGAACCAAAATGGTTTGGTTCTAATCCAATGGAGGAGAATAAACCAAAGGGTTTGGTTTATTTTAAACGAATGAACCAAAAGTTGGTTCGGTTCGTTTTAACTTAAAATAAACTATTATGGTTTGGTTTATTTTAACTTATATTAATGGAGCGGGTTAACGGGCCTCATGGTTATGATCCAATAACCATTAAGAGAATTAGTTCTCTATAAAAGAGGGCTTAAGGGATTGTTTAAGCTCTAATCCGAAAACCCTAGCTAGAGTTGCCGCCCACCCCATTGAAGGAGTCGGCGCCAACTCCATTGCCGCCGCCCACCTCTTCCAACCGGTGTCCAGAAGGAGCCTTCCTTCCCCCTCACCGGCGTCGAGCTGCTGCCGGTTGGTGCTCCGGTGATCTCCCTTGGGTTCGGCGATAAGGTGAGCACTTGGCTTCCCTTTGTTGGCCGGCGCCTACTCCTCCACCAAAGCTGTCTAGTTTTCTGGACAACTTATTTCCCTCTCGTTGGAGCGTCGTTTGGACGACGATTGGAGCTCCGACAGTGCCTAACTTACCGGGGATTCGATCTCCGGTAATCCTCATAGGTGGAGGACGAAGGATTCGTCAAACGGTTGACGAATACCTCTCCGGAGAAGCGAGTTTTGAGGACTCGTCTTTGGATCCGAATTTGGATTCGGATCGTGATCCTCTCTCGATCACGTCATCTTCAACACGAGGCTAGTAACCTATACGAAGATGAAGCTCGTGACTTAGCGAAGTCATCCCGAAGATACTCGGCGTGGATACAGATAGAGACGATTCTAGCGAGGATCATTCCGGTTGATGCCTTTCCCGCTACACGTGATACGGAAGGTATACGTAGTTAAATTTCCTTTATTGCAAAATTTAAATTTATGGTTATGTCTTCACATGTTTTACTATGCATGCGTGTGATGTGTGTGTTGTAATAAATGTAGATTTATTATTTTTATTTCTTCCGCTGTGCACATGTTTACGAAACATGTTCGAACACACACTCGCCGCGGTGCCGGAAACCCAACAGTGGTATCAGAGCCCAGGTTGTATTTCGACATAATCGTAAAATTGTTTTGCGATAGTCATAATGATATTTCTGGAAATTTTCTACTTTTATAAAGTTAGAAGTATTTATGGAAATATTTCAATTTTGGAAAGTCTAGAAGTATTTATGGATATCTTCCACTTTTGGAAAGTTGGAAGTATTTATGGAAATTGATATTTTCCATAAAAAAATATTTGATTAGATTTTGGAAATTTGTTTCCTAATTTAATCATGATTTGATTTGGGAAATCAAATCTTAAAAATATTTTATTTCCATAAGTAGTTTTGAAGATTTAGGAAATTGATTTTCCTTAATCAAATATTTCCACAAATAAAATATGTGATTAGATTTGGAAATTTGTTTCCTAATTTAATCATGATTTGATTTGGAGAACCAAATCTTAAACATATTTTATTTCCATAAATAGTTATGACATATAAGGAAATTATGTACATGACATAATTGTATGACATGTAATTGCATTAGATGCATATCATAATGCCATGCGTGTCGTGACATGTAGATGTATGCCATGTATGCCATGCCATGTAGATAATAGTTATTTGCATGCAAAGAGGATGAGACATAAAACCCTTAAACAATATATTAAAGCCTACACCTTCCATTAATATGGTTAGAACCAGAGTTTCGTTTCTTGTTTGGGTTGTTGGACTCTCTCCAAACCCGGCTCGAACCCGAACATGTTCAAACCATGGAATAGTTTAATACTAATATGGTAAGAGTCAGAGGTCAATCGTTAGCTTTGGTTGTTGGACTCTCTCCAAGCTGGGCTAATTGGTTGAATGCGCTCTAACCATATTAAAGCTATTTCTCGATTAATGGGTTGACTTTAACCTGGAACATCGGCTTGTTGGACTCTCTCCAAGGTCGATGTAAAGGGAGCTGAAGTTGGGTGCTATGCATATGATGCATACTTGTTAATGTGTTAACAACCCGATGTATGTGTGAACATTCAATTAGTTGATAGCACATTGTGATAGTTGCATATACGTGATATACAATCGGTATAGTTGATACTTACCGTCGTAGTTATGAATGGCTTGTTGGACTCTCTCTAAGGTTCTTCATATCTATAATGGATATCAGCCCATTCGGAGATGGACCTACGATCTCCCAAAGTGATTTTGGGGTTTTTGAAATTCGAAAAATGAATGGGATTTATAAATGTATATTGATGCATTTTAAAAATCATTTTCTCATATATGCTCATTTTGTATTTCTAGGTCAATCGATTGATCATGATGTCTTTGAATTTGCGCACTATTTTGGATTCAAACAAACTGACTGGGCCTAACTTTCTGGACTGGCTTAGAAACCTGAGAATTGTTCTCAAGGCGGAAAAGCTAGCATATGTCCTTGAAGAGCCTCTTCCCAACCGTCCTAAGGACGATGCAACTCCAGACCAAATGTTGGTCTATCAGAAGCATGTGGCAGATTCTGAGCTGGCGAGTTGCATCATGCTAGCGGCGATGGTACCTGAGCTGCAAAAGCAGCATGAGCATATGGATGCTAATACTATGGTCTTCCATCTTCATGAGTTGTTCGATGAGCAAGCGAGATCCGAAAGGTTCGAGGTCTCTAGGCTCCTCTTCACCACGAAGATGCAAGAAGGTTCGTCTGTAGTGCAGTTTGTGCTAAAGATGAACGGGTACATCGAGCGGCTAGCCACCCTCGGGTTTGTGATGGATCATGAGTTAAGTATTGACTTAATTCTGCATTGTTTGCCCAAGAGTTTCTCACAATTTGTGATGAACTATCGGATGAACAAATTAGAATCCACTATTCCCGAGCTCCTCAATATGCTGAAGACTGTGGAGCCTTCTGTGAAGCATGAGGAGAAGGCGGTTCTGTTAGTTGATTCCTCAAGGAAAGGTTCTAAGAGGAAGGCAAAAGAACAGAAGAAAGGGAAGAACAAAAAGGCAAAGAAGGCAGAACCAGCGCAAAAGGGCACTTGCCATCACTGTGGCAAGGAAGGCCACTGGCGAAGAAACTGCAAGATTTATCTTGAGTCCATGAAGAAGAAGAAGTCATCCGATGCCCCATCCTCTTCAGGTATCTTCGTTATTGATTGTCATTCTATTTCCTTAGATACTTGGGTATTGGATACTGGGTGTGGCTCACATATATGTAAAGACATACAGGGGCTAAGGAATAGAAGAAGACTCGTCAGAGGGGAGTCAAATTTGCGAGTTGGCAATGGAGTAAAAGTTGCTGCGGTCGCCATCGGAACTTATTTGCTGAAGCTCCCTAGTGGACTAGTCTTGGAACTGGACAATTACTATTATGTTCCTTCTCTAATAAAGAACATCATTTCTATTTCTTGTTTAAATAGAAATGGGTACCATTTGACTTTTAGTAACAATTGTTGTTACATAACTTTGAATGGAGTTCTTTATGGGACAGGAACTTTAAGCAATGGTATTTATACGTTGGATGTATCCAGTGACGTTTTCAATATCGAAGCGAGCAACAAGCTTGCTCGAAAGGATAATCAATTAGACTCCTATATGTGGCATTGTCGTCTTGGCCATGTAAGCAAGAAATGCATGTCCGAATTACACCGATGTGGAATTCTGGAATCGTTTGAATTGGATTCATACGATACATGCGAATCATGCTTAAAAGACAAGATGACTAAGTTACCTTTTACAGGAAAAGGTGAACGAGTTGGAGAGTTACTAGGTCTAATACATACTGATGTATGTGGACCTATGTCAACTCGAGCTTTAGGAGGCTATAGCTACTTCATTACCTTCACCGATGATCACTCATGGTTTGGGTATGTGTTCTTGATGAAACACAAGTCTGAAGCCTTTGAAAGGTTCAAAGAATTCAAAAATGAAGTAGAGAAACAACATGACAAGAGTATTAAAATACTTCGACCGGATCGAGGTGGGGAATACTTAAGTCAAGAGTTTCTTGATTATTTAAGAGACAATGGCATATTGTCTCAATGGACTCCGCCATATACACCATAGCATAATGGTGTATCTGAGAGGCGTAACCGGACCTTGTTGGACATGGTCAGGTCAATGATGAATCATGCGAATCTTCCCAAGTCCTTTTGGGGCTATGCACTTGAGACAACTGTTTACTTGTTAAATAGAATGCCAACCAAGGTAGTCTCTACTACTCCATATGAGATATTAAATAGTAAGAAACCTCATGTATCTTACTTAAAGATATGAGGTTGTCCTGCTTATGTGAAGCGGACTATATCAGACAAATTGGATGCTAAGTCTGATAAATGTCTATTTATTAGATACCCTAAGGAAACAAGGGGTTACCAATTCTATCATCCTGTAGAACAAAAGGTGTTTGTTTCAAGGCATGCTGGTTTCTAGAGAAAGAGTTTCTCTTGCAAGAAAATAGTGGGAGTGTCGTCGAGCTTGAGGAGGCTCGAGAGACTCAAATAGACATTGATGAGATACCTAGTGAAGCACAACAGCCGACAACTCATAGTGATGAGCAATCGGCTGGACCTAGTGTAACACCACATCTTCGTAGATCTGGTAGAACACGCAATATTCCTGAGAGATATGGATTTCTCGTAAGTGAATCGGACGACGTGTTACTCATTGATGATGAGGAGCCTACCAGTTATGAAGAAGTGCTGACAAGTTCAGAAAGGGATAAGTGGCTTGGTGCCATGAAGTCGGAAATGGATTCCATGTATGAAAACCAAGTTTGGAACTTGGTTGACCCACCAGAAGGCATAAAGCCTATAGGGTGCAAGTGGGTTTTCAAGAAGAAAACCGACATGGATGGTAATGTGATTACCTATAAGGCTAGATTGGTGGTGAAAGGATATCGTCAAAAGTAAGGTGTTGATTATGACAAAACCTATTCGCCTGTAGCTATGCTTAAATCCATTCAGATGCTCCTGGCCATAGTGGCAGATTATGAATATGAGATATGGCAGAAAGATGTAAAAATAGCTTTCCTTAATGGAAACCTGCTCGAGGACGTGTATATGATACAACCTGAGGGTTTCACATCGGTTGATAAAACCAAGGTATGCAAATTGCGACGGTCCATATATGGATTGAAGCAAGCATCTAGGAGATGGAATATCCGTTTTGATGAGACAATCAAAAAGTTTGATTTCTCATAAAATCCAGACGAACCTTGTGTGTACAAGAAGGTTAGTGGGAGTGCAGTCGTGTTCCTAGTATTGTATGTCGATGACATATTACTTATAGGAAACGATGTTTCAATCTTACAGTCAGTTAAGGTTTTGTTATCCAAGACATTCTCCATGAAAGACCTGGGAGAAGCAACCTACATCCTCGGGATTAAGATCTATAGAGATAGATCGAAACGGTTGCTTGGTCTTTCGCAGTCTACATATATAGACCGAGTGCTAAAGAGGTTTAGCATGTCGGAATCCAAGAAAGGTTTTCTACCCATCAGGCATGGGATACACCTTTCGAAGTCTATGTGTCCGCGCACAGAAGACGAGAGGATTTACATGAGTAAGATTCCCTAAGCATCCGCAATAGGATCTATCATGTATGCTATGTTATGTACGAGGCCTGATGTATCGTATGCTCTGAGTGTCATGAGCAGATACCAGTCTGATCCAGGAATGGATCATTGGGTGGCTGTTAAGAAGATCTTTAAGTACTTAAGAAGAACTAAGGATGTGTTCCTAATATATGGAGAAGGGTACATGGTGATACGTGGATATACGGATGCCAGCTCCAGACAGACAAGGATGATTCCATGTCTCAGTCTGGGTATGTATTCACCTAGAATGGAGGCGCAATAAGTTGGAAAGGTTCCAAGCTTGACACTATAGCGGCTTCTGCCACTAAGGAAAAAAACATTGCAGCTTTGGAAGCAGCAAAGGAAGCGATTTGGATCAAGAAGTTCATCTCTGAACTTGATGTGGTCTCATCAATGATCCAAACATGTGCTTCGCCGCTATCATCTTATCAGAGAGATCATTAGTAGGAATGAAATACAAATCGAGAAAATTTCCACTGAAAGGAACTTAGCGGATCCTTTGACTAAAGCATTACCTCAAAGTAAGTTTGAGGGTCATGTTAGTGCTTATGGTATTGGATACCGTAGCGATTGGCATTAGGCTAAGTGGGAGTCTGTTAGTAATATATGAGAGATGTCCTAAGGCAAACGCCTTATGAACCATTTATATGATAAATGAAGATTCACTATTTGAGTATACATGTTTCATGTATTTGATTGGATCTTAAACTCATTTACTGAATTTCCACGATACGATTCACAGCATGAGAGAATTTGTGATTGGATCACAACTAGTGAGTATCTCTACATGTGTAATTGTGATGTATCCGAATTATCCCTAGTCGATGAGTTGATGGATTTGGACACCATCAATTCTGTCGAGACTAGCATGAGGTATACTCCTTGGTGTATCCAAGCAGCTGATTTTCACTGGCTGGAGACATTGTGATGTCCGGAGTTAATCGTGGATGCTAGTTATGGTAACTAGTTCATTGGAGTGACTAGCCGTAAGACTTCATATGGTTCTCTGCATATATATATGTCAATGAAGTTCTTACTGTAGCTTAAGTGCGATGTTCCTTTGACTTGCGGTATTCAAGTCATCTTGATCATGGAGACTTATGCTTTGACATCTTAAGCAAACATCTCTAAGGAGATGTGGACCCGGGATGATTGGGTATAAGTCGAAGTGATCGAAATAGTTTATAAAGGATTCACCACTCCTTGCGAGGAGAAGTATACCCATGGCCTCTCGTCGGATTGTTACTAAAGTCTTTGGACAAAGCATTACATGTTTAGAGTAAGGTACTCTTCGATACATGTGCAATAACTAGAATCCGTAGGACAAGGAAATGATACTTGGGCTAGGTGTGACGTAGTCAGCCTAGTGAGGACTGACACTATAGACCATGTCCTGAACCAAGTGGGTATAAGATGAGTGAAGGGAATGGGGCATGATTCATTCGAGCTGCTGAAGGGTTTCAGAAATAGTTCTGGATCAACCGTTGATCTTTTCGGTTAATTGAGGATCATGATGTACTACTAGGTGCCACTCATGATCGTTCTATAATTAATAGTTAATTATAGACGGCCAACATAAACCGAGAACCTATTTGGTCACACGCAAAACGAGCGTAATCCGAAGGATTTAAAACGAGCTTATGAATGGGATTCTCAGACCGAGAGAAACTAGGTTTGGTTGGACCAAACAAGAAGCGAGCATGAAATCGTTTCAGTCGCAATGGAAGCGTGGATGGGCCGTGTCTTATGAAGACATAATGGATGAACCAAAATGGTTTGGTTCTAATCCAATGGAGGAGAATAAATCAAAGGGTTTGGTTTATTTTAAACGAATGAACCAAAAGTTGGTTCGGTTCGTTTTAACTTAAAATTAACCATCATGGTTTGGTTTATTTTAACTTATATTAATGGAGCGGGTTAACGGGCTTCATGGTTATGATCCAATAACCATTAAGAGAATTAGTTCTCTATAAAAGAGGGCTTAAGGGATTGTTTAAGCTCTAATCCAAAAACCCTAGCTAGAGTTGCCGCCCACCCCATTGAAGGAGTCGGCGCCAACTCCATTGCCGCCGCCCACCTCTTCCAACCGGCATCCAGAAGGAGCCTTCCTTCCCCCTCACCGGTGTCGAGCTGCTGCCGGTTGGTGCTCCGGTGATCTCCCTTGGGTTCGGCGATAAGGTGAGCACTTGGTTTCCCTTTGTTGGCCGGTGCCTACTCCTCCACCAAAGCTGTCCAGTTTTCTGGACAGCTTGTTTCCCTCTCGTCGGAGCGTCGTTTGGACGACGTTTGGAGCTCCGATAGTGCCTAACTTACAAAGGATTCGATCTCCGGTAATCCTCATAGGTGGAGGATGAAGGATTCGTCAAACGGTTGACGAATACCTCTCCGGAGAAGCGAGTTTTGAGGACTCGTCTTTGGATCCGAATTTGGATTCGGATCGTGATCCTCTCTCGATCACGTCATCTTCAACATGAGGCTAGTAACCTATACGAAGATGAAGCTCGTGACTTAGCAAAGTCATCCCGATGATACTCGGTGTGGATACGGATAGAGACGATTCTAGCGAGGATCGTTCCGGTTGATGCCGTTCCCGCTACACGTGATACGGAAGGTATACGTAGTTAAATTTCCTTTATTGCAAAATTTAAATTTACGGTAATGTCTACACATATTGTACTATGCATGCGTGTGATGTGTGTGTTGTAATAAATGTAGATTTATTACTTTTATTTCTTTCACTGTGCACATGTTTACGAAACATGTTCGAATACACACTCGCCATGTGCCGGTCGAACAAACTGTATCGGGAGCCCAGTGAGTCAGACTGGCGCAATACGTAGGCAAATCACTAACGAACTCCTCCTCATTAGAGGTAGAAGTTAATCGAATACACAATAAAGCTTGAGGTAGAGGGACACTCCCCCTCTCCTTGTTGCAATAAAAGCTCGTAGAATAGAAAGTAAATACAAGAGTTAATGGAAGACTTAAAAGACTTTTACCGACGACCAGATGGATGGAGGCTTGAGCTTGTGTCGTCGTCGTTTCTGTAGCACTTTGTCATCGTGGAGTCGTTGGAGTGTCGACACGTTATGGAGGCTTTAGGGCACTTTTGAATTAATGAAAAACCTTTAGAGAAGCCCTCCTTTTATAGTTTTTGAGCCCCTCATCGAGTGGATCTTCATCCAATCAAAACTAGACACAAAGCCCCTTGGAATGAGGTTATAAAGGTTGACTCCTCGAAGATGATCCTTGACCATCAGTCGATTGATGGCCATTATCAGTCGACTGATGGAAGCGTCAGTTGAGTCGCAACCCTCAGCAGTCAACTAATGAAGGCAGTCGAGTGGCTCTTCTGTGCAGTTGACTGATGCTTGCTGAATGTTGAGTTTTCGGCACCGCGGCGAGTGTGTGTTCGAACATGTTTCGTAAACATGTGCACAGTGGAACAAATAAAAAGTAATAAATCTAATTTATTATACCACACACACTACACGCAAGCATAGTACAACATGTGTAGACATAACCGTAGTTTCAAATTTTGTAATAAAAGGAAATTATTCTACGTATACCTGACGTATCATGTGTAGCGGGAAAGGCATCAACCGGAGCGAATCTCGCTAGAATCGCCTCTATCCGTATCCACGTCGAGTATCGTCGAGATGACTTCACAAAGTAATGAGCCTTGTCTTCTTACGAGTCACTGGCCTCGTGTCGAAGACGATGTGGTCGAGAGAAGATTACAATCCGAATCAAAATTCGGATTCAAAAATGAGTCCCCAAAACTCGCTTCTCCGGAGAGGTATTCGTCAACCGTTTGACGAATCCTTCGTTCTCCACCAATGAGGATTACCGGAGATCGAATCCCTGGCAAGGTTACCACTGTCGGAGCTCCAAACGTCGCCCAAACGACGCTCCGACACGAAGGAAACAAGCTGTCCAGAAAACTGGACAGCTTTGTGGAGGATGTTGCGCCGTCAAATAAGGAAAGCTAGGTGCTCACTTTGTCTCCGGAGCCAAGGAAGATCACCGGAGGGTTGCCGGAGGATCAGCGGTAGGAGCTTGGAGGCCGGCATAAGGCTGGGCGGCAACTAAGGTTGGGCGGCACAATGAGAAGAGAGGGAAGGGGGGCGGCAACTTCATTAGGGTTAGGGCTTTCTCAAAACCCTTAAGCACTATTTTATAGAGAACAAATTCTCCTAATGGTTATTGGTTCATAAACAAAAATCTGTTAACCCGCTCCATTAATTTAACTTAAAATAAACCAAACTGATTTGGTCTATTTTAAGTTAAAATGAACCGAACCAACTTTGGTTCATTCGTTTAAAACAAACTAAACCCTTTTGGTTTATTCATCACCATTGGATTAGAACCAAACCAATTTGATTCATCCATTATGTCTTCGTAAGACACGACCCATCCACGCTTCCATTGCGACTGAAACAATTTCATGCTCGCTACATGTTTGGTCCAACCAGACCTAGTTTATCTCGGTCTGAGAATCTCATTCTCAAGCTCGTTTTAAATCCTTCGGATTACGCTCGTTGTGCGTGTGACCAAATAGGTTCTCGGTTTATGTTGGCGGTCTATAATTAACCATTAATTATAGAATGATCATGAGTGGCACCTAGTAGTACATCATGATCCCCAATTAACCGAAAAGATCAACGGTTGATCCGGAACTATTTCTGAAACCCTTTAGCAGCTATAATAAATCATGCCCCATTTCCTTCACGCATCTTATACCCACTTGGTTCAGGACATGGTCTATAGTGTCAGTCCCCACTAGATTGACTACGTCACACATAACCCAAGTATTATTTCCTCGTCCTACGAATTCTAGTTACTGCACATGTATCGAAGAGTACCTTACTCTAAACATGTAATGCTTTGGCCAAAGACTTTAGTAACAATCTGACGAGTGGCCATGGGTATACATCTCCTCGCAAGGAGTGGTGAATCCTTTATAGGCTATTCAAACACCTTCGATCACTTCGACTTATTCCCAATCATCCTGGGTCCACATCTCCTCAGAGATGCTTGCTTAAGATGTTAAAGCATAAGTCTTCATGATCAAGATGAATTGAATACCGTAAGTCAAAGGAACATCACACTTAAGCTGCCGTAAGAACTTCATTGACGTATCTATATATATGTAGAGAACCATATGAAGTCTTACAGCTGGTCACTCCAATGAACTAGTTACCATAACTAGCATCCACGATTAACTCCGGACATCACAATGTCTCCAGCTAGTGAGAATCAGCTGCTTGGATACACCAAGGAGTATACCTCGTGCTAGTCTCGACAGAATTGTGTAGGGAGGAAACTTCGCTTCCCCCTTCAACTCGGTCGCTTGTTCATGGTGATCCCTTCTACATCCCCAGATAAAAAAAATTTATCCTTGACAAGGAGGGATTACCCAAGCTACCGTTTCATCGTCGTGCTATTCGATTAGAGTTGTCACTTGAACAAACTTGTTGTTCAAGCAACCAACTTCTATTCTACGATTAGCCTCAGAATAGACGATGTACGGATCGCTGGTTTTTGCGTTTGTATTCGGGGTCCAAGTAAATTTAACCACAAAACAAAACATACAACATGTGTATAATTGAAAACAATTATAGACATAATACAAAAGAATATAAACAAATATTATACTTCTCGATCTTCTATTGTACGTCCTTCTTCCTTTTGGACGTCGTGTGGGCGATGATCTTCCAAAAGTAGAAGCCTCCTAGATCACGATCTTCCTTTCCTTGCTCGCTCCGAACAAGAGGAAGTATAGAAACCAAACTCTTCTCCTTCCTTTAGCCAACCACCAAGCACCAACCTTGATGCTTGCCGCCAGCCAACAAGGAGAAGAGATGACGAAGTGGGCGCCAACCAAGAGCTCCAAGGAATCAACCTAACCCTTATTTCCACCGGCCAAGGAGAAGAATAGGAATAGGTTGAGCGCCGACCAAGGTGAAGAGAAGAAGGAGGGGCGCCGTGTTGGGTTTTTCCGAGCCGCAAAAACCGCTTTTTGCGTTGCGGAAACCTCGGAAGCCCCCGCCACGGATCCGTGCGAAGTATAAAAAATATAAAACATGTATGTGCTTACAAAAACCCTAGATCTACCTTAGATCTAAGAGGTTAGAACATTACCCACGTAGCGATGCCCTTCGCTTATCCCGCTCGTCCAAAAGTTCGCCGGAACTCGAGAGTGTCAAGTGCACACTCCTCTATGGTATCCACACAAGCAATAGGTGGAGAAAGAGTCAAACTTGAGTGTGCTAGCACTCCTAGAAGATCTCGGCAAGATGAGGTTGGGAGAGGTAGAGAGCTTGAGAGAAAAATTCCAAGGAAGAAGATGAAGTTGGAATAACTCACACAAAATAAATTTCACCATCATAACCCCTAATGGTGTTGGCCGGCCACATTATGGCTTGGGAGGTTACATGCATGCATGTAACTCCCATGCCTCTTGGTCTTCCTCATGATGTGACACCAATTGACAAAGTAAATGATGATGTGGAGCATCATCATTGGCCGGCCATGCCAAGTCATCATCATGACATGGCATTTGGTCAAGTCAAACTTGACCTTTCATCTTCCCTCTCAAGTCAAGTCAAACTTGACCTCTAATCTCCCATGGTTGATCAAATCTAACCACTTGACTCAAGTCAATTTAATTTAATGAATCTCTATTCATTTAATTTAAATTGATTTGATGAATCAAATCTAAATTAGACTCATTCAACACTTGAATCAACTTGAGTCTAAATCAATTAGTCTAATTTGGATTACTCTTAATCCAATTTGGTTCATCCCATGAACCTAATCCTCATGGTTCATCATATGAACCTAATCTCCATCTAATTGCTCTTATGTGTGTGACCCTATAGGTTCTTGTAACGTTGGTAATGTCCCTAAACCGATTTAGGAACATAAGCAATGAGCGGTATCTAGCAACACATCATTGCTACCCAAGTTACAAGAATGTTGAGCTCCAACATCACCTTTGTGACTACTAATTGTGACTCTCACAATATGTGACAATGTCCCTCTATCCTTGACATCTAGATTGACCAATCGAGGCATAGACCGTGTCATCCTCGGTACAATCTAAATCTTGAACCCCAAGTAGACTCACTCTAATCAAATGAGCTCAATATCTCATATTGACTCATTTGGGCATGGCCATGCACTTCGTGGTCTCACTCTATCAACAATATCGATGTCACCCCCGTCATATAGGAGGGATAGATCCCATATACATCACTCACATCCCTCCGCATAATTTGTTACATACCCAGTAATCGCCTTTATAGTCCACCCATTTACGGGTGACGTTTGACGAAGCCAAAGTATGCAACTCCTTATGTAGGGAACCATGGTGACTTCAGGTCTAAGGACTAATAGTCATACTAATAGCCACATGAGAAAGTATATGACACTCATATAACGATCCATGATACTTTCTCATGGTGGGTCATTCAGTATACATTCTCCAATGCATACCCATGTGTCAACTTGATATCTCATATCCATGACTTGTGAGATCAAGTCATCTTGTTGACCTACATGCTAGTCTCTACGCATTAACATTGTCCCTGAATGTTAATACTCGACTAGGAATGATTAAGAGTAGTGTTCTCTATATCATCTCATTATCGATTCAACCAATCGATTGATATAGATAAGAACCTACTACTCAAGGACATTATTATATTTAGTTATTTGGCACCAATACAAGTAAATATAATAACCATGCCTTTATAAATAGGAATATGATACAATAAATTCCATACAACAATCATCACATGATTGGCTCTAGGGATTTCACTAACACGCCGACAACCCTAAGGAAGAAGAAAACCTTCCTTAATTGTGGCCGCCCAAGACACCTCCAAAACCCTAGCCACCCACTTCTTCCTTGCCGCCCAAGCCAAGGAAGAAAAACCCTAACCTCTCTAATTATTCTACACGCCCAAGCCTCTTAGCCCTTATTTATAGAGCTAGGATTAAGCCTCCTTTTAATCTCTACCGTCGGATCTAGGGATTTAATCTCAACCGTCAGATCTAGAGATTTAATCTCCACCGTCGGATCTAGAGTTTCATTTTCCACCATCGGATCTAGGCTCCATGAGATTTTAATAGGCTACAATAGGGACCATGAGGAGGAGTTGGATCTTGGCCACCCAATGGATCAAGCCCACATAAAGTCCGATCCATTAATGATAATCCATTCCACTAGAGGATTATCATTGATCTACCTCACCAACCCCCATAAATTAATATGGGCTCCATATAATATTTGTACATTTATCTCCCCGTGTTTAAGATCTCGAATGTCCGTCGATTAATTAATTTACTAACAATTAATTAATCAACATCTAACTCCATGAGTAGTACCACTCAACCATATCATCATGGCGGACCAAGTCCACCTGCAGTGTTTACATGATGAATCTTATGAGCTCCTCAAGGGGACATCATCATCCTAATATATAGGACATGGTTTCCTCCTATAATCAACGACACACCATATAAATAATACCATTTCCCAACTTACCGAGCCTATCGATTTACTCTATAAATCTCACCCATTGGTAAATCAAAAAAATAAATACTAAGTATATGTGCCCGTTATTATATCGGGATTAAGAGCATGTACAATATAATATCTGAGGTCCGATTCGATTATGTAGTCAGTAATGAATCGAATCACCTCTAAGTCGGTCCTGCTCAATACACACAAAGTGTACTAGTGTGATTCTATGGTCAAGACAAACCAATACCAAATTACACTACAACCATACCAATGGTTTGTCCAAAGCCATCTCAGTTGTGAGCCTTTACTTATACTCTACAAGGAGCTGATAACATGATCTACCGTGTGACACTACACACCATATTATCTACAATGTAATGTATGAGACAATATGCATAACCATAAATATGCAAACAATGATCATGTGATTCTTATTTCAAAATAAAGATGTTCATACAAAAGATAGACTTTTCAGTATACATCCCAACAATCTCTCACTTATACTAAAAGACTATGCTGTCCTCAAACTGCCATACATCTGATTCCCATTCCCTCCACATGGCTATCAAAAGCTCTCGCCGGAAGGGCCTTAGTGAAAGGATCTGCCAGGTTATCCTTCGATGCAATCTTGGCCACAGCAACTTATCCTCTCTTTACGATTTCTCGTATCAGGTGGTACTTGCGCTCTATGTGTTTACTTGCCTTATGGGCTCGTGGTTCCTTCGAGTTTGCAACTGCACCACTATTATCACAATAAATTGTGATAGTTCTGGGCAAACCAGGAATCACATCCAAGTCCATTAAAATGTTCCTGAGCCATACAACTTCTTTGGCCGCCTCAGAGGCTGCCACATACTCAGCTTCCATGGTAGAGTCCACCACACATTTCTGCTTGACACTCCTCCATACAATTGCTCCACCTCCCAAAGTAAATACAAAACCTGAGGTAGACTTACTGTTATCCCTGTCTGATTGGAAGTCAGAATCTGTGTAACCCACAGGGAGTAATTGGTCTGCCTGGTAAACTAACATATAATCTCTAGTCCTTCTCAGGTACTTCAATATATGTTTTACCGCAGTCCAATATCCCTGTCCTGGATTACTCTGATATCTGCTAACCATGCCGACGACAAAGCAGATATCCGGTCTCGTACATAGCATCGCATACATGAGTCTTCCTACTGTCGAAGCATAAGGAACTTCCTTCATCTCCTCTATCTCCACATATGTTCTAGGACACATCTCCTTAGATAAAGGAACTCCATGCCTGAAAGGTATAAAACTTTTCTTGGAGTTCTGCATGATAAAACGATCCATAATTGTGTCTATGTATGAAGCTTGAGATAAGCACAACATCCTTTTCTTGCGATCCCTTATAACCTTAATCCCAAGTATGTGTCCCACTTCTCCCAAGTCCTTCATATCAAACTGTTTGGACAACCATACCCTTACGTCCGATAACACCTTGACATTGTTGCCAATTAACAAAATGTCATCTACGTATAGTACAAGAAATACCACTACGTTTCTGTCACATCTCTTGTATACACAAGACTTATCCGGGCTTTGAATAAATCCATAAGACTGGATTACCTCATCAAAGTGGATGTTCCAAGACCTCGAAGCTTGCTTCAATCAATAAATGGACCGATTAAGCTTACACACAAGATGCTCTTTGCCCTTTGCAATGAATCCCTCTGGTTGCTTCATATAGATGTTTTCCTCAAGACTTCCATTATGGAAAGCTATCTTGGCATCCATCTGCCATACCTCATAATCCATATGAGCAGCAATACATAAGAGAATCCGGATAGACTTAAGCATGGCTACCGGCAAAAAGGTCTCCTCATAATCGATACCCTCTTTCTGAGTATACCCCTTCGCGACAAGCCTCATTTTGAAGGTCTCAACCTTCCCGTCTATTCCTCTCTTTCTTTTGTAGATCCACTTGCATCAAATGATTTTTACACCATCGGGTGGTTCTACTAGCTCCCAGACCTGATTTGAATCCATAGATTCAATCTCAGCATTCATTGCACTTTGCCAAGATACCACATCTTTATCTTGGATTACCTCGTCATATGTCCAGGGATATGTTTCATGTTCGCCAGGGACCAAATCAGAAGATTCTTCCAAGAACATGAATCTATCAGGCTGTCTAATGACCCTCCCACTATGACGAGGTATCACCTATGTATCCTCTGTGACACACGGTGAAGTGACTTGTGGTATATCCTCTTGTACTGGTGGTACTGAAGTAGTGACTTCCCCTTTCAATTCCTCCAGAAAAATCTTACTCATGGGCTTATGGTTCATCACATTGTCTTCCTCTAGAAATCTGGTGTTCGTGCTAACGATCACCTTTTTATCTCTAGGACTATAAAACAAACCACCTTTCGTTACTCTAGGATAGCCAACGAACATGTGCACTTCTGTATGAGGTTCTAACTTACCAGTATCTGCCTTCAGCACATGTGTTGGACTCCCCTAAATCCAAATATGTCTTAGACTTGGCTTTCGCCCAGTCCACAATTCTGTGAGAGTAGAAGGCACTGATTTAGATGGTACCAAGTTCAAAATATACACTGCCGTATCTAGAGCATATCCCCAGAACAAATCTGGCAACTCAGAATAACTCATCATCGATCTAACTATCTCCATAAGAGTCCTATTCCTTCGCTCTGCTACACCATTCTGCTAGGGTATGCTAGGTGCAGACAATTGGGATTGAATCTCAGCCTCTGATAAGTAATTCCTAAACTCTCCCAAGAGGTACTCACCACCACGATCAGATCGTAGTGTCTTGATACTTTTACCTTGATGTTTCTCCGCATCAGCCTTGAATTCTTTGAACTTGTCAAAGCATTAAGGCTTGTGGCGCATCAAGTAAATGTATCCATACCTTGAATAATCGTCTATAAAAGAGACAAAATATTCAAAGCCACCTCTTGCCTGGATAGACATAGGACCACACAAATCAGAATGAACCAATTCTAACACATCTTTGGCTCTATACCCCTTGGCCTTGAAAGGCCTGTTGGTCATTTTACCATCCAAGCAAGATTCACAGGTTGGGAAGTCTTCCACCACTAACAAACTCAGAGGTCCATCAACTATCAACCTTTGAATTCTTCTTAGGTTAATATGACCAAGCGTTAGATGCCAAAGATATGTTTGGTTCATCTTTGAAGGTTCTTTTCTCTTATTGAAATTAGAAGATGAGCTATTCACTTCTATTTGCATCGTGGGAGCTTTTGGTTCAAGTGTATAACAATTTTCTATCAATGTACCAGAATAGAAAATCTCCCTATTCCTTTTTATAACAACTCTGTCATTAAAAGAAATAGAATATCCATCCATAAACAATTTAGAAACCGAAATCAAATTCTTTCTAAATAGAGGTACATAAAGGCAATTTTTAAAAACCAAAACTTTATTTCTCTCAAAAGACAAATAAACATCTCCCATTGCAACAGCCGCCACCTTTGTGGCATCGCCCAAGTATATGGTAATCTCCCCTTCAGCCAGTCGTCTGGTTTCCTAGAACCCCTGAAAAGTATTACAGATATGATCAGTGGCTCTCGTATCTACACACCCAGTGCCGGTAGATAACACCGCTAAACATGTTTCAACGACTAAAGCAAAAGATATACCTTTGTTCTGCTTGCGGTTGGGGCAGTCATTCTTCCAGTGTCCAGTCTGCTTACAAGTGAAGCACTTGCCTTTCGGCTTCTTCACTCCTCCTTGAGTTTCTCCCGCCACTTTTGCCCCAGCTTGTTTCTTCTTCTTCTTGCCTTTCGGCTTAGAAATAGAAGCCTTTTGGGCAACCATTGTTGGGAGTATGAGGAATACAATCAAAGTCCCACATTGGTAAGACATGGAAAAGATCATGTGCTTATAAGAAAAAAGATATCTCCATTGGTATGAGGCCTTTTGGGTAAAGCCCAATAACAAAACCATGAGGGCCTAGGCCCAAAGTGGACAATATCATGTCATTGTGGAGATATGTGGATCTTATATGCACTAACAATTGGTATCAGAGCCATGGTCCATGTCAAGCCATGAACCTCGAACGAAGGAAGTTGAGCTCCCACGTCCGGATCAAGAGAACCAGACATCAGGAAGGAAGTCTAGTTGGGTCGGGGGGACCGAACAACTGGCAGGAAGTCCTGGTGGGTTGAAGATCGGACATCAAGCAGAGAAAATCCTTCGAGGAGGGATAGGCTTGAGGGGGGGGCCCAATGTGGTCCTTCGTTTGAGGGGGGGATTGTTGGGAGTATGAGGAATACAATCAAAGTCCCACATTGGTAAGACATGGAAAAGATCATGTGCTTATAAGAAAAAAGATATCTCCATTGGTATGAGGCCTTTTGGGTAAAGCCCAAAAACAAAACCATGAGAGCTTGGGCCCAAAGTGGACAATATCATACTATTGTGGAGATATGTGGATCTTATATGCACTAACAACCATGGCTTGCGCTTGAGCACTCTGACGAAAAAGCCCTTCTGTCGCCTGGAGTTCTGTCAGAAGCTCCCCCAACGAATACAACCTCTTGTTCATGTTGTAGTTCAGGAAAAACTGCTCAAAACTCCTAGGTAAAGATTGGAGAATGATATTGACTTGAATTTCTCCATCGATCTCAGCTCCGAGGACTTCCAACTCATTCAAATGAGCCATCATCTTGAGAACATGATCCCTCACGGGTGTTCCCTCGATCATGGTGGTTGTCATCAAGTTCCTCATGGCTTCCTGCCTAGTAGCCCGATTCTGGTATCCGAAAAGCTCTTTGAGATTGAGCATCATGTCATAAGCAGTGGGAATGGCTTGATGCTGATGTTACAGTACATTTGACATAGATGCCAAAATGTAACACCGCGCCATCTCATCGGCCTTAATCCACTTCTTATAACTCTCCTTCTCCTTTTCCCCAGAATCATCCGCAGGCTTAGGAGGGCACTCTTCGAGGAGTACATATTAGTATTCCTCTGCAGTCAAGACAATGTCAAGATTTCTCTTCCAATCAACATAGTTGGGTCCAGTGAGTTTATTTTCTTTCAGTATCACAGCAAGCGGGTTGAAAGTCATTTTGAAAAAACCTAAGAATCACATAGATCAAAACATTAGATTTCAAAAAATTATTGATTCCTCAAACAATAAAATTTTAAAATCAACGAACATCTCAAAACACCGAGAATATCGTTTGCCACGATAGTGTGGACGTATACAAATTCTACATTTGTAAGAGGAGGTTTCACCCATTAATTTTATTATCTTGTCAACCTAACTTTTTGACAAATAAAATTAATAGTTGGTTCCTCTTCGGCCCTACAAATAAAAGCAGTGACTCCGATGGGGAGGATACTTATATTTGTATCTAAGTGTTCACCATTACTCGGTACAAAGGTAATTATCTCGGGTTATGTGCCTTCCGATGGGAAAGTACACATGCTCCTTAATAATTTCCTATAACCATATTCGACCTCGTGATCTGTAAACAAACTTATCCGATGGGGAAGAAGACACTCAGAGCCGACGAGCAAGTTTGTTTGCATCACATGTCAAATTGTAATGGAGGCCGTGGGAATTTATAAAAATATCCCTCTCCCACTTAGTAATTTAAAATTGAAGAATTTTCTAGCCTACGACATGCACATCAAACAATAAGCAATAAATATGAAAAAGAAATATTTTCCAACTATTATGGCATTTGTCTCCAATATGCCTCCCGTCGTATCACAATCTCGTCCACTCCTCCCTACGCCATGTACAAGCCATCCGAAGATCCGAGCCAAGAAAAATTATTTTAATTTACATCCATATATTGATCCTATACTCCATGAGGGAGTGTACATGAAATCTAGATCGAAAGTAAACTAAAATAAAAGGAGTGGCTAAACAATGCCGTATCTAATTACAAAAATTAAATACTAGCCTCGTCAACCCCGAGGATTCAACAAAATATACAATTACACACATACAATCACATACACACATATGACCATAATAAATGGATGCTATGCCTTCAACCAAAAAGTTAACCTACGCACATCCTACTATTATCCGGCACATATAATATATGAAAAATTCATAAAAGTAATCGAATCCTAAACACACAAAACCAGAAACCGTGGCTCTGATACCACTTGTAGGGAGGAAACTTCGCTTCTCCCTTCAACTCGGTCGCTTGTTCATGGTGATCCCTTCTATGTCCCTGGATAAAAAAAATTTATCCTTAACAAGGAGGGATTACCCAAGCTACCGTTTCATCGTCGTGCTATTCGATTAGAGTGGTCACTTGAACATACTTGTTGTTCAAGCAACCAACTTCTATTCTACGATTAGCCACGGAATAGACGATGTACGGATCTCCGGTTTTTGCATTTGTATTCGGGGTCCAAGTAAATTTAACCACAAAACAAAACATACAACATGTGTATAATTGAAAACAATTATAGACATAATACAAAAGAATATAAACAAACATTATACCTCTCGATCTTCTATTGTACATCCTTCCTATTTTTGGACGTCATGTGAGCGACGATCTTCCAAAAGTAGAAGCCTCCTAGATCACGATCTTCCCTTCCTTGCTCGCTCTGAACAAGAGGAAGTATAGAAACCAAACTCTTCTCCTTCCTTTAGCCAACCACCAAGCACCAATCTTGATGCTTGTCGCTGGCCAACAAGAAGAAGAGATGAGGAAGTGGGTGCCAGCCAAGAGCTCCAAGGAATCAACCTAACCCTTGTTTCCACCGGCCAAAGAGAAGAATAGGAATAGGTTGAGCGCCGGCCAAGGTGAAGAGAAGAAGGAGGGGTGCCGACAACCCTAAGGAAGAAGAAAACCTTCCTTAATTGTGGCCGCCCAAGACACCTCCAAAACCCTAGCCGCACACTTCTTCCTTGCCGCCCAAGCCAAGGAAGAAAAACCCTAACCTCTCTAATTATTCTACACGCCCAATCCTTTTAGCCCTTATTTATAGAGCTAGGCTTAAGCCTCCTTTTAATCTCTACCGTCGGATCTAGGGATTTAATCTCAACCGTCGGATCTAGAGATTTAATCTCAACCGTCGGATCTAGATATTTAATCTCTACCGTCGGATCTAGACTTTCATTTTCCACCATCGGATCTAGGCTCCATGAGGTTTTAATAGGCTACAATAGGGACCATGAGGAGGAGTTGGATCTTGGCCACCCAATGGATCAAGCCCACATAAAGTCCGATCCATTAATGATAATCCATTCCACTAGAGGATTATCATTGATCTACCTCACCAACCCTCATAAATTCATATGGGCTCCATATATTATTTGTACATTTATCTCCCCGTGTTTAAGATCTCGAATGTCCGTCGATTAATTAATTTACTGACAATTAATTAATCAACATCTAACTCCATGAGTAGTACAACTCAACCTTATCATCATGGCGGACCAAGTCCACCTGCAGGGTTTACACGATGAACCTTATGAGCTCTTCAAGGGGACATCATCATCCTAATATATAAGACACAGTTTCCTCCTATAATCAATTACACACCATATAAATAATACCATTTCCCAACTTACCGAGCCTATCGATTTACTCTATAAATCTCGCCCATTGGTAAATCTAAGAAATGAATACTAAGTATATGTGTCCGTTATTATATCGGGATTAAGAGCATGTACAATATAAAATCTAAGGTTCGATTTGATTATGTAGTCAACAATGAATCGAATCACCTCTAAGTCGATCCTTCTCAATACACACAAAGTGTACTAGTGTGATTCTATGGTCAAGACAAACCAATACCAAATCACACTACAACCATACCAATGGTTTGTCCAAAGCCATCTCAGTTGTGAGCCTTTACTTATACTCTACAAGGAGCTGATAACATGATCTATCGTGTGACACTACACACCATGTTATCTACAATGTAATGTATGAGACAATATGCATAACCATAAATATTCAAACAATGATCATGTGATTCTTATTTCAAAATAAAGATGTTCATACAAAAGATAAACTTTTCAGTATACATCCCAACAAATTGATGGTGTCCAAATCCATCAATTCATCGACTAGGGATAATTTTGATACATCACAATTACACATGTAGAGATACTCACTAGTTGTGATCCAATCACAAATTCTCTCATGCTGTGAATCGTATCATGGTAATTCAGTAAATGAGTTTAAGATCTAATCAAATACATGAAAACATATATACTCAAATAGTGAATCTTCATTTATCATATAAATGGTTCAAACATAAGGCGATTGCCTTATGACATCTCTCATATATTACTAACACTGAAATCACAAGTTAGCTTAATAATAACATAATTTCGACGGTCGTCGATCATCCGATCTCGACCTAGACCATCCATGGGATGTCTTTGGTTGGATCTACACTTAAGACCATCCCTGTAAGGAGAATATGACCTCACTTATGCTCACACACACAAGCTTACCTCGATACTTACTTTGTAGCTCTCGCTTCCGACCTTCCACTCGATTCCTTTGGCTCCCTCCGAAGTCACTCGAGTGTCGCTGACCACCGCGGCTTCCTCCGGGTGTCGCTAGCCTTCAGCTTTAGTTTTAGCACTTTTTTACACACTCGATTCAGCTCATGAGATAACAATATGAGCTTAACTTTGTATCATTTGCTATAATCAAAACTCATGTTCGACTTAGGTGCCCACTGCACCAACAATCTCCCCCTTTTTGATCTATGATAAACCCACATACAAAGTTAAGGAAATGATATGCATTAGAGAAAAAGTGTGAAAGCGTATACTTAGGAGTAAGTTTAACTCTTCTTTCAAGTACCCCCCCCTTGAGGAAACCTCCCCCTTGACCGAGGGTGAGTTCTTGAAAGAAGATCTTAATCTCCCCCTTGACACTTGCTTCTCTAGAAGAGTTTTTTTCTTCCTTTTGTTAACTAAAAAGAGTTAAATTGCAAAAATTATAGTTAAGTAAACATTTACTTAACTTTTGGCCATGAGAATAAGTAGTATGAAGTACTAAGTTAAGTTATCAAAAAAAAATTTACCCCTTATTGATCCCTTAACTTTGACATTTTTCTCTCCCTTTTGCCATATATCGGAAAGAGTGGGGGGTTTTGAAAAAAAGCATTTTTGATCTGAGTCCAAGCATGTTGTTCATAATTTTGAAAATAATAGACTTGAAACTATGCTTATCTAATTGTATGTTCAACTCTTTTTGACTTGATTGATACAAAATAACCAATAAGTTATGATCAGAGTTGGTTAATATAGATGATTATACTCCATGGTTCATGGCGATGCACTAATTCTACATCTGGAACCAGAAGTAGGTCCTAACATCTCACGCCGGTCTACGTGACTCAGTACACAAACACATTAATCCTATGTGTTGTGAGATGTGTTGGCTTCTTAAATCTATAGGTACATGATATCTAAGGTATGTCCTAAGCTAGTTCAATGAACATGAAAAGTAAAAAGTAGTAATAAGAAAATATAATTTGTAGATTCCTACTCTACTACGCACATGCCCAATTTTCGTCTTGATAGACTGAATTCGGCTTCGGGTAGGGGTTTAGTAAATAGATCTGCCAAGTTGGACTTCGATTCAACGTATTCGAGTTGTATGGCTCCGTTGGCCACATGTTCTCAAATGAAATGGTGTTTGACCTCTATATGTTTGGTCATAGAGTGACATATTGGATTTTTAGTTAGGTTAATTGAGCTAATGTTATCTACGTGAATTTTGTTAGTGATATATGAGAGATGTCCTAAGGCAATTGCCTTATGTTTGAACCATTTATATGATAAATGAAGATTCACTATTTGAGTATACATGTTTTCATGTATTTGATTAGATCTTAAACTCATTTACTGAATGTCCACGATACGATTCATAGCATGAGAGAATTTGTGATTGGATCACAACTAGTGAGTATCTCTACATGTGTAATTGTGATGTATCAGAATTATCCCTAGTCGATGAATTGATGGATTTGGACACCATTGATTATGTCGAGACTAGCACGAGGTATACTCCTTGGTGTATCTAAGCAGCTGATTCTCACTGGCTGGAGACATTGTGATGTCCGGAGTTGATTGTGGATGCTAGTTATGGTAACTAGTTCATTGGAGTGACCAACCGTAAGACTTCATATGGTTCTCTTCATATATAGATATGTCAATGAAGTTCTTACTGTAGCTTAAGTGCGATGTTCCTTTGACTTGCGGTATTCAAGTCATCTTGATAATAAAGACTTATGCTTTGACATCTTAAGCAAGCATCTCTAAGGAGATGTGGACCCGGGATGATTGGGTATAAGTCGAAGTGATCAAAGGTTTTTGAATAGGCTATAAAGGATTCACCACTCCTTGCGAGGATATGTATACCCATGGCCTCTCATCGGATTGTTACTAAAGTCTTTGGCCAAAGCAATACATGTTTAGAGTAAGGTACTCTTCGATACATGTGCAGTAACTAGAATCCGTAGGCGAGGAAATTATACTTAGGCTAGGTGTGACGTAGTCAGCCTAGTGGGGACTGACACTATAGACCATGTCCTGAACCAAGTGGGTATAAGATGAGTGAAGGGAATGGGGCACGATTCATTCGAGCTGCTGAAGTGTTTCAGAAATAGTTCTGGATCAACCGTTGATCTTTTCGATTAATTGGGGATCATGATGTACTACTAGGTGCCACTCATGATCGTTCTATAATTAATGGTTAATTATAGATAGCCAACATAAATCGAGAACCTATTTGGTCACACGCAAAACGAGCATAATCCGAAGGATTTAAAACGAGCTTGAGAATGAGATTCTCAGACCGAGAGAAACTACGTTTGGTTGGACCAAATATGGAGCAAGCATGAAATCATTTCAGTCACAATGGAAGTGTGGATGGGCCGTGTCTTATGAAGACATGATGGATGAACCAAATTGGTTTGGTTCTAATCCAATGGAGGAGAATAAACCAAAGGGTTTGGTTTGTTTTTAAACGAATGAATCAAAGTTAGTTCGGTTCATTTTAACTTAAATTAATGGAGCGGGTTAACGGGCCTTTGGTTATGATCTGATAACCATTAAGAGAATTTGTTCTCTATAAAATAGGGCTTAAGGGTTTTTGTTAAAACCCTAATCCAAAGCCTTGCAACCCTAATAGTTGCTGCCCCCTCCTCTCCTTGGTGAAGTCGGCGCCAACAACCCCCCTTGCCGTCGCCCACCACCTAGCTCCCTTGTCGGCGTCCAGAAGATGCTTTCCTTCCCTCTTGCTGGCGTTGAGCTGCTGCCGGAGGAGCTCCGGTGATCTCCCTTGGGTTCGGCAATAAGGTGAGCTTCAACCTTCCCTTTTGGCCGACCCTTATTCCTCCACCAAAGCTGTCCAATTTTCTGGACAGCTTGTTTCCTTCTCATCGGAGCATTGTTTGGACGACGTTTGGAGCTCTGACAGTGGTAGACTTGCCGGGGATTCGATCTCCGGTAATCCTCATAGGTGGAGGACGAAGGATTCGTCAAACGGTTGACGAATACCTCTCTGGAGAAGCGAGTTTTTGAGGACTCATTTTGGATCTGATTTTTGATTCAGACTGTGATCTTCTCTCGATCACATTGTCTTCAACACGTGGCTAGGAACCCGTACGAAGACGAGGCTTGTGACTTAGTGAAGTCATCCCGAAGATACTCGGCGTGGATACGGATAGAGATGATTCTAGCAAGGATCGTTCCGGTTGATGCCTTTCCCGCTACACGTGATACGTCAGGTATACGTAGTGTAAATTTCCTTTTATTGCAAAATTTGAATTTACGGTTATATCTACACATGTTGTACTATGCATGCGTGTGATGTGTGTGTTGTAATAAATTAGATTTATTATTTTATTCCTTCTGCTGTGCACATGTTTACGAAACATGTTCGAACACACACTCGCCGCAGTGCCGGAAACCCAACAAATTTTAGTATTTGTAAAGTCTAACTTAAAATCTCAGAGAGTGTGCTTCATCCAAAGAAACTGAGTGACACACTCACCCATCGCGATGTATTCGGCTTCGGTGGTAGATAAGGCAACACAGTGTTGCTTCCTACTGCACCAACTCACTAGACTCGAGCTGAGAAGTTGACAACAACCACTTATACTCTTTCTATCGAGCTTACTTCCGGCATAGGCCGAGTCGGAGTAGCCGATTAGTTCGAACTCGATAGATCTAGGGTATCAAATACCGACATTAAGTGTACCCTTTAGATATCTAAGGATATGCTTAACTAGAATTAGGTGAGATTCCTTCGCACAGGTTTGGAACCTTGCGCACATACTTACTGCAAATAAGATATCAGGTTAGCTTGCAGTTAAGTAAAGGAGACTCCCTATCATGCTCCTATAGTATTTTAAGTCAATTGAATTTCCGATTACATCTTCTCCTATATTTACATTTGTTGCCATTGGAGTATTAATAATTTTAGCGTCTTGCATTCCAAAATGTTTAATTAATTCCCTAGTATATTTGCGTTAGTGTAAGTATATTCCATCTTTAGTTTGTTTAATTTGTAGACCTAAGAAGAAACTTAATTCACCTACTAAATTCATTTCAAATTCACTTTTCATAAGTGAGATGAACTCGTTTAGTAGGATCAAGTTGGTGGTTCCGAAGATGATATCATCTACGTAGATTTGGGCTATGAATATGCCTTTCCCTATGGCTTTTATGAAAAGGGTTGGGTTGACTAAACCTTGGTTAAATCCTTTGGACCTAAGATAAATCGAAAACCTCTCGTACCAAGCTTGAGGAGCTTGTTTGAGTCCATAGAGAGCTTTCTTTAATCTAAGGACATGGTCGGGTTTATCTAGACTTTCGAAACCGGGGGGTTGGCTAACATAAACCTCCTCCTTATATATCCATTCAAGAATGCTGACTTTACATCCATTTGAAACAACTTAAATCCTCGATGTGCAGCATATACTAATAACATTCGGATGGATTCTAATCTAGCTACTGGGGCATAGGTTTCGTCGTAATCTAAACCTCCAACTTGACTAAAACCTTTAGCAACTAATCTAACTTTATTTCTAACTACTTCACCTTTATCATCAAGTTTATTTTGAAACACCCACCTTGTTCCAATGATTGTTTTATCTTTAGGTGGTGGTACTAATTCTCATACTTTGTTCCTAGTGAATTGAGCTAGCTCTTCTTGCATTGCAATAATCCAATCGGGATCAAGAAGAGCTTGGTCAATGATTTTGGGTTCAATTTTGGAAATCAAGGAGATTTGACTAAGGTTTCACTATGAAGCTCTAGTTCGAACTCCTAGGCTTGGATCACCTATCACTTGGTCGATAGGATGATTTGTTTGAGTCCTAGTTTGAATTGGATTAGAGTCACCTATCACTTGGTCGATAGGATGACTTGGTTGACTTAGGTTAGGATTAATACTAGACTCGATCTCAAGGTCCGAGTCGAGTCTGCTATGAATCGGCTCGCTAATTGGGGTTGCTAGGGGTTTTGTAGGTTCGTGTCCTTCATCAAACACTACATTAATAGTCTCTTCGACTCTAAGGGTGTCATGGTTATATACCCTATAGGCTCTACTCATAGTCGAGTATCCTAGAAAGATTCCGGTAGAGGTTTTGGATGTGAATTTCCCTAGGTAATCCTTAGTGTTTAGGATATGTACCTTACATCCAAATACCCTAAAGTACTTGATGTTAGTTATTTTATCGTGGTAAATCTCGTACGAGGTCTTAAGGTGCCTCTTTACCATAAGGATCCTATTTTGGACATAGCAAGTCGTACTAACGGCTTCTGCCCAAAATCTATCGGGTAGGTTATACTCGTTTAACATTGTCGTTGCGGCTTCTTGTAGGGTTCTATTTTTACGTTCTACTAGGCCATTCTGTTGTGGGGTTCTAGGGCATGAGAACTCATGGTGGTATCCATTTAGGTTACAGAATTCTATAAACCCATGGTTCTCAAATTCACCACCATGATCACTCCTAAGTCTTTTGATTTTAAGGTTTTGTTGATTTTCTATTAGTTTAAATAGGTTGATTAATTGATCTAGGGTATCACTTTTATGTTTGATGAATCTAACCCAAGTAAATTTAGAATAGTTGTCAATTATGACTAAGCAAAATTGACTCCCATTAAGTGACTTAGCTCCGTGTGAATCAAATAGATCCATGTGTAGGAGCTCAAGAACACTTTTGGTTTATTCTTGATTAGTTAGTTGATGTTGTATCCTAGATTGTTTACCTTGTTGACAAGCATTACATATTTTATTATCCAAGTTGTTGAGGTTAGGCAAACCTCTGACTAAGTCACTCTGACTCATCTTGTGGATGAGTCTTGGGTGCGAGTGACCGAGTCGTCGGTGCCACAACCAAGATTCCTCTTTCCCTGTCATAAGATACTTGGTTGAGGAGTTAGTTAAATTAATAGTATAAATGTTGTTATTTCTTGTTCCTTTAAGAATTGTTTTAGAGGTTTCATTTGTTTTAATTACGCATTCATTTTCTAGAAATATGACCTTATAGTTATTATCACACAATTGACTTACACTAAGTAAATTATATTAGAAATTTTCTGTTGGGAGTATGGGGAATACAATCAAAGTCCCACATTGGTAAGACATGGAAAAGATCATGTGCTTATAAGAAAAAAGATATCTCCATTGGTATGAGGCCTTTTGGGTAAAGCCCAAAAATAAAACCATGAGGGCTTAGACCCAAAGTGGACAATATCATGCCATTGTGGAGATATGTGGAGCTTATAAGCACTAACAATTGGTATCAGAGCCATGGTCCATGTCAAGCCATGAACCTCGAACGAAGGAAGTTGAGCTCCCACGTCCGGATCAAGAGAACCAGACATCAGGAAGGAAGTCTAGTTGGGTCGGGGGGACCGAACAACTGACAGGAAGTCCTGGTGGGTTGAAGATCGGACATCAAGCAGAGAAAATCCTTCGAGGAGGGATAGGCTTGGGGGGGGGCCCAATGTGGTCCTTCGTTTGAGGGGGGGATTGTTGGGAGTATGGGGAATACAATCAAAGTCCCACATTGGTAAGACATGGAAAAGATCATGTGCTTATAAGAAAAAAGATATCTCCATTGGTATGAGGCCTTTTGGGTAAAGCCCAAAAATAAAACCATGAGGGCTTAGACCCAAAGTGGACAATATCATGCCATTGTGGAGATATGTGGAGCTTATAAGCACTAACATTTTCTACCAATAAGACATTTTGAATAATAAAGTTTGAGTTGAGCTCAATATCACCTGATCCGATGATTTTGAGCTTTCCATTGTTTCCAAAGGCTATTGATCCTTGTCGTTTGAATTGAAGCTTTGAAAACTTGAGTTGATCCCCGGTCATGTGTCGGGAGCAACCACTGTCCAACATCCATTGATCCTACACACAAGGTAGTTGGATCAAATATTGGAATTGCTAAAAGTTGATTGTAAATTATTAAACCTAAATCATCTCACCCATGTCTACCTGATCAAACATGTTATCCTTATATGTACTTGTGAGATGACTTCCAATTTTACTTGATTTGAATTTAATGATTTGAACACTTGTCAACCTTGCGTTAGATTCAGATTTGACCTTAAGCTCATCAAGTCACCTTTTCAAGATCATGGCTTCCAGGTCGTGGCGAGGCACAGGGGCCTTCTTTGATAGGAAAAATGACCACTTCCTTAGACAAAGCCATTTCAAGAAAATAGAGACTTGACTCACCTAAGACCACTTCCTGGTCTAACTAGTCTAGGATACGGCGAGGTAGCTTCTGCTAGTTTCACTCGGTCAAGTGCACCGAACTAGATATACTTTATCTAGCCTGAATATATGAGACTCCGCTTTCCTAGCATACTATCATCTCGCCGCATCCTAGTACTATGTTACCAAGTATTGACAAGTTATAGTCCTATCTAACCATTCTAAAAAGAAAAATAAAAATAAATAAAGGACCTAAGCATGCAATTTCTAAGTTAGAGCACAAACAAATTTTGTACTGGCTCCCCCCGGACCGTTGAATCGGTTCGGTCTCTCCACATAGTGGATTTGGTACTTGGGAACTCAGTACTGGTTGGATCCTAAGTTTGAAATCAAAGCGATCTTAGGGACCCATGCTTGAACACTTTTTTTATGTCGACTTACAATCGACATATACGATTTGTTGGTCGTATTTTACCTAAACCCTAGTCCGTCCTTATTGTACACGGCCCTTTGTAATCCAAGTAGAAGGTCAAGTCCCTTGGATCCCAAAGTAAACCTTTCCAACGTGTTCCTAAGATCTTCGACTTGACTTTTCAAGAGTGAGTTCTCAACTTCGAGCTTTTCAACCCGAGTTGAGTCCTCCTCTCGAACTTGACTAGTCGAAGAGGTTAGGGATGAAGGGAGTGCCAATGGTTGCGTCGGAGTCTCATTGCCTCCCATGTCCCCGGATTAAAATTTTATCAACTAAAACTAATCCGGACGGGATGAGTTTCTGAAGAACAACCGTTTTGTCATCGTGCCAACGACTCGAGTGATCGCTTAAACAAACTTATTGTTCAAGCAATCAACACTTCTAGTCGGTTAGCCGCGGAAGAGATGACGAACGAATCGCCGGTTTTTGTGTTTCTTATCGGGGTCCATGATTATACAAATAAAAACAAATGCAAACTAGTATAATCAACACATACTAACATAAAGAACATAAGCTAGCATATCTTATCATAAGAGAATCAAGAATAAAGTTTGTAAAACTTTTATACCTCTTGGTCTTCTACCGTATGTCCCATCCTCCTCGTGGACGTCGTGTGGGCGAAGATCCTCCACGAGTTGAAGCCTCCTAGATCACGTTCTTCCCTTCCTTGCTCACTCCGAACAAAGAGAAGAACCAAACAAAAACTCCTTCTCCTATCTAGAACCGACCACCAAGCCAAGGAGCTTGATATAGCCACCGGCCAAGGAGTAGATAATTGAGCGCCGACCAACCTTGAAGGTGCTGCTGCCACGCCACCAAGGAGAGAGGGAGAAGGAATAATGGGTATGGGTGCCGGCCAAAGCAAGGAGGAAGAAGATGGGCGCCGGCTACCAATTAGGAAGAGAAGGAAACAAACCTTAATCCTTCCAAGGATTGCCGCCCAAACCTTTTCCCAAACCCTAGCCGCCCAAGCCAAAAACCCTAATCTCCTTCTTGATATATCTCTATCTTTCTATCTTACACGCCCAAGCCCTTAGCCCTCCTTTTATAGAGTTAGGCTTAGGCCTCCTTTCAATCTCCACCGTTGGATCTAGAGACTTAGTCTCCACCGTCGGATCTAGGGTTTCATCCCAACCGTCAGATCTAGGGTTTCATCCCAACCGTCGGATCTAGGGTTTCATCCCAACCGTCGGATCTAGGGTTTCATCCCAACCGTCGAATCTAGGGTTTCATCCCAACCATCGGATCTAGGGTTTCATCCCAACCGTCGGATCTAGGGTTTCATCCCAACCGTCGGATCTAGGGTTTCATCCCAACCGTCAGATCTAGAGATTTAATCTCTACCGCCGGATCTAGAGATTTAATCTCCACCGTCAGATCTAGAGATTTAATCTCCACCGTCGGATCTAGAGTTTTATGTTCCATCATTGGATCTAGGCTCCATGAGGTTTTAATAAGGCTACGATAGGGACCATGAGGAGGAGTTGGATCTTGGCCACCCAATGGATCGGAACCACACAAACTTGATCCATCAATGATGTTCCATTCCACTAGAGGATCATCGTTGATCTACCTCACCAACCCCCATTTATATGGGCTCCATATATTATTTGCACAACTATCTCCCCGTGTTTAAGATATCGAATGTCCGTCAATTAATTGATTTACTGACCATCAATTAATTAACATCTAACTCCTCGAGTAGTACCACTCAACCTTATTATCATGTTGACTAAGTCAACCCACGGGGTTTACATGATAAACCTTATGAGCTCCTCAAGGGGACATCATCAACCTAATATATAGGACACAGTTTCCTTCTATAATCAACGACACACCATGTAAATAATATAATTTCCCAACTTACCGGGCCTATTGATTTAATCTATAAATCTCACCCATTGGTAAATCAAAGAAATAAATACTAAGTACATGTGCCCATTATTATATCGGGATTCAGAGCATGTGCAACATAATACCCGAGGTCTGATTCAATCATATAGTCAGCAATAGATTGAATCACCTCTATGTCGGTCCTGCTCAATACACACAAAATATACTAGTGTAATTCTATGGTCAAGATAAACAAATACCAAATCACACTACAACCATGCCAATGGTTTGTCCAAGACCATCTTGGTTGTGAGCCTATACTTATATTCTACAAGGAATTGATAACATGATCTTCTGTGCCTCACCAAGCACCACGTTATCTACAATGTAGAGTATTAGACAATATGCACACATATAATAAATATAAAGTGCAAACAATGTTCATGTGATTCTTATTTCAAAATAAAGATGTCCATACAAAAGACTAGGCTTTCAGTATACATCCCAACAATCTCCCACTTATACTAAAAGACTATGCTGTCATCACACTGCCATACATATGATCCCCATGTCCTCCACATGCCTATCATGTTGGGTTTCCGGCACCGCGGCGTGTGTGTGTTCGATCATGTTTCGTAAACATGAGCACAGCGGAAGCAATTAAAAATAATAAATCTATATTTATTACAACACACACAACACACGCATGCTATTACAACAAGTGTAGACATAACCGTAAATTAAAATTTGCAATAAAAGGAAATTAAACTACGTTATACCTTCCGTATGACGTGTAGCGGGAACGGCATCAACCGGAACGATCCTCGTAAGAATCGTCTCTATCCGTATCCACGCCGAGCTCCTCGGGATGACTTCGCTAAGTCACGAGCTTCGTCTTCATACGGGTTACCAGCCTCGTGTTGAAGACGACGTGATCGAGAGATGATCACGATCCGAATCCAAATTCGGATCCTCAAACGAGTTCACAAAACTCGCTTCTCCGGAGAGGTATTCGTCAACCGTTTGACGAATCCTTCGTCCTCCACCTCAGAGGATTACCGGAGATCGAATCCCCGTAAGTTAGCCGCTGTCGAGCTCTAACTGCCGCCCAAACGACGCCCGACGAGAACAAGCTGTCCAGAAAACTGGACAGCTTTGGTGGAGGTGATAGGCGCCGCCAACCAAGGGAGATAGAGCTCACCTTGATGCCAAACTTGAAGGAGATCACCGAGCACTAACCCGGCAGCAGCTCGACCTGCGAGGGGAAGGAATCAGCCTTCTAGGCGCCGGTTGGAGCCTCAAGGTGGCGGCGGCAAGGAGGAGGAGAGTTAGCTCCTAATTTCTCCAAGGAGAGGTGGGACGCAACTTAGGGTTGTGGATTAGGGCTTAATTATCCATTAAGCCCTCTTTTATAGAGAACTAATTCTCTTAATGGTTAATGGATCATATCCATAAAGCCCGTTAACCCGCTCCATTAAGATAAGTTAAAATAAACCAAACCATGATGGTTTATTTTAAGTTAAACGAACGAACCAACTTTTGGTTCATTCGTTTAAAATAAACCAAACCCTTTGGTTTATTCTCATCCATTGGATTAGAACCAAACCATTTTGGTCCATCCATTATGTCTTCATAAGACCACGGCCCATCCACGCTTCCATTGCGACTGAAACAATTTCATGCTCGCTTATGTTTGGTCCAACCAAACATAGTTTCTCTCGGTCTGAGAATCCCATTCTCAAGCTCGTTTTAAATCCTTTGGATTACACTCGTTGTGCGTGTGACCAAATAGGTTCTCGGTTTATGTTGGCCGTCTATAATTAACCATTAATTATAGAACGATCATGAGTGGCACCTAGTAGTACATCATGATCCCCAATTAACCAAAAGATCAGCAGTTGATCCGGAACTATTTACAAACCCTTGATAGCTCGAATGAATCGTGCCCCATTCCTTCACTCATCTTATACTCACTTGGTTCAGACATGGTCTATTGTGTCGGTCCCACTAAGGTGACTACGTCACACCTAGCCCAAGTATCATTTCCTCGTCCTACAGTTCTAGTTACTCCACATGTATCGAAGAGTACCTTACTCTAAACATGTAATGCTTTGGCCAAAGACTTTAGTAACAATCCGACGAGAGGCCATGGGTATACATCTCCTCGCAAGGAGTGGTGAATCCTTTATAGGCTATTCAAACACCTTGATCATCGATCACTACCCAATCATCCCGGGTCCACATCTCCTCAGAGATGTTTGCTTAAGATGTCAAAGCATAAGTCTCCATGATCAAGATGACTTGAATACCGCAAGTCAAAGGAATATCGCACTTAAGCCACAGTAAGAACTTCATTGACATATCTATATATGCAGAGAACCATATGAAGTCTTACAGCTGGTCACTCCAATGAACTAGTTACCATAACTAGCATCCACGATTAACTCCGGACATCACAATGTCTCCAGCCAGTGAGAATCAGCTGCTTGGATACACCAAGGAGTATACCTCGTGCTAGTCTCGACAGAATTGATGGTGTCCAAATCCATCAATTCATCGACTAGGGATAATTCCGATACATCACAATTACACATGTAGAGATACTCACTAGTTGTGATCCAATCATAAATTCTCTCATGCTGTGAATCGTATCGTGGACATTCAGTAAATGAGTTTAAGATCCAATCAAATACATGAAACATGTATACTCAAATAGTGAATCTTCATTTATCATATAAATGGTTCATACATAAGGCGATTGCCTTAGGACATCTCTCATATATTACTAACATATCAAACGCTTTCGCTGGAAGGGCCTTAGTGAATGGATCTGGCAGGTTATCCTCTGATGCAATCTTGGTGACAGCTACTTCTCCTCGCTTTACGATCTCTCGTATCAGGTGGTACTTGCGCTCTATGTGTTTACTCGCCTTATGGGCTCATGGTTCCTTCGAGTTTGCAACTGCACCACTATTATCACAATAAATTGTGATAGTTCTGGGCAAACCAGGAATCACATCCAAGTCCATCAAGAAGTTCCTGAGCTATACAGCTTCCTTGGCTGCCTCAGAGGCTGCCACATACTCAGCTTCCATGGTAGAGTTCGCCACGCATTTCTGCTTGACACTCCTCCATACTATAGCTCCACCTCCAAAAGTAAATACAAACCCCGAGGTAGACTTACTGTTGTCCCTATCTGATTGGAAATCAGAATCCGTGTAACCCACATGGACTAATTGATCTGCCTGGTAAACCAGCATATAATCCCTAGTCCTTCTCAGGTACTTCAATATATGCTTTACCGCAGTCCAATGTCCCTGTCCAGGATTACTCTGATATCTGCTAACCATGCCCACGGCAAAGTAGATATCTGGTCTCGTACATAGTATAGCATACATGAGGCTTCCTACTGTCGAAACATAAAGAACCGCCTTCATTTGTATACACATGAAATACCACTGCCCTTACGTCTGATAACACTTTGATATTGTTGCAAACTAACAAAATGTCATCTACGTATAGCACAAGAAAAACCACTACGTTTCCGTCACATCTTTTGTATACACATGGCTCATCCGGACTTTGAATAAATCCATATGACTGGATTACCTCATCAAAATGGATGTTCCAAGATCTCGAAGCTTGCTTCAATCCATAAATGGACCGATTAAGCTTACACACTAGATGCTCTATTCCTTTAGCAATGAATCCCTCTGGTTGCTGCATATAGATGTTCTCCTCAAGACTTCCGTTAAGGAAAGCAGTCTTGAAATCCATCTGCCAAATCTCATAATCCATATGAGCAGCTATAGATAAGAGAATTCGGATAGACTTAAGCATAGCTACCGGCGAAAAAGTCTCCTCATAATCAATACCCTTTTTCTGAGTATACCCTTTCGCAATAAGCCTAGCTTTGAAGGTCTCAACCTTCCCGTCTACTCCTCTCTTTTTTGTAGATCCACTTGCATCCAATGGCTTTTACACCATCGGGTGGCTCTACTAGCTCCCAGACCTGATTAGAATCCATAGATTCTATCTCAGAATTCATCGCTCTTTGCCAAGATACCGCATCTTCATCTTGGAGTGCCTCGTCATATATCCAGGGATCAGGTTCATGTTCGTCAGGGACCAAGTCCGAAGACTCTCCCAAGAACATGAATCTATCAGGCTGTCTCACAATCCTCCCACTACGATGAGGTATCACCTGTGTATCCTTTGTGACACGCGGTGCAGTGACTTGTGGTATATCCTCTTGTACCGGTGGTACTGAAGTAGCGACATCCCCTCTTAATTCCTCCAGAACAATCCTACTCTTGGGCTTGTGGTTCATCACATAGTCTTCCTCTAGAAATCAGGCATTCGTGCTAACGATTACCCTCTGATCTCTAGGATTATAAAACAAACCACCTTTCGTTCCTCTAGGGTAGCCCACGAACATGCACACTTCTGTACGAGGTTCCAACTTACCAGCATCAGCCTTCAGCACATGTGCTGGACTCCGCCATATCCGAATATGTCTCAGACTAGGCTTTCACCCAGTCCACAATTCTATGGGGATAGAAGACACTGATTTAGATGGAACCAAGTTCAGAATATACACTGCCGTATCCAGCGCATACCCCTAGAACAAATCTGGCAACTCAGAATAACTCATCATCGATCTAACCATCTCCATAAGAGTCCTATTCCTTCGCTCCGCTACACCATTCTGCTGGGGTGTGCCAGGTGCAGACAATTGGGATTGAATCCTAGCCTCTGATAAGTAATTCCTAAACTCTCCCAAGAGGTACTCACCACCACGATCAGATCGTAGGGTCTTGATACTTTTACCTTGACGGTTCTCCACATCAGCCTTGAATTCTTTGAACCTGTCAAAGCATTCAGACTTACGACGCATCAAGTAAATGTATCCATATCTTGAATAATCATCTATAAAAGAGACGAAATATTCAAAACCACCTCTAGCCTGGATAGACATAGGACCGCACAAATTAGAATGAACCAATTCTAACACATCTTTGGCTCTATGCCCCTTGGCCTTAAAAGGCCTCTTGGTCATTTTACCTTCCAAGCAAGATTCGCAGGTTGGGAGATCCTCCACCACTAATGAACCCAAAGGTCCATCAACTATCAACCTTTGAATTCTAATCAGGTTAATATGACCAAGCCTTAGATGCCAAAGATATATTTGGTTCATCTTCGAAGGTTCTTTTCTCTTATTAGAATTAGAAGATGAGTTATTAACTTCTATATGCATCGTGGGAGCTTTTGGTTCAAGAGTATATAAATTGCCAACCAATGTACCTGAACAGATAATCTCTCTATTTCTTTTTATAACAACTCTGTCATTAAAAGAAACAGAATATCCATCCATAAATAATTTAGAAATCAAAATCAAATTCTTTCTAAATATAGGTACATAAAGACAATTTCTCAAAACCAAAACTTTATTTCTATCAAATGATAAATGAACGTCTCCCACTGCAATAGCCGCCACTTTTGTAGCATTGCCCATGTAGATGGTAATTTCACCTTCAGCTAGTCGTCGGGTTTCCTGGAACCCCTGCAAAGAATTGCAAACATGATCAGTGGCTCCCGTATCTTCACACCAGGTACCGATAGATAACACCACTAAACATGTTTCAATGACTAAGCCAGAAGATATACCTTTGTTCTGCTTTAGGTTGGGGCAGTCTTTCTTCCCATGTCCAGTCTTCTTACAAGTGAAGCACTTGCCTTTCGGCTTCTTCACTCCTCCCTGAGGTCCACCCGCAACCTTTGCTCCACCTTGTTTCTTCTTCTTCTTGCCTTTCGGCTTAGAAGTAGAAACCTTCTGAGCATCCATGGCTTCCTGCCTAGCAGCCCGATTCTGGTATCCGAAAAGTTCCTTTTCCCTAGAATCATCCGCAGGCTTAGGAGGACACTCATCGAAGAGCACATACTTGTACTCCTCGACAGTTAAGACAATATCCAAATTTCTTTTCCAATCAATGTATTTTATTCCAGTAAGTTTATTTTCTTTCAGTATCACAGCAAGTGGGTTGAAAACCATTTGAAAATCCTAAGAATCACAATGATCAAAATATTAGATTTCAAATATTATTGATTCCTCAAAACAATAAAATTCCGAAATCAACCAACACCTCAAAACACCGAGAATATCGCATGCCACGATAGTGTTGACGTATACGAATTCTACATTTGTAAGAGGAGGTTTTACCCATTAATTTTATTATCTTGTCAACCTTACTTTTTGACAAATAAAATTAATAGTTGGTTCCTCTTAGGCCCTACAAATAAAAGCAGTGACTCCGATGGGGAGGATACCTTTATTTGCATCTAAGTGTTTACCATTACTCGGTACTAAGGCAATTATCTCGGATTATGTGCCTTACCGATGGGGAAGTACACACGCTCCTAAATAATTTCCTATAACCATATTTGACCTAGTGATCCGTAAACAAACCCATATGATGGGGAGGAAAACACTCAGAGCTGACACACAAGTTTGTTGCATCACACGTCAAATTGTAATAGAGGCCGTGGGAATTAATTAAAATATCCCTCTCCCACTTAGTAAATTGAAAATGAGTAATTTTCAAGCACACACAACATGCATATAAAACAAATCAGCAATAAATATGGAAAAAACAAAATTTTTCCAACTATTATGGCTTTGTTCTCCAATATGCGTCCCGCCGTGTCTCCACCTCATCCGCTCCACCTTTTCCGTGTGCAAGCCAATAAAGAGATCTGAGCCGAGATATATCATTTTAATTTACATCCATCGATCCTATACTCCACGAAGGAGTGTACAAACTATCTAGATCAAAAGTAAACTAGAATGATCGGCTAAACAATGCCGTATTTAATTACAAAAATTAAATATTAATCTATGTTGGTGCAATAGGCACCTAAGTCGAACCTGAGTTTTGATTATAGCAAACGATACAAAGTTAAGCTCATTTTGTTATCTCATGAGCTGAATCGAGTGTGCAGAATATTGCTAACGCTGGAGCTGAAGGCTAGCGACACCCGGAGGAAGCCGGGTGGTCGGGTGACACTCGAGTGACTTCGGAGGGAGCCGAAGGAATCGAGTGGAAGGCCGGAAGCAAAAGCGACATGGTAAGTATCGAGGTAAGCTCGTGTGTGTGAGCGTAAGTGAGGTCGTATCCTCCTTACGAGGATGGTCTTAAGCGTAGATCCCACCAAAGGCATCCCATCGATGGTCTAGGTCGAGATCGGACGGTCGAAGGCCGTCGAAATAATGTTTTCTTTGAGCTAACTTTGCCTTGCAGCTAGCATCAGTCGACTGCTAGCTTGGAGGACTCGACTGCCCTTCATCCGTCGACTGTCTACTGTCAACACTCGACTGATGCTACCATCAGTCGATTGATGATGGCCATCAGTCGACTGATGGTCAATGATCAGCTTCGAGGAGTCAAGGCTTATCACCCCATTTCAAGGAGGTTTTGTGTCCATTTGTGATTGGTTGAAGACCCATTCGATGAGGGGCTCAAAGGCTATAAAAGGAGGGCTTGTCTTAGGGATTTTCATCAATTAAAAAGACTTCCAAGTGCTTCCGATACACTCCGACTCTCCGACATCCCTACGACGAAGCGCTGCCGAGACGACGACTAGAGCTTCAACCTCCAACCTTTGAAGTCGTCGTTAATGAAAGTTTAAATTGTATTTCAGTTTATTTTTTAGTAAAGCTTTCATTATAACGAGGAGAGGGGGAGTGTCCCTCTACCTCAAGCTTTTGTCATTTTGTGTATCCGTCTAACTCCTACCTCCAACGAGGAGGAGTTCTTTAGTAGTTTGCCCTCCGTACGTGGTCAAGGACCACTAGGGCCTTGGAGTAGTAGCCTTCGGCTACGAACCAAGTAAAACTCTTGTGTCTATTGTCTCGCTTGTTTTGTTTTTATCTTCCTCTTTGTCTACTCGCATTTTAACGAACGATTTTGAACGAAAAATTTCTATCGCTATTCACCCCCCCTCTACTGATCCACTCGATCCAACAATTGGTATCAGAGCCGGGGGTGCTCAGATTCGGTGCAACCACCAATCGAACAATTTTCTTTTCGTATTTATTGTTTTAAGATTTCTCCCACACTACTAATCCAAGACCAAGTCTTGGTACATAGTTTTTGGTTGTATTTTTTACAAGTACTAATCGCCTTCGGAGTACCTCACGATCAAACGAATATAACTTTTGCTACAAGGGGACTCACGAAACAGTCTACCCACCAAATCGAAGCTCTCTGAGAGATCTACACTTCTTATGGGGGTTTACCCCCGTAACAAGCTGTTTTCATCCTCAAAAATCAACGTTTAGTAGCCTTTCGGGGACATCGAAGGTTGTGAGTACTTACTTTTTATTTAGTTTCTTATTTCTTTGCTTAACTTTCTATTTCTCGTTTGTTTCTTTTAATTTCCCGCACCACTAATCCAAGGCGAAGTCTTGGAACCCTTTTTCGTGTTTTTTGTATTTTTTTTGTGCAAGGTTTTCCTTCCAAATGGCCCATCTCAAGGGTTTTAGCACCGTCCGACCTCCGTTTTACAATGGAGATGACTTCCGTTATTGGAAGGGTCGGATAGAATGCTTTCTTAAAACCCAAATCGAGATGTGGGTCATAATCCAAATGGGATTCACACTTCCGACTAACGAAGTGGGTGAATCCTTGGATTATGACCAATGGACCATTGCGACAAAAAGACAAGTCGAAGTCGACGCTAAGGCAACTCAAATCCTTCAATGTGGCCTATCCAAGGAGGAGCTAAATCGCGTCGGCCCCTTCATAAGCGCAAAGGATCTTTGGACAAAACTAGTGGAGCTACACGAAGGGACCGATGAAGTCAAGGTATATAAGTGTGATCTTCTATTCAATAAACTATATAACCTAAAAATGCAGGAACACGAGTCCGCGACGCAACTCCACGCCCGTGTCCAAGACATAGTCAACAACCTACACGCAATCGGGCAAAAGGTCGAAAACCGCGACCTTATAAGGTATGTCCTAAACTCTTTTCCGAGGACTACCTTGTGGGCATCCATGGTCGATGCCTACAAGGTCTCCAAGGATCTTTCTAAACTTAGGTTAGATGAACTTTTTTCTAATTTCGAACTTCATGAGAAGTCTAACTCGGAACCCGAGAAGGGTATAACACTTTTTGCAGGTTCAAGGAAGAAAACCGCAAGCAAGCCACCCCCGAAGGAAGAAGAGGATGAGTCGGATTCGGAGGTCGACTCAGAAATGGAAGCCGAACTAGTCAACCTAGTTCAGAGGATAGTCAAGGGCCGAAAATGAGCCGTCACTCGACCCAACGAAGGTAAGCCTAAAAGTTCAAACATAAGATGTTATGAATGCAATAGGTTTGGACACATTAAGTCCGAGTGCCCAAAACTCAAGAGCAAGGCACCAAAACATAAAAAGGCACTCAACGCTACTTGGGAAGAAGCCTCCGAGGAAGAAGACAACGATCGAGTCCTTATGGCTAAACCGGTGGAATCGGAGACGGAGTCAGAACCGGAACCAGAATAAAAAACCGAAGACGAGTCGGACTACGAAACACTATTCAAGACAAGCCACAGATACGCATCCGGTTCAAAAGATACACTCAAGGTAAGTCGGTCTCTTATTACTACTCTTTATAGTGCAATTAAGTTTTTAAATAAAAAGTTAGCTAAGTCCGAGTCCAAGGTCGAGACCCTGGTTGAGGAAGTTAAACTCCTCAAACACGAGGTCTCCCTAACCTCTTCGACTAGTCGAGTTCAAGAGAAGGACTCAACTCGAGTTGAAAAACTCGAAGTTGAGAACTCACTCTTGAAAAGTCAAGTCGAAGATCTTAGGAATACGTTGGAAAGGTTTACTTTGGGATCCAAAGGACTTGACCTCCTACTTGGATCGCAAAGGGCCATGTACAACAAGGCCGGGCTAGGGTTTAGCTCAAACACGACCAATAAGTCGTATATGTCAATCGTAAGTAGACATAGAAAATGTGTCCAAGCATGGGTCCCTAAGACCACCTTGATTTCAAACTTAGGATCAAACCAGTACTGGGTTCCCAAGGACCAAATCTACTATGTGGAGAGACCGAATCGATTCAACGGTCCAGGGAGAGCTAGTACGAAATTTGTTTGTGTTTTAACTTAGAAATTGCATGCTTAGGTTTTTATTTAGTTTGATTTTCCTTTTTAGAATGGTTAGATAGGACTATTACTCGTCAATACTTGATAACATAGTACCAGGACGCGGCGAGATGATAGTACGCTAGGAAAGAGGAGTCTTGTGTATTCGGGCTAGATAAGGCGTATCTAGTTCGGTGCACTTGACCGAGCGGAACTAGCTGAAGCTACCTCGCCGTATCCTAGACTAGTTAGACCAGGAAGTGGTCTTAGGTGAGTCAAGTCTCTATTTTCTTGAAAATGGCTTTGTCTAAGGAAGTGGTCGTTGTTCCGATCAAAGAAGGCCATTGTGCCTCGCCACGACCTGGAAGCCATGATCTTGAAAAGGTGACTTGATGAGCCTAAGGTCAAATCCGAATCTAATGCAAGGTTGACAAATGTTTAAGTCATTAAACTTAATTCAACTAAAAAATTGGAAGTCATCTCACAAGAACATATAGGATTAACATGTTTGATCATATAGACATGGGTGAGATGATTTAGGTTAATAATCTTCAACCAATTTTTAATAAATCCAATATCCGATCCAACTACCTTGCGTGTAGGATCAATGGATGTGGTTGGTGCAGTAGGCACCTAAGTCGAACCTGAGTTTTGATTATAGCAAACGATACAAAGTTAAACTTATGTTGTTATCTCACGAGCTGAATCGAGTGTGCAGAAGATTTCCAAAGTTGGAGCTGAAGGCTAGCGACACTCGAGTGACTTCGGAGGGAGCCGAAGGAATCGAGTGGAAGGCCGGAAGCAAAAGCGACATGGTAAGTATCGAGGTAAGCTCGTGTGTGCGAGCGTAAGTGAGGTCGTATCCTCCTTACGGGGATGGTCTTAAGCGTAGATCCGACCAAAGACATCCCATCGATGGTCTAGGTCGAGATCGGACGGTCGAAGGCCATCGAAATAATGTTTTCTTTGAGCTAACTTTGCCTTGCTTAGCATCATCATGCCCGGCTTGGAGGACTCGACCGCCCTTCATCGATCGACCGTTATCATCGGACTCGATCGATGCTACCATCGATCGATGATGATGGCCATCGATCGATGGTCAATGATCAGCTTCGAGGAGTCAAGGCTTATCACCCCATTTCAAGGAGGTTTTGTGTCCATTTGTGATTGGTTGAAGACCCATTCGATGAGGGGCTCAAAGGCTATAAAAGGAGGGCTTGTCTTAGGGTTTTTCATCAATTAAAAAGGATTCCAAGTGCTTCCGATACGCTTCGACTCTCCGACATCCCTACGACGAAGCGCTGTCGAGACGACGACTAGAGCTTCAACCTCCAACCTTTGAAGTCGTCGGTAACGAAAGTTTAAATTGTATTTCAATTTATTTTTTAGTAAAGCTTTCATTATAACGAGGAGAGGGGGAGTGTCCCTCTACCTCGAGCTTTTGTCATTTTGTGTATCCGTCTAACTCCTACCTCTAACGAGGAGGAGTTCTTTAGTAGTTTGCCCTCCGTACGTGGTCAAGGACCACTAGGGCCTTGGAGTAGTAGCCTTCAGCTACGAACCAAGTAAAACCCTTGTGTCTATTGTCTCTCTTGTTTTGTTTTTATCTTCCGCTGTGTCTACTCGCATTTCAACGAACGATTTTGAACGAAAAATTTCTATTGCTATTCACCCCCCCCTCTAGCGATCCACTCGATCCAACATTCTAGCCTCGTCAACCCCGAGGATTCAAATGATATACATACAATCACACACAAACAATCACATACACACATATAGCCATAATAGTCGGATCTTATGCCTGCAACCAAAAAGTTAGCCTATGCACACCCTACTATTATCCGACATAATCAATATATGATATGTGCATGAAAGTAACCAAATCCAAAACACAAAAAATCGGAAACCTTGGCTCTGATACCATTAGAAGGGAGTGCCATTTGTTGCGTCAGAGTCTCATTGCCTCCCATGTCCCCGGATTAAAATTTTATCAACTAAAACTAATCCGGACGGGATGAGTTTCTGAAGCACAACCGTTTTGTCATCGTGCCAATGACTCGAGCGATCGCTTGAACAAACTTGTTGTTCAAGCAATCAACTCTTCTAGTCGGTTAGCCGCGGAAGAGACGACGAACGGATCGCCGGTTTTTGTGTTTCTTATCGAGGTCCATGATTATACAAATACAAACAAATGAAAACTAGTATAATCAACACATACTAACATAAAGAACATAAGCTAGCATATATTATCATAAGAGGATCAAGAATAAAGTTTGTAAAACTTTTATACCTCTTGGTCTTCTACCGTATGTCCCATCCTCCTCGTGGACGTCGTGTGGGCGAAGATCCTCCACGAGTTGAAGCCTCCTAGATCACGTTCTTCCCTTCCTTGCTCGCTCCGAACAAAGAGAAGAACCAAACAAAAACTCCTTCTATCTAGAACCGACCACCAAGCCAAGGAGCTTGATATAGCCGCCGGCCAAGGAGTAGATAATTGAGCACCGGCCAACCTTGAAGAATGGTTGCCGCCGGCCACCAATGAGAGAGGGAGAAGGAATAATGGGTATGGGCGTCGGCCAAAGCAAGGAGGAAGAAGATGGGCGCCGTCTACCAATTAGGAAGAGAAGGAAACAAACCTTAATCCTTCCAAGGATTGCCGCCCAAACCTTTTCCCAAACCCTAGCCGCCCAAGACAAAAACCCTAATCTCCTTCTTGATATATCTCTATCTTTCTATCTTACATTCCCAAGCCCTTAGCCCTCCTTTTATAGAGTTAGGCTTAGGCCTCCTTTCAATCTCCACCGTCGGATCTAGAGACTTAGTCTCCACCGTCGGATCTAGGGTTTCATCCCAACCATCGGATCTAGGCTTTCATCCCAACCGTCGGATCTAGGGTTTCATCCCAACCGTCAGGTCTAGGGTTTCATCCCAACCGTTGGATCTAGGGTTTCATCCCAACCATCGGATCTAGGGTTTCATCCCAATCGTCGGATCTAGGGTTTCATCCCAACCGTCGGATCTAGGGTTTCATCCCAACCGTCGAATCTAGAGATTTAATCTCCATCGTCGGATCTAGAGATTTAATCTCCACTGTCGGATCTAGAGATTTAATCTCCACCGTCGGATCTAGAGTTTTATGTTCCATCATTGGATCTAGGCTCCATGAGATTTTAATAAGGCTACGATAGGGACCATGTGGAGGAGTTGGATCTTGGCCACCCGATGGATCGGAACCACACAAACTTGATCCATCAATGATGTTCCATTCCACTAGAGGATCATCATTGATCTACCTCATCAACCCCCATTTATATGGGCTCCATATATTATTTGCACAACTATCTCTCTGTGTTTAAGATATCGAATGTCCGTCAATTAATTGATTTACTGACCATCAATTAATTAACATCTAACTCCTCGAGTAGTACCACTCAACCTTATTATCATGTTGACTAAGTCAACCCGCGGGGTTTACATGATAAACCTTATGAGCTCCTCAAGGGGTCATCATCAACCTAATATATAGGACACGATTTCCTTCTATAATCAACGACACACCATGTAAATAATATCATTTCCTAACTTACCGGGTCTATTGATTTAATCTATAAATCTCACCCATTGATAAATCAAAGAAATAAATACTAAGTACATGTGCCTATTATTATATTGAGATTCAGAGCATGTGCAACATAATACCCGAGGTCTGATTCAATCATATAGTCAGCAATAGATTGAATCACCTCTATGTCGGTCCTGCTCAATACACACAAAATGTACTAGTGTAATTCTATGGTCAAGATAAACCAATACCAAATCACACTACAACCATGCCAATGGTTTATCCAAGACCATCTTGGTTGTGAGCCTATACTTATATTCTACAAGGAACTGATAACATGATCTTCTGTGCCTCACCAAGCACCACGTTATCTACAATGTAGAGTATTAGACAATATGCACACATATAATAAATATAAAGTGCAAACAATGATCATGTGATTCTTATTTCAAAATAAAGATGTCCATACAAAAGGCTAGGCTTTCAATATACATCCCGACAAGGGAGACCTCGTGTTTGAGGAGTTTAACCTCCTCAACCAGGGTCTCGACCTTGGACTCGGACTTAGCTAACTTCCTAGTTAAGAATTTAATCACACTGTAAAGAGTACTAATAAGAGATTGACTTACCTTAAGTGTATCTCTTGAACCGGATGCGGAACCGTAGCTTGTCTTGAATAGAGCTTCGTAGTCCAATTCGTCTTCTGGTTCAGACTCGTGCTCCAGTTCAGTCTCTGTCTATGATTCAGCTGATTTAGCCATGAAGATATGATCATCATCTTCTTCCTCTGATGCTTCTTCCCACGTATCATTGAGTGCCTTCTTGAGTTTTAGTGCTTTGCTCTTGAGCTTCGGACATTCGGACTTGATATGTCCAAACCTGTTACATTTGTAACACCTAACATTAGAACTTTTAGGCTTACCTTCGTTGGGTCGAGTGACGGTTCACTTTCATCCCTTGACCATCCTCCGAACTAGGTTGACTAGTTCGGTCTCCATTTATGAGTCGACCTCCGACTTGTACTCATCTTCTTCCTTCTTCGAGGGTGGCTTGCTTGCGGTCTTCTTCTTTGAACCTGCAAAAAGTGCTATACCCTTCTCGGGTTCCGAGTTGGACTATTCATTGAGTTCGAAATCCAAAAACAATTCATCTAATCTAAGTTTTGAAAGATCCTTAGAGACCTTGTAGGAATCTACCATGGATGCCCACAGGGTAGTCCTAGGAAACGAGTTTAATACGTACCTGATAAGGTCACGGTTTTCGACCTTTTGTCCGATTACATGTAGGTTGTTGATGATATCTTGAACCCGAGCATGCAGTTGCGTCGCCGTCTCATGTTCCTGCATTTTTAGATTATACAACCTATTGAAAAGAAGATCACACTTACATACCTTGGCTTCATCGGTCCCTTCGTATAGCTCCACTAGCTTTGTCCAGAGATCCTTTACGCTGATGAAGGGGCCGACGCGGTTGAGCTCCTCCTTTGACAGACCACATTAGAGGATATGCATTTCTGTTGCATCGGCTTCTACTTGCCTTTTCGTGGCATTGGTCCATTGGTCATAATCCAAAGATTCACCACCTTCATTAGTCAAAATTGTGAATCCTATTTGGATTATGATCCACATCTCGATTTGGGTTTTGAGAAAGCATTCCATCTGACCTTTCCAGTAATGGAAATCATCTCCATTGTAAAACGAAGGTTGGACGGTGCTAAAACCCTCGAGATGGGCCATTTGACACAAAAGATAAGAAGAAGAAAGGAAAACAAAATCTAGTAAAGACAAAAACAAGAAAAATGTTCCAAGACTTGTGTCTTGGATTAGTAGTGTGGGAGGAATGAATAAAAGCTTGTAAAATCAAAAATTAAACGAAAATGAAATCAAAAGACAATGCTAGATCGGTGGTTTCACTAGATCTTAGCGCCCCCGACTCTGATACCAATGTTTGATCGAGCGGATCGCTAGAGGGGGGGGGGTGAATAGAGATAAAAGCTTTTCGTCGAATTCGTTTCAAAACACAAGTAAATGCAGTGGAAAGATAAAATGAACACAATAGGATTTTACTTGGTTCATAGCCTATGACTACTACTCAAGGCCCTAGTGGTCCTTGACCACGCACGGAGGGCAAATCACTAACAAACTCCTCCTCGTTGTGTTAGTGCAATCGACCCATGATATGGTTTTGATGTGTGTGGCAAAGGGTTTAAGTTAGGATGTTTGGATTTGATATGTGCGTTGGAGTCTTGCAGGACTTAGTAATTCGCACATGGAGCCTTGGTGAGTTTCACATCTCATAACTTGGTCTTTGAGTCAGTGAAGGATGGCTTTACGGAAGCAGTGTGCTTGGAGCATCCGAGGGACCACTGGACGAGAAGCTTGGAGTGAAGCCGGAGGAAGTAGACTTCAGGGCGAGACGCGAAGGATGGCGCTGCAGAGCCGCGCGCTTGGCACATCCGAGGGACGTGGCCAGACGAAGATAACTTCAAGGCAAGGGACTCCAAGGAATGAGAGTGAGCAAATGTAACCCGGGAAGGGTAGTGCTTTTAGGTGAAACTTGGCCGAATGGCTAAGTGTCGGATGGGATTTCCCAGCATCAGTCGACTGCTAATGAATGGCAGTTGATTGCTTTGAGTTGAATGGGGTTTGACTGGTGTTCGATTGATGGGTTTTTGGCCCAGCAGTCGACTGCCAGACAATTAGTCAACTGCCAAAAGTGGCGATCGATGAAGCGATAGCGACGCGAACGCGAGCCGTGACGATCGACTACGGAGGCATCTGTCGACTGACGGTTACATCAGTCGACTGCCAAGGGTTCCGTTAGACTACAACAGTCAGGATCTGACATGTTCAGAGGCCGTTGTAGCGGCGCCAGTCGAATGCCAAACACAGCAGTCGACTGATAGTGGCCAACGAGAAGAAATCATCCCTCTCTATAAAAAGACAGGGTGTGGGTTTTTGGATGGCTAATGCTTATGCTCCAAACTATGATCCAAGTGCTCCACAAGTGTTAAACTCCTTCTTCTAGTTTCTTTCACATCTAATGTAAAAGAAGGAGTATTCTTGAGTTGTAAGGGTTTACCTCCACCTTGCATTGGCTAAAGGGAGAGACCAATAGTGGATTGGTTGCGGAGTGATTCACCGTGGACGAATCGGACCGTGGATTAGTGGCGAGGCCGTGAACCATGTTATATTGTTTTGTTAGCATTGTTTTTCTTTGTGTTTGTTCTTAATTGTCTTTTCTTTGTATTTTCCATTTGTACTAACATTTATTGTAGACGATTAAGAACGACTTCCACCGTACAACGATTGAGGGCTATTCACCCCCCCTCTAGCCGACCAACCGATCGACCCTACACGTTGGAGGTAGAAGTTAACACAAAATACCAAAGGTTGAGGTAGAGGGACACTCCCCCTCTCCTCGTTGCAATAAAATCTTGTAGAATAGAAAGTAAATACAAGAGTTAATCGACGACATAAAAGACTTTTACCGACGACCAAATGGATGGAGGCTTGAGCTTGTGTCGTCGGCGTTTCTATAGCACTTCATCGTCGTGGAGTCGTTCGAGTGTCATCACATTATGGAGGCTTTAGGGCACTTTTGAATTAATGAAAAACCTTTAGAGAAGCCCTCCTTTTATAGTTTTTGAGCCCCTCATCGAGTGGATCTTCAGCCAATCAAAACTAGGCACAAAGCCCCTTGGAATGAGGTGATAAAGCTTGACTCCTCGAAGATGATCCTTGACCATCAGTCGACTGATGGACATCATCAGTTGACTGATGTCCATCATCAGTCGACTAATGGCAGCGTCAGTCGAGTCGTAACCCTCAGCAGTCGACTAATGAAGGCAGTTGAGTGGCTCTTGTGTGCAGTCGACTGATGCTTGCTGAAATCACAAGTTAGCTTAATAAAAACATAATTTTGACAACCGCCGACTGTCTGATCTTGACCTAGACCATCCATGGGATGTCTTTGGTCGGATCTACGCTTAAGACCATCCCCGTAAGGAGGATATGACATCACTGATGCTCACACACACGAGCTTAGCTCAATACTTACTTTGTAGCTCTCGCTTCCGGCCTTCCACTCGATTCCTTTGGCTCCCTCTGAAGTCACTCGAGTGTCGCCGACCACCGAGGCTTCTTCTGGGTGTCACTAGCCTTCAACTCCAGCTTTAGCACTTTTCAGCACACTCAATTCAGCTCGTGAGATAACGATATGAGCTTAACTTTGTATCATTTGCTATAATCAAAACTTAGGTTCGACTTAGGTGCCCACTGCACCAACATTATTTACATATCATTATCGGGATCATGCCGGTATTTGGTGGTAAATGTAGAAAATAACTTTCGAGAAATAATATATCACTTGCTCATGGTTAGTGATGTTGAGAGAGAGTATTTCTCCACGTCACTTTTTGTGACACATTGTAGGTAATTCTTGAGCTTCAAGTAGGGTGATCATTGGTAATGAGAATACCATGCAAAGTCGTTAGACTTGTAGAGTTTATGCTCACCTAACAGCTCAAGAATGTGAATGGATGTTTTAAGCCACCCATGGTTATTGGCTTACGTTTGGAGTAAGATCACTGGATCTTCTATTAGATCTGGCTGGAAGACATTGGATTGAGTCAGAAGTTTAGAAATGACTCTGTACAAGTGTTTAGGAGAAGGAGACCGATAAACAGATATTGCAGGTCAACTTATTAGAGTCATAAGCCTCCGAATGTTGGACAAAAGGAGCAAGATCAGAGTCATAGGCAACGAGCTACTAGTGAAGAGTTTTTTCGATTATAGAAGACCAACTACAGATCATCAGGATGTTCTCGTGCACATCTATGAAATCAGAAGAAAGACATTGGGATTATGTGCGTGCAATGCAGATCACAAAGATACGCAAAGTCAGATTATCCATTGGATCAATTCATCGATTGCTATTGTAAACAACCAGTACAGTTGAGGAGGTGTATTTTGAAGACTCAGATGAAGACTATCGATAGTGTTTTGGGAGGATGATGCACAGTCTCGACAGCAGAGATCATCACAAAATATTGGGTTATCTCATCAGCAGCGACCTACTACCTCAGGTGTGGTTGGAGTTTCGTGATACTTCCCTTCAAGGGAAGTGATTTACGCAGCAGTATCAGTAGAAGATTGTTAGTGAAAGCCCTAGAGCCGATCATGTGATGATTGTTGTATGGACTTGTTGTCTCATATTCCTATATATAAATTTATAAAGGCATTTCTTTATGGTTATTATACTTACTTGTATTGGTGCCAAATAACTAAGTATAATAACATCCTTGAGTAGAAGGTTCTTATCTATATCAATCGATTGGTTGAATCGATAGTGAGATGATATAGAGAATACTACTCTTAATCATTCCTAGTCAAGTATTAATATTCAGGGACAATATTAATGCGAAGAGACTAGCATGTAGGTCAACTCGATGACTTGATCTCACAAGTCATGGATATGACATATCAAGTTGACACATGGGTATGCATTGGAGAATGTATACTGAATGACCCACCATGAGAAAGTATCATGGATCATTATATGAGTGTCATATACTTTTTCATGTGACTATTAGTATAACTATTAGTCCTTGGACCTTAAATCACCATGGTTCCCTACATAAGGAGTTGTATACTTTGGCTTCGTCAAACGTCACCGGTAAATAGGTGGACTATAAAGGCGATTACTGGGTATGTAACAAATTATGCAGAGGGATGTGAGTGATGTAGATGGGATCTATCCCTCCTATATGATGGGAGTGATATCATGATTCTTGATAGAGTGAGACCACTAAGTGCATGACCATGTCCAAATGAGTCAATATGAGATATTGAGCTCATTTGATTAGAGTGAGTCTACTTGGAGTTCAAGATATAGATTGAGGATGACACGGTCTATGCCTCAATTGTTCAATATAGATGTCAAGGATAGAGGGACATTGTCACATATTGTGAGAGTCACAATTAGTAGTCACAAAGGTGATGTTGGATCTCAACATTCTTGTAACTTGGGTAGCAATCATGTGTTGCTAGATACAGCTTATTGTTTATGTTTCTAAATCAGTTTAGGAGCATTGACAACGTTATAAGAACCTATAGGCTCACACACAAAGGGCAATTAGATGGAGATTAGGTTCATATGATGGACCAAGAGGATTAGGTTCATGTGATGAACCAAATTGGATTAAGAGTAATCCAAATTAGACTAATTGAGTTGGACTAAATTTGATTCAAGTGTTGAATGAGTCTAATTTAGTTTTGATTCATTGAGTCAATTTAAACTAATGAATAGAGATTCATTAAATTAAATTGACTTGAATCAAAGGTTGGATTTGATCAACCATGGGAGATAAGAGGTCAAGTTTGACTTGACTTGAGAGGGAAGATGAAGGATCAAGTTTGACTTGACCAAATGTCACTTCATGGTGACTTGGAAAAGGGGCTGGCCAATGATGATGTTCTACATCATCATGGACACATCATGTTGTGCCACCTCATGAGGAAGACCAAGAGCCATGGCTCTTGGTATTACATGAATGTGTATAACTCTCCTTAATGTGGCCGACCAAGTGATTAAGTGGTGGATTGATTTCATCTTCTTCCTTCTCCCTTCTTGCTCTCTCCCTTTTTTCTCCATTGTTGTGACCTCCAAGAGTGCTAGCACACTCTAAGTGGTTTTCTCCATCTTTTGTCTGTGTGGATACGTGTAGAGGAGTGTACACATGACACTCTATGAGATCCGATAACCATTTGGACGAGCGAGATAAGCGAAGGGCATCGCTACAAGGTTACACTCTTTTCATGTAGATCTAGTGTTTCTAAACATGTACATGAATTTTATTTTATTTATCTTCACATGGATCCATGGATGACTTCCGAGGTTTCCGCAATGCAAAAAGCGGTTTTTGCGGCTCGGAGAGTCCAATAGTGGTATCAGAGCCATGTGCGAAGCATGTACATATTTATATTTGTAATTTTTGTATTAGATACAAAAATTTACAGATCTGTAAGTTTCTATAATTTTCTTAATTTTATAGATTTTGTGAGTATTTTTCTCGTAGAGTCGAAGCAACAAGTGTTTGGACACTTGTAGGCTTCAACCACCGAGAAAAACTCTCCGAAACGGCAAAGTCTCGCTTTAGTTTTTTGGGAATGTGACTTAAGGCACTGTAAGATAAAGATGGGACACTCACAAGATTAATTTTGTGAGAAGGGGCGCTGCCTCTAACCCCGCAAGGGGCATTGTCCCGCGATCACGTGTAAAAATCGCTTAGCGGGACCGCTGCGAAGTTGTGACTCATAAAATTGGAAAAAAGTGTAGGAAAATTATATAAATTTATGAAAAATACATAATTTATAATTATTTATGATATTGTGATGGTCATGGCCCAAAATCTCTAATGTGATTGGATAAAATTGTGTTGTAATTCATAATACAGCTTGCGCGCCGTTTTTAGTGTTGTGCATGTTGTATATGATATGTGACCTGCGCGTCGTGCCTCCCTTATTATATTCCTATTGTAAATAGATTTTAGACTCGAATGTAACTCGAGTTTCATGTTTTTAATATACAAAATGAAGCGGTGGAAGGTCCACTCGTAGACGGAGTTACGAGGAGGGTGTCGATGACACATGGCGGTCAAAGGAGGCACTTGGATAAGCTGCTAACCCTAGGTTGATCGTCCGATCTTCTCATTCGCTTGAGAAGATCATAGTAGGGCCATGACCTCATCACAAATTAATTAATTAGTGTATATATATATATATATATATATATATATATATATATATATATATATATATATATATATATATATATATTTGTTTTTGCTTGTATGTATGTGATGCATGCTAGTATAGGGTAATTAATGCCTTATTTATTTTTGCTTGTATGTATGTGATGCATGCTAGTATAGGGTAATTAATGTCTTAATGCGTATATGATACACATTCACGATTATATTAGATCTTAATCAAGTCAACTCGAAATGCCTACCAAGTTTTGATACCCATCACAACCTCGATCATTTGTTGTTGTTGAATCTGCCAAAGTAGAGCAATGCATATTATCTTGGTAGGGTGCAGAGGGACAATCTTTGTCCTGCCTATCAAAGCTTGGGTGAGAATAAGCTCAATTAGATTGAGTGAAACTGATTAACTCAATTGGATCGGGTAAAACTATAGGCATATTCCAACAGTTGGAAAGATAGGATAAGATCATATTTACACTAAATCTTGGGCGATTTAGCCAAAGCTAACTCAAGTTTTTTTTTTGTAAATGTGGATCTTGATCCTATAAACAAGAGTTTCATAGAGATGTAATTGGTAATTTGTTACCTACCAATCATACTAAGTCTTGGGCAATTTAGCCAAAGCTAACTCAAGGCATAATATGATGTGGATCTTGTCCCGTGAGAATTATAGCTCGTTGGTATGAATCTAGTAGTGTGGTTTGACCATATCCATGACTCGATTCTACAAAAGTCCTATAATTCAGTGGGAGCATAATTTAATTAAAGGCCTAATTAAATGATAAATGGAATATGATATTTACTTTATGCATTATTTATGTTGTAGATTGTCATGTCGTCAAACATGAACACTCTCTCCCTGCATTCTGTCCTTGAGAAGGACAAGCTCAATAGAGCTAATTTCCTAGACTGGTACAGGAATCTGAGAATTATTCTCAAACAAGAAAGAAAACTGTACGTCTTGGAGCAGCCCATTCTAGAAGCACTTCCTGCCACTGCCTTGCAAGCTGACCGAGATGCTTACAAGAAGCATCAAGATGATCCATTAGATGTGTCATGCCTCATGCTCGCGACCATGAACTCTGAGCTTCAGAATCAACACGAGTTGATGAATGCTTTTGATATGGTTGAACATCTTTGTCAACTGTATCAAGGACAAGCAAGGCACGAGAGATACGAGATCTCTCTAAGGCACTGTTTCAGTGCAAGATGTAAGATGGGACTCCCGTAGGTCCATATGTACTCAAGATGATTGTGTACTTAGAAAACATACAGAGGTTGGGATTCCCACTTGGCCAAGAACTGACCACTGACTTGATTTTGCAATCCTTGCCAGAAAGTTACAATCAATTTGTCATGAATTACAACATGAATGAAATTGATAAGCCATTGCCTGAGATGCTTAGCATGTTGAGAACTGTTGAGCTCAACCTTAAGAAGGTAAAGCCCGACTCCATTTTGATGGTGCAAAAGAAGAAAGGCAAGGGCAAGCCTAAAAGTAAGGGAAAGTACCAAGCCAAGGGCAAAGGCAAGGCACTAAAACCTAAAAGAGGGGTTGCCAAGGAAGGTGAATGCTACCACAGCGGTCAGACCGGTCACTAGAAGCAGAACTGCAAAGGATACCTAGAAGATCTTAAGAAGAAGAGAAGTGAGACTTCTACTTCAGGTATATATGTTATAGAAGTCAATCTATCTATTTCTTCATCGTGGGTATTTGATACCGGATGTGCTTCTCACATTTGTACTAATGTACAGGCGCTGAGAAATAGCAGGGCATTGACGAAGGGCGAGGTAGACCTACGAGTGGGCAATGGAGCAAGGGTTGTTGCTGTTGCTATAGGAACCTATTTTCTATCTCTACCCTCTAGGCTTGTACTAGAATTAGATGAATGTTGTGATGTGCCTGCTCTCACAAAGAACATCATTTCAGTTTCTTGTTTAGACAAGAAAGGCTTTTCATTTATAATAAAGAACAAATGTTGTTCCGTTTATTTAAATGATATGTTCTATTGTAGTGCACCTCTGATGAACGGACTCTACATTCTAGACTTAGAGAACCCCATCTATAACATAAGTACCAAAAGGTTCAAGTCAAATGAGTTGAACAAAACCTATCTCTGGCATTGTCGCTTAGGTCACATAAATGAGAGTCGCTTATCCCAGCTCCATAAGGATTGGTTGCTTGACTCATTTGATTTTGAATCATATGTGACATGCGAGTATTGCCTTCTAGGCAAGATGACCAAGACTCCCTTTAGTGGACATAGTGAAAGAGCAATAGACTTATTAGGATTTATACATAGTGATGTGTGTGGCCCTTTCAATGTCGCTGCTAGAGGTGGTTATAGGTACTTCATTACATTTACTGATGACTTCAGTAGATATAGTTATGTGTATCTAATGACACATAAGTCAAAATCCCTTGAAAAGTTCAAAGAATTCAAGAATGAAGTACAAAACCATCTTGGCAAGAGTATTAAGATACTTCGATCAGATCGAGGTGGTGAATACCTTAGCCATGAGTTTTATGACTATCTAGCTGAGTGTGAGATTCTATCCCAATTCACTCCTCCTGGAACACCACAGTGAAATGGTGTATCCGAAAGGAGGAATCGTACCCTATTAGATATGGTACGATCTATGATGAGTCACACAGATCTTCCTATATCCTTTTGGGGATATGCTCTAGACACAGCAACCTTCACACTTAACTGTGTTCCATCCAAAGCTGTGACAAAGACACCATATATAATATGGACAGGGAAAAATCCCCAGATGTCTTTCATGAGGATTTGGGGTTGTGAGGCTTACGTTCGACGTCAAGTCTCAGACAAACTAGGACCCAAATCCGATAAGTGCTGTTTTATTGGATATCCCAAGGAAACCAAGAGATATTACTTTTATATTCCCAGTCAACACAAAGTGTTTGTGGCAAAGACTGAGGTATTTCTAGAAAGGGACTTTATTTCTAGAAAAACTAGTGGGAGTACGTTCGATCTTGAAGAAATTCAAGATATGGACCATAGCACTGAGGCCTTGATGGAGGTTGAACAGGAACCACAAAGTGTTGTGGATGATGAGATTGTTGCACAAAGAGTTGTGGAACAACAGTCTGTTCAGGTAGACCTACCTCTTCGCAGGTCTGATAGGGTATGTTGTCAACCTGAGAGATACTCATTTCTCTTGTCTGTCCATGATGACATTATGCTCATTGAGAATGAGCCTACCTCCTATTAGAAAGCTGTGATGAGCCCAGATTTTGAGAAATGGCTAGAGGCCATGAGATCTGAGATGGAATCCATGTACACCAAAGAAGTATGGACTTTGGTTGATCCACCTGAAGGCGTCAAACCCATTGGGTGTAAGTGAGTCTTTAAGAGAAAGACTGACATGGATGGACTTACGCATACCTATAAGGGTCGATTGATGGCTAAAGGTTTCAAGAAAATTCATGGTATTGACTATGATGAAACCTTTTCTCCAGTTGCGATGTTTAAGTCCATTCGGATCATGCTTGCTATTGCAGCATACCACGATTATGAGATCTGGCAGATGGATGTCAAAATCACATTTCTGAATGGAAACTTGCTTGAGGATGTGTACATGACACAACTTGAGGGTTTTGTAGATCCACAGCATACTGGCAAAGTATGCAAGCTGAAAGGTCCATTTATGGGCTAAAGCAAGCTTCTCAGAGCTAGAATCTTTGATTCGATGATGCGATCAAACAGTTTGGTTTCATCAAGAATGAAGATGAACCTTGTGTCTACAAGAGAGTTAATGAGAACACAATTGTCTTGTATTGTATGTTGATGACATACTACTCATTGGGAATGACATCCCTTCACTACAGTCTGTGAAGATTTGGTTGGGAAAGTGTTTCTCAATGAAGGACTTAGGTGAAGCAGCCAGTATTCTAGGCATCAAGATCTCTAGAGATAGATCTAAGAGATTGCTTAGCCTAAGTCAGTGTACATATATTAACACGGTATTACTATGGTTTTCCATGCAAAATTCCAAGAAGGGATTTCTACCGATGTCACAAGGTGTGAGTCTTTCGAAGACTCAAAGTCCCTCTTCTAGAGAGGAGAGAGACCACATAGATAAGATCCCTTATGCATCTGCCATAGGATCTATCATGAATGTCATGCTATGTACTCGTCCTGATGTCTCGTATGCTTTGAGCATGACCAGCAGATACCAGTCAGATCCAGGTGAGCATCACTGGATAGCGGTCAAGAATATCCTTAAGTACTTGAGAAGGACTAAAGAATATTTCTTGATATTTGAAGGTGATGGGGAACTAGTTGTAAAGGGTTATAGTGATGCCAGCTTCCAAAATGACAAGGATGATTATAGATCGCAGTCAGAGTTCGTGTTTTGCTTGAATGGTGACGTTGTGAGCTGGAAGAGTTCGAAGCAGGACACAGTTGCTGATTCTACAACAGAGGCCGAGTATATTGCTATATCAGAGGTAGCAAAGAAGGAAGTTTAGATCCGCAAGTTCATTACTGAGCTTGGGGTGGTTCCTAGCATAGCAGATCACATAGAGCTCTATTATGACAACAATGGAGCAATTGCACGGGCTAAGGAACCTTGCTCACACGAGCATACCAAACACATATTACGACGCTTCTGTTGGATCGAAGCGGATCGCTAGAGGAGGGGGGGAGTGAATAGCGATAAAACTTCTCCGTACGAATTCATTTCAAAACACTTATATGTAGCGGAAAGATAAATAAAAGATAAAAGAGACAAGTAGATTTTTTACTTGGTTCGTAGCCTTCGGCTACTACTCCAAGGCCCTAGTGATCCTTGATCACGCACGGAGGGCAAATCACTAATGAACTCCTCCTCGTTAGAGGTAGGAGTTAATCGGATACAAAAACCACGAAAGAGACTCGAGATAGAGGGACACTCCCCCTCTTCTCATTACGATAAAACCAAAATAAAAAGAAGTACAGAATTGAATTAAACTTAGATTATACCGATGACTCATAGATGGAAAGATGAAACCCTAGTTGTCGTGTCTACAGAGCTTCGTCATAGGAATGTCGGAGACTCGTAGCGTACCGGAAGCACTTGGAAGCTTTTTTTTTGATGAAAAACCCTAAGACAAGCCCTCCTTTTATAGCCTTTGAGCCCCTCATCGAATGGGTCTTCAACCAATCACAAATGGACACAAAACCTCCTTAAAATGGGGTGATAAGCCTTGACTCCTCGAAGCTGATCATTGACCATCAGTCGAGTCAACTCCGGCACGTGATCGATTGGCGATGAAGTCCTCCAAGTGGCGATCGATGCTGCAAGTCAAAGTTAGCTCAACAAAAACATAATTTCGACGGTCGTCGATCGTCCGATCTCGACCTAGACCATCGATGAGATGTCTTTGGTCGGATCTACGCTTAAGACCATCCCCATAAGGAGGATACGACCTCACTTACGCTCGCACACACGAGCTTACCTCGATACTTACTGCGTCGCTTTCGCTTTTGGCCTTCCACTCGATTCCTTCGGCTCCCTCCAAAGTCACTCGAGTGTCGCCCGACCACCGCGGCTTCCTCCGGGTGTCGCTAGCCTTCAGCTTCAGCTTTAGCACTTTTCTGCACACTCAATTCAGCTCGTGAGATAATGATATATCCTTGACTTTGCGTCTTTTGCCATAATCAAAATACAGGTTCGACTTAGGTGCCCCTGCACCAAAAACTTCCATCTCATTTGATAGATTATCGATAGAGGAGATGTGAAGATTTGCAGAGTACTCATAGAGGCTAATGTCGCAGATCCCTTGACAAAGGCTTTGGCACAGAAAAAGCATGATGGTCACACTAGGTCATTGGGTATTAGATATTACAGTGATTGGCACTAGTACTAGTGGGAGATTGTTAGTGAAAGCCCTAGAGCCGATTATGTGATGATTATTGTATGGACTTGTTGTATCATATTGGTATATATATATTTATGAAGGCATTTCTTTATGGTTATTATACTTACTTGTATTGGTGCCAAATAACTAAGTATAATAGCATCCTTGAGTAGAAGGTTCTTATCTATATCAATCGATTGGTTGAATCGATAGTGAGATGATATACAAAATACTACTCTTAATCATTCCTAGTCAAGTATTAATATTCAGGGACAATGTTAATGTGAAAATACTAGCATGTAGGTCAACTCGATGACTTGATCTCATAAGTCATGGATATGAGATATCAAGTTGACACATGGGTATGCATTGGTGAATGTATACTGAATGACTCGCCATGAGAAAGTATCATGGATCATTATATGAGTGTAATATACTTTCTCATATGACTATTAGTATGACTATTAGTCTTTGGACCTGAAGTCACCATGGTTCCCTACATAAGGAGTTACATACTTTGGCTTCATCAAACGTCACCCGTAAATGGGTGGACTATAAAGGTGATTACTGGGTATGTAACAAATTATGCAGAGGGATGTGAGTGATGTAGATGGGATCTATCCCTCCTATATGACGGGAGTGATATCATGATTTTTGATAGAGTGACACCACTAAGTGCATGACCATGCCCAAATGAGTCAATATGAGATATTGAGCTCATTTGATTAGAGTGAGTCTACTTGGAGTTCAAGATATAGATTGTACAGAGGATGACACGGTCTATGTCTCAATTGTTCAATCTAGATGTCAAGGATAGAGGGACATTGTCACATATTATGAGAGTCACAATTAGTAGTCACAAAGGTGATGTTGGATCTCAACATTCTTGTAACTTGGGTAGCAATGATGTGTTGCTAGATACCGCTCATTGCTTATGTTTCTAAATCAGTTTATGAGCATTGCCAACGTTACAAGAACCTATAGGGTCACACAAAAAGGGCAATTAGATGGAGATTAGGTTCATATGATGGACCAAGAGGATTAGGTTCATGTGATGAACCAAATTGGATTAAGAGTAATCCAAATTAGACTAATTGAGTTGGACTCAATTTGATTCAAGTGTTGAATGAGTCTAATTTAGATTTGATTCATTGAGTCAATTTAAACTAATGAATAGAGATTAATTAAATTAAATTGACTTGAATCAAAGGTTGGATTTGATCAACCATGGGAGATAAGAGGTCAAGTTTGACTTGACTTGAGAGGGAAGATGAAGGGTCAAGTTTGACTTGACCAAATGCCACTTCATGGTGACTTGGCAAAGGGGCCAGCCAATGATGATGTTCCACATCATCATGGACACATCATGTTGTGCCACCTCATGAGGAAGACCAAAAGCCATGGCTCTTGGTATTACATGGATGTGTATAACTCTCCTTAATGTGGCCGACCAAGTGATTAAGTGGTGGATTGATTTCATCTTCTTCCCTCTCCCTTCTTGCTCTCTCCCTTTTTTTCCATTGCCGTGACCTCCAAGAGTGCTAGCACACTCTAAGTGGTTTTCTCCATCTTTTGTCCATGTTGATACATGTAGAGGAGTGTACACTTGACACTCTATGAGATCTGGTAACTGTTTGAATGAGCGGGATAAGCGAAGGGCATCGCTACAAGGGTAACACTCTTTTCATGTAGATCTAGAGTAGATCTAGTGTTTCTAAATATGTACATGAATTTTATTTTATTTATCTTCGCACGGATCCATGGCCGACTTCTGAGGTTTCTGCAACGTAAAAAGTGGTTTTTGCAACTCAGAGAGTCTAACAAAGACATCATAGAAGACTCACGCAGACAACAACAACAGTTACCCCTAGATGTGAATTGGCTTTGTACAGAGGAGAGAGTATACTACGATGGTCATATCTATTCGGTATTCTACAGTTGCAGCTCGTAGGATTAAGTGATGGGATTAGATGATCTAGGAAAATCCCCGGGGCATTCGTCGTAGAAATGTGACTGCTTTGTCGCAGACTATTGGATCTGATCTTGTTCTCTTCGGGGAAAGGTCGAGACCTGCGTGGACCCTTTGGATCGGATCGACAGATAATTGATCGTTCAGGGTATTACTTTAGTTTTACCCTCTAAATTGACATATTGAAAGATACTGATAGGTTATAGCTATCTATGTCTAGAACATTTTGAGATAGGATGAGAAGGATTTTTATAGTCAGATTATGTGAATCGGTGGTATCTTTACCATCAGGTGAGATGTTGACCAACAATTTAGAAGTCAAGGGATGCCCTTAGACTTTGATAGATATACCTTGACGGTAGACATAACCTTACGGATGGTTAAATTATTGAGATTATGATATGATTATGTCTCTCATATGTGCATATAATCCAAGAGTATTCGGATGTAGTTGTGGATGAACTTCTAGGCTTGCCGCTGCATAGGCAAGTGGAGTAGGCGATCGGAGTGATTTCGAAGATAGTGTCGATATTGAATACCTCCTACAATGGGTAATTTTGTTGGTATCAGTGTTGCTAAATACTATGGAAATTAGAAGAACGTAAGTTGTGATTATAGGAGATGTTGGAGGTGATATTTATCTATCCCATTATTTCTCCTTGAGAAGATCCGGAACTCCTTGTTTAAAGAGAGATGGACCTTTGAGATTATGCATTGATTATCGATGATGGAATGCAATAGTTGTTGAAAGTGAATATCCTTCGTTGTGGATAGATGATATGCTTAGATCAGCTAAGGATACCTGTGTTTACTCTAGGGTTGATTTACGACTGGAGTGTTGATATTGTAGTGACATGGTGTCATACAATTATCATTGTCATTGTGATGATTAATATATCATCAGCGTAGAGTAAAGAGGATGCAGGTGTGTAGAGATGACAATTTCATACTTGGTATGAATTGTACAAGTTTTGATTATGTTGTTAGACTATTTAACGATTTAGTCATCTATGGACTTGAGAAATCGTGTATTCTAGACACGATTGGATCAGTTTATGGTTGTTGGAGTTGCGTAACTTGGCCACTATTGATGGTGGTAGTTGGAGTTGCGCACTCGATCACCGTAGATGGTGGTTTCCTTGTATGATTTGGTTAATACTACGAATGTGGATAGGATACTTTTAGCATTACTATGCCACAGATTTGTTTGACCAAAAGGGTAATGGAATTCACCCGGTCAGAAGCTTGTGAGATTGGGTTTCAGAACCTAGATGGTGGTTGACATTTTCATCAGTGTTAGTTAATCCTTTCGATGTGGTTGGAAGGGTATTTTACACAGATGCATCATTTCAGGGGTCGGAGTGAATCCGATACAGTTGCATGAGACGTATCTTATGCCTAAGTCAGTTGAGAAACTATGAGATAAGCTGTCATATACATGACATGACTTTAGTAGTTATTATCTTGATTTATGGATGTATGGAGCAGAAGTGCTCATTGAATTTGACTAGCTACTGTGTAGCTACTATAGAGTTGCTACCGGAGGCACCTTATTTGAGATTTGCTATACATCCTGGTGGTATTGGAATGTACCGAGATTTGAAACATTTATATTGATAGGAACGGTATAAAGAGTGACATTGCAGACTTCGTTGCATGATGTTTAGTCTGCCAGCAGGTGAAGGTTGAACATCAGGAATCCACTGGATTGCTCTAGGAAATTTCGATTCCGGAATGGAAGAGGGAGCATATCCCAATGGATTTTGTTACGGGATTGCCTAGAACCTGTAAAGGACATGATGCGATTTGGGTGATCATGGATCGACTAACTAGATCATCTCACTTTCTACCTATTCGTGGAACAGACTCGTTGGATCGTCTGGCAGAGTTGTACTGTCGAGAGATTATCAGACTGCATGGGGTACTTTTGAGTACTATATCTGATAGAGACCCGTGATTTACCTCACGATTTTGACAGAGTTTGCATTAGAATATGGGCACAGAGCTTCAGCTTAGTACAACATTTCATCCGTGGACTGATGGATTATCTGAGCATACCATTCAGACATTGGAGGATCTATTGAGATCCTGTGTCATGGATTTCAGAGGCAGTTGGGAGGACCACGTCCACTTAGTGGAATTTGCCTATGACAACAGCTACCACTCTTCTATTTAGATGGCTCAATTCGAGGCATTATAAGGTAGACCCTGTAGATCTCCTGTGTTGTGAGGGGAGGTCGGGGAATGACAACTATTGGAGCCACAGAGTATCCAACATGATGCAGAGTTGGATGGTTATCCGAGGAATAGGATCAACAAAAGAGTTATGCAGATCGGAGGTGAAGACCTTTGGAATTCTCAGTCAAGGATCATGTATTCCTACGAGTTTCACCCATCAAAGGAGTTAAAAGATTTGGCTGAAACGATTTGTGGTTGAAAGGAAAAATTAGCTCCATACTATATTGATCCATTTAAGATATTGGAGCAGATTGGGGTTTCGGCTTATCGATTGACTTCACCTCTGACAATTGCGGGTGTTTATAACGTATTTCATGTTTCTATGCTGAAGAAATACGTTCCACATTCAGATCATGTTCTGAAAGAGGTTCCGATTCTAGTTCAGTCTAATACGACCTATGAAGAGATTCCGGGCGAATTATTGGTTGCAAGGAATGCTAGTTGTGGAATAAAACCATCCGACTCGTAAAGGTTAGATGGCAGCATCATACCGATGATGAGGCTACGTGGGAGCTAGAAGATACTATCCGAGCTCAGTACCCTCATCTAGTCACTTGTGGTATGTGGTCATTCCGGATATTTCTTGTATTGGTTCTCACATTTAAGTACGAAATTTGGGGACCAAATTTTATTAAATGAGGGAGAATGTAAAATATCGGAAAATATGAAAATAATAAATATCCCTTGTTAATTAAGAAATTATCTTAAATGATTTTTCAGGAATTTTCAAAAAAATTTCTAGAATCAAATGGAGTTCATATGACCATTTAGGAGGAAGATTGAAATTTAAATAGATAGTTGAGTCAACTTAGGCTAGCTTGGACTTAACCTAAGCTAGCTTAACCATAAAGGGTCGGCTTTCAAAGATCGAACCTGACCCATTTGCACTTTCTCTTTTCTTCCGTTTCTTCAATTTCTCGCCGTCGACTTTTCTTCCCCGAGTATTTTCTTCTCCAAATTTATCCATCCGCCCGATCGCTACTCCGCCCGATTCCTTTCTCTTCCAGCCGACGCGCGATTCTCCTCCCTCTCGTTTCCTTCTCTGCGTGCCGCCGGTTGATCTGTCCTCTATCTCTGCCCGATCTCCGTCCGAGCTTGCTGTCGCCACCCATGGTCGCCTTCTCGAGCCGCTCACCGTCCACAGCCGCACGCGCCACCCTCCTCTCCGTTGCTCTTCATTCTCACTAGAGCAACGGGCAGATCGACATCTCTTTCCCCGATCCACCGTCACCTCTCCCGATTTCTCCTCGCCGTGCCTCTTCTGGTCACTTCTCCACTCTTCATTGAGCCTTACCGGAGCAGCGGGCTGATCGTGCATTTTCTTTCCCTTCATCGGTCTCTTCCAGTAGGCTCAGCTTGGCAACGTTGTCGTCGCCACCTTCTTTTATTTCACCGCTGGAGCGATCTGCTATCATCGCCGTTATTCTTTGGATCTTGATGGCAGTAAAGCTCTGCGACCACTATTTTTCCTGTACTGATTACATTGCCAGCTGTTTCCTGGTCAGATCTTCACCGTGAGTAGAATCATCGACTGTGAGCAGTGTTTTCATGGGTAGCACTTGGCTGTGCTACCACATTTTCTGTCGATCACCTTCATCGGCAACTTAGCTCATCAGCTTGTGGATCGTTTGCCCTGTATTCGCAATTAGTAGCTTTGTCCCTATGAGCAGCATCCATGGTTGTGATGTGATTTTTGGAAATAGGATGATTCATGGGAGGGAATCAAGAAGTTGTGGTTGATTATATCAGATGAGGTAATGCCGTGGAATAAATTTTGGGTTATTAGTAGGGTATTGAAGTTGAGTTTGATTGTAGTTTAATCAATTAATTCGTATCGTATACTTGTAGGTGGATTATAAGCTTTGGAATTAAAGCCAGGTTGGGTAAGTTGAGATTTGAAAACTTTATCGATAAATATATGTTTCGGCAGCTAGGTTCTGTGTTGTGGTTGTGATGATAGATGGTAGTTATGGCTGAATTCATCTGGTTGGTATAAGTTGCTACTTCAGACGTGGATCAAGAAGCTGTGGGGGATTGTAACAATTTTAAGGTAAGCTTTGATTTAATATTATTATGAAGTAGGATGTGTTATCTTTATAGTTGATGCTAGAGTTGACTCATGAATGATACGGTGAATTTAATCTGATTAAGGTTGGAGAATGTTGAATTAGTTGGATATAATGATCGATGTAGGATTCGATTCAATCATTAGATGTAAAATAGAACTTAGTTATGTTCTATGTGTTCTTTTGCAGGACCTTGATTGGTGATAGATGTTTGCACGCATGGATAGCTAGCATGAGCTATTTAATAGGTGGGTAATTTCCTACCCTGGTCAGGTAGTTATTGTTGCATACAGATTTAGATGTATGATCATATTACCTTGACTCCACTCTTATTATTTCTTGTGCTTGATACTTTGCCGTTGACTTTATATGCTCTGTTGCTGTTATCACATTTTTCTTCATCATGATTAGGAATTACAGATGTGATGTAAGTAAATCCATAAATGTTTAGTTATGTGTAAATAGAGGAATATGAATGATGACTTGATTTGTAAATTGGGTAAAAAGGGCATCCATGGGTAAGTAAGGTCCTAAATGTAAGATTGATTCCAATACCCTTATATTGCATGTTTACTACCGATCATGTATTGTGTAAATGGTCGGGTAAATTGTGATTAGTGTGTCGCTACGGACCGATGGTCCTAGCTTATCATGATCAATTGAGTACGACTCTCTGCAGGATAGAGAGTGCGTCGATTAGATTGGTATGACTCTCTACAGGATAGAGAGTGTTATGATCAGTTGAGTACGACTCTCTGCAAGATAGAGAGTGCGTTGATCAGATTGTTATGACTCTCGGTAGGAATAGAGAGTCTGTGGTGGATGTCTATATGTGTGACTATGCATTCATGTCATTGCATGCATGCTGGCGACGTGGTCTCCCTTATGGTTGAGAGGGTCGTCAGTCATCCTGCCTCCATGGTTACTCATAGGAGGAGTAATCGGTGTGAGGGTAGAGCATTGTGGTGCTGCACTCTATCACTATAGACGGTGGTAGTTGGATTTGCGTGTCGTAGTCCTGCGTGTGTAGCACTCAACCACTCATGGGTAGTGACTGTCAGAGTGGCCAATAGTAGGGACCCCCGTCGAGTAGCTAGCTCTTTACGCTTATATGCTACTCGATCATACTGGCCACTCGGCCACTCGAGAGTAGTGGTTGGTGTTGAGTTGGGACAGTTGTCATGTCGAGCCACCGAGGCCACACTGGGGTTGTGGTAGCTTTAGGGTGAGTCGGCATAACCATGCATGCTGCATTGCTGTGATTTATGATATTTTTGCATATTGCCATATATATACTATATATACATATATGCATGTATATGAGTATAACTCAGCAGATAATAGGAAAAACATGTATATATCAAATATCACATGTAATTCAACAGAAAAATCTACAGGTACATCAAGTAAACACCAGCATGATAAACATGTACATGCATATACCTTCTAACCAAATGAATAACGTAAAATGCAAACATACCTGAAAGTATGCTATGCTACACCTATCCAACCTGAGCACATATCCACAATATATGTATATAACAGGAAATCTGGTCTATACCATCCAACATCATAAATACTGGTCAAAGAATACAATAGTCTAACCAACAAGTATAGCATCCTAAAAGACTAACTATTTGATCGAACTCAAAAACACACAATTACAAATAGAATCCAAAGAGATGACTAACTATTTGATCTAGCATGTCCACCACATACACAAGTTACTCCCTAATCCTAGAATTGAAGTATCTACTCCATAGACACATGAGAATAAACACAAGACATCTTAAGAAAAGCCATTACAATGCAAATAGAACTTCTAGCTGCTTCCTTCCTCTCCGTTGCAAGTCTTCAGTGCTTTTTAGGGTACCTTCTTGTTGTCCTAGTCGTCGAGCCTCCTCCCTAGGGTTTAGGCGTGGCTTCCTATTTATAGATGTGAAGTCGACTCTCCATAAATCCCACAAATATGCTAATCATGTCAAATCTACCCAGCGCCACATGACTGTGTGGAATCCACACGACCGACCGTGTGGAATCCACACGACCGACCGTGTGGGGCACTAGAATTTCTGACTTCGGGGATTGGACACGACCGTGTGAGATTCACATATCTAGGGCATGTCTGCCTCTGTACTGTTCGGTGCACACCTTCTTTTGCTCCAGAGCATGCCCGTGTTTTGGGAGAAACACGACCAGAGCATGCTCGCCTTCCTTTGGCTCCAAAAGTGTGTCGTTTTACCTCCAAAGTGCCTTCCTACACATAAAAATAGCAAGAGAAGATCTCTGAACTAGAAAAATAGGAAATGAATGCAAAATATGGAAAAAGATGCATGAAACGCGTATGAACTGCATTTTAGGAATTGGACATCGCTAGAGGGGGGTGAATGGCACGTTTGTCGCTTTGATGATGGAATTTGATTGTGCTTGCTACAAGTGTTAGTGTACACAGTGAAATATAGAATTACAATAACAAAACATGACAAACACAATCAAAATACGATAATATAATGTGGTTCGGAACCTTAGGGTTCATACTCCACGGATTGGGCTTGAATGAGCCCTAGCGATGCAAACACCACCACTAATGAACTCTCCTTCTCAAAAAAATACTCTGGAGGTGGAGGAAATCTCTTACAAGAAATTACAATAGTAATACAAAATAATACAAGCAAATACAAAAATATATAATTGAAATATAAAGAACACTTTACAAACTAGGGCTTTGAATGCTTTGCTTGTTGGTTTCTTGAATGATCTTGAAGGACCTTGAAATGCGCCTTCACTTCACCTTCAAATCACCTCAAGAAAACTCTCAAAGAACCATGGTGAAATCCTTCACGACCTTCTCCTTTTAGCCCTACATCGGGATGATTCCGCGCTTGGCAGTCGACTGCCATAAGGCCCCAGTTGACTGCCAATAGTGACGTTGTCTCACAATAGACTCGATCCACATTGGCATCCAAGCCAACGGATACACTCGCAGTTGACTTCCAATTACCATCAGTCGATTGCCAACCTTATAGCCGAATGATTTGTCAGCTATCGAGCATTCTGAGTACCAACAGTCGACTGCCATCCATGGCAGTCGACTACTCAAGCCATCAATCGAATATCCAATGTTGGCAGTCGACTGCCAAGGCTTTTTGCCATAGTCGAACACTAGTCGACTCCCGACCAGTCGACCGGTTATAATCCCAATTGACTGCTACAAGTTGACTCGGCTGCCAAGTGTCAAAACACTTGACCAGTCAACTGGTCAATAACCCCAGTTGACTGACAAACCTTAGCCATGAGGTTTAACCCCAAGTATGATTCGCTCATACTTACTAGACCACCCTTATCCTAGACTTAAGCTTTCTAGCCACCTCCATTAGCCTCACGCCTATCAGATCCCTCCAAGTCATCCATGACTTGTTCATCCATATGCTAGCCTTCAGGTTCTTCCATCAGCTATTGTCATCCTGAGCTGGTCTACACCGCTAAGGCACTTTGGGCTTAAGTTGCCAAGACACACGCTTGTACTTTACGCTGCCAAACCATTAGACTTATGCTGCCAAGACTCCCTCTTGGACTTTACACTGCCAATATCAACCCTTGGACTTCCCTTGCCAACCCATGTTGGACTTTCCATTTGCCAAGACTCAAGCTTGGACTTTCCCTTGCCAACTCATGTTGGACTTTCCAATTGCCAAGACTCAAGCTTGGACTTTCCCTTGCCAAGACCCATGCTTGGACTTTCCATGCCAAGTACACAAGACTTGGACTTTCCATGCCAACTACACAAGACTTGAACTTTCCATTGCCAAGTGTCCCACTTGGACTTTTCCATTATATGGTCAACCCCAAGTCAACGATCTAGTCACCCCATTGTCAAACATCAAAATACTACTCGAGTCTGGTCAATTGTGACCTGGGCCGATTGCACCAACAATCTTCCCTTTTTTGATGTTTGACAAAAAAAATCAACACCTTTGAGTTAGAACACAAACTCAAATCAATTCTCCCAATTATCCAAATTGGGAATTCTCAAATTCTCCTCTTTTTTGACATATATAAAAAAGGTTCTCCCCAAGGGTGTCAATGTCTCATATCCCAATGAGATCATACAATCTCCCCTTGGTCCAAAAACATCTAGGATGCCTTCACTTTTCCTATTGATAAGTCCCATATTACTAAAGAGAGGCAATCCTTCAAACTCTCCCAAATTTTCCAATTGGGCATCTCACATTCTCCCATTTTCTAATTCTCCAAATTTCTCCCCCTTATGAGGAAGAACACATCCATCATCCCATGATGGATAACCTCCCCCTAAAGGCTTGCTCCCCTTTGACCATTGCACCAACAATGTCCTTGGAGAGTCCCTAAGCCAATAGGAACACTAAACCATCAAAATTCTCCCCCTTATGAGGAAGAACACAAGCATCATCCCATGATGGATAACCTCCCCCTAAAGGCTTGCTCCCCTTTGACCATTGCACCAACAATATCCTTGGAGAGTCCCTAAGCCAATAGGAACACTAAACCATCAAAATTCTCCAAACTTCTCTCCCTTATGAGGAAGAACACATCCATCATCCCATGATGGATAACCTCCCCCTAAAGGCTTGCTCCCCTTTGACCATTGCACCAACAATGTCCTTGGAGAGTCCCTAAGCCAATAGGAACACTAAAATATCAAAATTAAGGGCAAAGGTCTAAACTTGAACTTTCACACACCTTAAAATTGATACATACCCCAAACAACTCTCCTAATCCATATCCAATGGATTTTCACCCTTTCAAATGCTTTTCAAAGCATATCCTAGGGTTGGGAGCAGTTAGGGTAGCCTAACATAGTTGAAATTAGGCTAAACAAACCTTGTTTACCCGAAATCAAGTTTGATAGTCGACTCCTTCAGTCAACAGTCGACTGCCATCCATGGCAGTCAACTGATTTTTGCAAATGCAGAAATCAGAGTTCAGAAAATGAGATTGAGAAATACATAAGTAAATATCATATTTTGAAAAATCTTGAAACTTCATACATATACTACTTATAACAATCATTATGAGTAAAAAATATTTGAAAAATAAAATACCCATAGGAGATTGACACAAAATTCAAAACCATTGATAACTTCAATGTTTTGACCATACTTTGTATCAACTCTATCAATGGTGATTGCTATCAAAAGATAGACTTCACCAATGTTTTTAAAACCTTATATTAAACCATGATCTATGGGCTTAATGCACATGACTTGTACATAAGCTTTCCTCATGATTCATCCTTGGTATTAGATGAGTTTGAGTTCATCTAGATGCAAAAACTATGCACCTTGAACTTAACTCATTTCCTAGCATCTCACATGTGTCTAGGGTGTATGAATACACACACATGTCAATGTGATGTGAGATGTGGGGTTTGTTTATCCTAAACTAAGGCCTCATGCATTTTCTAAGGTAACAATACTTGATTCCCTTATACATGGGACTTTAAATCATGCCATAGTCCTTAAATCAATTTTAATTAATGCATGATTGATCATAGCATAAATGATAACATAATTAAGAACATGTGCCAATAATCATGATGTCGTGACATATAAATTTAATCTAAACATACATGACATTAAAAGATAACTCTAAGCATTATCATGACATTTATATGATAAAGATGAAATATAATGTCATGACATAGCATATGGCATACAAATGTGACAAGTATAAAATATAAAGGTATATAATATCTAAATTTTAATATTAGTTGTAATTTGTTAGGATTAATTTTTTTTGTCATATTACTACTCATTTCCCAAGTGTGCCAAAAACCCAAAATGGCACACCAAGATCTCTAAATCTAATTTGTGGTAATTTGATTGATTTTTCATGGTTCTTAAATGATATTAGCACATCCTAAGATCTTTTAGGATTTATGATTCAAACTTATTTCCAAGGTACCCATAACCTTGAAAATGACCTAAAGTGCCACCTTTACCAAGGGTAGGTAACTACCTACCCATTCAAGGTTGGCACATCCTAATCCATCTAGAGTGAGTCGATCACGCTCCTAGCAACCCAATACCTATTGAAGCTCCTTGGGGTTACTAGGTATTCCTTAGGTGTGACTTCCCTAGATATCCTCCTAATGACCCTCCTAGGCTTAGAAGCCTTGGTCATTTGGGTTTTGCTTAGGTTAACTCTAGGGGTGACTCCCCTTGTAACCATCTTAGTGGCATCCTTAGGTTTCTTCGAAACCTTAGCCACTAGGCACTTGCCTTGGTTAACCTTAGGGATGACTTCCCTATTAACCTTGGTTCTTCTAGACCTAGGTTGTGCTCCATAATTGAATGAAACACTATGGTAGGTTTCCTTGGGCTTAGGTTTGTCACCCAAACCTTTCTTGCCCTTGGGTGGACCTTGCTTCCTAAACCCTAGATTTTGACTCATAGACCCTAAATTTTGACTATTTGACCCTTGCATTTGATTTTGTATCTTTCTAAGAGTCTTTTCTAATTTTTCAAGTTTTGACTTCAAAACTTGAATTTTCAATTCTAATTGCCCAATTTTTGAGTTTTCATTTAGTCTTTGGCCATTACCATTTCTTTTAGGCATATGCCTACCCTTCTTAGGGTTAATGCCTAAATGATCTTCTACCTTCTTAATAGACTCCCTTGATAGGATTTTTCTAGGACTATTAGTCCCAAATTTCACCTTATTTATAAAATTGAGACTCTTAGCATCTAGGCAATAAAATATATTATTTCTAGCATGCACCTTATGAACAATAGCAAGATTACTCCTAACATGCTTTTGCCTATTACTTAAAGAAGGTGCATTACTAAAATATACCTTAGGGTTTGCCTTAGAGGCTCCCCCTACATGTGATGCACCTTCTTGGATCTTCTTTCTCCACCTACGGCATTGACTCCTATAATGCCCTTTTTGTTGACATTTGAAGCACATCACGTGCTTCTTGCTCTTCTTAATTGGGGCACTGACATCCTTTGAGATTTTGTTGACTTTTGGTATCGGAGGAGTCTTCTTGACTCTTTTCAGACACTTGCTCTTGTAGTGTCTTTGTTCCATACACTCAAAGCACATAATATGATTTTTATTTTTAAATGGAATGCTTAAGTTACCTAAGTCAATGGCGGTTGGCGCTGAAGTTGATTCTTCACTTCTTCCGGAGGTTGAAGCTACATCTTGCTCTTGCTCCGACTCCGATGATCTAACTTCCTCCCCCTCAATCCTAGAGGTTGATTCTTCACTTCTTCCACCTCTCCTTCCTCGGATGTCGAACACCTCTCAACCTCCGAATCCTCACTTTCTTGTGAAGATGAGCACTCCTCTTCGGACTCTCTCTCTACTTGAGCCACGGATGGTTCTTCATGGAGTTTGGCCAATTTATCTCATAGCTCCTTGGCATCTTGAAATTCACCTAACCTAGGCACAATATCGTTAGGTATTGAATTTAATATTAATTGTGTTACCTTATCATTTCTTTCGAAGGCTTGGACTTGCTCTTCCATCCATCTTTTCTTCTTTAGGAATCCATCTTTTGGACCCCTTGGAATTTCAAACCCCCTCACTAAGATCATCCAAACTTCAAAGTTCATCATGAAGAAGTTCTCCATTTGTGCCCTCCATTGCTTAAACCCTTCTTATCCATAGAAGGTGTATGGAATTAGGGTGTTGATGTCCCATCCCAAATTTTCTTTAAACTCCATCTTCTTCCCCCTAGCATGCTCCCTTAGTTGTTAAACCTTGAAGAGCGACCTCGCTCTGATACCACTTGTTAGGAATTGGATGTCGCTAGAGGGGGGAGGGGTGAATGGCATGTTCATCGCTTTGATGATGGAATTTGATCGTGCTTGCTACAAGTGTTAGTGTACACAGAGAAATATAGAATAGCAATAATAAAATACGACAAACACAATCAAAACATGATAATATAACATGGTTCGAAACCTTAGGGTTCCTACTCCATAGATTGGGCTTGAATGAGCCTTAGCGATGCAAACACCACCACTAATGAACTCTCCTTCTCGAAAAAATCACTCTGGAAGTGGAGGGAACCTCTTACAAGTGATTACAATAGTAATACAAAATAATACAAGCAAATACAAAGAAATACAACCAAAATGTAAAGAACACTTTACAAACTAGGGCTTTGAATACTTTGCTTGTTGGTTGCTTGAATGATCTTGAAGGACCCTGAAATTCGCCTGCACTTCGCCTTCAAATCGCCTTAAGAAACCTCTCAAAGAACCAAGGCGAAATCCTCCACGAGCTACTCTTTTTATCCCTGTATCGGGATGATTCCGTACTTGGCAGTCGACTATCATAAGACCCTAGTCGACTTCCAATAGTCCCATTATCTCACAACAGACTCGATCCACGTTGGCATCCAAGCCAACGAATACACTTGCAGTCAGCTGCCAATTACCATCAGTCGACTGCCAACCTCGTAGTCGACTGATCAGTTGGCTACCGAACGTTCTGAGTACCAACAGTCGATTATCATCCATGGCAATTGACTGCTCAAGCCATCAGTCGACTGCACAATGTTGGCAGTCGACTGCCAAGGCTTTTTGTCGTAGTCAAATGCCAATCGACTCCCGACCAGTTAACTGGTCATAATCCCAGTCAACTGCTACAAGTCGACTCGGCTGCCAAGTGTTAAAACACTTGACCAATCAACTGGTCAATAACTTCAGTTGACTGACAAACCTCAGCCATGAGGTTTAACCCCAAGGATGAAGCTCTCATACTTGCTAGATCACTCTTAGCCTAGACTAAGCCTTCTAGCCACCTCTGTCAGCCTCAAGCCTATCGGATCCCTCCAAGTCATCATGACTTGTTCATCCATACGCTAGCCTTTAGGTGCTTCCATTGGCTATTGTCATGCTAAGCTGGTCTACACCGTCAAGGCACATTTGGGCTTATGCTGCCAAGACACACGCTTAGACTTTATGCCGCCAAACCATTGAACTTATGCTGCTAAGACTCCCACTTGGACTTTACGCCGCCAATATCAACCCTCGAACTTCCCTTGCCAACCCATGTTGGACTTTCCATTTGACAAGACTCAAGCTTGGACTTTCCCTTGCCTACCCATGTTGGACTTTCCAATTGCCAAGACTCAAGCTTGGACTTTCCCTTACCAAGACCCATGCTTGGACTTTCCATGCCAAGTACACAAGACTTGGACTTTCCATGCCAAGTACACAAGACTTGGACATTCCATTGCCAAGTGTCCCATTTGGACTTCTCCATCATATGGTCAACCCCAAGTCAACCATCTAGTCAACCCATTGTCAAACATCAATGTAAACCATCAAAATACTATTCGAGTCCAACTCGAGTCTGGTCAATCGTGACCTAGGCCAATTGCACCAACATTGCAATGAGATGTGAGCTAAAACTACTCCTAAAACCCTATATGTTTTTCTCACATCAATTCCCCCAGACTTAGATCTTTGCTTGGCCTCAAGCAAACCTCAGTGCCATGAAATTTAAAAACAATGTTCCCATACCTAGCATGTTAATTAAATTATCAAGTGATATTTCCAATCAAAGCAAATAGATATGTTCTAAAAGTTCACTAAGTTAGCTTTTCGTGCATGTGCTGAGAGAATTTTCCTAAGGGATACTCGTTCCACAGTGAGTTAAGTCATCATCCTGTAGCTTTCCTAAGGTATCCTACTTTTAGGCACTTCTTGCCCTAAGTGAGGGTCATTCCCTAGAATTAGCATAAAGTCTCAAAGGCATGCTTGGTATTGAGAGAAATTAATAGGTGTTTTCCCAGTAACCTAACTCGATCTCAAAGGGGCACCTAACCAATTCCACCCATGACAACTATTTTTAACTCTTTTTTTTTTCTTTTTTTTTTAGCTTTTTTTTTCTCTCTCTCTTTTTATCTTTATTATTATATTTTTATTTTTCAAGGAACTTTGTTCCTCTCTAGTTCACTGGTATTTTGATTTTTTTTTCAAATGTGCTTACACAATCCGAGCATCTCCAGTAACTAAAATGCTAAATCTAGAGTCACCTATGGATTCCAAAGTACTAGACTACTGGAATGAATCATAACTATGTATGTAATAGATTCTCCATTTTAGAATATTTGTCAAGTGTAAGTGAAAGATAAAAGCTAACAAGTGTAAATCTAGAACATCCATCAGAGAAACTAAAAATAAAATACCACAGGATAAATGAAGTCAAGATATCTATGGCATGGACTCAAATCGTGAAAAAAGAAAATTTTGAAAGTATCACTAAGGTAGTTTAAAATGACAAACAACTATGTGCTGAAAGGAAACTAAATACTGTATGCATGGACACATAAATGCAAATGATCTAAGACCAAACCTAAATGTCAAGAAAGAAATTACTGCTAGAAGAAGGGCATATCAAAATTTGGGGTTCTTAGTAACTACCAATTTGTCGTATTATTTTGGTCCGTAATATCACTGTTTTTATCCTCTCGAGTGATTAATTATCGATTATTTGCATGTTTTATGAGTTGGATCTATTTTTGGACCTTATTGTAAATTCTCCTAAATTTTGGACTTATATGCCAATTTTACATCTTAATTGTAGGAGATCGAGCCAATGGATTAGACTCAAGTTGGATCAAATATGACTTCATCTAAGGGCATAAAGGACATTTTAAGATGGAAGAATCTGAGCCCTTCATTCAAATTAGAGGCAATTCAATCAAGGGAGCAGATTTGAGCAATATGAATTGTCCGAGGAAAACAATTGATTCTGAGCCATCTATCCAGATCTGGAGAGATCCAATCTGTACATTTAGATCTGGATATCTGAGCCCTTCATCCAGATTCGATCGATCGTGATTATCCCTTTAGATTGATCAGATCTGTTCATTCAAATTCGGAGGAATCAGAGCCGTTGGATGCACAACTAGCTTAATCGATTAATTAAGGCAATTAAACCCTAGCCTAATGGATGGTTGAGATGTGATCATGCTTCAAATGGACAGCTAAGGAAAAGATCCCTTAAATTCAACATTTTCTCCATCGCGCGAGGGGCGGCACCATTTCTTCTCACGCGATCGCCCGATGCCACCTCCGTCTTCTTCACCGTCGTGCTCTCCATCTTCCTCGCCGGTCGCCGGAGAGGAAAGGGGATTCTCTCCTTCCCCGGTGACCAGTGCCCCTCCATCATCTTCTCTACCGGCGGCAGCCGGCCAACATCTCCACAGCTCCGAGCTCTATTGCTGCCGATCAATCGGAGAGGGGATTCCCCTCCGATCGGTCCAGCCACCACTACAACCACCGAAGTGGGGATTCCCCTCCGTTACCACTACGCTCACCACCAACAGCTCCGGCAGTGCTCCACGTTTGCGACCAGCACCTTCACGGCAGCGCCGACCTCCACCTTCATCGAGCAGCTCCTCCATTCTCAGCTTCCAATGGCAATTTCAGCTTCAGAACAACATTCTCATTCGAATTGCAAGCCTTCCATTGATGTGTTTTGAGTTTATCTTGGTTTAGTTTGTATGGAATGTTTGTAATCAAATTTACCTTTCATGTTTTGAATTGCATGCACTTGGTTTGATTTCTTTCATGCTTACATAGTGTTTGATGAAATGTCTCTTTCAGTAATTAAGTTGTAGTTCATTAGGTTAGATCTAGTTTCATGCTTTACTTTACTTTCATGTTATTTTGCATTTGACTTGTTATTTAAATTTCTGCATTTGACGTATTTGATTTAATTCCTATATTGTTTGATTCAGTTGTTGCATGTTAGTTTAGAGTTTTAATTACCTTGCAACCGTAGGTTAGAGCTAAAATTCCAAACCCCCATCTTCAAAAGAAAACCTAAAGCAATAATTAGAAATCCTAAGTTTACTATTCTATCGATTACACTCATTGGTAAATGATCCGGACCATCCACTATGCTATATCAGTGTAGTTAGGGAGTTCGGTAATTAATTTGTAACGGTACCATGACACAAAATACTTGTTATCAAATTTTAGCGCCATTGCCGAGGAATGTAATGATGTTTGGTAGACTTAGGATTATTTGTCCATTTTTCTAAAAAAAAAAATCAAAATTCAAAACTTTTGTTGAGGGTTTAATTATTTATCTCTTATATATCCATGTATTTTATCATGTATACTTCCTGTGTCTTTTGAATTGTTTGTTAGTATTTCAGGAAAGGACAAGAAATTTCTTTGAGCATGAATTCATATTATCATCAGTGTGGAGACTTTAGTGATGCTTACTATTCAGGCAGTGGACAACAAGAGTATTACCAACCTGAAGATGATTATTATCAATACCAGTCGGAATATCATCAGCCTGTTCCTCAGTATCATCAGTCTTATCAGCAAGACAGGTATAATTCAATTTCTAGTACATCTTTTCATAATTTTGGTTCAGATTTCAGATATGGGCACACACCACTCTATGTTCCCGAGCAGTCTCAGTGCTATCCACCACCACCATCTATCGATACGTACATGCCCAGTTAAGGTGATCAATCAAGTAACAGTTATAGAGAAGCACATTAGGAAGAGGCTCATAATTTTTCAACTTATCAGAGTCCATTGGGAATTCAAGATGACACAGTGTGTGATGGACTACAACCATTCAAACAAGCTGAGTCAACTACAGAGACACTAGAAAAGCTTTTACAGCTAGGATCATTAATGCAACAACAGATGCAGTAATAGATGCAACAGATGCAACAACAGATGTAGCAACAAATTAGTGATAGACATCATCAACAACAATAATGGATACATAACATGCAAATCCAGCTAGATCTAATTGCATCATCCATCAGCCAGACACAAGCACAAGATTCCTTCCAGTTTTCCTTAGAGATCATTTCTGATGACAGTGATGTTCTTAAGGAGATGGATTACAGAGATGGTGATATGTACACTTCTACCTCTGCAGCTCTACAGGACTCCTCTGCTGATGTGCATGATGATGATGTACTATCTGATGCTCAAGATAATGATGAAGTTGCTTCTGTGGTCGATGACTTGCAGAATGATACTAGCAGCTTAGATTTACTCTATGATGTTGTTTGTGCCCCGGATTATACTGAAGAAATGGAGAAGTTTCCAGATACCAGAGCCCAGACTTGCCAGCCAGACTAGAAGTTAAATGAGATAACAATGGCAAGCAATTCTGATGAGCTGATTCCCATGGAAGTGGTGGATAGTTGGAGGCCCCTAGACTGGACACTTCTATCTGAGCAAGAGTCTCCAACAAATCTACTAATGAAGGCCCTGACAGAAAATGCAATAATCAAGCCCCAAGGCTGGATGCTTTTCCTGAATCGCCTCAGACCTCCAGAGAAAACATATAAGAAGACGATCATATTGGAAGGAGCAGCATAGTACTATCCTGATAACACTGTGAAGACACTCACCTCCATTCAGTCCATCCCACTCCCTGTTAAAGCTGAATTTTCTTCAACCACCGAGACGGGATTTCTCTAGGAGCACTCCATGGCCTGCGTGGCTTCTTCTACTGAATCATCTTCAATCGCCAGGACCTCAGAGGAGTTTGCTCCATCTCATCTTCTTTTCTTTTCCTTTGTATATGTTGGGATTTATACTGAAAGCCTAGACTTTGTATGAACATCTTTATTTTTGAAATTAGAATCACATGATCATTGTTTGCATTTTATGGTTATGCATATTGTCTGATACATTACATTGTAGATAATATGGTGTGTGGTGTCACATAGAAGATCATGTTATCAGTTCCTTGTAGGGGTATAAGTAGAGGCTCACAACCAAGATGGTTTTGGACAAACCATTGGTATGGTTGTAGCGTAATTTAGTATTGATTTGTCTTGACCATAGAATTACACTAGTACACTTTGAGTGTATTGAGCAGGACCGACTTAGAGGTGATTCAATTTATTGCTGACTACATAATTGAATCAGACCTCGGATATTATGGTGTACATGCTCTTAATCCCGATATAATAATGGCCACATGTACTTAATATTTATTTCTTTGATTTACCAATGAGCGAGATTTATGGATTAAATTTATAGGCTCGGTATGTTGGAAAATAATATTATTTACATGGTGTGCCGTTGATTATAGGAGGAAATCGTGTCCTATATATTAGGATGATGATGTCCCCTTGAGGAGATCATAAGGATCATCATGTAAATCCTGCAAGTTGACTTGGTCCTGTATGATGATAAGGTTGAGTGGTACTACTCATGGAGTTAGATGTTTATTAATTAATTGTTAGTAAATTAATTAATTAACAGATATTCGATATCTTAAACACAGGGAGACATTTGTACAATTAATATATGGAGCCCATATTTAATTATGGGGGTTGGTGAGGTTGATCAATGATAATCCTCTAGTGGAATGGATTATCATTATGGATCGGATTTTATGTGGGTCGGATCCATTAGGTGGCCAAGATCCAACTCCTCCTCATGGTCCCTATTGTAGCCTATTAAAACCCTCATGAAGCCTAGATCCAACGAACACGATTAAAAGGAGGCTTGGGCGAAATCTATATAAGGAGTATAGGAGGCTTGGGCGACAATGAAGAATTTGGATTCTAGGGTTTAGGGAGAGGCTTGGGCGGCAAGGCATTAGGGTTCTTCTTCCTCATTGCTTTGGGTGGTGATTCTCTTATCCAATGCTTCTTCCTTCCCTTCTCTTTTGGCTGGCGGCAACAAGAGCTTCCCTCTTGGCCGGCACCCACTTCATCTTTCTTCCTCTCCTTGGCCGACAACAACAACTAAGTTTGGTGGCTTGGTGGTTGGCTCTAGATAGGAGAAGAAGTGTTTGGTATTCTTTCCTTTGTTCGAAGCTAGCAAGGAAGGGAAGAACGTGATCTAGGAGTCTTCGTTTCTTGGTAGATCGTCGCCCACACGATGCCCAAGAAGAGGATAGGTCATACAATAGAAGATCAAGAGGTAAACAAGAGGTATAATCTTATTTGTTTTGATTTTAGTTTTTTTGTATCATGTATGTGGTTAATTTACTTGGACCCCAAAGATAAACACAAAAATCGGAGTTCCGTACATCATCTATTCCGCGGCTAATCGAGGAAAAGAGTTAGGTTGCTTGAACAATAAGTTTGTTCAAGAGACCACTCAAATCGAATAACACAATGATGGATCAGTTGCTTGGGTGATCTATATTCATCAGGATTAATTTTTTTATTCAGGGACGTATGATAGGATCGCCATGCACAAGCGACCTAAGCGGGAAGCAATTCCCTTCAACTGGTATCAGAGCCACGGTTTTCGATTTTGTGTATTTAGGATTCGGTTACTTTTATGCACTTATCATATATTATGTGTGTCGGATAATAGTAGGATGTGTGTAGGCTAACTTTTTGGTTGCAGGCATAAGATCCAACTATTATGGCCATATGTGTGTGTATGTTATTGTATTTGTGTAATTGTAATATTATTTGAATCCTATGGGTTGACGAGGCTAGTATTTAATTTTTGTAATTAAGTACGACATTGTTTAGCCACTCCTTTATTTTAGTTTGCTTTCAATCTAGATTTCATGTACACTCCTTTTTGGAGTATAGGATCAATGGATGTAAATTAAAATAATATTTCTTGGCTTGGATCTCCAGATGGCTTGTACATGGCATAGAGAGGAGCGGACGAGGTGGCAAAACGACTGGAGGCATATTGGAGAACAAAAGCCATAATAGTTGGAAAACTTGTTTTTCATATTTATTGCTTTTGATTTATATGCTTGTTGTGGTTGCATAGTTAAAATTCGTCAATTTTAAATTACTAAGTGGGAGAAGAATATTTTTTTTAAAATTCACGTGGCCTCCATTACAATTTGACATGTGATGCGAACAAACATGCACGTTGGCTCTGAGTGCCTTCCTCCATATCGGATGAGTTTGTTTTGCGAATCACTAGGTCAAATATGGTTATAGGAAGTTATTTAAGAGTATGTGTACTTCCCCATCGGAAGGCACATAATCCGAGATAATTCTCTTATTATCGGATAATGGTGAACACTTAGATGCAAATAAAAGTATCCTCCCCAATGGAGTCACTGCTTTTATTTGCAGGGCCGAAGAGGAACCAACTATTAATTTTATTTGTCAAAAAGTAAGGTTGACAGGATAATAAAATTAATGGGTAAAACCTCCTCTTACAAATGTAGAATTCGTTTACGTCCACACTATCGTGGTATACAATATTCTCGGTGTTTTGAGGTGTTCGTTGATTTTAAAATTTTATTGTTTGAGGAATCAATAAATTTTTGAAATATAATGTTTTGATTTATGTGATTCTTAGGTTTTTCAGAATGACTTTCAACCCACTTGCTATGATACTAAAGGAAAACAAACTTACTAGACCCAATTTTATTGATTGGAAAAGGAATCTAGATATTGTCTTAACTGCTGAGGAGTACAAATATGTATTGCAACATTAGCATCAGGCCATGACTATTGCTTATGACATGATGCTCAATCTCAAGGAACTTTTTAGACACCAAAATCAGGCAGCTAGGCAAGAAGCTATGAGAAACATGATGACTACCACCATGGTTGAGGGAACACTCATGAGGGATCATGTTCTCAAGATGATGGATCATTTGAATGAGATGGAAGTCCTTGGAGTTGAGATCGATGGAGAAATCCAGGTCGATATCATTCTTAAATCTCTACCTAAGAGGTTGTATTCGTTGGCGGAGCTTCTGACAGAACTCTAAGTGGCAGAGGGACTTTTTCATCAGAGTTCTCAAGTTTTGGTTGCCCAGAAGGTTTCTACTTCTAAGCCGAAAGGCAAGAAGAAGAAGAAACAAGGCACAACAAAGGTGGTGGGAGGATCTCAAGGAGGAGTGAAGAAGTCGAAAGGCAAGTGCTTCACTTGCAAGCAGACTGGACATTAGAAGGTGGACTGTCCCAACCACAAATAAAACAAAGGTATATCTTTTGGTTTAGTCATTGAAACATGTTTAGCATTGTTATCTACTGGTACATGGTGTGTAGATACGGGAGCCATTGATTATGTCTGCAACTCTTTGTAGGGGTTCCAGGAAACCAGACGACTAGCTGAGGGGAAGATTACTATCTACATGGGCAATGCTGCAAAGGTGGCGGCTATTGCAGTGGGAGATATTTATTTATCTTTTGATAGGAATAAATCTTTGGTTCTGAGAAATTGCCTTTATGTACCTTCATTTAGAAAGAATTTAATTTCAGTTTCTAAATTATTTTTGGATGGATATTCTATTTCGTTTAATGATAGAGTTGTTATAAAAAGGAATAGGGAGATTATCTATTCTGGTGTATTAGTAGGAAATTTGTACACTCTTGAACCAAAAGCTCCCATGATGCAAATAGAAGTAAATAACTCATCTTCTAAATCAAATAAGAGAAAAGAACCTTCGAAAGTGAACCAAATATATCTTTGGCATATAAGGTTAGGTCATATTAACCTGAGTAGAATTCAAAGGTTGATAGCTGATGGACCTTTGGGTTCATTAGTGGTGGAAGATTTCCCAACCTGCGAATCTTGCTTGGAAGGTAAGATGACCAAGAGGCCTTTTAAGGCCAAGGGGTATAGAGCCAAAGATGTGTTGGAATTGGTTCATTCTGATTTGTGTGGTCCTATGTCTATCCAGACTCGAGGTGGTTTTGAATACTTTGTCTCTTTTATAGATGATTATTCAAGATATGGATACATTTACTCGATGCGCTGCAAGTCTGAATGCTTTGATAGGTTCAAAGAATTCAAGGTTGATGTGGAGAAACGTCAAGGTAAAAGTATCAAGACACTACGATTTAATCGTGGTGGTGAGTACCTCTTAGGATAGTTTAGGAGTTACTTATCAAAGGCTGGGATTCAATCCCAGCTGTCTGCACCTGGCACACTCAGCAGAATGGTGTGGCGGAGCGAATGAATAAGACTCTTATGGAGATGGTTAGATCGATGATGAGTTATTCTGAGTTACCAAATTCGTTTTGGGGGTATGCTCTGGATACGGTAGTGTACATTCTGAACTTGGTACCATCTAAATCAGTACCTTCTACACCCACAGAAATGTGGACTGGGCGAAAGCCTAGTCTAAGACATATTCGGATTTGTGGTAGTCCAACTCATGTACTGAAAGGAGACATTGGTAAGTTGGAACCTCATAGAGAAGTACGACTATTCGTAGGCTATCCTAGAGGAATGAAAGGTGGTTTATTCTATAATCCTAGAGATCAGAGGGTGATTGTTAGCATGAATGCTCGATTTTTAGAGGAAGACTATGTGATGAACCAAAAGCCCATGAGTAGGATCGTTTTGGAGGAGTTGAGAAGGGAAGTCCCTACTTCAGTACCAATGGTAGAAGAGGACATACCACAAGTGATTGCACTGCGTGTCACAGAGGACACACAGGTGATACTTCATCGTAGTGAGAGGGTTGTTAGACAACTTGAGAGATTTATGTTCTCGGGAGAATCTTCTGATTTGATCCCTGGCGAACATGAACCTGATCCCTCGACATATGATGAGATAATCCAAGATAAAGATGCGGTATCTTGGCAAAGAGCGATGAATTCTGAGATAGAATCTATGGATTCAAATAAGGTTTGGGAGCTATTAGAACTACCTAATCATGTAAAAGCCATTGGATGTAAGTGGATCTATAAAAGAAAGAGAGGAACAGACGGGAAGGTTGAGACCTTCAAAGCAAGGTTTGTTGTGAAAGGGTATACTCAGAAAGAGGGTATCGATTATGAGGAGACTTTTTCGCTGGTAGCCATACTTAAGTCTATCCGGATTCTCTTATCTATTGCTGCTCATATGAATTATGAGGTTTGGCAGATGGATATCAAGACAACTTTCATTAATGGAAGTCTTGAAGAAAACATCTATATGGAGCAACCAAAGGGATTCATTGCAAAGGGAAAAGAGCATCTAGTGTGCAAGCTTAATCGGTCCATTTATGGATTAAAGCAAGCTTCGAGATCTTGGAACATCCGCTTTGATGAGGTAATCTAGTCATATGAATTGATTCAAAGTCCAGATAAGTCTTGTGTATACAAGAGATGTGACGGAAACGTAGTGGTATTTCTTGTACTATACGTAGATGACATTTTATTCATTAGCAACAATGTCAAAGTGTTGTCAGACATAAGGGTATGGTTGTCCAAACAGTTTGATATGAAGGACTTTGGAGAAGTGGGACACATCCTTGGGATCAAGGTTATAAGGGATCGCAAGAAAAGGATGTTGCGCTTATCTCAAGCTTCATACATAGAGACTATTTTGGCTCGTTTTAGTATGCAGAACTCCAAGAAAGATTTTCTACCTTTTAGATACGGAGTACCTTTATCTAAAGAGATGTATCCAAGAACATCAAAGAAGATAGAGGAGATGAAGGCGGTTCCTTATGCTTCAGTGGTAGGAAGCATCATGTATGCTATGTTATGTACGAGGCCGGATATCTGCTTTGCCGTGGGCATGGTTAGTAGATATCAGAATAATCCAAGACAGGGACATTGGACTACGGTAAAGCATATATTGAAGTACCTGAGAAGGACTAGGGATTATATGCTGGTATACTAAGCAGACCAATTACTCCCTGTGGGTTACACAGATTCCGACTTCCAATCAGATAGGGATAAAAGTAAGTCTACCTCGGGTTTTGTGTTTACTTTGGGTGGTGGAGCCATTGTATGAAGGAGTGTTAAGAAAAAATGTGTGGCAGACTCCACCATGGAAGCTGAGTATGTGGCAGCCTCTGAGGCAGCCAAAGAAGCTGTATGGATCAAGAACTTCTTGATGGACTTGGATGTGATTCCTAGTTTGCCCAGAACTATCACAATTTATTGTGATAACAGTGGTACAATTGCAAACTCGAAGGAACCACGAGCCTATAAGGCAAGTAAACACATAGAGCGCAAGTACCACCTGATACGAGAGATCATAAAGCGAGGATAAGTTACTGTCACCAAGATTGCATCAGAGGATAACCTAGCAGATCCTTTCACTAAGGCCTTTCTAGCGAGAGCTTTTGATAGGCATGTGGAGGGAATGGGAATCAGATGTATGGCACTTTGATGGCAGCATAGTCTTTTAGTATAAGTGGGAGATTATTGGGATGTATACTGAAAGCCTAGTCTTTGTATGAAGATCTTTATTTTTGAAATAAGAATCACACGATCATTGTTTGCATTTTATGGTTATGCATATTGTCTGATACATTACATTGTAGATAACATGGTGTGTGGTGTCACATAGAAGATCATGTTATCAGTTCCTTATAGAGTATAAGTAGAGGCTCACAACCAAGATGGTTTTGGACAAACCATTGGTATGGTTGAGTATAATTTGGTATTGGTTTGTCTTGACCATAGAATTACACTAGTACACTTTGTGTGTAGTGAGCAAGACCGACTTAGAGGTGATTCAATTTATTATTGACTACATAATTGAATCAAACCTCGGATATTATGGTGTACATGCTCTTAATTTCGATATAATAACGGGCACATGTACTTAATATTTATTTCTTTGATTTATCAATGGGAAAGATTTATGGATTAAATCAATAGGCTCGATAAGTTGGGAAATAATATTATTTACATGGTTTGCCGTTGATTATAGGAGGAAATCGTGTCTTATATATTAGGATGATGATGTCCTCTTGAGGAGCTCATAAGGATCATCATGTAAATCCTATAGGTGGACTTGGTCCTGCATGATGATAAGGTTGAGTGGTACTACTTATGGAGTTAGATATTGATTAACTAATTGTTAGTAAATTAATTAATTAACGGACATTCGATATCTTAAACACAGGGAGACATTTGTACAATTAATATATGGAGCCCAAATTTAATTATGGGGGTTGGTGAGGCAGATCAATGATAATCCTATAGTGGAATGGATTATCATTAATGGATCAAATTTTATGTGGGATGGATCCATTGGGTGGCCAAGATCCAACTCCTCCTCATAGTCTTTATTGTAGCCTATTAAAACCCTCATGAAGCCTAGATTCAACGGACATTATTAAAAGGAGGCTTGGGCGAAATCTATATAAGGAGTATAGGAGGCTTGGGCAGCAACGAAGAATTTGGATTCTAGGGTTTAGGGAGAGGCTTAGGCGGCAAGGCATTAGGGTTCTTCTTTTTCATTGCTTTGGGATGCGCCTCTTTTCCAAGTCCAAGGGTCGGCGGCAAGAGGATTAGGGTTTAGCCTCTCTTCTTCCTCTCTTAGCCAGTGCTTCTTCCTCCCCTTCTCTTTTGGCCGACGGCAACAAGAGCTTCCCTCTTGGCCGACACCCACTTCTTCTTTCTTCCTCTCCTTGGCCGGCGGCATCAACCAAGTTTGGTGGCTTGGTGGTCGACTCTAGATAGGAGAAGAAGTGTTTAGTATTCTGTTGGGGATCCTTGGAATGCTAGAGGGGGGGGGGGTGAATAAAGTTGTGGTCATACGTTGATAGAATTCATTCGGATTCGTCTCTACAAAACTCGTTATACGCAGCGGAATATAGATAATAGCAATAACAAGAAACAAGACAAACACGAACACAAGAATATAACGTGGTTCGGAACCGAACGGTACCTACTCCACCGATTGAGCTCTAGTGATGCACATGCAACCACTAATCACAAATAACTCCTTCTCGGAACAATCCGAAGGTGGAGAAATCTCGTACAATGATTACACTAAGTAATACAAAATATACAAGCTAATACAAGTATGAAATTCAATGCAAGCAAAGAAAAAATCACTTTACAAGAGCACTTTGATTGCTTGATCTTTGATTGCCTTGGACTAGCCTTGAAGGACTGGAAAGCACTAACTATCCCCTTTAATTCGCCCAAGAAAAATCACTGCAAAACCCCTCCACCCGAGCTGCCTTTATATCCTGCGTCGGGCTGGATTTTCGCCTGGCAGTCGACTGCCATAAGGCCTCAGTCGATAGCCAATACTGTAGCTGTGAGACAACGAATCAATCTACATTGAAAAAGCTCCAACGGGACTCTCACTAGTCGACTGCCAACATTGGCAGTCGATCGCCATGTAGTCGATCGGCCTAATCGCTACGGAGCATTCTGCGGTAACGACTAAACGAGCCGATCGCCATGTATGGCGGCCGATTATTATCACGATCGCTCCAATGAGCTGATCACTGAGCATTTTTAGCCCTTAATCAGAAGTCGAGCTCTAGTTGACTCATGACAGTCGAACCGGCCATAATGCAATCGACTACCAACCTCAACCAAGAGGTTTTAACCGAAGTATGGTGTCCCCATACTTGCTAGACCACTCTTAGCCTAGACCTAAGCCTTCTAGCCACCTCCGTTAGCCTCGCGCCTATTGGATCCCTCCAAGTCATCCATGACTTTTTCATCCATACGCTAGACTTCAGGTGCTTCCGTCGGCTTTTGTCATGCTAACTCGATCTATACTGCCAAGGCACATTAGACTTATGCTGCCAAGACCACGCTTGGACTTTACACCTTCAACCATTGGACTTATGCCACCAAGACTCCACCCTTGGACTTTACGCCACCAATATTAAACCCCTTGGACTTCTCAAATGCCAAGACTCAAGCTTGGACTTTCCCTTGCCAACCCATGTTGGACTTTCCATGCCAAGACCACAAGACTTGGACTTTCCCAAATGCCAAGTGTCCCACTTGGACTTTCCATTGCCAAGACCTATGCTTGTACTTCTCATGCCAAGTTCTCAAGACTTGGACTTTCCCATGACAATCGCATTGTCATATGTTTTTGTCGAACATCAAAACATCGCTTGAGTCAAACTCGAGTTAGGTCAATCGTGACCTGACATTGCACCAACAATCTCCCTCTTTTTGATGTTTGATAAAAACCAAACAAACCATTGAGTTAGACCATCTAACTCAAACTCTTTACCAATTCCCAAATTGGTAATTCTAACATTCTCCCTAAAACATTCTCCCCCTTTTTGACTAACATCATAAAGGTTCTCTCCAAGGAGGTCAATGTCTCATGTCCCAATCAGATCTTACAATCCTCCCCTTGGTCCAAAAATACCTAGGATGCCTACCATTTTCCTAGTGATAAGTCTCATATCACTCAAGAGAGGCAATCCTATACACTCTCTCAATTTCCAAATTGGGTATCTCAAAATCCCATTTTTCCCTCTCATGAAAAAAAATAACATCCATCATCCCATGATGGATAACTCCCCCTAAAGGCTTGCTCCCCCTTGACCATTGCATCAATAATGTCCTTGGGAAGTCCCTAAGACAATAGGAACTCTAAAAAATCAAAATTAAGGTTCAAAGTTCAACATAGAACTTTCCCACACCTTAAATTTGATACATCACCCTAACCCGTTTCCTAATCCATATCCAATGGATTTTCACTCTTTCTAATGCTTCCCAAAGCATATCCTAGGGTTAGGAATGGTTAGGGAACTTTACTATAGCTGAACACGGGCAAAATAACCCTTGTTAACCCGAAATCAGACCTGGCAGTCGACTCCTGATAGAAGCAGTCAAACTGCCCTTGCATCAGTCGACTGCCAACAAGCGACAGTCGACTGATAACTGAAAATTCTGATTTTCAATTTTAGAAATTGAACTTTGGAAATTTATAATTAATTATTTGTAATCTGAAAAATCATGAAACTTCATACGTATAATAATTATTACAAACACTATGGGTGATAAATATTTGAAAATTATTTTACTCATAAAATAGTGAAATTGACACAAAGTTCAAAACCATTGAAATTTTCAATGTTTTGGCCCTACTTTGTATCAACTTCATCAATGATGATTGCTATCAAAAGATAGACTTCACCAAGGTTTTCTAAATGGATTTTAAAATTATTTTGAAAACCTATATTGGATCATGTTCCTTGGGCTCAATGTACATGACTTGTATAAAAGCTTTCCCAATGATCCACTACATGATTTTACATGAGTTTGAGTTCATCTAGATGCAAAAACTATGTACCTTGAACTTAACTCATATCCTATCATCTCACATATATCTAGGGTGTATAAAACACACAAAAGTCAATGTGATATGAGATGTGGGTTTTGTTCTCCTCATCTAGGGTTTCATGCATTTTTCTAAGGCAACCCTACTGGATTCCCTTATAAATGGGACTTCAAGTCATGCCATAGTCCTTAAATCAATTTTTATTAATGCATGAATGATTATGACATTAATGATGGTATAAATAAACACATGATCATAATCATGATGCCATGGCATAAGATAGAATCTAAAAACACATGACATTTAACCTAACCCTAAGCATGATCATGATATTTTAAATGATTAAAAGTAAACATGATGTCATGACATGATATATGGCAAACAAGGCATGGTAAATAAAATGTATAGGTATAATAATACCCAAATTTTAATATTAATTGCCATTTGATATAATTAAGTATATTTTTCCATATTGCCACTAATCTCCCAAGTGTGCCAAAATCCCAAAATGGCACACTATGACCTCTAATCCTAAATTGTGTCAATTTAATTGATCTTTCATAATTCCAAAAATGTATTAGCACATCCTAAAATCTTTTAGGATCATAAGATCAAATATATTTCCAAGGTACCCATAACCTTGAAAATTACCTAAAGTGCTACCTTTACCATGGTTAAGCTAACTACCCATCCATTTAAAGTTGACACACCTAAACCCATCTAGCATGAATCGATCACACTCTTAGGAACCCAAAATCTATTTGAGCTCCTAGGGTTAATTAGGTATTCCTTAGGGATAACCTCCTTAGATACCTTCCTAATGACCCTCCTAGACTTGTTAGCCTTGGTTATTTGGGTCTTACCTAGGTTGACTCTAGGGGTGACTCCCCTTGCAACCTTCTTAGTGGCTTCCCTAGGTTTTCTTGAAACCCTAGCCACTAGGCACACACCATGGTCAACTCTAGGGATGACTTCCCTATTGACCTTGGTCTTCCTAGACCTAGTTTGTGTTCCATAATCAAATGGAACACTATGATAAGCTACCTTAGGTTTAGGTTTGTGACCCAAACCTTTCTTTCCCTTGGTTGACTTTTGTCTCTTAGACCCTAGGTGTTGACTCTTAGTCCTAGACTCTTGACTTTGACCATTTGACCCCTTAACTTGATTTTGCATAATCCTAAGCGTCTTTTCAAGTTTTTCAAGCCTTGACCTCAAGGCTTGATTTTAAACCTCTAATTGGCCAATTTTAGAATTTTGATTTAATCCTTGGGCATGATTCTTCTTAGGCATATGCCTAATCCATTTGGGGTTAAAACCTAGGTGCTTTTGTACCTTTCTAATTGTCTCCCTAGGTAGAATTGGTATAGAATTGTTTGACCTAGATTTGTCTTTAGATAAGATATTTTTAGGGACATTAGTCCAAAATTTCTCCATATTTTCAAAATGAATATTCTTAGCTCCTATGCAAAATTCCCTATTTCTAGCATGCTCTTTATGATAAATTGCAAGAGAATTATAGTTCCTAGCATGATTTTGCCTATTAACTAAAGAAGGAGCGTTATTGAATTTTACCTTAGGGATTGCTTTAGAAGCTTCCCCTACATGTGATACTCCCTCTTGAGTCTTCTTGCTCCCCCTAGAGCATTGACTCTTATAGTGCCCCTTTTGATGACCCTTGAAGCAAATGATGTGCTCCTTGCTCCTTTGACTTTGGGCACCGACATCCTTGACCTTTGGTGCCGGTGGACTTTTCTTGACCCTCTTTGAGCACTTGCTCTTGTAGTGTCCGGATTCCCTACACTCAAAGCATATTATATGATTTTTATTTACAATTGACATGCTTGAGTTACCTATGGTGGTGGTAGGTGCCGGAGTTGGAGCTTCTTCATCTTGACCGGATGTGGAAGCTTCTTCTTGTTACTCCAGAGTGGAAATTCTTTCCTCCCCATCAATCCTAGAGGTGGAGGTTTCTTCTACTTCTTCCACCTCCTCTTCCACCTCTCCGGAAGTTGACTCCTCTTCAACTTCCGACTCCTCACTTGCTCGTGAGGATGATGAACTCTCTTCATCTTTGGTCTCCTCCTCTTGAGCCGATGAGCACTCTTCTTCTTGGACCGGTGATGGGTTTTCATAATGTTTCGCCAATTTGCTCCATAGCTCCTTGGCGTCTTTACAATCCCCTATCTTGATCAAAATGTCATTAGGGATTACATTAAGCAAAATACCCATTACCTTATAATTGATATTGTAATATCGTAGTTGGTCTTTGCTCCAATTCTTCTTCTTGATTTTTCTTCCTTCGTCGTCTTTTGGAGTGTCAAAGCCTACTAAGACACTAATCCATTTGTCAAAGTCACACATTAAAAATTGCGTCATTCTACCTTTCCAATATGCGAAATCTTCGCAGGCGAAGGACGGTGAAATGTTGACGTCGTCACCCAATCTTTCTTGGAAATCCATCTTCTTCCTCTAGCATGCTCCCTTAGTTGTTAAACTTGAAAAGCGGCCTTGCTCTGATACCACTTCTTGGGGATCCTTGGAACGCTAGAGGGGGGGGGTGAATAGTGTCATGCTCTTACGTTGATGGAATTCGTTTGCGTTCGTCTCTACAAAACTCGTTATGCACAACGGAATATAGATAATAGCAATAACAAGAAACAAGAAAAACACGAACACAAGAATATAATGTGGCTCAGAACCGAACGGTTCTTACTCAATGGATCGAGCTCTAAAGAGCTCTAGTGATGCACACGCAACCACTAATCACAAATAACTCCTTCTCGAAATAATTCGGAGGTGGAGAAACCTCGTACAATGATTACACTAAGTAATACAAAAGATACAAGCTAATACAAGTATGAAATATGATGCAAGTAAAGAAAAAATCACTTTACAAGAGAACTTTGATTGCTTGATCTTTGATTGCCTTGGACTAGCCTTAAAAGACTGGAAAGCACCAACTATCCCCTGCAATTCGCCCAAGAAAAATTGCTGCAAAAACCCTCCATCCGAGCTGCCTTTATATCCTGCGTCGAGCCGATTTTCGCCGCAATTGATCGCTATAAGGCCCTCAATCGCCAACAACGTAGATCCACGTTGGAAAAGTTCCAATAGGACTCTCACTAGTCAACTACCAACATTGGCAGTCGACTTCCAGTGCTCGTAGCCGACTGCCTAGTCGGCTATGGAGCATTCTATGCTCGCGACTAAACCAGCAGTCGACTACCATTAGTCGATTGCTCCAGTGACCAGTCGACTGCCAGAGTATTTTCAGCCCTTAATCGGTAGTCGAGCTCTAGTCGACTCACGACAATCGAATCGGCCATAATGCCAGTCGACTGCCAACCTCAACCATGAGATTTTAACCCAAGTATGGTGTCCCCATACTTCCTAGACCACCCTTAGTCTAGACCTAAGCCTTCTAGCCACCTCCGTCAGCCTCGCGCCTATTGGATCCCTCCAAGTCATCCATGACTTGTTCATCCATACGCTAGCCTTCAGGTGCTTCCGTCGGTTATTGTCATGCTAAGTCGGTCTATACCACCAAGGCACATTGGACTTACGCTGCCAAGACGACGCTTGGACTTTACGCCGCCAACCATTGGACTTATGTTTCCAAGACACTACTCTTGGACTTTACGCCGGCAATATTAAACCCCTTGGACTTCTCAAATGCCAAGACTCAAGCTTGGACTTTCCCTTGCCAACCCATGTTGGACTTTCCATGCCAAGACCACAAGACTTTGACTTTCCCAAATGCCAAGTGTCCCACTTGGACTTTCCATTGCCAAGACCCATGCTTGGACTTCTCATGCCAAGTTCTCAAGACTTGGACTTTCCCATGACAATCACATTATCATATGTTTTTGTCGAACATCAAAACATCGCTTGAGTCAAACTCGAGTTAGGTCAATCGTGACCTAGGCTGATTGCACCAACATATTCTTCCCTTTGTTCGGAGCTAGCAAGGAAGGGAAGAACGTGATCTAGGAGGCTTCGTTTCTTGGTAGATCGTTGCCCACATGACGTCCAAGAAGAGGATAGGTCATATAATAGAAGATCAAGAGGTATAATCTTATTTGTTTTGATTTTAGTTCTTTTGTATCATGTATGTGGTTAATTTATTTGGACCCCGAAGATAAACACAAAAATCGAAGATCCGTACATCATCTATTCCGTGGCTAATTGAGGAAAAGAGTTAGGTTGCTTGAACAACAAGTTTGTTCAAGAGACCACTCGAATCGAATAGCACAATGATGGATCGGTTGCTTGGGTGATTCATCTTCGTCCGGATTAATTTTTTTATCCGGGGATGTATGATAGGATCACCATGCACAAGCGACCGAGTGGGAAGCAATTACCTTCAGTATATATGTTTCTTTTACTTCATTTGTCTTTGTTTTAGTTGTTAAGTTTTGTTTTTTGAGTTTTTGTTTTATTGGTTTTTCAAATAAATTTCCTATGCATTTCTTTATATCTTCTTAGAAGTCGTGAAAGCTAGTTAAATTTGATTGTCGAATTTTGGGATTTATTGTCATGAATGGATTATTTGATTGCATAGTGTTACTTCTTGGTGATGGATTATGTGTTGATAGATTGAGATGATTATTTTTGTTTATCTAGTGAGGATTGAGCCTATTTTTATTGCTTGTGTGTGGTGCTCTTGTGGTTATTGTAACTCTAGAACTTGCTTCGATTCTTTCGAGACCACAAAAAAATAGGTTTGCATGATTATTATGAAGGTAATCTCATTTGTTTCCCTTCACTTCTTTTATCATCACATGCTTATTGAATAACATTCTAGTCATTCATCCTTGGATTTTTCTTTCCTTCCATTACTTTCTTCTCCATTTCTATTTCTAGATGTGGAATACTTGGATGTTCCAAGATGAGTGTTTTGCCCAGGTTGGACAAAAATTTAAGTGTGGGGGAGAGGAGTAGCTCAGGGAAATTTAGTGTTAGCATAGGTAAGTCGTGCTTGATCACCATGGGCTAGTCATGCTCTTTATTTTTTTAGCTGAGCTTGGATGATGGAGCATAGGGAAGTGCACTACATGTTGAAAAAAAAGAGTTGAAAAAAAAGTTGAAAAAAAAAGAATAAACATTTGGGTGCCCATAAATAATAAAAAAAAAGTATTGTGAAAATTTTGACATGTTGTGCCATTTTTTATTCATGTGTGATAGTATTTTTGTTAGTGACATCACTTGTTGCAATAATTGAGAGATCTATTATATATCATGAGTAGATTTGTATTGAAGAATGTGATAAGAATTGTTTACATGTTTATTGGGTTGGAAGAAAAATAAAATTAGGGCAATGCTTTCTTGTACTCATCTATGTAGCATTCCATTATTTCCATATCTTCCACTATTTTGTTTGTCTCCTTCATTTCTTTTTCTTGCACTCACACCATCATTACTTTTATTTAATGTTTCCCTTACATTCTTAATAAGTCTTCAGTAATTGTGCATTCTCATGTGTATATAGTGGTGAAGGTAGAAGAAAAGAAAGCATATAGTATTTCATAAACCATGAGTAGCTTGAGTGAACTCCACTATTACATGCTTATGAGGCCGAGAGAAACCACCATTACCTTGTGAGGCTTAATCATTCTTAGTCTATTCATGATGGATTGAAGTCACCATGTTTGTTAACCTGTGTAAGATTTAAGTCCATGATTGCTTGAGTCTTTGAGATTTGACAATCCTAGGTAACTTTATTTCACGATCTTCTATGTATGATTGGGAATTGCTAGGGAAATATACTTTCAGTTTACTTTTAGTTTTCTTTACTTGCTCGGGACGTGTAAGAATAAGTGTGGGGGAATTGGTAACTACCAATTTGTCTTATTATTTTGGTACTTAATATCACTGTTTTTATCCTCTCGAGTGATTAATTATCGATTATTTGCATATTTTATGAGTTGGATCTTATTGTAAATTCTCTTAAATTTTTGACTTATATGCCAATTTTACATCTTAATTGTAGGAGATCGAGATGAGCCAATGGATTAGACTCGAGTTGGATCAAATATGGCTTCATCTAAGGGCATAAAGAACATTTTAAGATGGAATAATTTGAGCCCTTCATTCAGATAAGAGGCAATTCAATCAAGGGATTAGATCTGATAAATATGGACCATCTGAGGAAAGGGATTGATTCTGAGCCATTTATCCATATCTGGAGAGATTCAATCTGTACATTTAGATCTAGATATCTGAGCCCTTCATCTAGATTCGATCGATCGTGATTATCCCTTCATATTGATCAAATCTGTTCATTCAAATTAGAGGAATCTGAGTCGTTCAATGCATAGCTAACTTAATCAATTAATCAAGGCAATTAAACCCTAGCTTAATGGATGGCTGAGATGTGATCATGCTTCAAATGGACGACTAAGGAAAAGTTCCCTTAAATTCAACATTTTCTCCATCGCGCAAGGGGTGGCACCATTTCTTCTCATGCGATGGCCCGAAGCCACCTCCGTCTTCTTCACCGCCACGCTCTCCATCTTCCTCGTCAGTCGTCAGAGAGGAAAGGGAATTCCCTCCTTCTCTGGTGATCGTTGCCCCTCCATCACATTCTCCACCGATGGCAGCTGCCCAGCATCTCCACAGCTCCGAGCTCTATCGCCACCGACCAATCGAAGAGGGGATTCCCCTACGATTGGTCCAACCACCACTACAGCCACCGGAGTGGGGTTTCCCCTCTGTTACCACTCTGCTCTACCACCAGTAGCTTCGGCAGTACTCCACGTTTGCCGCCAACACCTTCACGGCAGTGCTGACCTCCACCTTCATCTAGCAGCTCCTCCATTCTCAGCTTCCGATGGCAATTTCAGCTTTAGAACAACATTCTCATTCGGATTGCAAGCCATCCATTGATGTGTTTTGATTGTCTCTTGGTTTAGTTTGTATGGAATGTTTGTAATCAAATTTTCCTTGCATGTTTAGAATTGCACGCGCTTGGTTTGATTTCTTTCACACTTACGTAGTGTTTGATGAAATGTCTCTTTCAGTAATTAAGTTGTAGTTCATTAGGTTTGATCTAGTTTCATGCTTTACTTTACTTTCATGTTATTTTGCATTTGACTTGTTATTTGAATTATTGCATTTGACATATTTGATTTAATTTCTGCATTGTTTGATTCAGTTGTTGCATGTTAGTTTAGAGTTTTAAATACTTTGCAACCGTAGGTTAGAGCTCAAAATTCCAAACCCCCATCAATAGAAAACCCAAAGCAATAATTAGAAATCCTAAGTTTACTATTCTATTAATTACACTCGTTGGGAAATGATCCAGGCCATCTACTATGCTATATCAGTGTAGTTAAGGGGTTCGATAATTAATTTGTAATGGTACCACGACACAAAATATTTGTTATTAGTCCTCCCCCAGACTCAAACGGAGATGTACCTCTAGTATGGTGGTCGAGGTGGAAAAACCGATAGTCTCGGCATGTCAGGCTCCTAGGAGAATTTGGTGCTCAGCCATTGATGTCACATGTACATGTGGTCGATTTGGAAACTGGTGGGTGCAGTGATGGCTCTATGCTCCTCCTCCCTGGCCCACTGTGCCAATGTAACATGCATGTGCTGCCGAACCTCCTGGCGATAGGTAGCCTCCTCTTGAAAATAAGCTTGGGCCTCGCCGTAGAACTCCTCTTCCAGCTAAAAATGCTCCCATAGATCCTGGAACTTTGGCCGTATTGAGTTTCCGGCTCCGCGGCGAGTGTGTGTTCGAACATATTTCGTAAACATGTGCACAGCGAAAGAAATAAAAAGCAATAAATCTAATTTATTACATCACACATACCATACGCATGCATAGTACAATATTTGTAGACATAATCATAGTTTCAAATTTTGTAATAAAAGGAAATTACTCTACTTATACCTGACATATCACATGTAGCGGGAAAGGCATCAACCAGAATGACTCTCGCTAGAATCGCCTCTATCCGTATCCACGTCGAGTATCGTCGGGATGACTTCACAAAGCCATGAGCCTCATCTTCGTCCGAGTCACTAGCCTCGTGTCGAAGACGATGTGATCGAGAGAAGATCACAATCCGAATCAAAATTCGGATTCAAAACGAGTCCCCAAAACTCGCTTCTCCGGAGAGGTATTCATCAACCGTTTGACGAATCCTTTGTCCTCCACCTATGAGGATTACCGGATATCGAATCCCCGGTAAGGTTACCACTGTCGGAGCTCCAAATGTCGTCCAAACGATGCTCCGACAAGAAGGAAACAAGCTGTCCAGAAAACTGGACAGCTTTGGTGGAGAACTTGCTCCGGCCAAATAAGGAAAGCAAGGTGCTCACCTTGTCGTCGGAGCCAAGGAAGATCATCGGAGCTCCTCCGGCAGCAGCTAGACGCTAGCAGGTGGGGAGGACGGAAGCTTCTGGATGCCAACTAGTGGAGCTTGGGCGGTGGTGGGCGGCGCCAAGAAGTTGGGCCCCGACAAGAAGAGGAGGAGAGGAGGAGACGAAAAGATTTTCCAAAAATAGCAAAAACCCTTAGGGCTCTCCAACCTCTAATCGCGCTTTCGTAGAGCGCATGTTTCTTAACCATAAAGAAACCATCTCCTAGCGGTTATTGATTCATAACCAAAACCCGTTAACCCGCTCCAATTACATAAGTTTAAATAAACTAAACCGCGTTGGTCTATTTTAAGTTAAAACGAACAAACCAACTTTGGTTCATTCGTTTAAAATAAACCAAACCCCTTTGGTTTATTTTTCCACCATTGGATTCGAACCAAACCAATTTGGTTCATTCATCATGTCTTCATAAGACACGACTCATCCACACTTCCAATGCGACTGAAACGATTTCATGTTCGCTCCTCGTTTGGTCTAACCAAACTTAGTTTCTATCGATGTGAGAATCTCATTCTCAAGATCGTTTTAAATCATTTGGATTACGCTAATTGTGCGTGTGACCAAATAGGTTCTCGGTTTATGTTGGCCGTGTATAATTAACCATTAATTATAGAACGATTATGCGTGGCACCTAGTAGTATATCATGATCCAAATTAATCGAAAAGATCAACGGTTGATCCAGAACTATTTCTGAAACCCTTCAGCAGCTACAATGAATTGTGCCCCGTTCCCTTCATGCATCTTATACCCACTTGGTTCGGGTCCTGGTCTATAGTGTCAGTCCTCACTAGGTTGACTACATCACACCTAGCCCAAGTATCATTTCCTCGTCCTACGGATTCTAATTACTACACATGTATCCAAGAGTACCTTACTCTAAACATGTAATGCTTTGGCCAAAGACTTTAGTAATAATCCGACGAGAGGCCATGGGTATACATCTCCTCGCAAAGAGTGGTGAATCCTTTATAGGGTATTCAAACACCTTCGATCACTTCGACTTATACCAAATCATCCTGGGTCGACATATCCTCAGAGATGCTTGCTTAAGATGTCAAAGCATAAGTCTTCATGACCAAGATGACTTGAATACCGCAAGTCAAAGAAACATCACACTTAAGCTACAGTAAGAACTTCATTGACATATCTATATATGCAGAGAACCATATGAAGTTTTACAGCTGGTCACTCCAATGAACTAGTTACCATAACTAGCATCCGCGATTAACTCCGGACATCACAATGTCTCCAGCCATTAAGAATCAACTACTTGGATACACCAAGGAGTATACCTCGTGATAGTCTCGATAGAATTGATGGTGTCCAAATCCATCAATTCATCGACTAGGGATAATTCTGATACATCACAATTACACATGTAGAGATACTCACTAGTTGTGATCCAATCACAAATTTTCTCATGCTGTGAATCGTATCGTGGACATTTAGTAAATGAGTTTAAGATCTAATCAAATACATGAAAACATGTATACTCAAATAGTGAATCTTCATTTATCATATAAATGGTTCAAACATAAGGCGATTGCCTTAGGACATCTCTCATATATTACTAACAAACTCCCACTTGGCCTAATGCCAATCGCTACGGTATTCAATACCATAAGCTCTAACATGACCCTCAAACTTACTTTGAGGTAATGCCTTAGTTAAAGGATCCACTAAGTTCTTTTCAGTGGGAATCTTCTCGATTTGTATTTCCTTCCTACTAATGATCTCTCTGATCAAATGATAGCGGCTAAGCACATGTTTGGATCGTTGATGAGACCTTGTCTCTTTCGCCTATGCAATTGCTCCATTGTTGTCGCAGTAAACCGGTATTGCTTCAACAAAAGCCGGAACCACACCAAGTTCATAAATGAACTTCTTGATCCAAACCGCTTCCTTTGCTGCTTCCGAAGCTGCAAAGTATTTTGCCTCAGTGGTAGAATTTGCTACAGTGTCTTGTTTTGAACTTTTCCAACTGACTGCGACCCCATTCAAGGTGAACACATACCCAGACTGAGACCTGGAATCATCCTTGTCTATCTGGAAGCTAGCATCCGTATACCCGTGTATCACCATGTCCCCTTCTCCATATATTAGGAACACGTCTTTAGTTCTTCTTAAGTACTTAAGGATCGTCTTAACAGTCGCCCAATGATCTATTCCTGGATCAGACTGGTATCTACCCGTGACACTCAGAGCATACGATACATCGAGCCTCGTACATAACATAGCATACATGATAGATCATATTGCGGATATATAGGGAATCTTACTCATGCAAATCCTCTAGTCTTCTGTGCGTGGACACATAGACTTCAAAATGTGTATCCCATGCCTGATGGGTAGGAAACCTTTCTTGGATTCTGACATGCTAAACCTCTTTAGCACTCGGTCTATATATATAGACTGCGAAAGACCAAGCAACCATTTCGATCTATCTCTATAGATCTTAATCCCGAGAATGTAGGTTGCTTCTCCCAGGTCATTCATGGAGAATGTCTTGGACAACCAAATCTTAACTGACTGTAAGACAGAAACATCGTTTCCTATAAGTAATATGTCATCGACATATAATACTAGGAATACGACTGCACTCCCACTAACCTTCTTGTACACACAAGGTTCATCCGAATTTTGTGAGAAATCAAACTTCTTGATTGTCTCATCAAAACGGATATTCTAGCTCCTGGATGCTTGCTTCAATCCATATATGGACCGTTGCAATTTGCATACCTTGGTTTTATCAACTGATGTGAAACCCTCAGGCTATATTATATACACATCCTCGAGTAGGTTTCCATTAAGGAAAGTTGTTTTCACATCCATCTGTCATATCTCATAATCATAATGAGCTGCTATGACCAGGAGCATCCGAATGGATTTAAGCATAGCAACAGGAGAATAGGTTTCGTCATAATCAACACCTTGCTTTTGACGATATCCTTTTGCCACTAATCTAGCCTTATAGGTAATCACATTACCATCCATGTCTGTTTTCTTCTTGAAAACCCACTTGCACCCTATAGGCTTTATGCCTTTAGGTGGGTCAACCAAGTTCCAAACTTGGTTTTCATACATGGAATCCATTTCCGACTTCACGACATCAAGCAACTTATCCCTTTATGAACTTTTCAAAACTTCTTCATAGCTAGTAGGCTCCTCATCATCAATGAGTAACACGTCGTTCGATTCACTTACGAAAAATTCATATCTCTTAGGAATATTGCATGTTCTACTAGATCTACGAAGATGTGGTGTCTCAATAGGTCCAGCCGATGGTTCATCACTATGAGTTATTAGTTGTGGTGCTTCACTAGGTATCTCATCAATGTCTATTTGAGTCTCTCAAGCCTCCTCAAGCTCAATGACAATCCCACTATATTCTTGCAAGAGAAACTCTTTATCTAGAAACACAGCATGTCATGAAACAAACACCTTTTGTTCTATAGGATGATAGAATTGGTAACCCCTTGTTTCCTTAGGGTATCCAATAAACAGACATTTATCAGACTTAGCATCCAATTTGTCTGATACAGTCCGCTTCACATAAGCAGGACAATCCCATATATTCAAGTAAGATACATGAGGTTTATTACTATTCCATATCTCATATGGAGTAGTAGAAACTACCTTGGTTGACATTCTGTTTAACAAGTAAACAACTGTCTGAAGTGTATAGCCCCAAAAGGACTTGGGAAGATTCGCATGATTCATCATTGACCTGACCATGTCCAACAAGGTCTAGTTACGCCTCTCAGATATACCATTATGCTGTGGTGTATATGACGGAGTCCATTGAGACAATATACCATTGTCTCTTAGATATTCTAGAAACTCTTGACTTAAGTATTCACCACCTCGATCCGATCGAAGTAATTTAATACTCTTGTCATGTTGTTTCTCTACTTCATTTTTGAATTCTTTGAACCTTTCAAAGGCTTCAGACTTATGTTTCATCAAGAACACATACCCAAACCGTGAGTGATCATCGGTGAAGGTAATAAAGTAGCTATAACCTCCCAGAGTTTGAGTTGACATAGGTCCGCATACACTAGTATGTATTAGACCAAGCAACTCACCCACCTATTCACCTTTTCCCGTAAAAGGTAACTTGGGCATCTTGCCTTTTAAGCATGATTCACATGTATCGTATGAATCTAATTTAAACGATTCTAGAATTCCACATCGGTGTAATTCGGACATGCATTTCTTGCTTGCATGGGCAAGACAACAATGCCACATATAGGAGTCTAATTGATTATCCTTTCGAGCACACTTGTTGCTCGCTTCGATATTGAAAATGTCACTGGATACATACAATGTATAAATACCATTGCTCAAAGTTCCTATCCAATAAAGTACGCCATTCAAAGTTATATAACAACAATTGTTACTAAACGTCAAATGGTAACAATTTCTATTTAAGAAAGAAATAGAAACAATGTTTTTTTATTAGAGAAGGAACATAATAGCAATTGTCCAGTTCTAAGACTAGTCCACTAGGGAGCTTTAGCAAATAAGTTCCGATGGCGACCACAGCAACCTTTGCTCCATTGCCAACTCACAAATTTGACTCCCCTCTGATGAGTCTGCTTCTATTCCTTAGCCTCTGTATGTCATTACATATATGGTAGCCACACCCAGTATCCAATACCCAAGTGTCTAAGGAAATAGAATGACAATCAATAACGAAGATACCTGAAGAGGATGGGGCATCGGATGCCTTCTTCTTCTTCACGGACTCAAGATAAATCTTGCAGTTTCTTCGCTAGTGGCCCTCCTTGCCACAGTGATGGCAAGTGCCCTTTTGTGCTGGTTCTGCCTTCTTAACTTTCTTATTCTTCCCTTTCTTCTATTCCTTTGCCTTCCTCTTAGAACCTTTCTTTGAAGAATCAACTAAAAGAACCACCTTCTCCTTATGCTTCACAAAAGGCTCCACAGTCTTCATCATATTGAGGAGCTTAGGAATAGTGGATTCTAGTTTGTTCATCCAGTAGTTCATCACAAATTGTGAGAAACTCTTGGGCAAACAATGCAGAATTAAGTCAATACTTAATTCATGATCCATCACAAACCCAAGGGTGGTCAGTCGCTCGATGTACCCATTCATCTTTAGCACAAACTGCACTACAGACGAACCTTCTTGCATCTTAGAGGTGAAGAGAAGCCTGGAGACTTCGAACCTTTCGGATCTCGCTTGCTCATCAAACAACTCATGAAGATGGAAGACTATGGTATTAGCATCCATATGCTTATGCTGCTTTTGAAGCTTGAGTACCATCACGGCTAGCATGATGCAACTCACCAGTTCAGAATCTGCCACATGTTTCTGATAGGCCAACAATTGGTCTAGAGTTGCATCATCCCTAGGACGGTTGGGAAGAGGCTCTTCAAGGACATACGCGAGCTTTTATGCCTTGAGAACAATTCTCAAGTTTCTAAGCCAGTCGAGGAAGTTAGGCCAAGTCAATTTGTTTGAATCCAAAATAGTGCGCAAATTCAATGACGTCATGATCAATCGATTAACCTAGAAATACAAAATGAGCATATATGAGAAAGATGATTCAAAATACATCAATATACATTCATAAATCCAATTCATTTTTCGAATTTCAAAAACCCCAAAATCACTTCGGGAGATCGTAGGTCCATCTCCGAATGGGTTGATATCCAACATAGATATGGACAACCTTGGACAGAGTCCAATAAGCCATTCACAACTACGATGGTAGGTATCAAATATACCGATTGCATACCACATATATGCAACTATCACAATGTGCTATCAACTAATTGAATGTTCACACATACATCGGGTTGTTAACACATTAACAAGTATGCATCATATGCATAGCACCCAACTTCACCTCCCTTCACATTGACCTTGGAGAGAGTCTAACAAGCCGATGCTCCATGTTAAAGCCAACCCATTATTTGAGAAATAGTTTTAATATGGTTAGAGCGCATTCAACCAATTAGCCCCGCTTGGAGAGAGTCCCACAAGCAAAGTTAATGATTGACCTCTGACTCTTACCATATTAGTATTAAACTATTTCATTGTTTGAACATGTTCAGGTTCGAGTCGGGCTTGGAGAGAGTCCAACAACTCAAATAAGAAACAAAACTCTGGTTCTAACCATATTAATGGAAGGTGTAAGCTTTAATATTGAGTAAGAGTTTTTATGTCTCATCCTCTTTGCATGCAAATAACTATTATCTACATGACATGACATACAAGACATACATCTACATGTCATGACACGCATGACATAATGATATGCATCTAATGCAATTATATGACATACAATTATGACCTGTACAAAATTTCCTTATATGTCATAACTATTTATGGAAATAAAATATGTTTAATATTTGATTCCCAAAATCAAATCATGATTAAATTAGAAAACAAATTTCCAAATCTAATCGCATATTTTATTTATGGAAGGTCTCAATTAAGGAAAGTCAAATTTAATTTAGGAAACAAATTTCCTAAATTGTCAAAACTATCTAAGGAAATAAAATATATTTTATATTTGATTTCCCAAATCAAATCATGATTAAATTAGGAAACAAATTTCCAAATCTAATCAAATATTTTATTTATGGAAAGTATTAATTTCCAAAAAATACTTCTAACTTTCCAAGAGTATAAGATTTCCATAAATACTTCTAAACTTTCCAAAATTAGAAAATTTCCATAAATACTTCTAAACTTTTCAAAAGTAAAAAATTTATATAAATACAATTACGACTATCACAAAATTTTTTTACGATTATGTCGAAACACAACCTGGGCTCTGATACCACTGTTGAGTTTTCGGCACTGCGGCGAGTGTGTGTTCGAACATGTTTCGTAAACATGTGCGCAGCGAAAGAAATAAAAATCAATAAATCAAATTTATTACATCACACACACCACATGCATGTATAGTAAAACATGTGTAGACATAACCATAGTTTTAAATTTTGCAATAAAAGAAAATTACTCTACGTATACCTGACGTATCATATGTAGTGGGAAAGACATCAACCGGAGCGACTCTCGCTAGAATCGTCTCTATCCATATCCATGCCGAGTATCATCGGGATGACTTCACAGAGCCATGAGCCTCGTCTTCGTACGAGTCACTAGCCTCGTGTTGAAGACGATGTGATCGAGAGAAGATCACAATCCGAATCAAAATTCGGATTCAAAATGAGTCCGCAAAACTCGCTTCTCCGGAGAGGTATTCGTCAATCATTTGACGAATCCTTCTTCCTCCACCTATGAGGATTACTGGAGATCGAATCCCCAGCAAGGTTACCACTGTCGGAGCTCCAAACATCGTCCAGAAGATGCTCTGACAAGAAGTAAACAAGCTGTCTAGAAAACTGGACAGCTTTGGTGGAGAACTTGCGTCGGCCAAATAAGGAAAGCAAGGAGCTCACCTTGTCGCCGGAGCCAAGGAAGATCACCGGAGCTCCTCCGACAGCAGCTAGATGCCGATAGGTGGGGAGGATGGCAGTTGCTGGATGCCAACTATTGGAGCTTGGGTGGTGGTGGGCGGCGGCAAGAAGTTGGGCGCCGGCAAGAAGAGGAGGAGAGGAGGAGAGGAAAAGATTTTCAAAAAATAGCAAAAACCCTTTGTGCTCTCCAACCTCTAATCGCGCTTTTATAGAGCGCATAATTCTTAACCATTAAGAAACCATCTCCTAGCGGTTATTTGTTTATAACCAAAACCCGTTAACCCGCTCCAATAACTTAAGTTAAAATAAACCAAACTGCGTTGGTCTATTTAAAGTTAAAACGAACCAAACAAACTTTGGTTCATTCATTTAAAACAAACCAAACTCCTTTGGTTTATTTTTCCACCATTGGATTAGAACCAAACCAATTTTGTTCATTCATCATGTCTTCAAAAGACACGACCCATCCACACTTCCAATGCGACTGAAACGATTTCATGTTGGCTCATCGTTTGGTCCAACCAAACTTAGTTTCTCTCGATGTGAGAATCTCATTCTCAGCTCATTTTAAATCCTTCGGATTACGCTCGTTGTATGTGTGACCAAATAGGTTCTAGGTTTATGTTGGCCATCTATAATTAACCTTTAATTATAGAATGATCATGAGTGGCATCTAGTAGTACATCATCATCCCCAATTAATCAAAATGATCAACGGTTGATCTAGAACTATTTCTGAAACCTTTCAGCAGCTACAATGAATCGTTGCCCGTTCCCTTCACGCATCTTATACCCACTTGGTTCAGGACTTGGTCTATAGTGTCAGTCCTCACTAGGTTGACTACGTCACACCTAGCCCAAATATCATTTCCTCGTCCTACAGATTCTAGTTACTGCACATATATCCAAGAGTACCTTACTCTAAACATGTAATGCTTTTGCCAAAGACTTTAGTAACAATCCGACGAGAGGCCATGGGTATACATCTCCTCGCAAAGAGTGGTGAATCCATTATAGGCTATTCAAACACCTTTGATCACTTCGACTTATACCCAATCATCCCGGGTCCATATATCCTCAGAGATGCTTGCTTAAGATGTCAAAGCATAAGTCTTCATGACAAAGATGACTTGAATACCGCAAGTCAAAGGAACATCACACTTAAGCTACAGTAAGAAATTCATTGACATATCTATATATGTAGAGAACCATATGAAGTTTTACAGCTGGTCACTCCAATGAACTAGTTATCATAACGAGCATCCATGATTAATTCCGGACATCACAATGGCTCGAGCCAGTGAGAATCAGCTGCTTGGATACACCAAGGAGTATACCTCATGCTAGTCTCAACAGAATTGATGGTGTCCAAATCCATCAATTCATCGACTAGGGATAATTTCGATACATCACAATTACACATGTAGAGAAACTCACTAGTTGTGATCCAATCACAAATTCTCTCATGATGTGAATCATATCGTGGACATTCAGTAAATGAGTTTAAGATCTAATCAAATACATGAAAACATGTATACTCAAATAGTGAATCTTCATTTATCATATAAATGGTTCAAACATAAGGCGATTGCCTTAGGACATCTCTCATATATTACTAACAGGTCGTGTATAGGTCATATGCTCCTCCCATCGCTACCCCTGTGTCTGCTGCTCGACGTAAATATGGTCAAGGTGCGATCATAACTTGGAGAAGTCATAAGTCGACGTACCTGTATCCTGCTCAAAAGTGGAAAAAGAAGGAGGTCTACGTGTAGGCTCGAGGTGTGGACTAGGGGCGCTCTTATTGGGCGCTTGGTAATAGTTCTGGATTTGCCACGACTATGGGAAATTCACATGGTCGGTCGTGTGCGACTCTGGATTTCTCCCGGAGTGTATCATGGTCCGACACTTTCCACACGCCCCATCGTGTGCTCTTATGTCCGTTGGGCACGCCCGTGTGAAATCCACATGGCTGCCCGTGCTTCCTTTTGAGGTTCTACCAAGGGATCTCCTTTCTATCTAGCAAGTTCTATCTAACCCTAAAACACTTGTGAAGATTCCAATGGACAAAAATTAAAGTCTAAACTAACATGTAAGAATGCAAAAAGACTAAAAACATGTAAATTTAAACTTGGGTTGCCTCCCAAGAAGTGCTTGTTTAAGGTCTTTAGCTCGACCATACTCCTTTGTCTCATCTCGGATCCGATAGCTCCGTGAACCTCGATTCATCCATTTCAAATTTTTTATATTCCCCTAGGTAATTCTTTAACCGCTACCCATTTACTTTAAATTCTCCTGATTCTTACTCCATATATCCACAGTTCCGTATGGATATACCTTTCTAATCTGAAACGGTCCCGCCCATCTTGACTTCAATTTTCCCGGGAAAAGCTTTAATCTTGAACTATATAGGAGAACTAAGTCTCCCTCTTTAAATTCCCTTCTCAAGATTTGCTAATCATGCAATCTCTTTGTTCACTTCTTATATGACTTTGCATGCTCATAAGCATCTCTTCGGATTTTCTAACTCATTTAACAGCAGTTACCTTTTCTCTCCCACCGTGCATAAATCAAGATTCAGCTTCATGATCGTCCAGTAAGCTTTGTGTTCCAATTCGATGGGGATGTGGCATGGGTTTTCGTAAACCAAATGAAATGGGGTCATACCGATGGGAGTCTTGTAAGGGGTGCAGTAAGCCTAGAGGGTATCATCCAATTTTTGTGCCCAATCTCTCCTAGATGGCATTACTGTTTTCTAAAGAATGCTTTTAATCTCCTGATGCACACAAACGCGACCTCAAATCTTGTGATTGAAGGTGGATGCTTCGGAGGCTCATTGGCTCCCATGTCCCCGGATTAAAATTTTCACTAATGAAAGAATTAATCCGGATGGGATGAGCTCCCTTAGCACAACCATTTCATCATCGTGCTAACAACTTGAGTGGTCGCTTGAACAAACTAGTTGTTCAAGCAACACAACTCTTCTAGTTGGTTAGCCGCGGAAGAGACGACGGACGGATCGCCGGTTTTTGTGTTTGTCTTCGGGGTCCATGATTATACAATATATTTACTAATTCATACATGCATAATCAAAACATAAAAGAACATGCTCAGATCTATAAATAAAGTTAAAATAACTTTATACCTCACGATCTTCTACCGTATGTCCTATCCTTCTCGTGGACGACGTGTGGACGAAGATCCTCCACGAGTAGAAGCCTTCTAGATCGCTTTCTTCTCTACCTTGTCCGCTGCGAACAAAGAGAAGAAACAACAAATACCTTCCTATCTAGAACCGGCAACCAAATTAGGGAATTTGGTGCAACCGCCGGCCAAGGAACAATTGGATGATGCGCCGGCCAACTTCAAGAAGTGTTGCCGCCGGCCACTCTAGGATGAAGGGAGGAAGATGAATGCCGACCACCTATGGAAGGAGAACCGCCGGCCAAGGAAGAAGGGAGAGGGCTTTAGGATGGGCGCCGGCCAAGTGTTGATGGAAGGAAGATGGGCGCCGGCCAACTTCAACTAGAAGGAAGAGTTGCCGCCCACTTCTTTTGCTCCAAAACCCTAGCCGCCCAAAAACCCTAGCCGCCCACTTTTGGATGAGCCAAAACCCTAATTCTTCAATCTTATCTTGCCGCCCAACCTAAGCCTCTATTTATAGAATTAGGCTTAAGCCTCCTTTAATCTCCACCGTCGGATCTAGGGATTTAATCTCCACCGTCGGATCTAGGGTTTTATCCCAACCGTTGGATCTAGGGTTTCATCCCAACCGTCGGATCTAAGATTTCATCCCAACCGTCAGATCTAAGGTTTCATCCCAACCGTCGGATCTAGGGTTTTATCCCAACCGTCGGATCTAGGGATTTAATCCTAACCATCGATTCTAGGGTTTCATCCTAACCATCGAATCTTAGGGATTTAATCCCAACCGTTGGTTCTAGGGTTTCATCCTAACCATCGGATCTTAGGGATTTAATCCCAACCGTTGGTTCTAGGTTTTGTTTTACATTGTTGGATCTAGACTTCACAAGGATTATATTAGGCTACGATAGGGACCATAAGGAGGAGTTGGGTCTTGGCCACCCGATGGATCGGAACCACACTAACTTGATCCATCAATGATGTTCCATTCCACTAGAGGATCATCATTGAACTACCTCACCAACCCCCATAAATCAATATGGGCTCCATATATTATTTGTACATTAATCTCCCCGTGTTTAAGATATCGAATGTCTGTCAATTAATTGATTTACTGACCATCAATTAATTAACATCTAATTCCTTGAGTAGTACCACTCAACCTTATCATCATGTTGACTAAGTCAACCAACTGGGTTTACATGATGAACCTTATGAGCTCCTCAAGGGGACATCATCAACCTAATATATAGGACACGGTTTCCTCCTATAATCAACGACACACCATGTAAAAAATATTATTTCCCAACTTACCGGGCATATTGATTTAATCCATATAAATCTCACCCTCTGGTAAATCAAAGAAATAAATACTAAGTACATGTGCCCGTTATTATATCGGGATTAAGAGCATGCACAACATAATATCCGAGGTCCGATTCAATTATGTAGTCAGTACTAAATTGAATCACCTCTATGTCGGTCCTGCTCAATACAGCTAAGTGTACTAGTGTAACTCTATGTTCAAGACAAAACAATACCAAGCTACACTACAACCATGCCAATGGTTTTTCCAAAACCATCTTGGTTGTGAGCCTCTACTTATATTTTACAAGGGACTGATAACATGATCTTCTGTGCCACACCAAGCACCATGTTATCTACAATGTAAAATATTAGACAATATGCACACATATAATAAATATATAAAGTGCAAACAATGATCATGTGATTCTTATTTCAAAATAAAATGTTCATACAAAAAGAGCTAGGCTTTCAGTATACATTCCAACAGTGATGGAGACCGTCGAGGACTCAAAGCGCGCGCTCGCGCTCAATGCCTGCAAGTGCACAGATGTTGTCAAGTAATAAAGATTATCGATCCCACAAAGACTCAGATTCGAATATCAATATTCAGTGGTTGTAATTGTTCGAACGTAACTCTAAGAGGTTTCGATGGGTGAGGACTGTCAGTGGACTTTACTCTATACGGTGTCACACAGAGAAGGAAGGGAGTGTGCCGAGGTCTTCAAAGGTGATTCTAAGACTTTGGTTTCGCTTGTGTATCACAAAACAATGTCACAATCGCATTTAGACGCGTTCGGTTTTGTAGGGACATTCTATCCTCCATGAGCCGCATCACCATCTTCAGCAATACGTAACTGAAACGAAGTAGCCTAAAAGGACGGGATAGACGATACGAGGATGCCAAATCAATCCCTACGATGAACCGTTTTCGATTCCACCGCACCCTTCTACCCGCAGTTACAGGAGATCAGGTTTACTCCTAGGTTCCTTGTATAAAATTCCCTAAATCTTAAATACGAGGGTTGTCACACCTCGTATCTGTTAGGACCGTTGGCGTCGCTAGAGGCGGGGGGGGGGGTGAATAGCTTTTTGTGTCGATTTTGTTCGCTTGATGGATTTTGATCGTCATGCTTGTCTACAATTGTTAGTACACAGTGAAAACACAAATACAAATACAAAAAAAAACAACAAACACAACACGAGGATTTTACGTGGGTCGAAACCCTAGTTCCTACTCCACGGGCGAGCCCTAGCGGACTCTAGTGATGCAAACCACCACTATATCACTTCTCCTTCTCGATGAACACATCGGAGGTGGAGGAACCTCTTACAAGGCTCTTACAACAATAAGAATAGAATAAAACAAGCATATACAAAAGAAAATGAATAGATGTTACAGATTTAGGGCTTTTGAATGCTTGCTCGTAGATCGCTTTGGGATGACTTTGAAGGCCCTGAAATGTAGTAGCACCTCCCTTCAAATCGCCCCTAAAATCTCCAAGAGAACTGTGCAAGAATCGTTGATTTTTTTTTTACACATGAAGAAGCCCTAAAGCTCCTTCTTATAAACCTACATCGAATCCTCCCGAGCTCCAATGGTCAGAAACCAGTTGAGACGACACCTTGACTGCGACCCCAGTCGAGGCGCCAGTTGAGCCACCTCGCTTCTGTGCCACCATCTTCATACCTGTGTTGAAATTAGTCATGTTTTCCAGTCGAGGCATTGGTCGACCGCACCTTGCCTCTGAGCCTCCTTCCAAACCGTCGAGTCAAGCCACCAGTCGCCACCTCCAGTCGAGGCGCCGCCTCGACTGATACTCCAGTCGAGGTGCTGGTTGAGCCCAACTTGCTTCTGTTTGCCTACAAACGAAGCCCAGTCGACTGTTATACCTCTACAATGAGGTTTAACACCCCAAGTATGATCCCTTCATACTTGATACTCACCCTAAGCCTAGACCTAAGCCTTCAACCTACTTCTATCAGCCTCACGTCTCCCGGATCCCTCGAGTCCGCGACTCTTCATCCTTGTGCTAGCCTTCAAGTGCTTCCATCGGCTATCATCATGCTCTTGGGTCAACATTTGCCAAGCTCGATCTCCCTGATCAGCTGGGTCTTCCCTTGCCAAGACTCCCTGTCTGGGACTTCATTGCCAAGAGGCCACCCCTCCGAGACTTCACTGCCAAGACTCTCTGTCCGGGACTTCATTTACCAAGCACAGTCTCCCAAGGCTTGTCGGGACTTCCCTCGCCAACTCCCCATTGGTCTTTCCTACACCAAGTGTCCGGTCTCCCTTGACTGACTTGGATTTTCCCTTCCATACTTGGACTTCTCCAATAGTCTTCCTCATATGACCTTGGATGTCCCATACCATGCACTAGTCATGTGGTCAAACCACATTTGAACTATTGTCGAACATCAAAACTCTACTCGAGTCTGGTCAATCATGACGTGGGTCGATTGCACCAACAATCTCCCCCTTTTTGATGTTTGACAATACCGTTAAGTTAGGTTATCCCCTAAACCCAACTTGACACTTCTTATGCCAAAGCATCACGAAGTGTTCCCAATCTAGAATTTCAAAATTTGAAATTTTTGGGGTTTTGTGTATATTAGGGTATCCTAAGTTAAAATCCTAACTTAACCCCCTTGCATTTCTCCCCCTTCTTGACACACATCAAAAAGTCCACCAAGGTTCTCAATATCTCATTTTCTAATGAGATTCTTCCTTCTCCTTGGTCAACATTCATCTTGAATGTCTTCATTCTTCTATCAAACTTCCATTTTCTCCCTTTTTGTGATAAACCATCATCCATCATGCCTAGATGGATAATTATCCCCCTAAAATCTTACTCCCCCTAGACCATTGCACCAACAATGTCCTTTGGAGAGTTCCTAAGCCAATAGAACCCTTAAACACTAGAAAATTAAGATAAAAGTTCAGATTTGAACTTTCACAACCATTAAATTTTGATTTGTACTCCAATTCATTTCCAATGAAAATCTCACCATTTCAATGCTTGTTTAAGCACATTAGAGGTGTAGGAGTAGTTATCTAGCCTAGGGTTATGATTATATGGTTTAATCTAACATTGATAAGTCAAAATAGTGCTAACAGTCGACTGAGAAAGGCTTTAGTCGAGTGGAAGCATCTCCAGTCGAGGCGCCGCCTCGACTGGTGTCTGAAATTTCTGAAATCGAAATTTCAGACCAACTTTAGAAATGGATAAATAATTCTAGAAAATTTAAAAAAATCATGAAATTTTAACCACACATTACTTATGCCAAACAATATCGGGGAAAAATAGTTTTCTATGAAAATAACCTTTAAATTATAAGAATGATACAAAGTTCAAAAGCATTGAAATTTTCATTGTTTAGAGCTAACTTTGTTTCAATCTTCTCAATAGTAATTGCTATCAAAAGATAGGCTTCACCAAAGTTTTTCAAAATGATTTTAAAATGTTTTCAAAACCTTAATTTCAATCATGGTCTATGGGCTAAGTACACATGACTTGTATACTAGCTTTCCTCATGATTTATGCCTATGATTGAGATGAGTTTGAGTCCATCTAGATGCAAAAACTATGCACACTGAACTTAACTTATATCCTAGCATCTCACATATATCTAGGGTGTATCAATACATATACATGTCAATTTGATGTGAGATGTGAGTTTTGTTCATCATAAACTAAGGCCTCATGCATTTTCTAAGGCAACTCTACTTGATTCCCTTATACATGGGACTTCAAGTCATGCCATTGTCCTTAATCAATTTTAATAAATGCATGAGTGATCATGGAATATAAGATAGCATAAATAAACCATGTGCCAATAATCATGATGTCATGGTATGTAACATAAACATAAATACTAACATGACATTAAAAGCAATAGATCTAAGCATGATCATGATATTTTATATGATAAAAGGTAAATATGATGTCATGTCATGGCAAAGAAAACAAGGTATGGAAAATAAGATGCAAAGGCATGAAAATACCTAAGTTCTTAATCTTTGTAGCCATTTGTTGGAATTAAGTTCATTTTGCCATAATACCATTTATTTCCTGAGTGTGCCAAAAATCCAAAATGGCACACCATGACCTCTAAAACCTTATTGTGCCAATTTGATTAAATTTTTCAACTTCCATACAATTTATTGGCACATCCTAAAAATCTTTTAGGATTTAAAATCAACCTTAATTTCAAAGTATCCAAAACCTTGAAAATGACCTAAAGTGCCAACTTTGCTATGATTGGGTTAACTACCCATCCATTTAAGGTTGACACAACCTAATCCATTTAGCATGAATCAATCACGCTCCTAGGAATCCAATACCTATTGGAGCTCCTTGGGTTTACTAAGTACTCACTAGGGATAACTTCCCTTAGTACCTTTCTAATGACCCTCCTAGACTTGGAAGCCTTGGTCATTTTGGTCTTCTTAAGGTTAACCCTAGAGATTGCTTCCCTTGTAACCTTGTTAGTGGCTTTCCTAGATTTCATTGAAACCTTAGCCACTAGACACTTACCATGGTCAACTCTAGGGATGACTTCCCTTGTGACCTTTGTACTCCTAGACCTAGAACTTGTTCCATAATTATATGGAACACTATGATAGGTAGGCTTATCTATCTTGGACTAGGCTTGTGACCCAAGCCTTGCTTGTCCTTAGATGCACCTTGCCTCCTAGAGCCTATGTTTTGTTAATTAGACCCATTAATCATATTTTTCATCTTCCTAAGGGTCTTCTCCATTTTCTCAAGCTTTGACCTCAAAGCTTGATTTTCCTTTTCTAATATCTCAAGTTTCGATTTTTCATTTACTCTTGAGATGTTCTTCTTTCTAGGCATATGTCTAGTCCATTTAGGGTTGATTCCTTGGTTATTGTTCTCTACCCTCCTATCCTTGGGTAGAGTTAGTCTAGCATTGTCCTTAGTCAAATTTACATGCTTAGGACCTAAACAATAAAACTTGTTGTTTTTAGCATGCCTCTCATGAACAATTGCAAGTGAATTAATATTATTTCTAGCATGCTTTTTGATATTAAAATTTGAAAGTGAATGACTAAAATATACCTTAGGGTTTGCCTTGGAGGCTCCCCCTACATGTGATGCTCCCTCTTGCCCTTTCTTCTTCCCCTTAGAGCATTGACTTCGGTAGTGTCCTCGTTGATTGCACTTGAAATACACAATGTGCTCTTTGCTTTTCTTGATTGGGACATCGGCATCCTATGACTTTTCTTGAGGTTTTGGTGTCGGTTGACTTTTCTTAACTTTCTTTGGGCATTTACTCTTATAGTGCTCTACTTCCCTACACTCAAAACATGTTATATTACTTTTATCCTTAACAATTGAATTTAAGTTACCTTCTTGAGTGATTGGAGACTTTTGGACTTCTTCTTCATTTCTCCCTGAGGTAGAAGGCTCCTCTTGCTCTTCCTCCGGGGTTGAAGATTTAACCTCCCCCTCAATCCTTGGCATGAAGGTTTCCATAATTTCCTCTTCGGATTTTTCCTCATCTTCTTGAATCATGGAAGTTTCACCATTGAGCTCAGCAAGCTTTCCCCTTAATTCTTTTGCATCCATGAACTTCCCTAATTCACACAAAACATTGTTAGGTATTAAATTAACTAAAATATCCAATACCTTCTCATTTGCCTCAAATCTTTGGACTTCCCCCTCAGTCCATTTACTCCGGTCTAGAGCTCGTCCCTTTTTGTCCGTTGGAGTCTTGAACCCTTCGATTAGTGCAAACCACTCCTCTATGTTCATTTGGAAGAAGAATTCCGTCATCGTCTTCCATTGAGCAAATCCTTCGAAACCATATGGCGGTGGAAATTGAACGTCACGTCCAAATCCATCCTCAAATTCCATCTTCTCTAGCTTTAGCTCCCTCGACGATTAGTCCGATTGAAGACCACTTATTGATATTGGTGCATCTTCTTCTTCTTAGATCAAAACCTTGCTCTGATACCACTTGTTAGGACCATTACCGTCTCTAGAGGGGGGGGGGGTGAATAACTTTTCATGTCGATTTCGTTCGCTTGATGGATTTCGATCGTCGTGATTGTCTATAATTGTTAGTACACAGCAAAAACACAAATACAAATATAAAAACACACAACAAGCACAACACACAGATTTTATGTGGTTCGGAACCCTAGTTCCTACTCCACGGGTGAGCCCTAGCGGACTCTAGTGATGCACACCACCACTATATCACTTCTCCTTCTCAGTGAATACACCGGAGGTGGAGGAAACTCTCACATGTCTCTTACAACAATAAGAACAAAATAAAACAAGCAAATACAACAAATACAAAAGCAAATGAATAGATGTTACAGATTTAGGGCTTTTGAATGCTTGATCGTAGATAGCTTTGGGATGACTTTGAAGGCCCTAAAATGCAGCAACACCTCCCTTCAAATCACACCTAAAATCTCCAAGAGAACGGTGCAAGAATCGTTGATTTTTTTTTTACACATGAAGAAGCCCTAAAGCTCCTTCTTATAAACCTGCGTAGAATCCTCTCGAGCTCAGCGGTGAAACGGTCGAGATCTTGCCTCATTGCGACCCGATCGGCGCCGGTCGAGCCACCTCATACGTCACATTGTCTTCATACCTGTGTTGAAATCAGTCGCATCCTCCAGTCGAGGCACTGGTCAAGCGCGCCTCGCCTCTGAGTCTCTTTCAAGACCGTCGAGTCGAGGCACCAGTCGCCACCTCCAGTCGAGGCACCGCCTCGACTGATACTCCAGTCGAGGTGCTTGTTGAGTCCAGCTTGCTTCTGTTTGCCTACAAATGAATCTCAGTCAACTGTTATACCTCTACAATGAGATTTAACACCCCAAGTATGATCCCTTCATACTTGATACTCACCCTAAGCCTAGACCTAAGCCTTAAACCCACTTCTATCAGCCTCACGCCTCCCGGATCCCTCGAGTCCGCGACTCTTCATCCTTGTGCTAGCCTTCAAGTACTTCCATCGGCTATCATCATGCTCTTGGGTCTACATTTGCCAAGCTCGATCTCCCTGATTAGCTGGGTCTTCCCTTGCCAAGACTCCCTGTCTGGGACTTCATTGCCAAAAGGCCACGCCTCCGGGACTTCACTGCCAAGACTCCCTATCTGGGACTTCATTTGCCAAGCACAGTCTCCCAGACCTGTCGGGACTTCCCTCGCCAACTCCCCGTTGGTCTATCCTACACCAAGTGTTCGATCTCCCTTGACCTACTTGGATTTTCCCTTGCCAAGTATCCATACTTAGACTTCTCCAATAGTCTTCCTTATATGACCTTGGATGTCTCATACCATCCACTAGTCTTTTGGTCAAACCACATTATGAACTATTGTCGAACATCAAAACTCTACTCGAGTTCCACTCGAGTCTGGTCAACATTAACGTGGGTCGATTGCACCAACAGTATCACCTAAGTACAATAGATAGAAAACCAAACACGCATAGATATAGTAAAAACATCTACCAATTGTCAAATCAAACTCAAAGGCAGAATTTAACATGAACCTACATTGTAATGTGCACACAAGCTACTCCCTAATCCTAGAATCGAAAGTACTACTCCATGTATATGAAGGAAGAATCACAAAGCATGTTTTTGTTCGAATACATAAGGAATAAAACGCAGGAACAAAGGATTACAATGCTTTCGTGGTCTTCTCTCTGACGTTGAAGTGCAAGGTGTGGACCTCTGGCGGCATTCCTCCTCCCCGTTGTGAGTTCCCGAAGCCTTTTAGGGCTTCGGCATGTCATCCTAGCCATCGTGCCTCCCCCCTAGGGTTTGGGCAGAGCCATCCTTATATAGACATCACCTCGGACTGCTGTAAAATCCAGAAAAACCCTAGTCGTGCAAATCTAGTGGGCCACCACATGGCCGTGTGCAGCCCTGGGGTGGTTGAACTCGCCCATTGGACAAGGCCGTGTGTAGCCACATGCCCTAGCCGTGTCCCATTCTATGTCTAGCTACAAAATGTCCTTCTTTTGCTCCGAAAGTGCACCTTTTCCCTCGAAATGCTATCCTGCACACAAAAGTACAAAGAGCAGACTTCCGAACTAGAAAATAGGAAATGCATGCAAAATAGAGTGACATATGCATGAAACTAACATAAAAATGTAATTAGATGTGAGTGAAAACTACTCCTAAAACCCTACATGTTTTGCTCACATCACTTCCCCCAGACTTAAATCTTTGCTTGTCCTCAAGAAAACCTCAGTGCCATGAAATTTTAAAAAGATATTGTTCCATACTTAGCATGCTAACTAAATTTATCAAGTGGTATTTTCAATCAAATAAAAATAGATATGTTCTACGAAATTCACTAAGTTAGCTTCTCGTGCACGTGTTAAGCGAATCTTCTTAGGGGATACTCATTCCATGGTAAGTTAAATCGTCATCCTATAGCTTTCCTAAGGTCTCCATCTCTTAGGCACTTACCTGGCCAAAGCGAGGGTCGTTCCCTAGATCTAGCACAAAGTCTCAAAGGCGTGCTCGGTATTTAGAGAAATTGGTAGGTATTTCCCCAGTAACCTAACTTAGTCTCAAAGGAGCACCTAACCATTTCCACCCACGACAACTATTTTTTATCTCTCATAATATCTTTTCCTTCTTTCCCCCCCCTTTTATTTTTACTCACCAGGATTTTGATTTTTCCGAATGGGCTTACACAATCCGAGCATCTCCAGTAACTAAAATGCTAAACCTAGAGTCACCTATGGATTCTAAAGTACTGGACTACTGAGATGAATCATAACTAGGTATGTATTAGATTTTCTCTTTTAGAGTGTTCGACATTTGTAGGTGTAAAAATAGAAGCTGACCAGTGTAAGTCTAGAACATTCATTAGATCAAATAAAATAAAATACTACGATATAAATGAAGTCACACTACTCATGGAAACAACTCATGAAGAAGACTTTTAAAAATACTACTGAGGCAGCTTTACAGATAACAAAAACTAAGTACTGAAAGAAACTCAACAACCCATGCATGAATAAATGAATGAAAATACCAGAAAAGAAACTACTGCTAGGAAACAAAACAAAATAAACTTTGGGGCCCCCCAGACTTAAATGAAAATATACCTCTAGTATGGTGGACGAGGTGGAAAGTCTGGGAGCCTCGGCATCTCTGGATCCTTGGAGAACCTACTGTTGAACCGCTGATGCCACATGTACATGTGGTCAATCTGGGAGCTGGTGGATGCAGCGGCTGCTCGGTGCTCCTCCTCTCTAGCCAACTGCGCCTGCTGGGCATGCATGTGTTGCCGCATCTCCCTGCAGTAGGCGACGAACAACCTCTTCCTGGAAGTATATGCGGGCCTCATCGTAGAACTCCTCAACCCACTAGAAGTGCTCTCGGAAACCCTGGAACTCCGCCTGCGTTTAGGCGCTCTGCTCCTCCCATCGCTACCTCTGCATCTGCTGCTCGGTGTATATATCGTCGAGGCACGATCGGAACTTTGAGAAATCATAGGCCGACATACCTGCATCCTGCTCAAAAGTAGAAAAAGGTGGTGGTGCAGGTGTAGGCTCATGTCGGCGTGGACTAGGTGGGCTCCTATGCATGTGTGGACTAGAGGGAGAGCGATATAAAGGTGGAGAGATGGGCACCGATGTGGATAGTCCCTCATGTGGAGGGGACTCCACTATCAGGTCCAAACGCTAGTTGACGCATATAGCGATGGTGGTACGATCCTAGTCGGGGAGCCAAAGGGCTGTCAGATTTTTCCTTACAAAGCATAAGGAGTCTCCTTCTCTCACAATCATTTTCTTGGCCATGCACACTCCTAGGTCAATCCTAGGGCTCCCCTCTATATTCTCTAATGCAGTGTAACCGTACCCTATCCTATGGCAAATGTGAGTAAGTAGGCCTCCCACATTAATCTCTCCTCGTGCTGCTTTGCCCATCTTCACTAAGTGTCTGATGAAGTGGGACCCTACATCGATGCTACTCCTTTCTTGTAGTATGTCCCAGAGGCAAAGCAACTCACTAACTCTAACTACACTGTCACTCTCCCCACGACCAAATATTGTACTGGCCATGATGCGGTGGAGGTATCGGAAAATGGGGTTTTGGAGGCGCGACACTTTGGCCCTAGATTGGTCATAAGCATGCTCCCCCGTCAACTTAGTCCAAACTATCCGAGAGTTAAACCCAATAGAGATCCTTCTCTCTCCTCCACTTGGCAAGCCAAAACATGAATTCCATTGGTGAACGATCCATTCGTGCTCAATGTTAAAAATCCTAAAAGTTATCCTACCCTCTTCGCTCTCTCTACCCGTTAAAATTTCCGCCTCTAAGGAACTCAAAAACTCTAGAACTATCCTAGGGTAGGTTGGGTGCCTTATTCCCATCATCTCTTCCCACCCCACCTTTGCAAATAGGGCTTGAATATCACCCAACAACCCTAAAGACTCTAGAAAATCTTCATCTAAGTACCTATTAGCAGTGAGTTTATGAGTAGAAAGCATATTATATCTATCTCTATGTTCATTGTTGCGAAAAAAAAGAGTGGGTAGGGCATTACCCTCTTCCGGAGCTTAAGGGGCGTTGACTCTCCTTGTTCGTCACTCCGAGGCATCAGATTGAGGTGATACATGCTTGGTCCTCCTCATCCTTGCTTCTTTTGGCTTCCTTAGAGGTTAAAAGTGCTTCTAGATGGTGGGGAAGACGAAACCACATCGCTAGGGCAAGAGCTTTCGAAGCACACGACGCAAATGGGGTGAAAACACACGGCTCAACCCTTTTAACCTCATGCGACATGACCGTGTGAAAACACATGGCCAGGCTATGTGCGCCTCAGGTCGGTCGAGCACGACCGTGGGAAAACACACGGCCAGGCCGTGTGTCCCCATTTTTTGCCCATTTATGCACCACGGTCTGAATTTTCTCATACACTTCACCATGTAGGCTAATATGGATTTCATTTTTACCTAGAAAAGTTCTTTTCTAGTACTAACTCTAAATGAGATGGATATCAAAACTAAAATCTAACAAATGCATGCAATACAATCAAGGGGAAATCTAAAACTAAACTTGGGTTGCCTCACAAGAAGTGCTTTGTTTAAGGTCTTTTAGCTCGACCGCACTCCACTATCAACTTGGCTCTGGAGGTTCAGTGAACCGCCATTCATCCGTCTCAGGATCTTCATTCGATGGCCTTGGCTTCATTCTGCTAAACGTGAAGCCGTCGAGGTAGGGAGCCCTGTGCTCCGAAAGGATGAAGAGGATGATCTCCCCATCTACCCCCAAGGAGATCTGGTGTGCCTTCACATCTATGCACGCCCCTGTAGTCACTAGAAAAGGCCTTCCTAGAATGATAGATTTCTAGGGATCCAGTCCTGTGTCCAGTATGATAAAGTCCATGGATATCACAAAATCCTCAATCACCACAGACGCATGTGCCAACAAGCTGATGGGCTCCTTGACTGAGTCATCCCCCATACGAATACAATGATTCACTTATTGGAGCCCATTCAGTCCCATCTTCAGATAGTATGTGTAGGGAATCACACTGACTGATGACCCCATGTTGCATAATGCTTCATCGAATCTCTCTCCATATATTGAGCAGGGGATAACAAATTCACCAGGGTCCTCAAGCTGTAGTGAATCTTATCTTCAATTTCAGCTTGATCAAGTAGGGTGGTAATCATGGATGCACACCCTTGGCGAGTTTGTTACTCTGCCCCACTACTTCGTCTTTAGCTTGACTCTGCTCGGGTGATAATGGAGAGCTTTTCACAGGTTGAAACACGGATTGGGCTATCAGGGCCACTTGTGTCTCCAACATCCTTGTGTGACTTGCAAGGTCGTCAATGGTGGCCTTCAAGTCTCTGAGTGATTCTTCAGATTTCTAATGTTGGTGACAAAATACCTCATTGGCCTTAGTCTGGGTAGCAATGAAGTCCTCCATCATCAGTTCCAGTCTGGACTTCTGTGGTCGCTGCCCATTGCCCTGCTACTGCCCATACCCCCCTGATGGGGTTCCTGAGTTATTCTTATAGGAGAAATTTGGGTGATTCCTCCATATGGGATTGTAGGTATTTGAGTATGGGTTGTTGGGCCTTTGGTCGTAGTCCCCAATCGCATCGCAGTGCTCGATCTGCTCATCTAGGGTTCCCTTCCCTCCATGGTGGTCCTCTCGATATGCTGCCGCTCCCTTTCTGAAGTCAATGGTACCGCATGCAGATGAAGGATTCATAGATTTGAATCGTCTGCTGAGCGCGTCCATCCTTGCTTCTAGGTTGTCCATGGAGTTGACAGTGTATCGTCCCGATGCAGGTATTGGTTGACCACGTTCGGAAGCCCATTGATGGTGGTTCTGAGCCACTTCTTCAATCTGCTCTTTCGCTTCCTCTATGCTCTTATTCATCAATGCTCCTCCTACGGTAGAATCTAGGGACATCTTCTTGGCATAAGCGATCCCATTGTAGAAAATGTGGATCACCATCCACCTTTCCAGTCCGTGATGGGGGCATTGGTAGAGTAGCCCCTTGTAGCGATCCCAAGTCTCCAATAATGACTCCCCCTCCTTCTGGCGGAAGCTCGTGATAAGATGGCACATGTGAGAAATCTTTCTTGGTGGGAAGTATTTGTTCAAAAACTCCTGCTCGCATTGCTCCCATGTAGTGATGCTGCTAGAAGGTAGGGAGTGAAGCCATGCCTTAGCCTTATCCCGCAATAAGAACGGGAATAGGCTTAGGTGGATCGCGTCTGCAGGGACTCCATTCATTTTCATTGTTCAGCAGATTTCTAAAAATGTCTCTAGGTGCCGGTTCGGATCTTCAGTCGCAACTCCCCCGAATTGACTCTGTTGGACAATATGTATAAGTGTTGTTTAAGTTCAAAGTTATTCGCCGAAATAGATGGTCCATCTATACTCGACCTAAATCCTCTAGCGCTAGGAGCTGCGTAATACCGCAGAGGTCGGCTACCTATGTTCACTTTGGATGCACCTTGATCCTCCATCCTTCGCTGCTCTGCTTTCCGGCGATGAAAGGTCAGTTCGATTTCTATGTCAATCGGAATCAGGCCTCCTGATCCTAAGCGTCTAAGCATACGAAGAACTAAGCCACAAAAATTAGGAGTGCTACCCCATTCTAAGAGAAGAAAACAAAACAATCTAGCTAAGCAAAATCTAAGATGCAATAAGGAAATAGGAAACTACTGCTAAAAGTAAAAACTAAATCTAAATATGGAAAATATAGAACTAAAGCAAATGAAGAAAAATAAACAGAAAATAAAGCAAGTAAATAAATATAATCCTAAATCCGATCAAATTTACTACTGTTTGATTTGATATCGAATCAATCAGTCCCTAGCAACGATGCCAAAAACTTGATGCACACGAACGCGACCTCAAATCTCGCGACGGAGACCCTTGAGGACTCAAAGCGCGTGCTCGCGCTCGTACTCGAGCTCAATGCCCGCAAGTGCATGGATGTCATCAAGTAATAAAGATTATCGATCACATAGGGACTGAGATTCGAATATCAATATATTCAGTGGTTGTAATTGTTCGGACATAAATCTAAGAGGTTTCAATGGGTGAGGGCTGTCGGTGGATTTTACTCTATACGGTGTCACACAGAGGAGGAAGGGAGTGTGCCGAGGTCTTCAAAGGTGATTCTAGGACTTCGGTTTCGCTTGTGTATCACAAAACAATGTTGTCAATTGGTGTTGTCTAGACGTTTATCTATGGTTTTGTGAAAGGGACATCATACACTCTCCCGATGAGCTGTCGTATCTACCGGGAGCTATCTCCGCCTAAAAGAACGGGATAGACGGTACGAGAATGCCAAATCAATCCCTACGATGAACCGTTTTCGATTCCACCACACCCTCCTACCTGCAGTTATAAGAGATCAGGTTTACCCCTAGGTTCCTTGTATAAAATCCCCTAAATCTTAAATATGAGGGCTGTCACACCTCGTATCGCCTAAGAACAGTAGATAGAAAATCAAACACGCATAGATATAGTAAAAACATCTACCAATTATCAAATCAAACTCAAAGACAGAATTTAACATGAACCAACATTGTAATGTGCACACAAGCTACTCCCTAATCCTAGAATCAAAAGTACTACTCCATGTATATGAAGGAAGAATCATATGGCATGTTTATGTTTGAATACATAAGGAATAAAATGCAGGAACAAAGGATTACAATGCTTTCGTGGTCTTCTCTCTGGCATTGAAGTGCAAGGCGTGGACCTCCGGTGGCATTCCTCCTCCCCGTTGTGAGTTCTTGAAGCCTTTTAGGGCTTCGACATGCCGTCCTAGCCATCGTGCCTCCCCCCTAGGGTTTGGGCGGAGCCATCCTTATATAGACATCACCTCAGACCGCTGTAAAATCTGGAAAAACCCTAGTCGCGCAAATCTGGAGGGCCGCCACACGGCCATGTGGAAACACACGACCATGAAGGTTTTACCCGGAAGCTCTGATACCAATTGAAGGGTTTTGCTTATCGAGTCTGTGAGGGGAAACTTCGCTTCCCACTTCACCTCGGTTGCTTGATCATGGCGATCCCTTCGATGTCTCCGGATTAAAAAAAATTTAATCCTAGAATAAAGGGATTGCCTAAACAACCAAGTCATCGTCGTGCTATTTGTTTAGAGAGGTCACTTGAACAAACTCACTGTTCAAGCGACCATCCTCTATTTTACGAGTAGTCGCGGAATAGACGATGTCCAGATCGCCGACTTTTGTGTTTATGTTTGGGATCCAATTATTATTTATCCATATACAGATTTATATCATGCTCATAATTGAAAAAAAAAAATACAAACATGTAACATATAAAAATTAGAGAATCGATATACCTCTCAATCTTCTAATGTATGACCTTCCTCCTTTCGGACGTTGTGTGGGCGATGATCTACCAAAAGTTGAAGCTCCTAGATCGCAAATCTTCCTTCCTTGCTCTTCCAAAGCAATGAAAGAATAGAAACAAGGTTTTTCTCCTCCCTAAAACCAACCGACAAGGAACAAAAGGAATCCTTACTGCCGGCCAACTAGGAGGAGGAGATGATGATGGAAACCAACCAAGACACCAAGGGAGACTCCTAAGTCTTGTTTCAACCACTCAAGGAGAAGAGAAGAGAGGCTTTGGGAGCCGGCCAAGGGCTGGAAAGGGGCTGGAAAGGGTGTTGGATGCCGGCCAATGGAGAAGGAAGAAGAAAGGAAAAACTTCCTTAATTGGTGCCGCTCAAGCCTCCAAAACCCTATGCCTCCAAACCCTAATCCTATCTCAACTAGGATTCCTCTCTTGCCGCCCAAAAACCTAGCTCTCCTTGGATTTATCTCCATGCCAACCCATCAAGCTCCTTTTATAGAGTTAGGGATAAGCCTCCTTTTAATCTCTACCATTGGTTCTAGGGATTTAATCTCAACCGTCGGATCTAGAGATTTAATCTCAACCGTCGGATCTTAGAGATTTAATCTCTACCTATGGATCTAGAGTTTTGTTTCTATCCAATGGATCTAAGCTTCATGAGGTGTTAATAGGCTACATTAGGGACCATGAGGAGGAGTTAGATCTTGGCCACCCATAAATCAAGCCCACATAAAGTCCGATCCACTAATGATAATCCAATCCACTAAAGGATCATCATCGATCTACCTCACCAACCCCCATATGATAATATGGGCTCCATATATTATTTGTACATTTTCTCCCCATGTTTAAGATCTCGAATGTCCGTCGATTAATTAATTTACTGACCATTAACTAATCAACATATAACTCCATGAGTAGTACCACTCAACCTTTTCATCATGCCGGACCAAGTCCACCTGCAGGGTTTACATGATGAACCTTATGAGCTCCTCAAGGGGACATCATCATCCTAATATATAGGACACGGTTTCCTCCTATAATCAACGACACACCATATAAATAATATCTTCTCCAAACTTACCGAGCCTATCGATTTAATCTATAAATCTCGCCCATTGGTAAATCAAAGAGATGAATACTAAGTATATGTGCCCGTTATTATATCAGGATTAAGAGCATGTACTAAATAATATCTAAGGTCCGATTCAATTATGTAGTCAGCAATAAATCGAATCACCTCTAAGTCGGTCCTGCTCAATACACACAAAGTGCACTAGTGTGATTCTATGGTCAAGACAAACCAATACCAAATCACACTACAACCATTCCGATGTTTTGTCCAAAGTCATCTCGGTTGTGAGCCTTTACTTATACTTTTCAAGGAGCCGATAACATAATCTTCCGTGTGACACCACACACCATGTTATCTACAATGTAAAGTATTAGACAATATGCTTAACCATACAAATATGCAAACAATGATCATGTGATTCTTATTTCAAAATAAAGATGTTCATACAAAAGGTAGACTTTTCAGTATACATCCCTACAATCTCCCACTTATACAAAAAGACTATGCTGTCCTCATACTGCCATACATCTGATTCCCCTTCCCTCCACATGCCTATCAAAGCTCTCGCTAGAAGGGCCTTAGTGAAAAGGGTATACCAGGTCATCCTCTGATGCAATCTAGGCGACAACAACTTCTACCTCCTTTACGATTTCTCGTATCAGGTGGTACTTGCGCTCTATGTGCTTACTTGCCTTATGGGCTCGTGGTTCCTTCGAGTTTGCAACTGCACTACTATTATCACAATAAATTTTGATAGTTCTGGGCAAACCAGGAATCACATCCAAGTCCATCAGGAAGTTCCTGAGCCACATAGCTTCTTTGGCCACCTCAGAGGCTGCCACATACTCATCTTCCATGGTGGAGTCTGCCATGCATTTCTGCTTGACACTCCTCCATACAATGGCTCCACCTCCCAAAGTAAACACAAAACCTAAGGTAGACTTACTGTTATCCCTATCAGATTGGAAGTCGGAATCCGTGTAACCCACAGGGAGTAATTGGTCTGCCCGGTAAACCAGCATATAATCCCTAGTCCTTCTCAGGTACTTCAATATATGTTTTACCACAGTCCAATGTCCCTATCCTGGATTACTCTGATATCTGGTGACCATGCCCACGGCAAAGCAGATATCTGGTCTCGTACAGAGCATTGCATACATGAGGCTTCCTACTGCCAAAGCATAAGGAACCGCCTTCATCTCCTCTATCTCCTCAGATGATCAAGGACACATCTCCTTAGATAAAGGAACTCTATGCCTGAAAGGTAGAAAACCCTTCTTTGAGTTTTGCATGCTAAAACGATCCATAATCGTGTCTATTTATGAAGCTTGGGATAAGCACAATATCCTTTTCTTGCGATCCCTTATAACCTTGATCCCAAGGATGTGTCCCACTTCTCCCAAGTCCTTCATATCAAACTGTTTGGACAACCATACCCTTACATCCGATAACACCTTGATATTGTTTCCAATCAACAAAATGTCATCTACGTATAGTACAAGAAATACCACTACGTTTCCATCACATCTCTTGTATACACAAGACTCATCCAGACTTTGAATAAATCCATAAGACTAGATTACCTCATCAAAGCGGATGTTCCAAGACCTCGAAGCTTGCTTCAATCCATAAATGGACCGATCAAGCTTACATACAAGATGCTCTTTGCCCTTAGCAATGAATCCCTCTGGTTGCTTCATATAGATGTTTTCCTCAAGACTTCCATTAAGGAAAGTTGTCTTAACATCCATCTGCCACACCTCATAAACCATATGAGCTGCTATGCATAAGAGAATCCGGATAGACTTAAGCATGACTACCGGTGAAAAGGTCTCCTCATAATCGATACCCTCTTTCTGAGTATACCCCTTCGCAACAAGCCTCGCTTTGAAGGTCTCAACCTTCCCATCTATTCTTCTCTTTCTCTTGTAGATCCACTTGCATCCAATAGTTTTTACACCATCGGGTGGTTCTACTAGCTCCAAGACCTGATTTGAATCCATAGATTCAATCTCAGCATTCATTGCACTTTGCCAAGATACTGCATCTTTATCTTGGATTGCCTAGTCATATGTCCAGGGATCAGGTTCATGTTCGCCAGGGACTAAATCAGAAGATTCTCCCAAGAACATGAATCTATCAGGCTATCTCATAACCCTCCCACTACGACGAGGTATCTCCTGTGTATCCTCTGCGATATGCGGTGCAGAGACATGTGGTATATCCTATTGTACCGGTGGTACTAAAGAAGTGACTTCCCCTTTTAACTCCCCCAGAACAATTTTAATCTTCGGCTTGTGGCTCATCACATAGTCTTCCTCTAGAAATCTGGCATTCATGCTAACAATCACCCTCTAATCTCTAGGACTATAAAACAATCCACCCTTCGTTCCCCTGGGATAGCCAACGAACATGCATACTTCGGTACGAGGTTCCAACTTACCAGCATCTGCCTTTAGCACATGTGCTGGACTCTCCCATATCCGAATATGTCTTAGACTAGGCTTTCGCCCAGTCCACAATTCTGTGGGAGTAGAAGGCACTGATTTAGATGGAACCAAGTTCAGAAGGTACACCGCCGTATCTAGAGCATATCCCCAGAACGAATCTGGCAACTCAGAATAACTCATCATCGATCTAACCATCTCCATAAAAGTGCTATTCCTTTGCTCTGCTACACCATTCTGCTGGGGCATGCCAGGTGTAGTCAATTGGGATTAAATCCCAGCCTCTGATAAGTAGTTCCAAAACTCTCCTAAGAGGTACTCACCACCACGATCAGATCGTAGTGTCTTGATACTTTTACCTTGACGTTTCTCCACATCAGCCTTGAATTCTTTAAACTTGTCAAAGCATTTAGACTTGCGGTACATCAGGTAAATGTATCCATATCTCGAGTAATCATTTATAAAAGAGATGAAATACTCGAAACCACCTCTAGCCTGGATAGACATAGGACCACACAAATCAGAATGAACCAATTCTAACACATCTTTGGCTCTATACCCCTTGGCCTTAAAAGGTCTCTTGGTCATCTTACCCTCCAAGCAAGATTCGCAGGTTGAGAAATCCTCCACCACTAATGAACCCAAAGGTCCATCAGCTTTCAACCTTTGAATTATGCTTAGGTTAATGTGACCAAGCCTAAGATGCCAAAGATATGTTTGGTTCATCTTTGAAGGTTCTTTTCTCTTATTGGAATTAGAAGATGAGTTATTAATTTCAATATGCAAAATGGGAGGTTTTGGTTCAAGTGTGTACAAATTTCCAATCAATGTATCCGAACAGATAATGTCCCTATCTCTTCTTATAACAACTCTATCATTAAAAGAAATAGAATATCCATCCATAAACAATTTAGAAACTGAAATTAAATTCTTTCTAAATAAGGGTACATAAAGGCAATTCTTAAGAACCAAAAGTTTATTTTTCTCAAAAGATAAATGAACATCTCCCACTGCAACAACTGCCGCCTTCGTGGTATCGCCCAAGTACACGTTAATCTCCCCTTCAGCCAGTCGTCTGGTTTCCTAGAACCCCTGCAAAGTATTGCAGACATGATCAGTGGCTCTCGTATCTACACACCAGGTGTCAGTAGATAACACCGCTAAACATGTTTCAACGACTAGACCAAAAGATACACCTTTGTTCTTGCGGTTGGGGCAGTCCTTCTTCCAGTGTCTAGTCTGCTTACAAGTGAAGCACTTGCCTTTCGGCTTCTTCACTCCTCCCTGAGTACCTCTCACCGCCTTCGCCCCAGTTTGTTTCTTCTTCTTCTTGCCTTTCGGCTTAGAAGTAGAAACCTTTTGGGTCACCACGGCATGCGCCTGAGCACTCTTAGGAAATAGTCCCTTTGCCGCCTGAAGTTCTGTCAGAAGTTCCGCCAATGAATAGAACCTCTTGTTCATGTTGTAGTTCAGGCGAAACTGCTCAAAACTCCTAGGTAGAGACTGGAGTATGATGTCGACCTAGGTTTCCCCATCGATCTCAGCTCCAAGGACTTTCGGCTCATTCGTGGGCTTAGGAGGATACTCTTCGAAAAGTAGATATTTGTACTTCTCAGCAGTTAAGACAATATCTAGATTCTTTTCCAATCAACATAATTTGGGTACAGTAAACTGATTTTCCTTTAGTATCACAACAAGTGGAATGAAAGTCATTTATGAAAATCCTAAGAATCACATAGATCATTACTTTAGATTTCAAAAAATTATTGATTCCTCAAAACAATAAAATTTTAAAATCAACCAACACCTCAAAACTCCGAGAATATCGTATGCCACGATAGTGTGGACGTATATGAATTCTACATTTGTAAGAGGAGGTTTTACGCATTAATTTTACTATCTTGTCAACCTAACTTTTTGACAAGTAAAATTAATAGTTGGTTTCTCTTCGGCCCTACAAATAAAAGCAGTGACTCCGATGGGGAGGATACTTATATTTGTATCTAAGTGTTCACCATTACTTGGTACCAAGGTAATTATCTCGGGTTATGTGCCTTCCGATGGGGAAGTACACACACTCCTTGATAATTCCCTATAACCATATTTGACCTTGTGATCCGCAAACAAACCCATCCGATATGGAGGAAGGCACTCAGAGCCGACGCGCAAGTTTGTTTGCATCACTTGTCAAATCGTAATGGAGGCTGTGGGAATTTTTAAAAAATTTCCCTCTCCCACTTAGTAATTAGAAATTGAGGAATTTTCATAGCCTACAACATGCATATCAAACAAAAAGCAATAAATATGAAAAATAAATTATTTTCCAACTATTATGGCTTTTGTCTTCAATATGTCTCCCGTTGCATCGCCATCTCATCCGCTCCTCCTACGACATGTACGAGTCATCCAGAGATCCGAGCCGAGACTAAAACCTATTTTAATTTACATCCATCGATCCTATACATGAAATCTAGATCGAAAGTAAACTAAAATAAAGAGTGGCTAAACAATGCCATATCTAATTTACAAAAAATCAAATACTAGCCTCGTCAACCCCGAGGATTCAACAAAATACACACATACAATCACATACACACATATGGCCATAATAGTCGAATCTTATGCCTGCAACCAAAGAGTTAAACTACGCATATCCTACTATTATCTGGCACAAATAATATATGAAAAGTGCATAAAAATTAATCGAATCCTAAACACACAAAACTGAAAACCTTGGCTCTCATACCAATTGAAGGTTTTGCCCAGAAGCTCTGATACCAATTGAAGGGTTTTGCTTATCGAGTCCGTGAGGGAAAACTTCGCTTCCCACTTCACCTCGGTTGCTTGATCATGGCGATCCCTTCGATGTCCCCGGATTAAAAAAAAATTAATCCTAGACAAAAGGGATTGCCCAAACAACCAAGTCATCGTCGTGCTATTCGTTTAGAGAGGTCACTTGAACAAACTCGTTGTTCAAGCGACCATCCTCTATTCTACGAGTAGCCGCGGAATAGACGATGTCCGTATCGCCGACTTTTGTGTTTATGTTTGGGATCCATGTATTATTTAGCCATATACAAATTTATATCATGCTCATAATTGAAAAACAAATGCAAAAATGTAACATATAAAAATTAGAGAATCGATATACCTCTCGATCTTCTAATGTATGACCTTCCTCCTTTCGGACGTCGTGTGGGCGACAATCTACCAAAAGTTGAAGCTCCTAGATCACAAATGTTCCTTCCTTTCTCTTCCAAAGCAAAAGGAAGAATAGAAACAAGGTTTTTCTCTTCCCTAAAACCAACCAACAAGGAACAAAAGGAATCCTTGCCACCGGCAAAATAGGAGGAGGAGATGATGATGGAAACCGACCAAGACACCAAGGGTGACCCCTAAGTCTTGTTTCCACCACTCAAGGAGAAGAGAAGAGAGCCTTTGGGCGCCGGCCAAGGGATGGAAAGGGGCTGGAAAGGGTACTGGATGCCGGCCAATAGAGAAGGAAGAAGAAAGGAAAAACTTCCTTATTTGGTGCCGCCCAAGCCTCCAAAACCCTAAGCCTCCAAACCCTAATCCTATCTCAACTAGGATTCCTCTCTTGCCGCCCAAAACCCTAGCTCTCCTTGGATTTATCTCCACGCCAACCCATCAAGCTCCTTTTATAGAGTTAGGGATAATCTTTTTTTTAATCTCTACCATTGATTCTAGGGATTTAATCTCAACCGTCGGATCTAGAGATTTAATCTCAACCATCGGATCTTAGAGATTTAATCTCTACCTATGGATCTAGAGTTTTGTTTCTATCCATTGGATCTAAGCTTCATGAGGTGTTAATAGGCTACATTAGGGACCATGAGGAGGAGTTGGATCTTGGCCACCCATGGATCAAGCCCACATAAAGTCCGATCCACTAATGATAATCCAATCCACTAAAGGATCATCATCAATCTACCTCACCAAACCCATATCATAATATGGGCTCCATATATTATTTGTACATTTTCTCCTCGTGTTTAAGATCTTGAATGTCCGTCGATTAATTAATTTACTGCCAATTAATTAATCAACATCTAACTGTTGGTGAAGGGGCACTAGATAATCGAACCTGTGTTTTGATTATGGTAAAGACACAAAGTTAAGTTTACATCGTTATCTCACGAGCTAAATCGAGTGTGCAAAAAAGTACTAAAGCTGGAGCTGAAGGCTAGTGACACCCGGAGGAAGCCGCGGTGGTCGGGCGACACTCCAGTGACTTCGGACGGAGCTGAAGGAATCGAGTGGAAGGTCGGAAGCGAGAGCTACGAGGTAAGTATCGAGGAAAGCTCGTGTGAGTGAGAGATTGTAAGGTCGTGTCCTCTTTACGGGGATGACCGTAGGCGGCGATCCGACTAAGACTTCTTGTGGAAGGTCTAGGTCGAGATTGGATGGTTAGAAACCATCGTATTTATTATTTTTTGAGATAACCTCTTACTGCAGGGAAGTGGGCAGGCTAGCAGTCGACTGCTGGACGTTGGGCAGTCGACTGATGCTCATCAGTCGACTGATGGGAGGCATCAGTCGACTGATGGCAACGAATCAGCCTTTGCGCTAGGTCAAAACGGATAACGTTTGACACGGCCACTTCGCGATAAAATTTGGACAACTTCTTGATCTGTTCCAAAAAAAAAGGAGACAAATTCAGAGGCCAAAATCTATAAAAGGAGGGGAGGATCCCAACTCCAAATATCATCAAGTTTATTCATCAAGTGCTCCTACAACGCCAACGCTCCAACATCGTCATAACACCGACGCGACAACAAGCTCAGATCTTCTTCGTCAGCAGTAGCATCTAGTAATATATTTTAATATTGTATTCATTGTTTTTATTCATAACGAGGTGAGGTAGGCGTGTTGCCTCATCCTCGTACTTCCGGATTTTGTGATCGTTGTCTCCTACCTCCAACGATGAGGAGACGTTATAGTGCTTTGCCCTCCGTACACGGTCTAGGACCGATAGGGCCTTGGAGTAGCAACCGCTGGGTTATGAACCAAGTAAAATAAACGTGTCACTTTATTTTCCACTGTGCTTACTTGTTTACTTGTGTCTCAACGAACGAATTCGAACGAAAGATTTACGATCGCTATTCACCCCCCCCCCCTCTAGCGACTCTTCTCGATCCAACAATTGGTATTAGAGTGGGGGCGCTAAGATTTGGTGAAACCACCGATCTAGCATGTTTTGGTTTTCTGTTCATATTTTTTGATTCGTATTTTTTTTGGTCTTTTTCCTCCCGCACTACTAATCCAAGACGAAGTCTTGGTACGTTTCTTTTGGTTGTGTGCTTGCAAGTTTTCTCTCTTGGAGTAGCCGACCGTAAAAGGGCCATAACTTTTCACACAAGTGGACTCACATAACGATCTACCTACCAAATCGAAGCTCTCTGAGAGATCTACATTTCTTACGTGGGTTTGCCCCCGTAACAAGCTATTTCCAGCCCCAAAATCAAACGTCTAGTACCCTTTCGGGGACATCGAAGGTCGTAAGTTGTTAGTTTTTGTTAGTTTTTTATTTGTCTCATTTAATTCTGTTTATTTCCTATTTATTTCCCGCATTACTAATCCAAGACCAAGTCTTGGAATTCTCTTTGGTTTTTATTCGTGTTTTGCAAGATACTTAATGGCTCACATTGAGGGGTATAGCACCACCCGACCTCCGTTCTTTAACGAAGATGATTTCCGTTATTGGAAAGGTCGGATGGAGTGTTTCTTGAAAACACAAGTCGAGACTTGGATAATAATCCAAACCGGCTCTTCTCTACCCACCAATGATCAAGGAGAGCCCTTGGATTTCAACAAGTGGACTAACGCAACCAAGAGGCAAATTGAAGCCGATGCAATAGCAACTCAAATATTGCAATGCGGGTTGTCCAAGGAGGAACTCAACCACATCGGACCATTCATTAGCGCTAAGAACCTATGGAACAAATTAATCGAGCTACACGAAGGAACGTCCGATGCTATGGTATGTAAATGTGACCTTCTTTTCAATAAGTTGTATAACCTTAAGATGCAGGAACACGAGATGGCGACGCAACTACACGCCCGTGTCCAGGACATTGTCAACGGTCTGCACACCATCGGACACTGTTGGGATGTATACTGAAAGCCTAGCTCTTTTGTATGAACATTTTAATTTTGAAATAAGAATCACATGATCATTGTTTGCACTTTATATTTATTATATGTGTACATATTGTCTAATACTTTACATTGTAGATAACATGGTGCTTGAGTGTGGCACAGAAGATCATGTTATCAGTCCCTTGTAGAGTATAAGTAGAGGCTCACAACCAAGATGGTTTTGGACAAACCATTGGCATGGTTGTAATGTAGCTAGGTATTGTTTTGTCTTGAACATAGAGTTACACTAGTACACTTAGGTGTATTGAGCAGGATCGACATAGATGTGATTCAATTTATTGCTGACTACATAATTGAATCGGACCTCGGATATTATGTTGTACATGCTCTTAATCCCGATATAATAACGGGCACATGTATTTAGTATTTATTTCTTTGATTTACCAAAGGGTGAGATTTCTATGGATTAAATCAATATGCCTGGTAAGTTGGTAAATGATATTATTTACATGGTGTGTCGTTGATTATAGGAGGAAACCGTGTCCTATATATTAGGTTGATGATGTCCCCTTGAGGATCTCATAAGGTTCATCATGTAAACTCTGTAGGTTGACTTAGTCAACATGATGATAAGGTTGAGTGGTACTACTCGAGGAGTTAGATGTTAATTGATTGATGGTCAGTAAATCAATCAATTGACGGTCATTCGATATCTTAAACACGGGGAGATGGATGTACAAATAATATATGGAGGCCATATTAATTTATCGGGGTTGGTGAGGTAATTCAATGATGATCCTCTAGTGGAATGGAACATCATTGGTGGATCAAGTTTGTGTGGTTCCGATCCATCAGGTGGCCAAGATCCAACTCCTCTTCATGGTCCCTATTGTAGCCTAATATAATCCTAATGAAGCCTAGATCCAATGATGGAAAACAAATCCCTAAATCCGACGGTGGAGATTAAATCTCTAGAATCGACGGTTGAGATTAAATCTCTAGATCCGACGATTGGGATTAAATCCCTAGAACCGACGGTGGAGATTGAATCTCTAGATTCGACGGTTGGGATTAAATCCCTTAAACCGACGGTGGAGATTAAATCTCTAGATTCGACACTTGAGATTAAATCCCTAGAACCGACGGTTGAGATTAAATCTCTAGATCCAACGGTTGGGATGAAACCCTAGATCGGACGGTTGGGATGAAACCCTAGATCCGACGGTTGGGATGAAACCCTAGATCCGATGGTTGGGATGAAACCCTAGATCCGACGGTTGGGATGAAACCCTAGATCCAACGGTTGGGATAAAACCCTAGATCCGACGGTTGGGATGAAACCCTAGATCCGACGGTGGAGACTAAGTCTCTAGATCCGACGGTGGAGATTAAACCGAGGCTTAAGCCAACTCTATATAAGGTGGCTTAAGGTGGGCAGCAAAGGAGGTTGTTGGTTGGTTTTAGAGATTATGGTTTTGCCAAACCTAAGGTGGGCGGCAAGAAACCCTAAGGGAGTTAGGGTTTGCCTATCTTTAGGTGGGCGGCAAGAAAACCCTAGGAGGATTAGGGTTTTGCCTATCTTATGTTGGGCGGCAAGAAACCCTAGAAGGTTAGGAGGTTGGGCGGCTAGGGTTTGGAAGCTAAGGTGGGTGGCAACTATAGGAGGAGGGATCTTCTTCTTTGTAAGGTGTGGCCGGCTCCTACCTCTTCTTCCTTCTACCTTGGTCTGGGCTCAACCAATTTCCTCTTCTCCTCTTGTTTTCCTCTTGGTCGGCGACACAAAGGAGCTAGGGATTGTTCCCTTGTTCGGTTCCTTGGTTGTTTCCATTTTGTTCTCTCTATTCTTGGGTCCGGCGGCATCAATCCTTTGTGGATTGGTGGTTGGCTCAAGCAAGAAGAGAAGGAGAGTTCTTCTTTCTTTGGATCGAAGATGATCTAGGAGGCTTCAACTTGTGGAGGATCTTCGCCCACACGAAGTCTACAAGGAGGTTAGGACATACGATAGAAGATCGAGAGGTATATAAGTTTTACAACTTCTAAGCCGAAAGGCAAGAAGAAGGAGAAACAAGGTGGAGCAAATGTGGTGGGAGGATCTCAGTGAGGAGTGAAGAAGCTGAAAGGCAAGTACTTCACTTACAAGTAGGATGGACATTGGAAGGAGGACTGTCCCAATCCAATGCAGAACAAAAGTATATCCTTTGGTCTAGTCGTTGAAACATGGTTAGCGGTGTTATCTACCGGCACCTGGTGTGTAGATATGAGAGCCACTAATCATGTCTGCAATACTTTGCAGGGGTTCCAGGAAACCCGAAGACTAGCTAATGGGGATATTTCCATTTACTTGGGAAATGCCATGAAGATGGCGGCTATTGTAGTGGGAGATGTTTTATTTAGGTTTTGGTTCTTAAGAATTTCCTTTATGTACCCTTATTTAGAAAGAATTGATTTCGGTTTATAAATTGTTTATGGATGGATAATCTATTTCTTTTCATGACAGATTTGTTATAAAAGGAATAGGGACATTATCTATTCAGGTAGATAGATAGGAAATTTATAACTTGAACCACAAGCTCCCATGGTGCAAATAGAAGTTATTAACTCATCTTCTAATTCCGATAAGAGAAAAGAACCTTCGAAGATGAACCAAACATATCTTTGGCATCTTAGGCTTGGTCACATTAACCTAAGCGGAATTCAATAGGTTGATAGCTGATGGACCTTTGGGTTCATTAGTGGTGGAGGATCTCCCAACCTGTGAATCTTGCTTGGAGGGTAAGATGACCAAGAGGCCTCTCAAGGCCAAGGGGTATAGATACAAAGATGTGTTGAAATTGGTTCATTTTGATTCGCGTGGTCCTATGTCTATCCAGACAAGAGGTAGTTTTGAACATTTCATCTTTTTCATAGATGATTGTTCAAGATATGGATGACACTACGATTTGATTGTGGTGGTGAGTACCTCTTGGGAGAGTTTAGGAACTACTTATCAGAGGCTGGGATTCAATCCCAATTGGTGGACACAGGACACTAGCGAGCGGTGTAGCAGAGCGAAGGAATAGGACTCTTATGGAGATGGTTAGATCGATGATGAGTTATTCTGACTTGCCAGATTCGTTCTGGGGATATGCTCTAGATACGACGGTATACATTCTGAACCTGGTTCCATCTAAATCAGTGCCTTCTACTCCCACAGAGTTGTGGACTGGGCAAAAGCCTAGTCTAAGACATATTCGGATATGGGGGAGTTCAGCACATGTGCTGAAGGCAGATGCTGGTAAGTTGGAACCTCGTACAGAAGTACGCATGTTCATTGGCTATCCCAAGGGAACGAAGGGTGAATTATTTTATAGTCGTAGAGATCAGAGGGTGATCGTTAGCATGAACGCCAGATTTCTAGAGGAAGACTATGTGATGAGCCACAAGCCCAAGAGTAAAATTGTTCTGGAGGAGTTAAAAGGGAAGTCACTTCTTTAGTACCACCGGTACAAGAGGACATACCACATGTCACTACACCGCGTGTCACAGAGGATACACAGATGATACCTCGTCGTAGTGGGAGGGTTGTGAGACAGCCTCTTAGATTCATGTTCTTGGGTGAATCTTCTGATTTGGTCCCTAGCAAACATGAACCTGATCCCTAGACATACGACGAGGCAATCCAAGATATAGATACAACATCTTTGCAAAGTGCAATGAATACTGAGATTGAATCTATGGATTCAAGTCAGGTCTGGGAGCTCTTATGCATGACAGCCCATATGGATTATGAGGTGCGGTAGGTGGATGTCAAGACAGCTTTCCTTAATGGAAGTCTTGAGGAAAACATCTATATGGAGTGACCAGAGCGATTCATTGCTAAAGGCAAAGTGAGTCTTGTATGTAAGCTTAATTGGTCCGTTTATGGATTGAAGCAAGCTTCGAGGTCTTGGAACATCCGCTTTGATGAGGTAAATCCAGACTTATGGATTTATTCAAAGTCCGGATGAGTCTTGTGTATACAAGAGATACGAAGGAAATGTAGTGGTATTTCTTGTACTATACGTAGATAACATTTTGGTAGTTGGCAACAATATCAAAGTGTTATCAGACGTAAGGGTATGGTTGTCCAAACAATTTAATATGAAGGACTTGGGAGAAGCATGACACATCCTTGGGATCAAGGTTATAAGGGATCGCAGGAAAAGGATGTGGTGCTTATCCCAAGCTTCATACATAGACACAATCTTGCTCGTTTTAGCATGCAGAACTTCAAGAAAGGTTTTTCTACCTTTTAGGGATGTAGTTCCTTTATCTAAGGAGATGTGTTCTAGATCATCTGAGGAGATAGAGGAGATATAGGCAGTTCCTTATGCTTCAGCAATAGGAAGCCTCATGTATGCGATGCTCTGTACGAGACCAGATATCTGCTTTGCCGTGGCCATGGTCAGCAGATATCAAAGTAATCCAGGACAGGGACATTGGACTACGGTAAAGCATATATTATAGTGCCTGAGAAGGACTAGGGATTATATGCTAGTTTACCGGGCAGACCAATTACTCCCTGTGTGTTGCATGGATTGCGACTTCCAATTAGATAGAGATAACAGTAAGTCTACCTCAGGTTTTGTGTTTACTTTAGGAGGTGGAGCCATTGTATAGAGGATTGTCCGGCAGAAATGCATGGCGGACTCCACCATGGAAGCTGAGTGTGTGGCAACCTATTAGATGTGATTCCTGGTTTGCCCAGAACTATCATAATTTATTGTGATAATAATGGTGCAATTGCAAACTCGAAGGAACCACGAGCCCGTAAGGTAAGTAAATGCATAGAGCGCAAGTACCACCTGATACGAGAAATCATAAAGAAGGTAGAAGGTCCTGTCGCCTAGATTGCATCAGAGGATGACCTGGTAGACCCTTTCACTAAGGCCCTTCTAGCGAGAGCTTTGATAGGCATGTGGAGGGAAGGGGAATATGATGTATGGCAGTATGAGGACAACATAGTCTTTTAGTATAAGTGGGAGATTGTTGGGATGTATACTGAAAGCCTAGCTCTTTTGTATGAACATTTTTATTTTGAAATAAGAATCACATGATCATTGTTTGCACTTTATATTTATTATATGTGTGCATATTGTCTAATACTTTACATTGTAGATAACATGGTGCTTGGGTGTGGCACAGAAGATCATGTTATCAGTCCCTTGTAGAGTATAAGTAGAGGCTCACAACCAAGATGGTTTTGGACAAACCATTGGCATGGTTGTAGTGTAGCTTGGTATTGTTTTGTCTGAACATAGAGTTACACTAGTACACTTAGGTGTATTGAGCAGGACCGACATAGAGGTGATTCAATTTATTGCTGACTACATAATTGAATCGGACCTCGGATATTATGTTGTACATGCTCTTAATCCCGATATAATAATGGGCACATGTACTTAGTATTTATTTCTTTGATTTACCAAAGAGTGAGATTTCTATGGATTAAATCAATATGCCCGGTAAGTTAGGAAATGATATTATTTACATGGTGTGTCATTGACTATAGGAGGAAACTGTGTCCTATATATTAGGTTGATGATGTCCCCTTGAGGAGCTCATAAGGTTCATCATGTAAACCCTGCAGGTTGACTTAGTCAACATGATGATAATGTTGAGTGGTACTACTCGAGGAGTTAGATGTTAATTGATTGATGGTCAATAAATCAATCAATTGACGGACATTCGATATCTTAAACACGGGGAGATGGATGTACAAATAATATATGGAGCCCATATTAATTTATGGTGGTTGGTGAGGTAATTCAATGATAATCCTCTAGTGGAATGGAACATCATTGGTGGATCAAGTTTGTGTGGTTCCGATCCATCGGGTGGTCAAGATCCAACTCCTCCTCATGGTCCCTATCGTAGCCTAATATAATCCTCATGAAGCCTAGATCCAATGATGGAAAACAAATCCCTAAATCCGACGGTGGAGATTAAATCTCTAGAATTGACGGTTGAGATTAAATCTCTAGATCCGACGATTGGGATTAAATCCCTAGAACCGACGGTGGAGATTGAATCTCTAGATCCGACGGTTGGGATTAAATCCCTAGAACCGACGGTGGAGATTAAATTTCTAGATCCGACGGTTGAGATTAAATCCCTAGAACCAACGGTTGAGATTAAATCTCTAGATCCGACGGTTTGGATGAAAGGCTAGATCCGACGGTTGGGATGAAACCCTAGGTCTGACGGTCGGGATGAAACCCTAGATCCGACGGTTGGGATGAAACCCTAGATCCGACGGTTGGGATGAAACCCTAGATCCGACGGTTGGGATGAAACCCTAGATCCGATGCTGGAGACTAAGTCTCTAGATCCGATGGTGGAGATTAAACCAAGGCTTAAGCCAACTCTATATAAGGTGGCTTAAGGTGGGCGGCAAAGGAGATTGTTGGTTGGTTTTGGAGATTACGGTTTTGCCAAACCTAAGGTGGGCGGCAAGAAACCCTAAGGAAGTTAGGGTTTGCCTATCTTTAGGTGGGCGGCAAGAAAACCCTAGGAGGATTAGGGTTTTGCCTATCTTATGTTGGGCGGCAAGAAACCCTAGAAGGTTAGGAGGTTGGGCGGCTAGGGTTTGGAAGCTAAGGTGGGTGGCAACTATAGGAGGAGGGTTCTTCTTCTTCCTAAGGTGTGGCGGCTCCTACCTCTTCTTCCTTCTTCCTTGGTCGGGGCTCAACCGATTTCCTCTTCTCCTCTTCTTTTCCTCTTGGCCGGCGACACAAAGGAACTAGGGATTGTTCCCTTGTTTGGTTCCTTTGTTGTTTCCATTTTGTTCTCTCTATTCTTGGGGCCGGCGTCATCAATCCTTTGTGGATTGGTGGTTGGCTCAAGCAAGAAGAGAAGGAGAGTTCTTCTTTCTTTGGATTGAAGAAGATCTAGGAGGTTTCAACTTTTGAAGGATCTTTGCTCACACGAAGTCTACAAGGAGGTTAGGACATACGATAGAAGATCGAGAGGTATAAAAGTTTTACAACTTTTATTATTGACCTTTGCATGTTCGTATCATTATGTTAGTATGTGTTGATTATACTAGTTTGCATTTGTATGTATTTGTATAATCATGGACCCCGAAGATAAACACAAAAACCGGCGATCCGTCCGTCGTCTCTTCCGCGGCTAACCGACTAGAAGAGTTGTGTTGCTTGAACAACTAATTTGTTCAAGCGATCGCTCAAGTCGTTAGCACAACGATGAATTGGTTGTGCTTAGGAAACTCATCCCATCCGGATTAGTTTTCGTTAGTGAAAATTTTAATCCGGGGACATGGGAGCCGATGAGTCTCCGAGGAGCATGTCACCAACAGACACAAGGTCAAAAACCGCGACCTACTAAGGTACGTTCTTAATTCATTTCCTAGGACTACCTTGTGGGCATCCATGGTCGATGCCTACAAGGTCTCTAAGGACCTTTCGAATCTTAGGTTAGACGAATTATTTTCCGAGTTTGAACTTCACGAGCAAACTAACGTGGTCTGGGCCAAGAGAGTTATTGCTCTACTTGTAGGACAAAGAAGCAAGCCACCTACCAGGCAAGAAGATGAACTCGAACCCGATGACGAATTAGAGTCTGAATCCGAAAAGGTGGAAGCAATAGTGAACGTAGTGCGGAAGATCGTTCGGAGGGAAAGGAGGCTACTAAAGAATCAAAAGAGGGCACAATTCAAATCAAATCAAAAGAAGGCTTTTCATTCAACATGGGACAACGAAGAAGGCGGCGACATAGCATGCATGGCAAGTCCGAGTCAGAGTCCGAGTCAGAGTCCGAATCCGAATCCAATTACAACAACGACTCCGAACTCGAGGACTACTTCGAGAAGCAACTCAAAGTCGGACCAAAAGAGAAAATTATGGTTAGACGCTCACTAATTCATACGCTTTACAATACAATTAAAATGCTTAATAGGAAATTAACTAAGTCCGAGTCTAGGGTTGAGTCGTTACTTGAGGAGGTTGAAACCCTCAAGCAAGAGGCTACTCTAACCTCTTCAACTAGTCAAGTTCAAGAGGGAAACTCAACCCAAATTGAAAAACTTGAGGAGGAGAATTCTCTCTTGAAAGACCGAGTTCAAGAGGTTGAGGCTAGGTTGGAAAAGTTCACGTTGGGATCTAAGAATCTTAATCGACTACTTGGAACCCAAAGAGTCGTCTACAACAAAGCCGGACTCAGATTTAAGTCAAAGACTACGAATATGTCTTATATGTCTATCGTAAATCGTAGTCATCAAAGAGTCCAAGCATGGGTCTCAAAGGTTTTATTGAATTCACATATAAGGACTAATAAGTTTTGGATTCCCCAGGATCAAATTCATTATTTGAATAGACCATATTGGTTCAATGGTCTAGGGGGAGCTAACACTAAAATAGTATACCCGCTTACTTAGCAAAACCATTGAATATTTTACTTTAATTTGTAGAACGGCTAGATAGAGAAAATAGTTAGTCAACTCTTGACAACATAGTATCAGGACGCGGCGAGATGATAGTATGTTAGGGAAACAAAGTCTTGTGTATTCGAGCTAGATAAGGCATATCTAGCTTGGTGCACTTGACCGAGTGGAACAAGGTGAAGCTACCTCGCCGTATCCTAAACTAGTTAGACCAGGAAGTAATCCTAAGTGACTTAAGTGATATTTTCTTGAATTTGGCTTTGTCTAAGGAAGTGGTCATTGTTCCGATCAAAGAAGGCCCCTGTGCCTCGCCACAACCTGGAAGCCAGTTTCTCGAAAAGTTACTTAACGATCTAAAGGTTAAATCCGAATCTAACCCAAGGTTGACTATCTTTAATCAATTTAAAATCATCTCACAAAACATATAAGGTGAACAAATTCTGAGACACATAGAATGGGTGAGATGTTAAGGATAATTGAAATATAACCTCTTCAAAAGACTACTTATTTTCCCAACTATTGTCCTTAATAACTCTTAGGTCAAAGTTTAGCGCCCCCTACATCTCTTATACTTCATATATTTGACTAAGGGGGAGAGCAAACTAACCTTAAGGGTTATATTATAAACCTTTAGATTATTGGTGCAGAGGGACACACCTCAAACCAATCTATCTAACTATTGCTAGACGCATGCTTGGACTCATATTTGATTTATCTAGATACATGCATATATGACATTGTTTTTTAAAAACCCTATTTTATACAAAAACCCCAAATTTTTTTTTGATTTATGGAAAAAGGGGGAGAAGAGCGAAAGTTAAGGGGGAGTAACACAAAATTTGATTTTGAAAACTAAAGTATCTCTTTCAAAACTCACCTAGGGTTAAGGGGGAGTTTTGGTTAAGGGGGAGCTTTTGGGAATGACATTCATCATATACTATACTTGTTTTATGCTTTAATTTCCTTAACTTTGTGTTGGTTTGCCATAGATCAAAAAGGGGGAGATTGTTGGTGCAGGGGCACTAGATAATCGAACATGTGTTTTGATTATGGCAAAGACACAAAGTTAAGTTTACATCGTTATCTCACGAGCTAAATTGAGTGTGCAGAAAAGTACTAAAGCTGGAGCTGAAGGCTAGTGACACCCGGAGGAAGCCACGGTGGTCGGGCGACACTCGAGTGACTTCGGAGGGAGCCGAAGGAATCGAGTGGAAGGTCGGAAGCGAGAGCTACAAGGTAAGTATCGAGGAAAGCTCGTGTGAGTGAGAGATTGTAAGGTCGTGTCCTCTTTACGGCGATGACCGTAGGCGGCGATCCGATTAAGACTTCTTGTGGAAGGTCTAGGTCGAGATCGGATGGTTAGAAATCGTCGTATTTATCATTTTCCGAGCTAACCTCTTACTGTAGGGAAGTGGCCAGGCTGGCAGTCGACTACTGGACGTTGGGCAGTCGACTGATGCTCATCAGTCGACTGATAGGAGGCATCAGTTGACTGATGGAAACGAATCAACCTTTGCGCTAGGTCAAAACGGATAACGTTTGACGCGGCCACTTCGCGATAAAATTTGGACAACTTCGTGATCTGTTCCAAAAAAAGGAGATAAATTCAGAGGCCAAAATCTATAAAAGGAGGGGAGGATTCCAACTCCAAATATCATCAAGTTTATTCATCAAGTGTTCCTACAACACCAACGCTTCAACACCGTCATAACGCCGACGCATTTACAAGCTCGATCTCTTCTTCACGGCAAAGATTCAGTAATATATTTTAATATTGTATTCATTGTTTTTAATCGTAACGAGGTGAGGTAGGCTTGTCGCCTCATCCTCGTACTTCCGGATTTTGTGATCGTTGTCTCCTACCTCCAACGAGGAGGAGACGTTATAGTGCTTTGCCCTCCGTACGCGGTCTAGGACTGATAGGGCCTTGGAGTAGCAACCGCTGGGTTGTGAACCAAGTAAAATAAACGTGTCACTTTATTTTCCGCGCCTTACTCTTACTTTAATCGAACGAAAAACGAAAAGATTTACGATCGCTATTCACCCCCTCTAGCGACGCTTTCTCGATCCAACACTAACTCCATGAGTAGTACCACTCAACCTTTTCATCATGCCGGACCAAGTCCACCTGCAGGGTTTACATGATGAACCTTATGAGCTCCTCAAGGGGACATCATCATCCTAATATATAGGACACAGTTTCCTCCTATAATCAACGACACACCATATAAATAATATCATCTCCCAACTTACCGAGCCTATCGATTTAATCTATTAATCTCGCCCATTGGTAAATCAAAGAGATGAATACTAAGTATATGTGCCCGTTATTATATCGGGATTAAGAGCATGTACTAAATAATATCTGAGGTCCAATTCGATTATGTAGTCAGCAATAAATCGAATCACCTCTAAGTCGGTCCTGCTCAATACACACAAAGTGCACTAGTGTGATTCTATAGTCAAGACAAACCAATACCAAATCACACTACAACCATTCCGATGGTTTGTCCAAAGCCATCTCGGTTGTGAGCCTTTACTTATACTTTTCAAGGAGCCAATAACATGATCTCCCGTGTGACACCACACACCATGTTATCTACAATGTAAAGTATTAGACAATATGCATAACCAAAAAAATATGCAAATAATGATCATGTGATTCTTATTTCAAAATAAAGATGTTCATACAAAAGGTAGACTTTTCAGTATACATCCCTATAGGCCAGGCCGTGTGCGGCCTTGGGGTGGTTGATCTCGCCCATTGGACACGACCGTGTAGCCACACGCCCTGGACGTGTCCCATTCTTTGTCTAGTTGTAAAATGCCCTTCTTTTGCTTCAAAAGTGTGCATTTTCCCCCTGAAATTCTATCCTACACACAAAGAGCAGACCTCCGAACCAGAAAATAGGAAATGCATGCAAAATAGAGTGACATATGCATAAAACTAACATAAAAATGTAATGAGATGTGAGCGAAAACTACTCCTAAAGCCCTATATGTTTTGCTCACATCATCTCCCGATTTGAAATTTCCACCTATCCACTTGTTTGAGGGTGGTAAGCCATCGAGACTTTATGGATTACCCCATACTTGTGCAGCAATTTTTCAAATTGTTTCTCGATGAAGTGTGACCCTCAATCGCTAATCACAACCCAGGGAACTCCAAATCTGGGGAATATAATCCTCTTGAATATTTTGATAACCATTCTAGCATCGCAGTGGGGTGATGCCATAGCTTCTACCCACTTAAAAACATAATCTATAGCTACCAAAATGTATTTATTCGTTCCTGAAGTGGGAAAAGTCCCATAAAATCAATCCCCCATACGTCAAAGAGTTCTACCTCTAATATGGAATTTGATGGCATTTCATGTCTCCTCCATATATTACCCATTTGCTGGCATCGATCACAGGCAACTACATAGTTATGGGTGTCCTTAAATAAACTAAGCTAGTAGAATCCCACCTGGATCACTTTTGCAGCCATTTTCGAAACTCCGGCATGCCCCGCATATGTGGAGGAATGGCAATGAAAAAGGATGCTATCAACTTCTTCCTCTGGTACACATATTTGATATATGCTATTTGCACATATTTTAAACATAAATGGATCATCCCACACATATTGCTTTACCTCTGTGAAGAATCTTTTCCTTTGTTGGGTTGTATATTTTGGTGGAATTACCTTTCCTGCTAAAAAGTTCACCAAGTCTACGTACCAGGGTGCGGTAACTTTATTAACAACCATGAGTGTATCATCCCGTAATATGTCATTAATTTGAGCACTATCTCCCCCCTCTAACTCTTTATCTAGGGACATACATGATAAATGGTTTGCCATGATGTTCTCTGAGTCTTTCTTATCCCTAATTTCTATATAAAATTCATACAACAGCAAGATCCAGCGGATAAGGCGAGGCTTTGCCTCCTTCTTACTAAGTAGCGAATTGCTGCATGATCAGTGTAGACTATGACCTTTGACCCTACTAGGTACAATCTGAACTTATCAAAAGCAAACACTACCACTAGTAGCTCTTTTTCGATTGTGGCTTAATTAATTTGTGCCTCGTTCAGTGTTTTGCTAGTGTAGTGAATTGCGTGTAGTTTCTTGTCCTTCTGTTGTCCTAATACTACCCCGACTGCATAATTACTGGCATCACACATAACCTCAAATGGTAAACTCCAATCAGAGGGTTGTATTATTGGGGCAATCACTAGGGCCTTTTTAATTTCTTCAAATGATTCAAGACATTGCTGGTCAAAAAATAAAATCTACATCTTTAGCCAGTAAGTTTGTTAGGGGTTTTGTTATTTAGGAGAAATTCTCTATGAACCTACGATAAAATCCTGCGTGACCAAGGAAACTCTGGATGCCCTTAACATCCCTAGGTGGGGCAAACTTTTTGATTACTTCGACCTTTGCCTTGTCTACCTCAATACCGTTTCCTAAGATCTTATGTCCTAATACTATCTCCTCTATGACCATGAAGTTACACTTTTCCCGCCCCAAGGGCAATGGCGCGTCGGTAAGAGCTTGGGGGGTCCCTGAAGCAAGCCATGGTTCGATCCCTGCCAGCTACAGCTTGCGGAGGGAATTCCTCCATTTTCCACTCGCTTGCGGGTTGCGGAGGCGGGTTCCCGTTTACCAGTGGGTTGGTGTGGGGTGCGGACCCTGATTGGCGTCAAACCCTTCACGGCGACTTGACGGCGCGTCTTCCTCATTTACCCTTGTGGGCCGGTGGAGACTCTTCGGAGGTCGTGGGGCAGGGCCGGTTCGCCAAGTGGACTAGTCGGGCGAAGCTTGGATACCACTTGTAAATAAAAAAAATAAAAAATGAAGTTACACTTTTCCCAGTTCAACACCAAATTATTCTCCTCACATCTCTGCAAGACCCGCGATAGGTTTTTTAGACAGGTGTCAAAATTTGTTCCATATATCGAAAAGTCATCCATGAACACTTCCATGGTCTTTTCAATCAGATCTGAGAAGATGGCCATCATACACCGCTGAAAGGTGGTCGGAGCATTGCATAGCCCAAAAGGCATTCTTTTATACGCAAAGTAGTCTTCTATTGATCATTAGGGTGAATAGGGATTTGGAAGAATCTTGAGTACCCGTCAAGGTAGCAAAAGTGAGAGTGCTTAGCAAGACGTTCCAACATCTGATCGATAAAAGGAAGGGGGAAGTGATCTTTCCTCGTTGCTTTATTTAGCTTACGGTAGTCTATACACATTCTCCATCCTATTACAGTTCGAATAGGAATGAGCTCATTTTCTTCACTTTTGACTACTATGGTGTCACCTTTCTTTGGGACGACGTGAATCGGACTAACCCATTCATTGTTTGCAATGGGGTAGATTATTCCTGCTTCCAACAACTTGAGCACTTCTTTCTTCACAACCTGTTGCAGGTTCGGTTAAGTCGCCTTTGACGCACCATGGTAGACTTATGCTCGTCGTCGAGGATTATCCTGTGCATGCAGAGGGACAGGTTTATCCCCTTAATGTCTTCGATGGTATAACCCAACACCTTTTTATATGTCTTCAATACCTCCAATAACTTTATTGTTTCAACTTCTCCCAAGCTGACATTTATAATCATTGGATAAGTCAAATTTGGACCTAGAAATTCATATCTAAGATTCGGTGGTAGGGGTTTCCTCTTAGGGCAAGGCTGTTCTTTCATCACTAGTGGCTCTGGTTCTTCTCCTTTTCCCGATCCCAAGGGATGAAAGTCTTCCTTCCCGCAACTCTCTTCCTCGATGCTCTCATCTCGTATCTAGTAGGCTACCTCTAGCTCGTCTACCTCCTTTCAAGGATAAGGCTCTTGAATCTCATGCTCGATATCTGCCCACATTTGGAGGGTCCCGACCACTATTTCTATGATATGATAAACTTTATTTATGGACCTCTTCTTCAGCACCCCACCCGGGTCCATGTCTAGGAGTTCTTTAGCTAAACTAGAAATGCCACAATAAAAGATGTGAATTTGTAACCAGTCCTGTAATCCATGATGTGGACATTGAAATATCAGCTCATGGAGCCTCACCCAGGCCTCGGCCAAAGTCTCTTCTTGTCCTTGCTTAAAAGAAAAGATTCTATTCCTTATATAGGTGGTTTTTCTAGGTGGGAAGTATTTACTCAGGAATGCACATTCCAATTGCTCCCACGTGGTGATACTTTTTTTGGGAAAAGTACACAACCATCATCTAGCCTCCCCTTTTAGGGAGTATGGGAATGTAATATGCCTAATTGCATATGTTGGGACCCTTTTGTTGGGACCTATGCACGCGCTAGAAAGGGATGAATAGCGTTGTCATCGTTTGATCAGAATTCATTCGTGCTTGCTACAAAATGTTAGTACGTAGTAGAATATACAAAATATACAATGAAGATAAATACACAAGCACAACCACATGACAAGACGATGTAACGTGGTTCGGAACCTTAGGGTTCCTATTCCATGGGTGAGCTCAACGAGCTCTAGTGATGCACACGCAACCACTAATCAATAAGGCTTTCTCGGAATAATCCAGAGGTGGAGAAAACCTCTTACAATGGTTCTTACAACAATAAGAATGTAATACAAGCAAATATAAGTAAACTACACAAATACAAGTATGGAAAACCTCTACAAATGTGAACTTGAATGCTTGCTTGTTGATCGCCTTGGACTAGCCTTGAAGGTCTGGATTGCAGTAGCAAATCCCCTCTAAAAATGCCCAAGAAATCACTCAAGAATGGCTACAAAAATCCTTCCCGTCGAGCTCCTTTTATCCTTTCGTGCGACCTAGATTTCCGCTTGGCAGTCGACTGCCAAAACCCCCAGTTCGACTGCTAACACTATTATTGTGAGACAACTGCTTAATCCACGCTGAAAAAGTTCCAACGGATCACTTGGCAGTCGACTGCCAACATCATCAGTCGACTGCCAACGTCGTAGCCGACTGCCCAGTCGGCTACCGAGCATTCTGTGCTCGTAAACTCAACCAGCAGTCGACTGCCATCCATGGCAGTCGACTGCTCAGGCCATCAGTCGACTGCCCAATGCTGGCAGTCGACTGCTAGGCCATTTTACCACAGTCAAACCCTAGTCGACTCACGACATTCGATTGGTCATAATCCCAGTCGACTGCTGAGTGTGATTCGGCTACCAAGTGTTAAAACACTTGACCAGTCGATTGGTTCATGACCCCAGTCGACTTACAAACCTCAACCATAAGGTTTAACACCAAGTATGATGCCCTCATACTTGCTAGACCACCCTTAGCCTAGACCTAAGCCTTCTAGCCACCTTCATCAGCCTCACGCCTATCGCATCCCTCCAAGTCATCCATACGCTAGCCTTTAGATGCTTCCATCAGCTATTGACATGTTAATGTGGTCTATACCTCATGGAACATTTGGGCTTATGTTGCTAAGACACCGCTTGGACTTTACGCCGTCAACCATTGGACTTATGCCGCCAAGACTCCACCTTTGGACTTTACACCACCAATATCACCCTGGACTTCCCAATTGCCAAGTACTCATGACTTGGACTTTCACCGCCAAGACTACACACTTGGACTTACGTGGCCAAGACTGCACCCTTAGTCTTTTCTTGCCAACCCATGTTGGACTTTCCATTTGCCAAGACTCAAGCTTAGACTTTTCCTTGCCAAGACCCATGCTTGGACTTTCCATGCCAAGTACCCATGACTTGGACTTTTCCCATGATAATGGTCAAACCATCGTCAAACATCAAAATACCACTCGAGCCAAACTCGAGTCTGGTCAATCATGACCCGGGCTGATTGCACCAATAATCTCCCCACCACATTGTTAGACATCATTGTCAAACATCAAAACACTACTTGAGTCAAACTCAAGTCTGGTCAATGTGACCTGAGCCAATTGCACCAACAATCTCCTTCTTTTTTATGTTTGACAAAAACCAAACACCTTTGAGTTAGGCCACCTAACTCAAATATCCGTACCAATTGCCCCTAATTGGTAATCCCATAAATTCTCCCCCTTTTTGACTCGAGTAGTGTTTTGATGTTTGATAGTGATGTCTGACAATGTGTTGGTGAGATTATTGATGCAATTGACCCGAGTTATGATTCACCGGACTCGAGTTTGACTCGAGTGATATTTTGATGTTTGACGAAAACCAAACACCTTTGAGTTAGGCCACCTAACTCAAATCTCCTTACCAATTGTCTCAAATTGGTAATACCATAAATTCTCTCCCACTTTGACATACATAAAAAAGGTTCTCCCCAAGGAGGTCAATGTCTCATATCCCAATGAGATCTTACAATCTCTCCCTTGGTCCAAAAACACCTAGGATGCTTTCACTCTTCCTAGTGATAAGTCCCATATCACTTAAGAGAGGCTTCCTATAAACTCTCTCAATTTCCAAATTGGGCATCTTACATTCCCATTTCTCCCCCTCATGAGAAAGAACACATCCATCATCCCATGATGGATACCTCCCCCTAAAGGCTTGCTTCCCCTTGACCATTGCATCAATAATATCCTTGGAGAGTCCCTAAGCCTGTAGGAACACTAAACCATCAAAATTAAGGTTAAAAGTTCAAACTTGAACTTTTACTCACCATAAAAATGATACAACACCCAAACAACTCTCCTAATCCATATTTAATATATTTTCACCCTTTCCAATGCTTTTCAAAGCATATCCTAGTGTTAGGAACAATTAGGGAACCCTAACATAGTTGAAACATGGGCTAAACATCCTTGTCTACCTGAAATCAGCTCTAACAGTCGACTCTGATAGTAATCAGTCGACTTCCCTATGCATCAGTCGACTGCCGTCAAGCGGCAGTCGACTGATACCTGCAAAATGAAGATATCAGATTTCAGAAATGAAAAATGAAAATGCATAAGTAATTATACGTAACTTGAAAAATCGTGAAAATTCATATGTATAATACTTATAACCAATACAATGGGTGAAAAATAATTTACCCACAAAATAGTGAAATTGATACAAAGTTCAAAAATGAGAAAAAACTTCATTGTTTGAGCTCACTTTGTATCAACATGATGAATGGTGACTTCTATCAAAAGATAGACTACACCAAGGTTTTTCAAAATGATTTTGAAATAGTTTTAAAACCTTATATTGAACCATGGTCTATGGGCTTAATGCACATGACTTGTACACAAGCTTTCCTCATGATTCATCCATGGTATAAAAGTAAGTTTGAGTTCATCTAGATGCAAGAACTCTGCACCTTAAACTTAACTCATTTCCTAGCATCTCACATGTGTCTAGGGTGTTTGAAAACAAACACATGTCAATTTGATGTGAGATGTGGGTTTTGTTCATCCTAATCTAAGGCCTCATGCATTTTAAGGTAACTCTACTTGATTCCCTTATACATGAGACTTCAAGTCATGTCATAGTGCTTGAATCAATTTTATTCATGCATGAATGATAATGACATAAATGATAACATAAATAATCATGGACAATGATCATGATGTCATGACATATGATTAAATTTAAATACACATGACATAAAATATAAACTCTAAGCATAATCATGACATTTATATGATTTAAATGAATATGATGTCATGACATAGTATATGACAATCAAGTCATGGCAAATAAAATATAAAGGTATATAATACCTAAATTTTAATATTAATTGTCATTTGTTATTATTAAACCCATTTTTCCATATTACTAATAATCCCCCAAGTGTGCCAAAAATCCAAAATGATACACTATGACCTCTAAACCTAATTTTTGCCAATTTGATTGATTTTTCATAATCTTCAAAAATATATTGGCAGATCCTAAAATCTTTTAGGATTAAGTTCCAACTACATTTCCAAGGTACCCATAACCTTGAAAATAACCTAAGGTGCCACCTTTACCATGGTTAGGTTAACTACCCATCCATTTAAAGTTGGCACACCCTAACCCATTTAGCATGAATCGATCATGATCATAGGAATCCAATATCTATTGGAGCTCCTTGGGTTTACTAGATATTCCTTAGGGATAACTTCCCTAGATACCCTTCTAATGACCCTCCTAGGCTTAGAAGCCTTGGTCATTTGGGTCTTACCTTGGTTAACTCTAGGGGTAACTCCCCTTGTATCCTTCTTAATGGCTTCCCTAGGTTTCCTTGAAACCTTAGCCACTAAGCACCTACCTTGGTCAACCTTAGGGATGACTTCCCTATTGACCTTAATTTTCCTAGACCTAGATTGAGTTCCATAATCGAATGGAACATTGTGATAGGTCTTTTTGGGCTTAAGCTTGCCCTTGGATGGTTCTTGTTTCCTAGGCCTTTGACTTTGACTCCTAGACCTAGATTTTTGATCACTTGACCCATGAAATTGATTTTGCATTTTCTTAGGGGTCTTCTCCAATTTCTCAAGTCTTGAACTCAAGACTTGATTTTCTAGCTCTAATTGCCCAATTTTTGAATTTTTATTTAATCTTTGGGAATTACCATTCCTTCTAGGCATATGCCTAGTCCATTTAGGGTTGATACCTAGGTGATCCTCTATTTTCCTAATGGTCTCCCTAGGTAGAGTAGGTCTAGAATTATTATTTCTAGATTTACCCTTAGACCTAAAATTACAAGATGTGGAACCTAAACAAAGTATTTTGTTATTTCTATTCCTAACATGCTTTTCATGATTATGCACAATTGCAAGAGTATTAAAAGCATGCTTTTTATTATTAAAATTTGAATGTGCATTATTGAAATATACCTTAGGGTTTGCTTTTAAAGCTCCCCCTACATGTGTGGCCCCTTTTTTGACCTTCTTGCTCCCCCTAGGGCATTGGCTTCGGTAGTGTCCCCGTTGTTGACACTTGAAGCACACAATGTGCTCTTTGCTTTTCTTAGTGGGGACTCTGGCTTCATTGGTATTTTCTTGAACTTTTGGCGCCGGTTGACTTTTCTTAACTCTTTTAGGGCATTTACTCTTGTAATGTCCTACTTCCCTACACTCAAAGCATATGATATGATTTTTAATATTAATTGAAATTTTGAGTTACCTAGGGTGGTGGTGAAATTTTGAGCTTCTTCATCTCTTCTGGATGTTGATGGTTCTTCTTGACTTTGCTCTTGTTCCGGAGTGGATGTTCTCTCCTCACCCTCAATCATAGAGTTGGAGACTTCCTCTACTTCTTCCTCTTCCTTAGACATTGATGGCCTTTCAATCTCCAATTCTTCACACTCTTCTCTTGATCGGGATGTTGACTCCTCATCAACTTTCGAATCCTCACTTGCTTGTAAGGATGATGTGCTTGCTTCTTCGGTCTCCTCAGATTGAGCCGATGAGCATTCCTCTTCTTCCCCTTCTTCTTGGACTGGTGATGGACTTTCATGATACTTTGCCAATTCGCTCCAAAGCTCCTTGGCATCCTTGTATTCACCTAAGCTACACAAGATATCGTTAGGAATCAAATCAACCAAGATTTTAATTACTTTATTAGTTCTCTTGAATTCTTGGAGTTGTTCCTCAGTCCACTTTTTCATTTTGAGGAATCCTCCCTTAGGCCCTCTTGGAAATTTGAATCCTTCCATCAAAGCGGACCAATCTTCAATGTCCATAATCATCACGAAGTCTTCAATCCCTGCCTTCCATTGATTGAAGCCTTCTCGTCCGTAGAAGGTGTACGTAATTGGGGTATTGACATCCCATCGCAATTTATCTTCGAACTCCATCTTCTTCCTCTAGCTGTGCTCCCTTAGTTGTTAAACCTTGAAGAGCGGTCTTGCTCTTATACCACTTGTTGGGACCTATGTGCCCACTAGAGGGGGGGGGGTGAATAGCATTGTCGTCGTTTGATTGAAATTCGTTCGTGCTTGCTACACAATGTTAGTACGCAGCGGAATATACAAAATATACAATGAAGATAAATACACAAGCACAACCACACGACAAGACGATGTAACGTGGTTCGAAACCTTAGGGTTCCTACTCCACATGTGAGCTCAACGAGCTCTAGTGATGAACACACAACCACTAATCAATAACTCCTTCTCGGAACAATCTGAGGTGGAGAAAACCTCTTACAATGGTTCTTACAACAATAAGAATAAAATACAAGAAAATATAAGTAAACTATACAAATACAAGTAAGGAAAACATTTACAAATGTGAACTTGAATGCTTGCTTGTTGATCGCCTTGGACTAGCCTTGAAGGTCTGGATTGCAGCAGCAAATCCCCTCCAAAAACACCCAAGAAATCACTCAAGAATATCTGCAAAAATTCTTTTCGTCGAAATCCTTTTATCCTTCTGTGCAACCTGGATTTCTCCCTGGCAGTCGACTGCCAAAACCTCCAGTTCAACTATCAACACTATTGTTGTGAGACAACGGCTTGATCCTCGCTAGAAAAGTTCCAACGGATCACTTGGTCATCGACTGCCAACGTCATAGACGACTGCCTAGTCGGCTACTGAGCATTTTATGCTCGTAAACTCAATCAGCAGTCGATTGCCATCCATGGAAGTCGACTGCTCAGTCCATCAGTTGACTGCCCAATGTTGGCAGTCGACTGCTAGGCCATTTTACCACAATTGAACCCTAGTCAACACATGATAGTCGACTGGTCATAATCCCAGTCGACTGCTGAGTGTCGACTTGGCTGCCAAGTGTCAAAACACTTGACCAGTCGATTGGTCCATGACCCTAGTCGATTGACAAACCTCAACCATTTGGTTTAACACCAAGTATGATGCCCTCATACTTGCTAGACCACCCTTAGCCTAGACCTAAGCCTTCTAGCCACCTCCATCAGCCTCACCCCTATCGGATCCCTCTAAGTCATCCATGACTTGTTCATCCATACGCTAGCCTTCAAGTGCTTCCATCAGCTATTGTCATGCTAATATGGTCTACACCGCCAAGGCACATTTGGGCCTACACTGCCAAGACACTGCTTGGACTTTACACCACTAACCATTGGACTTATGCTACTAAGACTCCACCCTTGGACTTTACGCTGCCAATATCACCCCTTGGACTTCCCAATTGCCAAGTACCCATGACTTGAACTTTCACCGCCAAGACTATACACTTGGACTTACGTGGCCAAGACCACACCCTTGGTCTTTCCTTGCCAACCCATGTTGGACTTTCCATTAGCCAAGACTCAAGCTTGGACTTTCCCTTGCCAAGACCCATGCTTGGACTTTCCATGCCAAGTACCCATGACATAGACTTTTCCAATGACAATGATCAAACCATCATTAAACATCAAAATACCACTCGAGTCAAACTCAAGTCTGGTCAATGATGACCCGGGTCGATTGCACCAATAATCTCCCCACACATTGTCAGACATCATTGTCCAATATCAAAACACTACTCGAGTCCGGTCAATCGTGACCTGGGCTGATTGCACCAACACCCTTCATATTGCACCGTGCCATAGTATGCCAAGAACTCCTCAAGGTGCTGAAAAGGCTCTTCATCAGCACCCCCCGAACTGCCTTTCTTGAATGAGGGTAATCAGTGTAGGGTTTATCTCCCAGCTCGTGAATTGGATTTGCAGGATAACTATAATGAAATTCCACATTCTGCGATGGAGTGCAGTGTAATCTTTCAAAGGTTAGGCATGCTGAACTAACATGGTAGGGCTAATTACTAAAAGGAAAACAAATAAACTAAGAATAGCATGCAAATTAAAGTAAACCTAAAGAATTGAACTAAGACAAAATGTAATATGACTACTAAAATTAATCTAAACTGAATTCAAATAGCAAAAATCTAAACTAAGTAAACTGAAATAAAATGAAAATAAAACAAGAAAACAAATCTAGCTTAGGTCCGATCCAAACTATCCACTTTCGATTCAATATTGAATCAACAACCCCCGACAATGGCGCTAAAAACTTGGTGCATGCGAGAGCGACCTCAAATCATCGACGAGGGATGTCGAGGACTCGAAGCACATGCTCACACTCAACGCCCACAAGTGCATGAATGTCTTCAAGTAATAAAAGATTATCGACCCCATAGGGACTGAGATTTGAATACCGTTTATCCAGTGGATGTTGTTGTTCAGAGTTATAACCTTAAGAGTTGTGGTTGCGAGGCTAACGTAGTCCTAACTCAAGTATGGTGTCACTCGAAGGAAGAGAAGGTTGGTTTGAAGTTCGCTAAAGGATTCTAGGACTTTGGTTTCACTTGTGTGTAGTGGGACATGCTCTCAATTAGATGTTTTTGAGACCTCTAATTATTATCTTGCGAGAGAATCATCATGCATTTGTCCGATGAACTTTTGTTTCTACTAGGAACTATCTATTCCTAACCAAGTTTCCCTTTTGGATCGTCAGAGCTCAGGGGGTTGATACCATTGGGAGCCTTCTGTCACTAAGTCCCTCAACCCTTCTAGAGTCAATCTCTCCTACTTTGGGCCTTCTACTAAGATAGGTTAATGGGGTACGAGGACGTCCTAATAATCCCTACAAAGAGGCGGATCATATTTCATATCCTACTCTATCATATTCCATCTTCTACAATTATGGGAGGTAGGATGACCACAAGGTCTATCCTTGGTTCTCCAAGATTTTTGATATGAAGGTTGTCACCCTTTGTATCACCTATGTGCAGTATAAATAGAAACAAGACGTAATCCTCATCGAACTAAAAAACACACAATTGCAAATAGAATCCAAATAGATGACTAACTATTTGATCTAGCATGTCCACATACACAAGTTACTCCCTAATCCTAGAATCGAAGTATCTACTCCATAGACCCACAAGAATAAACATAATACATCTTAAGAAAAGCCATTACAATGAGAATAGAATAAGAAAATAAAGAATGTACTCACTGTCCTATCCAATGTGCGTGTCTTGGTTGATCTCCACGGTGGCAGAGCATTGGGATGGACTTCTAGCTGCTTCCTTCCTCTTTGTTGCGAGTCTCCGATGCTTTTTAGGGCACCTTCTTACCGTCCTTGCCGTCGGGCCTCCTCCCTAGGGTTTGGGTGTGGCTCCCTATTTATATATGTGAAGCTGACTCTCTATAATTCCCATGAAAACCCTAATCACATCAAATCTGCCCAGCGCCACACGGCCGTGTGGAATCTACACGGACGACTGTGTGGGGTGCCAGAATTTCTGGCTTCGAGAGTTGGACACGGTCGTGTGAGATTCACATGGTCAGGCTATGTTCGCCTCTGTACTATTTGTTGCACGCCTTCTTTTGTTCCAGAGCATGCCCGTGTTTTGGGTGAAACACAACCAGAGCATGCTCGCCTTCCTTTGGCTCCAAAAGTGTGTTGTTTTACCTCTAAAGTGTTTTACTACACATAAAAATAGCAAGAGCAGATCTCCGAACTAGAAAATAGGAAATGAATGCAAAATATGGAAAAAGATGCATGAACGCGTATGAACTGCAATGAGATGTGAGCTAAAACTACTCCTAAAATATTATATGTTTTGCTCACATCAGTGATGCATATTGAAAATAATATATGTGATGCTTTAATTGACACATTATTAAATATAGACAAAAAGTCAAAGGATACTCTCAATGCAAGATTATACTTGTAGGATATGGGGATAAGGAGTGAATTGCATTTACAACCAGTAGGAGACAAATTCAAGATACCGTATGCAAGTTGCATGTTAAAATTGGAAGAAAGGTGTGAATTTTGCTAATTTTTAAAATTTGTGAAGTTTCCAGGTGGTTATGCTGCTAATATATCTAGAAATGTGAATGCAAATAAAGGAAAGACATATGAACTAAAATCACATGATTGTCATGTATTGTTGCAAAGAATACTTCTAGTTGTTGTACGTAAATTTTTCCCAACAGACATATATAGCACACCAATTGAGTTATGTGATTTCTTCAAAAAGATTACTGTAAGATCTTTACACACAACGGACATATGTAAAATGGAGGAGCAAATAGTCTTGATATTGTGTAAGATGGAACGGATATTTCCTTTGGCATTTTTTGACATTATGGTTCATTTGAGAATTCATTTATCTCGTGAAGCCATATTAGCTGGGCCAGTCTCGTCACAATGGATGTATCCCTTTGAGTGATATTTGAAAAGACTAAAAAATATGTTTATAATAAAGCATGCCCTGAAGGATCTATTGCAGAGGGATATATTGTAAATGAGGCGTTGACTTTCAGTTCATTATATATGAGTCAAATTGAGACAAGATTTTCTAGCTCGGAATGGAATAAAGATGCTCAACCATCAATAATAAAATTAAGTGTTTTCTCACAGGAAATAAGAGTCTTTGGCAACCAACACAGTTTGAAATTGCCATTGTCTTTGTTTACGAAAACACATTGGTATATTCTAAACAATTGTAAAGAAGTCGATCGATATCGAAAATAAGTTTTTACATTAAGTTATTACTTTAATTCTATTTCATTCACAAATTTTAATTTGATTAAGTTTTTATACAGTGAGCATCTGTAACTTATGTCACAAAAAGTTCAAGCCGATTAAGTTATGCAATATCACAAGCGAGATTTTCCACTCTGGATTAGGGATAAAATTATACCGCTAAAAAATTTTACAAATTCAAAGATAACAGATGAGTTGTACTATTTAGCAATGGTACTTGATGTTGAAGTTCAACTGTATGATGCATGCATTGTAAATGGGATTCGATATCATATGAGATCCCATAAATCATGCAGAACTACTCAGAATAGTGGGGTCATCATACCATCCTCTGATGATGGGGAAAATTTAGATTTTTTTGGTGTGTTGAAAGATGCGGTTCAAATATTTTACTCTTTTAGTTATAAAGTCCAATTATTTTGGTGCGAATGGTTCCAATGTAATCCAAAAAAAATCGTTGGTAGAAGAGTATGATCTCTTGTGTATTGACACTTCTAAAACATGGTACGATGATGACCCATTCATTTTGACAAACCAAGAAAATCAAGTATATTATTTGAATGATATCAAGCGTGGAGGTCATTGAAAGGTAGTGCAAAAGGTTCCCTATCGAGAAATATATGAAGTAACTGAAGTTGATGAAGTATTTGAATATTTTGAGGTTGCTAATATCTTGAATATAAAGTCAAACCAAGAGATTTCATCCAATAATTCAACTTCAGTAGTCGGTAAAGACTTAGAGATAACTCAACTATGTCAATTATATGTTGAGCACCAACAAATAAATATGACAAATGCACAAGTGGATCTGGATAGGGGGCGCTCAAAGTAATCGTGTTGATGAGAGTGAAGATAGTGAAATTGATAGTGAGGTAGATGATCATTATCCTTTTCAAATGATGATAACGATTAGATGTATTTATATTGTTCTTCATTTATAATTCATATATTTAAGATAATCTTTCATTATATGTCGATCTATATTTAATGGTTATGTCACAGCTATACCGCCTAAGAGAATTGAGCACCCCCAATTGTGCCTACACCTGACGATGATAGTGATCCTACCAGTTAGTTATGTGGTTTTAAATATGTTTATTTACTTTTCTATTTATTTGACTTGTTAATTGTTAACACTTTTTGATTTACAGTTCGTCCGACACGTAGAGAGACACAAGGCACACACTCCGATCGGCTCCGACGGCAAATCGAGGAACGAGGTAAATTACCCATTACTTTTTGTAAGAGCAATGGTCATCCTATTGGGCAAAATGCAGCTGCTTTTATGATAGAGTTTGGTCTTTCAATTAAGAAATTCTCTCCCCTACAAGCTAAGAGTTGGAAGCATATACCCGCAAACAAAAAATAGATGATATATGATCGATTATCATTAAGTATGAGTAATTTGATATTTATATAATCAGCCATCCTTCATTAATAAATTTTAATATTGGTATTTTTTTCAGGCTGCTTTCGATATTAGTTTGGATGAGGAGGTAATGTCAGTAAGAAAGGAGATCGACAGATTAATGAGTGCAAGGTACAGAGACAATAGAAATAAGATGCACACTCATTATAAGAGCCTATTGCATCTACACCCTACTGACCGTCGACATCATATGCCGATCGAGTTTTGTGAGACACAGGAAGATTAGAAGTATCGATCTGTTTATATCAGAGAAATTTCAGGTAACTCAATCTATACCAATTATCTATGTTATATAAAAATTAAAATATTTGTTCTATAACTCATGCTTTACATTTTATTTTAATAAATTTTTATATTATAGACACGATCTGCAACAAATGCCCAAAATCGATCACAACTACCATATACACATCGAGGTGGTTCAAAATCATTCATTCAATACAGTTGCGATGGTGTAAGTACAAACTTTATAGTTACAATATATTGTTTGTTATTTTTAATATTAACACATTATAATATTTTCCAGATTGATCAATCACAGAGAAAAGATAGGATTACTGTCTTTAATACCATCCATTGTAGCTCATCAAAAGGGTGGAGTGGGGAGAGAGGCGAGGCTGCATACTTAAGATATAATCAATATAATTTAGTAAAGTTGTTTTTAAAGTTTCATAATTCTTTTTAAACATATTAATAATATGTTTGTTATTCTTAGAGTGATATGGTGAGATTGTGAGATGAGCACATTCAATCACAAGAAATCAGAGATGACATCGATGAAGTCCAGATTGCAGATCAGATTTGTGATCAAGTCCACAGAGTTTGTTCTGGATATATTAGAGGACTTAGAAGTGGGCCAAAACTAGTTAGATCCACTTCTTCTGATGTCATCTCCTCCTCCAGATTAACTAATGCAACACTACGTGAAAAACTTGAGTCCACCGAGCAATGATTAGAAGGGATGCAAGAGGAGCTAGCAAACACTCGAGTTCAATTAGCAAGCACCCAAGATGAGTTGACATCAATGAGATCAAGACAAGATATGTTTGAAGCAATTTTGAATCGGCTTGTACCTAGAGCTTTACAATCATTGATACATGAGTCATCTTCAACTCCACCTCCTCCTCCATCTTTGAGTTTTTGAACATTTCTATTTTGAGCTAGTGAAATTGTGAACTTGAATGTTTTTGAATTTGGAGACTACGAATTTGTGAAATTGGATGTTTTGGACTTAAAGTTTGGTTTCTACTTATGTATTTCGATTATAATATGTGATTAGTTGAGGTTAAATGTAATTATTGTTAAATTATTTGAGTTGTATGTTGTTAAGTTAGGTGTTAAAATAAATTGTGTGATTGATATTATATTACAGAATATCGAATACAAATTAAATGAATTATGGAAATCTATATTTGCATGGTTAGAGACAATTTTGTTCCATTTCGTCCCTAACCATCGATACACAACATCAGGATTTTTAGGGTTAGCGATGATTTTTTTAATAGCATCGCTAATGTTTGATACAGGGGTATCAGAATTTTACATATCAGTCGACTGCCCAAATAAAGCAGTCATCTGTTATAAGATTTTAGTGATGAATTATATGAAATATTCATCGTAAAATATTAAGTCGACTGGCCAGTCGACTAAAAAACATTCTGTGGTTGGCCAAATAATGGACAGTCAACTACTTTCCTCCATCAGTTGACTGCTAAATAGCGATGAAATTAATGTACTTCATCATAAATGTGTTAGTTGATTGGCAAGTCGACTAAAAAACATTCTATGGTTGGTCAAATAATAGATAGCCGACTGATTGTTACTGACGAAATGGATATGTTTCGTCGCCAATATCAGTGATTTTCCTCTTTCCGATATTCTAGATTTAGTGACAAAATGTTTTGTTTTTTGCGATGTTTTTTTAATTGTCGTTATGTTTAATGATGAAATTTTAATATTTCATCGCTAAAGTCTCTTAGCGACAAGCTTATTGCGATGATTCTAGGAACGAAATATTATCATCATTAATATTATTTAGCGGTGAAGAATGTGTATTAGTGATGAAAACAAATTATCGCTATTTTTCATTTTTCTTGTAGTGACATCAAGTTCCCAACTATGCTTCGAAATATGGTTGGATTCATCATTTTTCCTTCACAATTCTTACTTAGTTTCAAACTCATGATGCACAAAGTTAATACTGGATTTGCATTTTTCCATCTTGAACCTTTTAAGAATTTGAATTGCATAGTGTTCTTGTGAGATAACATTCCTTTTCCTGATTATTGGATATTAATGCCCATAAAAAGATATGCAACTCACCCAAATCTATCATTTCAAATTCACTCATCATCGAGTTCTTAAAATCTATCAATATTTTTAAGTTATTTCCCGTGAAGATAAGGTCATCAATATAAAGACTTACAAGCATAATATCACGTTCTAAATTTTTCTTAATATAAAGAGTATGCTCAAAAGGACATTCTCAAAATCATATTTGATAAAATAATCATTAACTCGGCTATAACAAGCACAAGGTGATTGCTTCAACCCATATAACACCTTCCTGAGCTTATATACTTTTTCTTCTTCATCCTTTTTCACAAAACCTTGTGGTTGTTCAAGATAAATTTCTTCTTAAAGAAAATCATTTAAGAAAATTGATTTGACATCCATTTGTAATAATTTCCAACTATTTTGAACAACAAATGCACTAATTAACTGAACTGTATCAAGTCTAGAAACAAGAGGAAATACCTCATTGAAATCTTCACCTTCCTTCTGTTTGTCTCCCTTTGCAATCAATCTTGCTTTGTATTTATTGATGGATCAATCTGGATTGATTTTAATCTTAACGATCCCTTTCACAACAATCGATAATTTGTATAGTGATAAAGTTGTGAGCTCCCATGTACCATTTTTATCGATGGAGCTTATTTCTTCATTCATAGCATTAACCCATTTCTTTTCTGTTGATGCTTCATCATATGTGATAGGATCTTCTCCTGCAAAGAATGCAAAAAAAAAAACTTGATATGTCACATTTATCTCTTCGGTCACATTAAAAATATCTCTCAAACTCCTTGTTCTTCTTTGCAATGGTGATGGCGAATTATGTGGAGATATGTGTCATTCAAGACTATCAAGTTGCAGTGATAAAGAATTATCTTCAAATTCAAGAATTTCCCAACTTGATGAACTTGCTAAATTTGAGAAAACATAAGGGGTGCACTTGGTTAAAGTTATCATCCATAACCTTGTTTATGTGATTAATAGATAATCACATAACCAAAGTTATGTGAAATGGAAAATAACTTATGTTGTTTAGTTCATTTCTAAGTAATGCAAAAAAAAACTTATTTGTTTGGAGGTTTTAAAGTATAACCTAGTTTAACATTTTACTATATTTACCTTGGTTAAATTATAAGACTTTGTTTACTCTAAAACATGTTTGCTTATGATTGTGCTGATCGGGACGGTTGTTGTCATCATCTGTTGAGATGGAAACGGGCGGCCACCGACAACTACGACAGTTGTGCCAACAATCAATGGTGACGTCAACAACCGATGACCGACGACCACAAGCGGTGGTTGGCAATCGACCATGCCAGCGGTAATCAACGATCAGTGACGGCGACGACAATGACTGACAGTAGGGATCAACGGGCACCGACGCTCGACAATTGATGACCGATGGGTGGGTTGCAGCGACCGACAAAAGGGACCAATCAATATTGGTGGCCTGTAATCGACTATCGATTAGAAACTAATGGTCGGTCGGTGGGCGATGGCAGTGACCGACGATGAAAGCCGGTGGGCGACGATAGTCGATGGGCGGCGACTGAAGGTCGAAGCTTTGCTTCCTGCTTCAACTTGGTCGCTTGTGGATGGCGATCGTATCTATGTCCCCGGATTAAAAAAAATTAATCCTTGACGAAGACGGATTACCCAAGAAACTGATCCATCATCGTGCTATTCGATTCAAGTGGTCTCTTGAATAAACTTGTTATTCAAGCAACCTAACTCTTTTCCTCGATTAGTCACGGAATAGATGATGTACGGATTGCTGTTTTTATATTTATCTTCAGGGTCCAAGTAAATTAGCCACATGCATTATACAAAAGAACTAAATCAAAATAAACAAGATTATACCTCTTGTATACCTCTTGATCTTCTATTGTATGTCCTATCTTCCGCTTGAACATTGTGTGGGAAATGATCCCTCAAGTGTTGAAACCTTCCTAGATCGCGTCTTCCCTTCCTTGCTCGCTCCGAACAAAGGGAAGATGAACGCCCCCTTCTTATCCTATCTAGTGCTGACCAACAATCCTCCTTGCTGAATTATTGCCACCGGCCAAGGAGAGGGAGAGGATGAAGTGGGTGCCGACCATGAAGATGGGTTCTTGTTGCCACCGGCCAAGGACAAAAAGGAAGGAGGCACCGACAATGGAGAGGGATAGAGATCGTCGACCAAGTGAGGGAGAAGAACCAAACCCTTGTCCCTTCCACTTGTTTCCATCGACCCTAGAGAAGATGGACAAACCAAAAACCCTAGCCTCTTCAAACCTTGCCGCCCAAGCCAAGATGCAAACCCTAGAATTCCAATTCTTATGTACTGCCCAAGCCTTTGCCTCCTATTTATAGATTTTGCCAAAACCTCCTTTTAATCATGTCCGTAGGATCTAGGTTTCATGAGGGTTTTAATAGGCTACAATAGGGACCATGAGGAGGAGTTGGATCTTGGCCACCCAATGGATCCGGCCCACAAAAAATCCGATCCATTAATGATAATTCATTCCACTAGAAGATTATCATTGATCTAACTCACCAACCCCCATAAATAAATATGGGCTCCATATATTAATCATACAAATATCTCTCCGTGTTTAGGATATCGATTGTCCATCAATTAATTAATTTATTGATAATTAATTAATCAACATCTAACTACATGAGTTGTACCACTCAACCTCATCATCATGCCGGACCAAGTCCACCTGCAGGGTTTACATGATGATCCTTATGAGTTTTTCAAGGGGACATCATCATCCTAATACATATGACATGGTTTCCTCATACAATCAATGGCACACCATGTAAATAATATCATTTCTCAACTTACCGAGCCTATCGATTTAATCTATAAATCTCACCCATTGGTAAATCAAAGAAATAAATACTAAGTACATGTGCCCATTATTATATCGGGATTAAGAGCATCTATACCATAATATCTGAGGTCCGATTCAATTATGTAGTCAACAATAAATTGAATCGCCTCTAAGTCGGTCATGCTCAATACACACAAAGTGTACTAGTGTAATTCCATGGTCAAGACAAACCAATACAAAATTACACTACAACCATACCAATGGTTTGTCCAAAACCATCTTGGTTGTGAGCCTCTACTTATACTATACAAGGAACTGATAACATGATCTTCCGTGTGACACCACACACCAAGTTATCTAGAATGTACAGTATTACACAATATGCATAACCATAAATATGCAAACAATGATCATGTGATTCTTATTTCAAAAATAAAGATGTTAATAAAAAAGATAGACTTTTCAGTATACATCCCAACAATCTCCCACTTATACTAAAAGACTATGTTGTCCTTATACTGTCATACATCTGATTCCCATTCCCTCCACATGCCTATCAAAAGATCTCACTGGAAAAACCTTAGTGAAAGGATCTGCCAGGTTATCCTCTGATGCAATCTTGGCTACAATAACTTCTCCTCGCTTTACGATCTCTCGTATCCGGTGGTACTTGCGCTCTGTGTTTACTTGCCTTATGAGCTCGTGGTTCCTTCGAGTTTGCGACTGCACGACTGTTATCAAAATAAATTGTGATAGTTCTGGGCAAACTAGGAATCACATCTAAGTCCATCAAGAAGTTCCTGAGTCATACAACTTCTTTGGCTGCCTCAGAGGCTACTATATGCTGAATACTCAGCTTCCATGGTGGAGTCTGCCACGCATTTTTGCTTGACACTCCTCCTAAAGTAAACACAAAACCTGAGGTAGACTTACTGTTATCCCTATCTGATTGGAAGTCAAAATCTGTGTAACCCATAGGGAGTAATTGATTTTCCTGGTACACCAGCATATAATCCCTAGTCATTCTCAGATACATTAATATATGCTTTACCGCAATCCAATGTCCCTGTTATAGATTACTCTGATATCTGCTAACCATGCCCATAACAAAGTAGATATCCGGCCTCGTACATAGCATAGCATACATGAGGCTTCTTACTGCCGAAGAATAAGGAATCACCTTCATTTCCTCTATCTCCTTTGATGTTCTAGGACACATATCTTTAGATAAAGGTACTCTATGCATAAAAAGTAGAAAACCTTTCTTGGAGTTCTGCATGCTAAAACGAGCCAAAATAGTGTCTATGTATGAAGCTTGAGATAAGCACAACATCCTTTTCCTGCGATCCCTTATAACCTTGATCCCAAGGATGTGTCCCACTTCTCCCAAGTCCTTCATATCAAACTATTTGGACAACCATACCCTTATGTCTGATAACACCTTGACATTATTGCCAATTAATAAAATGTCATCTACGTATAGTACAAGAAATACCACTATGCTTCCGTCACATCTCTTGTATACACAAGATTCATCCGGACTTTGAATAAATCCATAAGACTGGATTACCTCATCAAAGCGGATGTTCCAAGATCTCGAAGCTTGCTTTAATCAATAAATGGACCGATTAAGCTTGCACACAAGATGCTCTTTGCCCTTTGCAATGAATCCCTCTGGTTGCTCCATATAGATGTTTTCCTCACGACTTCCATTAAGGAAAGCAATCTTGACATCCATCTGCCGCACCTCATAATCCATATAAGAAGCAATACATAAGAGAATCCGGATAGACTTAAGCATGGCTACCGGTGAAAAAGTCTCCTCATAATCGATACCCTCTTTCTGAGTATACCCTTTTGCAACAAGCCTAGCTTTGAAGGTCTCAACCTTCCCATCTATTCCTCTCTTTCTTTTGTAGATCCACTTGCATCCAATGGTTTTAACACCATTGGATGGTTCTACTAGCTCCCAGACCTGATTTGAATCAATAAATTCTTGAAGAGAGTTGCTTCGGAGGCTCATTGGCTCCCATGTCCCCGGATTAAAATTTTCACTAATGAAAAAACTAATCCGGATGGGATGAGTTTCCTAAACACAACCACATCGTCATCGTGCTAACAACTTGAGTGATCGCTTGAACAAACTAGTTGTTCAAGCAACACAACTCTTCTAGTTGATTAGCCGCGGAAGAGATGACGGATGGATCGTCGGTTTTTGTGTTCGTCTTCGGGGTCCATGATTATACAAATACATGCATATGCGAACTAGTACAATCATGCATACAAGAACATGCTAAGATCAGAAAATAAAGTTATAAAACTTTTATACCTCACGATCTTCTACCGTATGTCCTATCCTCCTCGTGGGCGTCGTGTGGGCGAAGATCCTCCACGAGTAGAAGCCTCCTAGATCACGTTCTTCTCTTCCTTGTTCGCTCCGAACAAAGAGAAGAACCAAACAAAGCTCCTTCTCCTTTCTAGAACCGGCCATCAAGCCAAGGAGCTGGATTTAACCGCCAGCCAAGGAGTGAATGGTTGAGCGCCGGCCAACCTTGTGACAATGTTTCCGCCGACCACCAATGAATGGGAGAAGCGTCGGCCACCAATGTATGGAGAACTGCCGGCTACCAAGGAGAAAAGGAGGAGGAAGAGAGTCGGCCAAAACAAGGACGAGGATGGAGTGAGCGCCGGCCACCAAGGAGAAAAGGAGGAAACCCTAATCTCCTTCCTTGTTGCCGCCCAAAACCACACACCAAACCCTAGCCGCCTAAACTCTTGAGAGGCAAAACCCTAATCCAAAGAACCATACTTGCCGCCCAAGCCTTAGCCCTCTATTTATAGAATTGGGCTTAAGCCTCCTTTAATCTCCACCGTCGAATCTAGGGATTTAATCTCCACCGTCGGATCTAGGGTTTTATCCCAACCGTCGGATCTAGAGTTTCATCCCAACCGTCGGATCTAGGGTTTCATCCCAACCGTCGGATCTAGGGATTTGATCCAAACCATCGGATCTAGGGATTCATCCCAACCGTCGGATCTAGGGATTTGATCCCAACCATCGGATCTAGGGATTTAATCCCAACCGTCGAATCTAGGGATTTAATCCCAACCGTCGGATCTAGGGATTTAATCCCAACCGTCGGATCAAGGGATTTGATCCCAACCGTCGGATCTAGGGATTTGATCCCAACCGTCGGATCTAGGGATTTAATCCAAACCGTCGGATCTAGAGATTTAATTCCAACCGTCGGATCTAGGGATTTAATCCCATCCGTCAGATCTAGGGTTTTGTTTTACATTCTTGGATCTAGACTTCATGAGGATTATATTAGGCTACGATAGGGACCATGAGGAGGAGTTGGATCTTGGCCACCCGATGGATCGGAATCACACAAACTTGATCCATCAATGATGTTCCATTCCACCAGAGGATCATCATTGAATTACCTCACCAACCCCCAAAAATCAATATGGGCTCCATATATTATTTGTACATCCATCTCCCCGTGTTTAAGATATCGAATGTCCGTCAATTAATTGATTTACTGACCATCAATTAATTAACATCTACCTCCTCGAGTAGTACCACTCAACCTTATCATCATGTTGACTAAGTCAACCAGCTGGGTTTACATGATGAACCTTATGAGCTCCTCAAGGGGACATCATCAACCTAATACATAGGACACGGTTTCCTCCTATAATCAACGGCACACCATGTAAATAATATTATTTCCCAACTTACCGGGCTTATTGATTTAATCCATCTAAATCTCACCCTATGGCAAATCAAAGAAATAAATACTAAGTACATGTGCCCGTTATTATATCGGGATTAAGAGCATGTACAATATAATATCCGAGGTCCGATTCAATTATGTAGTCAGCAATAAATTGAATCACCTCTATGTCGGTCCTGCTCAATACACCTAAGTGTACTAGTGTAACTCTATGTTCAAGACAAAACAATACCAAGCTACACTACAACCATGCCAATGGTTTGTCCAAAACCATCTTGGTTGTGAGCCTCTACTTATATTCTACAAGGGACTGATAACATAATCTTCTGTGCCACACCAAGCACCATGTTATCTACAATGTAAAATATTAGACAATATGCACACATATAATAAATATATATAAAGTGCAAACAATGATCATGTGATTCTTATTTCAAAATAAAATGTTCATACACAAAGAGCTAGGCTTTCAGTATACATTCCAACAATCTCCCACTTATACTAAAAGACTATGCTGTCATCACACTGCCATACATCTGATCCCCATGTCCTCTACATGCCTATCAAATGCTTTCGCTGGAAGGGCCTTAGTGAAAGGATCCGCCAGGTTATCCTCTGATGCAATCTTGGCCACAACTATTTCTCCTCGCTTTACGATCTCTCGTATCAGGTGGTACTTGCGCTCTATGTGTTTACTTGCCTTATGGGCTCGTGGTTCCTTCGAGTTTGCAACTGCAACACTGTTATCACAATACATTGTGATAGTTCTAGGCAAACCAGGAATCACATCCAAGTACATCAAGAAGTTCCTGAGCCATACAACTTCTTTGGCTGCCTCAGAGGCTGCCACATACTCAGCTTCCATGGTAGAGTCCGCCACGCATTTCTACTTGACACTCCTCCATACTATGACTCCACCTCAAAAAGTAAACACAAACCCCGAGGTAGACTTACTGTTATCTCTATCTGATTGGAAATCAGAATCCGTGTAACCCACAGGGACTAATTGATCTGCCCGGTAAACCAGCATATAATCTCTAGTCCTTCTCAGGTACTTCAATATATGCTTTACCGTAGTCCAATGTCCCTGTCCAGGATTACTCTGATCTCTGCTGACCATGCTCATGGCAAAGCAGATATCTGGTCTCGTACATAGCATAGCATACATGAGGCTTCCTACTGCCGAAGCATAAGGAACCGCCTTCATGTCCTCTATCTCCTTTGATGTTTTGGGACACATCTCTTTAGATAAAGGAACTCCATGCCTAAAAGGTAGAAAACCTTTCTTGGAGTTCTGCATGCTAAAACGAGCAAGGATAGTGTCAATGTATGAAGCTTGAGATAAGCACAACATCCTTTTCTTGCGATCCCTTATAACTTTGATCCCAAGGATGTGTCGCACTTCTTTCAAGTCCTTCATGTCAAACTGCTTGGACAACCATACCCTTACGTCTGATAACACTCTGATATTGTTGCCAACTAACAAAATGTCATCTACGTATAGTACAAGAAATACCACTACGTTTTCATCACATCTCTTGTATACACAAGGCTCATCCGGACTTTGAATAAATCCATATGACTGGATTACCCCATCAAAGGGGATGTTCCAAGATCTAGAAGCTTGCTTCAATCCATATATGGACTGATTAAGCTTACATACAAGATGCTCTTTGCCTTTGGCAATGAATCCCTCTAGTTGCTGCATATAGATGTTCTCCTCAAGACTTCCATTAAGGAAAGCTGTCTTGACATCCATCTGCCAAATCTCATAATTCATATGAGAAGCTATAGATAAGAGAATCCAGATAGACTTAAGCATAGCTACCGGCGAAAAGGTCTCCTCATAATCGATACCCTCTTTCTGAGTATACCCTTTTGCAACAAGCCTAGCTTTGAAGGTCTCAACATTCCCGTCTACTCCTCTTTTTCTCTTGTAGATCCACTTGAATCCAATGGCTTTTACACCATCAGGTGGTTCTACTAGCTCCCAGACCTGATTAGAATCCATAGATTCTATCTCTGAATTCATCGCTCTTTGCCAAGATACCACATCTCTATCTTGGAGTGCCTCGTCATATGTCCAGGGATCAGGTTCATGTTCACCAGGGACTAAGTCCGAAGACTCTCCCAAAAACATGAATCTCTCGGGTTGTCTAACAACCCTCCCACTATGACGGGGTGCCTCCCGTGTATGCTCTGTGACACGCGGTGCAGTGACTTGTGGTATATCCTCTTGTAGCGGTGGTACTGAAGTCAGGACTTTCCCTGTCAACTCCTCAAGAACAATCCTACTCGTGGGCTTGTGGTTCATCACATAGTCCTCCTCTAGAAATCTGGCATTCGTACTCACGATCACCTTCTGATCTCTAGGACTATAGAATAAACCACCCTTCGTTCCCTTAGGGTAGCCAACAAACAAGCATACTTCTGTACGAGATTCTAACTTACCAGCATTTCCCTTTAGCACATGTGCTGGACTACCCCAAATCTGAATATGTCTTAGACTAGGCTTTCGTCGAGTCCACAACTCTGTGGGAGTAGAGGGTACAGACTTAGATGGAACCAAGTTTAGAATGTGTGCTGCTGTTTCCAGAGCAAATCCCCAGAACGAATCAGGTAACTCAGAATAACTCATCATCGATCTAACCATCTCCATAAGAGTCCTATTCCTTCGCTCCGCCACACCATTCTGCTGGGATGTGCCAGGTGCGGACAATTGGGATTGAATCCCAGCCTCTGATAAGTAACTCCTAAACTCTCCCAAGAGGTACTCGCCACCACGATCAGATCATAATGTCTTGATACTTTTACCTTGACGGTTCTCCACATCAGCCTTGAATTCTTTGAACCTGTCAAAGCATTCAGACTTGTGGCGCATCAAGTAAATGTATCCATATCTTGAATAATCGTCTATAAAAGAGATGAAATATTCAAAACCACCTCTTGCTTGGATAGACATAGGACCGCACAAATCAGAATGAACCAATTCTAACACATCTTTGGCTCTATACCCCTTGGCCTTGAAAGGCCTCTTGGTCATTTTACCTTCCAAGCAAGATTCGTAGGTTGGGAGATCTTCCACTACTAATGAACCCAAAGGTCCATCAGTTATCAACCTTTGAATTCTACTCAGGTTAATATGACCAAGCCTTAGATGCCAAAGATATGTCTGGTTCATTTTTGAAGGTTCTTTTCTCTTATTAGACTTAGAAGATGAGTTATTTACTTCTATATGCATCGTGGGAGTTTTCGGTTCAAGAGTATACAAATTTCCAACCAATGTACCAGAACAGATAATCTCCCTATTCCTTTTTATAACCACTTTGTCATTAAAAGAAACAGAATATCCATCCATAAATAATTTAGAAACTGAAATTAAATTCTTTCTAAAAGTAGGTACATAAAGATAATTTCTCAAAACCAAAACTTTATTCCTATCAAAAGATAAATAAACGTCTCCCACTGCAATAGCCGCCACCTTTGAAGCATTGCCCATGAAGACGGTAATCTCTCCCTCAGCTAGTCATCGGGTTTCCTGGAACCCCTGCAAAGTATTTCAGACATGATCAGTGGCTCCTGTATCTACACACCAGGCACTGGTAGATAATACCGCTAAACATGTTTCAACAACTAAACAAGAAGATATACCTTTGTTCTTTCGGCGAGGAAAGTCCGCCTTCCAATGTCCAGTCTGCTTGCAAGTGAAGCACTTGCCTTTCGGCTTCTTCACTCCTGCCTGAGGTCCCATTGCCACTTTCTTTGCTCCACCTTGCTTCTTCTTCTTCTTACCTTTCGGTTTAGAAGAAGAAACCTTCTGAGCAACCATGGCTTGAGCGCTTTGACGAAAAAGCCCCTCTGTCGCCTGGAGTTACACGAAGCTCCGCCAATCGAATACAACCTCTTGTTCATGTTGTAGTTGGTGAGGCTGCTCAAAACTCCTAGGCGGTCGAGAATGATATCGACACAGGTTTCCCCATCGATCTCACTTTCCATCTCATTAAGATGAGCCATCATCTTGAGAACATGATCCCTAACGGGTGTTCCCTCGATCATGGTGGTCATCATCAAGTTTCTCATCGCCTCCTGTCTAGCCGCCCTTCTCTGATGTCCGAAAAGTTCCTTGAGATTGAACATCATGTCATAAGCTGTGGCCATGGCCTGATGCTGATGTTGCAGCACATTTGACATAGATGCCAAAATGTAACACTGCGCCATCTCATCTGCCTTGATCCATTTCTTATAACTTTCTTTCTCCTTTTCATCAGAGTCATCGGTGGGCTTAGGAGGACAGACCTCAAAGAGTACAAATTTGTACTCCTCTGCAGTTAAGACAATATCCAAGTTTCTTTTCCAATCAATATAGTTTGTTCCAGTAAGTTTATTTTCTTTTAATATCACAGTAAGTGGGTTGAAAGCCATTTGAAAAACCTAAGAATCACAATGATCAAAATATTAGATTTCAAATATTATTGATCCCTCAAAACAATAAAATTATGAAATCAACCAACACCTCAAAACACCGAGAATATCGCATGCCACGATAGTGTGGACGTATACGAATTCTACATTTGTAAGAGGAGGTTTTACCCATTAATTTTATTATCTTGTCAACCTTACTTTTTGACAAATAAAATTAATAGTTGGTTCCTCTTTGGCCCTACAAATAAAAGCAGTGACTCCGATGGGGAGGATACTTTTTATTTGTATCTAAGTGTGCACCATTACACGATACTAAGGGAATTATTTCGGATTATGTGCCTTACCGATGGGGAAGTACACACGCTCCTAAATAATTTCCTATAACCATTATTTGAAATAGTGATCCGCAAACAAAACCATCCGATGGGGAGGAAGGCACTCAGAGCCAACGTGCAAGTTTGTTGCATCACACGTCAAATTGTAATGGAGGCCGCGGGAATTAATTAAAATGTCCCTCTCCCACTTAGTAAATTGACAATGAGGAATTTTCAATCATACACAACATGCATATAAAACAAATCAGCAATAAATATGGAAAAAAATATAATTTTCCCAACTATTATGGAATTGTTCTCCAATACGCATCCCGTCGTGTTGCCACCTCGTCCGCTCCATCTTTTCCCGTGCACAAGTCACCAAAGAGATCCGAGCAGAGATAAACTATTTTAATTTACATCCATCGATCCTATACTCCACGAAGGAGTGTACAAATAATCTAGATCGAAAGTAAAGTAAAATGAGTGGCTAAACAATGTCATATTTAATTACAAAAATTAAATACTAATCTAGCCTCGTCAACCCCGAGGATTCAAATAATATACATACAATCACACACAAAACAATCACATACACACAAATAGCCATAATAGTCGGATCTTATGCCTGCAACCAAAAAATTAGCCTACGCACATCCTACTATTATCCGGCATACTCAATATATGATATGTGCATGAATGTAACCGAATCCAAAACACACAAAACCGGAAACCGTGGCTCTGATACCAATTGAAGGGAGTTGCTTCGGAGGCTCATTGGCTCCCATGTCCCCGGATTAAAATGTTCACTAATGAAAAAACTAATCCGGATGGGATGAGTTTCCTAAACACAACCACTTCATCGTCATGCTAACAACTTGAGTGATCGCTTAAACAAACTAGTTGTTCAAGCAACACAACTCTTCTAGTTGATTAGCCGCGGAACGGATGGATCGCCGGTTTTTGTGTTCGTCTTCGGGGTCCATGATTATACAAATACATGCATATGCGAACTAGTACAATCATGCATACAAGAACATGCTAAGATCAAAAAATAAAGTTATAAAACTTTTATACCTCACGATCTTCTACTGTATGTCCTATCCTCCTCGTGGACGTCGTGTGGGCGAAGATCCTCCACGAGTAGAAGCCTCCTAGATCACGTTCTTCTCTTCCTTGTTCGCTCCGAACAAAGAGAAGAACCAAACAAAGCTCCTTCTGCTTTCTAGAACCGGCCACCAAGCCAAGGAGCTCGATGTAACCGTTGGCCAAGGAGTTAATGGTTGAGCGCCGGCCAACCTTGTGACAATGTTGCCACAGGCCACCAATGAATGGGAGAAGCGCCGGCCACCAATGTATGGAGAACCGCCGACCACCAAGGAGAAAAGGAGGAGGAAGAGAGCTGGCCAAAACAAGGAGGAGGATGGAGTGAGCGCCGGCCACCAAGGAGAAAAGGAGGAAACCCTAATCTCCTTCCTTGTTGCCGCCCAAAACCACACACCAAACCCTAGCCGCCTAAACTCTTGAGAGGCAAAACCCTAATCCAAAGAACCATACTTGCTGCCCAAGCCTTAGCCCTCTATTTATAGAATTGGGCTTATGCCTCCTTTAATCTCCACCATCGGATCTAGGGATTTTATCTCCACCATCGGATCTAGGGTTTTATCCCAACCGTCGGATCTAGAGTTTCATCCCAACCGTCGGATCTAGGGTTTCATCCCAACCGTCGGATCTAGGGATTTGATCCCAACTGTCAGATCTAGGGATTCATCCCAATCGTCGGATCGAGGGATTTGATCCCAACCGTCGGATATAAGGATTTAATCCCAACCGTCGGATCTTGGGATTTAATCCCAACCGTCGAATCTAGGGATTTAATCCCAACCGTCGGATCTAGAGATTTAATCCCAACTATCGGATATAGGGATTTGATCCCAACCGTCGGATCTAGGGATTTAATCCCAACCGTCGGATCTAGGGATTTAATCCCGTCGGATCTAGGGATTTAATCCCAACCGTCGGATCTAGTGATTTAATCCCAGCCGTCGGATCTAGGGTTTTATTTTACATTCTTTGATCTAGACTTCATGAGGATTATATTAGGCTATGATAGGGACCATGAGGAGGTGTTGGATCTTAGCCATCCGATGGATCGGAACCACACAAACTTGATCCATCAATGATGTTCCATTCCACTAGAGGATCATCATTGAATTACCTCACCAACCCCCATAAATCAATATGGGCTCCATATATTATTTGTACATCCATCTCCCCGTGTTTAAGATATCGAATGTCCGTCAATTAATTGATTTACTGACCATCAATTAATTAACATCTAACTCCTCGAGTAGTACCACTCAACCTTATCATCATGTTGACTAAGTCAACCAGATGGGTTTACATGATGAACCTTATGAGCTCCTCAAAGGGACATCATCAACCTAATACATAGGACACGGTTTCCTCCTATAATCAACGGCACACCATGTAAATAATATTATTTCCCAACTTACCGGACTTATTGATTTAATCCATCTAAATCTCACCCTATGGCAAATCAAAGAAATAAATACTAAGTACATGTGCCCGTTATTATATCGGGATTAAGAGCATGTACAACATAATATCCGAGGTCCGATTCAATTAAGTAGTCAACAATAAATTGAATCACCTCTATGTCGGTCCTGCTCAATACACCTAAGTGTACTAGTGTAAGTCTATGTTCAAGACAAAACAATACCAAGCTACACTACAACCATGCCAATGGTTTGTCCAAAACCATCTTGGTTGTGAGCCTCTACTTATATTCTACAAGGGACTGATAACATGATCTTCTGTGCCACACCAAGCACCATGTTATCTACAATGCAAAATATTAGACAATATGAACACATATAATAAATATATATAAAGTGAAAACAATGATCATGTGATTCTTATTTCAAAATAAAATGTTCATACAGAAAGAGCTAGACTTTCAGTATACATTCCAACAATTCTATCTCAGAATTCATCCCACTTTGCCAAGATACTGCATCTTTATCTTGGATTGCCTCGTTATATGTCTAGGGATCGGGTTCATGTTCACCAGGGACCAAATGAGAAGATTCTCCAAGAACAAAATTCTATTAAGTTGTCTAATAACCCTTCCACTACGACGAGTAATCACTCATGTATCCTCTGTGACACGTGGTGCAGTCACTTGTGGTATATCCTCTTGTATCGGTGGTACTGAAGTAGTGACTTTGTTGGGTTTCCGACACCGCGGCGAGTGTGTGTTCAAACATGTTTCGTAAACATGTGCACAGCGGAAGAAATAAAATAATAAATCTACATTTATTACAACACACACAACACACGCATGCATAGTACAACATGTGTAGACATAACCGTAAATTTAAATTTGCAATAAAAGGAAATTTAACTACGTTATACCATTCGTATCATGTGTAGCGGGAACGGCATCAACCGGAACGATCCTCGCTAGAATCGTCTCTATCCGTATCCAAGCCGATTATCCTTAGGATGACTTCGCTAAGCCACGAGCTTCGTCTTCGTACGGGTTACTAGCCTCGTGTTGAAGACGACATGATCGAGAGATGATCACGATCCGAATCCAAATTCGGATCTAAAGACGAGTCCTCAAAACTTGCTTCTCCGGAGAGGTATTCATCAACCGTTTGATGAATCCTTCGTCCTCCACCTCAGAGGATTACTGGAGATCGAATCTCCAGTAAGTTAGGCGCTGTCGGAGCTCTAACCGTCATCCAAACGAAGCTCCGACGAGAGGAAAACAAGCTGTCCAGAAAATTGGACAGCTTTGGTGGAGGAGTAGGCGCCGGCCAAGCAAGGGAAGCCAAGTGCTCACCTTATCGCCGAAGCCTAGGAAGATCACCGGAGGGTCGCCGGAGGATCACCGGCTAAAGCTTGGACGCCAGCAACAAGTTGGACAGTGGCACAAGGGGCTGGGCGGCAATGGAGGTTGGCGCCGAGAATCTCCAAGGAAGGAGGTGGGCGGCAACTTAGGGCTAGGGTTTTGGATTAGGGCTTAAACAATCCCTTAAGCCGTCTTTTATAGAGAACTAATTCTCTTAATCGTTATTGGATCATAACCATGAGGCCCGTTAACCCGCTCCATTAATATAAGTTAAAATAAACCAAACCATGATGGTTTATTTTAAGTTAAAACAAACCGAACCAACTTTTGGTTCATTCGTTTAAAATAAACCAAACCCTTTGGTTTATTCTCCTCCATTGGATTAGAACCAAACCGTTTTGGTTCATCCATTATGTCTTCATAAGACACGACCCATCCATGCTTCCATTGTGACTGAAACGATTTCATGCTCGCTTCTTGTTTGGTCCAACCAAACCTAGTTTCTCTCGGTCTGAGAATCCCATTCTCAAGCTCGTTTTAAATCCTTCGGATTACGCTCGTTGTGCGTGTGACCAAATAGGTTCTCGGTTTATGTTGGTCGTCTATAATTAGCCATTAATCATAGAATGATCATGAGTGGCACCTAGTAGTACATCATTGTTAGTTATAGCCCTAGAACCAATCATGTGTTGGTTGAATAGGGAACATTTTGTATCATATTCTACAAAGGCAAAGGATTGATTATTATATTTACATCTTGCTTGTGCCAGCTAAATTAAATATAATAATGCCCTAGAAAAGTAGGTTCTTATCTATAGCACATCAATTGACAGAATTGATTATGAGAGACTGTAGAGAACACTTTCCTAAATGTTCCTAGTCAAGTATTAATATGCAAGGGCAATATTAATACATAAAGACTAGCATGTAGGTCAATTGATGACTTGATCTCACAAGTCATGGATATATGATATCAAGTTGACACATGGGTATATATTAGAGAATATATACTGAACTGACCCGCCATGAGAAAGTTTCATGGATCGTCATATGAGTGTCATAAACTTTCTCATGTGACTCTTGGTATGAATAGTCCTCAAACCTGAAGTCACTATGGTTCCCTACATAAGGAGTTATGTACTTTGGTATCGTCAAACGTCACCCGTAACAGGGTGGACCATAAAGGCGATTATTGGGTATATAACAAATTATGCGGAGGGATGTGAGTGATGTAGATGGGATCTATCCCTCCCATATGACGGGAGTGATATCTGTGGGCCCCTTGATTGAGTAGAACTACTAAAATGCATGGTCATGCTCGAATGAGTCAATATGAGATATTGAGCTCATTTGTTTGAGTTAGTTTACTCAGGGATCAAGAAACACATAGATTGATCGAGGATGACACGGTCTATGCCTCATTGGTCAATCTGATATCAAGGATAGAAGGACACGGTCATACATTATAGTAGTCACGGAAAGGTTAGTCGGATCTTGACTTATTTCGTAACTTGGGTAGCAATGATGTATTGCTAGATGCCGCTCATTGCTTGTGTATCTAAAAGAGCTTAGATCCACTGCCAACGTTATGAGAGCTTATAGGGTCACACACAAAGAGCATGATGATTAGAAGAATTAGTGCATTCTAGTTTGACTAGAACAATTTGGGAATGAGCTTAAGTACAAAATGGTTTTTGGACTTTAAGCTTAATGAGAATTTTAGCTTATTGATTTAATGAGATTAATTCAATATGCTAAGCTTAATTGATTTAATAAGATTAATTCAATATGTTACCTTATTGATTTAATGAGAATAATTCAATATGACAACATAAGCTTATTGGATTAATAAGATTAATTCAACATGCATGAATGCCACATAAGCATGCCACCTAAGCATGCCACATAAGCATGCCACATAAGCATGCCACCTAAGCTTGATGAGGTGGAAGGAGACAAAGGGTTTTGACCTTTGGATTTCCCCCACATGTGGCCGGCCAAACAAGGAGTGTTGATTATGTTTCAATGCAATTGATTGCATTGAATGCGTTAGGAGGTGAAAGGTTTTTCAATCCTATAAAACACCCCACGGGGTGGCCGGCCAAATGGTTGAAGCTTGAGGCTTGGAGAGAGCTTGGTGGTGATAGCATTTGGTTGTGTGGCTTTTGTGAGTGTAGCAAGAAGAGTAGTCTTCTTCTTCCTTTCTCTTTTTCCCTACTTTCCTCTCCTTTAGGGACTTCTCTAGCAAGAAGTAAAGGAGAGCTCTTCTAGTTTCTTTTGTGAGACAAGAGCTTGCTCGTGTGGATACATATAGAGGCACGGACATTTGAACGTGCTAAAAGATCCAACAAACCCAAGAAGAAGCGGGATTACAAAGGCACGCAACAAAGGTAATATTCTCCTATAAGATAGGTTTTGAGAAATTTATTTTTGTACGAGGTTTTCTTTCGCAAGGATCACTTGGAAGGGATCCTATTTTTCCGTTGCGCATATGCTATTTTGCATACGAGATCCCTACAATCATGATCTCCAATTAACCGAAAAGATCAACGGTTGATCCAGAACTATTTCTGAAACCCTTCAGTAGCTCGAATGAATCGTGCCCCATTTCCTTCACTCATCTTATACCCACTTGGTTCAGGACATGGTCTATAGTGTCAGTCCCCACTAGGCTGACTACGTCACACCTAGCACAAGTATCATTTCCTCGTCCTACAGATTCTAGTTACTCCACATGTATCAAAGAGTACCTTACTCTAAACATGTAATGCTTTGACCAAAGACTTTAGTAACAATCCGACGAGAGGCCATGGGTGTACATCTCCTCGCAAGGAGTGGTGAATCCTTTATAGGCTATTCAAACACCTTCGATCACTTCGACTTATACCCAATCATCCCGGGTCCACATCTCCTTAGAGATGCTTGCTTAAGATGTCAAAGCATAAGTCTCCATGATCAAGATGACTTGAATACCGCAAGTCAAAGGAACATCGCACTTAAGCTATAGTAAGAACTTCATTGACATATCTATATATGCAGAGAACCATATGAAGTCTTACGGCTGGTCACTCCAATGAACTAGTTACCATAACTAGCATCCACGATCAACTCCGGACATAACAATGTCTCCAGCCAGTGAGAATCAGCTGCTTGGATACACCAAGGAGCATACCTCGTGCTAGTCTAGATAGAATTGATGGTGTCCAAATCCATCAATTCATCGACTAGGGATAATTCCGATACATCACAATTACACATGTAGAGATACTCACTAGTTGTGATCCAATCACAAATTCTCTCATGCTGTGAATCGTATCGTGGACATTCAGTAAATGAGTTTAAGATCCAATCAAATACATGAAACATGTATACTCAAATAGTGAATCTTCATTTATCATATAAATGGTTCATACATAAGGCGATTTCCTTAGGACATCTCTCATATATTACTAACAGACTCCCACTTGGCCTAATGCCAATCGCTACGGTATCCAATACCATAAGCTCTAACATGACCCTCAAACTTACTTTGAGGTAATGCTTTAGTCAAAGGATCCGCTAAGTTCCTTTCAATGGGAATTTTCTCGATTTGTATTTCATTCCTACTGATGATCTCTCTGATAAGATGATAGCGGAGAAGCACATGTTTGGATCGTTGATGAGACCTTGGCTCTTTCGCCCGTGCAATTGCTCCATTGTTGTCGCAGTAGACCGGTATTGCTTCAACAATGGCCGAAATCACACCAAGTTCATAAACGAACTTCTTGATCCAAACCGCTTCCTTTGCTGCTTCCGAAGCTGCAATGTATTCTGCCTCAGTGGTAGAATCTGCTACAATGTCTTGTTTGGAACTTTTCCAACTCACTGCGCCCCCATTCAAGGTGAACACGTATCCAGACTGAGACCTGGAATCATCCTTGTTTGTCTGGAAGCTGGCATCCGTATACCCGCGTATCACCATGTCCCCTTCTCCATATATTAGGAACACATCCTAAGTTCTTCTTAAGTACTTAAGGATCGTCTTGACAGCCACCCAATGATCCATTCCTGGATCAGACTGGTATCTGCTCGTGACACTCAGAGCATACGATACATCGGGCCTCATACATAACATAACATACATGATAGATCCTATTGCGGATGCATAGGGAATCTTACTCATGCAAATCCTCTCGTCTTCTGTGCGCGGACACATAGACTTCGAAAGGTGTACCCCATGCCTGATGGGTAGGAAACCTTTCTTGGATTCCGACATGCTAAACCTCTTTAGCACTCGGTCTATATATGTAGACTGCGAAAGACCAAGCAACCGTTTCGATCTATCTCTATAGATCTTAATCCCAAGGATGTAGGTTGCTTCTCAGAGGTCTTTCATGGAGTATGTCTTGGATAACCAAACCTTAACTAACTGTAAGATTGACACATCGTTTCCTATAAGTAATATGTCATCGACATACAATACTAGGAACACGACTACACTCCCACTAACCTTCTTGTACACACAAGGTTCGTCTGGATTTTATGAGAAATCAAACTTTTTGATTGTCTCATCAAAATGGATATTCCAGCTCCTGGATGCTTGCTTCAATCCATAAATGGATCGTCGCAATTTGCATACCTTGGTTTTATCAACCGATGTGAAACCCTCAGGCTGTATCATATACACGTTCTCGAGCAGGTTTCCATTAAGGAAAGCTGTTTTCACATCCATCTGCCATATCTCATAATCATAATGAGCCGCTATGGTCAGGAGCATCCGAATGGATTTAAGCATAGCTACAGGCGAATAGGTTTCGTCATAATCAACACCTTGCTTTTGACGATATCCTTTCGCCACCAATCTAGCCTTATAGGTAATCACATTACCATCCATGTCGGTTTTCTTCTTGAAAACCCACTTGCACCCTATAGGCTTTATGCCTTCAGGTGGGTCAACCAAGTTCAAAACTTGGTTTTCATACATGGAATCCATTTCTGACTTCGTGGCACCAAGCCACTTATCCCTTTCTGAACTTGTCAACACTTCTTCATAACTGGTAGGATCCTCATCATCAATGAGTAACACGTCGTTCGATTCACTTACGAGAAATCCATATCTCTCATGAATATTATGTGTTCTACCAGATCTATGAAGATGTGGTGTTACAATAGGTCCAGCCGATTGCTCATCACTATGAGTTGTCGGCTGTTGTGCTTCACCAGGTATCTCATCAATGTCTATTTGAGTCTCTCGAGCCTCCTCAAGCTCGATGACACTCCCACTATTTTCTTGCAAGAGAAACTCTTTCTCTAGAAACACAGCATGCCTTGAAACAAACACCTTTTGTTCCACATGATGATAGAATTGGTAACCCCTTGTTTCCTTAGGGTATCCAATACATAGACATTTATCAGACTTAGCATTCAATTTGTCTGATACAGTCCGCTTCACATAAGCAGGACAACCCCATATCTTCAAGTAAGATACATGAGGTTTCTTACTATTCCATATCTCATATGGAGTAGTAGAGACTACCTTGGTTGGCATTCTGTTTAACAAGTAAACAGCTGTCTGAAGTGCATAGCCCCAAAATGACTTTGGAAGATTCGCATGATTCATCATTGACCTGACCATGTCCAACAAGGTCCGGTTATGCCTCTCAGATACACCATTATGCTGTGGTGTATATGGCGGAGTCCATTGAGACAATATACCATTGTCTCTTAGATAATCAAGAAACTCTTGACTCAAGTATTCACCACCTCGATCCGATCGAAGTATTTTAATACTCTTGTCATGTTGTTTCTCTATTTCATTTCTGAATTCTTTGAACCTTTCAAAGGCTTCAGATTTGTGTTTCATCAAGAACACATACCCAAACCGTGAGTGATCATCGGTGAAGGTAATGAAGTAACTATAGCCTCCTAAAGCTTGAGTTGACATAGGTCCACATACATCAGTATGTATTAGACCTAGTAACTCTCCCACTCGTTCACCTTTTCCAGTAAAAGGTAACTTAGTCATCTTGCCTTTTAAGCATGATTCACATGTATCGTATGAATCTAATTCAAATGATTCTAGAATTCCACATCGGTGTAATTTGGACATGCGTTTCTTGCTTACATGGCCAAGACGACAATGCCACATATAAAAGTCTATTTGATTATCCTTTCGAGCACGCGTGTTGCTCGCTTCAATATTGAAAATGTCACTGGATACATCCAACGTATAAATGCCATTACTCAAAGTTCCAGTTCCATAAAGTACGTCATTCAAAGTTATATAACAACAATTGTTACTAAACGTCAAATGGAAACCATTTCTATTTAAACAGGAAATAGAAACAATGTTCTTTATTAGAGAAGGAACATAATAGCAATTGTCCAGTTCCAAGACTAGTCCACTAGGGAGCTTCAGCAAATAAGTTCCGATGGCGATCGCAACAACCTTTGCTCCATTGCCAACTCGCAAATTTGACTCCCCTCTGACAAGTCTTCTTCTATTCCTTAGCCCCTGTATGTCATTACATATATGTGAGCCACACCCAGTATCTAATACCCAAGTGTCTAAGGAAAAAGAATGACAATCAATAACGAAGATACCTGAAGAGGATGGGGCATCGGATGCCTTCTTCTTCTTCATGGACTCAAGATAAATCTTGCATTTTCTTCGCCAGTGGCCTTCCTTGCCACAGTGATGGCAAGTGCCCTTTTGCGCTGGTTCTGCCTTCTTTTCCTTTTTGTTCTTCCCTTGCTTCTGTTCTTTTGCTTTCCTCTTAGAACCTTTCTTTGAGGAATCAACTAACAGAACCGCCTTCTCCTCATGCTTCACAGAAGGCTCCACAGTCTTCAGCATATTGAGGAGCTCGGGAATAGTTGATTCTAATTTGTTCATCCGATAGTTCATCACAAATTGTGAGAAACTCTTGGGCAAACAATGCAGAATTAAGTCAATACTTAATTCATGATCCATCACAAAACCGAGGGTTGCTAGACGCTCGATGTACCCGTTCATCTTTAGCACAAACTGCACTACAGACGAACCTTCTTGCATCTTCGTGGTGAGGAGGAGCCTAGAGACCTCGAACCTTTCGGATCTCGCTTGCTCATCGAACAACTCATGAAGATGGAAGACCATAGTATTAGCATCCATATGCTCATGCTGCTTTTGCAGCTCAGGTACCATCGCCGCCAGCATAATGCAACTCGCCAGCTCAGAATCTGCCACATGCTTCTGATAGACCAACATTTGGTCTGGAGTTGCATCGTCCTTAGGACAGTCAGGAAGAGGCTCTTCAAGGACATAAGCTAGCTTTTCCGCCGTGAGAACAATTCTCAGGTTTCTAAGCCAGTCCAGAAAGTTAGGCCCAGTCAGTTTGTTTGAATCCAAAATAGTGCGCAAATTCAAAGACGTCATGATCAATTTATTGACCTAGAAATACAAAACGATCATATATGAGAAAATGATTTTAAAATGCATCAATATACATTTATAAATCCCTTTCATTTTTCGAATTTCAAAAACCCCAAAATCACTTCGGGAGATTATAGGTCCATCTCCGAATGGGCTGATATCTGTCATAGATATGAACAACCTTGGAGAGAGTCCAACAAGCCATTCATAACTACGACGGTAGGTATCAACTATACCGATTGCATATCACGTATATGCAACTATCACAATGTGCTATCAACTAATTGAATGTTCACACATACATCGGGTTGTTAACACATTAAAAAGTATGCATCATATGCATAGCACCCAACTTCACCTCCCTTTACATCGACCTTGGAGAGAGTCCAACAAGCCGATGCTCCAGGTTAAAGCCAACCCATTAATCGAGAAATAGTTTTAATATGGTTAGAGCACATTCAACCAATTAGCCCAGCTTGGAGAGAGTCCAACAACCAAAGCTAACGATTGACCTTTGACTCTTACCATATTATATTAAACTATTCCATGGTTTGAACATGTTCGGGTTCGAGCCGGGCTTGGAGAGAGTCCAACAACCCAAACAAGAAACAGAACTCTGGTTCTAACCATATTAATGGAAGGTGTAGGCTTTAATATTGTTTAAGGGTTTTTATGTCTCATCCTCTTTGCATGTAAATAACTATTATCTATATGGCATGACATACATAGCATACATCTACATGTCACGACATGCATGGCATAATGTTATGCATCTAATGCAATTACATGTCATACAATTATGTCATGTACATAATTTCCTTATATGTCATAACTATTTATGGAAATAAAATATGTTTATGATTTGATTCTCCAAATCAAATAATGATTAAATTAGGAAATAAATTTCCAAATCTAATCACATATTTTATTTATGGAAATATTTGATTAAGGAAAATCAACTTAGGAAACCAATTTCCTAAATCATCAAAACTACTAATGGAAATAAAATATTTTAAGATTTGATTTCCCAAATCAAATCAAGATTAAATTAGGAAACAAATTTCCAAAATCTAATCAAATATTTTATTTATGGAAAAAATCAATTTCCATAAATACTTCCAACTTTCCAAAAGTGGAAGATTTCCATAAATACTTCTAGACTTTCCAAAATTGAAAAATTTTCATAAATACTTCTAAATTTCAAAAATTAGAAAATTTTCAGAAATAACATTATGACTATCGCAAAACTATTTTACGATTATGTAGAAACACAACCTGGGCTCTGATACCACTGTTGGGTTTCCGGCACCGCGACGAGTGTGTGTTCGAACATGTTTCGTAAACATGTGCACAGCGGAAGAAATAAAATAATAAATCTACATTTATTACAACACACACAACACACGCATGCATAGTACAACATGTGTAGACATAACCGTAAATTTAAATTTGCAATAAAAGGAAATTTAACTACGTTATACCTTTCGTATCACGTGTAGCGGGAACGACATCAACCGGAACGATCCTTGCTAGAATCGTCTCTATCCGTATCCACGCTGAGTATCCTTAGGATGACTTCGCTAAGCCACGAGCTTCATCTTCGTACGGGTTACTAGCCTCGTGTTGAAGACGACGTGATCGAGAGATGATCACGATCCGAATCCAAATTCGGATCCAAAGACGATTCCTCAAAACTCGCTTCTCCGGAGAGGTATTCGTCAACCGTATGACGAATCCTTCGTCCTCCACATCAGAGGATTACCGGAGATCGAATCCCCGGTAAGTTAGGCACTGTCGGAGCTCTAACCGTCATCCAAACGACGCTCCGACGAGAGGAAAACAAGCTGTCGAGAAAAACTAGACTGCTTTGGTGGAGGAGTAGGCGCCGGCCAAGCAAGGGAAGCCAAGTGCTCACCTTATCGCCGAAGCCTAGGAAGATCACCGGAGGGTCGCCGGAGGATCACCGGCTGAAGCTTGGACGCCGGCAACAAGTTGGACGGTGGCACAAGGGGCTGGGCGGCAATGGAGGTTGGCGCCGAGAATCTCCAAGGAAGGAGGTGGGCGGCAACTTAGGGCTCTGGTTTTGGATTAGGGCTTAAACAATCTCTTAAGCCCTCTTTTATATAGAACTAATTCTCTTAATGGTTATTGGATCATAACCATGAGGCCCGTTAACCCGCTCCATTAATATAAGTTAAAATAAACCAAACCATGATGATTTATTTTAAGTTAAAACGAACCGAACCAACTTTTGGTTCATTCGTTTAAAATAAACCAAACCCTTTGGTTTATTCTCCTCCATTGGATTAGAACCAAACCATTTTGGTTCATCCATTATGTCTTCATAAGACACGGCCCATCCACGCTTCCATTGCGACTGAAACGATTTCATGCTCGCTTCTTGTTTGGTCCAACCAAACCTAGTTTCTCTCGGTCTGAGAATCCCATTCTCAAGCTCGTTTTAAATCCTTCGGATTATGCTCGTTGTGTGTGTGACCAAATAGGTTCTCAGTTTATGTTGGCCGTCTATAATTAACCATTAATCATAGAACGATCATGAGTGGCACCTTGTAGTACATCATGATCCCCAATTAACCGAAAAGATCAATGGTTGATCCAGAACTGTTTCTGAAACCCTTCAGTAGCTTGAATGAATCGTGCCCCATTCCCTTCACTCATCTTATACCCACTTGGTTCAGGACATGGTCTATAGTGTCAGTCCCCACTAGGCTGACTACGTCACACCTAGCCCAAGTATCATTTCCTCGTCCTACGGATTCTAATTACTCCACATGTATCGAAGAGTACCTTACTCTAAACATGTAATGCTTTGGTCAAAGACTTTAGTAACAATCCGACGAGAGGCCATGGGTATACATCTCCTCGCAAGGAGTGGTGAATCCTTTATAGGCTATTCAAACACCTTCGATCACTTCAACTTATACCCAATCATCCCGGGTCCACATCTCCTTAGAGATGCTTGTTTAAGATGTCAAAGCATAAGTCTCCATGATCAAGATGACTTGAATACCGCAAGTCAAAGGAACATCGCACTTAAGCTACGGTAAGAACTTCATCGACATATCTATATATGCAAAGAACCATATGAAGTCTTACGACTGGTCACTCCAATGAACTAGTTACCATAACTAGCATCCATGCTCAACTCCGGACATCACAATGTCTCCAGCCAGTGAGAATCAGCTGCTTGGATACACCAAGGAGTATACCTCGTGCTAGTCTCGACAGAATTGATGGTGTCCAAATCCATCAATTCATCGACTAGGGATAATTTCGATACATCACAATTACACATGTAGAGATACTCACTAGTTGTGATCCAATCACAAATTCTCTCATGCTGTGAATCGTATCGTGGACATTCAGTAAATGAGTTTAAGATCCAATCAAATACATGAAACATGTATACTCAAATAGTGAATATTCATTTATCATATAAATGGTTCATACATAAGGCGATTGCCTTAGGACATCTCTCATATATTACTAACAGACTTCCCCTCCCAATTCCTCCAGACAAATCTTACTCATGGGCTTGTGGTTCATCACATATTCTTCCTCTAAAAATCTGGCATTCATGCTAACGATCGCTCTCTGATCTTTAGGACTATAGAACAAACCACCTTTCGTTCTTCTAGGATAGCCTATGAACATGAGCACTTTTATACGAGGCTCCAACTTACCAACATCTGCCTTCAACACATATATTGGACTCCCCCAAATTCGAATATGTATCAGACTAGGCTTTCGCCCAGTCCACAATTCTGTGGGAATAGAAGGCACTGATTTAGATGGTACCAAGTTCAGAATATACACTATCGTATCCAAAGCATACCCCAGAATGAATCTGGTAACTTAGAATAACTCATCATTGATCTAACCATCTCCTTAAGAGTCCTTTTCCTTCGCTCTGCTACACTATTCTACTGGGGTGTGCAAGGTGCAGACAATTGGGATTGAATCCCAACCTCTGATAAGTAATTCCTAAACTCTCCCAAGAGATACTCACCACTACGATCAGATCGTAGTGTCTTGATACTTATACCTTGACATTTCTCCACATCATCCTTGAATTTTTTGAACCTGTCAAAGCATTCAGAGTTGTGGCGCATCAAGTAAATGTATTCATATCTTGAATAATCATCTATAAAAGAGACGAAATATTCAAAACCACCTCTAGCCTGGGTAGACATAGGACCATACAAATCAGAATGAACCAATTCCAACACATCTTTGGCTCTATACCCCTTGGCCTTAAAAGGCCTCTTGGTCATTTTACCTTTCAAGCAAGATTCGCAAGTTGGGAAATCTTCCACCTCTAATGAACCCAAAGGTCCATCAGCTATCAACCTTTAAATTCTACTCAGGTTAATATGACCTAACCTTAGATGCCAAAGATATGTTTGGTTCATTTTCAAAGGTTCTTTTCTCTTATTAGATTTAGAAGATGAGTTATTTACTTCTATTTGTATCGTGGGAGCTTTTGGTTCAAGGGTATATAAATTTCTTATCAATGCACCAGAACAGATAATCTCCCTATTCCTTTTTATAACAACTCTTTCATTAAAAGAAATAGAATATCCATCCAAAAACAATTTAGAAACTAAAATAAAATTTATTCTAAATAAAGGTACATAAAGGCAATTTTTTAGAACCAAAGTTTTATTCCTATCAAAAGATAAATAAATATCTTTCACTGCAATAGCCACCACCTTCGTAGCATCGCCCAAGTAAACGGTAATCTCCCCCTCAGCTAGTCGTCTGGTTTCCTAGAACCCCTTTGTTCTGCTTCCGGTTGGGGCAGTCCTTCTTTCAATGTCCAGTCTGCTAGCAAGTGAAGCACTTTCCTTTCGGCTTCTTCACTCCTCCCTGAGATCCTCTCGCCACCTTTGCTCCACCATGTTTCTTCTTCTTCTTGCCTTTCGGCTTAGAAGTCGAAACCTTCTGAGCAACCATGGCCTGAGCCTGAGCACTCTGACGAAAAAGCCCCTCTACCACCTGGAGTTCTATCAGAAGCTCTGCCAATGAATACAACCTCTTATTCATGTTGTAATTTAGGCAAAACTACTCAAAACACCTAGGTAGAGATTGGAGAATGATATCGACCTTGGTTTCCCCATCGATCTCAGCTCTAAGGACTTCCAGCTCATTCAAATGAGCCATCATCTTGAGAACATGATCCCTCATGGGTGTTCCCTCAACCATGGTGGTCGTCATCAAGTTCCTCATGGCTTCCTGCCTAGCAGCCCAATTCTGGTGTCCCAAAAGGTCCTTGAGATTAAGCATTATCTCATAAGCAGTGGGCATGACTTGATGCTGATGTAGCAATACATTTGACATAGAAGCCAAAATGTAACACCGCGCCATCTCATCAGCCTTTATCCACTTCTTATAACTCTCTTTCTCCTTTTCCCCAGAATCATCCGCAGGCTTAGGAGGACACTCTTCGAAGACTACATACTTGTACTCCTCAGCAGTCAAGACTATATCGATATTCCATTTCCAATCCACATAGTTAGGTCCAGTAAGTTTATTTTCCTTTAGTATCAAAGCAAGTGGGTTGAAAGTTATTTTTGAAAAACCTAAGAATCGCATAGATCAAAACATTAGATTTCAAAAAATTTATTGATTCCTCAAACAATAAAATTTTAAAATCAACCAACACCTCAAAACACCGAGAATATCGTATGTCATGATAGTGTGGATGTATACGAATTCTACATTTGTAAGAGGAGGTTTTACCCATTAATTTTATTATCCTGTCAACCTTACTTTTTGACAAATAAAATTAATAGTTGGTTCCTCTTTGGCCCTACAAATAAAAGCAGTGACTCCGATGGGGAGGATACTCTTATTTGCATATAAGTGTTCACCATTACTCGATACCAAGGCAATTATCTTGGATTATGTGCCTTCCGATGGGGAAGTACACACATTCCTAAATAATATCCTATAACCATATTTGACCATGTGATCCGCAAAACAAAGTCATCCGATGGGGAGGAAGGCACTCAGAGTCGATGCGCAAGTTTGTTTGTATCACATGTCAAATCGTAATGGAGGCCATGAGAATTTTTTAAAAAATATACCTCTCCCACTTAGTAATTTAAAATGAGGAATTTTCCTAGCACACAACATGAATTTCAAACAAGAAGCAATAAATATGAAAAATATTTTCCAACTATTTTGGCATTTGTTTTCCAATATGCCTCCCGTCGTGTTGCCATCTCGTCCGCTCCTCCATACACCATGTACAAGCCATCCGGAGATCCAAGCAGAGAATAATTATTTTAATTTACATCCATCGATCCTATACTCCACGAAGGAGTGTACATGAAATCTAGATCAAAAGTAAACTAAAATAAAAGAGTGGCTAAACAATGTCGTACTTAATTACAAAAATTAAATACTAGCTTCGTCAACCCCGAGGATTCAAATAATATTACAATTACACACATCCAATCACATACACACACATATGGCCATAATAGTTGTATCTTATGCCTACAACCAAAAAGTTAGCCTACACACATCTTACTATTATCCAGCACACATAATATATGATAAGTGCATAAAAGTAACAGAATCCTAAACACACAAAACAAGAAATCGTGGCTCTGATACCACTCGAAGGTCGAAGCTTCGCTTCCCGCTTCAACTTGGTCGCTTGTGCATGGCGATCCTATCTACGTCCCCAGATTAAAAAAAAATAATCCTTGATGAAGATGGATTACCCAAGCAATCGATCCATCATAGTGCTATTCGATTCGAGTGGTCTCTTGAATAAACTTGTTATTCAAGCAACCTAACTCTTTTACTCGATTAGCTGTGGAATAGATGATGTATGGATTGCCAGTTTTTGTGTTTATCTTCGGGGTCCAAGTAAATTAGCCACATGCATTATACAAAAGAACTAAATCAAAATAAACAAGATTATACCTCTTGTATAACTGTTGATCTTCTATTGTATGTCCTATCTTCCTCTTAAACGTTGTGTAGGAAACTATCCTCAAGAGTTGAAACCTTCCTAGATTGCGTCTTCCCTTCCTTGCTCGCTCCGAACAAAGGGAAGATGAATGCTCCTTTCTTCTCCTATCTAGTGCTGACCAACAATCCTCCTTGCTGAATTATTGCCGCCGGCCAAGGAGAGGGAGAGGATGAAGTGGGCGCTAACCAAGAAGATGGGTTCTTGTTGCCGCCGACCAAGGAGAAAAAGGAAGGAGGCGCCGACAATGGAGAGGGAAAGAAAACACCGACCAAGTGAGGGAGAAGAACCAAACCCTTGTCCCGTCCACTTGTTGTCGCCGACTCTAGACAAGATGGACAAACCAAAAACCCTAGCCTCTTCAAACCTTGCCGCCCAAAGGCAAGAAGCAAACCCTAGAATTCTAATTCTTATATGCCGGCCAAGCCTTTGCCTCCTTTTTATAGATTTTGCCCAAACCTCCTTTTAATCGTGTCCGTTGGATCTATGTTTCATGAGGGTTTTAATAGGATACAATAGGGACCATGAGGAGGAATTGGATCTTGGCCACCCAATGAATCCGGCCCACATAAAATCTGATCCATTAATGATAATCCATTCCACTAGAGGATTATCATTGATCTACCTCACCAACCGCCATAAATAAATATGAGCTCCATATATTAATTGTACAAATATCTCCCTGTATTTAAGATATCGAATGTCTATCAATTAATTAATTTACTGATAATTAATTAATCAACATCTAACTCCATAAGTAGTACCACTCAATCTCATCATCATGCGGGACCAAGTACACCTGCAGGGTTTATATGATGATTCTTATGAGCTCCTCAAGGGGACATCATCATCCTAATACATAGGACACTGTTTCCTCCTATAATCAACGACACACCATGTAAATAATATCATTTCCCAACTTACCGAGCCTATCGATTTAATCTATAAATCTCGCTCTTTGGTAAATCAAAGAAATAAATACTAAGTGCATGTGCCCGTTATTATATCCGGATTAAGAGCATGTACACCATAATATCTGAGGTCCGATTAAATTATGTAGTCAGCAATAAATTGAATCACCTCTAAGTCGGTCCTACTCAATACACATAAAGTGTACTAGTGTAATTCTATGGTCAAGACAAACCAATACCAAATTACACTACAACCATACTAATGGTTTGTCCAAAACCATCTTGGTTGTGAGCCTCTACTTATACTCTACAAGGAACTAATGACATGATCTTCCTTGTGACACCACACACCATGTTATCTACAATGTACAGTATCAGATAATATGTATAACCATAAATATGCAAACAATGATCATGTGATTCTTATTTCAAAAATAAAGATTTTCATACAAAAGATAGACTTTTCAGTATACATCCCAATAGTGGCAACCAACAAGAGACAACGACTGACGATCCTGGGTGACTAGGGTTTTTATTATATTAATAATTTATGTATGGGGAATGTCATTTGATAAATTTTAGGGGTATTTTTGTCCCAAAGGGTAAAAATCGGAGGATAATTTTGGAATTGAGAAAAATCTTATTTTTTTCAAGGTTTTCCTATTATGGGTTATAGACCCCTTTTGCTGACGTATTAGGCATTCATCGTTACTCTATAATCGCTCAAATCCTGAACCAAACAAGGTTTTTATTGATAATCTTGGATATATAACCAAGTTTATCAATAAATACCTTGAACCAAACGCACCCAAGAAGTTTTTCGTTAAAGTAGATGCCCCTGCTAGCCACAATCTTTTTTAGTTTTGGATTGTAAAACTTGTAAGCTTTACTTTTTTCGTTGTATCTAATGAATATGCACTTTTCAAAATTGACATCTAGTTTAGTTCTTAAATAATCAAGAATATAGTGAATATGCAAGACAACTAAACGTTTTTTAAGTGAATAACATTTGGTTTCTTTCCATATCATGCATCATTTAGAGTTGAATTTTGTAGCCTTTTTGTCGGTAATATGTTGATTAGGTAGATGACACAAGACACTGCTTCGACCTAAAATTTAACTAGTAAATTTTCCTTCTCTAACATTCATCTAACCATGTCCATGATTGTCCAATTTTTCCTTTTTGTGGCACCATTTTATTGAGACATATATCGAGCAGTTAATTCATGTCTAATACCATAATTTTGACAAAATTCTTCAAATAAAGAAGATAAGAATTCATCTCCTTGGTCACTTCTCAAATTTTTTATTTGATAATAAAAAAAATTTCAACTTGACTTTTGAATTCTTTAAAGCAAGAGAGAGTTTCTAATTTTTCTTTAACAAAATATATCAAAATTTTTCTGGTGTAATTATCAATAAATAATAAGAAGTATAAGTTATCTCTGGGAGATGGTACATGCTATTAAGGATCTTGTGACAGCTAGAGGGGTGAATAGCGATTCGTCGATTCTTTCATCGTGCTTATCTATAATTCATTAGTGCACAATGGAAATTAAAGCACAAATAGAAACAAATACAAAACACAAAAACACAAGCACTACACAAGAGTTTTATGTGGTTTGGAACCCTAGTACCTACTCCACAGTCGAGCTTCTCCTAGCGATAGATCACACTATCTCTTCCTCCTCGAAAACCTTCTGGAGGTGGAGAAACCTCTTACAATATGAAGCTTTATAAGAGAAGCAACCAAAATACAAGACAAGAATGAAATACCAAAATAAAAACAACTTTACAAGTGAGTGTTTGCTTGAATGCTTCTTGGTTGTTGTGAAATGGCTTTGAAGGTCTGAAAAGCAACAACTATTCCCCTACAAGAATGTTGGTGCAATCGACCCAGGTCATGATTGACCAGACTCGAGTGAGACTCGAGTAGGGTTTTGATGTTCGATAATGGTTTACAATATGGTTTGACTATATAACTAGTGGATGGTATGAGACATCCTAGGTCATATGAGGGATATTATTGGAGAAATCCAATTTGGTCAAGGTTGACCAGACACTTGGTGTGGAGAAGTCCAAGTATGATGACTTAGCAAGGAAAAGTCCAAGTATGCAAGGGAAAATCCAAGTCGGTCAAGGGAGACCGGACACTTGGTGTTGGAAAGACTAATAGGGAGTTAGCGAGGGAAGTCCCGGCAGGTCTGGGAGATCGTGCTTGGCAGTGAAGTCCCGAAGAAGGAGTCTTGGCAATGAAGTCCTAGAGATGTGGCCTCTTGGCAGTGAAGTCCCAGACCAGGAGTTTTGGCAAGGGAAGACCCAGCTTATTAGGAAGATCGAGCTTGGCAAAGGGGGAAGTCCTGGAGGTGAGGCCTCTTGTAAAAGGTAGGCCCTAGAGCATGACAATAGTCGATGGAAGCACTTGAAGGCTAGTGCAAGGATGAAGAGTCACGGACTTGAGGGATCTGGGAGGCATGAGGCTGATGGAAGTGGGTTGAAGGCTTAGGTCTAGGCCTAGGGTGAGGATCAAGTATGAAGTGATCATACTTGGGGTGTTAAACCTCAGTGTTGAGGTATAACAGTCGACTGCCAGTTCGGTTTAGTCGACTAGGCTTCGTTTGTAGGCAAATAGAAGCAAGGTGACCTCGACACATGCCTCGACTAGGCTATAGTCAAGGCGCCACCTCGACAGGTGAGGTGGAGTGATGTGAGCAAAACATATAAAGATTTAGGAGTAGTTTTTGTGATCAATCCGTGAGGGGAAACTTCACTTCCCACTTCACCTCGGTCGGTTGTTCACGGTGATCCCATCGATGTCCCCGGATTAAAAAAAATTTAGTCCTAGACAAAAGGGATTGCCCAAACAACCAAGTCATCGCCGTGCTATTCGTTTAGAGAGGTCACTTGAACAAACTCGTTGTTCAAGCGACCAACCTCTATTCTACGAGAAGCCGCGGAATAGACGATGTACGGATCGCTGACTTTTATATTTATGTTCGGGATCCAAGTAATATTTAGCTACAAAATGAATATATCATGCTTATAATTGGAAAAACAAATACAAGGAAGTAACAAAAGAGAATAGAGAATAGATATACCTCTCGATCTTCTAATGTATGACCTTCCTTCTTTCGGACATCGTGTGGGCGACGATCTACAAAGAGATGAAGCTCCTAGATCGCCAATCTTCCTTCCTTGCTAGTTCCGAGAAAGAGGAAGAATAGAAACAAGGTTCTTCTCCTTCCTATAGCCAACCAACAAGCAAAAAGGGGAATCCTTGCCGCCGGCCAACTAGGAGGAGGAGATGATGATGGAAACCGACAAAGAAACCAAGGGAAAGCCCTAAGTCTTGTTTCCACCACTCAAGGAGAAGGAGAAGGAGGAGTTTTGACGCCGGCCAAGAGCTAGAAGAACTTGAATGGGCACCGACAGCTAGAGGAAGGAGAAGAAGCAATGAAAACTTTCCTTATTAGGTGCCGCCCAAGCCCAAACCCTAGCTCCTCTTCTTGCCGCCAACCCCAAAACCCTAACTCCTCTTGATTGATTTTCCACTCCAACCCCTTGTGCTCCTTTTATAGAGTTAGGGATAAGCCTTCTTTTAATCTCCACCATTGGTTCTAGGGATTTAATCTCAACCGTCGGATCTAGAGATTTAATCTCAACTGTCGGATCTTAGAGATTTAATCTCTACCTTTGGATCTAGAGTTTTGTTTCTATCTATTGGATTTAAGCATCATGAGGTGTTAATAGACTACATTAGGGACCATGAGGAGGTGTTGGATTTTTGCCACCCATGGATCAAGCCCACATAAAGTCCGATCCACTAATGATAATCCAATCTACTAAAGGATTATCATTGATCTACCTCACCAACCCCCATAAGATAATATGGGCTCCATATATTATTTGTACATTTTCTCCCTGTGTTTAAGATCTCGAATGTCCGTCGATTAATTAATTTACTGACCATTAATTAATCGACATCTAACTCCATGAGTAGTACCACTCAACCTTTTCATCATGCCAGACCAAGTCCACCTGCAATGTTTACATGATGAACCTATTGAGCTCCTCAAGGGGACATCATCATCCTAATATATAGGACACGATTTCCTCCTACAATCAACGACACACCATATAAATATTATCATCTCCCAACTTATCGAGCCTATCGATTTAATCTATAAATCTCGCCCATTGGTAAATCAAAGAGATGAATACTAAGTATATGTGCCTGTTATTATATCGGGATTAAGAGCATGTACAAAATAATATCTGAGATCCGATTTGATTATTTAGTCAGCAATAAATCGAATCACCTCTAAGTCGGACCTGCTCAATAAACACAAAGTGCACTAGTGTGATTCTATGATCAAGAAAAACCAATACCAAATCACACTACAACTATTCCGATGGTTTGTCCAAAGCCATCTCGGTTGTGAGCCTTTACTTATACTTTACAAGGAGCCGATAACATGATCTCCCGTGTGACACCACACACCATGTTATCTACAATGTAATGTATTAGACAATATTGCATAACCATAAAAATGCAAACAATGATCATGTGATTCTTATTTCAAAATAAAGATGTTCATACAAAAGATAGACTTTTCAGTATACATCCCTACAATCTCCCACTTATACTAAAAGACTATGTTGTCCTCAAACTGCCATACATCTAATCCCCATTCCCTCCACATGCCTATCAAAAGCTCTCGCTGGAAGGGCCTTAGTGAAAGCATCTACCAGGTTATCCTCTGATGAAATCTTGGCCACAGCAACTTCTCCTTTCTTTACGATTTCTCGTATCAGGTGGTACTTGCACTCTATGTGTTTTCTAGCCTTATGGGCTCATGGTTTCTTCGAGTTTGCAACTGCACCACTATAATCACAATAAATTATGATAGTTCTGGGCAAACCAGGAATCACATCCAAGTCCATCAGGAAGTTCCTGAGCCATACAACTTCTTTGGCCACCTCAGAGGCTATCACATACTCAGCTTCCATGGTGGAGTCCGCCACACATTTCTGCTTGACACTCCTCCATACAATGACTCCACCTCCCAAAGTAAACACAAAACCTGAGGTAGACTTACTGTTATCCCTATCGCAGTTAGGTCGAATCATGTAACCCTGAGGAGTTATTGAGTGCACAGTAAACCAGCATATAATCCCTAGTCCTTCTCACGTACTTCAATATATACTTTACCACATTCCAATGCCCCTGTCCTGGATTACTCTGATATCTGCTGACCATGCCCACGACAAAGTAGATATCTGGTCTCGTACATAGCATCGCATACATGAGGCTTCCTACTGCTGAAGCATAATGAACCACCTTCATCTCCTATATCTCCTCAAATGTTTTAGGACACATCTCCTTAGATAAAGGAACTCCATATCTGAAAGGTAGAAAACCCTTCTTGGAGTTCAGCATGCTAAAACGATCCATAATTGTGTCAATCTATGAAGCTTGGGATAAGCACAATATCCTTTTCCTGCGATCTCTTATAACCTTGATCCCATGGATGTGTCCCACCTCTCCGAAAGTCCTTCATATCAATCTCTTTGGACAACCATACCCTTACGTCTGATAACACCTTGATATTGTTGCCAATCAACAAAATGTCATCTATGTATAGTACGAGAAATACCACTACGTTTCTTCACATCTCTTGTATACACCAGACTCATCCAGACTTTGAATAAATCCATAAGACTGGATTACCTTATCAAAGTGGATGTTCCAAGACCTCGGAGCTTGCTTCAATCCAAAAATGGACCGATTAAGCTTACACACAAGATGCTCTTTGCCTTTAGCAATGAATCCCTCTGGTTGCTTCATATAGATGTTTTCCTCAAGACTTCCATTAAGGAAAGCTATCTTGACATCCATCTGCTACACCTCATAATCCATATGAGCTGCTATGCATAAGAGAATCTGGATAGACTTAAACGTGGCTACCGGCGAAAAGGTCTCCTCATAATCGATACCCTCTTTCTGAGTATACCCCTTCACAACAAGCCTTGCTTTGATGGTCTCAACCTTCCCATCTATTTCTATCTTTCTCTTGTATATCCACTTGCATCCAATGGTTTTTGCACTATCGGGTGGTTCTACTAGCTCCAAGACCTGATTTGAATCCATAGATTCAATCTCAGCATTCATTGCACTTTGCCAAGATACTGCATCTTTATCTTGGATTGCCTCATCATATGTCCAGGGATCAGGTTCATGTTCGCCAGGGAACAAATCAGAAGATTCTCCCAAGAACATGAATCTATCAGGCTGTCTCACAACCCTCCCACTACGATGAGGCATTAACTATGTATCCTCTGTGACACGCGGTGTAGTGACAAGTGGTATATCTTCTTGTACCGGTGGTACTGAAGAAGTGGCTTCCCCTTTTAATTCCTCCAGAAAAATTTTACTCTTGGGCTTGTGGCTCATCACATAGTCTTCCTCTAGAAATCTGGCGTTCGTGCTAACGATCACCCTCTAATCTCTAGGACTATAAAACAAACCACAATTCGTTCCTCTAGGATACCAAACGAACATGCGTACTTCTATACGAGGTTCCAACTTACCAGCATCTGCCATCAGCACATGTGCTGGACTCCACCATATCCGAATATGTCTTAGACTAGGCTTTCGTCCAGTCCACAATTCTGTGGGAGTAGAAGGCACTGATTTAGATGGAACCAAGTTCAGAATGTACACTGCCATATCTAGAGCATATCCCCAGAACGAATCTGACAACTCAGAATAACTCATCATCGATCTAACCATCTCCATAAGAGTCCTATTCCTTTGCTCTACTACACTGTTCTGCTGGGGTGTGCCAGGTGCAGTCAATTGGGATTGAATCCCAGCCTCTGATAAGTAGTTCCTAAACTCTCCCAAGAGGTACTCACCACCACGATCAGATCGTAGTGTCTTGATACTTTTACCTTGACGTTTCTCCACATCAACCTTGAATTCTTTGAAATTGTCAAAGCATTCAGACTTGCGGCGCATCTGGTAAATGTATCCATATCTTGAGTAATCGTCTATAAAAGAGAAGAAATACTCAAAACCACCTCTAGCCTGGATATACATAGGACCACACAAATCAGAATGAACTAATTCTAACACATCTTTGGCTCTATACCCCTTGGCCTTAAAAGTCCTCTTGGTCATCTTCCCCTCCAAGCAGGATTCGCAGGTTGGGAGATCCTCCACCACTAATGAGCCCAAAGGTCCATCAGCTATCAACCTTTGAATTCTGCTTAGGTTAATGTGACCAAGCATAAAATGCCAAAGATATGTTTGGTTCAACTTCGAAGTTTCTTTTCTCTTATTGGAATAAGAAGATGAGTTATTAATTTCAATATGCATCGTGGGAGCTTTTGGTTCAAGTGTGTACAAATTTCCTATCAATGTACCAGAACAAATAATGTCCCTATTCCTTTTTATAACAACTCTGTCATTAAAAGAAATAGAATATCCATCCATAAATAATTTAGAAACTGAAATTAAATTATTTCTAAATGAGGGTAGATAAAAGCAATTCTTAAGATCCAAAAGTTTATTTTTCTCAAAAGATAAATGAACATCTCCCACTGCAACAGCCGCCACCTTCGTGGCATCGCCCAAGTACATGGTAATCTCCCTCTCAGCCAGTCGTCTGGTTTCCTAGAACCCCTGCAAAGTATTACAGAGATGATCAGTGGCTCCCGTATCTACACACCAGGTGCCGATAGATAACACCGCTAAACATGTTTCAACGACTAGACTAAAAGATATACCTTTGTTCTTACGGTTGGGCCAGTCCTTCTTACAGTGTCCAGTCTGCTTACAAGTGAAGCACTTGCCTTTCGGCTTCTTCACTCCTTCCTGAGTACCTCCCACCGCCTTTGCCCCAGTTTGTTTCTTTTTCATCTTGCCTTTCTACTTAGAAGTAGAAACCTTTTGGGTCACCATGGCATGTGCCTGAGCACTCTGACGAAATAGCCCCTCTGCCACATATAGTTCTGTTAGAAGTTTCGCCAATGAATACAATCTCTTGTTCATGTTGTTGTTCAAATGAAACTGCTCAAAACTCCTTTGTAGAGACTGGAGAATGATATCGACCTGGGTTTCCCCATCGATCTCAGCTCTGAGGACTTCCAACTCATTCAAATGAGCCATCATCTTGAGAACATGATCCCTCATGGGTGTTCCCTCGATCATAGTGGTCGTCATCAAGTTTCTCATGGCTTCTTGCCATACAACCTGATTCTGGTGTCCGAAAAGCTCTTTGAGATTGAGCATCATGTCATAAGCTGTGGGCATGGCTTGATGCTGATGTTGCAGTACATTTGACATAGATGCCAAAATGTAACACCGCGCCATCTCATCAGCCTTTACCCACTTCTTATAACTCTCTGTCTTCTTTTCCTCAGAATCCTCTGCAGGCTTAGGAGGACACTCTTCGAGGAGTACATATTTGTATTCCTCAGCAGTCAAGACAATGTCTAGATTCCTCTTCCAATCAACATAGTTGGGTCTAGTAAGTTTGTTCTCTTTCAGTATCACAGCAAGTGGGTTGAAAGTCATTTTGAAAGAAAACCTAAGAATCACATAAATCAAAACATTAGATTTCAAAAAATTAATGATTCCTCAAACAGTAAAATTTTAAAATCAACCAACACCTCAAAACACCGAGAATATCGTATGCCACGATAGTGTGGACGTATACGAATTCTACATTTGTAAGAGGAGGTTTTACCCATTAATTTTAATATCTTGTCAACCTAACTTTTTGACAAGTAAAATTAATAGTTGGTTCCTATTTGACCCTACAAATAAAAGCAGTGACTCCGATGGGGAGGATACTTATATTTGTATATAAGTGTTCACCATTACTCGGACCAAGGAAATTATCTCGGGTTATGTGCATTCCGATGGGGAAGTGTACACGCTCCTTAATAATTCTCTATAACCATATTTGACCTTGTGACCCACAAATAAACTCATCCGATGGAGAGGAAGGCACTCAGAGCCGACGCGCAAGTTTGTTTGCATCGCTTGTCAAATCGTAATGGAGGCCAAGGGAATTTATAATAAATTTCCCTCTCCCACTTTGTAATTTGAAATTGAGGAATTTTCCTAGCCTACGACATGCATATCAAACAAAAAGCAATAAATATAAAAAATAAATTATTTTCCAACTATTATGGCTTTTGTCTTCAATATGTCTCCTGTCGCATCGCCTTCTCGTCCGCTCCTCCTACGCCATGTACGAGCCATCCGGAGATCCGAGCCGAGACTAAAATCTATTTTAATTAACATCCATCGATCCTATACTCCACGAGGGAGTGTACATGAAATCTAGATCGAAAGTAAACTAAAATAAAAAGAGCGGCAAAACAATGTTGTATCTAATTTACAAAAATTAAATACTAGTATCGTCAACCCCGAGGATTCAACAAAATATACACGTACAATCACATACACACATATGGCCATAATAGTCGGATCTTATGCCTATAACCAAAGAGTTAAACTACGCATATCCTACTATTATCCGGCACATATAATATATGAAAAGTGCATAAAAATTAACCAAATCCTAAACACACAAAACCGGAAACCTTTGCTCTAATACCAATTGTAGGTTTTTGTGATCAATCCATGAGTGGAAACTTCGCTTCCCACTTCACCTCGGTCGCTTGTTCATGGCGATCCCATCGATGTCCCCGGATTAAAAAAAATTAATCCTAGACAAAAGGGATTACCCAAACAACCAAGTCATCATCGTGTTATTCGTTTATAGAGGTCACTTGAACAAACTCGTTGTTCAAGCGACCAACCTATATTCTACGAGTAGCCGCGGAATAGACGATGTACGGATCGCCGGCTTTTATATTGATGTTTGAGATCCAAGTATTATTTAGCCACAAATAGAATATATCATTCTCATAATTGGAAAAACAAATACAAGCAAGTAACAAAAGAGAATAGAGAATAGATATACCTCTCGATCTTCTAATGTATGACCTTCCTCCTTTCGGACGTCGTGTGGGCGATGATCTACCAAAAGTTGAAGCTCCTAGATCGCCAATCTTCCTTCCTTGCTTGTTCCGAGCAAGAGGAAGAATAGAAACAAGGTTCTTCTCCTTCCTATAGCCAACCAACAAGCAACAAGGGGAATCCTTGCCGCCGGCCAACTAGGAGGAGGAGATGATGATGGAAACCGCCCAAGACACCAAGGGAAAGCCTCAAGAAGAAGGAGAAGGAGGATTTTTGATGCCGGCCAAGAGCTAGAAGATCTTGAATGTGTGCCGGCAGCTAGAGGAAGAAGAAGAAGGAAGGAAAACTTTCTTTATTAGGTGTCGCCCAAGCCCAAACCCTAGCTCCTCTTCTTGCCGCCAACCCCAAAACCCTAACTCCTCTTGATTGATTCTCCACACCAACCCCTTGTGCTCCTTTTATAGACATAGGGATAAGCCTCCTTTAAATCTCCACCATTGGTTCTAGGGATTTAATCTCAACCGTCGGATGTAGAGATTTAATCTCAACCGTCGGATCTTAGAGATTTAATCTCTACCTTTGGATGTAGAGTTTTGTTTCTATCCATTGGATCTAAGCTTCATGAGGTGTTAATAGGCTACATTAGGGACCATGAGGAGGAGTTGGATCTTGGCCACCCATGGATCAAGCCCACATAAAGTCCGATCCACTAATGATAATCCAATCCACTAAAGGATTATCATTGATCTACTTCACCAACCCCCATATGATAATATGGGCTCCATATATTATTTGTATATTTTTTCCCCGTGTTTAAGATCTCGAATGTCCGTCGATTAATTAATTTACTGACCATTAATTAATCGACATCTAACTCCATGAGTAGTACCACTCAACCTTTTCATCATCCCGGACCAAGTCCACCTGCAGGGTTTACATGATCAACCTTATTAGCTCCTCAAGGGAACATCATCATCCTAATATATTGGACACGGTTTCCTCTTATAATCAAGGCACACCATATAAATAATATCATCTCCTAACCTACTGAGCCTATCAATTTAATCTATAAATCTCGCCCATTGGTAAATCAAAGAGATGAATACTAAGTATATGTGCCCATTATTATATCAGGATTAAGAGCATGTACAAAAATAATATCTGAGGTCCGATTTGATTATGTAGTCAGCAATAAATCGAATCACCTCTAAGTCGGTCCTGCTCAATACACACAAAGTGTACTAGTGTGATTCTATGGTCAAGACAAACCAATACCAAATCACACTACAACCATTCCGATGGTTTGTCCAAAGCTATCTCGGTTGTGAGCCTTTACTTATACTTTACAAGGAGCCGATAACATGATCTCCCGTGTGACACCACACACCATGTTATCTACAATGTAATGTATTAGACAATATTGTATAACTATAAAAATGCAAACAATGATCAAGTGATTCTTATTTCAAAATAAATATGTTCATACAAAAGATAGACTTTTCAGTATACATCCCTACAATCTCCCACTTATACTAAAAGACTATGCTGTCCTCAAACTGTCATACATCTGATCCCCATTCCCTCCACATGCCTATCAAAAGTTCTTGCTGGAAGGGCCTTAGTGAAAGGATCTGCCAGGTTATCCTCTGATGCAATATTTGCAACAACAACTTCTCCTCTCTTTACGATTTCTCATATCATGTGGTACTTGCGCTCTATGTGTTACTAGCCTTATGGGCTCGTCGTTCCTTCGAGTTTGCAACTGCACCACTATTATCACAATAAATTGTGATAGTTCTTGGCAAACTAGGAATCACATCCAAGTCCATCAGGAAGTTCCTGAGCCATACAGCTTCTTTGGCGGCCTCAGAGGCTGTCACATACTCAGCTTCCATGGTGGAGTCCGCCACGAATTTCTGCTTGACACTCCTCCATACAATGGCTCCACCACCCAAAGTAAACACAAAACCTGAGGAAGACTTACTATTATCCCTATTAGATTGGAAGTCGGAATCCGTGTAACCCACAGGGAGTTATTGGTCTGCCTGGTAAACCAGCATATAATCCCTAGTCCTTCTCAGGTACTTCAATATATGCTTTACCGCAGTCCAATGTCCCTATCATGGATTACTCTAATATCTGGTGACCATGCCCACCACAAAATAGATATCTGGTCTCGTACATAGCATCGCATACATGAGGCTTCCTACTACCGATGCATAAGGAACCGCCTTCATCTCGTCTATCTCCTTAGATGTTTTAGGACACATCTCCTTAGATAAAGGAACTCCATGCCTGAAAGGTAGAAAACCCTTCTTGGAGTTCTACATGCTAAAATGATCCATAATCGTGTCTATGTATGAAGCTTGGGATAAGCACAACATCGTTTTCGTGCGATCTCTTATAACCTTGATCCCAAGGATGTGTCCCACCTCTCCGAAAGTCCATCTTATCAAACTGTTTGGACAACCATACCCTTACATTCGATAACACCTTGATATTGTTGCCAATCAACAAAATGTCACCTACGAATAGTACGAGAAATACCACTACATTTCTGTCACATCTCTTGTATACACAAGACTCATCCGGACTTTGAATAAATCTATAAGACTAGATTACCTCATCAAAGTGGATGTTCCAAGACCTAGAAGCTTGCTTCAATCCAAAAATGGACCGATTAAGCTTACACACAAGATGCTCTTTGCCTTTAGCAATGAATCCCTCTGGTTGCTTTATATAGATGTTTTCCTCAAGACTTCCATTAAGGAAAGTTGTATTGACATCCATCTGCCACACCTCGTAATCCATATGAGCTGCTATGCATAGGAGAATTCGGATAGACTTAAGCGTGGCTACCGGCGAAAAGGTCTCCTCATTATCGATACCCTATTTCGGAGTATACCCCTTCGCAATAAGCCTTGCTTTGAAGGTCTCAACCTTCCCATCTATTCCTCTCTTTCTCTTGTAGATCCACTTGCATCCAATGGTTTTTACACCATCGGGTGGTTCTACTAGCTCCCATACCTGATTTGAATCCATAGATTCAATCTCTGCATTCATTGCACTTTGCCAAGATACTGCATCTTTATCTTGGATTGCCTAATCATATGTCCAGGGATCAGGTTCATGTTCTCCAAGGACCAAATCAAAAGATTCTCCCAAAAACATGAATCTATCAGGCTGTCTCACAACCTCTGATCTCTAGGACTATAAAACAAACCACCCTTCGTTCCTCTAGGATACCCAACGAACATGCGTACTTCTGTACGAGGTTCCAACTTACCAGCATCTGCCTTCAGCACATGTGCTGGACTCCCCCATATCCGAATATGTCTTAGACTAGGCTTTCACCCAGTTCACAATTCTGTGGGAGTAGAAGGCACTGATTTAGATGGAACCAAGTTCAGAATGTACACCGCCGTATCTAGAGCATATCCTCAGAACAAATCTGGCAAATCAGAATAACTCATCATCGATCTACCCATCTCTATAAGAGTCCTATTCCTTCGCTCTGCTACACCGTTCTGCTTGGGTCTGCCAGGTGCAGTCAATTGGGATTGAATCCTAGCCTCTGATAAGTAGTTCTTAAACTCTCCCAAGAGGTACTCACCACCACGATCAGATCGTAGTGTCTTGATACTTTTACCTTGATGTTTCTCCACATTAGCCTTGAATTCTTTGAACTTGTCAAAGCATTCAGACTTGCGGCGCATCAGGTAAATGTATCCATATCTTGAGTAATCGTCTATAAAAGAGGCGAAATACTCAAAACCACCTCTAGCCTTGATAGACATAGGACCACACAAATCAGAATGAACCAATTCTAACACATCTTTGGCTATATACCCCTTGGCCTTAAAAGGCCTCTTGGTCATCTTACCCTTCAAGCAGGATTCGCAGGTTGGGAGATCCTCCATCACTAATGAACCCAAAGGTCCATCAGCTATAAACCTTTGAATTTTGCTTAGGTTAATGTGACCAAGCCTAAGATGCCAAAGATATGTTTGGTTCATCTTCGAAGGTTCTTTTCTCTTATTGGCATTAGAAGATGAATGATTAATTTTAATATGCATCGTGGAAGCTTTTGGTTCAAGTGTGTATCAATTTCCTATCAATGTACCAGAACAAATAATGTCCCTATTCCTTTTTATAACAACTATGTCATTAAAAGAAATAGAATATCCATCCATAAACAATTTAGAAACTGAAATTAAATTCTTTTTAAATAAGGGTACATAAAGGCAATTCTTAAGAACCAAAAGTTTAGTTTTCTCAAAAGCTAAATGAACATCTCCCACTGCAACAGCCGTCACCTTCCTGGCATCGCCCAAGTATACGGTAATCTCCCCCTCAGCCAGTCGTCTGATTTCCTGGAACCCCTGCAAAGTATTGCAGATATGATTAGTGGCTCCAGTATCTACACACTAGGTGCCGATAGATAACACCGCTAAACATGTTTAAACGACTAGACGAAAAGATATACCTTTGTTCTTGCAGTTGGGGTAGTCCTTCTTCTAGTGTCTAGTATGCTTACAAGTGAAGCACTTGCCTTTCGGCTTCTTAACTCCTCCCTGAGTACCTCCCACTGCCTTTGCCCTAGTTTGTTTCTTTTTCTTCTTGCCTTTCGGCTTAGAAGTACAAACCTTTTGGGTCACCGTGGCATGTGCCTGAGCACTCTAACGAAATAGCCCCTCTGTCGCCTGGAGTTCTATCAGAAGTTCCGCCAATGAATACAACCTCTTGTTCATGTTGTAGTTCAGGCGAAATTGCTCAAAACTCCTTGGTAGAGACTAGAGAATGATATCGACCTGGGATTCCCCAACGATCTTAGCTCCGAGGACTTCCAACTCATTCAAATGAGCCATCATCTTGAGAACATGATCCCTCACGGGTGTTCCCTCGATAATGGTGGTCGTCATCAAGTTTCTCATGGCTTCTTGCCTCGTAGCCCGATTCTGGTGTCCAAAAAGATCTTTGAGATTGAGCATCATGTCATAAGCTGTGGGCATGGCTTGATGCTGATGTTGCAGTACATTTGACATAGATGCCAAAATGTAACACTGCACCATCTCATTGGCCTTTACCCACTTCTTATAACTCTCTCTCTCCTTTTCCCCAGAATCTTCTGCAGGCTTAGGAGGGCACTCTTCGAGGAGTACATATTTGTATTCCTCAGCAGTCAAGACAATGTCTAGATTCCTCTTCCAATCAACATAGTTGGGTCCAGTAAGTTTGTTCTCTTTCAGTATCACAACAAGTGGGTTGAAAGTCATTTTGAAAGAAAACCTAAGATTCACATAAATCAAAATATTAGATTTAAAAAAAGTATTGATTCCTCAAACAATAAAATTTTAAAATCAACCAACACCTCAAAACATCGATAATATCATATGCCATGATAGTGTGGACGTATACGAATTCTACATTTGTAAGAGGAGGTTTTACCCATTAATTTTACTATCTTGTCAACCTAACTTTTTGACAAGTAAAATTAATAGTTGGTTCCTCTTTGGCCCTACAAATAAAAGCAGTGACTCCGATGGGGAGGATACTTATATTTGTATCTAAGTGTTCACCATTACTCGGTACCAAGATAATTATCTCCGGTTATGTGCCTTCCAATGGGGAAGTGCACACGCTCCTTAATAATTCCCTATAACCATATTTGACCTTGTGACCCACAAACAAACTCATCCGATGGGGAGGAAGGCACTCAGAGCCATTGTGCAAGTTTGTTTGCATCACTTGTCAAATCGTAATGGAGGTCGTGGGAATTTATAAAAAATTTCCCTCTCCCACTTAGTAATTTAAAATTGGGGAATTTCCCTAGCCTACAACTTTCATATCAAACAAAAAGAAATAAATATGAAAAATAAATTATTTTCCAACTATTATGTCTTCAATATGTCTCCCGTCGCATCGCCTTGTCGTCCGCTCCTCCTACGCCATGTACGAGCCATCCGGAGATCCGTGCCAAGACTAAAATCTATTTTAATTTACATCCATCGATCCTATACTCCACGAGGGAGTGTACATGAAATCTAGATCAAAAGTAAACTAAAATAAAAATAGTGGCTAAACAATGCCGTATCTAATTTACAAAAATTAAATGCTAGCCTCGTCAACCCCGAGGATTCAACAAAATATACACATACAATCACATACACACATATGGCCATAATAGTCGGATCTTATGCCTGAAACCAAAGGGTTAAACTATGCATATGCTACTATTCTCCGGCACATATAATATATGAAAAGTGCATAAAAATTATCCGAATCTTAAACACACAAAACCGGAAACCCTTGCTCTGATACCAATTGTAGGTTTTTGTGATCAAGCCGTGAGGGGAAACTTCGCTTCCCACTTCACCTCGGTCGCTTGTTCATGGCGATCCCATCGATGTCCCCGGATTAAAAAAAATTTAATCCTAGACAAAAGGGATTTCCCAAACAACCAAGTCATCGTCGTGCTATTCGTTTAAAGAGGTCACTTGAACAAACTCGTTGTTCAAGCCACCAACCTCTATTCTACGAGTAGCCGCGGAATAGACGATGTACGGATCGCCGGCTTTTGTATTTATATTTTGGATCCAAGTATTATTTAGCCACAAACAGAATATATCATGCTCATAATTGGAAAAACAAATACAAGCAAGTAACAAAAGAGAATAGAGAATAGATATACCTCTCGATCTTCTAATATATGACCTTCCTTCATACGGATGTCGTGTGGGCGACGATCTACAAAAAGTTGAAAGCTCCTAGATCACCAATCTTCCTTCCTTGCTCGTTCCGAGAAAGAGGAAGAATAGAAACAAGGTTCTTCTCCTTCCTATAGCCAACCAATAAGCAACAAGGGGAATCTTTGCCGCCGGCCAACTAGGAGGAGGAGATGATGATGGAACCGACCAAGACACCAAGGGAAAGCCCTAAGTCTTGTTTCCACCACTCAAGGAGTAGGAGAAGGAGGTGTTTTCATGCCGGCCAAGAGCTGGAAGAACTTGAATGGGCGCCGACAGCTAGAGGAAGAAGAAGAAGCAAGGAAAACTTTCCTTATTAGGTGCCGCCGAAGCCCAAACGCTAGCTCTTCTTCTTGCCGCCAACCCCAAAACCCTAACTCCTCATGATTGATTATCTATGCCAACCCCTTGTGCTCCTTTTATAGAGTTAGGGATAAGCCTCCTTTTAATCTCCACCATTGGTTCTAGGGATTTAATCTCAACCGTCGGATCTAGAGATTTAATCTCAACCGTCGGATCTTAGAGATTTAATCTCTACCTTTGGATCTAGAGTTTTGTTTCTATCCATTGGATCTAAGCTTCATGAGGTGTTAATAGGCTACATTAGGGACCATGAGGAGGAGTTGGATCTTGGCCACCCATGGATGAAGCCTACATAAAGTCCGATCAAATAATGATAATCCAATCCACTAAAGGATTATCATTGATCTACCTCACCAACCCCCATAAGATAATATGGGCTCCATATATTATTTATACATTTTCTCCCCGTGTTTAAGATCTCGAATGTCCGTCGATTAATTAATTTATTGACCATTAATTAATCAACATCTAACTCCATGAGTAGTACCACTCAACCTTTTCATCAGGCCAGACCAAGTCCACCTGCAGGGTTTACATGATAAACCTTATGAGCTCCTCAAGGGGACATCATCATCCTAATATATAAGACACGGTTTCCTCCTATAATCAACGGCACACCATATAAATAATATCATCTCCCAACTTACCGAGCCTATCGATTTAATCTATAAATATCTCCCATTGGTAAATCAAAGAGATGAATACTAATTATATGTGCCCGTTATTATATCGGGATTAAGAGCATGTACAAAATAATATTTGAGGTCCGATTCGATTATGTAGTCAGCAATAAATCGAATCACCTCTAAGTCAGTCATGCTCAATACACACAAAGTGCACTTGTGTGATTCTATGGTTAAGACAAACCAATACCAAATCACACTACAACCATTCCGATGGTTTGTCCAAAGCCATCTCGGTTGTAAGCCTTTACTTATACTTTACAAGGAGCCAATAACATGATCTCCCATGTGACACCACACACCATGTTATCTACAATGTAATGTATTAGACAATATTGCATAACCATAAAAATGCAAATAATAATCATGTGATTCTTATTTCAAAATAAAGATGTTCATATAAAAGATAGACTTTTCAGTATACATCCCTACAGTTTTTGCTCACATCTCATTACATTTTATACTTGTTTCATGCATATTCTACTTTGTTTTGCATGCATTTCCTATTTTCTAGTTTGGAGATATGCTCTTGTTGCTTTTGTGTGCAGGAGGGCATTTTACAAGAAAAATGACACACTTTTGGATCAAAAGGAAGACATTCACCAGGTAGAACAGAGGTAGACACGGCTGACCGTGTGAATTCCATACGCCAGTGTCCAAACCACAAAGATGGCTAGGCCCAGTGCCACACACGGCCATGTGGTGCTGGGCTATTTTTATATGACTAGGGTTTTTCATAGGATTTTTATGGAGCCGACTTCACATTTATAAATAGAAAAGCACACCCAAACCCTAGGGAGGTGGCCTGACCACTAGGACGATAAGACGGTGCCCCAAAAAGCACCAGAGACTCGCATCGGGGAGGAAAGAAGCGACTCGAGGGCCGAAATCTATGCTCCAATGCCAAGGAAAACGACCAAGAGTACTGTAATTTCATTTGTAGATATCTTTACATTGTAATGATTCATTCTATGATACCTTGTGTCTGTTCTCTTTTACCTATGGAGTAGATACTTCGATTCTAGGATTAGAGAGTAGGTTGTGTACTTTGGACATGCTAGCTTGAATATAATTTCTTTTCTTGAGTTTATATTTGCATTTGATGTTTTCTAGATCGATGAAAATTATGTTTTGATTCTATATCTAGTGCGCATAGCCGAAACAAAGGGTGACAACCTTTGTATCAAAGATCTAAAAGAAACGAGGAACTTTGCGGGCATCCTCCCTGCGATAACCGTAGATAGTAGAATATGATAGATTAGGAGATGAAATACATTCCGACTCTTCAAAGGGATTATTAGGACATCCTCGTAACCAATAGCTTATCTTAGTAGAAGAGCCAAAGTAGGAGAAATTAACTCTAGAAGGGCTGAGGGACCTTAGTGATAGAGGGCTCCCAACGATACCAACCCCTTGAGCTCTGATGATCCGAAAGGTCAGCTTGGTTAGGAATAGGTAGTTCCCGATAGAAGAAAAAGTTCATCGGGCAAATGTATGATGATCCTCCCGCAAGATCGTAATTAGAGATTTAGGAAGCATTTAATTGATAGCATATTCCAATAACACACAAGTGAAACCGAAGTCCTAGAATCCTCTTAGGGAACTTTGAACCTTCCTTCGCTTCCTCCGAGTGATACCGTACTAGAGTTAGGATTGTCGTCAAACTCGCAACCCTCATCATTAGGATATTCACTCCAAACAACAAGATCCACTGGACAAACGATACTCGAATCTTAGTCTCTCAGGGATCGATAATATGTTATTACTTGATGACATCAATGCAGTTGCGGGCGTTGAGCGTGAGTGCGCGGTTCGAGTCCTCGACGCTTCCCGTCAAAGATTAGAGGTCATGCTCATGTGCATCAAGTTTTTGGGACTATTTCCGGGGACCGTTGAATCGATATCAAATCGAAAGTAGACAGTTTGGATGGGACCTAGCTAGATTTGTTTTCTTATTTTATTTTATTTCAGTTTTTAGATTTTTGCAATTTAAATTCAGTTTAGATTAATTTTAGTAGTTATATTACATCTTCCTTTAGTTTAGTCTTTCTTCATTTGGTTTGTAAATTAGATTACTTGATTTTATTTTAATAAGTATTAGATATACTCCCAATCGTGTAGCTTAGCTCATTATATGCATAGACAATCAGGATTGGAAAATCTGCTTCCGATAGACCCAGAAATCGAAAGAACCTACTATTGTAGGAGAGCTGAACAGAAAAGCATGGAATACCCAGACGCCTCTGTTGGGGATCTTTAGAAGGCTAGAGGGGAGTGAATAGCCTCTCTTGAATCCTACAATTGCAATTAGCGGAAGCAAACACAAATACTAAAGAAAAACAAGGGTTTAAAAAGCAATCACTAGCAAGAAGAACTTTACGTGGTTCGGAGATTAAGCTCCTACTCCACGACAATCCTTAAGGTGGATCAATCCAAGCAAATCTCTACTAAGAAAGCTTTGTCTTACAAGACACTACTCTTCTTACAAATGATGAAGATGAAGATTAGAGAAGAGGAGGATTAAAAACACTTAGAAAGCTTAAGAAAAATGTGGAAGCTTAAGAGTATGTTAGGAATATCAGCACTAGCCTCCTCAAGCAACCCATGGCCTCTTTTTATAGAGAAGAGGCTGATTTTCCCGTTGAGCCTCGATAAGTCTGTTGGTGCAAGGGCACTAGATAATCGAACCTGTATTTTGATTTTGGCAAAGACACAAAGTTAAGTTTACATCATTATCTCACGAGCTAAATAAAGTGTGTAGAAAAGTACTAAAGCTAGAGCTGAAGGCTAGCGACACTCGGAGGAAGTCGCGGTGGTCGGGCAACACTTGAGTGACTTCGGAGGGAGCCGAAGGAATCGAGTGGAAGGTCGGAAGATAGAGCTACAAAGTAAGTATTGAGCTAAGCTCGTGTGAGTGAGAGATGGTAAAGTTGTGTCCTCTTTACTGGGACGACCGTAGGCGGTGATCCGACTAAGACTTCCTGTGGAAGGTCTAGGTCGAGATCGGATGGTTAGAAACCGTCATATTTACCATTTTCCATGCTAACCTCTTACTGCAGGGAAGTGGCCAGGCTGGCAGTCGACTGATGGACATGGGGCAGTTGATTGATGGTCATCATTTGACTGATGGGACGCATCAGTCGACTGATGGCGACGAATCAACCTTTGCGCTAGGTCAAAATGGATAACGTTTGACACAACCACTTCGCGATAAAATTTTGTACAACTTCGGGATTTGTTCCAAAACATTAGGAGACATATTCAGAGGCCATAATCTATAAAAGGAAGGGAGGATTCCAACTCCAAACATCATCATGTTTATTCTCAAGTGCTCCTACAACGAACGCTCCAATGCCGTCATAACGCTGACGCGATGACAAGTTTAAATCTCTTTCATCGGCAGCAATAGCAAGTAATTGTTTTTATTGTATTCTTTGTTTTAATCATAATGAGGTGAGGTAGGCTTGTTGCCTCATCCTTGTACTTCCAGTTTTGTGATCGTTGTCTCCTACCTCCAACGAGGAGGAGACGTTACAGTATTTTGCCCTCCGTACACGGTCTAGGACCGTTAGAGCCTTGGAGTAGAAACCGTTGGGTTGTGAACCAAGTAAAAATAAATGTGGCTCTTTATTTTCCATTGCTCGGATCGATGTACAACATCAACTATCTATCATCTAATGGATTACGACGAATTTGGATATGTGATCGAACCCAACGAAACTTTGATCAGTCGACTGATTATGTCATTAGTCGACTGATTGAGTAACCAGTCGAGTTCCCCGAGCAATCACTCGACTGGAGAACCTTCTGTGTCGATGTCCACTTATAACAATCGACTGTTGGAGTATAGCTGTCGACTGATGGTGGACTAGTTGACTGTCAAACCCTAGAAGTCGACTGATGGCCATAGAACTCAGCCAACTTCAGTCGAGTGACTGATCAGTCGACTGAGACAAAAGCTCTAGTCGACTGATACTTCAAGTATGATTAAATCATACTTGAAATCAACTCCCTAGACCTAGACTCAACCTTCTAGCTCTTCCTTCAGCCTTGCGCCTCCAGGATCCCTCCGAGTCCTCGACTCCTTCATCCTTGTGCTTGCTTCCAAGAGCTTCCCTTAGTTTTGTCATGTCTTGGGTTTCTATTTTGCCAAAGGATCACTTGGACTTTACACTGCCAAGACTACATGCTTGGACTTACGCTGCCAAGACCTTGCCTTTGGTCTTCCTTTGTCAAAGTCCGCTTGGACTTTATGCATCCATGACTACATGCTTGGTCTTACGCCGCCAAGACCTTCCCTTGGACTTCCCTTGCCAAGTTCATACTTGGACTTTCCTTTACCAAGTCTTGACACTTGGATTTTCCTATCACTTGACATATTCATAGTTAGATCACAAAATATTGCCTAACTATAAATGATTATCCAAACATCAAAAGACATAAATGCTTGGGGGATTATTGCACTAACAATCTCCCCCTTTTTGATGTTTGGCAATCATTTAAGTTAGGTCTTAACATATGCACATAATGAAAAACATCATATTTTCAATATGAATTCTAACTTAAATTTTCCTTCTTCCCCTTTTACATACATCAAAAAGAGAAGGATTCGTACAAGATAAGTTAATGAAAGAATTAAATTAGTTATGTCTTGAACTAAAGTATAAGATAGATATAGGGTTCTCCATTAATCCAAGGCATAATTTATGATGTGTAAAGATGATGTTGAGCAAAGCATGAAACAAGAAGTATGAAAATATGTCCTAACTTTGCACCAATAATATAGATTTTAGGGATAAAAAGATTAAGTCATGAAGCCCCCCCTAAAACAATGCATCAACCAGTCCTACACACTCTTAATTACTAGGATTATCATACCATAGGGTTAGGATACTTTAAGATTACACTTAAGACAAATAAGTAAGGCTGATTTGTAGAAATATCAGCATGGTGGTCGACTGAATACTGAAGCAGTCGACTGCCACACCTGAAACGTCATTTTCAGGGTTTTTGTCCCAACTTTCGAAATGCACCAAAAATTCAAGAAACATCAAAAAATCAAAAAATTTTATGTACATATTTCTGAAATAATTTTCTATCTAGGAAAAATAATTTGAAAAATATATGTTTTCTAGATTTCAAAAATGATACAATTTTGAGAACTAGCAAAAGCTTTAAGGTTTTTGAAGACTTTGTATCACTTTTGCTTATCAATTGAAAAATATTTTTCATAGTTTAAAATATATTTTTTTTGACATATCCAATCATGTTCTTAGAACTATATGCACATCAATTGTACATAAGCCTTCCTAATGATTGGTCCAATGAAGGATTAATGTCATTAGATGCCACTTTGGTTCATAGTAATGCATCGTAACAAGCATGATGAACCAAGTGCATCTTCCTAACATCTCACATATTGTCTAAGTGGCTCAATACAAAAATCATGGTTTTTTAGGTATTTTGTGAGATGCTTAGAGCTATAGTCCTAGATTTTCTATAGGATCATGCAAGGCTAAACCTCTACTCTACTAAGCACATTCCAAGTTCTCTCCTAAGTGATGAAAAATCTACTTCAGGGAGAGCAATTGTAAAAATGTTGGCTAGGTTGGACTTGGATTCTATGTAATTGAGTTCAATGTCCCCCTTTGCCACATGATCTCTAATGAAGTGATGCTTCACTTCAATGTGCTTTGTCCTAGAGTGATGTATTGGATTTTTGGTCAAATTTATGGTACTCACATTATCACAATAAACCTTGACATTGGAGTAGTGTAGCTCATAGTCCTCTAGAGTGTGTCTCATCCAAAGTAATTGAGCTACACAACTACCCATGGCAACATACTCGTCCTCGGTGGTAGATAGAGCAACACAAGGTTGCTTTATACTACTCCAACTAACTAGGGAGGATCCAAGAAATTGGCATCCACGACTAGTACTCTTCTGATCCAACTTGCAACATGCATAGTCAGAATCAGTGTACCCAATAAAATCAAAATATTTTATCCTAGGGTACCAAAGTCCTACATTTAGTGTACCTTTGATATATCTTAAAATTCTCTTAACGACCACTAAATGGGATTCTTTGGCACATGATTGGTATCTAGCACACATACCTACCGCAAATAAAATGTTGGGTCTACTAGCAATTAAGTATAAAGGGCTACCAATCATGCTTTTATAAAGCTTTAGGTCAATTGATTTACCTTCTTGATCATTATCTATCTTTGTGTTGGTTGCCATAGAGTTGATAATACCTTAGCATTTTTCAAACCGAATTTCTTAATCATTTCTTTAGCATATTTGGTTTGGTATACATAAATTCCTTCATTTTTTTGTTTGACTTGTAAACCTAGGAAGAAATTTAATTCTCCAACTAAACTCATTTCAAACTCATTCTCCATATTTTTGATGAAGTCTTGAAGGAGCTTATCATTTGTTGACCCAAAAATGATGTCATCTACATATACTTGAGCTACAAAGATATCGTTTGATTTTGACTTTATGAAGAGAGTTTGATCTACTTGACCTCTTCAAAAACCCTTAGAAACTAAGAAAGATGATAGTCTTTCATACCAAGCCCAGAGAGTTTGTTTTAACCCGTATAAAGCTTTTCTAAGCTTGTATACATGGTTTGGATAGTCTACATTTTCAAACCTGGGAGGTTGTTCTACATATACCTCTTTCTTAATGAACCCATTTAGGAATGCCGATTTTACATCCATTTGATGGAGTTTAAAACCCATGTAAGAGGCATATCCTAATAGGATTCTAATTGAATCTAACCTAGCAACCGGAGCATAGGTTTCATCATAATCAAGTCCTTCAACTTGACTGAAGCCCCTTGTAACTAACCTAGCCTTATTTTTAGTTATATTACCTTAATCATTTAATTTGTTCCAAAAGACCCATCTTGTAGTAACATTGGTGCTATCATTGGCCCTAGGGACTGTAGGGATGTATACAGAAAAGTCTATCTTTTCTATGAACATCTTTATTTTTGAAATAAGAATCACATGATCATTGTTTGCATATTTTTATGCATATTGTCTAATATGTTACATTGTAGATAACATGGTGTGTGGTGTCACATGGGAGATCATGTTATCGGCTCCTTGTAAAGTATAAGTAAATGCTCACAACCGAGATGGATTTGGACAAACCATCAGAATGGTTGTAGTGTGATTTGATGTTGGTTTGTCTTGACCATAGAATCACACTAGTGCACTTTGTGTGTATTGAGCAGGACCGACTTAGAGGTGATTCGATTTATTACTAACTACATAATCGAATCAGACCTCAGATATTATTTAGTACATGCTCTTAATCCCGATATAATAACGGGCACATATACTTAGTACTCATCTCTTTGATTTACCAATGGGCGAGATTTATAGATTAAATCGATAGGCTCGGTAAGTTGGGAGATGATATTATTTATATGATGTGTCGTTGATTTTAGGAGGAAATCGTGTCCTATATATTAGGATGATGATGTCCCCTTGAGGAGCTCATAAGGTTCAACATGTAAACCCTGCAGGTGGACTTGGTCTGGCATGATGAAAAGGTTGAGTGGTACTACTCAAGGAGTTAGATGTTGATTAATTAATGGTCAGTAAATTAATTAATCGATGGACATTCGAGATCTTAAACACGGGGAGAAAATGTACAAATAATATATGGATCCCATATTATCATATGGGGGTTGGTGAGGTATATCAATGATGAACCTTTAGTCGATTGGATCATCATTAGTGGATCGGACTTTATGTGGGCTTGATCCATTGGTGGCCAAGACCCAACTCCTCCTCATGGTCCCTAATGTATCCTATTAACACCTCATGATGCTTAGATCCAATGGATAGAAAAAAAACTCTAAGATCCATTTGTAGAGATTAAATCTCTAAGATCCGACGGTTGAGATTAAATCTCTAGATCCGACGGTTGAGATTAAATCCCTATAACCAATGGAGGAGATTAATTCATGACTTATCCCTAACTCTATAAAAGGAGGACATGGGGAATTGGCGTGGAAGACAATGATAAGGGGATTAGGGTTTGCTTCCTTTGGAGGCTAGGAATCCTAGTTGGTTTAGGATTGGGTTTGGGTGGCTAGGGTTTTTCGGAGCTAAGGGTGGGTGGCCACAAGTGGATGAGGGTTTCCTTCTTCTTCCTAAGGTTGGTCCACCACTATTCTTATCCTCTCTACCTTGGCATGAGCTCATCCTATTCTTATTCCCCTCTTCCATGGCCGGCAATAAGCAAAGCTAGGATTAGGGTTTGGAAGTTTAGTGTTTAGGAGGCTTAGGTGGCACCAAATAAGGAAGCAGTTTGGTTTCTTCTTCTTATCTTTTGGTGGCCGGAACCCACAGACCTATACCAGCCCTTGGATGGCATCCAAAGCTCCCTTCTCCTTCTCCTTTGGTGGTGGAAACAAGATATAGGGTTTCCCTTGGTGTCTTGATTGTTTTCCATCTTCTTCTCCACCTTCTAGTTGGCCGGCGGCAAGGATATTGTATGCTCCTTGTTGGTTAGTTTTAGGGAAGAGAAAATCCTTGTTTCTACTCTTCTTCTTTCTTTGGAAGAGCAAGGAAGGAATATTTGCGATCTAGGAGCTTCGACTTTTGGTAGATCATCGTCCACACGACGTCCAAAAGGAGGAAGGTCATACATTAGAAGATCGAGAGGTATACCTATTCTACTTTCTTCTTTTGTTTGTTGCTTGTTTTTGTTTTTCAATTATAAGCATGTTATAAATCTGTAAATGGCTAAATAATACTTGGATCCCGAGCATAAACACAAAAATCGGTGATCCGGACATCGTCTATTCCGCGGCTACTCGTAGAATAGAGGATGGTCGCTTGAACAACTAGTTTGTTCAAGTGACCTCTCTAAACGAATACCACGACGATGACTTGGTGGTTTGGGCAATCCCTTTTGTCTAGGATTAAATTTTTTTTAATCCTTGGACATCGAAGGGATCGCCATGGACAAGCTACCGAGGTGAAGTGGGAAGCGAAGTTTCCCCTCACGGACTCGATAAGCAAAACCCTTCAGTTGGTATTAGAGCCAAGGTTTCCGATTTTGTGTGTTTAGGATTCGATTAATTTTTATGCACTTTTTCATATATTATATGTGCCAGATAATAGTAGGATATGCGTAGTTTAACTCTTTGGTTGCAAGTATAAGATCCGACTATTATGGCCATATGTGTGTATGTGATTGTATGTGTGTAAATATTTATTTTGTTGAATCCTCGGGGTTGACGAGGCTAGTATTTAGTTTTTGGTAAATTAAATACATCATTGTTTAGCTGCTCTTTATTTTATTTTAATTTCGATCTAGATTTCATGTACACTCCCTCGTGGAGTATAGGATCGATGGATGTAAATTAAAATAGGTTTTTGTCTCGGCTCGGATCTCCGGATGACTCGTACATGGCGTAGGAGGAGCGGACGAGATGGTGATGCGACGAGAGTCATATTGAAGACAAAAGCCATAATAGTTGGAAAATAATTTATTTTTCATATTTATTGCTTTTTGTTTGATATGCATGTCGTAGGCTAGGAAAATTCCTTATTTTCAAATTAATAAGTGCGAGAGGGATATTTTTATAAATTCCCACGGCCTCCATTACGATTTGACATGTGATGCAAACAAACTTGTGCGTCGTCTCTGAGTGGCTTCCTCCCCATCCAATGGGTTTGTTTGCGGATCACTAGGTCGAATATAGTTATAGAAAATTATTAAGGAGCGTGTGTACTTGCCCATCGTAAGGAACATAACCCGAGATAATTAACTTGGTACCGAGTAATGGTGAACACTTAGATACAAATATAAGTATCCTCCCCATCGAAGTCACTGCTTTTATTTATAGGGCCGAAGAGAAACCAACTATTAATTTTACTTGTCAAAAATTTAGGTTGACAAGATAGTAAAATTAATGGGTAAAACCTTCTCATACAAATATAGAATTCGTATACGTCCACATGATCGTGGCATACGATATTCTCGGTGTTTTGAGGTGTTGGTTGATTTTGAAATTTTATTGTTTGAGGAATCAATAATTTTTTGAAATCTACAGTAATTATCTATGTGATTCTTAGGATTTTCAAGAATGACTTTCAGTCCACTTACTATGATACTAAAGGAAATAAACTTACTGTACCCAAATAAAGTTGATTGGAAAAGAATCTAGATATTGTCTTATCTGCTAAGGAGTACAAGTATGCACTCTTCGAAGAGTGTCCTCAAGCCATGGTTGCTCAAAAAGGTTTCTACTTCTAAGCCGAAAGGCAAGAAGAAGAAGAAACAAGGTGAAACAAAGGTGGTGGGAGGATCTCAAGGAAGAGTGAAGAAGCCGAAAGGCAAGTACTTCACTTATAAGCAGGATGGACATTGGAAGAAGGACTGTCCCAATCCAAAGCAGAACAATGATATATCCTTTGGACTAGTTGTTGAAACATGATTAGTGGTGTTATCTACCGGCACATGGTGTGTAGATGCGAGAGCCACTAATCATGTCTGCAATACTTTGCAGGGGTTCCAGGAAACCCGACGATGAGCTAAAAAGGGGATTACCATTTACTTGGGCAATGCCAAGAATATGGCGGATATTGAAGTGGGAAAGTTTTATTTATCTCTTGAGAAAATTAAAACTTAGGTTATGGAAAATTCCCTTTATGTACCTTTATTTAGAAAGAATTTAGTTTCAGTTTCTAAATTATTTATGGATGGATATTCTATTTATTTTAATGACAAGTTGTTATAAAAAGGAATAGGGAGAATATCTGTTCAGGTACATTGAAAGGAAATTTGTATACAAAACCTCCCACGATGCAAATTGAAGTTAATAACTCATCTTCTAATTCCAATAAGAGAAAAGAACCTTCGAAGATGAACCAAACATATCTTTTGCATCTTAGGCTTGGTCACATTAACCTAAGCAGAATTCAATGGTTGATAGCTGATGGACCTTTGGGTTCATTAGTGGTGGAGGATCTCCCAACCTGTGAATCTTGCTTGGAGGGTAAGATGACCAAGAGGCCTTTTAAGGCCAAGGGGTATAGAGCCAAAGATGTGTTAGAATTGGTTCATTCTGATTTGTGTGGTCCTATGTCTATCTAGGCTAGAGGTGGTTTTGAGTATTTCGTCTCTTTTATAGACGATTACTCAAGATATGAATATAATTACCTGATGCGCCGCAAGTCTGAATGCTTTGACAAGTTCAAAGAATTCAAGGCTGATGTGGAGAAACGTCAAGGTAAAAGTATCAAGACACTACAATCTGATCGTGGTAGTGAGTACCTCTTGGGAGAGTTTAGGAATTACTTATCAAAGACTGGGATTCAATCCCAATTGACTGCACCTGGCACACCCCAGCAGAATGGTGTAGCAGAGCGAAGGAATAGGACTCTTATGGAGATGGTTAGATCGATGATGAGTTATTCTGACTTGCCAAATTCATTTTGGGGATATGCTCTAGATATGGCGGTGTACATTCTGAACTTGGTTCTATCTAAATCAGTGCCTTCTACTCCCACAGAGTTGTGGATTGGGCGAAAGCCTAGTCTAAGACATATTCGGATATGGGGGAGTCCAACACATGTGCTGAAGGAAGATGCTGGTAAGTTGGAACCTCGTACAGAAGTACGCATATTCGTTGGCTATCCCAGGGGAATGAAGGGTGGATTGTTTTATAGTCCTAGAGATCAGAGGGTGATCGTTAGCACGAACGCTAGATTTCTAGAGGAAGACTATGTGATGAGCCACAAGGCCAAGAGTAAAATTGTTCTGGAGGAGTTAAAAGGGGAAGTCACTTCTTTAGTACCGCCAGTACATGAGGATATACCACATGTCACTACACCGCGTGTCACAGAGGATACACAGGTGATACCTCATCGTAGTGGGAGGGTTGTGAGACAGCCTGATAGATTCATGTTCTTGGGAGAATCTTCTGATTTGGTCGCTGGCGAACATGAACATGATCCCTGGACATATGACGAGGCAATCCAAGATAAAGATGCAGTATCTTGGCAAAGTGCAATGAATGCTGAGATTGAATCTATGGATTTAAATCAGGTCTGGGAGCTAGTAGAACCACCCGATGGTGTAAAAACCATTAGATGCAAGTGAATCTACAAGAGAAAGAGAGGAATAGATGGGAAGGTTGAGACCTTCAAAGCGAGGCTTGTTGCGAAGGGGTATACTCAGAAAGAGGGTATCGATTATGAGGAGATCTTTTCGCCGGTAGCCATGCTTAAGTCTATCCAGATTCTCTTATGCATAGCAGCTCATACGGATTATGAGGTGTGACAGATGGATGTCAAGACAGCTTTCCTTAATGGAATTCTTGAGGAAAACATCTACATGAAGCAACCATAGGGATTCATTGCTAAGGGCAAAGAGCATCTTGTATGTAAACTTAATCGGTCCATTTATGGATTGAAACAAGCTTCGAGGTCTTGGAACATCCGGTTCGATGAGGTGATCCAGGCTTATGGATTTATATAAAGTCCGGATGAGTCTTGTGTACACAAGAGATGTGATGGAAACGTAGTGGTATTTCTTGTACTATACGTAGATGGCATTTTGGTGATTGGCAACAATATCAAGGTGTTATTGGACGTAAGGGTATGGTTTTCCAAACAGTTTGATATGAAGGACTTGGGAGAGGTGGGACACATCCTTGGGATCAAGGTTATAAGGGATCGCAGAAAAAGGATGTTGTGCTTATCCCAAGCTTCATACATAGACACGATTATGGAGCATTTTAGCATGCAGAACTCCAAGAAGGGTTTTCTACCTTTCAGGCATGGAGTTCCTTTATCTAAAAAGATGTGTCTTAGATCATCTGAGGAGATAGAGGAGATGAAGGCAGTTCCTTAAGCTTCGGCAGTAGGAAGCCTCATGTATGCGATGCTATGTACGAGACCAGATATCTTCTTTGCCATGGGCATGGTCAGCAGATATCAGAGTAATCCAAGACATGGACATTGGATTGCGGTAAAGCATATATTGAAGTGCCTGAAAAGGACTAGGGATTAAATGCTAGTTTACCGGCAAGACCAATTACTCCCTGTGGGTTACATGGATTGCGACTTCCAATCAGATAGGGATAACAGTAAGTCTACCTCAGGTTTTGTGTTTACTTTGTGAGGTGGAGCCATTGTATGGAGGAGTGTCCAGCAGAAATGCATGGCGAACTCCACCATGGAAGCTGAGTGTGTGGCAGCCTCTGAGGTGGCCAAAGAAGTTGTGTGGCTCAGGACCTTCCTGATGGACTTGGATGTGATTCCTGGTTTGCCCAGAACTATCACAATTTATTGTCATAATAATGGTGCAGTTGCAAACTCGAAGGAACCACGAGGCCATAAGGTGAGTAAACACATAGAGCACAAGTACCACCTGATACGAGAAATCGTAAAGGAGGTAGAAGTTGCTGTCACCTAGATTGCATCAGAGGATGACATGGTAGACCCTTTCACTAAGGCCCTTCTAGTGAGAGCTTTGATAGGCATGTGGAGAGAAGGGGAATCAGATGTATGGAAGCATGAGGACAGCATAGTCTTTTAGTATAAGTGGGAGATTGTAGGGATGTATACTGAAAAGTCTATCTTTTCTATGAACATCTTTATTTTTGAAATAAGAATCACATGATCATTGTTTGCATATTTTTGTGCATATTTTCTAATACATTACATTGTAGATAACATGGTGTGTGGTGTCACACGGGAGATCATGTTATCGACTCCTTGTAAAGTATAAGTAAAGGTTCACAACCGAGATGACTTTGGACAACCCATCGGAATGGTTGTAGTGTGATTTGGTGTTGGTTTGTCTTGACCATAGAATCACACTAGTGCACTTTGTGTGTATTGAGCAGGACCGACTTAGAGGTGATTCGATTTATTGCTGACTACATAATCAAATCGGATCTCAGATATTATTTAGTACATGCTCTTAATCCCGATATAATAATGGGCACATATACTTAGGACTCATCTCTTTGATTTACCAATGGGAGAGATTTATAGATTAAATCAATAGGCTCAGTAAGTTGGGAGATGATATTATTTATATGGTGTGCCGTTAATTATAGGAGGAAACCGTGTCCTATATATTAGGATGATGATGTCCCCTTGAGGAGCTCATAAGGTTCATCATGTAAACCCCGCAGGTGGACTTCGTCTGGCATGATGAAAAGGTTGAGTGGTACTACTCAAGGAGTTAGATGTTGATTAATTAATGGTCAGTAAATTAATTAATCAACGGACATTCGAGATCTTAAACACGTGGAGAAAATGTACAAATAATATATGGAGCCCATATTATCATATGGGGGTTGGTGAGGTAGATCAATGATGAACCTTTAGTGGATTGGATCATCATTAGTGGATCGGACTTTATGTGGGCTTGATCCATGGGTGGCCAAGACCCAACTCCTCCTCATGGTCCCTAATGTAGCCTATTAACACCTCATGATGCTTAGATTTTGGGTTTCTGGCACTGCGGCGAGTGTGTGTTCGAACATGTTTCGTAAACATGTACACAGCGGAAGGAATAAAATAATAAATCTAATTTATTACAACACACACATCACACGCATGCATAGTACAACATGTGTAGACATAACTGTAAATTCAAATTTTGCAATAAAAGGAAACTTAAACTATGTATACATGACATATCACGTGTAGCGGGAAAGACATCAACCGGAACGATACTCGCTAGAATCGTCTCTATCCGTATCCACGCCGAGTTTCTTCGGGATGACTTCATTAAGTCACGAGCCTCGTCTTCGTACGGGTTACCAACCTCGTGTTGAAGACGATGTGATCGAGAGAAGATCACGATCCGAATCAAAATTCGGATCCAAAACGAGTCCTCAAAACTCGCTTCTCCGGAGAGGTATTCGTCAACCGTTTGACGAATCCTTCATCCTCCACCTATGAGGATTACCGGAGATCGAATCCCGGGCAAGTCTACTGCTGTCGGAGCTCCAAACGTCGTCCAAACGATGCTCCGACGAGAAGGAAACAAGCTGTCCAGAAAACTGGACAGCTTTGGTGGAGGAATAAGGGCCGGCCAAAAGGGATGGTTGAAGCTCACCTTATTGCCGAACCCAAGCGAGATCACCGGAGCTCCTGCAGCAGCAACTCGATGCCGGCAAGAGGGAAGAACAACACCTTCTGGATGCCGGCAAGGGAGCTAGGTGGTGGGCGGCGGCAAGGGGGGTTGTTGGCGCCGACTTCACCATGGAGAGGAGGGGGCGGCAACTATTAGGGTTGCTTGGTTTTGGATTAGGGTTTAACAAAAACCCTTAAGCCCTATTTTATAGAGAAAAAATTCTCTTAATGGTTATCAGATCATAACCAAAGGCCCGTTAACCCGCTCCATTAATTTAAGTTAAAATAAACCAAACCATGTTGGTCTATTTTAAGTTAAAACGAACCGAACCATCTTTGGTTCATTCGTTTAAAACAAACCAAACCCATTTGGTTTATTCTCCTCCATTTGATTAGAACCAAACCAATTTGGTTCATCCATCATGTCTTCATAAGACACGGCCCATCTACGCTTCCATTGCGACTGAAACAATTTCATGCTCGCTCCATGTTTGATCCAACCAAACCTAGTTTCTCTCGGTCTGAGAATCTCATTCTCAAGCTCGTTTTAAATCCTTCGGATTACGCTCGTTGTGCGTGTGATCAAATAGGTTCTCGGTTTATGTTGGTCGTCTATAATTAACCATTAATTATAGAACGATCATGAGTTGCACCTAGTAGTTCATCATGATCCCCAATCAACCGAAAAGATCAACGGTTGATTCAGAACTATTTCTGAAACCCTTCAGCAGCTCGAATGAATCATGCCCCATTCCCTTCACTCATCTTATACCCACTTGGTTCAGGACATGGTCTATAGTGTCAGTCCCCACTAGGCTGACTAGGTCACACCTAGCCCAAGTATCATTTTCTCATCCTACGGATTCTAGTTACTGCACATGTATCGAAGAGTACCTTACTCTAAACATGTAATGCTTTGGCCAAAGACTTTAGTAACAATCCGACGAGAGGCCATGGGTATACATCTCCTCGCAAGGAGTGGTGAATCCTTTATAGGCTATTCAAACACCTTCGATCACTTCGACTTATACCCAATCATCCTGGGTCCACATCTCCTTAGAGATGCTTGCTTAAGATATCAAAGCATAAGTCTTTATGATCAAGATGACTTGAATACCGCAAGTCAAAGAAACATCACACTTAAGCTACAGTAAGAACTTCATTGACATATCTATATATGCAGAGAACCATATGAAGTCTTACAGCTGGTCACTCCAATGAACTAGTTACCATAACTAGCATCCATGATTAACTCCGGACATCACAATGTCTCCAGCCAGTGAGAAGCAGTTGCTTGGATAACCAAGGAGTATACCTCGTGCTAGTCTCGTCAGAATTGGTGGTGTCCAAATCCATCAATTCGTCAACTAGGGATAGTTCCGATACATTACAATTACACATGTAGAGATACTCACTAGTTGTGATCTAATCATAAATTCTCTCATGCTGTGAATAGTATCGTGGACATTCAGTAAATGAGTTTAAGGTCTAATCAAATACATGAAAACATGTATAATCAAATAGTGAATCTTCATTTATCATATAAATGGTTCAAACATAAGGCGATTTCCTTAGGACATCTCTCATATATTACTAACATTAGATCCAATGGATAGAAACAAAATTCTAAGATCTATTGGTAGAGATTAAATCTATAAGATCCGACGGTTGAGATTAAATCTCTATATCCGACGGTTGAGATTAAATCCCTAGAACCAATGGAGGAGATTAATTCATGACTTATCCCTAACTCTATAAAAGGAGGGCATGGGAAGTTGGCGTGGAAGACAATGATAAGGGGATTAGGGTTTTCTTTATTTGGAGGCTAGGAATCCTAGTTGGTTTAGGATTGGGTTTGGGTGGCTAGGGTTTTTGGGAGCTAAGGGTGGGTGGCCACAAGTGGATGAGGGTTTCCTTCTTCTTCCTAAGGTTGGCTGGCCACTATTCTTCTCCTCTCTACCTTGTCATGAGCTCATCCTATTCTTCTTCCCCTCTTCCATCACCGACAATAAGGAAAGCTAGGATTAGGGTTTGAAAGGTTAGGGTTTAGGAGGCTTGGGTGGAACCAAATAAAGGAAGCAGTTTGGTTTCTTATTCCTATCTTTTGGTGGCCGACACCCACAGCCCTATCCCAGCCCTTGGATGGCATCCAAAGCTCCCTTCTCCTTCTCCTTAGGTGGTGGAAACAAGATATAGGGTTTCCCTTGGTGTCTTGATTGTTTTCCATCATCTTCTCTACCTTCTAGTTGGCCGGGAGCAAAGACATTGTATGCTCCTTTTTCGTTGGTTTTAGGGAGGAGAAAATCCTTGTTTCTACTCTTCCTCTTGCTTTGGAAGAGCAAGGAAGGAAGATTTATGTTCTAAGAGCTTCGACTTTTGGTAGATTGTCGCCCACACGACGTCCAAAAGGAGGAAGGTCATACATTAGAAGATCGAGAGGTATACCTATTCTACTATCTTCTTTTGTTTGTTGCTTGTTTTTGTTTTTTAATTATAAGCATGTTATAAATCTGTAAATGGATAAATAATACTTGGATCACGAGCATAAACACGAAAACCGGCGATCCGGACATCGTCTATTCCGCGGCTACTCGTAGAATAGAGGATGGTCGCTTGAACAACTAGTTTGTTCAAGTGACCTCTCTAAACGAATAGCACGACGATGACTTGATGGTTTGGACAATCCCTTTTGTCTAGGATTAAATTTTTTTTAATCCGGGGACATCGAAGGGATCGCCATGGACAAGCTACCGAGGTGAAGTGGGAAGCGAAGTTTCCCCTCACGGACTCGATAAGCAAAACCCTTCAGGGACAAGATCTCATACTTGACTCCTTTCAAATTGATTCAATTCATCTTGCATTGCTAAAATCCAATCCGGATCAAGTAATGCACATTAATTGATTTGGGCTCAATTTGTGAGATAAGAGCTATTTGACTAGAGGGAGCTCTATGAAAAGACCTAGTTCTAACACCTTGAGATAATTCTTCTACAACTTGGTCTAGAGGATGATTTTGATGAACTCTTACTATTCTAGGAGGTGTATCAAATTGTTTTTAATCATGATTATCCTCATTCCTCCTCTCATCATCGGAATCTCCTCTTATTCCCCCTTGATCTAATCCTCCCCCTTGATTATTACCGCCTAAGGTTAAGTCTTGAAATTTTTTGGTAATATCTTGATTTTTGTCATTGATATCATTATCAATGGGGGATTTCCTAGGGTAAGTAGTAGAGTTTTCATCAAATTGAACATTTGACGATTCCTCAACTATTTGTGTTCTCTTGTTGTAGACTCTATAGCCTCTACTAGTGGATGAGTATCCAACTATGATTCCCTCATCCTCTTTGGACTCAAATTTTCCTAAATTATCCTTAGTGTTTAAGTTGTAAGCTTTGTATCCAAAGACTTTAAAGTAATGAATTGTTGGAATTGTGTCATTCCATTATTCAAATGGAGTTTTACCGAGATACCTATGGATATGGACTCTATTTTGGATATAGCAAGTGGTATTAATCGCTTCCACCCACAAGTAGCTAGGTAGTGAATATGTATTAAGCATAATCCTAGCCGCCTCTTGTAGGGCACGATTTCTCCTTTCCACCACCCCATTTCATTGGGGTGTTCTAGGACAAGAGAATTCATTCTTGTACCCTTGTTCCAAGCAAAATTTAGAGAAATTAGAATTCTTAAATTCTCCACCATGATCACTACGGATCTGATTGATTTTGTGATTTCTTTCATTCTCTACTCTTTTGCTAAATCCTATAATTATTTCTAGGGTATTGTCCTTATGTTTCATAAAATACACCCAAGTATATCTAGAAAAGTCATCAACTATAACTAAGCAATATTTACTACCATTCAAAGAAGGAGTACTATGACAATCAAATAAATCTAAATGAATAAGCTCTAAAGGTAAGGAAGTGTTAGTTAAAGTTTTACCCTTGTGTGATGACTTTGATTGTTTTCCTTCTTGGCATGCATCACACATCTTGTCTTTGATGTACTTTACTTTTGGCAATCATTTCACTAGCTTCAATTTAGCTACCTTGGCTATGTTCTTCATTTTGATATGCCCTACTCTCCTATGCCATAGCCAACTTTCTTCTTTTTTTGCCAAAAGACACTTAGGGGAAATGTTAGAAGTATAGGATAAATCAACATAGTAAATATTGGATTTCTTATATCCTAGTAACATGCAATCATTCAAAACCCTGTTGTCTAATAAAGAACTTTGTTGAATTAAATTTAACATTAAAATTTGCATCACAAAGTTGACTAACACTAAGTTAAATTTCATGTTGTTCACTAAAAGGACTTTATGAATAATAAGGTTTGGGGATACCTCAATTGTGCTTTTACCTAGGATTTTGAATTTACCACTATTCCAAAAAGACACGGTCCCCTTGCTAATGTAGTTGATTGTGGAAAACTTGCTCACATCTCCGGTCATATGTCTTAAGCATCTGCTATCCACAATCCATATACCTGATCCACCTACCTATACAACATGAAAAACACAAGCCTTAGGTACCCAAATTTTAGGACCGGTAGTATCAACTAGAAATTTCTTTAAAACCCAAGCCTTTCTAACCTTGCTTTTAAGTGTTGCTTTTCTACTAATTAGGGAGGCAAAGGCTACTTCCTTTTCCTTAGATCTATATCCTATTCCGGCTTTGTTGTAAATAGCCCTTTGGTCCCTAAGTATCATGTCAAGGTATTTTGAGTCATTTGTAAATTTCTCTAAACATGCTCTTAATTCACCTATTTCCTTTTTAAGTTCATCATTTTCATCCTTAAGTGAACTTACATCATTACAAGAAGGTTCTGCATTTCTTATTTCCTTGATTTCTATTTTCAAATCCTTAATCCTAGATTTTGATCTATTTAATGCATTTTGAAGACATACAATGGTTTTGTACAATAATTCTATTCTAGGGGAGTCTTTTACCTCATCATCACTAGAGGACGATTCGTCGCTTAATGATGATGATGCCTCCTCACTTGAGCTTCCAGCTTCATCTTCCAAAGCCATGAGTTCAAAGTTGTGTGTGACATGGCAAAACTCCTCCTCATCCGATGGATCTTTTAGGCTTTGTGTATCCCATGTTTGTGCTACCATGACCTCCTTCTTTTTCTTCTCCTTCTTGTCCTTCTTCTTCTTTTTCTTTTCCTCTTTCTTCTTTAGATCTGGGCAATTCGGCTTGATGTGTCGATTTTTATTGCAACCATAGCAAATAACATTAGGAGTAGAAATTGAATTACTAGAGAGTTTACCTTTTGAGGATTGGAACATCCTCCTCACATCCTTCTTGGTGAGCTTCCTTGATCTCCCACCAAATCTCTTCACATAGTGAGTCACCTCACTAGTCGATAACTCCTCATCGCTACTTGAAGACTCTTCCTCCGACTCGGATGATGAAGAGAGTTCCTTCTTCTCCTTCTTCTTCTTCTCCTTCCTACCTACAACAAGAGCTATACCTTTTCCTTTTGAAGAAGTATTAACTTGCTCATGTAACTCAAATTCACAAAAAAAATCATCTAACTTAACTAAAGAAAGGTCCCTAGAAACCTTATAAGCATCTACCATTGATGCCCATAGAGTTGTTCTAGAAAAAGCTTGAAGCACATACCTTACAAGGTCTCGATTTTCGACCTTCTCACCTATTATGTGTAGTTCGTTGACTACCTCCTTGAATCGACCATGCATTTTGCTCAGGGTCTCGTTGGTCTTCATGGTGAAGCTTTGGAGTTGACCTATCAATAGGTCTCTTTTGGCTCTTCTTGTCTTCTTTAACCCTTCATTTGATTTGATGAGCTTCTCCCAAAGCTCTTTTACGGAGTTGAAGGGCCCGACTTTGGATAGTTGCTCCTTGGATAGACCACATTGAAGTGTGGTCGTTGTCTTTGCATTGGCATGCGCCTTCTTCGCCATCTCACTTGTCCAATCCTTCGTTGGTATTGGCACTCCGTGTTCATCGACCGGCTTCTCAAATCCATCTAAAATGCTAAACTAATTTTCTATATCATTCATAAGGTAGTATTCAATCCTACCTTTCCAATATCCGAAGTCATTACCGTCGAAGAATGGAGGTTGCGCCGTGCTATATCCTTCTTGAAATGCCATCGTGCTCCGGTTGATTGTTAGATCATCCAATGCGATTCGGGCTCAGATACCACTTGTTGGGGATCTTTGGAACGCTAGAGGGAGGGGGGTGAATAGTCTCTCTTGAATTCTACAATTGCGATTAGCGGAAGCAAATAAAAATAATAAAGAAAAACAAGAGTTTAAAAAGTAATCGCTAACAAGAATAGTTTTATGTGGTTTGGAGATTAAGCTCCTACTCCACGGCGATCCTTAAGGTGGATCAATCCAAGCAAATATCCACTAAGAAAGCTTTCTCTTACAAGACACTCCTCTTCTTACAAATGATGAAGATGAAGATTAGAGAAGAGGAGGATTAAAAACACTTAAAAAGCTTAAGAAAAATATGGGATCTTGAGAGTATGTTAGGAATATGAGCACTAGGATCCTCAAGCACCCCATGACCTCTTTTTATAGAGAAGAAGCTGATTTTCCTGTTGAGCCTTGATCAGTCGACAGATGTACAACATCAGTCAACTGCTACTGTAGTTGTCTCCATCCAACGACTTCTGATGAGCTGGTTATGCAATCGTCACTGCCCAACGAAACTCTGATTAGTCGACTGATTATGCCATCAGTCGATTGATTGAGTAATTAGTCGAGTGCCCCAAGCGATCACTCGACTGGATAACCTTCTATACTGATGTCCACTTATAACAGTCGACTGATGGTGGACCAGTCGTTTGCCAAAACCTAGCAGTCGATTGATGGCCACAGAACTCAGCCAACTTCAGTCGAGCGACTGATCAATCGTATGAGACAAAAGCTCCAGTCGACTGATACTTCAAGTATGATTAAATCATACTTGAAATCAACTCCCTAGATGTAGACTCAACCTTCTAGCTCTTTCTTCAGCCTTGTGCCTCCAGGATCCCTTCGAGTCCCTGACTCCTTCATCCTTGTGCTTGCTTCCAAGAGCTTCTCTCCGTTTCATCATGTCTTGGGTTTCTCTTTTGCCAAAGGACCGCTTGGACTTTATGCCGCCAAGACTACATGCTTGGATTTTATGCCGCCAAGACTACATGCTTGGACTTTAGTCAGCAATAAATTGAATCACCTCTAAGTCGGTCCTGCTCAATACACACAAAGTGTACTAATGTAATTCTATGGTCAAGATAAACCAATACCAAATTACACTACAACCATACCAATGGTTTGTCCAAAACCATCTCGGTTGTGAGCCTCTACTTATACTCTACAATGAACTGATAACATGATCTCCCGTGTGACACTACACACCATGGTATCTATAATGTAATGTTTGAGACAATATGCATAACCATAAATATGAAAATAATGATCATGTGATTCTAATTTCAAAAATAAAGATGTTCATACAAAAGATAGACTTTTCAGTATACATCCCAACAATCTCCCACTTATACTAAAAGACTATGCTATCCTCATACTTCCATACATCTGATTCCCATTCCCTCCACATGCCTATCAAAAGCTCTCGCTTAAAGAGCCTTAGGGAAAGGATCCACCAGGTGATCCTTTGATGCAATCTAGGCGACAACAACTTCTACCTCCTTCACGATCTCTCTTATCAGGTGGTACTTGCGCTCTATGTGTTTACTTGCCTTATGGGCTCGTGGTTCCTTCGAGTTTGCAACTGCACCATTATTATCACAATAAATTGTTATAGTTCTGGGCAAACCAGGAATCACATCAAAGTCCATCAAGAAGTTCCTGAGCCATACAACTTCTTTAGCTGCCTTAGAGGCTGCCACATACTCAGCTTCCATGGTAGAGTCCGCCATGCATTTCTGCTTGACACTCCTCCGTACAATGGCTCCACCTCCCTAAGTAAACACAAAACCCGAGGTAGACTTAATGTTATCCCTATCTGATTGGAAGTCGAAATCTATGTAACGCACAGGGAGTAATTGATCTGCCTGGTATACCAGTATATAATCCCTAGTCCTTCTCAGATACTTCAATATATGCTTTACCGTAGTCCAATGTCCCTATCCAGGATTACTCTGATATCTCCTAACCATGCCCACGGTAAAGTAAATATCCGGTCTCGTACATAACATAGCATACATGAAGCTTCCTACTGCCGAAGCATAAGGAACCACCTTCATCTCCTCTATCTCCTTTGATGTTCTAGAACACATCTCTTTAGATAAAGGTACTCCATGCCTAAAAGGTAGAAAACCATTCTTGGAGTTCTGCTTGCTAAAACGAGCCAAAATGGTGTCTATGTATGAAGCTTGAGATATGCACAATATCCTTTTCCTACGATCCCTTATTACCTTGACCCCAAGGATGTGTACCATTTCTCCCAAGTCATTCATATCAAACTATTTAGACAACCATACCCTTACGTCTGATAACACCTTGACATTGTTGTCAATTAATAAAATGTCATCTACGTATAGTATAAGAAATACCACTACATTTTCGTCACATCTCTTGTATACACAAGACTCATCCGGACTTTGAATAAATCCATAAGAGTTGATTACCTCATCAAAGTAGATGTTCCAAGATTTTGAAGCTTGCTTCAATCCATAAATGGATCGATTAAGCTTGCACACAAGATGTTATTTGCCCTTTGCAATGAATCCCTCTGGTTGCTCCATATAGATGTTTTCCTCAAGACTTCCATTATGGAAAGCTATCTTGACATCCATCTATCATATGAGCAGCAATAGACAAGAAAATCTAGATAGACTTAAGCATGGCTACCAGCGAAAAAGTCTCCTCATAATCGATACCCTCTTCTACCCTTTCGCAACAAGCCTTGCTTTGAAGGTCTCAACCTTCCCATCTATTCCTCTCTTTCTTTTGTAGATCCACTTGCATCCAATGGTTTTTACACCATTGGGTGGTTCTACTAGCTCCCAGACCTAATTTGAATCCATAGATTCTATCTCAGAATTCATTGCACTTTGCCAAGATACATCATCTTTATCTTGGATTGCCTCGTCATATGTCCAGGGATCAGGTTCATGTTCACCTGGGACCAAATCAGAAGATTCTCCCAAGAACATAAATCTATCTGGCTATCTAATAACCCTCTCACTACGACTAGGTATCACTTATGTATCCTCTGTGACACGCGGTGCAGTCACTTGTGGTATATCCTCTTATATCGGTGGTACTGAAGTAGTGACTTCCCCTCTTAATTCCTCCAGAACAATCTTTCTCATGGGCTTGTGGTTCATCATATAGTCTTCCTCTAAAAATCTGGCGTTCGTGCTAACGATCACCCTCTGATCTCTAGGACTATAGAACAAACCACCTTTCGTTCTTCTAGGATAGCCTACGAACATGCACACTTCTGTACGAGGTTCCAACTTACCATCATCTGCCTTCAACATATGTGTTGGACTCTCCCAAATCCGAATATGTCTCAGACTAGACTTTCCCTCAGTCCACAATTATGTGAGAGTAGAAGGCACTGATTTAGATGGTACCAAGTTCAGAATATACACTGTCGTACCCAAAGCATACCCCCAGAAGAATCTAGCAACTCAGAATAACTCATCATCAATCTAACCATCTCCCTAAGAGTACTATTCCTTCCTCTCCTACACTATTCTGCTGGGGTGTGCCTAGTGCAGACAATTGGGATTGAATCCGAGCCTCTGATAAGTAATTCCTAAACTCTCCCAAGAGGTACTCACCACCACGATCAGATCGTAGTGTCTTGATACTTTTACCTTGACATTTCTCCACATCAACCTTGAATTCTTTGAACTTGTCAAAGCATTTAGACTTGCGGCGCATCAAGTAAATGTATCCATATCATGAATAATCGTCTATAAAAGAGACGAAATATTCAAAACCACCTCTAGCCTGGATAGACATAGGACCACACAAATTAGAATGAACCAATTCTAAAACATCTTTGGCTCTATACCCCTTGGCCTTAAAAGACCTCTTGGTCATTTTACCTTCCGAGCAAGATTCACAGGTTTGGAAATCTTCCACCACTAATGAACCCAGAGGTCCATTAGCTATCAACCTTTGAATTCTATTTAGGTTAATATGACCTAACCTTAGATGTCAAAGATATGTTTGGTTCATTTTTGAAGGTTCTTTTCTCTTATTAGATTTAGAAGATGAGTTATTCACTTCTATTTGCATCGTGAGAGCTTTTGGTTCAAGGGTATATAAATTTTCTATCAATGCACCAGAACAGATAATCTTCCTATTCCTTTTTATAATAACTTCATTAAAAGAAATAAAATATCCATCCAAAAACAATTTAGAAACCGAAATTAAATTCTTTCTAAATAAAGGTAAATAAAGGCAATTTTTCAGAACCAAAGTTTTATTCCTATCAAAAGATAAATAAACATCTCCCACTGCAACAGTCGCCACCTTCGTAGCATCGCCCAAGTAAATGGTAATCTCCCCCTCAGCTAGTCGTCTGGTTTCTTGGAACCCCTACAAAGTATTACAGACATGATCAGTGGCTCCCGTATCTACACACCAGGTGTCGGTAGATAACATCGCTAAACATGTTTCAATGACCAGTCCAAAAGATATACCTTTGTTCTGCTTCCGGTTGGGGCAGTCCTTCTTCTAATGTCCAGTCTACTTGCAAGTGAAGCACTTGCCTTTTGGCTTCTTCACTCCTCCCTAAGATCCTCCCGCCACCTTTGCTCCACCTTGTTTCTTCTTCTTCTTGCCTTTCGATTTAGAAGTAGAAACCTTTTGGGCAACCATGGCCTGAGTCTGAGCACTCTGACGAAAAAGCCCCTCTATTGCCTGGAGATCTGTCAAAATCTCCGCCAACGAATACAACCTCTTATTCATGTTGTAATTCAGGCAAAACTACTTAAAACTCCTAGGTAGAGATTGGAAAATGATATCGACTTGGGTTTCTCCATCGATCTCCGCTCCAAGGACTTCCAGCTCATTCAAATGAGTCATCATCTTGAGAACATGATCCCTCATGGGTGTTCCATCGATCATGGTGGTCGTCATCAAGTTCCTCATGGCTTCCTGCTTAGAAGCTCGATTTTGGTGTCCAAAAAGTTCCTTGAGATTGAGCATCATGTCATAAGCAGTGGGCATGTCTTGATTCTGATATTACAATACATTTGACATAGAAGCCAAAATGTAACACCGTGCCATCTCATCAGCCTTTATCCACTTTTTATAACTCTCTTTCTCATTTTCCCCATAATCATCCACAGGCTTAGGAGGACACTCTTCGAAGAGTACATACTTGTACTCCTCAGCAGTCAAGACAATATCAAGATTCCTTTTCCAATCAACATAATTGGGTCCAGTAAGTTTATTCTCCTTTAGTATCATAGCAAATGGATTGAAAGTCATTTTTGAAAATCTTAAGAATCACATAGATCAAAACATTAGATTTCAAAAAATTATTGATTCCTCAAACAATAAAATTTTAAAATCAACCAACACCTCAAAACACCGAAAATATCGTATACTACGGTAGTGTGGATGTATACAAATTCTACATTTGTAAGAGGAGATTTTACCCATTAATTTTATTATCCTATCAACCTAACTTTTTAAAAAATAAAATTAATAGTTGGTTCCTCTTTCGGTCCTACAAATAAAAGCAGTGACTCCGATGGGGAGGATACTCTTATTTGCATCTAAGTGTTCACCATTACTCGATACCAATGCAATTATCTCAGATTATGTGCCTTCCGATGGGGAAGTACACACGCTCCTAAATAATTTTCTATAACCATATTTGGCCCTATGATCTGCAAAATAAAACTCATCCGATGGGGAGGAAGGAACTTAGAGCCGATGCGCAAGTTTGTTTGCATCACATGTCAAATCGTAATGGAGGCCATGGGAATTTAAAAAAATATCCCTCTCCCACTTAGTAATTTAAAATGATAAATTTTCCTGCCACACAACATGCATATCAAACAAGAAGAAATAAATATGAAAAAAAATATTTTCCAACTAATATGGGTTTTATTTTACAATATACCTCTTGTCGTGTCACCATCTTGTCCGCTCCTCCCTACGCCACGTACAAACATCTGGAGATCTGATTCGAGAACAATTATTTTAATTTACATTCATCGATCCTATACTCCACGAAGGAGTGTACATGAAATCTAGATCAAAAGTAAACTAAAATAAAAGAGTGGCTAAACAATACCGTACTTAATTACAAAAATTAAATACTAGCCTCGTCAACCCCGAGGATTCAAATAATATTACAATTATACACATCCAATCACATACACACACATATGGCCATAATAATTGGATCTTATGACTACAATAAAATAATTAGCCTACGCACATCCTATTATCATCCGACACATACAATATATGATAAGTGCATAAAAGTAATCGAATCTAAAACACACAAAATTGGAAACCATGGCTCTGATACCACTTGAAGATTGTGGAAGCCGAAGCTTCTCTTTGCACCTCGTTCGCTTTTGCATGGCGATCCTATCTATGATCCTGGATTAAAATAAAAAATTAATCCTTGACGAAGATGGATTACCCTAGCAACTGATCCATCATCGAGCTATTCGATTAGAGTGGTCTCTTGAACAAACTTGTTGTTCAAGCAACCTAACTCTTTTCCTCGATTAACCGCGAAATAGATGATGTACGGATCACCGGTTTTTGTGTTTATCTTCGGGGTCCAAGTTAATTGGCCACATGCATTATACAAAAGAACTAAATCAAAATAAACAAGATTATACCTCTTGTATACCACTTGATCTTCTATTGTATATCCTTTCCTCCTCTTGAATGTTGTGTGGGCAACGATCCTCCAAGAGTTGAAACCTTCTAGATCTCGTATCTTCCTTTCCTTGCTTGCTTCGAACAAAGGAAGATAACCAAACTCCCTTCTTCCCCTATCTAGCGCCGACCACCAAGCCAACTTGCTTGGTCCTTGCCGCCGGCCAAGGAGAGGAAGAAGGATGGGCGCCGACCAAAAGCTTCAAGGGAAGAAACTCTAACTCTTGCCGTCGGCCAAGGGAAGAGGGTGAAGGTGGCGCCGCCGACCCTAGGAGAAGATGAGGGTGGCAGGCCAAGAGAGAAAAGAAGCAAACCCTAGACCCTCTTATGTCGCCGCCCAAAGAGACAAAACCCTAGCACACCTCCTATCTCCTTGCCGCCCAATCCAACCCACACCCAAACCCTAGCATCAAAACACTAAGTTGCCGCCCAAGCCTTGGGCCTTTATTTATAGATCTCGTCCAAGCCTCCTTTTAATAGTGTCCGTTGGATCAAGGTTTCAAGAGGGTTTTAATAGGCTACAAAAGGGACCATGAGGAGGAGTTGGATCTTGGCCACCCAATGGATCTAGCCCACATAAAGTCCGATCCATTAATGATAATCCATTCCACTAGAGGATTATCATTGATCTACCTCACCAACCCCCATAAATATGGGCTCCATATATTAATTGTACAAATATCTCCCCGTGTTTAAGATATCGAATGTCTGTCAATTAATTAATTTACTGACATTTAATTAATCAACATCTAACTCCATGAGTAGTAACACTCAACCTTATCATCATGCTGGACAAAGTCCACCTGCAGGGTTTACATGATGATCCTTATGAGCTCCTCAAGGGGACATCATCATCCTAATATATAGGACACGGTTTCCTTCTATAATCAATGTCACACCATGTAAATAATATCATTTCCTAACTTACCGAGCCTATCGATTTAATCTATAAATCTCGCCCATTGGTAAATCAAAGAAATAAATACTAAGTACATGTGCCCGTTATTATATCGGGATTAAGAGCATGTACACCATAATATCCGAGGTCCGATTCAATTATGTAGTCAGTAATAAATTGAATCACCTTTAAGTCGGTCCTGCTCAATACACACAAAGTGTACTAGTGAAATTTTATGGTCAAGACAAACCAATACCAAATTACACTACAACCATACCAATGGTTTGTTCAAAACCATCTCGGTTGTGAGCCTCTACTTATACTCTACAAGGAACTGATAACATGATCTCCCATGTGACTCTACACACCATGTTATCTACAATGTAATGTATCAGACAATATGCATAACCATAAATATGCAAACAATGATCATGTGATTCTAATTTCAAAAATAAAGATGTTCATACAAAAGATAGACTTTTCAGTATACATCCTAAAAAAACCATAACCACATGGGAGCAATGTGAGCAGCAATTTATGAATAGATTCTTCCCGCCAAGTAAGACTGCTCACATGCTCAATTTGATTACTACCTTCCATCAGAAGGAAGGGGAGTCCCTATTTGAAGCCTGGAATCGCTACAAAGGGCTACTCTATCAATGCCCTTATCATAGTATAGAGAGGTTGCTGGTGATCCACATATTTTATAATGGGATCACGTATGCCACTAAGGTTTCCCTCGATTCTGCTGCAGGAGGAGCATTAATGAACAAGACCATCGAGGAAGAAGAAGAGTTGATCGAGGAGGTGGCCCAGAACCACCACCAATGGGCTTCCGAGCGTAGTCACCCTACACCTACAGTCAGTAGATATGATGTCAACTCCATCGATCATTTAGCAGAAAGAATGGATGCGCTAAGCAGACGGTTTGACTCTCTAACCCTTGCTTCTGTGTGCGTGGCCAATTCCTTTGGAGAGGGAGTAGTGGCATATTAGGAGGACTACTATGGTGGGAAGGGAAGCTCTGAGGAGAAGATTGATCATGTCAATGTGGTTGGGGACTACAATCAGAGGCACAACAACCCATATTCTAGCACCTACAACCCCAGATGGAGGAACCACTCGAACTTTTCCTATAGGAATAATTTGGAGAATTTCCAACAATCAGGAGGATTTGGACAATAGCAGGGCAGTGGGTAGCAACAACCGCCTAAATCTAGACTGGAATTAATGATTGAAGGCTTCATTACTACCCAAACGAAGGCTAATGTAGAATTCTAGCAACAACATCAAAGAGATGAAGAGCCACTGAGGGAACTGAAAGCCTCTGTCGATGGGCTTACAAGCCACACAAGGATGCTAGAAATGCAAGTGGCTCAAATCACTGAGACCGTATTACAACCCATGGATAGCTTCCCCCCACCATCTGAGCAAAACTCGATTAAGGGAGAGGGAGTGTACAGAGAGGAAGTAGGTCAGAAAAACAAAGTCACCAGAGGGTGTGAAGCCATGATTTTGACTTTGCTAAACCAAGCAGAAATTGAAGATAAGATTCCACCCAAGCTAGAGGACCCTAGTGAATTTGTTATACCTTGCATGATCGATGGTGAGAGCTTCAATGAAGCACTGTGCAACCTAGGGTCATCCGTTATGTGATGCCCTACGCATTCTACAGGGAGATGGAACTGAGTGGTATATGACCAACGGGCCTAGCTATTTGCATGGCAGATGATTCGATCATGGAACCTGTGGGCATGCTGGAAAATATACTTGTGGTAGTTGAAAGTTTTGTGATCCCACAGACTTTGTTGTACTGGACACAAGACCAAACCCTCAGAATTCAATCATATTAGGGTAACCCATTTTTGCAACTGTATGAGCATGCATAGACGTAAGGGAGCACAATGTCTCAATGGAAGTGGATAGAGAAATCATCATATTCAATTTATCAGAGTGTAAGGCTCCATTCACAGATGGATATACTTCCTACAAGATAACAAGTACCCCCCCTGGAATGTAAAGATGCTAAGATGGATGGATGGAGGTTCACAGAACCATCGGAATCGAGCTAAAGTGACAGAGCATTGTCGAGTTAAAGACCTTAAACAAAGTGCTTCTGTGGAGGCAACCCAAGTTTAATTTTATATGTTTTTTACTTTTGTTGCATGCATGTGTATAATTTAGACTTTACTTTATGGACATCAATGTCTTTGCAAATAGTTTAGGGTCAGAAAGAACTTGCTAGGTAGAAACATCATTCCTTTTTGAACCCTCAGAAAAGGCAGGGGCGACCATGTGGATTCCACACGATCGTGCCCAATGATCAAAAAGCACACAGCGGGGTGTGTGGGAGAATTCGAACTGTGTTGCACTGTGGGAGAGAAACAGAGGGGCACACGACCATCGTGTGGATTTCACAAGGTCGACCGTGTGAATTCCAGACAATTGTGACAATTTCTAGCCATTTTCTGGACGGTGGGGTAGTGCTGCACATAGTCGGTCGTGTGGATTCCACATGACCATATTGTGTAGGTTTAAAAGCTAAAGTGCCATGTGTTTTGCCCCAAATCCATTGTGTGCTTCAATCCCTTTTGACCTAGATGTGCAAAATCACCTTCCCCACCTCCTAGGAGCTTCTCCAACCTTCAAAGAAGCCTCAAAGAAGCACAAATGAGGAGGACAAATCATGTGGCAATGCGATCCACTACCTCAGAGCGAAGGTCAAGGAGGAGGGATGCCCCACAAGCTCCGGCGGAAGGTGATGTTCTCCCAACCCTTGTATTTCGTAATGATGAGCATAGAGATAGATTTAACATGCATTCCAGTAGAAAAATCACTGCTACTAGATATTTAAATGAAGATCTTCTAGAAACCCTAGGTTTGCTTGGGGATGTACAAGCCCTTTTTGCAAAGATGGGTTGGGAAGATATTATGGGGGTGAGACACCCAACCTACCCTAGGATAGTTTTGGAGTTCTTGAGTTCATTAGAAGCAGATATTTTGACAGGGAGAGAAAGTGAAGAGGGAAGGATTACTTTTAGACTTTTTAACATTGAACATGAGTGGACATTGCACTAATGGAACTCGTGTTTTGGATTGCCTAGTGGAGGAGAAAAGAGGGCCCCTAATGAGTTCAATGTGAGATTGTTTTGGTTAGAGTTAACTAGAGAAACCTCTTATGACCCCTCTAGAGCTAAGGCACCCCGATTACAAAACCCAATTTTTCGATATATTCACCGGGTTATGGCAAGTACCATTTTTGGGAGAGGAGAGAGTGATGGAGTGGTAAGAATGAGTCAGCTCCTTTGCTTATGGGACATGCTATAAGAGAGGAATAGTATTGATGTAGGGTCCCGCTTCATCAGGCATCTAGTAAAGATGAGCAAGGCAGCAAGAGGAGAGATTATTTTGGGGGGATTAATTAACCATATTTGCTATAGGATGGGGTACAATTACACCGCACTGGATAGAGTAAAAGGGAGCTCTAGCTTCGACCTAGTGGTGTGTCTGACTATGAAAATGATAATAAGAGAGGGTCACCACTTTTGTTTTGTAAGGAAAAACTTGACACCCCTTAGGCTCCCTAACACCGACCGTACCACCATCACCAACCGTGCCAATTGGCGGTTGGATCATATAGTGGAGTCCCCACCACATGTCGAGCCTTCCACTCATGCACCCCTCTCACCCCCTATCCATCACTCTCCCTCGAGTCCACATATGTATAGGAGTCTTTCTAGTCCATGATGAGAGCCTACACTTGCACCCCTTTCTTTTTCTACTTTTGAGTAGGATGCAGGTACGTTGGCCTATGACTTCTCTGAGTTTCGATCGTGCCTCGATGATATTTATGCTTAGCAACAGACGCAGGGGTAGCGATGGGAGGAGCATAGGAACTACACTCAAGCAGAGTTCCAGGGCCTCCGAGATCGCTTCCAATGGGATGAGGATTTCTACAACTAGGCCCATCACTATTTCCATGAGGAGGCCATCTACCGGCATGAGGTCAAGCAGTTCATGAGGGACGCTCAATCACAGTGGGTTAGGGAGGAGGAGCATAGACCCGCCGTTGCATCCACTAGTTCTTAGATAGATCACATGTACATGTGGCACCAATGGCTGAGCACCAGATTTTCCTAGGAGCCCGACATGTCGAGATTGCCAGACTTCCCACCTCGGCCTCCATATTAGAAGTACTATTTCACATAAGTCTGGGGGAGGACTCCAAATTTTGATATGTTTTGTTTCTATTAGTAGTTTCTTTCTCGACATTTAAAGTTTAGTTTTAGTTTGCATTCATTTGTCCATGCATAGAGAGTTTAAGTTTCCTTTTAGCACTTAGTTTTTGCCATCTTTAAGCTGCCTTAGTAATATTTTTAAGATTTCTTCACGAATTGATTCCATAGATAGCTTAACGTCAATTATCTTTTGGTATTTGTTTTAGTTGCTTTAATGAATGTTCTAGACTTGCACTGGTTAGCTTTTATATTTCACTCACATTTGATGAATATTCTGAAAAGGAAAATCTATTACATACATAGTTATGATTCATCCCAGTTGTCTAGTACTTTGGAATCCATAGGTGACTCTAGATTTTGTATTTTATTTACTGGAGATGCTCGGATTATGTAAGCCCATTCGAAAAAATCAAAATTCCAGTGAGCAGGAGAATAAAAAAAAGTTTATTTGAGAATAAAAAATTAAAAAATTAAAAAAAGACAGACAGAGAGAAAATAAAAAAATTATGAGGGATAAAAAAATAGTTGTCGTGGGTGGAAATGGTTAGGTGCCCCTTTGAGACTGAGTTAGGTTACTGGTGAAACACCTACAAATTTCTCTCAATACCGAGCACGCCTTTGAGACTTTGTGATAAATCTATAGAACGATCCTCGCTTAGGGCAAGTAAGTTCCTAAAAGCCATAAACCTTAGGAAAGTTATAAGATGATGACTTAACTCACTGTGGAACCAGGATCCCTTAGGAAAATTCACTCAACATATGTACACAAAGCTAACTTAGTGAACTTTTAGAACATATCTATTTTGCTTTGATTGAAAATACCACTTGATGAATCTAGTTTACATGCTAAGTATGGAACAATCCTTTTTAAAATTTCATGGAATTGAGGTTTGCTTGAGGACAAGAAAAGATCTAAATCTGGGGGTATTGATGTGAACAAAATATATAGGGTTTTAGGAGTAGTTTTAGCTCACATTTCATTACATTTTATACTTGTTTCATGCATATTCTACTTTGTTTTGCATGCATTTCCTATTTTTTAGTTTGGAGATCTGCTCTTGTTGCTTTTTGTGTGCAGGGTGCCATTTTACAAGAAAACTGACACACTTTTGGAGCAAAAGGAAGACATTCAGCGGGTAGAAAAGAGGCAGACATAGTCGGCCATGTGAATTCCACACGGTCATGTCCAAACCAAGAAGACAGCCAGGCCCAGAGGCACACACGGGCGACCGTGTGGAATCCACACGGTCGTGTGGAATCCACACGGTCGTGTGGCATTGGGCTATTTTGATGTGACTAGGGTTTTTTCGTGGGATTTTTGAGGAGCTGACTTCACATATATAAATAGGAAGGCATGCCCAAACCCTAGGGAGGAAGCCCGACGAATAGGATGACTCGCACCGGGGAGGAAAGAAGCAGCTCAAGGACCGAAATCTACGCTCCAATGCCAAGGAGAATGACCAAGAGTATTGTAATTTCATTCTTAGAGTCTTTACATTGTAATGATTCATTCTATGATACCTTGTGTTTGTTCTCTTTTACCTATAGAGTAGATACTTCAATTCTAGGATTAGGGAGTAGCTTGTGTACATTGGACATGCTACTTCAATTATAATTTCCGTTCTTGAGTTTATATTTGCAATTGATGTTTTCTGGATCGATGAAAATTATGTTTTGATTGTATATCTAGTGCGCAAAGTGGATACAAAGGGTGAAAGCCTTTGTATCAAAGAACTAGGAGAAATAAGGAGGAACTTTGTGGGCGTCCTCCTTCTGTTAATCGTAGATATTAGAATATGATAGATTAGGAGATGAAATACATTCCGACTCTTCATAGGGATTATTAGGATATCCTCGTTTTCAATAGCCTATCTTAGCAGAAGGGCTAAAGTAGGAGAAATTAACTCTAGAAGGGTTGAGGGACCTTAGTGATAGAGGGCTCCCAACTGTACCAACCCCCTGAGCTCTGATGATCTGAAAGGTCAGCTTGATTAGGAATAGGTAGTTCTCGATAGAAGCAAAAGTTCTTCGGGCAAATGTATGATGATCCTCCCACAAGATCATAATTAGAGATTTAGGAAGCATTTAATTGATAGCATGTTCCAATAACACACAAGGAAACCGAAGTCCTAGAATCCTCTAAGGGAACTTTGAACCTTCCTTCGCTTCATCCGAGTGACACCATACTAGAGTTAGGACTACCGTCAATGTAAAATACCGCAAATAAAATGGCTAAAGGGATAATAATATGTTTGGAAAATATATATTGTTTATGTGGATTTAGGTTTGTCTTATAGGGTTTTAAACCCGATCTGCTTCAATGCCAAGCCTGACCCATCCCCTTCGTAACACACGCCGAGTCGTTTCCTTCTCTTTTCTTTCAGTTGCCATTTCTCACCGTCGAATTCCCTTATTTCCCCGTGCGTTCTCCGAGATTCCCCTCCCCCACCACAAGCTATTCCTCTTCCCAATCACGCCGTTGTAGACCTTCTCCTCCTTCTCAGTTTCTCGCATGTCACACATGCCCTTTTCCTCGTAATCTAGAGGGGTTGGAAGGGCGGCGCAACACGATCATACATACATGCATTTACAGCGGAAGACTACATGCATTTACAGCGGAAGACTATAAACTTCTTTTTTTTTTCTTTTTAAAACACAAAGCATGAAACATGGAGCATGAATAATCATTGCATAAGTACTTAGTTCAAGTTCATGATAATCAACTTAAAGGACACCAAGTAGCAACCATCAACATCAAATAGAGTTCGACTCTTAACAACTAACATGCAAAACTTAAAGGGAAACATGCATAAGTCTGGGAACATAAATAGATCTCCTCCACCATTCCACTACCACAAACACTTTGCCCCTCCTGCTGCTCCCTTTAGTTTAGGCATTCTTTACCCTTATCTGCAGTACAAGGGAAACATGAACTATAAGCACATAGGCTTAGTAAGATCCTTTCCTACTCACAAAAGCCATACAACAAGAATTAGACATAGAGTAGTGACATGATCATTCAAGAACATATAAGCATAGCATACATATAAGGGTAATGACATGATCATTCAAGAACATATAAACATAGCATACATATAAGAGTAATGACATGATCATTCAAGAACTTATAAGCATAGCATTCATATAAAAGTAATGACATGAACATTCAAGAACATATAAGCATAGCATTCGTATAAAAGTAATGACATGATCATTCAAGAACATATAGGCATAGCATTCATATAAAAGTCATGACATGATCATTCAAGAACATATAAGCATAGCATTCATATAAAAGTCATGACATGATCATTTAAGAACATATAAGCATAGCATTCATATAAATATCATAATCACATAGACATGAAAAGGGGTATATGCAAGATGCTCTTTGAAAACATATATTTTTAAAGGTACTTAAACATAATCCCAACATAATGGGCCCGACATTGTACCACATACATCATCATCATTGTGCGCATCCCTAAATAGACCCGAGGTAGCTAATCCCGAACCTACTAGGGTACTAGGTTCGTACTACGTCCGTCGACCTAGGGGCAACATAACATAGAAGCCCATCCTATGCCCGTACTTATGACCGTTGGCCTAGGGCAACTTAGGAGCCCATCCCGTACTAGGTCTGTACTATGACCATCGACTTAGGGGCATGTAGGAGCCCATCCCTTGGAACTTGTTAGGGTCCGGTACAAGCAATGCAAAAAGTAAAATAGCATATCATGTTCCTTTTGATAACATATCATGTTCCTTTTCATAACATAAAGAGTGCTCTTAGTCCCCATCCATAGGGAAGCATCTCTTAGGCATTTTCATCATACATACTTGTTCATCATGATGCAATGAGCATAACATAATCATACATTCATACAATTAACATGGACATAAGGTAGTGGCATAAACCAAACATGCTATCATAAAGTCTAACTGACATCTTATATACATGTAGCATGACATGGAGGATTATTAGAGGGCATGAACATGGGTTGGCTGAAACCCTAAGGGAAGGTTCTTAAGAATTCCAAACACTAAAACAACTTGTACAAGGTCTACCTAACATCATATACATATAGAGTATGGCATAAAACATCATGAACAAGCATAACATGGTGTGGTCGAAACTTCATGGGGGTTCTAACAAAATTCAAACCCTAAACAACTTGTACAACATCTAAATAACCACATGTTAACATCCATTACATATATATCATGGCATGGAAGACCATTAGGATCATGATTAGGTCTTGGCCGAAAGTTTAAAGGGGGCTTTGGGATCAAACACTCAAATCAAGCCTATCTATCAACATGTTATCTTCATCTACATACAAAACATGGCATGGAAACATATAGGTCATAGCATGGAAGACCATTAGGAGCATGATTAGGGCTTGGCCGAAAGTTTCATGGGGGCTTTGGGATCAAACACTCAAATCAAGCCTATCTATCAACATGTTATCTTCATCTACATACAAAACATGGCTTGGAAACATATAGATCATAACATGGAAGACCATTAGGAGCATGATTAGGTCTTGGCCGAAAGTTTCAAGGGGGTTTTGGAATCAAACACTCAAATCAAGCCTATCTATCAACATATTATCATCATATTCATACAAAACATGGCATGGAAAATCATTGGAAGCATGAAGGAGGGGTCTTGGCCGAAAGTTTCAAAGGGGGTTTTTAAACAACTAACAACCGAAATAACTTGTACTGCAGATAAGGGGATACTTAGATCCTTTCGCTTGTTTAGTAATAGAATATACCCTAGGTAATGCAAGGAAAAAAGCTCTCTTCTTGCTTATTTGTTTTTCGGAAATGGAAGAAGGGGGAGGTAGGGTTTCGGTAGAGGAAGAAGAGAGGAAGAGGAGAATGACAACGTGGTTTCTCTTGTCTCCTCATACTCCTATTTATTCAATTGAAGGTGTCCCTTAGCCTCCCTTACCCTTATCTATCATTTCCCATACCCTTCTAATAGCACAACCATGCTGGCCTTCTGGTTATCGGATGCATCCTAAGGTTTAGTTATCTACTTGGAGGTTTAGGGTTCAAAGCCTGGGCCATGCATCCTTTTTGGCTCTATTTTCTTTTATTTTTGAAAGATCCCACATAAAAGCTAATTATGATCATGCAAAAATTCTTATAAAAATTTCTAGAAATTTTACGGGCGTTATAGTCCTTCATACCTTTTAAAAGTTTCGTCCTCGAAACTTAGAACTACTCTGGGTACTTTTGTTTCATGTCCTGCTTGCGTTCCCATGTGGCTTCTTCGTACCGTTAATTTTGCCACAGGACCTTCACTAAGGGCACCTCTTTATTCCTTAGTCTTTTGACTTCTCGGTCTAGTATCTAGATAGGCTGACTTTCATAACTCAGGTCCTCTTGAACTTGCACTATTTGTGGATCAATCACTTGGTCTGTACTGGAAATGCACTTCTCGAGCATCGAAACATGGAACACTTTGTGAATAGCCGACATCTCTTGAGGTTACTCTAGCTCGTAAGTTACCTTGCCGACTCTCTTCAGTATCGGATACGGTCCCACATAGTGCGGACTTAGCTTACCCTTCCTTCCAAATCTCATCACTCCCTTCATAGGGGCCACTTTGAGGAATACTAGATCCCCAACTTCGAATTTTAATGGTCTATGCCACATATTTGCATAGCTCTTTTGCCGGCTCTGAGCAGTTTCAATTCTTTGGTGGATGTTCTGTATAGCTCGGGTGGTGTCATCAATGATATATGTTTGGAGTCCCATCCCCTTCTTTTCACCACCCTCGTACCAGCATATAGGAGATCTACATCTCCTCCCGTATAGAGCCTCGTAGGGTGCCATTCCAATAGTAGCTTGGTAGCTATTATTGTAGGCGAATTCTGCCAAGCATAAGTATCGACACCAACTCCCTTTGAAAACAAAGGTGCAAGCTTGTAACATATCCTCCAATACTTGGTTCACCCTTTCTGTCTGTCCGTCGGTCTGAGGATGAAAGACAGTACTGAATAATAGCTTCGTGCCAAGGGCCTTCTGAACAACATTTCCAAAAATGGGAAATAAAGCGACCATCTCTATCAGAAATGATGGTCTTAGGAATCCCATGCAATCTGAAAATTTCCCTAGCATATAATTGAGCCAGTTGCTCAGTCGAGTAGGTCATCTTGATTACTAAGAAGTGGGCAGACTTCGTCAATCTTTCCACGATCACCCATATAGCGTCATATATGTTCGTCATCTTTGGGAGTCCTGAGATAAAATCCATAGAGATATCTTCCCATTTCCATTCTAGAATTTGGATTGGCTGCAGCGTTCCTCCAGGTCTCTGGTGTTCTGCTTTAACCCTTTGGCAGGTCAAGCAGGTACTGACATACTGAGCCACATCTCTTTTCACACCGAACTACCAGAACTTCCCTTTCAAATCTTGGTACATCTTGGTGGATCCAGGGTGCATCGCATAGGGGGTTCTGTGTGCTTCCTCAAATATCTTCTTCCGTAATTCTGGATCATCGGGAATACACAAGCGATCCCTGAGGTAGAGTACTCCACTGTCAGTGATATGAAATCCATCATCCTTTCCTTCTAGGACCTCTTGCTTGATCCTTTGGATGCTTGGGTTATGGGCTTGCTTTTCTAATATATCATCGAACAGCGTCGGTGTTATCGTCATGGTAGAAAGTTGTACGAAAATGATTTCAACCCCGTAATACATAATTTCATTTTCTAGGGGCCGAGATAATACCGATAGAGACATCAAGATGGCACAGAACTTTCTGCTGAGTGCATCGGCCTCTTTGTTCGCTTTTCCTGGATGGTAGAAGATCTCGCAGTCATAATCCTTGACAAGCTCTAGCCATCTGTGTTGTCTCATGTTTAGGTTTTTTTGTGTGAAGAAATATTTTAGACTCTGGTGATCTATATAAATCCTACACTGAGCTCCATATAGATAATGCCTCCATGTTTTGAGAGCAAAGACCACGACCGCTAGCTCTAGATCGTGAGTGGGATAATTCCTTTCATGTTCCTTGAGTTGCCTAGAGGTTTAGGCAATGACCTTGCCATTCTGTATGAGTACAACTTCGAGTCCCAACTTGGAAGCATCGCTGTACATGTCGAAGCATTTGTTACTATCCGGAAGAGCAAGTATTGGAGCACTGGTTAGTCTCCTTTTCAATTCTGTGAAACTCTTCTCGCAGGCGTTCGTCCATTCATACTTTTTGTTCTTTCTGGTGAGAACTATCATAGGGGATGCAATTCTAGAGAAGTCCTCTACAAACATCTTGTAGTAGCTTGCTAGCCCAAAGCTTCGATTTTGTCGGCATTCTTTGGTGTTCGATTGCTGCGGCTTCACTTCAATCTTTATTGGGTCTACCATCACTCCGTGCTTGGATATAACATGACCCAAAAATGATACTTGATTGAGCCAGAACTCGCATTTGGTGAACTTTGCATACAACTACTTTTCTTGAAGGATCTGCAATACCATATTTAGGTGTTCGCCGTGCTCTTCTTGGGTTCTCGAATATATCAGTATATCGTCGATGAAAATGATCACAATTTTGTCAAGGAATGCTGAGAATACCCGATTCATCAGATCCATGAACATAGCAGGTGCATTCGTCACTCCGAAAGGCATAACTATAAACTCATAATGTTCGTATCTTGTTCGGAAAGTCATCTTCGGTATATCATCTGGTTTCACTTTCACTTGATGATAGCCAGACCTCAGATCGATCTTAGAGAAGATGGTGGCACCCTTTAACTAGTCGAATAGGTCATCAATCTGTGGTAAAGGGTACCTGTTCTTGATCGTCACATTATTTAGCGCTCGGTAGTCTATGCACATTCGCATAGACCCATCTTTCTTCTTTACCAATAATACTGGAGCCCCCCATGGAGAGCGACTTGGGCCTATGAGTCCCTTGTAGAGTAACTCCTATAGCTGTCCCTGAAGATCCTTCAAATCAGCCGGCGCCATACGGTAAGGTGCTTTAGAGATCGGGTTAGTACCAGGAATCAATTCGATCTCAAATTCAATTTCTCTATCTGGGGATAACCCTGGTAGTTCATCTGAGAATACCTCTGGGTAGTTGCATACAACTCTGACATCTTCTTGCTTCTGGTCCTCGGCTTGACTTGTATCAACCGCATGTGCTAAAAATCTAGTGCATCCACTGTCTAACATCTTGCGTGGCTTTAGAGCTGATAGAAATTTATCGATTCTTTTCGTTGGCTCTCCAATAAATTCAAACATAGGTTCTACCTCTGGCTGGAAGACCACTTTTCTTTTACGACACTCAATCGAAGCACCATACTTACTTTAGAAATCCATGCCCAATATGATATCATAATCCTACATGTTGAGCACTATCAGATCACAGTAGAGTTCTCTGTCTGCGATTCTAATGGGTGTGACTCGCAGCATATGAGTAGAGGGCATCACTTCTCCCGAGGGCAGGGTCGTTAAGAACTTGCGATCCAAAGCTTGCGGTGGCATGTCCATCTTCTTCATGAAAGGTGTAGAGACAAACGAGTGTGTTGCCCCAATATCAAATAATGCAGTAGCATGCTAACAAAAAAAATAAATATCTGACCTGTGACAACCATAGAAGCGTTCACCACATCTTCTTTGGTGAGAGAGAATGCCCTGGCATTCGTCGTAACTGGCGGGGCTTCCAATCTCCCTTGGCTTATCAGAGTACCTTCGATTGCAACTTGCATCTGGTGTAGCTGTGGAGGAGCACCCCTGTACTAAGTATACTGCTGAGGAGGTGCCTGAACCTGAGTAGGGCAGTCCTTGACTCGATGCCCTTCCCGTCCACAGTTATAGCATCTATTCGTGCCCCTGTAGCACACTCCGAGATGTATCTTCCCGCATGTAGTACACTGAGGGATCTTGGGCTGCTTGTTCACTGGACCACCTTTAGAGTCGTCCCATTGCTTTCTTTTTCCATTGTGGTTCCCTTTCCAAGTATTCTGGGTTCTCTGACTTCCTGACTGGGCTTGATTCCTGCCTTCATTCAGTGCCTTCTTTTGCTGGTTAATGTTGTTCAGGTAGTGCTCGGTGATCAGAGCACTACTGAATAGATCCTCTACGGTCTGCGGTCTATTAACTCCATCGGCCACGTTCAAAGCTATCTCGGGTCAGAGCATCTTCAGCATTAGTCTGACCCTTTCTCTTTCTGTACCGACCCACTCTTAGCATAGGTGTGCGAGCTAGTTGAATCTCTTCACAACTTCACTAACTGATAGGTCACCTTGTCGGAACGCGGTGAACTCGTCGTAATGCTTGTTTGTCACCCGCATATGGAAGAATTCTTCGAAAAATTCATGTTCGAAGTCCGTCCATATCATCTGATTCACTTGCCTCTTTGCTTTAACCCTTTCCCACCACATTCGAGCATCTCCCGAAAGGCAAAATGATGCGCACTTAATCTTCTCATATTCGGGCTAGTCCAGTAGCTCTATGATGCTTTCCACAGTCTTGAACCAGGCCTGGGCGTCCTATGGTTCATCAGTACTAGAGAAATTCTCTGGCTTCAGCCTCTGCCACTGGATTAGGTAAGCTTCTTGTCGAACTATCGGGTCCAGGGCCTGCTGGTGGGGTGGTAGGGTTTCCTCATTGGTTCATTAAAGCATTTATCACTTGCTACTACTCGGTGACTTGATGCTGGAGTTCAGTAACCACATGCGTAAGGTCAGGTGAGGGTGCTATCTCATCGACCCTATTACTGCGTCTCCAAGCCATGTTTATCTTTATATATTATAATAAGGCTAGTTTAAGATTATAAGTTATATATTTAGGCATATTTAAACTAAAGGCTAGAATAAGGTTATCATACATATTTTCATGCATATTTAAGTTAAAAGCATTTCTTATCATACATGAAAGAAATAGAGTAGGCATAGAATTTCTTACTTGGAGCAGCAAGATTGGAGCTTGATGTGTGTGTAGTGGAAAGGTAGATCTGCTCTGATACCAACCAGTCACGGCCGCCCTTTTCCTCGTAATCTAGAGGGGTTAGAAAGGCGGCGCGACGCAATCATAAATACATACATTTACAGCGGAAGACTACATGCATTTACAGCGGAAGACTTTAAACTTTCTTTTTTCTTTTTAAAACATAAAGCATGAAACATGGAGCATGCATAATCATTGCATAAGTACTTAGTTCAAGTTCATGATAATCAACTTAAAGGACACCAAGTAGCAACCATCAACATCAAATAGAGTTCGACTCTTAACAACTAACATGCAAAACTTAAAGGGAAACATGCATAAGTCTGGGTACATAAACAAATCTCCTCCACCACGCCACTACCACACACACTATGACCCTCCTACTGCTCCCTTTAGTTTAGCCATTCTTTACCCTTATCTGCAGTACAAGGGAAACATGAACTATAAGCATAGAGGCTTAGTAAGATCCTTTCCTACTCACAAAAGCCATACATCAAGAATTAGACATAGAGTAGTGACATGATCATTCAAGAACATATAAGCATAACATACATATAAGAGTAATGACATGATCATTAAAGATAATGACATGATCATTCAAGAACATATAAACATAGCATACATATAAGGGTAATTACATGATCATTCAAGAACATATAAGCATAGCATTCATATAAAAGTAATGACATGATCATTCAAGAACATACAAGCATAGCATTCGTATAAAAGTAATGACATGATCATTCAAGAACATATAGGCATAGCATTTATATAAAAGTCATGACATGATCATTCAAGAACATATAAGCATAGCATTCATATAAAAGTCATGACATGATCATTCAAGAACATATAAGCATAGCATTCATATAAATATCATAATCACATAGACATGAAAAGGGGTATATGCAAGATGCTCTTTGAAAATATATTTTTATAGGTACTTAAACATAATCTCAACATATTGGACCGAGCATTGTACCACATACATCATCATCATTGTGCGCATCCCTAAATAGACCCGAGGTAGCTAATCCCGAACCTAATAGGGTACTAGGTCCGTACAATGTCCGTCGACCTAGGGGCAATATAACATAGAAGCCCATCCTAGGCCCGTACTTATGACCGTCGGCCTATGACAACTTAGGAGCTCATCTCGTACTAGGTCCATACTATGACCGGCGACCTAGGGGCACGTAGGAGCCCATCCCTTGGACCTTGTTAGGGTCCGCTACAAGCCATGCAAAAAGTAAAATAGCATATCATGTTCCTTTTCATAACATATCATGTTCCTTTTCATAACATAAAGAGTGCTCTTGGTCCCCATTCATAGGTAAGCATCTCTTAGGCATTTTCATCATACATACTTGTTCATCATGATGAAATGAGCATAACAAAATCATACATTCATACAATTAACATGGACATAAGGTAGTGGCATAAACCAAACATGCTATCATAAAGTCTAACTAACATCTTATATACATGTAGCATGGCATGGAGGATTATTTGAGGGCATGAACATGGGTTGGCCGAAACCCTAAAGGAGGGTTCTTAAAAATTCCAAACACTAAAACAACTTGTACAAGGTCTACCTAATATCATACTAACATCATATACATATAGAGTATGGCATGAAACATCATGAACAAGCATAACATGTTGTGGCCGAAACTTCATGGGAGTTCTAACAAAATTCAAACCAAAAACAACTTGTTCAAGATCTAACTAACCACATGTTAACATCCATTACATATAGATCATGGAATGGAAGACCATTAGGAGCTTGATTAGGTCTTGGCCGAAAGTTTCAAGGGCGCTTTGGGATCAAACACTCAAATCAAGCTTATCTATCAACATGTTATCTTCATCTACATACAAAACATGGCATGGAAACATATAGATCATAGCATGGAAGACCATTAGGAGCATGATTAGTTCTTGGCTGAAAGTTTCAAGGGGGCTTTGGGATCAAACACTCAAATCAAGCCTATGTATCAACATGTTATCTTCATCTACATACAAAACATGACATGGAAACATATAGATCAAAGCATGGAAGACCATTAGGAGCTGATTAGGTCTTGGTTGAAAGTTTCAAGGGGGCTTTGGGATCAAACACTCAAATCAAGCCTATCTATCAACATATTATCATCATATTCATACAAAACATGGCATGGAAAATCATTGGAAGCATGAAGGAGGGGTCTTGGCCGAAAGTTTCAAAAGGGGTTTTTAAGCAACTAACAACCGAAAGAACTTGTACTGCATGTGAGGGGATACTTACATCCTTTCGCTTGTTTAGTAATAGAATATACCCTATGTGATGCCAAGACAAATGCTCTCTTCTTGCTTATTTGGTTTTCATAAATGGAAGAAGGGGGAGGTAGGGTTTCGGTGGAGGAAGGAGAGAGGAAGAGGAGAATGACAACTTGGTTTCTCTTGTCTCATCATACTCCTATTTATTCAATTGAAGGTGTCCCTTAGCCTCCCTTACCCTTATCTATCATTTCCCATACCCTTCTAATAGCACAACCCTGCTGGGCTTCTGGTTATCGGATGTATCCTAAGGTTTAGTTATCTACTTAGAGGTTTAGGGTTCAAAGCCTGGGACATGCATCCTTTTTGGCTCTATTTTCTTTTATTTTTGAAAGAGCCCACATAAAAGCCCATTATGATCATGCAAAAATTCTTATAAAAATTTCTAGAAATTTTATGGGCGTTACATCGCATGCCAGCCTCCTCACCTCGTGTTCATCCCCGATCGCTCGCGGCCCCGGGCAAAGCAGCTCTCGTGCCAGCCGTCCTTGCTCATCGCGTGCACAGGATCAACGGTCGCCGCCCCTGCGCACGCAGCCGATGACCACCAACCTTAGCCGTCGCCACTGAGCACCACCGTATACCTCTGCCTCAATCGCCGATTGCTTGCATCGTCGGAGCAATCGGTGGATCTCGCGCCACTCCTCTTCTCCTCTTTGTGCTCGCACTCGTGGTCGCTGGGCTAGCCTGTTGGAGCCCTTATTCATTCCGGTCGAAGGTGGTATATGTAGATGACGCCGGTGTGGTGTCAATTTCTGGTATAATGACTTGATCTCTTTTTTTTTCTGTCAACTTCGATTCTGTGGGTAAATTTTCTATCATGTGATGTTGGGAGCTACCACATGAGATCAAGGAGGTAGCTGTGAGCAAGGAGCACCGACTGTGAATGACACAATGAGTGTGAGTTGTTGTGGTTGTTGAGCTATTTTGATAATTGGAATTAAGCTGGGAAGTTGGATCAGAATTTGGTTTCAAGGTAAGGTTTGCATATGTTGATTAAGTTAACAAATTCTTATAGGATGAGCAAATCTATTTATGGATTAATGATTTGGGGAATTGATCATAGGAAGCTTATGTTCTTTTTGGTTACAGGTAATCACCAGTGAATGGTTTTCTGGATATGTTGTGGGCAATAGAAACTGCGTTTATTCAACAGAATGATTCAAATTGGATAACTTTAAGTGATCAAAAGCTATGCAAGTGAGGCTAAGCTTGGGTAAGTCTGATTTGGGATTTGATTTGGGTGTATTCTAGTTGTGGCACCATATCTAATCTAATTTATAAGATGATGATGTTATTGGTTCCATTTGTGGATTTATATACAATGTTTGGGTATTTTGGAGATGACAGTATTCTATAGGTTTCAATAGGGTTAAGGAATTGGTTTGGTTCTACTATTAGATTGACGATAGAATTTAGATATATGTTGCATTCTTTGGTTAGGATGTGATTCAGAATAGAGATTCGGATATGAAGACAATCAGTACGTTATTTATAGCATGTGATAATTTCCTACCCTGGTCAGGTAGTTGTAATTTCTTTCAGATTTAGACATAAATATGATCATACATGTTATATGTTCATGTTGGTGCAGGGGCACCAGATAATCGAACCTGTGTTTTGATTATAACAAAGAAACAAAGTAAAGTTTACATCATTGTCTCAAAAGCTAAATCAAGTGTGCAGAAAGGCTAAGCTAAGCCGAAGGTCAGCGACACCCAGAGGGAGCTGTGGTGGTCAGGCAACACCGAGGAAACTTTGTGGGAGTCGAAGAACCTAAGTGGAAGACCGAAAGCAAAGCGACAGATCTTAAAAAACCAAGAGGTAAGCTCGTGTGAGTGAGAGATGGTAAGGTCTATCCTCTGTACGGGGATGACCGTAGGCGGCGATCCGACTAAGACTTCCTGTGGAAGGTCTAGGTTGAGATCGGAGGGTAAGAAACTGTCACATTTATCATTTTCCGTGCTAACCTCTTATTGCAGGGAAGTGACCAGGTTGGCAGTCGATTTCTGGTCATTGGGCAGTAGACTGATGCTCATCAATCGACTGATGGAAGGCATCAGTCGAATGATGGCGACGAATCAGCCTTTTATGCTAGGTCAAAATGGATAATGTTTGACACGGCCACTTCGTGATAAAATATGGTACCACTTCATGATCTGTTCCAAAAGATGAGGAGACTTATTCTGAGGCTAAACTCTATAAAAGGAGGGGAGGATTCCAACCCAAACATCATTCAAGATTATTCTAAAGTCCTCCTACAACGCCAAAGCTCCAATACCATCATAACGCCGATACAACGCCAAGCTTCCATCTTCTTCGTCGGCAGCAGCAACAAGTAATATCTTTTGTATTCTTTATTTTAATCGTAACGAGGTGAGGCTTGTTGCCTCATCCTCATACTTCCGATTTTGTGATCGTTATCTCCTACCTCCAACGAAGAGGAGATCTTATAGTGCTTTGCCCTCCGTACGCGGTCTAGGACCGTTAGGGCCTTGGAGTAGCAACCGTTGGGTTGTGAACCAAGTAAAAATAAACTTGTCTCTTTATTCTTTCCGCTGCATAACTCAAGTATCGAAACGAATGAAAATTTTTACGCTCGCTATTCACCCCCTCTAGTGATGCTTCTCGATACAACAGTTCATATTATCTTGACTCTGCTCTTATTTATCCTTATGCTTGATACTTGTCATTGGCTATATATGCTCAAATGTTGATATCAGATTTTCCTTTATCATGATTTAGGAGTTACAGATGTGATGTAAGTAGATCTATAAATGTTTAGTAGGGTGTAGATGTTAGAGTATGAATGATTCCCTGATTTGTAAATTGGGTTAAAGGTCATTTGTGGGTAGGTAATGCCCTAAATATATGATTTATTCCAAAACCCGTATATTGCATACTTATTACCAACCTTGTGTTGTGTAAATGGTCAGGTGAGTTGAGAATGGTATGTCACTATGGACTGGTGATCCTATCTTATTATGATCAGTTGAGTACGACTCTTTATAGGATAGAGAGTGTATTGATCAAATGGGTATGACTCTCTGTTGAACAGAGAGTCTGTGGTAGATATTTATATGTGTGATAGTACATTCATGTCATTTGCATGCATACTGACGATATAGTCTCCCTTGGGGTTGAGAGAGTCGTCAGTCATCCTGCCTCCCAAGTTACTCCTAGAGGAGTAACTGGTGTCAGGGCACAACATTTGTTGTGGCGCACTCTACCACTATAGACGATGGTAGTTGGAGTTGCGTGCACTTGTCTTGGGTGCGTGGCACTCGAGCACTCATAGGGAGTGTCAGTCGAAGTGGCCAACAACAGGGACCTCCGTTGTGTAGCGAGCTCTTTATGCTCATATGCTACTTGATCATACTGCCCACTCGACCACTCTAGAGCAGTGGTTTGTGATGAGTTGGGACAGTTGTCATGTCGTGCCACCTAGGTCACATTGGGGTCGTGGTAGCGAGTAGGGGTGCGCAGGCATGACCATGCATGCTGCATTACCATATCATACGACGTTTTGCATATTGCTATATATATATACATATATGCATGCATATATATATACATGGATGATGGTGATTAGTATACATACAGATGAAGTCTATATGTATACTCACTCTGATGATGGATTTGTATGTACTACGCTTGTTGCATTTGTTTGTACATATTCATACATGCTATTGCATTTTTTGTATGGTAGTAGGTCGGGTACTTGTATACTTGTTGGTCGGTCACTATGATACCCTCAACCTGTATCATGATGTAGTGTGAGTTAGTATTACTCTTTATACCTTATGTTGTGGATATATGCCTAAGTTGGATGAGTGTAGAGTAGCTGACTGTCAAGTATGTCAACATCTTTTGTTGTTCAGTTTGATTAGTGGTATACATGTATGTATATTTATTATATTGATGTATATCTGTCATACCTGTAGATTATACTGTTGAATTACATGTGATATTGATATATTTAGATGTTCTCTCTCTTATTATCTGCTGAGTTTTACTCACCACAACGGACCTTGGGTTTTTCTGTCGCCCAGGTAACAGGTAGAAGTCTTCGTGACGGCTTGTAGCTGCGCCGACGATCCATCCCATCTACATTTTTTCGAGGCTCCCGTTGACTTTGTTTTTATGTTGTGGATTTTGTTTTATGTTGTGAACTCCATGTTGTGTCCGATGTTTTATGTACAGTTAGTACTGTGGACTTGTCAGGTGGTATACACCTATGTGGTTTTCAGATTTGTATGGTATATGTGTGGTTATGGGTATGTGGTTTTATTTTTTCCACTGTGGTTGATATATATTTTGCTTGCTATGTTGTGGTTGTGGGCCTACAGGCCTTGTATTAACACGATATGTTGCTACGTACATAGGAGATGTCGTCCGTTTGCTTTTCGGCATGGCATACTCTCGGAGTGTGACAGTCAACTTCGTAACCCTCGTCTTTAGGACATTCACTCCGAACAAAAAGAATCACTAGACAAATGGTACTCGAATCTCAATATCTGTGGGATCGATAATCTTTTATTACTTAACGACATTTGTGCACTTGTGGGCATTGAGCGCGAGCGCACACTTCGAGTCCTCGACGCTTCCCGTCAGAGATTAGAGGTCGAGGACTCGAAGTGCGTGCTCGTGCTCAATGCCTCGACTGGACCACTCAACTGTGGAGGCTGAGATAGTGCAATGGAAGCACTCGACCAGCACCTCAACTAGAGTCTAGTCGAGGTGGTGCCACGATTGGACCACTCGACTGGTCATTTTGATGGAGGCACAAAAGCAAGGTGCACTCGATTGGCGCCTCGACTAGGATCTAGTGGAGGTGGCACCTCGATTGGATCACTCTATTGGTGCCTCAACTGGTTCCAGCACAGGTATGAAAATAGTCGAACAGAAGCAAGACATACTTGACTAGCACCTCGACTAGGGTACAAGTTGAGGCGGCGCCTCGACCGGCGATGCGACTGTTGTGCTGCAACTTTCAAAATTGTGAACTTTGATAGGGGATCTTTGAGGTTTCGAAGGGTTATATAAGAAGGAGGCTTATGGACGTTTTGAGCGTCGGTTCTTGGAGGAAAAGAGGACAAAGTGTTGTTGCATTCCAACCTTCTAGGGTTTCTCCAACACAACCAAAACAAGCAATCAAGCAAAGGCATTTGTATAAAGTGTTCTTGTTTCTTTATTTCATTTACATCTTGTATTTGGTTGTTATTGTTGTTAGCTCTATTGTAAAAGGTTTCTCCACCTCCAGATTGTTTCCGAGAAGGAGAAGATTTAGTGGTAGTGTGCATCAATAGAGCTCGCTAGGGCTCGACCGTGGAGTAGGAACTAGGGTTCTGAACCACATAAAATCCGTGTGTTGTGGTGTGTTGTGTACATTATATGTGTATTTGTATTTCTACTTTTATTTCCACTATGTACTAATGAATGTAGACAAGCACGATGAATTCCATCAATGAAATCGACGAATTTCTATTCACCCCCCTTTAGCGACGCCAACAGTCCTATAAGTAGTATCAGAGCCCAGTAGGCTCTTCATTTGGACTAACTGCCAAGGAGCTAAAGCTAGAGGCGATGGAGTTTGAAGAAGGATTTGGGCATGCCATTTGATTTCCACCACCCTATGGATTTGGATGATTTGCTCAATGGAAGACAATGACTGAATTTTTCTTCCAAATGAACATTGAGGAGTGGATTGCATTGACGAAAGGTTTCGAAACTTCAATGGACAAGAAGGAGAGAACTCTCAATCGGAGTAAATTGACTAAGAGAGAAGTCCAAAGATTCGAGGCTAATGATAAGGTAACAAATATTTTAGTTAATTTAATACCTAATAACATTTTGTGCACATGAGTGTTATCCGAAGGATTTAAAACGAGCTTGAGATTGAGATTCTCAGATCGAGAGAGACTTTGTTTGGTTGGACAAAATAGTGAGTGAGCATGAATTTGTTTCAGTCGTATCGGAAGTAAGAATAGGCTGAGTCTTTTGAAGACATGATTGACTAAATTAGTTTGGTTCTAATCTAATGGTGGAAAATAAACCAAAGGGATACGGTTTGTTTTAAAAGAATGAACCAAAATTGGTTTGGTTTATTTTAACTTAAAATACACCAACGCGGTTTGATTTATTTTAACTTAAATTAATGGAGTAGGTTAAGGGTTTTGGTTGTGAACCAATAACTGTTGAGAGAAGGTTTCTTGATGGTCAAAAAACACATTCTCTATAAGTAAGAGGGTCAAGACAAATTTCGTGGACGAGTTAAGGTTTGTGAAACCCTAGCCACCTTCCTCTCTTCCTCTCTTGAGCCGCCGCCCACTCCATTGGCACCGCCAACCTTGGTCGCCGCATCCTCTTGCCGTCTTCCTGTCACCAGCCGACGACCACCCTTCAGCCAGTAGCCCAACTTCCATCGCTTGCAGCCATCGGCTAACTTGTTTGCCCGGTAACTCTTCCACTGCCCACATCTGAAGGGTGGATCCGAAGCTTCGCTTCCCACCTCGGTCGCTAGTGCATGGCGATCCCATCTACGTCTCCGGATTAAAAAAATAATCCTTGACAAAGAGAGATTGCCTAAGCAACCAATCCATCGTCATGCCATTCGAATAGAGTGGTCAATTGAACAAACTTGTTGTTCAAGTAACCTCCCTCTTATCTTCGATTAGCCGCGGAATAGACATTGTACAGATCATCGGTTTTTGTGTTTATCTTCAGGGTCCAAGTAAATTAACCACATGCAATTACATACATCATATAAAGAAAAAAAAGGAAACCAAAACAAGAATTATACCTCTTGTTTACCTCTTGGTCTTCTATCATATGCCCTATCCTCCTCTTGGACGTTGTGTGGGCAACGATCCTCCAAGAGATGAAGCCTCCTAGATCACGTATCTTCCTTTCCTTGCTCGCTCCGAACAAAGGAAGATAATAAGCTCCCTTCTTCTCCTTTCTAGTTCCGGACACAATCCCTTTGGAGAAAGATCAAGCCACCTTCTCCTCTTTGTTGTTGCCACCGACCACGAAGGAGAGGGAGAAGGAATAATGGGTGTCAGCCAAGAGCTCCAAAGGAAAAACCTTCACCCTTGTTTCCGCCGGCCAAGGAGAAGAATAGGAGGAGGTATGGGCACCGACCAAAAGCAAGAAGGAAGAAGATGGGCACCGGCTACCAATTAGGAAGAGAAGGAAACAAACTGTAATCCTTCCAAAGGTTGCCGCCCAAGCCTAATCCCAAACCCTAGCCGCCCAAGCCAAAACCCTAATCTCCAAAGATATCTTGCCGCCCACTCCTAAGCCTTATTTATAGAGTTAGGCTTAAGCCTCCTTTCAATCTCCACCGTCGGATCTAGAGATTTAATCTCCACCGTTGGATCTAGAGATTTAATCTCAACCATCAGATCTAGAGATTTAACCTCCACCGTCAGATCTAGACTTCCATTTTCCACTATTGGATCTAGGATTCATGAGGGTTTTAATAAGCTACAATAGGGACCACGAGGAGGAGATGGATCTTGGCAACCCAATGGATCCGACCCACACAAAATCCGATCCATTTATGATAATCCATTCCACTAAAGGATTATCATTGATCTACCTCACCAACCCCCATAAATAAATATAGGCTCCATATCTTAATTGTACAAATATCACTTCGTATTTAAGATCTCGAATGTCCGTCAATTAATTAATTTACTGACAATTAATTAATCAACATCTAACTCCATTAGTAGTACCTCTCAATCTTATCATCATGCCAGACCAAGTCCACCTGCAGGGTTTACATGATGATCCTTATGAGCTCCTCAAGGGGACATCATCATCCTAATATATAGGACACGGTTTCCTCCTATCATCAATGACACACCATGTAAATAATCTCATTTCCCAACTTACTGAGCCTATCGATTTAATCTATAAATCTCGCCCATTGGTAAATCAAAGAAATAAATACTAAGTACATGTGTTCGTTATTATATCGGGATTAAGAGCATGTACACCATAATATCCAAGGTCTGATTCAATTATGTAGTTAGCAATAAATTGAATCACCTCTAAGTTGGTCCTGCTCAATACACACAAAGTGTACTAGTGTAATTCTATGGTCAAGATAAACCAATACTAAATCACACTACAACCATACCAATGGTTTGTCCAAAACCATCTCGGTTGTGAGCCTCTACTTATACTCTACAAGGAACTGATAACATAATCTCCCGTGTAACACTACACACCATGTTATATACAATGTAATGTATTAGACAATATGCATAACCATAAATATGCAAACAATGATCATTTGATTCTTATTTCAAAAATAAAGATGTTCTTACAAAAGAGACTTTTCAGTATACATCCCAAAAATCTCCCACTTATACTAAAAGACTATGTTGTCCTCATACTACCATACATCTGATTCCCATTCCCTCCACATGCCTATCAAAAGCTCTCGCTGGAAGGGCCTTAGTGAACGGATCTGCTAGGCTATCCTCTGGTGCAATCTTGGCTACAACAACTTCTCCTCGCTTTATGATTTCTCGTATCAGGTGGTACTTGCACTCTATGTGTTTACTTGCCTTATGGGCTCATGGTTCCTTCGAGTTTGCAACTACACCACTGTTATCACAATAAATTGTGATAGTTCAGGCAAACCAAGAATCACATCCAAGTCCATCAAGAAGTTCCTGAGCCATACAACTTCTTTGGCCACCTCAGAGGCTGCCACATACTCAGCTTCCATGGTGGGGTCCACAATGCATTTCTGCTTGACACTCCTCCATACAATGGCTCCACCTCCCAAAGTAAATACAAAACCTGAGGTAGACTTACTGTTATCCCTATCTGATTGGAAATTGAAATCTATGTAACCCACAAGGAGTAATTGATCTGCCTGTTATACTAGCATATAATCCCTAGTCCTTCTCAGGCACTTCAATATATGGTTTACCGTAGTCTAATGTCTCTGTCATGGATTACTTTGATATCTACTAACCATGCCCACGGCAAAGTAGATATCTGACCTTGTATATAACATAACATACATGAGGCTTCCTACTGTCGAAGCATAAGGAATCGCCTTCATCTCCTCTATCTCCTTTGATGTTTTAGGACACATATCTTTAGATAAAGGTACTCCTTGCCTAAAAGGTAGAAAACCTTTCATGGAGTTCTGCATGCTAAAACGAGCCAAAATGGTGTCTATGTATGAAGCTTGAGATAAGCACAACATCCTTTTCCTGCAATCCCTTATAACCTTGATCCCAAGGATGTGTCCCACTTCTCCCAAGTCCTTCATATCAAACTGTTTGGACAACCATACCCTTACGTCTGATAACACCTTATCATTGTTGCCAATTAACAAAATGTCATCTACGTATAGTACAAGAAATACCACTATGTTTCTGTCACATCTCTTGTATACACAAGACTCATCCGGACTTTGAATAAATTCATAAGACTGGATTACCTCATCAAAGCGGATGTTCCAAGATCTCAAAGCTTGCTTCAATCCATAAATGGACCGATTAAGCTTGCACACAAGATGCTCTTTGTCCTTTGTAATGAACCCTTTTGGTTGCTTCATATAGATGTTTTCCTCAAGACTTCCATTAAGAAAAGCTATCTTTACATCCATCTACCACACCTCATAATCCATATGAGCAGCAATACATAAGAGAATCCGGATAGACTTAAGCATAGCTACCGACGAAAAGGCCTCCTTATAATCGATACCCTCTTTCTGAGTATACCCTTTCGCAACAAGACTTGCTTTGAAGGTCTCAACCTTCCCGTCTATTCCTCTCATTCTTTTGTAGATCCAATTGCATCCAATGGTTTTTACACCATTGGGTGGTTCTACTAGCTCCCAGACCGGATTTGAACCCATAGATTCTATCTCAGAATTCATCGCACTTTGCCAAGATACCGCATCTTTATCTTGGATTGTCTCGTCATATGTGGTAGCCTCTGAGGCGGCCAAAGAAGTTGTATGGCTCAGGAACTTCCTGATGGACTTTGATGTGATTCCTAGTTTTCCCAGAACTATTACAATTTATTGTGATAATAGTGGTGCAGTTGCAAACTCGAAGGAATGACGAGCCCATAAGGCTAGTAAACACATAGAGCGCAAGTACCACCTGATAGGAGAAATCTTAAAGAGAGGAGAAGTTGTTGTGGCCAAGATTGCATCAGAGGATAACCTGGCAGATCCTTTCACTAAGGCCCTTCCAGCGAGAGCCTTTGATAGGCATGTGGAGGGAATGGGGATCAGATGTATGGCAGTTTGAGGACAGCATATTCTTTTAGTATAAGTGGGAGATTGTAGGGTTGTACACTGAAAAGTCTATCTTTTCTATGAACATCTTTATTTTGAAATAAGAATCACACGATCATTGTTTGCATTTGTATGGTTATGCAATATTGTCTAATACATTACATTGTAGATAACATGGTGTGTGGTGTCACACGGGAGATCATGTTATCGGCTCCTTGTAAAGTGTAAGTAAAGGCTCACAACCGAGATGACTTTGGACAAATCATCGGAATGGTTGTAGTGTGATTTGGTATTGGTTTGTCTTGACCATAGAATCACACTAGTGCACTTTGTGTGTATTGAGCAGGACCGACTTAGACGTGATTCGATTTATTGCTGACTACATAATCGAATCAGACCTCAGATATTATTTTGTACATGCTCTTAATCCCGATATAATAACGGGCACATATAATTAGTATTCATCTTTTTGATTTACCAATGGGCGAGATTTATAGATTAAATCGATAGGCTCGATAAGTTGGGAGATGATATTATTTATATGGTGTTCCGTTGATTATAGGAGGAAATCGTGTCCTATATATTAGAATGATGATGTCCCCTTGAGGAGCTTATAAGGTTCATCATGTAAACCCTGCAGGTGGACTTGGTCCGGGATGATGATAAGGTTAAGTTGTACTACTCATGGAGTTAGATGTTGATTAATTAATGGTCAGTAAATTAATTAATCGACGGACATTCGAGATCTTAAACACGGGGAGAAAATGTACAAATAATATATGGAGCCCATATTATCTTATGGGGGTTGGTGAGGTAGATCAATGATAATCCTTTAGTGGATTGGATTATCATTAGTGGATCAAACTTTATGTGAGCTTGATCCATGGGTGGCCAAGATCCAACTCCTCCTCATGGTCCCTAATGTAGCCTATTAACACCTCATGAAGCTTAGATCCAATGGATAGAAACAAAACTCTAGATCCAAAGGTAGACATTAAATCTCTAAGATCCGACGGTTGAGATTAAATCTCTAGATCCGACTGTTGAGATTAAATCCCTAGAACCAATGGTGGAGATTAAAAGGAGGCTTATCCCTAACTCTATAAAAGGAGCACAAGGGGTTGGCGTGGATAATCAATTAAGAGGAGTTAGGGTTTTGGGGTTGGCGGCAAGAAGAGGAGCTAGGGTTTGGGCTTGGGCATCACCTAATAAGGAAAGTTTTCCTTGCTTCTTCTTCTTCCTCTAGCTGTCGGCGCCCATTCAAGTTCTTCTAGCTCTTGGCCGGCATCAAAACTCCTCCTTCTCCTTCTCCTTGAGTGGTGGAAACAAGACTTAGGGCTTTCCCTTAGTGTCTTGGTCGGTTTCCATCATCATCTCCTCCTCCTAGTTGGTCGGCAGCAAGGATTCCCCTTGTTGCTTGTTGGTTGGCTATAGGAAGGAGAAGAACCTTGTTTTTATTCTTCCACTTACTCAGAATGAGCAAGGAAGGAAGATTGGCAATCTAGGTGCTTCAACTTTTGGTAGATCGTCACCCACACGACGTCCGAAAGGAGGAAGGTCATACATTAGAAGATAGAGAGGTATATCTATTCTCTATTCTCTTTTGTTACTTGCTTGTATTTGTTTTTCCAATTATGAGAATGATATATTCTATTTGTGGCTAAATAATACTAGGATCCCGAACATAAATACAAAAGCCGGCGATCCGTACATCGTCTATTCCGCGTCTACTCGTAGAATAGAGGTTGGTCGCTTGAACAACGAGTTTGTTCAAGTGACCTCTCTAAATGAATAACATGACGATGACTTGGTTGTTTGGGCAATCCCTTTTGTCTAGGATTAATTTATTTTTATCTGGGGACATCGATGGGATCGCCATGAACAAGTGACCGAGGTGAAGTGGGAAGCGAAGTTTCCCCTCATGGATTGATCACAAAAACCTACAATCGGTATCAGAGCAAAGGTTTCCGGTTTTGTGTGTTTAGGATTCGGTTAATTTTTATGCACTTTTCATATATTATATGTGCCGGATAATAGTAGGATATGCGTAGTTTAACTCTTTGGTTGCAGGCAAAAGATCCGACTATTATGGCCATATGTGTGTATGTGATTGTATGTGTATATTTTGTTGAATCCTCGGGGTTGACAAGGCTAGTATTTAATTTTTGTAAATTAGATACAGCATTGTTTAGCCACTCTTTTTATTTTAGTTTACTTTAGATCTAGATTTCATGTACACTCCCTCGTGGAGTATAGGATCGATGGATGTAAATTAAAATAGATTTTAGTCTCGGCTTGGATCTCCGGATGGCTCGTACATGGTGTAGGAGGTGCGGACGAGAAGGCGATGCGACGGGAGACATATTGAAGAAAAAAGCCATAATAGTTGGAAAATAATTTATTTTTCATATTTATTGCTTTTTGTTTGATATGCATGTCGTAGGATAAAAAAATTCCTCAATTTCAAATTACTAAGTGGGAGAGGGAAATTTTTTATAAATTCCCACGGCCTCCATTACGATTTGACAAGTGATGCAAACAAACTTGCGCGTCGGCTCTGAGTACCTTCCTCCCCATCGGATGAGTTTGTTTGCGGGTCACAAGGTCAAATATGGTTATAGTGAATTATTAAGGAGCGTGTGCACTTCCCCATCGGAAGGCACATAACCCGAGATAATTGCCTTGGTACCGAGTAATGGTGAATACTTAGATACAAATATAAGTATCCTCCCCATCAGAGTCACTTCTTTTATTTGTAGGGCCAAAGAGGAACGAACTATTAATTTTACTTGTCAAAAAGTTAAGTTGACAAGATTGTAAAATTAATGGGTAAAACCTCCTCTTACAAATGTAGAATTCGTATACGTCCACACTATCGTGGCATACAATATTCTCGGTGTTTTGAGGTGTTGGTTGATTTTAAAATTTTATTGTTTCAGGAATCAATATTTTTTTAAAATCTAATGTTTTGATTTATTTGATTTTTAGGTTTTCTTTCAAAATGACTTACAATCCACTTGGTGTGATACTAGATATTGTCTTGAATGCTGAGGAATACAAATATGTACTCCTCAAAGAGTGCCCTCCTAAGACTGTAAAAGATTCTGGGGAAAAGGAGAGAGAGAGTTATAAGAAGTGGGTAAAGGCCGATGAGATGGCGCGGTGTTACATTTTGGCATCAATGTCAAATGTACTGCAACATCAGCATCAAGCCATGCCCACAGCTTATGACATGATGCTCAATCTCAAAGAGCTTTGCGGACACTAAAATCGGGCTACGAGGCAAGAAGCTATGAGAAACTTGATGACGACCACCATGATCGAGGGAACACCCGTGAGGGATCATGTTCTCAAGATGATGGCTCATTTGAATGAGTTGGAAGTCCTCAGAGCTGAGATCGATGGGGAAACCCAGGTCGATATCATTCTCCAGTCTCTACCTAGGAGTTTTGAGCAGTTTTGCCTGAACTACAACATGAACAAGAGGTTGTATTCATTGGCGGAACTTCTGACAGAACTCCAAGCGATAGAGGGGCAATTTCGTCAGAGTGCTCAGGCACATGCCATGGTGACCCAAAAGGTTTCTACTTCTATGCCGAAAGGCAAGAAGAAAAAGAAACAAACTGGGGCAAAGGCGGTGGGAGGTACTCAGGGAGGAGTGAAAAAACTGAAAGGCAAGTGCTTCACTTGTAAGCAGACTGGACACTGGAAGAAGGACTGCCCCAACCGTAAGAACAAAGGAATATCTTTTGGTCTAGTCGTTGAAACATGTTTAGCGGTGTTATCTATCGGCACCTGGTGTGTAGATACGGGAGCCACTGATCATGTCTGCAATACTTTGCAGGGGTTCCAGGAAACCAGATGACTGGCTGAAGGGGAGATTACCGTGTACTTGGGTGATGCCACGAAGGTGGCGGCTGTTGCAGTGGGAGATGTTCATTTAGCTTTTGAGAAAAATAAACTTTTGGTTCTTAAGAATTGCCTTTATGTACCCTTATTTAGAAAGAATTTAATTTAAGTTTCTAAATTATTTATGGATGGATATTCTATTTCTTTTAATGATATAGTTGTTATAAAAAGGAATAGGGACATTATCTGTTCTGGCACATTGATAGGAAATTTGTACACACTTGAACCAAAAGCTCCCACGATGCATATTGAAATTAATAACTCATCTTCTAATTCTAATAGGAGAAAAGAAGCTTCGAAGATGAACCAAACATATCTTTGGCATCTTAGGCTTGGTCACATTAACCTAAGCAGAATTCAAAAGTTGATAGTTGATGGACCTTTGGGTTCATTAGTGGTAGAGGATCTCCCAACCTGCGAATCCTGCTTGGAGGGTAAGATGACCAAGAGGCCTTTTAAGGCCAAGGGGTATAGAGCCAAAGATGTATTAGAATTGGTTCATTCTAATTTGTGTGGTCCTATGTCTATCCAGGCTAGAGGTGGTTTTGAGTATTTCGTCTCTTTTATAGACGATTACTCAAGATATGGATGCATTTACCTGATGCGCCGCAAGTCTGAATGCTTTGACAAGTTCAAAGAATTCAAGGTTGATATGGAGAAACATCAAGGTAAAAGTATCAAGGCACTACGATCTGATCGTGGTGGTGAGTACCTCTTGGGAGAGTTTAGGAACTACTTATCAGAGGTTGGGATTCAATCCCAATTGCCTGCACCTGGCACACCCTAGTAGAACGGTGTAGCAGAGTGAAGGAATAGGACTCTTATAGAGATGGTTAGATCGATGATGAGTTATTCTGAGTTGCCAGATTTGTTCTGGGGATATGCTCTAGATACGATGGTGTACATTCTGAACTTGGTTTCGTCTAAATCAGTGCCTTCTACTCCCACAGAATTATGGATTGGGTAAAAGCCTAGTCTAAGACATATTCAGATATAGGGGAGTCCAACACATGTGCTGAAGGCAGATGCTGGTAAGTTGGAACCTCGTACAGAAGTACTCATGTTTGTTGGGTATCCTATAGGAACGAAGGGTGGTTTGTTTTATAGTCCTAGAGATCAGAGGGTGATTGTTAGCAAGAACGCCAGATTTCTAGAGGAAGACTATGTGTTGAGCCACAAGCCCAAGAGTAAAATTGTTCTGGAGGAATTAAAAGGGGAAGTCACTTCTTCAGTACCACCGGTACAAGAAGATATACCACATGTCACTGCACCGCATGTCACAGAGGATACACAGGTGCTGCCTCGTCCTAGTGGGAGGGTTGTGAGACAGCCTGATAGATTCATGTTCTTGGGAGAATCTTCTGATTTGGTCCCTGGCGAACATGAACCTGATCCCTGGACATATAACGAGGCAATCCAAGATAAAGATGCAGTATCTTGGCAAAGTGCAATGAATGCTGAGATTGAATCTATGGATTCAAATCAGGTCTTGGAGCTAGTAGAACCACCCGATGGTGCAAAAACCATTGGATGCAAGTGGATCTACAAGAGAAAGAGAGGAATAGATGGGAAGGTTGAGACCTTCAAAGCAAGGCTTGTTGCGAAGGGGTATACTCAGAAAGAGGGTATCAATTATGAGGAGACCTTTTCGCCGGTAGCCATGCTTAAGTCTATCCAAATTCTCTTATGCATAGCAGCTCATATGGAATATGAGGTGTGGCAGATGGATGTCAAGATACCTTTCCTTAATGGAAGTCTTGAGGACAACATCTATATGAAGCAACTAGAGGGATTCATTGATAAAGGCAAAAAGCATCTTGTGTCTAAGCTTAATCGGTCCATTTATGGATTGAAGCAAACTTCGAGGTCTTGGAACATCCGCTTTGATGAGGTAATCCAGTCTTATGGATTTATTCAAAGTCCCGATGAGTCTTGTGTATACAAGAGATGTGACAGGAACGTAGTGGTATTTCTTGTACTATACGTAGATGAAATTTTGTTGATTGGCAACAATATAAAGGTGTTATCGGATGTATTGGTATGGTTGTCCAAACAGTTTGATATGAAGGACTTGGGAGAGGTGGGACACATCCTTGGGATCAAGGTTATAAGAGATTGCAGGGAAAGGATGTTGTGCTTATCCCAAGCTTCATACATAGACACGATTATGGATCGTTTTAGTATGCAGAACTCCAAGAAGGGTTTTCTACCTTTCAGGCATGGAGTTCCTTTATCTAAGGAGATGTGTCCTAAAACATCTGAGGAGATAGAGGAGATAAAGGAGGTTCCTTATGCTTCGGCAGTAGGAAGCCTCATGTATGTAGTGCTATGTATGAGACCAGATATCTACTTTGCCGTGGGCATGGTAGCAGATATCAGAGTAATCCAGGACAGGGACATTGGACTGTAGTAAAGCATATATTTAAGTACCTGAGAAGGACTAGGGATTATATGCTGGTTTACCAGGCAAACGAATTACTCCCTGTGGGTTACATGGATTCTAACTTCCAATCTGATAGGGATAACAGTAAGTCTACCTCAGGTTTTGTGTTTACTTTGGGAGGTGGAGCCATTGTATGGAGAAGTGTCAAGCAGAAATGCGTGGCGGACCCCACCATGGAAGCTGAGTATGTGGCAGCCTCTGAGGAGGCCAAAGAAGTTGTATGGCTCAGGAACTTCCTGATGGACTTGGATGTGATTCCTGGTTTGCCTAGAACTATCACAATTTATTGTGATAATAATAGTGAGTGATTGCAAACTTCGAAGGAACCACGAGCCCATAAGGCAAAGTAAACACATAGGCGCAAGTACCACACGATCGAGAAAGTAAAGAGAGGAGAAGTTGTTGTGGCCAAGATTGCATCGGAGGATAACTGTGGATCCTTTCACTAAGGCCCTTCTTGAGAGCTTTTGATAGGCATGTGGAGGAATGGGGATCGGATGTATGGCGGTTTGAGGCATAGTCTTTTAGTATAAGTGGGAGATTGTAGGGATGTATCTTGAAAGTCTATCTTTTGTATGAACATCTTTATTTTGAAATAAGAATCACATGATCATTGTTTGCATATTTTATGGTTATGCATATTGTCTAATACATTACATTGTAGATAACATGGTGTGTGGTGTCACCATAGGAGATCGTATTATCGGCTCCTTGTAAAGTATAAGTAGGCTCCTGGAGATGGCTTTGGACAAACCATTGGAATGGTTGTAGTGTGATTTGGTATTGGTTTGTCTTGACCATAGAATCACACTAGTGCACTTTGTGTGTATTGAGGCACGCTCTTGTCTCACAAAAGGAAAACTAGAAGAGCTCTCCTTTACTTCTTGCTAGAGAAGTCCCTAAAGGAGAGGAAGAGAGGGAAAAGGAGAAAGGAAGAAGAAGACTCCTCTTCTTGCTAGCCTACACTCACAAACCCACACAACTAAAGCTTCCACCAAGCTCTCTCACAACCACAACACCCAAAAACACTCACTATGGCCGGCCACTCCATGGAGCCTTTTATAGGGTTGGAAAAACCCTTCCACCTCCTTCACATTCAATGCAATCCATTGCATTGAGACACACTCAAAAAGGATTTGGCTTCCTTGTTTGGCCGGCCACTTAAGGAGACAAAACCATTTTGTTTCCTTCCACCTTAACTAGCTTAGGTGGATGCTTAGGTGGCATGCTTATGTGGCATGCTTATGTGGCATTCTTATGTGGTATTCATGCATGTTGAATTAATCTTATTAATTCAATTAAGCTTATGTTATCATATTGAATTAATCTTATTAATTCAATTAAGCTTATGTTATCATATTGAATTAATCTTATTAAATCAATAAGGTAACATATTGAATTAATCTCATTAAATCAATTAGCTAAAATTCTCATTAAGCTTAAAGTCCAAAAACCATTTTGTACTTAAGCTTATTCCCATATTATTCTAGTCAAACTAGAATACTCTAATTCCTCTAATTATCATGCTCTTTGTGTGTGACCCTATAGGCTCTCATAACGTTGGCAGTGGACCTAAATTCTTTTAGATACACAAGCAATGAGCGGCATCTAGCAATACATCATTGCTACCCAAGTTACGAGATAAGTCAAGATCCGACTAACCTTTCCGTGACTACTATAATATATGACCGTGTCCTTCTATCCTTGATATCAGTTGATCAATGAGGCATAGGCGTGTCATCCTCGATCAATCTATGTGTTTCTTGATCCACACAGTAAACTAACTCAAACAAATGAGCTCAATATCTCATATTGACTCATTCGAGCATGGCCATGCGTTTTAGTAGTTCTACTCAATCAAGGGCCCGATATCACTCCGTCATATGGAAGGGATAGATCCCATCTACATCACTCACATCCCTCCGCATAATTTGTTACATACCCGATGTCGCCTTTATGGTCCACCCTGCACGGGTGGACGTTTGTGATACCAAAGTACATAACTCCTTATGTAGGGAACCGTAGTGACTTGGTCCGAGGACTATTCATACCAATAGTCACATGAGAAAGTTTATGACACTCATATAACGATCCATGAAACTTTCTCATGGCGAATTGATTCGGTATATATTCTCCAATATATACCCATGTGTCAACTTGATATCATATATCCATGACTTGTGAGATCAAGTCATCAATTGACCTACATGCTAGTCTTTATGTATTAATATTGCCCTTGCATATTAATACTCAACTAGGAACATTTAGGAAAGTGTTCTCTACAGCCTCTCATAATCAATTCTGCCAATTGATGTGCTGTAGATAAGAACCTACTTTTCTAGGGCATTATTATATTTAAATTAGCTGGCACAAGCAAGATGTAAATATAATAACCAATACTTTGCCTTTATAGAATATGATACAAAATGTTCCCTATTCAACCATCACATGATTGGTTCTAGGGCTTTAACTAACAATCTCCCACTAGCACTAGTACCAATCACTATGATATCTAATACCTAGTGACCTAGTGTGACCATCATGCTTCCTCTGTGCGAAGCCTTGGTCAATGGATCTGCGATGTTAGCTTACATCGGTACTCTGCATATCCTCACATCTCCTCTATCGATGATCTCTCGAATGAGATGGAAGCGCCGCGATGTGTTTGGTCCATGTGATGTGATCGAGGTTCCTTAGCACTGTGCAATAGCCCCATTGTTGTCACAATAGAGGTCTATTGGATGCAATGTTAGGAACTACCCCAAGTTCAGCGATGAACTTGCGGAGCCAAACAGCCTCCTTTCTTTGCATCGAGATCTTTGCAATATACTAAACCCATTGTAGAATCGACAAGAATCGTGTCTGCTTGAACTCTTCCGACTCAGCTCCACCATTCGAGCAAAACACGTACCCGATTGCGATCTATAGTCATCCTTATGCATTTGGAAGCTTGCATCACGTAACCCTTCTGATTAGCTCCTCATTGCCTCCAAATATCGTGAAATATTCTTTCGTTCTTCGTAAGTACTTAAGAATATTTTTGGCTATCGATGACTTTCACTGGATCAGTATCTACTCGTCATGCTCAAAGCATACGAGGCGTCGAGCAGTACAAAGCATGGCGTCATGATAGACCCTATAGCCGATGCATAAGGGATCTTATCCATGCGATCTCTCTCCTCCTTAGAAGAGGACATTGAGTCTTGAAAGACTCACACCATGTGATAAAGGAAGAAAACCTTTCTTAGAATTTTTCATAGCAAAACCAACTAGCACTTTATCAATGTATGTACTCGACTTAGGCCAAGTAATCTTCTAGATCTATCTCTATAGATCTTGATGCCTAGAATATAAGCGGCTTCACTAAGTCCTTCATCGAGAAATAATTCCCTAACCACATCTTCACAGACTGGAGTGAGGGAATATCATTTCCGATGAGAAGTATGTCATCTACATACAAGACAAGAAATACAACTGTGCTCCCACTATTTCTCTTGTAGATACAAGGCTCATCTTCATTCTTGATGAAACCAAACTCTTTGATTGCATCATCGAATCGAAGATTCCAGCTTCGAGAGGCTTGCTTTAGTCCATAAATGGACCTTTGCAGTTTGCATACCTTTCCAGGATGCTTTGGATCTTCAAAACCCTCAGGTTGTGTCATGTACACATCCTCGAGTAGCTTTCCATTCAGAAAAGCGGTTTTGACATCCATCTGCCAGATCTCATAATCATGGTAGGCTGCAATAGCAAGTATGATCCGAATGGATTTAAGCATCGCAACTGGTGAAAAGGTTTCTTCATAGTCAATACCATGAATTTGTTTGAATCCTTTAGCCACCAATCTACCTTTATAGGTATGCTTATTACCATCCATGTCAGTCTTTACTTTAAAGACCCACTTACACCCAATGGGTTTTACCCTTGGTGGATCAACCAAAGTCCATACTTGGTTAGTGTACATGGATTCCATTTGGATCTCATGGCCTCTAGCCATTTCTCGGAATCTGGGCTCATCATAGCTTCTTGATAGGATGTAGGCTCGTCGAAGATCGACAAGCAATACCTCACCGTTGTCGATCAAGAGAAAAGAATATCTCTCGGGTTGGACGACGGATCCTATCGGATCTACGAAGAGGTTGGTCTACTTGAGCAGTGTTTGCTCCACAACTCTTTGGGCAACAATTTCCTCATCCACAACACTTTGTGGTTCTGTTCATTTTCCATGAAGCCTTAGTGTTATCATCATCTTGAACTTCTTCAAGATGAATTTTACTCCACTAGTATTTCTAGAAATAAATTCTCTTTCTAGAAAGACAGCATTTCTGGCAACAAACACCTTGCCAAGTGTGGGATTGTAAAAGTAATATCCCTTAGTTTCCTTGGGATATCCTACAAAATAACACTTATCTGATTTGGGTCCTAATTTATTTGAGACTTGACGTCTAACGTAAGCTTCACAACCCCAAATCTTTATAAAAGACATTTTGGGACTCTTATCCATATCGTATATGGTGTCTTTTCTCTGCTTTTGATGGGGAGCGATTAAGTGTAAGCGGTTCTCTAGAGCTAGTCCCCAAAGGAAGTAGGTAGATCGATCGGCTCATCATTGATCGTACCATATCTAATAGAGTACGATTTCTCCTCTCGGATACACCATTCCATTGTGGTGTTCGGGGAGTGAGTTGGGATATTATCCCACACTCGGCCAGTGATCACGAAACTCTTGACTAAGGTATTCACCACCTCGATCCGATCGAAGTAGCTTATCGCTTACCAAGTTGGTTTTGTACTTCATTCTTGAATGCTTTGAACTTTTCAAAGGATTACGACTTATGTCTCATCAAATATAAGTAGCCAAATCTACTCATATCATCGGTGAAAGTAATAAAGTACTTATAGCCTCCTTTGGCCCGACATTGAAAGGCCCACATACATCGGTATGTATGAGTCCTAACAAGTCTCGCTCTCTCGCCATGTCCACTAAATGGAGTTTTAGTCATCTTTCCTAAAAGACAAGACTCGCATACCTCATATGATTCAAAATCAAATGAGTCCAATAATCCATCTTTATGGAGTTGGGATATCGTTTTTCATTTATGTGACCTGGCGGCGAGTTCGGAGATATGTAGTTCAAATCATTCGATTTGAACCATTTAGTATTACGTTATAAATTGGGTTATCTAAATCTAGAACATAGAGACCATTCATAAGTGGTGCATTACAATAGAACATTTCATTTAAATAAATGGAACAACATTTGTCCTTTATTATAAAGAAAAGTTTTTCTTGTCTAAACAAGATCTGAAATTATATTCTTTGTTAATGCGGTACATAGAAGCACTCCTCTAGTTCTAAGATAAGCCCAGTGGGCAAAGACAAAGAATATGTTCCTCTACAAATACACTGACAACTTTTTGCGCCATTGCCTACTCGTAGGTCCACTTCACCCTTTGCCATTATTCTACTATTTCTCGATCCACGCACATTAGTACAAATGTGAGATGCACATTATCTAATACCCATGTAGAAGAAATAGATAGATTAACTTCTATAACGTGTATACAGGCGAAGTCCTACTTCTCTTATTCTTTACTTCCTCAAGGTAGACTTTGCGGTTCCTTCCGTGTCGATCTCACGCAATGGAAGCGATCCCTTCCTTAGGTACTTTACCTTTACCCTTTGAAGTGGATGAATTGGCCTTGCCTTTGGCTTGGGTCTTACCCTTGCCTTTAAACACCTTTGTCCTTCTTGACCATTAGTACATTACTAACTTTCTTCTTGAGATTTGGTTCAGATTCTTAACATGCCGAGAATCTCGAGCAAAGGTTTATCAATTTCATTCATGTTATAATTCATGACGAATTGATTGTTTGCTTCCGGCAACGATTGCAGGATAACATCAGCTGCCAATTCTTGGCTCAGTGGAAAACCTAGTCTTTCAAGGTTCTCAACGTACCCAATCATTTTAGTCGTGAGTTCCTACAGTGTTCCTTCTTGCATCTTGCATGCAAAAGAGCCTTAGACACTTCAAAGCGCTCGTGCCTAGCTTGTCCTTGATATAGTTGTTTCAAATGCTCAACCATATCATAGGCATCCATGTTCTCATGTTGCTTTCAAGCTCGAGTTCATGGTGGCAAGCATAAGGCATGACACATCTAATCGTCATCTTGATGCTTCTTATAAGCATCTTTTTCCACAGTGGCGTAGGCGGGTATTTGAGTAGCTCTAGGACATATAGTTTGCGTTCTTGCTTGAGGATAATCCTCAAGTTCCTATACCGATCAAGAAAGTTTGCTCCATTGAGCTTGTCCTTCTCAGGGACGGATCGAGTTGAGGGTGTGTCGTGTTAGATGACATGGTGATCTACAACATTAAAATGCAAAGTTAAGTATCATACCTAAATCATTTAATTAGGCCTTTAATTAAATGAGGCTCCCACTAAATTCTCATAGCTACTATTTAGCTATAAATTTATATGGGATAAAGATCCACATCATAATTCGTCTTGAGTTAGCTTTGGCTAATCGCCCAAGACGTAGTATAATTAGGTAGGCAATCTTTTGCCAATTACATCTGATGTAACTCTTTAATAGCTTTGGTTAAGTTTTAGATTAGTTTAGTGTTTATTCCTAAACCGACTTCGGGCTATGGCGAGGCCTGAGGGCCTTCTTGGATATCAGCAACGACCACTTCTAAGACAAAGTGATGTTGAAATCACACAAAACTAATGTTAACACTTATGTTCAAAGCTAATATATGCCTCTACTTTCTTAACCAATTAAGAAAACACTTAATTAAGTCTTAACCAAGGTGATGGCGGGACATCACGATTGTCCACTCGCACCCCTCCAAGATAAAATGCATTGCTTTGCTTTGGCAAACCCAATAACAAATGATCGAGGAAGTAGTGAGTACCAACTTTGGTAGGCATATCGTTTAGACTTATTAAGAAATAAACATGTATCATATACATATTAGCATATATCACATATAAGCTAAACTAATCATGCATCACATACAAGCTAAACTAACATGCATCACATACATATTAAACTAACGTGTCATGGTTATGGCCCTTATTCTACAATCTTCTCAAGCCAATGAAAAGATTGATTGGTCAACCTAGGGATAGCATCTTCTCCTAAGTGCTTCCTTTTGGTTGTCTTGTGTGTTGACTTCCTCCTTGTAACCTCATCTTCCAATGGACCCTCCATCCTTGTTTTGTACATTACATAAGGAGAAATACTCGAGTTACATTCGAGTCTAAAACTAATTTTACAACAAGAATATTAGGAGAAAGGCACGACCACATGGGCCGTATTAAAATTACAACACACAATCACAAACTTTTTGGGACTAGGCCATAACCATGCACCATGTCATTTTAACTTTTAAAAGACATTGGATATTTTATTATGTTTGAAAATTTGCTAATGCAATTATCAACTCATAATAAAATTTATCCTACTTCTATATCACATATAAAATAGAAAACCTATTTTTATACGATCTTTACATAAGTGGCTCTGATACCCTTTGTAGGGATCTCTTTTATGCCAAATGGCATATCTTGTGACGGAAAATAGGATCCTTCAGTGATCCATGCAAAGCAAACTTCGTATAAAATAAATTTCTCTAAACCCAACCTATCTTATAGGAGAGTTCTACCTTTGTTGCGTGCCCTTTGCAATCCCGCTTTTCCTTTCGGTTTGTTGGATCTTTAGCACGTTCAAGTGTCCGTGCCTCTATACGTATCCACACGAGCACGCTCTTGTCTCACAAAAGGAAAACTAGAAGAGCTCTCCTTTACTTCTTGCTAGAGAAGTCCCTAAAGGAGAGGAAGAGAGGGAAAAGGAGAAAGGAAGAAGAAGACTCCTCTTCTTGCTAGCCTACACTCACAAACCCACACAACTAAAGCTTCCACCAAGCTCTCTCACAACCACAACACCCAAAAACACTCACTATGGCCGGCCACTCCATGGAGCCTTTTATAGGGTTGGAAAAACCCTTCCACCTCCTTCACATTCAATGCAATCCATTGCATTGAGACACACTCAAAAAGGATTTGGCTTCCTTGTTTGGCCGGCCACTTAAGGAGACAAAACCATTTTGTTTCCTTCCACCTTAACTAGCTTAGGTGGATGCTTAGGTGGCATGCTTATGTGGCATTCTTATGTGGTATTCATGCATGTTGAATTAATCTTATTAATTCAATTAAGCTTATGTTATCATATTGAATTAATCTTATTAATTCAATTAAGCTTATGTTATCATATTGAATTAATCTTATTAAATCAATAAGGTAACATATTGAATTAATCTCATTAAATCAATTAGCTAAAATTCTCATTAAGCTTAAAGTCCAAAAACCATTTTGTACTTAAGCTTATTCCCATATTATTCTAGTCAAACTAGAATACTCTAATTCCTCTAATTATCATGCTCTTTGTGTGTGACCCTATAGGCTCTCATAACGTTGACAGTGGACCTAAACTCTTTTAGATACACAAGCAATGAGCGGCATCTAGCAATACATCATTGCTACCCAAATTACGAGATAAGTCAAGATCCGACTAACCTTTCCGTGACTACTATAATATATGACCGTGTCCTTCTATCCTTGATATCAGATTGATCAATGAGGCATAGACCGTGTCATCCTCGATCAATCTATGTGTTTCTTGATCCCTGAGTAAACTAACTCAAACAAATGAGCTCAATATCTCATATTGACTCATTCGAGCATGGCCATGCATTTTAGTAGTTCTACTCAATCAAGGGGCCCACCGATATCACTCCCGTCATATGGAAGGGATAGATCCCATCTACATCACTCACATCACTCCGCATAATTTGTTACATACCCAGTAATCGCCTTTATGGTCCACCCTGTTACGGGTGACGTTTGACGATACCAAAGTACATAACTCCTTATGTAGGGAACCGTAGTGGCTTCAGGTCTGAGGACTATTCATACCAATAGTCACATGAGAAAGTTTATGACACTCATATAACGATCCATGAAACTTTCTCATGGCGGGTCAGTTCAGTATATATTCTCCAATATATACCCATGTGTCAACTTGATATCATATATCCATGACTTGTGAGATCAAGTCATCAATTGACCTACATGCTAGTCTTTATGTATTAATATTGCCCTTGCATATTAATACTCAACTAGGAACATTTAGGAAAGTGTTCTCTACAGCCTCTCATAATCAATTCTGCCAATTGATGTGCTGTAGATAAGAACCTACTTTTCTAGGGCATTATTATATTTAAATTAGCTGGCACAAGCAAGATGTAAATATAATAACCAATCCTTTGCCTTTATAGAATATGATACAAAATGTTCCCTATTCAACCATCACATGATTGGTTCTAGGGCTTTAACTAACAGAAAAGTCTTTCTTTTATATAAATATCTTTATTTTAAAATAAGAATCACATGATCATTTTTTGCATTTTTATGGTTATGCAATATTTGTTAGGGCAATCTCTTGCCATGATAAGGTTTTGATGTGTGTGGCAAAGGGTTTAAGTTAGGTTGGTATTGTTATTTGATATGTTCGTTGGAGTCTTGCAGGGCTTAGTAATTCGCACATGGAGCCTTGGCGGGTTCACCACTCACAACCTCGTGCCTGAGTCGGAGAAGGAGCATTGCAGAGCCGTGCACTTGATGTTGTCGAGGGACCGCCGGACGAGATGACTTGAAGCGAAGCCAAGGAAGCATTCGGAGGCAAGAGACGTGAAGGAGCATTACAGAGCCGTGTGCCTGATGCTGCCGAGGGACGTGGCCGCGGACGAAGAGAGCTTTGGCGAGGGACTTCGAGTGAGATGAGAGAATGAGTGAAATGTAAGTAGCTCATTAGGTGAACTTGGCCGAATGGCTGAGTGTCGGAAACTTGACTGCAAGGGTTAAGGTTTATCCGACCCCCGGAAGCTCAAACTAATGTTAAGTTTGGGTTTCACGGCGCGATCATCATGGGTGGCGATCATTGCTCGAGTCGATTGGATTCGGGTGTCGACTCATGGGCATTTGGCCCCAACGATGCGCCATGGATCGCTAGTCATTGTTGTCGATATCGATCGCGCCAAGGGATGGATCAACTGATGGCACTGTTCCAGGCACATAATGGAGTCAACCTCGTTGAGGACTCGACTGATCAAGCATCAGTCGACTGATGGTAGGATCAGTCGACTAATGCCAGTGTCGTTGGATGGAATCCAACGTGGAAAGCGGCCGTTATTGGGCAACGACTACAGGACCAGCTGACTGATCGAGGGCATCAGTCGACTGCTCCTGTGTCAACGGGAAGAAACCCTCTTCCTCTATAAAAAGGATGAGGATGGGGCTTTGGGAGGTTAATGCTCATGCTCCAATTTGCTCCCAAAGTGCTCTAAGTGTTCTTGCACTCTTCTTACTTGTTTTATTTTCATTCTATTGTAAGAAGAGAGATTGTAAAGAGGTTACCTCCACCTAGCTTTGTGCAAAGGAGAGATCTAGTGGATAGATTGCGGAGTGATTCACCGTGGACGAATCGGACCGTGGATTAGCGGCGTAGCCGGGAACCATGTTACATCTCAGTGTTTGTATTGGTTATTTATTTGCTTGTCTTTGTTTTATTTGTATTTGCATATTCCGCTTGCGCTAACGTTTTGTAGACGAGCAAATCCGTAAACCAACGAATGAGGGCTATTCACCCCCCTCTAGCCTGCCAATCAATTCCCCAACAAGTGGTATCAGAGCAAGGTTGCTTGTCACCGGACTAACCGCCGCAACAAGCTCTACATTAAAAATGGCCGGCTTCAACATCCATCCACCGAAGTTTGAAGGAGAGTTCGCTTGGTGGAAAAAGTGAATGGAGGTATTTTTCGAAACGGATTTTGATATTATGATTACAATGGAATCCAGTTTCGTTTTGCCTAGGGATGAAGAAGGGAAGCCAATAGAGAAATCTAGGTGGACCAAAAAGCAAAGGGAAGAGCACCTTGAAATTCAAAAGCCAAGCATCATCTCTTCAATGTGCTCCCCCAACAAGAGATAAACTGAATAGGAGAATGCCTAAGTGCCAAGGAGATGTGGGAGAAGCTAATTTAGCTTCATGAAGGCACATCCGAGGTGAAGCTAGCAAGGAGAGATCTCCTCCGCTCCCAACTCAACAACATTAAACTAGAAAAGGGAGAAAAGGTAATTTCCTTACATTCTTGTTTCAAGGAAATTATAACCGGTTTGTCAAGTGTAGGTGAGAAGCTATCAAACCGGGATATGGTTATGAAGGCTATAGATGCCTTTCCACGATCCTCAAAATGGAGCTCCATGGTGGACTCATTTTATATCTCCAAGAACTTAGAAGTAAGCACCTTGGAGGAATTCTTCTCAACCATGGAACTTCATGAAACAAGGCTTGAAGGTATACAAGAAGAGGCTAGAATTCAACCTTCAAGGGGAGTAGCATTGATGGCAAATAAACGGAAGAAGAAGATAGAGATCCCCTCCTCCTCTGATGATGACGAAGATTACTCCTCCTCCTCCATGGATAGCACGGAAGAAGCGTATATGGTAAGGAGGGTAAGGCGTGCATTAAAAGGTTTTAGATTTAACAAATCAAATGATAGGAATAGAAGACCAAGGGGGAAGATCATTTGCTATAATTGCCAAGGGGAGGGACATATAAGGGATAATTGTCCTCTCCTAAACAAGAGCAAGGAAGAGAAGAAAAAGAAAGAAGAAAAGAAGAAGAAAAAGGGGAGCAAGAAAAAAGAGCAGAAGAAGGCAAAAGAAAACGGAAAGGCCATGGCACTCAAAGCAAAGACATGGGATGACCTTGCTTCTTCCTCGTCATCCGAAGAAGAAGAACATGTATACTCCAATCTTGCATTGATGGCCTTCGATGACTTGGATTGCTCCTCCTCCTCAAATGAAGAATCAAGCACAAGTGAGGAGAGCTCAAATGAAGGGGGAGCTTCCTCATCCTCATCATCGAAAGAAGAAGAGGATATGGAAACTATGGTAACGAATGCTTCTCCTAAGAAAATAGTTTCCATAGTTTCTAGCTTAACTAGGGATTTATTTAGAGTTAAGAAGAAGAACAAGAGCATGCTAGATCAAATTAAGGACTTAGAAAGTAAACTAGAAAAAGCATGCTTAAATGATGATAATATCTCTTCTAGCTTAAATGATGCATGCTCACATGATAACTATATGTCATTTAATGTTAGTGATGCATGTATAGAGGAAAATAGGGCTTTAAGGGAAAAGGTAGACTATTTGACCAAAGCCCTAGAAAAGTTCACAATTGGCTCCAACACCTTGAACATGATCATAGGGAGCCAAAGGGCAAGTTTTAATAAGAAGGGCCTAGGTTATAAAGAAAAGAAAAATGAAAAGGCCTACAAATGCCTAATTGCTAGGGGACAAGATAAGAAGAAAGTAATAGCTAGGAAATGGATCCCCAAGGAGTACCTAGTGAACCCCATAGGCAAGAACTTATTTTGAGTTCCAAAATCCATCCTTAAGGGTTAGAAACCCCCTAGGGTAGTCAACCATATGCAAATGACCTATATCATATTTTGGTTGACTTAGGATGGCGGGACAATTTTTGAAATAGTGTTAGGTGATGATAACGTGCCTATAAATAGATAATAATACTTAAATCATGATAATTAATGTAATTGCTATGTATGTTTGTAATCATGATTTATGATTTTGATATTTGGCACATAATCATGAGAAATAGGGTTAAATCATGCTTTAGGTGATACTTTGCTTATTATCATAATATAATACCTAATGCATGATTATTAATTGATGAATACATTAGGTTCATGATCATAATGTAGAATTAATTGATATATGCCTTAATGATCATGAGGATTGTTAGGTTGATACTTAACCTTGATAGAATTGCATGAATATAATGGTTAAGTGTATACAAATACCCTCTAGGATGCATCTCACACTCACAATAGGCTTCCTTGATTGAAAACTTAGCATGGGTAAGATGTTAGGATGATACAAATGTCCACTAATGCCTAAGGCATTTAGATGGTCATTTGAAGTATCAAAATAGCAATAATAGACAAATCATGGGGAAAGCTTATGTTTAATTCATAGACATATTGCCCAAAGATCATGGTTGGATATTTCATATGTTTTCAAAACAATTTCTTAATCTAAAATCTATGTATTCATGTTTTGAAACAATTGGAATCAAAACTAGGTGTTAAACTTGATATTCTCATGATCAAAAATCTAGTGATTTTTAAAGCTTTTGGATTTTTGGCAAATCCGTGAAAATATAATGGTTTTTCATGAAAAACTATTTTTCACTGATAAATATAGTTAAAAGAAATATGTTCCTCAAATTTCATGTTTTTTCGAATTTTCTGGAATTTTTAACGCATTTCTGAAATTCGGTCCGAAAATCAGAATTTTTTGAAAACTGCGTGCCAGTCGACTGGTAGTCTGAACTAGTCGACTGGTGACCTATAAATCAGAACAGTAATGGCCGAATTCAGGTTTTAAACTAATTTTTGGTATTTTCCTTCTATTAGACTTGATGTCATGGGTTTATAACTTAGTGTTAATCTTTTTGATGGTGTCAAAGGGGGAGAATTGATTATGTTTAAGTAAATTGTGATAGGGGGAGAAATTTGTATGGGGAGTTTCATGGATTAAGGGGGAGTTGCATGTTGCTATATCATGTTTATGTTTACATGCTCTCTTACCTTAGAAATTTATATCAAATGTTTTTACCTAACTTAAACGGATTGCCACACATCAAAAAGGGGGAGATTGTTAGGGCAATCTCTTGCCATGATAAGGTTTTGATGTGTGTGGCAAAGGGTTTAAGTTAGGTTGGTATTGTTATTTGATATGTGCGTTGGAGTCTTGCAGGGCTTAGTAATTTGCACATGGAGCCTTTGCGGGTTCACCACTCACAACCTCGTGCCTGAGTCGGAGAAGGAGCATCTTGATGGCCGCCGAGGGACCGCGGATGAGATGACTTGAAGCAAGGAAGCGGACTTGGAGGCAAAAGGCGTGAAGGAGCATTGCAGTCGTGCGCTGATCGCCAGGGGACGTGGCCGCGGACGAAGAGAGCTTCGGCGAGGGACTTCGAGTGAGATGAGAGAATGAGTGAAATGTAAGTAGCTCATTAGGTGAACTTGGCCGAATGACTGAGTGTCGGAAACTTGACTGCAAGGGTTAAGGTTTATCCGACCGATGGAAGCTCAAACTAATGTTAAGTTTGGGTTTCACACGGCACCAATCGACTGCTCTAAGTCGATTGGGTTTGACTTGTGTCTGACTCATCGACATTTGGCCCAAGCGATCATGCCATGGATCGCATTGCCAAGGGATGGCACGATCGATGGCGTGCGCACACGAGAATGGAGTCGACCTCGTTGAGGACTCGACTGATCGAGCATTAGACGACTGATGGTAGGATCAGTCGACTGATGCCAGTGCCGTTGGATGGAATCCAACATGGAAAGCGGTCGTTATTGGGCAACGACTATAGGACCAATCGACTGATCGAGGGCATCAGTTGACTGCTCCTGTGTCAATGGGAAGAAACCCTCTTCCTATATAAAAAGGAAGAGGATGGGGCTTTGGAAGGTTAATGCTCATGCTCCAATTTGCTCCTAAAGTGCTCTAAGTGTTCTTCCACTCTTCTTACTTGTTTTATTTCCATTCTATTGTAATAAGAGAGATTGTAAATTGGTTACCTCCACCTAGCTTTGTGCAAAGGAGAGATCTAGTGAATAGATTGCGGAGTGATTCACTGTGGACGAATCAGACCGTGGATTAGCGGCATAGTCGTGAACCACGTTACATCTCGGTGTTTGAATTGGTTGTTTATTTGCTTGTCTTTGCTTTTTTTGTCTTTGCATATTCTGCTTGCGCTAACGTTTTGTAGACGAGCAAATCCGTAAACCAACGAACGAGGGCTATTCACCCCCCTCTAGCCGGCCAATCGATCCCCCAACAATATTGCCTAATACATTACATTGTAGACAACATGGTGTGTGGTGTCACATGGGAGATCATGTTATCGGCTCCTTGTAAAGTATAATTAAAGGCTCACAACCGAGATGACTTTGGACAAACCATCGGAATGGTTGTAGTGTGATTTGGTATTGGTTTGTCTTGACCATAGAATCACACTAGTGCACTTTGTGTGTATTGAGCAGCACCGACTTAGAGGTGATTCGATTTATTGCTGACTATATAATAGAATCGGACCTCAGATATTATTTTGTACATGCTCTTAATCCTGATATAATAAAGTGCACATATACTTAGTATTAATCTCTTTGATTTACCAATGGGCGAGATTTATAGATTAAATCGATAGGCTCGGTAAATTGGGAGATGATATTATTTATATTGTGTGTCGTTGATTATAGGAGGAAATCGTGTCCTATATAATAGGATGATGATGTCCCCTTGAGGAGCTCATAAGGTTCATCATGTAAACCCTGCAGGTGGACTTGGTCTGGCATGATGAAAAGGTTGAGTGGTACTACTCATGGAGTTAGATGTGGATTAATTAATGGTCATTAAATTATTTAATCGACGGACATTCGAGATTTTAAACACGGGGAGAAAATGTAAAAATAATATATGGAGCCCATATTATCTTATGGGGGTTGGTGAGGTAGATCAATGATAATACTTTAGTGGATGGATTATCATTAGTGGATCAGACTTTATGTGGGCTTGATCCATGGGTAGGCAAGTTCCAACTCCTCCTCATAGTCCCTAATGTAGCCTATTAACACCTCATGAATCTTAGATCCAATGGATAGAAACAAAACTCTAGATCCAAAGGTAGACATTAAATCTCTAAGATTCGACGGTTGAGATTAAATCACTAGATCCGACGGTTGAGATTAAATCCCTAGAATCAATGGTGGTGATTAAAAGGAGGCTTATCCCTAACTCTATAAAAGGAGCACAAGGGGTTGGCGTGGAGAATCAATCAAGAGGAGTTAGGGTTTTGGGGTGGGAGGCAAGAAGAGGAGCTAGGGTTTGGGCTTGGGCGGCACCTAATAAGGAACGTTTTCCTTGCTTCTTCTTCTTCCTCTAGCTGTCGCCGCCCATTCAAGTTCTTCCAGCTCTTGGCCGGCATCAAAACTCCTCTTTATCCTTCTCCTTGAGTGGTGGAAACAAGACTTAGGGCTTTCCCTTAGTGTCTTGGTCGATTTCCATCATCATATACTCCTCCTAGTTGGCCGGCGACAAGGATTCCCCTTGTTGCTTGTTGGTTGGCTATAGGAAGGAGAAGAACCTTGTTTCTATTCTTCCTCTTGCTCGGAAAAAAGATTTGTGATCTAGGAGCTTCAACTTTTGATAGATCGTCGCCCACACGATGACTGAAAGGAGGAAGGTCATACATTAGAAGATCGAGAGGTATATCTATTCTCTATTCTCTTTTGTTACTTGCTTGTATTTGTTTTTCCAATTATGAGCATGATATATTTTGTTTGTGGCTAAATAAAACTTGGATCCCGAACATAAATACAAAATCCGGCGATTCGTACATCGTCTATTCCGCGGCTACTCATAGAATAGAGGTTGGTCGCTTGAACAATGAGTTTGTTCAAGTGACCTCACTAAATGAATAGTACGACGATGACTTGGTTGTTTGGGCAATCCCTTTTGTCTAGGATTAAATTTTTTTATCCGGGGACATCGATGGGATCGCCATGAACAAGCGACCGAGGTGAAGTTGGAAGCGAATTTTCCCCTCACGGATTGATCACAAAAAGCTACACGATAAGATATCACCTGTGTATCCTCTGTGACACACGTTGCAGTCACTTGTGGTATATCCTCTTGTACCAATGGTACTGAAGTAGTGACTTCCCCTCTCCATTCCTTCAGAACATCTTACTCATGGGCTTGTGGTTCATCACATAGTCTTTCTCTAGAAATCTGGTGTTCGTGCTAACGATTACCCTTTGATCTCTAGGACTATAAAACAAACCACCTTTCGTTCCTCTAGGATAGCAAACAAACATGAGCACTTCTGTACGAGATTCCAACTTACCAGCATCTGCCTTCAGCACATGTGCTGGACTCCCCCAAATCCGAATATGGCTCAGACTAGGCTTTCACCCAGTCCACAATTCTATGGGAGTAGAAGACACTGATTTAGATGGTACCAAGTTCAGAATATACACTGTCATATCCAGAGCATACCCTCAGAACGAATTTGGCAACTCAGAATAACTCATCATCAATCTAACCATCTCTATAAGAGTCCTATTTCTTCGCTCCGCTACAACATTCTGCTAGGGTGTGCCAGGTGCAGACAATTGAGATTGAATCCCAGCCTCTAATAAGTAATTCCTAAACTCTCCCAAGAGGTACTCACCACCACGATCAGATTGTAGTTTCTTGATACTTTTACCTTGACATTTCTCCATATTAGCCTTGAATTCTTTGAACCTATCAAAGCATTCAGACTTGAGGTGCATCAAGTAAATGTATCCATATCTTAAATAATCATCTATAAAAGAAACGAAATATTAAAAACCACCTCCAACCTGGATAGACATAGGACCACACATATCAGAATGAACCAATTCCAATACATCTTTACTTCTATACCCCATGGCCTTAAAAGGCCTCTTGGTCATTTTACCTTCAAAGCAAGATTAGCAGGTTGGGAAATCTTCCACCATTAATGAACCCAGAGGTCCATCATGTTGGGATGTATACTGAAAAGTCTATCTTTTATATGAACATCTTTATTTTGAAATAATAATCACATGATCATTGTTTGCATATTTATGGTTATCTATATTGTCTAAATACATTACATTGTAGATAACAAGGTGTGTGGTGTCACACGTGAGATAATGTTATCAGCTCCTTGTAAAGTATAAGTATAGGCTCACAACCGAGATAGCTTTGGACAAACCATTGGTATGGTTGTAGTGTGATTTGGTATTGGTTTGTATTGACCATAGAATCACACTAGTACACTTTGTGTGTATTGAGAAGGACTGACTTAGAAGTGATTCGATTTATTGCTGACTACATAATCGAATAAGAAGTCAAATATTATATTGTACATACTCTTAATCCCGATATAATAACGGGCACATATACTTAGTATTCATTTCTTTGATTTACCAATGGGCGAGATTTATAGATTAAATCGATAGGCGCGGTAAGTTGGGAAAAGATATTATTTATATGGTGTGTCGTTGATTATAGGAGGAAATCGTGTCCTAAATATTAGGATGATGATGTCCCCTTGAAGAGCTTATAAGGTTCATCATGTAAACCCTGCAGGTGGACTTGGTTCGGGATGATGATAAGGTTGATTGGTACTACTCATGGAGTTAGATGTTGATTAATTAATGGTTAGTAAATTAATTAATCGACGGACATTTGAGATCTTAAACACGGGGAAAAAAATGTAGATATAATATATGGAGCCCATATTAACTTATGGGGGTTGGTGAGGTAGATCAATGATAAACCTTTAGTGGAATGGATTATCATTAATGGATCGGACTTCGTGGAGTATAGGATCAATGGATATAAATTAAAATATTTTTTCTCGGCTCGGATCTCCGGATGGCTTATACATGGCGTAAGGAGGAGCGGACGAGATGGCGATACGATGGGAGACATATTGAAGACAAAAGCCATAATAGTTGGAAATTATTTATTTTTCATATTTATTGCTTATTGTTTGATATGCATGTCGTAGGCTAGAAAATTCCTCAATTTTAAATTACTAAGTGGGAGAGGGATATTTTTATAAATTTCCACGATCTCTATTACGATTTGACATGTGATGTAAACAAACTTGTGTGTCGGCTCTGAGTGCCTTCCTCCCTATCGGATGAGTTTGTTTGCGGATCACAAGGTCAAATATGGTTATAGGAAATTATTAAGGAGCGTGTGTACTTCCCCATCGGAAGGCACATAACCCAAGATAATTACCTTGGTACCGAGTAATGGTGAACACTTAGATACAAATATAAGTATCCTCCCCATCGGAGTCACTACTTTTACTTGTAGGGCCAAAGACGAACCAACTATTAATTTTACTTGTCAAAAAGTTAGGTTGACAAGATAGTAAAATTAATGGGTAAAACCTCCTCTTACAAATGTAGAATTCGTATACGTCCACACTATTGTGGCATATGATATTCTCGGTGTTTTGAGGTGTTGGTTGATTTTAAAATTTTATTGTTTGAGGAATCAATAATTTTTTGAAATCTAATATTTTGATCTATGTGATTCTTAGGTTTTCTTTCAAAATGACTTTCAACCCACTTGCTGTGATATTGAAAGAGAATAAACTTACTGGACCCAACTATGTTGATTAGAAGAGGAATCTTGACATTATCTTGACTGCTCAGGAATACAAATATGTACTCCTCGAAGAGTGTCTTCGTAAGCCTGCAGATGATTCTGGGGAAAAGGCGAAAGAGAGTTATAAGAATTGGATCAAGGCGGATGAGATGGCGCGGTGTTATATTTTGACATCTGTGTTAAATGTACTGCAACATCAGCATCAAGCCATGCCCACTGCTTATGACATGATGCTCAATCTCAAAGAGCTTTTCGGACACTAGAATTGGGCTGCAAGGCAGGAAGTCATGAGGAACTAGATGACAACCACCATGATCGAGGGAACACTTATCAGGGATCATGTTCTCAAGATGATGGCTTATTTGAATGAGTTGGAAGTCCTCAGAGCTTAGATCGATGGGGAAACCCAGGTCGATATCATTCTCCAGTCTCTACCTAGGATTTTTGAGCAGTTTCGCCTGAACTACAACTTGAACAAGAGGTTGTATTCATTGGCGGAGCTTCTGACAGAACTCCAGGCGGTAGAGGGGCTATTTCGTCAGAGTGCTCAGGCACATGCCATGGTTACCCAAAAGGTTTCTACTTCTAAGCCGAAAGGCAAGAAGAAGAAGAAACAAGATGGGCCAAAGGCGGTGGGAGGAACTCAGGGAGGAGTAAAGAAGTCGAAAGGCAAGTGCTTCACTTGTAAGCAGATTGGACACTGGAAGAAGGACTACCCCAACCGCAAGCAGAACAAAAGGTTTATCTTTTGGTCTAGTCGTTGAAATATATTTAGCAGTGTTATCTACCAGCACGTGGTGTGTAGATACGGGAGCCACTGATCATGTCTGCAATACTTTGTAGGGGTTCCAGGAAACCAGACGACTGGTTGAGGGAGAGATTACCGTATACTTAGGCGATGCCACGAAGGTGGCGGCTGTTGCAGTGGGAGATGTTTATTTATCTTTTGAGAAAAATAAAGTTTTGGTCCTTAAGAATAGCCTTTATGTACCTTTATTTAGAAAGAATTTAATTTCTGTTTCTAAATTATTTATGGATGGATATTCTATTTCTTTTAATGATAGAGTTGTTATAAAAAGGAATAGGGAAATTATTTGTTCGGGTGCATTGATAGGAAATTTATACACACTTGAACCAAAAGCTCCCACGATGCAAATAGAAGTTAATAACTCATCTTCTAATTCCAATAAGAGAAAAGAACCTTCGAAGATGAACCAAACATATCTTTGGCATCTTAGGCTTGGTCATATTAACCTAAGCAGAATTCAAAGGCTAATAACTGATGGACCTCTGGGTTCATTAGTGGTGGAAGATTTCCCAACCTGTGAATCTTGTTTGGAGGGTAAAATGACCAAGAGGCCATTAAAGGCCAAGGGGTATAGAGCCAAAGATGTGTTAGAATTGCTTCATTCTGATTTGTGTGGTCCTATGTCTATCCAGGCAAGAGGTGGTTTTGAGTATTTCGTCTCTTTTATTGATGATTATTCATGATATGGATACATTTACTTGATGCGCCGCAGGTCTGAATGCTTTGACATGTTCATTGAATTCAAGGCTGATGTGGAGAAACGTCAAGGTAAATGTATCAAGACACTACGATCTGATCGTGGTGGTGAGTACCTCTTGGGAGAGTTTAGGAATTACTTATCAGAGGCTGGGATTTAATCCCAATTGTCTGCACCTGGCATACCCCAGCAGAATGGTGTAGCTGAGCGAAGGAATAAGACTCTTATAGAGATGGTTAGATTGATGATGAGTTATTCTGAGTTGCTAGATTCGTTCTGGGATATGCTCTAAATATGGCGGTGTACATTCTGAACTTGGTTCCATCTAAATCAGTGCCTTCTACTCCCACAGAATTGTGGACTGGGTGAAAACCTAGTCTATGACATATTCGGATTTGAGGGAGTCCAGCACATGTGCTGAAGGCAGATGCTGGTAAGTTGAAACCTTATACAGAATTACGCATGTTCGTTGGCTATCCTAGGGGAACGAAAGGTGGTTACCACCGGTACAAGAGGATATACCACAAATCACTGCACCGCATGTCACAGAGGATACATAGGTGATACCTCGTCATAGTGGGAGGGTTGTTAGACATCTTGATAGATTCATATTCTTGGGAGAATCTTCTGATTTGATCCCTGGCAAACATGAACCTGATCCCTGGATATATGATGAGGCAATCCAAGATAAAGATGCGGTATCTTGGCAAAGTTCAATGAATATTGAGATTAAATCTATGGATTCAAATCAGGTCTAAGAGCTAGTAGAACCGCCCGATGGTGTAAAAACCATAAGATGCAAGTGGATCTACAAAAGAAAGAGAGGAATAGACTGGAAGGTTGAGACCTTCAAAGCGAGGCTTGTTGCGAAAAGGTATACTCAGAAAGAGGGTATTGTTTATGAGGAGACCTTTTCTCCGGTGGTCATGCTTAAGTCTATCCGGATTCTCTTATGCATTGCAGCTCATTTGGATTATGAGGTGTGGAAGATGGATGTCAAGACAGCTTTCCTTAATGGAAGTCTTGAGGAAAACATCTATATGAAGCAACCAGAGGGATTCATTGCGAAGGGCAAAGAGCATCTTGTATGTAAGCTTAATCGGTCCATTTATGGATTGAAGCAAGCTTCGAGGTCTTGGAACATCCGCTTTGATGAGGTAATCCACTCTTATGGATTTATTCAAAGTTTGGATGAGTTTTGTGTATACAAGAGATGTGACGGAAACGTAGTGGTATTTCTTATACTATATGTAGATGACATTTTGTTAATTGAAAACAATGTCAAGGTGTTATCGGACGTAAGCGTATAGTTGTCCAAACAGTTTGATATGAAGGACTTGGGAGAAGTGGGACACATCCTTGGGATCAAGGTTATAAGGGATCGCAAGAAAAGGATGTTGTGCTTATCTCAAGATTCATACATAGACACTATTATGGATCGTTTTAGCATGCAAAACTCCAAGAAAGGTTTTTCTACATTTGAGGCATGGAGTTCCTTTATCTAAGGAGATGTGTCCTAGAACATCTGAGTGTTGGTGCAGGGGCACTAGATAATTGAACCTATGTTTTGATTATGGTAAAGACACAAAGTTAAGTTTACATCGTTATCTCACGAGCTAAATCGAGTGTGCAGAAAAGTACTAAAGCTAGAGCTGAAGGCTAGCTACACTCGGACGAAGCCGCGGTGGTCGGGCGACACTCGAGTGACTTCAGAGGGAGCTGAAGGAATCGAGTGGAAGGCCGGAAGCGAAAGCATGCAACACAATAAGAATCGAGGTAAGCTCGTGTGAGTGAGATATGGTAAGGTCGTGTCCTCTATACGGGGATGACCGTAGGCAGCAATCCGACTAAGACTTCTTGTGGAAGGTCTAGTCGAGATCGGACGGTTAGAAACCATCGTATTTATCATTTTCCGAGCTAACCTCTCACTGCAGGGAAGTGGCCAGGCTAGCAGTCGACTGTTGGACATTGGGCAGTCGACTGATGCTCATCAGTCGACTGATGGGAGGCATCAGTCGACTGATGGCGACGAATCAGCCTTTGCGCTAGGTCAAAATGGATAAGGTTTGACGCGGCCACTTCGCGATAAAAATTATACAACTTCGTGATCTGTTCCAAAAAAAGGAGGGGAGGATTCCAACTCCAAATAACATCAAGTTTGTTCATCAAGTGCTCCTACAACGCTAACTCTCCAACACCGTCATAACGCCGACGCGACAACAAGTTCAGATCTTCTTCGTTGGCAGCAACATCTAGTAATATATTTTTGATATTGTATTCATTGTTTTCATTCGTAACGAGGTGAGATAGGCTTGTTTCCTCATCCTCATACATTCGGTTTTGTGATAGTTTTCTCCTACCTCCAACGAGGAGGAGACATTATAGTGCTTTGCCCTCCGTACGCGGTCTAGGACCGATAGGGCCTTGGAGTAGCAACCGCTGGGTTTTGAACCAATTAAAAATAAATGTGTCTCCTTATTTTTTGCTGCTCTTACTCATTTAATTATCTACTCGAACGAAACGTCGAAAAGATTTACGATCGCTATTCACCCCCCCCCTCTAGCGACGCTTCTCGATCCAACAATTGGTATCAGAGCGGGGGCGTTAAGATTTGGTGAAACCACCGATCTAGCACGCTTTGGTTTTCTGTTCGTATTTTTCGATTGGTATTTTATTTTGGTTTTTTTCCTCCCGCACTACTGATCCAAGATGAAGTCTTGGTACGTTTCTTTTGGTTGTGTGCTTGCAAGTATTCTCTCTTGGAGTAGTCGACGGTAAAATGGCCATAACTTTTCGCACAAGTGGACTCACATAACAATCTACCTACCAAATCGAAGCTCTCTGAGAGATCTAAATTTATTATGAGGGTTTTCCCTCATAAAAATCTATTTCTAGCCCAAAAATCCAACGTCTAGTACCTTTTCAGGGACATCGAAGGTCGTAAGTTGTTAGTTTTTGTTAGTTTCTTATTTTTCTCATTTAATTCTATTTATTTCCTATTTATTTCCCGCATTACTAATCCAATACCAAGTCTTGGAATTCCCTTTGTTTTTATTCGTGTTTTGCAAGATACTTAATGGCTCACATTGAGGGGTATAGCACCACCCGACCTCCGTTCTTTAACGGAGATGATTTCCGTTATTGGAAAGGTCGGATGGAGTGTTTCTTGAGAACACAAGTCGAGACTTGGATAATAATCCAAACCGGCTTTGCTCTACCCACCAATGATCAAGGAGAGCCCTTGGATTTCAACAAGTGGACAAATGCAACCAAGAGGCAAATCGAAGTCGATGCAAGAGCAACCCAAATATTGCAATGCGGCTTGTCCAAGGAGGAACTCAACCGCATCGGACCATTCATTAGTGCCAACGACCTATGGAAAAAATTAATCGAGCTACACGAAGGAACGTCGGATGCTAAGGTATGTAAACGTGACCTTCTTTTCAATAAGTTGTATAACCTTAAGATGCAGGTGTTAGGGCAATCTCTTGCCATGATAAGGTTTTGATATGTGTGGCAAAGGGTTTAAGTTAAGATGATATTGTTATTTGATATGTGCGTTGGAGTCTTGCATGACTTAGTAATTCGCACATGGAGCCTTGGCGGGTTCACCCTCACAACCTCGGTCCTTGAGTCGGTGAAGGATGACTTTGCGGAAACCGTGCGCTTGGAGCATCCGAGGGACCGCCGGACGAGATGACTTGAAGTGAAGCCAAGGAAGCAGACTTCGGAGGCAAGAGACGTGAAGGAGCATTACAGAGCCGTGCGCCTGATGCTGCCGAGGGACGTGGCTGCGAACGAAGAGAGCTTCAGCGAGGGACTTTGAGTGAGATGAGAGAATGAGTGAAATGTAAGTAGCTCATTAGGTGAACTTGGCCGTATGGCTGAGTGTCAGAGACTTGACCGCAAGGGTTAAGGTTTACCCGACCGCCGGAAGCTCAAACTTATGTTAAGTTTGAGTTTCACGACACCGACCGCCATGTAATGGCAATGATCGCTTCCGAGTCGAGTGTGTTTGATCGGTATCGATCGATGGGTTTATGCTCAGTGATCGCCATGGAATGGGAGTCAATCGCCAGAGGATATCGCGGCAGCGACCGCCGTAGCCGATCGGGCCGATGATAGAGCGCAGCGATGACCGGGTGAGGTCCATCAGTCGACTGCCAAGAGTTTCGTTGGACTACAACGGTCGGGATCCGACGTGTTCGGAGGCCCTTGTAGTGACGGCAGTCGACTGCCAAGGGCAGCAGTCGACTGGTGACGGCCAACGGGAAGAAATCAGCCCTCTCTATAAAAAGAGAGGGTGTGAGCCTTTGAGAGGCTAATGCTTATGCTCTAAGTGATCTTCCTAATGCCCCACAAGCTCTAAACTCTTCTTACTTGTTTTTACTCCATTCTTATTGTAAGAAGAGTGATCTTGATTGTAAAGGTTACCTCCACCTAGCTTGGTGCAAAGGAGAGACCAATAGTGATTGGCTTTGGAGGAGTGATTCACCTCGGACGAATCGGGATCGTGGATTAGCGGCGTAGCCGTGAACCACGTTACATCTTCTTTGTTAGCATTTTTGTTTTCGTTTATTGCTTTGTCTTTATTGTTTATGCTTCCGCTTGCGCTAACGATTGTGTAGACGAGCAAACGAACTAGAGAATTCCGACATCCATTGTAAGAAGGCTATTCACCCCCCTCTAGCCGGCCGTTCGATCCCCAACAAGTGGTATCAGAGCCAAGGAAAGCTTGTCGAGGACTAACCGCCACAACAAGCAACATTCAAAATGGCCGGCTCCAACATCCATCCTCCGAAGTTTGAAGGAGAATTCGCTTGGTGGAAGAAGCGAATGGAGGTATTTTTCGAAACGGATTTTGATATTATGATTACAATGGAATCCGGTTTCATTTTGCCTAGGGATGAAGAGGGGAAGCCAATAGAGAAATCTAGGTGGACCAAAAGGCAAAGGGAAGAGCACCTTGCAAATTCAAAAGCCAAGCATCATCTCTTCAATGTGCTCCCCCAACAAGTAATCAACCGAATAGGAGAATGCCTAAGTGCCAAGGAGATGTGGGAGAAGCTAATTGAGCTTCATGAAGGCACATCCGAGGCGAAGCTAGCAAGGAGAGATCTCCTCCGCTCCCAACTATCCAACATTAAATTAGAAAAGGAAGAAAAGGTAACTTCTTTGCATTCTAGATTCAAAGAAATTTTAATTGGACTAACAAGTGTAGGAGAAAGGCTCTCCAACCGGGATATGGTAATGAAGGCCATAGATGCCTTTCCCCGGTCCTCAAAGTGGAGCTCCATGGTGGACTCATTCTATATCTCAAAGAATTTAGAAGTGAGCACCTTGGAGGAGTTCTTCTCAACAATGGAACTCCACGAAACGAGGCTTGAAGGAATACAAGAAGAGCCAAAAATCCAACCTTCAAGAGGAGTAGCTTTGATGGCAAACAAGGGGAAGAAGAAGATAGAGATCTCCTCCTCCTCTGATGATGAAGCATCCTCTTCCTCCTCCATGGATAGCACCGAAGAAGCCTATATGGTAAGGAGGGTAAGACGTGCTTTAAAAGGTTTTCATTTTCATAAATCAAATGATAGGAATAGAAGACCAAGGGGGAAGGTCATATGCTACAATTGCCAAGGAGAGGGGCACATAAGGGATAATTGTCCCCTCCTAAACAAGAGCAAGGAAGAGAAGAAAAAGAAAGAAGAAAAGAAGAAGAAAAAGGGGAGCAAGAAAAAGAAGGAAGAGGAGAAGAAGACAAAAGAAAAGGGGAAGACCAAAGCTCTAAAGGCAAGGACTTGGGATGACCCATCCTCATCCTCCTCATCATCATCGGATGAGGAGAATGCCTTTGTCACTAATTTGGCCTTGATGGCCTTTGATGATTTGGATTGCTCTTCCTCCAAAAATGAAGGATCAAGCTCAAGAGGAGAGAGCTCAAGTGAAGGGGGAGCTTCTACATCCTCCTCATCCGAAGAAGAAGAAGAAGATATGGAAACTATGGTAACGAATGCCTCTCCTAAGAAAATAGTTTCCATAATTTCTAGTTTAACTAAGGACTTATTTGGAATGAAAAAGAAAAATAAAAGCATGCTTAATCAAATTAAGGCATTGGAAAATAAGCTAGAAAATGCATGCTTAAATGATAATATTTCTTCTAGCTTAAATGATGCATGCTCACATGATCTTTATGTGCCATTAGATGTTAGTGATGCATGTATAAATGAAAATAGAGCCTTAAGGGAAAAGGTAGATTATTTAACAAAAGCCCTAGAAAAATTCACTATTGGCTCCAACACATTGAACATGATCTTAGGGAGCCAAAGAGCTAGTTTCAACAAAAAGGGCCTAGGTTATAAAGAAAAGAAAAATGAAAAGGCCTATAAATGCCTAATTGCTAGGGGACAAGATAAAAAGAAGGTAATAGCTAGGAAATGGATTCCTAAGGAATTTCTAGTGAACCCAATAGGCAAGAACTTATTTTGGGTTCCAAAATCCATCCTTAAGGGTTAGAAAAACCCTAGGGTAGTCAACCATATGGAATTAACCTATATCATATTTTGGTTGACTTAGGATGGCGGGACAACATTTTTAGAATAGTTTTGGGTGATGGTAACGTGCCCATAAATAGATAATAATGCTTAAATCATGATGATTAATGTAATTGCTATGTATATGTGCAATCATGATTTATGATTTTGATATTTGACACATCATCATAAGAAATAGGTTTTAAATCATGCCTTAGGTGATAATTTGTTTATTATCATGATATATACCTAATGCATGAGAACAATTCAATGAATACATGTATTTCATGATCATAATGTGAAATTAAGTCATATATATCTTTATGATCATGAGGATTGTTAGGTTGATACTTAACCTTGATAGAATTGTATGAATATGATAGTTAAGTATATACAAATACCCCCTAAGATGCATCTCACACTCACCATAGGCTACTTTGATTGAAAACTTAGCATGGGTGAGATGTTAGGATGATACAAATGTCCACTAAATCCTATGGCATTTAGATGGTCATTTAAGGTATCAAAATAGCAATAATAGACCAATCATGGGGAAGGCTTATGTTTAATTCATAGACATATTTCCCAAAGATCATGGTTGGATATTTCATAGGTTTTCAAAACAATTTCTTACCCTAACATCTATGTATTCATGTTTTGAAACAATTGGATGCTAAACTAGGTAGTTAACTTGATACTAGAATGATCAAAAACCTAGTGGTTTTTAAAGCTTTTAGATTTTTGGCAAAAACAAGAAAATCTAATGAATTTGCATGAAAACCTATTTTTCATTGATAGATATACTTAAAAGAAATATGTTCCCCAAAATTTCATGATTTTTTGAATTTTCTGGAATTAATAATGCATTTCTAAAATTCAAAAATCGAAATTGATTCTTTGTGCCGACCGCCATCGATAGCAATGATCGATGGATCATGAACAAGTACAGTAACCTGATTTTATCAGGTTTTGACTGATTTTAATGTATGTTTCTCTTTATACATGATGCCATGAGTTTGTAACTCAGTATTAATATTTTTGATGGTGTCAAAGGGGGAGAAATGTATGTTTAAGTAACGGGGAATATATTTTGGGGGAGAAATGATCATGCTTATGATAGGGGGAAAAAATTTTTATGGGGAGTTTCATGGATTAAGGGGGAGTTGCATGTTGTTATATCATGTTTATGTTTACATGCTTTCTTACCTTAGAAATTTATATCAAATGTTTTTACCTAACTTAAACGGATTGCCACACATCAAAAAGGGGGAGATTGTTAGGGCAATCTCTTGTCATGATAAGGTTTTGATGTGTGTGGCAAAGGGTTTAAGTTAGGATGATATTGTTATTTGATATGTGCGTTGGAGTCTTGCAGGACTTAGTAATTCGCACATGGAGCCTTGGCGGGTTCACCCTAACAACCTCGGTTCTTGAGTCGGTGAAGGATGACTTTGCGGAAGTCGTGCGCTTGGAGCATCCGAGGGACCGCCGGATGAGATGACTTGAAGTGAAGCCAAGGAAGCAGACTTCGGAGGCAAGAGACGTGAAGGAGCATTACAGAGCCGTGCGCCTGATGCTGCCGAGGGACGTGGCCGCGAACGAAGAGAGCTTCGGCGAGGGACTTTGAGTGAGATGAGAGAATGAGTGAAATGTAAGTAGCTCATTAGGTGAACTTGGCCGTATGGCTGAGTGTCAGAGACTTGACCACAAGGGTTAAGGTTTACCCGACCGCCGGAAGCTCAAACTTATGTTAAGTTTGAGTTTCACACGGCACCAGTCGACTGCCATGTAATGGCAATGATCGCTTCCGAGTCGAGTGTGTTCGACGGTATCCGATCGATGGTTTATATGCCAGACCGATCGCCATGGAATGACAAATGACTTCCGAGGATATCACGCATTAAACCACTCGTAGTCGGGCCGATTACGGAGGCGCGAATGACCGGTGAGAGGTCCATCCCGATCGCCAAGAGTTCCGTTGAACTACAACTGTCAGGATCCGACGTGTTCGGAGGCCGTTGTAGTGATGGCAGTCGACTGCCAAGGGTTGCAGTCGACTGGTGGCGGCCAACGGGAAGAAATCAGTCCTTTCTATAAAAAGAGAGGGTGTGAGCCTTTGAGAGGCTAATGCTTATGCTCTAAGTGATCTTCCTAATGCCCCACAAGCTCTAAACTCTTCTTACTTGTTTTTACTCCATTCTTATTGTAAGAAGAGTGATCTTGATTGTAAATGTTACCTCCACCTAGCTTGGTGCAAAGGAGAGACCAATAGTGATTGGCTTTGGAGGAGTGATTCACCTCGGACGAATCGGGATCGTGGATTAGTGGCGTAGCCATGAACCACGTTACATCTTTTTTGTGAGCGTTTGTGTTTTCGTTTATTGCTTTGTCTTTATTGTTTATGCTTCCGCTTGCGCTAACGATTGTGTAGATGAGCAAACGAACAAGAGAATTCTGACATCCATTGTAAGAAGGATATTCACCCCCCTCTAGCCGACAGTTCGATCCCTAACAGCAGGAACACGAGACGGTGATGCAACTACACGCCCGTGTCCAGGACATTGTCAACGACCTGCACACCATCGGACACATGGTCGAAAACCGTGACCTACTAAGGTACATTCTTAATTCATTTCCTAGGACTACCTTGTGGGCATCAATGGTCAATGCCTACAAGGTCTCTAAGGACCTTTCGAAGCTTAGGTTAGACGAATTATTTTCCGAGTTTAAACTTCACGAGCAAACTAATGTGGTCCAGGACGAGAGAGGTATTTCTCTACTTGCAGAACAAAGAAGCAAGCCACCTACCAGGCAAGAAGATGGACTCGAACCCGACGACGAATTTGAGTCCGAATCCGAAAAGGTGGAAGCAATAGTGAACGTAGTGCGGAAGATCGTTCGGAGGGAAAGGAGGCTACTAAAGAATAAAAAGAGGGCACAATTCAAATCAAATCAAAAGAAGGCTTTTCATGCAACATGGGACAACGAAGAAGGCGGCGGCATAGCATGCATGGCAAGACCCGAAGAGTTCGAGTCAGAGTCCGAATCCGAATCCAAATCCAATTACAACACCGACTCCGAACTCGAGGACTACTTCGAGAAGCAACTCAAAGCCGGACCAAAAGAGAAAATTAAGGTTAGCCGCTCACTAATTCATACGCTTTACAATACAATTAAAATGCTTAATAGGAAATTAACTAAGTCCGAGTCTAGGGTTGAGCCGTTACTTGAGGAGGTTGAATCCCTCAAGCAAGAGGCTACTCTAACCTCTTCAACTAGTCAAGTTCAAGAGGGAAACTCAACCCAAATTGAAAAACTTGAGGAGGAGAATTCTCTCTTGAAAGACCGAGCTCAAGAGGTTGAGGCTACGTTGGAAAGGTTCATGATGGAATCTAAGAATCTTAACCAACTACTTGGAACTCAAAGAGCCGTGTACAACAAAGCCGGACTCAGATTTAGGTCAACGACTACGAATAGGTCATATATGTCTATCGTAAATCGTAGTCATCAAAGAGTCCAAGCATGGGTCCCAAAGGTTTTATTGAATTCACATATAAGGACTAATAAGTTTTGGATTCCCCAGGATCAAATTCATTATTTGAATAGACCATATTGGTTCAATGGTCCAGAGGGAGCTAACACTAAAATAGTATACCCGCTTACTTAGCAAAACCATTGAATATTTTACTTTAATTTGTAGAACGGCTAGATAGGAAAAATAGTTAGTCAACTCTTGACAACATAGTATCAGGACGCGGCGAGATGATAGTACGTTAGGGAAAAAAAGTCTTGTGTATTCGAGCTAGATAAGGTGTATCTGGCTTGGTGCACTTAACCGAGTGGAACAAGCTGAAGCTACCTCACCGTATCCTAAACTAGTTAGACCAGGAAGTAACCCTAAGTGGCTTAAGTGATATTTTCTTGAATTTGGCTTTGTCTAAGGAAGTGGTCATTGTTCCGATCAAAGAAGGCCCCTGTGCCTCGCCACGACCTGGAAGCCAATTTCTCGAAAAGTTACTTAACGATTTAAAGGTTAAATCCGAATCTAATCCAAGGTTGACTATCTTTAATCAATTTAAAATCATCTCACAAAACATATAAGGTGAACAAATTCTGAGACACATTGAATGGGTGAGATGTTAAGGATAATTGAAATATAACCTCTTCAAAAGACTACTTATTTTCCCAACTATTGTCCTTAATAACTCTTAGGTCAAAGTTTAGCGCCCCCTACATCTCTTATACTTCATATATTTGACTAAGGGGGAAAGCAAACTAACACTAAGGGTTATATTACAAACCTTTAGATTATTGGTGCAGAGGGACACACTTCGAACCAATCTATCTAATTACTACTAGACACATGCTTGGACTCATAGTTGATTTATCTTGATGCATGCATATACCATATTGTTTTTAAACCCCTATTTTATATAACAAACTTCAATTTTACATAACAAACAACAACATTTGTTGATTTATGGCAAAAGGGGGAGAAGAGCGAAAGTTAAGGGGGAGTAACACAAAATTTATTTAATTTTGAAAACTAAAGTATCTCTTTCAAAACTCACCTAGGGTTAAGGGGGAGTTTTTGAAAATGAAATTCATCTTCTACTATACCTGTTTTATGCTTTAATTTCCCTTAACTTTGTGTTGGTTTGCCATAGATCAAAAAGTGGGAGATTGTTGGTGCAGGGGCACTAGATAATTGAACCTGTGTTTTGATTATGGGAAAGACACAAAGTTAAGTTTACATCATTATCTCACGAGCTAAATCGAGTGTGCATAAAAGTACTAAAGCTAGAGCTGAAGGCTAGCGACACTCGGAGGAAGCCGCGGTGGTCGGGCAACACTCGAGTGACTTTGGAGGGAGCCGAAGGAATCAAGTGAAAGGCCGGAAGCGAAAGCAACACAGTAAGAATCGAGGTAAGCTCGTGTGAGTGAGAGATGGTAAGGTCATGTCCTTTGTACAGGGACAACCGTAGGTGGTGATCTGACTAAGACTTCTTGTGGAAGGTCTAGGTCGAGATCGGACGGTTAGAAACTGTCGTATTTATCATTTTCCGAGCTAACCTCTCACTGCAGGGAAGTGGCCAGGCTGGCAGTCGACTGCTGGACATTGGGCAGTCGACTGATGCTCATCAGTCGACTGATGGGAGACATCAGTCGATTGATGGCGACAAATCAGCCTTTGCGCTAGGTCAAAATGGATAAGGTTTGACGCAACCACTTCACTATAAAAATTATACAACTTCGTGATCTGTTCCAAAAAAAGAGGAGACAAATTCAGAGGCCAAAATCTATAAAAGGAGGGGAGGATTCCAACTCCAAATGACATCAAGTTTATTCATCAAGTGCTCCTACAACGCCAACGCTCCAACACCGTCATAACGCCGACGCGACAACAAGTTCAGATCTTCTTCGTCGACAGTAGCATCTAGTAATATATTTTTGATATTGTATTCGTTGTTTTTATTTGTAACAACGTGAGATAGGCTTGTTGCCTCATCCTCGTACATTCAGTTTTGTGATCGTTTTCTCCTACCTCCAACGAGGAGGAGACATTATAGTGTTTTGCCCTCCGTATGCGGTCTAGGACCGATAGGGTCTTGGAGTAGCAACCGTTGGGTTGTGAACCAAGTAGAAATAAATGTGTCTCTTTATTTTCCACTGCTCTTACTCATTTAATTATCTACTCGAACGAAACATCAAAAAGATTTACAATCGCTATTCACCCCCCCCTCTAGCGACGCTTCTCGATCCAACACTGAGGAGATAGAGGAGATGAAGATGTTTCCTTATGCTTCGGCGGTAGGAAGCCTCATGTATGGGATGCTATGTACAAGACTAGATATCTGCTTTGTCGTGGGCATGGTCAGCAGATATTAGCGTAATCCAGGACAGGGAGATTTGACTGCAATAAAGCATATATTGAAGTACTTGAGAAAGACTAGGGATTATATGCTAATTTACCAGGCATACCAATTACTCCCTATGGGTTACACGGATTCCGACTTCCAATCAGATAGGGATAACAGTAAGTCTACCTCAGGTTTTGTGTTTACTTTGGGAGGTGGAGCCATTGTATGGAGGAGTGTCAAGCAGAAATGCATGGCGGACTCCACCCTGGAAGCTGAGTATGTGGTAGCCTCTGAGGTGGCCAAAGAAGCTGTATGGCTAAGGAACTTCCTGATGGACTTGGATGTGATTCCTGGTTTGCCCAGAACTATCACAGTTTATTGTGATAATAGTGGTGCAATTGCAAACTCGAAGGAACCACAATCCCATAAGACAAGTAAACACAAAGAGCGAAAGTACCACATGATACGAGAAATCGTAAAGAGAGGAAAAGTTATTGTGGCCAAGATTGCATCGGAGAATAACCTGGAAGATCCTTTCACTAAGGCCCTTCCGGAGAGAGCTTTTGATAGGCATGTGGAGGGAATGGGAATCAGATGCATGGCAGTTTGAGGACAGCATAGTCTTTTAGTATAAGTGGGAGATTATTGGGATGTATACTGAAAAAGTCTATCTTTTGTATGAACATCTTTATTTTGAAATAAGAATCACAAGATCATTGTTTGCATATTTATGGATATGCATATTGTCTAAATACATTACATTGTAGATAACATGGTGTGTGGTGTCACATGGGAGATCATGTTATCGGCTCCTTGTAAAGTATAGGTATAGGCTCACAACCGAGATGGCTTTGGACAAACCATTGGTATGGTTGTAGTGTGATTTGGTATTGGTTTGTCTTGACCATAGAATCATACTAGTACACTTTGTGTGTATTGAGCAGGACCGACTTAGAGGTGGTTCGATTTATTGCTGACTACATAATTGAATCGGACCTCAGATATTATATTGTATATACTCTTAATCCCGATATAATAACGGGCACATATACTTAGTATTCATTTCTTTGATTTATCAATGGGCAAGATTTATAGATTAAATCGATAGGCTCGGTAAGTTGGGAAATGATATTATTTATATGGTGTGTCATTGATTATAGGAGGAAATCGTGTCCTATATATTAGGATGATGTTGTCCTTTAGAGGAGCTTATAAGGTTCATCATGTAAACCCTGCAGGTGGATTTGGTCCGGCATGATGATAAGGTTGAGTGGTACTATTCATGGAGTTAGATGTTGATTAATTAATGGTCAGTAAATTAATTAATCGATAGACATTCAAGATCTTAAATACGTGGAGAAAAATGTACATATAAAATATGGAGCACATATTAACTTATGGGGGTTGGTCAGGTAGATCAATGATAATCCTTTAGTGGATTGGATTATCATTAATGGATCATACTTTATGTGGGCTTCATCCATTGGGTGGCCAAGATCCAACTCCTCTTTATGGTCCCTATTGTAGCCTATTAATACGTCATGAAGCCTTGATCCAATGGTTGAAAACAAAACTTTAGATCCAAAGGTAGAGATTAAATATGTAGATCCGACAGTTGAGATTAAATCTCTAGATATGACGGTTGAGATTAAATCCCTAGAATAAATGGTGGAGATTAAAACAAGGCATATCCCTAACTCTATAAAAGGAGAGCATAAGGAGGGTGGCAAGAAGAATTCCAATAGAAATAGGATTAAGGTTAGTGGGCGGCAAGCTTGGGTGATTAGGGTTTGGGGTGTTGGCGGCACTAAATAAGGAAAGTTCTTCCTTTTCTTCTTCATCCTCCTTGGTGGCCGGCGCACATACCAGCCCTTCCCTCCCTTGGCCGGCATCCAGACCTAGCCCTTCTCCTCTCCTTGGCCGGTGAAAACAAGACTTAGGGTCTTCCCTTAGAGCTCTTGGCCGGTATCCATCTTATTCATCATTTTCCTTGTTGGGCGGCGGCAAGCATCTAGGTTGTTGCTTGTTGGTTGGCTAGAGGAAGGAGAAGGGTTTTGTTTCTTAGTCTTCCTCTTGTTTGGAGCGAGCAAGCAAGGAAGATTGGTGATCTAGGAGCTTGGACTTTTGGTAGATCCTCGCCCACACGACGTCCAAAAGGAGGAAGGTCATACAATAGAAGACCAAGAGGTATAACGTTTGTTTATATTCTTTTGTAAGTTGTCTATATTTGTTCTTCAATTATATGAATGATATATATTCTATTTTGTGGCTAATATATTCTATCCGTCCTAGTCACTCACCATGGGGAGCTCCAGTGTTGTTCATAAAGAAAAGAGATGGGTCTATGCGAATGTGTATAGACTACCGGGCACTGAACAACGTAACCATCAAGAATAGGTACCCCCTTCCCAGGATCGATGACTTGTTCGACCAGCTGAAGGGAGCTACTGTCTTTTCAAAGATCGATCTCAGATCTGGCTATCATCAAGTAAAAGTAAAGCCAGACGATATTCCGAAGACGGCCTTCCGAACAAGATACGGACATTACGAGTTTGTAGTTATGCCCTTTGGCGTAACCAATGCTCCGGCAATGTTCATGGACTTGATGAATCAAGTATTCTCGGCCTTCCTCGACAAATTTGTGATCGTCTTCATCGACGATATTCTTATCTACTCGAGAGACCGAGAAGAGCATGCCGAACACCTGAAGACAGTACTACAGATTCTTCAGAAAGAGCGACTATATGCCAAGTTCTCCAAATGTGAGTTCTGGCTCAATCAAGTGTCATTCTTGGGTCATGTCATCTCTAAAGATGGAATCATGGTGGACCCAATGACTGGAATGAATAGGCCAAGGAATGCGAGTGAAATCAGAAGTTTCCTCGGGCTAGCAGGCTATTACAGGAAGTTTGTAGAGGACTTCTCTAGAATTGCAGCCCCTATGACAGCCCTCACCAGAAAGGACAAGCAATACAAATGGACTGAGGACTGTGAGAGGAGTTTTACGGAACTGAAAAGGAGACTGACCAGCGCTCCCATCCTGACTCTCCCTGAAGATAATGGAAGCTTCGATATGTATAGTGACGTTTCCAAACTGGGGCTCGGAGCTGTACTTATGCAAAACGGCAAGGTCATCGCTTACGCCTCTAGACAGCTCAAAGAGCACGAAATAAATTATCCTGCCCATGACTTAGAACTGGCGGCAGTGGTATTCGCTCTAAAAATATGGAGACACTACTTATACGGAGCTCGGTGCAGGATTTATACCGACCACCAGAGTCTGAGATATTTCTTTACCCAGAAAGACCTAAACATGAGACAACGCAGATGGCTTGAGCTAGTCAAAGATTATGATTGTGAGATATTCTATCACCCAGGAAAGGCCAACAAGGTGGCAGATGCGCCAGCGTAAAGTCTGCCGCTTTGATGTCCTTATCGATGCTATCTCAACCCTGAAAAGGGAAGTAATGAATTACGGAATAGAAATCATTTACGGGCAACTTTCCACCATGACTACGTAATTCGACGATATAAAGGGAAAGCAAGATGGTGATTCGGACATCCGAAGTTCAAACAAGAAATCTTGGAAGGAGGGATAATGGATTCGATCACCAGCGGCGGATTATTATACTCGGGATCGCCTATGCATTAACGATCCGGAGTTACTGCAGAAGATACTCGAGAATCCCATGGAACACCTTATACCATGCATCCCGGATCTAATAAAATGTATCGAGGACTTAAGGGATAAATTTTGGTGATGCGGCATGAAAAGGGATGTGGCTCAAGACGTCAACACTGCCTGACCGCGAAGGTGAAGGCGGAACACCGTAAACCCGGGGATTATCAGAGCCAATCTGATTCCCGAGTGGAAATGGGAAGAAATTTCCATGGATTTCATCTCGGGATTACCCAGAACGACAAATGGTTACGATGCTATATGGGTAATCATAGACCGGATGACAAAGTCTGCCCATTTCCTGGCAATCAAGATGACCTAGTCGGTTGAGCAGCTAGCTCAATTATATGTCAAGGAAATTATCAAATTACATGGAGTGCCTCAGGCTCTTATTTCCGGATGGCGTTTACCTCCCATCTCTCGGGAATGTGTTTAAGGCTCTTGGCACTAAGTTGAGATTCAGCACTGCGTTTCATCCTCAGACCGACGGTCAGACGGAAAGAGTGAACCAGGTGCTGGAAGATATGTTGCGGGCCTGTGCTCTAGACTTTAAGGGGAGCCGGTGTCGATATTTGTGCTCGCGAGTTTGCTTACAACAATCTACCAAAGGCTACCATTGGAATGGCACCCTATGAAGCTCTATACGGGAGAAGATGCAGGTCTCCTATCTGTTGGTACGAGGGTGGTGAAAGGATGGAAATGGGTCTTCAGGCCGATATTATTGACAATACCACCCGCGCTATACAGAATATCCGTCAGAGAATCGAAACTGCTCAGAGCCGACAAAAGAGCTATGCGGATATGCGGCGTAGACCGTTAGAATTCGAAGTCGGGGACCTGGTATTCCTCAGAGTGACCCCTATGAAGGGAGTGATGAGATTCGGAAGGAAGGGTAAACTGAATCCACGTTACGTGGGACCCTATCCGATATCACAGAGAGTGGGCAAGGTGGCGTACAAGCTGGAACTGCCCCAAGAGATGTCGGCTATACACAACGTGTTCCATGTCTCTATGCTCAAGAAATGCATATCCAGAGCGGACCAAGTGATCGAGCCACAAATTGTACATGTTCAAGAGGACCTGAGTATCGAAAGTCGGCCTAACCAGATACTAGACCGAGATGTCAAGAGACTAAGGAACAAAGAGGTGCCCTTAGTGAAGGTCCTGTGGCAGAATTCGCAATATGAGGAGGCTACTTGGGAACGCGAGGAGGACATGAGGCAGAAGTACCCGGAATTGTTTTAAGTTTCGAGGACGAAACTTTTACAAGGTATGAGGGATTGTAACGCCCGTGAAATTCTAGCAATTTTACGAGAATTTTTGGCTTTATGATGATAGGCTTTATGTAGGCCTTTTTGGAGAAATAAAAGAAAATAAGCCAAAAAGAGATGCAAAGCCTAGGAATTGAACCCCCCACCTCTAGAGATAGCCAAGCCTTATAGATGCACCCACTAACCATGAGCCCAATAGAATCATATCATTAGAGGAAAAGGGGAACCTATAGATAAATGGGAGGAGGGTAAATGAAGAGGCTTGACAAAGAGAAGAGAAACTTCTCTTCCTCCCCTTTATAAAGAAGAGAGAAGTTCCACTTGGCCACTTCTTCTTTCCTTCTTCCTCTTCTCTTCATTCTCACCGAAACCTAAGCCCTTCTTCTTCTTCCTTTGGCGAGAGCCCTTGCAAGCTAGGAGAGAGCTAGGTGACTTCCATTAGGTCATCTCCTCAAGCAAGGAAGTAAGTTTTCCCCTCACTGCGGTGTATTAGTTTGATAGGTTAGGTTGCTTGAAAGAAATATGAAATTGTAGCCTTATAAGTTTCCAACTAAGTTGGTGGGCTAGGATTCATGAAAATGCTACTAAGGGAGGTTTGTATGGGTGGTATGTTTCAAGTAGATACCTTTAGGAGTCCAAAGTCCAAAGGGATGACCCTATATGGTTCGCCAACCCCAAGATTTTAGGGTTAGGGTTGCATGAACTTGATTCTAAAGTTATGTTCTTAGATGGTATGTTTCAAGTAAGACCTTTAAGTAACCCCATCCAAGATGATGCCCTTATAGGTTTCGCCACCCTAGGTAACTAGGGTTAGGGTTGCATGAAAATATCCCTAATGATGCTATGCTAGGGTATAATGCTCATGAATGAAGGTTAGGTGACAAGAACCCTAGTTGAGCCCTTTATAGGTTTACCCACCCTAGGTAACTAGGGTTAGGGTTGCATGAAAATATCCCTAAAGATGCTATGCTAGGGTGTAGTGCTCATGAATGAATATTAGGTGACAAGAACCCTAGTTGAGCCCTTATAGGTTTGCCACCCTAGGTAACTAGGGTTAGGGTTGCATGAAAATATCCCTAATGAGGCTATGCTAGGTTATAATGCTTTATGAATGAATTTTAGGGGACAAAACCTAAGCTTGAGCCCCTTACAAGATTCGGCCCAACCAATGATTTTAGGGTTAGGGTTTCATGAAAACACCCTATATGTAGTTGTGCTATGGGTATGTTTTTTTAATATGACATGAACTATGCTTGTGTGATGAATATGTTATGATTCAATGCAACATGAAATTAGGCTATGTGATGAACATGTTTGATGATTTAATATGCCTTGAATAGGCCTAGGAAATAAGCTTCATGTTATGATGTAATGTGCCATGAAATATGCTTAGGTGATGAACATGTTGTGTGAATTAATATGCCATGTATATGTTTAGGAATATGCTTCAAGTTTATGAATTAGTATGCCATGAAATTAGGCCATGTGATGAACATGTTTTATGATTCAATATGCCATGAATATGCCTAGGAAATGTGCTACATGTTTATGATGTAATGTGCCATGAATATTGTGATTTGCCTAGGTGAAGAACATGTTTTGTGATTTAATATGTCATGAATATGCTTAGGAAATATGCTTCATGTTTACGATGCAATGAAACATGCTTATGTGATGAACACGTTTATGCTTTAGGACCCCTTTAGGGTACTCTTATGTTATGAATGCATGTGTCCTTATGATAAGATAAGATGGAGATGCTTCCCTTTCAAGTAGGGATCAAGAGCTCTCCTTATGACAAGATAAGATGGAGATGCTTCCCTTTCAAGTAGGGATCAAGAGCTCTCCTTATGATATGATAAGATGGAGATGCTTCCCTTTCAAGTAGGGATCAAGAGCTCTCCTTATGATATGATAAGATGGAAATGCTTCCCTTTCAAGTAGGGATCAAGAGCTCTCTTTATGACAAGATAAAATCAAGATGCTTCCCTTTTTGTGTTGGGGATCAAGAGAATTCTTTATATTATGACAATAAAAAGGAAAGAATTAAGTATTTTACTTTGCAAGAGGTTAAGTACCGACCCGTCGGTGGTGAATCAAATCCATAGGGACACAAGAAGACGTAAGAGGTCTTGCCACAGTAAGACGTAAGAGGTCTTGCTCTAGTAGGATGGTGGCTCGCTACTGACCTATTAGGGAACGCGCATTATCAGTACTTAACACAGGGCCCCCAAATAAGTTATGATGATATTGAAGTATTTATAAGTATATGTTTTGAAAAGGAAAGACTTTTATGATATTGTGTATGCTTATGTTAAATGCTCTGAATGCTTACGAACTAGGTTCTTTATGCATGCTAGATGTTATGAAGTTATGATGATATTGAAGTATTTACAAGTATATGTTTTGAAAAGAAAAGACTTTTATGATATTGTGTATGCTTATGTTAAATGCTCTGAATGCTTACGAACTAGGTTCTTTATGCATGCTAGATGTTATGAAGTTATGATTATATTGAAGTATTTATAAGTATATGTTTTGAAAAGAAAAGACTTTTATGATATTGTGTATGCTTATGTTAAATGCTCTGAATGCTTACGAACTAGGTTCTTTATGCATGCTAGATGTTATGAAGTTATGATGATATTGAAGTATTTATAAGTATATGTTTTGAAAAGAAAGGACTATTATGATATTGTGTATGCTTATGTTAAATGCTCTGAATGCTTACGAACTAGGTTCTTTATGCATGCTAGATGTTATGAAGTTATGATGTTTAGAGTTAAGTCTAAGTATGTGGTGACTATGTACTTTATGCTAGTTTAGAATTTATGATGTGGTGAAGGTTAAGGGTAAGGTTAAGAATACTTGCGACTATGTTCCTTCTGCATGATTAGGGTTTATGTTATTACAAATGTTTATGTTCAAGTTAACCAAATGCTTATGATTACGTTCTTTCATGCACGCTTAGTTTATGCAGTTATAACGCTCATGTTCAAAGTATGCCCTGCTTAGATTAATTATGCTTAACCTGCTTATGAACAATTCTATGCCATGCTTAGTTCTTTTTGTACTATTACCTGGATATGTTGTTGATTAGTGTTGCTATGAAATGCTTAGGTCATTTTCTATGCCAGCATGCTCATGTTCTAATAGTTTGATGAAATCGTGGCTTTTGTGAGTAGGCAAGGATCTTACTAAGCTATATGCTTATAGTTTATGTTGTCCATATATAGATAAAGGAAGTATGCACTAGAGGAAGTGGCAGGAGGGGCCATGTGCGTGTGTGATAGTGGCATGGTGGAAGAAGACCCTTCACTATCTGCTTATATTTATATGCTCTAAGAACAATTTAAGACATTGCTTATAAGACTTGTGTTTAATGAGTATCCCTTTATTTAAGAGGTTCGATATGTTAGAACTCATGAACGAATCCTTTCGTTATGCATGTTATGAAATGAGATAAGATATGTGGTCATGCTAATGATGAATAAGATAGGTGATGCATGTGCCAAAGAAGGTTTCAGTTATGATAACCTGTTTAAGCATGTAGACTTTGAACGGATCCATATGTAGTATGCTAATAAAAAAATAATATAGAGACCCAAGTAGCGCCGCCCTGAGAGCAGATAAGGGCGGGCGCTACAGGTGGTATCAGAGCGGGTTCACCTTTCCACTATCACACATCAAGCCTCCATCCTGCTATTTCCAAGTAAGTAACTTTATGCATACTTGAGTTTCTTTTATAATGAAGAATGACTCCTATCTAGATAGAAATAACACCTTATCATGTTTTAGTAGATTGGAATCACACTTGTGATCTAGATAGAAATAATACCTCATCATGTTTTAGTAGATTGGAATCACACTTGTGATCTAGATAGAAATAGTACCTTGTCATGTTTTGGTAGATTGGAATCACACTTGTGATCTGGATAGAAATAATACCTCCTCATGTTTTAGTAGATTGGAATCACACTTGGAATCACACATGTTTATAAAACCCTATTGAGACTCAAATATTAAGGATACCATACCTTGTTTATGATATGAGATATTAGATGCGATATGAGTAGAAATTATAATAACACCTTAATTAATTATTCATTTATCACTTAGATAACATGAACGGAGACGTAGTGCTAGAGGGAATGACTCCGCACTCCCCACCAGTTGATGCATGTAGGTTCACCGAGCTACACGTCAGTCGCGAAAGCAAATTGGTTATCAATGCTCTCACGAATCAACAAGGGAACCCTAGCACCACCCCAGGGACGCAGAACGTAACTCCTAACACGACCACTATGGTGCAAGCACCGCTAATCAATGCCGCCATCGGTCCGCCCAAGCCTATCTCGATTCATGGCGAGGTCAAACCGTAAAATTTCTCTGGTGCCGGTGAACCATCGGATGCCCAAGCCTGGTTCAAAACAGTTGAAAGCATCGTGGAACTACTGGATTGGCCCGAGCACGAAAGGATAAAATGTGCCTCGTTCTGTCTTTCCGGGGATGCCAAGATGTGGTGGGAGAGAGTCAAAGCGAAGAGGCATGTAAATCAAATGAGGTGGATAGACTTTGAATCGGAGTTCTTCGAGGAGTTCTTTCAGAGACGGATCACAAATAAGCACTACGATGAGTTTCTCGAGTTCCGACAAGGCGATCTATCAGTTAGTGAAGCTATGAAAAGATTCAACCTGCACGCCTCGCCCGAGTTAGTCGTGCGAGAGGGAGAGGATCGACTCTGCAAAATGTTATGCGGACCGGAGATAGCCACGAATGTGGTCGTGAGTCAATCGACCCAGGACCAGAGAGTTGTTCAAGAGTGCCACAGTCACGAGCACTACGAACAACATCAGTCAGCAGAGTAAGGCACGAACCGAGAGCCAAATCTCGAGAATACTAGCCTGGAAGAGAGACCGCAGCGGCAAGAAGAAAGCAGTGGAATGGCCCAAGAGGGGGCCCAGAAACCCGCCAGGTATCTGACCGCCCTACATGTGGGAAGAAGCATCCGGGGGAATGTCGTCAGGGCACGAGGAAGTGTTACAAGCTGTGGGACGGAGGGGCACATAGAGCCCGAATCGCCCTACCCGAGTTCGTGCACCGCCAGAAGATGTCCAAGATGCGAGCTCCTCCACGGCTTCACCGGATCACGAGGAGGCGATAGAAGGTCCTCAAATAAGTCAAGGGAGACTGAAGCCCGCCCGGTTGGGACAAATGCGAGTGTTCTCCCTCGCCAGAAGATGTAGCGAGTGCCTCGGCGGTTGTCACAGTCGCTACTTATTTCCAAATAATACGCTCTTGTCTTGTTTGACACCGGGGCAACCCATTCATTCATCGCTACGCCTTTCATAAGAAAGATAGATAGGCATCCCCAAGCTTTGGACTATGAATTTTTAACGACATTACCTTCGGGAGAGGTGATGCCATCCACCCATATTCTGCGCCGCACCAATTAGGCTCGACGAGGGCTCTATGGTGACCGATAGTCCTAGATATGTGGGACTATGATGTTATATTGGGCATGGACTTTCTGCAGAAATGCAGTAGCGTCAATTGAGTCAGTAACGGAGGGTAATCTTCCGACCCGAAGCAGAAGTTTCATTTGAATTTATCGGGGAGTCGAAGAAAGGAACAAAGAAGTTCTTATCGGCACTAAAGGCCCGAAAAATGTTAGAAGACGGATGCACCGGATTTCTCGCACATGTGGTGGATAGCATATGAAGAACCGTAAGATAGAAGATGTCAGAGTGGTACGTGACCATCCGGAGGTGTTTCCTGATGACCTACCTGGGTTACCGCCTGATAGAGAAATTGAGTTCGAGATCAAATTAATTCCCGGAACTAATCCGATCTCCAAGGCACCCTAACGAATGGCGCCAACTGAGTTGAAAGAACTACAGAAACAACTACAGTAGTTACTTGGCCAGGGATTTATCCGTCCTAGTCACTCACCATGGGGAGCTCCAGTGTTGTTCATAAAGAAAAGAGATGGGTCTATGCGAATGTGTATAGACTACAGACCGAACAACGTAACCATCAAGAATAGGTACCCTTCCCGAGGATCGATGACTTGTTCGACCGGTGAAGGAGCTACTGTCTTTTCAAAGATCGATCTCAGATCTGGCTATCATCAAGTAAAAGTAAAGCCAGACGATATTCCGAAGACGGCCTTCCGAACAAGATACGGACATTACGAGTTTGTAGTTATGCCCTTTGGCGTAACCAATGCTCCGGCAATGTTCATGGACTTGATGAATCGAGTATTCTCGGCCTTCCTCGACAAATTTGTGATCGTCTTCATCGACGATATTCTTATCTACTCGAGAGACCGAGAAGAGCATGCCGAACACCTGAAGACAGTACTACAGATTCTTCAGAAAGAGCGACTATATGCCAAGTTCTCCAAATGTGAGTTCTGGCTCAATCAAGTGTCATTCTTGGGTCATGTCATCTCTAAAGATGGAATCATGGTGGACCCAATGAAGATTGAGGTCTGACGAACTGAATAGGCCAAGGAATGCGAGTGAAATCGAAGTTTCCTCGGGCTAGCTATTACAGGAAGTTTGTAGAGGACTTCTCTAGAATTGTAGCCCCTATGTGACCCTCACGAGACAAGGAGCAATACAAATGGGTAGGATCGTGAGAGGAGTTTCTGAATCGAAAGAGAGACAGCGCTCCCATCCGACTCTCCTCAAGATAATGGAAGCTTGATATGTATAGTGGCGCTTCCAAACGGGCTTCGAGTACTTATGCAAAACGGCAAGGTCATCGCTTACGCCTCTAGACAGCTCAAAGAGCACGAAATAAATTATCCTGCCCATGACTTAGAACTGGCGGCAGTGGTATTCGCTCTAAAAATATGGAGACACTACTTATACGGAGTTCGGTGCAGGATTTATACCGACCACCAGAGTCTGAGATATTTCTTTACCCAGAAAGACCTAAACATGAGACAACGCAGATGGCTTGAGCTAGTCAAAGATTATGATTGTGAGATATTCTATCACCCAGGAAAGGCCAACAAGGTGGCAGATGCGCTTAGCAGAAAGTCCGGTGCCGCTTTGATGTCCTTATCGATGCTATCTCAACCCCTGAAAAGGGAAGAAATGAATTACGGAGTATAATTCTTGTTTTGGTTTTCTTTTGTTCTATGTAATTTTTTACAATTGTATGATTATGGACCCCGATGATAAACACAAAAATCGATGATCCGTACATTATCTATTCCATGGCTAATCGAGGAAAAGAGTTAGGTTGCTTGAATAACAAGTTTGTTCAAGGGACCACTCAAATCGAATAGCACAATGATGAATTGGTTTCTTGGGTAATCCATCTTCTTCCAGATTAATTTTTTGTATCCAGGAACATTTGATAGGATCGCTATGTACAAGCGACTGAAGCGAAGAGAGAAGCGAAGCGAGAAGCGAAGCTTCAACCTTCAAGTGGTATCAGATCCACGGTTTCCAATTTTGTGTGTTTAGGATTCGGTTACTTTTATGCACTTATCATATATTATGTTTGACGGATAATAGTAGGATATGCATAGGCTAACTTTTTGGTTGCAGGCATAAGATCAAACTATTATGGCCATATGAGTGTGTATGTGATTGTATATGTTTAATTGTAATATTATTTGAATCCTCGGAGTTGACGAGGCTAGTATTTAATTTTTGTAATTAAGTATGACATTGTTTTGCCACTCTTTTTTTTTAGTTTACTTTTGATCTCGATTTCATGTACACTCCTTTGTGGAGTATACGATCGATGGATGTAAATTAAAATAATTTTTCTCGGCTCGGATCTCCGGATGGCTTGTACATGGCGTAGGGAAGAGCGGATGAGGTGCCAACACGATTGGAGGCATATTGGAGAACCAAAAGCCATAATAGTTAGAAAATTTGTTATTTTTCATATTTATTGCTTTTGATTTATATGCTTGTTGTGCTTGCATTGTTAAAATTCCTTAATTTTAAATTACTAAGTGGGAGAGAGATACTTTTTTTAAATTCCTGCGACCTCCATTACAATTTCACATGTGATGCGAACAAACTTGTGTGTTGGCTCTGAGTGCCTTCCTCTATATCAGATTAGTTTGTTTTGCGGATTGTTAGGGAAATCAACCCATGATGTGGTTTTGATGTGTGTTGCAAAGGGTTTAACTTAGGTTGTTATGGTTTTGATATGTGCGTTGAAGTCTTGCAGGACTTAGTAATTCACACATGGAGAATTGGCAAGTTTCTCCTCTCGTGACTCGGTCCTTGAGTCGGTGAAACATGCATTGTGGAAGCCGTGCACTTGGTGCATCCAAGGGACCGCCAGACGAGGAGCATTAAAGTGAAGCCGGAGGAAGTAGACTTCAGGGCAAGACGCGAAGGATGGTACTGCGAAGTCGTGTTCTTGGCGCATCCGAGGGACGTGGCCAAAGAAGACAACTTCGAAGGTGAGGGACTCCAAGTGAATGAGTGTGAGCGATTGTAACCCGAGACGGGGAAGATCGTAGGTGAAACTTGGCCATTTGACTAAGTGTCAGATGAGATTTTCCGACATCAATCGACTGCCATGACATGGCAGTCGACTGCTCCATGTCAATTGTGACTCAACTGGTGTTCGAGTAAGGTTTGTGTCCTAGCAGTCGATTGCCAAGGGATGACTGATGGCAGCAGTCGACTAATCGCAAGGGTTTCGGGCACAGAATGTTGATCAGTCGAGTTCTCACTTTTGACACTCGACTGATGGGAAGTCGACTGATGTGGGAGCTGTTGGATGAAATCTAACGTGGAAGAAGCCTTTATTGGGCAACAGCTATAGGAGCAATTGACTGATCGGGGCATCAGTCGACTTCCAGGCGCCCGACGCGAAGAATGAGTTCTTCTCTATAAAATGGGGCCTTTGGACACTTGGGGAACCTAATGCTTCTACTCTAAACATCTTCTCAAGTGCCCAAATGATTTCAATCCTCTTCCTTGAGCTTATTTTCATCTTATTGTAAGAGGAGAGAATTGTTGTAAGGAAAGGTTACCTCCACCTAGGTTTGTGTAAAGGAGAGATTAGTGGAAGGTTTAAGGCGTGATTCACCTTGGACGAATCGGGTCGTGGATTAGCGGCAAGGCTGGGAACCACGTTACATCGCCGTGTTAGCATTTGATTTCTTTTACTTAATGCTTTGTCTTTATTGTTTATATTTCTGCTTGTACTAACGAATTTGTAGAGGAGCAATCAATGAGAAAATTCCACCATACGATGATTGAAAGTTATTTGTTGGATCGAGCGGATCGCTAGAGGGGCGGGGGCGGGGGGGGGGGGGTGAATAGCGATAGAAACTTTTTCGTTCGGATTCATTTCAAGAGACAAGTAAACGCAGCGGAAAAACACAATATAAAAATAAAGACACGAGGGTTTTTTTACTTGGTTCGTAACCAACGGCTACTACTCCAAGGCCCTAGTGGTCCTTGACCATGCAGGGAGGGCAAAGCACTAACGAACTCCTCCTCGTTGAAGGTAGGAGTTAATAAATTACAAAAAACCACAAAAGCTTGATGTAGAGGGACACTCCCCCTCTCCTCGTTATGATAAAAAGCTCCGAGACAATAATATGAAAGAGACAAGCTTGTTGGTGCAGGGGCACCTAAGTCGAACCTATATTTTGATTATGGCAAAAGATGCAAAGTCAAGGATATATCGTTATATCATGAGCTGAATCAAGTGTGCAGAAAAGTGCTAAAGCTGGAGCTGAAGGCTAGCGACATCCGGAGGAAGCCGCGGTGGTCGGGTGACACTCGAGTGACTTCGGAGGGAGTCGAAGGAATCGAGTGGAAGGCCGGAAGCAAAAGCGACATGGTAAGTATCGAGGTAAGCTCGTGTGTGCGAGTGTAAGTGAGGTCGTATCCTCCTTACGGGGATGGTCTAGGTCGAGATCGGATGGTCGAAGGCCGTCGAAATAATGTTTTCTTTGAGCTAACTTTGACTTGCAGAAAGCATCGATCATTGACTTGGAGGACTCATTGCCGTCAATCGATCGTCGGAGGTCGGCCTCGATCGTTGCCATCGATCGGATCGATGATGGCCATCGATCGTGATGGTCAAAAGATCAGCCTCGAGGAGTCATGGCTTATCACCACTTTTCAAGGAGGTTGTGTGTCCATTTGTGATTGGTTGAAGACCCATTCGATGAGGGGCTCAAAGGCTATAAAAGGAGGTCCTAACCTAGGGTTTTCTCAACAATTCTAAGCTTCCAGAATCCTTCGCAAAGCTACAACTCTCCGACAACGAAGTGCTTCTTCTCCGACGTCTAGGTCTTAACTTCTTTTATTTTTGTAACGTCGGTTTAAGCTTTTACTTCAGTTTGTTACTTTAATTCTTTCGGAGATTTTATCGTAACGAGGAGAGGGGGAGTGTCCCTCTACCTCAAGTTTTGTTCTTTATTGTATCAATTAACTCCTACCTCCAACGAGGAGGAGTTTGTTTAGTATTTTGCCCTCCGTACATGGTCAAGGACCACTAGGGCCTTGGAGTAGTAGCTGAAGGCTACGAACCAAGTAAAAAGAATTGTCTCTTTTATTTATTGTTTATCTTTCTGCTGCAAACTATCTACTCGAGTTTTAATGAACGATTTCGTAAAATTTTTATCGCTATTCACCCCCCCCTCTAGCGATCCGCTTCGATCCAACAAAGCTAAATTAAACTTATACGGACGAATAAGAAATGAAAACTCAAGCTTAGATCGTCGGAGTAGTAGCACTTCATTGTCGGAGAGTCACAGCATTGCGGAGGCTTTAGGGAACTTAGAATTGATGAGAAAACCCTAAGAGAGGCCCTCCTTTTATAGCTTTTGAGTCCCTTCTCGAGAGGATCTTCAACCAATCAGATTTGAGCACCAATCTCCTTAAAACGAGGTGATAAGGCTTGACTCCTGGAAGATGATCCTTGACCATCGATCAAGGATGGCTATCATCGATCGTGATGGCGACATCGATCAGTCGCGATCATGGCGGTCGATGGGCCCGGATCGAGTGCTCAGAAATCAAAAGTTAGCTTAACAAAAACATTATGTCAACGACCACCGACCATCCGATCTAAACCTAGACCATCCATGGGATGTCTTTGGTCAGATCTATGCTTAAGACCATCCTCGTAAAAAGGATATGACCTCACTTACGCTCACACACTACGAGCTTACCTCGATACTTACTTTGTATCTCTTTCTTTTGGTCTTTCACTCGATTCCTTTGGCTCCCTCCGAAGTCACTCGTGTGTTGCCCGACCACCACGACTTCCTCTGGGTGTCGCTAGCCTTCAGCTCCAACTTTAGTACTTTTCTGCACACTCGATTTAGCTCGTGAGATAACAATATGAGCTTAACTTTGTATTGTTTGTTATAATCAAAACTCAGATTTGACTTAGGTGCCTACTGCACCAACAATCTCCCCCTTTTTGATCTATGGCAAACCCACATACAAAGTTAAGGAAATAATATGCATGAACAAAAAGATTAAGTAGGAGTAGTAGTGATTTTCTTCCAAGTCTCCACCTTGAGGAAACCTCTCCATTGACCAAGGGTGAGGCTTGAAAGAAGATCTTAATCCTCCCCCTTGATGTTTGCTATTTAGGAGGACTTTAAGTGATTAACAATCACTTAAGGTTGGCCTTAGTAAAAAAACATAAGTTAAGAATACTTCTCAAATTGGCCCTTTCTCCCTTTTTTAAAACAGTTTAAAAAGTTTAAGTAAATTTGCAAAAATTAAAGTTAATTAAATGTTGACTTAACTTATTTTGGCCATGAGAATAAGTATGAAGTAATAAGTTAAATTATAAAAAAATTGATCCCTTAACTTCCCTTAACTTTGGCCTTTTTCTCCCCCTTTTGCCATATATCGAATAGAGTGGGGGGTTTTGAAAAAGAAGAAAATATAGGTATTAAGTTTAAGTTTAGAGTCCAAGCCTATTCCATACTATTTTGAAAATAATATACTGAAAAGAAGCTTATCTATATAATATTCAACCCTTATTTGACTTGATTAATATAAAGGATCAACAAGTCCTTGTCAGAGTCGGTTAATATATATGATTATACTCCGTGGTTCATGGCGATGCACTAGCTCTACATTTGGAACCAAGAGTAAGGTCCTAACATCTCACGCCCATCTACGTGGCTAAGTACACAAACACATTAGTCCTATGTGTTGTGAGATGCATTGGCTCCTTAAATCGATAGGTGCATGATATCTAAGGTATATCCTATGCTAGTTCCATGAAACAAATAAAAATAGTAATAAGAAAATATAATTTGTAAATTCCTATTCTACTATGCACATGCCCAATTTTCATCTTAATAGACTGAATTTGGCTTCGTGTAGGGGTTTAGTAAATAGGTCGGCCAAGTTGGACTTTGATTCGACGTATTCGAGTTGTATGGCTCCGTTGGCCACATGTTCTCGAATGAAATATTGGATCAAGCGGATCGCTAGAGGGGGGGTGAATAGCGATAAAACTTTTCTTTTGTTTCGTTCGTTAAAACACGAGTAGACACAGCGGAAGATAAAATTAAAAACAAGAGACAATAATAATTTTTACTTGGTTCGTAGCCTTCGGCTACTACTCCAAGGCCCTAACGGTCCTAGACCGTGTACGGAGTACAATTCACTAAAACACTCCTACTCGTTGGAGGTAGGAGTTTGACGATTACAAAAACCTTCGAAAGCAAAAGATAGAGAGACAAACCCTCTCTTCTATTAAGGTAAAATGCAACGATAGAAAACCTCGATTAACAAAAAGAATTGCAATATTAAAGAGACAATAAAGTAGCCTATTAGTGGATTGGATTATCATTAGTGGATCGTACTTTATGTGGGCTTGATCCATGGGTGGCCAAGATCCAACTCCTCCTCATGGTCCCTAATGTAGCCTATTAACACCTCATGAAGATTAGATCCAATGGATAGAAACAAAACTCTAGATCCAAAGGTAGAGATTAAATCTCTAGATCCGACGGTTGAGATTAAATCTCTAGATCCGTTGGTTGAGATTAAATCCCTAGAACCAATGGAGGAGATTAAATCATGTCTTGAGCCCAACTCTATAAATAGAGATCATGAAGTGGGCAGCAAGATAGGGCATGGCTTAAGGGGATTAGGGTTTGCTTCCTTTGGAGGCTAGGAATCCTAGTTTGTTTAGGATTAGGTTTGGGTGGCTAGGGTTTTGGGAGCTATGGGTGGGCGGCAACAAGTGGAGGAGGTGTCTCTTCTTCTTCCTAAGGTGTGGCTGGTTCCTTCCATCTTCAATCTACCTTGGCTTGTGCTCATCCTAATCTTCTTCCCCACTTCCATGGCCAGCCATTAGGAGAGCTAGGATTAGGGTTTAGGAGGCTTGGGTGGCACCAAATAAGGAAGTAGTTTGCTTTCTTCTTCCTCTCCTTTGGTGGCCGGTGCCCACAACCATTTCCCAGCCCTTGGCTGGCATCCAAAGACCCCTTTTCCTTCTCCTTAGGTGGTGGAAACAAGATATAGGGCTTTCGCTTGGTGTCTTGGCCGGTTTCCATCATTATCCCCTTCTCCTTGCTGGCCGACGGCAAGCATTCTCCTTGTTGCTTGTTGGATGGCTATAGGAAGGAGAAGAGCTTTGTTTTTATTCTTCCTCTTCCTTTGGAAGAGCAAGGAAGGAAGATTTGTGATCTAGGAGCTTCGACTTTTGGTAGAGCGTTGCCCACACGACGTCCGAAAGAAGGAAGAACATACATTAGAAGATCGAGAGGTATATCGATTCTCTAATTTTTATATGTTACATGTTTGTATTTGTTTTTCAATTAAGAGCATGTTATAAATCTGTAAATGGCTAAATAATACTTGGATCCCGAGCATAAACATGAAAACCAGCGATCCAGACATCGTCTATTCCGCGGCTACTCGTAGAATAGAGGATGGTCGTTTGAACAACTAGTTTGTTCAAGTGACCTCTCTAAACGAATACCACGACGATGACTTGGTTGTTTGGGCAATCCCTTTTGTCAAGGATTAAATTTTTTTAATCTGGGTGCATCGAAAGGATCGCCATCATCAAGCAACCGAGGTGATGTGGGACACGAAGTTTCCCCTCACGGACTCAATAAGCAAAACCCTTCAATTGGTATCAGAGCCAAGGTTTTCGATTTTGTGTGTTTAGGATTCGGTTAATTTTTATGCTGTTTTTCATATATTATATGTGCCGGATAATAGTAGGATATGCGTAGTTTAACTCTTTGGTTGCAGGCATAAGATCCGACTATTATGGCCATATGTGTGTATGTGATTGTATGTGTGTAAATATTTATTTTGTTGAATCCTCGGGGTTGCCGAGGCTAGTATTTGATTTTTTGAAAATTAGATACGACATTGTTTAGCCACTCTTTATTTTAGTTTACTTTCGATCTAGATTTCATGTACACTCCCTCGTGGAGTATAGGATCGATGGATGTAAATTAAAATAGGTTTTAGTCTCGGCTCGGATCTACGGATGGCTCGTACATGGTGTAGGAGAAGTGGACGAGATGGCGATGCGACGGGAGACATATTGAAGACAAAAGTCATAATAGTTGGAAAATAATTTATTTTTCATATTTATTGCCTTTTGTTTGATATGCATGTCATAGGCTAGGAAAATTCCTCAATTCCAAATTACTAAGTGGGAGAGGGAATTTTTTTTTTTAAATTCCCACGGTCTCCATTACGATTTGACAAGTGATGCAAACAAACTTGCGCGTCGGCTCTGAGTGCCTTCCTCTATATCGGATGGGTTTGTTTGCGGATCACAAGGTCGAATATGGTTATAGGAAATTATTAAGGAGCGTGTGTACTTGCCCATCGTAAGGCACATAACCCGAGATAATTACCTTGGTACCGAGTAATGGTGAACACTTAGATACAAATATAAGTATCCTCCCCATCGGAGTCACTGCTTTTATTTGTAGGGCCAAAGAGGAACCAACTATTAATTTTACTTATCAAAAAGTTAGGTTGACAAAATAGTAAAATTAATGGGTAAAACCTCCTCTTACAAATGTAGAATTTGTATACGTCCACACTATCGTGGCATACGATATTCTCGGTGTTTTGAGGTGTTGGTTGATTTTAAAATTTTATTGTTTGAGGAATCAATAATTTTTTGAAATCTACAGTAATAATCTATGTGATTCTTAGGATTTTCAAAATTGACTTTCAGTCCACTTGCTTTGATACTAAAGGAAAATAAACTTACTGTACATAATTTTGATGATTGGAAAAGAATCTAGATATTGTCTTATCTGCTAAGGAGTACAAGTATGCACTCTTCAAAGAGTGTCCTCATGCCATGGTTGCTCAAAAAGGTTTCTACTTCTAAGCCGAAAGGCAAGAAGAAGGAAAAACAAGGTGGAGCAAAGGTGGTGGGAGGATCTCAGGGAGGAGTGAAGAAGCCGAAAGGCAAGTACTTCACTTACAAGCAGGATGGACATTGGAAGAATGATTGTCCCAATCCAAAGCATAACAAAGATATATCCTTTGGACTAGTCGTTGAAACATGATTAGCGGTGTTATCTACCGGCACCTGGTGTGTAGATACGGGAGCCACTAATCATGTCTACAATACTTTACAGTGGTTCCAGGAAACCCGACGACTAGCTAAAAGGGGAGATTACCATTTACTTGGGCAATGCCATGAAGGTGACGGCTATTGTAGTGGGAGAAGTTTTATTTATCTCTTGAGAAAAATAAAACTTAGGTTCTGGAAAATTCCCTTTATATACCTTTATTTAGAAAGAACTTAGTTTCAGTTTCGAAATTGTTTATGGATGGATATTCTATTTCTTTTAATGAAAGAGTTGTTATAAAAAGGAATAGGGAGAATATCTGTTCAGGTATATTGATAGGAAATTTGTATACACTTGAACCAAAACCTCCCACGATGCAAATTGAAGTTTATAACTCATCTTCTAATTCCAATAAGAGAAAAGAACCTTCGAAGATGAACCAAACATATCTTTGGCATCTTAGGCTTAGTCATATTAACCTAAGCAGAATTCAAAGGTTGATAGCTGATGGACCTCTGGGTTCATTAGTGGTGGAAGATTTCCCAACCTGTGAATCTTGCTTGGAGGGTAAGATGACCAAGAGGCCTTTTAAGGCCAAGGGGTATAGAGCCAAAGATGTGTTAGAATTGGTTCATTCTGATTTGTGTGGTCCTATGTCTATCCAGGCTAGAGGTGGTTTTGAGTATTTCGTCTCCTTTATAGACGATTACTCGAGATATGGATACATTTACCTGATGCGGCGCAAGTCTGAATGCTTTGACAAGTTCATAGAATTTAAGGCTGATGTGAAGAAACATCAAGGTAAAAGTATCAAGACACTACGATCTGATTGTGGTGGTGAGTACCTCTTGGGAGAGTTTAGGGATTACCTATCAGAGGCAGGGATTCAATCCCAATTGAATGCACATGGCACACTCCAGCAGAATGGTGTAGCAGAGCAGAGGAATAGGACTCTTATGGAGATGGTTAGATCGATGATGAGTTTTTCTGACTTGCCAGATTCATTCTGGGGATATGCTCTTGATACAACGGTGTACATTCTGAACTTGGTTCCATCTAAATCAGTGCCTTCTACTCCCACAGAGTTGTGGACTGGCCGAAAGCCTAGTCTAAGACATATTCGGATATGGGGAGTCCAGCACATATGCTGAAGGTAGATGCTGGTAAGTTGGAACCTCGTACAGAAGTACGCTTGTTTATTGGCTATCCTAGAGGAACGAAGGGTGGCTTGTTTTATAGTCCTAGAGATCAGAGGGTGATCGTTAGCACGAACGCTAGATTTCTAGAGGAAGACTATGTGATGAGCCACAAGCCCAAGAGTAAAAATGTTCTGGAGGAGTTAAAAGGGGAAGTCACTTCTTTAGTACCGCCAGTACGAGAGGATATACCACAAGTAACTGCACCACGTATCACAGAGGATACACAGGAGATACCTCGTCATAGTTGGAGGGTTGTTAGACAGCCTCATAGATTCATGTTCTTGGGTGAATCTTCTTATTTGGTCCCTAGCGAACATGAACCTGATCCCTGGACATATGACGAGGCAATCCAAGATAAAGATGCAGTATCTTGGCAAAGTGCAATGAATGCTGAGATTGAATCTATGTATTCAAATCAAGTCTGGGAGCTAGTAGAACCACCCGATGGTGTAAAACCATTGGATGCAAGTGGATCTACAAGAGAAAGAGAGGAATAGATAGGAAGGTTGAGACCTTCAAAGCGAGGCTTGTTGTGAAGGGGTATAATCAGAAAGAGGGTATCGATTATGAGGAGACCTTTTCGCCGGTAGCCATGCTTAAGTCTATCCGGATTCTCTTATGCGTAGTAGCTCATGTGGATTATGAGGTGTGGCAGATAGATGTCAAGACAACTTTCCTTAATGGAAGTCTTGAGGAAAACATCTATATGAAGCAACCAAAGGGATTCATTGCTAAGGGCAAAGAGCATCTTGGGTGTAAGCTTAATCGGTCCATTTATGGACTGAAGCAAGCTTCGAGGTCTTGGAACATCCGTTTTGATGAGGTAATCCAGTCTTATGGATTTATTCAAAGTCCAGATGAGTCTTGTGTATACAAGAGATGTGACGGAAACATAGTGGTATTTCTTATACTATACGTAGATGACATTTTGTTGATTGGCAACAATATCAAGGTGTTATCGGACGTAAGGGTATGGTTGTCCAAACAGTTTGATATGAAGGACTTGGGAGAGGTGGGACACATCCTTGGGATCTAGGTTATAAGGGATCGCAAGAAAAAGATGTTGTACTTATCCCAAACTTCATACATAGACACGATTATGGAGCATTTTGGCATGCAAAACTCCAAGAAGGGTTTTCTACCTTTCAGGCATGGAGTTCCTTTGTCTAAGAAGATGTGTCCTAGATCATCTGAGGAGATAGAGGAGATGAAGGCGGTTCCTTATGCTTCGACAGTAGGAAACCTCATGTATGCGATGCTCTGTACGAGACCAGATATCTGCTTTGCCGTGGGCATGGTCAGTAGATATCAGAGTAATCCAGGATAGGGACATTCGACTGCGGTAAAGCATATATTGAAGTACCTGAGAAGGACTAGGGACTATATACTGGTTTATCGGGCAGACCAATTACTCTCTGTGGGTTACACGGATTTCGACTTCCAATCTGATAGGGATAATAGTAAGTCTACCTCAGGTTTTGGGTTTACTTTGGGAGGTGGTGCCATTGTATAGAGGAGTGTCAAGCAGAAATGCGTGGCGGACTCCACCATGGAAGCTGAGTATGTGGCAGCCTATGAGGCAGCCAAAGAAGTTCTGTGGCTCAGGAACTTCTTGATGGACTTGGATGCAATTCCTAGTTAACCAAGAAATATAACAATTTATTGTGATAATAATGGTGCAGTTGTAAACTCGAAGGAACCACGAGCCCATAAGGTAGAAGTTGTTGTCGCTTAGATTGCATCAGAGGATGACCTGGTAGACCCTTTTACTAATGTCCTTCTAGCGAGAGCTTTGATAGGCATGTGGAGGGAAGGGGAATCAAATGTTTGGCAGTATGAAGACAACATAGTCTTTTAGTATAAGTTGGAGATTGTAGGGATGTATATTGAAAAGTCTATCTTTTGTATGAACATCTTTATTTTTGAAATAAGAATCACATGATCATTGTTTGCATATTTATATGATTATGCAATATTGTCTAATACATTACATTGTAGATAAGATGGTGTGTGGTGTCACACGGGAGATCATGTTATCGACCCCTTGTAAAGTATAAGTGAAGGCTCACAACCAAGATGGCTTTGGACAAACCAACGGAATGGTTGTAGTGTGATTTGGTATTGGTTTGTCTTGACCATAGAATCACACAAGTGCACTTTGTGTGTATTGAGCAGGACCGACATAGATGTGATTCGATTTATTGCTGACTACATAATCGAATCGGACCTCAAATATTATTTTATACATGCTCTTAATCCCGATATAATAACGGGCACATATACTTAGTAGTCATCTCTTTGATTTACCAATGGGCGAGATTTATAGATTAAATCGATAGGCTCGGTAAGTTGGGAGATGATATTATTTATATGTTGTGTCGTTGATTATAGGAGGAAACCGTGTCCTATATATTAGGATGGTGATGTCCCCTTGAGGAGCTCATAATGTTCATCATGTAAACCCTGCAGGTGGACTTGGTCCGGCATGATGAAAAGGTTGAGTGGTACTACTCATGGAGTTAGATGTTGATTAATTAATTGTCAGTAAATTAATTAATCGATGGACATTCGGGATCTTAAACATGGGGAGAAAATGTAGAAATAATATATGGAGCCCATATTATCTTATGGGGGTGGGTGAGGTAGATCAATGATAATCCTTTTGTGGATGGATTATCATTAGTGGATCGGACTTTATGTGGGCTTGATCCATGGGTGGCCAAGATCCAACTCCTCATGGTCCCTAATGTAGCCTATTAACACCTCATGAAGATTAGATCCAATGGATAGAAACAAAACTCTAGATCCAAAGGTAGAGATTAAATCTCTAGATCCGACGGTTGAGATTAAATCTCTAGATCCGACAGTTAAGATTAAATCCCTAGAACCAATGGAGGAGATTAAATCATGGCTTGAGCCCAACTCTATAAATAGAGATCATGAAGTTGGCGGCAAGATAGGGCATGACTTAAGGGGATTAGGGTTTGCTTCCTTTGGAGGCTAGGAATCCTAGTTTGTTTAGGATTAGGTTTTGGGAGCTATGGGTGGGCGGCAACAAGTGGACGAGGTGTCTCTTCTTCTTTTTAAGGTGTCGCCCATTAGGAGAGCTAGGATTAGAGTTTGGAGGCTTAGGGTTTAGGAGGCTTGGGTGGCACCAAATAAGGAAGTAGTTTGCTTTCTTCTTCCTCTCCTTTGGTGGCCGGCACCCATAGCCATTTCCCAGCCCTTGGCCAGCATCCAAAGACCCCTTCTCCTTCTCCTTAGGTGGTGGAAACAAGGTATAGGGCTTTCCCTTGGTGTCTTGGCCGGTTTCCACCATTATCCCCTTCTCCTTGTTGACCGCCAGCAAGCATTCTCCTTGTTGCTTGTTGGTTGTCTATAGGAAGGAGAAGAGCTTTGTTTCTATTCTTTCTCTTGCTTTGGAAGAGCAAGGAAGGAAGATTTGCGATCTAGGAGCTTCGACTTTTGGTAGAGCGTCGCCCACACGACGTCCGAAAGGAGGAAGGACATACATTAGAAGATCGAGTGGTATATCGATTCTCTAATTTTTATATGTTACATGTTTGTATTTGTTTTTCAATTATGAGCATGTTATAAATCTGTAAATGGCTAAATAATACTTGGATCCCGAGCATAAACACGAAAACCGGCAATCCGGACATCGTCTATTCCGCGACTACTCGTAGAATAGAGGATGGTCGCTTGGATAACTAGTTTGTTTAAGTTACCTCTCTAAACAAATAGCACGACGATGACTTGGTTGTTTGGGCAATCCCTTTTGTCTAGGATTAAATTTTTTTAATCCGGGGACATCGAAGGGATCACCATCATAAAGCAACTGAGGTGATGTGGGAAGCAAAGTTTCCCCTCACGGACTCGATAAGCAAAACCCTTCAGCACCAACTCACTAGACTCAAGCCGAGAAGTTGACAACAACCACTCGTACTCTTTCTATCGAGCTTACTACCGACATAGTCTGAGTCGGAGTAGCCGGTTAGTTCGAACTCGGCAGATCTAGGGTACCAAATACCGACATTAAGTGTACCTTTTAGATATCTAAGGATACGCTTGACTAGAGTTAGATGAGACTCCTTGGCACAAGTTTGAAACCTTGCGCACATACTTACTGCAAATAAGATATCAGGTCGGCTTGTAGTTAAGTAAAGGAGGCTCCCTATCCCGCTCCTATAGTATTTTAAGTTAATTGAATTTCTGGTTACATCTTTTTCTATATGTACATTCATTGTCATTGGGGTATTAATAATTTTAGCGTCTTGCATTCCAAAGGGTTTAATTAATTTTCTAGTATATTTGCATTGGTGTAGGTATATTTCATCTTTAGTTTGTTTAATTTGTAGACCGAAGAAGAAACTCAACTCACCTACTAAATTCATTTAAAATTCACTTTCCATAAGTGAAATGAATTCATTTAGTAGGATCGAGTTGGTGGTTCCGAAGATGATATCATCTACGTAAATTTGGTCTATGAATATGTCTTTTCCTATGGTTTTTACAAAAAGGGTTGGATCAACTAAACCTTGGTTAAATCGTTTGGACTTAAGATAAACTGAAAGCCTCTCATACCAAGCTCGAGGAGCTTGGTTGAGTCCATAGAGATCTTTCTTTAATCTAAGGACATGGTCAGGTTTAACTAGACTTTCGAAACTGGGGGTTGCCTGACATAAACCTCTTCCTTAATATGTCCATTTAAGAATGCTGACTTTACGTCCATTTGAAATAACTTAAATCCTCGATGTGCAGCATATGCTAATAACATTCGAATGGACTCTAATCTAGCTACTTGGGCATAAGTCTGGTCATAATCTAAACCTTCAACTTGACTAAACCCTTTAGCGACTAATCTAGCTTTATTTCTAACTACTTCACCTTTATCATCAAGTTTATTTCTAAACACCCTCCTTGTTCCAACGTTTGTTTTATCTTTAGGTGGTGGTACTAATTCCCATACTTCGTTCCTAGTGAACTAAGCTAGCTCTTCTTGCATTGCAATAATCCAATCGGGATCAAGAAGAGCTTGGTCAATAGTTTTGGGTTCAATTTTGGAAATCAAGGAGATTTGACTAAGGTTCTGGTATGAGGCTCTAGTTCGAACTCCAAGGCTTGGGTCACCTATCACTTGGTTGATAGTATGATTCGTTTGAGTCCTAGTTGGATTTGGGTCAGAGTCATCAATCACTGTGTCGATAGGATGACTAGTTTGAGTCCTAGTTCGATTTGGGTTAGAGTCATCTCCACTTGGTCAATAGAATGACTTGGTTGACTTAGGTTAGGATTAATACTAGACTTGATCTCCGGATCGGAGTTGAGTCTGGTATGAATCGGCTCTCTAATTGGGGTTGCCGGGGGGTTTTGTAGGTTTGTGTCCTTCATTAAACACTACATTGATAGTCTCCTCGACTCTTAGCGTGTCATGGTTATATACTCTATAAGCTCTACTCGTAGTCGAGTATCCTAGAAAGATTCCTGTCGAGGTTTTGAATGTAAATTTCCCTAGGTAATCCTTAGTGTTTAGGATATATACCTTACACCCAAATACCCTAAAGTATTTGATGTTAGATATTTTATCGTGATAAATCTTATACGAGGTCTTAAGGTGCCTCTTTACCATAAGAATCCTATTTTTGACATAGCACGATGTACTAACGGCTTCCACCCAAAACCTATTGGGTAGGTTAAACTCGTTTAACATTGTCCTAGCAGCTTCTTGTAGGGTTCTATTTTTACGTTCTACTAGGCCATTTTGTTGTGGGGTTATAGGGAATGAAAACTCATGGTGGTATCCATTTAGGTTACAGAATTCTGTAAACCTGTGGTTCTCGAATTCACCACCATCATCACTCCTAAGTCTTTTGATTTTAAGGTTTTGTTGATTTTCTATTAGTTTAAATAGGTTGATTGATTGACCTAGGGTATCACTTTTGTGTTTGATGAACCTAACCCAAGTAAATCTAGAATAGTCGCCAATTATGACTAAGCAGAATTGACTCCCATTAAGTGAATTAGCTCCATGTGAATAAAATAGATTCATGTGTAGGAGCTCAATAACACTTTTGGTTCGTTCTTGATTAGTTAGTTGATGTTGTGTCCTAGATTGTTTACCTTGTTGACAAGCATTACATATTTTATTATCCAAGTTGTTGAGGTTAAGCAAACCCTTGACTAAGTCACTCTGACTCATCTTGTGGATGAGTCTTGGGTGTGAGTGACTGAGTCATCTGTGCCACAACCAAGATTCCTCTTGCCATGTCATAAGTCACTTGGTTGAGGAGTTGGTTAAATTAATAGTATAAATATTGTTATTTCTGGTTCCTTTACGGATTGTTTTAGAAGTTTCATTTATATTAATTACGAATTCATTTTCTATAAATATGACCTTATAGTTACTATCACACAATTGGCTTACACTAAGTAAATTATATTGGAAATTCTTACCAATAAGACATTTTGAATAATAAAGTTAGAGTTGAGCTCAATATCACCTGATCCAATTATTTTGAGCTTGCCGTTGTTTTCGAAGGCTATGGATCCTTGTCGTTTGAATCGAAGCTTCAAAAACTTGAGTTTATCCCCGGTCATGTGTCGGGAGCAACCACTGTCCAACATCCATTGATCCTACACGCAAGGTAGTTGGATCGGATATTGGAATTATTAAAGGTTGGTTGAAAATTATTAACCTAAATCATCTCACCCATATCTACATGATCAAGCATGTTAAACTTATATGTTCTTATGAAATGACTTCCTATTTTACTTGATTTAAATTTAATGATTTGAATACTTGTCAACCTTGTGTTAGATTCGGATTGGACCTTAGGCTCATCAAGTCACCTTTTCAAGATCATGACTTCCAGGTCGTGGCGAGGCATAAAGGCCTTCTATGATCGGAAAAAAAATCACTTCCTTATACAAAGTCATTTTCAAGAAAATAGAGACTTGACTCACCTAAGACCACTTCCTGGTCTAACTAGTCTAGGATACGGTGAGGTAGCTTCAGCTAGTTCAACTCAGTCAAGTGCACCGAACTAGATACCTCTTATCTAGCCTGAATACACAAGACTCCGCTTTCCTAGAGTACATCATCTCGCCGCATCCTAGTACTATATTATCAAGTATTGACGAGTTATAGTCCTATCTAACCATTCTAAAAAGAGAAATAAAATAAAGAACCTAACCATGCAATTTCTAAGTTAAAGTACAAACAAGTTTTGTACTGGCTCCCCCTGGACCGTCGAATTTGTTTGGCCTCTCCACATAGTGGATTTGGTCCTTGGGAACCCAGTACTAGTTCGATCCTAAGTTTGAAATCAAGGCGTTCTTAGGGACCCATGGTTGGACATGTTTTTTATGTCGACTCACAATCGACATATACAACTTGTTGGTCGTATTTGAGCTAAACCCTAGTCCGACCTTGTTGTACATGGTCCTTTGCAATCCAAGTAGGAGGTCAAGTCCTTTGGATCCCAAAGTAAACCATTTCAACGTGTTCCTAAGATCTTCGACTTGACTCTTCAAGAGTGAGTTCTCAACTTTGAGCTTTTCAACCCAAGTTGAGTCCTCCTCTCGAACTCGACTAGTCGAAGAGGTTAGGGAGACCTCATGTTTGAGAAGTTTAACCTCCTCAACCAGGGTCTTGACCTTGACCTCGGACTTAGCTAATTTTCTAGTTAAAAATTTAATTTCACTATAAAGCGTACTAATAAGGGATCGACTTACCTTGAGTGTATCTTTTGAACCGGAAGTGGATCCGTGGCTTGTCTTGAATAGAGCTTCGCAGTCCGATTCGTCTTCGGTTTTAGATTTGTTTTCCGGTTCTGACTCCATCTCTGATTCAACCGATTTAGCCATGAAGACGCGATCATCGTCTTCTTCCTCAGACGCTTCTTCCCACGTAGCGTTGTGTGCCTTTTTGTGTTTCGGTGCTTTGCTCTTGAGCTTGGGACATTCGGACTTGATATGTCCAAACCTGTTGCATTCGTAAAACCTAACATTAGAACTTTTAGGCTTACCTTCATTGGGTTGAGTGACGGATCGCTTTCAGCCCTTGACCATCCTCCGAACTAGGTTGACTAGTTCGGCCTCCATTTCTGGGTCGACCTCCGAATCAGACTCATCTTCTTCCTCCTTTGGGGGTGGCTTGCTCGTGGTTTTCTTCTTCAAACCTGCAAAAAGTGCTATACCCTTCTTGGGTTCCGAGTTAGACTATTCATGGAGTTCGAAATCAGAAAATAACTCATCTAACCTAAGTTTTGAAAGATTTTTTGAGACCTTGTAGGCATCGACCATGGATGCCCACAAGGTGGTCCTAGGAAAGAAGTTTAGTACATACCTTATAAGGTCACGGTTTTTGACCTTTTGTCCGATTGCATGTAGGTTGTTGACGAGATCTTGAACGTGAGCGTGAAGTTGCATCACCATCTCATGTTCCTATATTTTTAGATTATATAACCTATTCAACAAGAGATCACGCTTACATACCTTGGCTTCATCGGTCCCTTCGTGTAGCTCCACTAGTTTTGTCCAGAGATCCTTTGCGCTGATGAAGGGGCCGATGCGATTGAGTTCCTCCTTGGACAAGCCGCATTGGAGGATTTGAGTCAACTTAGCGTCGACTTCGACTTGTCTTTTAATAGCATTGGTCCATTGGACATAATCTGAAGATTCACCCACTTCGTTAGTCAAAAGTGTGAATCCCGTTTGGATTATGATCAACATCTCGATTTGGGTCTTAAGGAAGCACTCAATACGACCATTTCAATAACGGAAGTCATCTCCGTTCGGATGGTGCTAAAACCCTCAAGATGGGCCATTGATACAAAAAACAAGAGAATGAAGACGAAAAAACCTAACAACAACACAAACGATCGAAATGTACCAAGACTTATGTCTTGGATTAGTAGTGCGGGAGAAAAACTAAACGAGTGAAACAAATTCGAAATAAACAGAATTAAGAAGGGAAAAAAATATGTAAAATGCTAGATTGGTGGTTTCACCAAATCTTAGCACCCCTGGCTCTGATACCAATTGTTGGATCGAGTAGATCGCAAGAGGGGGGAGTGAATAGAGATAGAAACTTTTTCGTTTGAATTCGTTTCAAGACACAAGTAAACGCAATGGAAAAACGCAATAAAAAAATAAAGACACGAGGGTTTTTTTACTTGGTTTGTAGCCGATGGCTACTACTCCAAGGCCCTAGTGGTCCTTGACCACGCACGGAGGGCAAAGCACTAACGAACTCCTCCTCGTTGAAGGTAGGAGTTAATTAATTACAAAAAAGCACAAAAGCTTGAGGTAGAGGGACACTCCCCCTCTCCTCGTTACGATAAAAAGCTCTGAGACAATAATATGAAAGAGACAAGATAAATTAAACTTATACCGACGAATAAGAAATGAAAACTCAAGCTTAGATCATCGGAGTAGTAGAACTTCATTATTGGAGAGTCACAACATTGTGGAGGCTTTAGGGAACTTAGAATTGATGAGAAAACCATAGGAGAGGCCCTCCTTTTATAGGCTTTGAGTCCCTTCTCGAGAGGATCTTCAACCAATCAGATATGAGCACCAATGTCCTTGAAATGAGGTGATAAGGCTTGACTCCTTGAAGCTGATCCTTGACCATCAGTCGACTGATGGCCATCATTAGTCGACTGATGGTAGCATCAATCGAGTGTTGATCGCGGGCAGTCGACTGATGGATGACAGTCGAGTGCTCCAAGCTGGCAGTCGACTGATGCTAGCTGAAATCAAAAGTTAGCTTATCAAAAATATTATTTCGATGGTCGCCAACCATCCGATCTCGACCTAGACCACCCATGGGATGTCTTTGGTCGGATCTATGCTTAAGACCATCCCTGTAAGGAGGATACGACCTCACTTATGCTCACACACACGAGCTTACCCAATACTTACATTGTAGCTCTTGCTTCCGGCCTTCCACTCGATTTCTTCGGCTCCCTTCGAAGTCACTCGAGTGTCGCCCGACCATCGCGGCTTCCTCTGAGTGTCGCTAGCCTTCAGCTCTAGCTTTAGTACTTTTCTGCACACTCAATTTAGCTCGTGAGATAATAATATGAGCTTAACTTTGTATCATTTGCTTTAATCAAAACTCAGGTTCGACTTAGGTGCCTACTGCACCAACACTATTCAACCCCTCTAGCCGGCCACATACGTTCCAACAAGTGGTATCAGAGCCAAGTCGCTTGTCACCGGACTAACCGCCGTAATAAGCACAATCAACAGATGGCCACCTCTAACATTCATCCGCCGAAGTTTGATGGAGAATTTGCTTGGTGGAAAAAGTGAATGGAGGTATTCTTTGAAACCGATTGTGAAATTATGCTAATAATGGAGAATGGTTTCGAGATGCCTAGGGATGAAGAGGGGGAGCCAATAGAAAAATCAAGATGGACCAAGAAGCAAAGGGAGGAGCACCTTGCAAACTCAGAGGCCAAGCACCATCTTTTCAACATGCTCCCCCAACAAGAAATAAACCAGATAGGAGAATGCTTTAGCACCAAGGAGATGTGGGAGAAGCTAGTGGAGCTTCATGAAGGCACCTCCGAGGCCAAGCTAGCGAGAAGAGACCTCCTCCGCTCCCAATTGAACAACATCAAATTAGAAAAGGGAGAGAAGGTATTATCGTTGCATTCTCAATTTAAAGAAATCATAACCGATTTATCAAGTGTAGGTGAAAAGCTATCCAACCGTGATATGGTCATGAACCCTATAGATGCCTTTCCCCGGTCCTCAAAGTGGAACTCCATGGTCGACTCCTTCTACATTTCAAAGAATCTAGAAGTGAGCACCCTAGAAGAATTCTTTTCTACCATGGAGCTACATGAAACAAGGCTTGAGGGAATAAGTGAAGAACCAAGCATCAAGCCATCAAGGGAAGTGGCACTAGTAGCAAGCAAGGGGAAGAAGAAGAAGGAGATGCCACCTTCTTCATCTAATGAAGACTCCTCCTCCTCCTCCATGGATAGCACGGAAGAAGTATACATGGTAAGGAAGGTAAGATGTGCTTTAAAAATTTTTAAATTTAACAAATCAAATGATAGGAGGAGAAGGCCGAGGCAAAAAATCATATGCTACAATTGCCAAGGAGAAAGACACATAAGGGATGATTGTCCCTGTTGGATCGAAAGTGTCGCTAGAGGGGGGGGGGGTGAATAGCGATACGATGTCGTTAAAAAAAACTTTTGCAATAAGTAAAAAGCAAGTAGAGAGTGCACAGCGGAAATATAAAGTAGACAAGATATTTTTACGTGGTTCACAATCTTTCGATTGCTAATCCACGGCCCTAGTGATCCTTGATCACGTACGGAGGGCAATTCACTAAAACCACTCCTCCTCGTTGGAGGTAGGAGCAACGATTACAAAAAGAAATCAAGGCAAAGGGACACTCCCCCTTTCCTTGTTACGATTAAAGCACAAAGACAATTTAAAGAAGTAGAACTTAAATAAATATACCGACAACTCTTATAAGTAGAAGATGTAGCTTTCGTTGTCGGCGTCACTTCGTCGTATAAAATTTGTTTAGTAGTAGCTTCGTTACGACGGCGTGTTGAGAGCTCTTGAATTCTTGTTATTTGCTTGGAGTGAACATGTCTATTTATGGATATTGATCTATGAATTTAGACATAGGTAGTGTCCAAGGTGAGGTTCTTATCCCAACTCAAGGATGAGGTGTTTCATCCAACCACCTTGTGCCACCTCCAACCTTCTTGTGCGCCAACTCAAGGATGAGGTGTTTCATCCAACCACCTTGTGCCACCTCCAACCTCCTTGGGCGCCAACTCAAGGATGAGGTGTTTCATCCAACCACCTTGTGCCACCTCAAGGAAGCCTTCACGCCAAGAAGAAGAAGCCATCCAACTTGTGCCACATCAAGGGAGCCAACCATCTTGTGCCACCTCAAGGAGGCCTTCACGCCAAGAAGAAGAAGCCATCCAACTTGTGCCACATCATGGGAGCCAACCATCTTGTGCCAACTCACCTTATTTTGGGCGTCCACCACAAGGAAGCTTGGTGATGGTTTGGATGTCCACCTTGATGCCACATCACCCTTTGTACCAAAACTCGAGTCAAGTCCAAATTCACCCCCTTGAAATTCGAGCTCTTCTCGAGGCTGGAACTTGACTAGCAGTTGACTGTAGTCAAAGGGTTTTGGACTGCAGTACAAGTTAGCTTAAAATATAAAGTGCGATGGTTCTAACCATCTGATCTCGACCTAGACCTTCCATTGGAGGTATTGGGTCGGATCTACGCTTAACGACCTTGCTTCGCTTTCACACGAGCTTACCTTGTAGCCTCGCTTCCGGTCTTCACCCGAGTACCTCGGCTTCCTCCAAGTCCTCTGGCGTTGCCCGACCACCTCGGTTCCCACCGGGTGTCGCAGACCTTCCGCTCAACTTTAGCATTTCTGCACACTTAATTGAGCTCGTAAGATAACAAATATACCCTTAACTATTGAGCCTTTTGCCATAATCAAAATACCGGTTCGACTTTGGTGCCCACTGCACCAACAATCTCCCCCTTTTTGATTCATGGAAAACCGACACAAAAGTTAAGGAAAAATTAAGCATAACAGTAAGCTAGCATAATGATTAAGCATGAATGAGCTAGCATAAAGATTAAATATGAATGAGCTAGCATAATGATTAAGCATGAATGAGCTAGCATAAAGATTAAATATGAATGAGCTAGCATAAAGATTAAATATGAATGAGCTAGCATAATGATTAAATATGAATGAGCTAGCATAATGATTAAGTATGAATGAGCTAGCATAAAGATTAAGCATGAGTGAGCTAGCATAAAGATTAAGCATGAGTGAGCTAGCATAAAGATTAAGCATGAGTGAGAAATATTATTGTTTCAAGTTCTCCCCTTTGAGGTAACCTCCCCCTTGACCGAAGGTGAGTTCTTGAAAAATAATTTTTACTCCCCCTTAATAGTTGCTTAAGTAATCGGAATTACTTAATATAAAAGGTAATAATTTTGTTTACTTTCTTCCCCTTTAATTTTGGTTAATTTTGGTTACTTTTGTGACTTTCTCCCCCTTTTGCCTTAACTCAAAAAGTTTGTAAATATATTTTAGGGTTTGTAAGTCCAAGCAAGTTCCCAATATAAATATATATATATATATATATTTTTTTTTAAATAATAATAAGCTTGAAAATATGTTCATCTAAAATGTACAACTCCGGTGAGACTCCTTGGCACAGGTTTGTAACCTTGCGCACATACTTACCGCGAATAAAATGTCGGGTCGGCTCGCGGTTAAGTATAGGAGACTTCCTATTGCGCTCCTATAGTATTTTAGGTCAACGGGTTTTCCTTCTACATCTTCGTTTATATTAACATTAGTTGCCATAGGTGTATTGATTATTTTAGCATCTTGCATTCCAAATCGATTTATTAAGTCCTTAGTATATTTTTGTTGATCTAAATATATTCCATCTTTAGTTTGTTTAATTTGTAAACCTAAGAAGAAACTTAACTCTCCCACTAAATTCATTTCAAATTCACTTTCCATAAGTGAGATGAATTCGTTTAGCAGGATCGAGTTGGTAGTTCCAAAAATTATATCATCTACATAGATTTGGGCTATAAAGATTTCTTTTCCTACGGTTTTAACGAATAAGGTTGGGTCGACTAAACCTTGGTTGAATCCTTTGGACTTAAGATAGATCGAAAGCCTTTCGTACCAAGCTCTTGGGGCTTGTTTGAGTCCATATAGGGCTTTCTTAAGTCTAAGGACATGGTCAGGTTTATCTAGATTTTCGAATCCGGAGGTTGGTAGCGTAAACTTCTTCCTTAATGTATCCATTCAAAATGCTGACTTGACATCCATTTGAAACAATTTAAAACCTCGATGTGCAGCATATGCTAACAACATTCGGATGGACTCTAGTCTGGCTACGGTGGCGTAGGTCTCATCGTAATCTAAACCTTCGACTTGACTAAACCCTTTTGCGACTAACCTAGCTTTATTTCTAACTACTTCACCTTTATCATCAAGTTTATTTCGAAATACCCACCTTGTTCCAATAATTGATTTTTCTTTAGGTGGTGGTACTAATTCCCAGACTTCATTTCTAGTGAATTGAGCTATCTCTTCTTGCATAGCAATAATCCAGTCGGGATCAAGAAGTGCTTGTTCAATAGTTTTGGGTTCGATTTTGGAAATTAACGAGATTTGACTAAGGTTTCGATATGAAGCTCTAGTTCGAACCCATAAATTTGGATCACCTATAACTTGATTGATAGGATGATTTGTTTGAGTCTTAGTGTGACTCGGGTTAGGGTCATCTATCACTTGGTCGATAGGATGACTTGGGTGAGTTCTAGTTTGACTTGGGTTAGAGTCATCTATCACTTGGTCGATAGGATGACTTGGGTTAGGGACGAGATTCAAGTTCAAGATCAGTCGGGTTCGCTATAAGTTGATTTGCTAGTTGGTTTTGTTAAGGATTGAACGGGTTCGTGTCCTTCGTCGAAAACTATATTAATGGTTTCTTCGACTCTTATGTGTAGGATCAATGGAATTACTAAAGGGTTGTTTGTAAGTTTTTAAACCTAAATCATCTCACCAATATCTACATGATCAAAACATGTTATTCCTATGTGTTATTATTGTGAGATGACTTTCAATTTTACTTGATTAATTTTAATGAATTTAAATTAACCAACATTAGGTTAGATTCGGATTTAGTCTAAGCTCATCAAGTAATCTTTTCAAGAGATTAGCTTCCAGGTCGTGGCGAGGCACAGAGGCCTTCTTTGATCGGAACAACGACCACTTCCTTAGACAAAGCTAATTTCAAGAAATTGATAACTCGACTTACTTGAGACTAGATCTTGGTCTAACTAGTTATTTTTGAAAAGAGGCTCCCCGAGGCTCAATCTTTTCGTAGGATTTTAGTTGATTTATTTTAGAAAAGAGGCTCCCCGAGGCTCAATCTTTTCGCAGGATTTTAGTTGGTTATGAGTCCTATCTAACCATTCTAAAAATAAAGGAAAAACTAAGCATGCAATTTCTAAGACTTAACAAAAATACATTTTGTATTGGCTCCCCCTGGACCATTGAATCGAGTGGGTCTATTCACATAGTGAATTTGGTCCTTGGGAACCCAATACATGTTAGATCCTAAAGTTGAAATCAAAGTGATCTTAGGGACCCATGCTTGGACATTTTTCTTATGTTGGTTTACTATAGACATATATGACTTATTGGTTGTATTTGAGTTAAACCCGAGTCCGGCCTTGTTGTACATGGCCCTTTGTGATCCAAGTAAGAGGTCAAGTCCCTTGGATCCCAAAGTGAACCTTTCCAACGTGTTCCTAAGGTCTTCGACTTGTGTTTTCAAAAGCGAGTTCTCAACTTCAAGCTTTTCAACTTGAGTTGAGTCCTCCTCTTGAATCTGAGTAGTCGAAGAGGTTAGGAGACCTCATGTTTGAGGAGGTTAACCTCCTCAATTAGGGTCTCGACCTTGGACTCGGACTTAGCTAGTTTCTTATTTAAAAATTTAATTGCACCATACAAAGTATTAAGTAACGACCGACTTACCCTTAATGATTCTTTTGAACCGGATACGGATCCGTGGCTTGTCTTGAATGGAAGCTCATCATCGGATTCGGACTCGGACTCTTCTTCGGTTTCGGAGTCGTGCTCGGTCGGCTTGGCCATTAGAGCTTGGATATCGTCTTCTTCCTCCGAGGGTGGCTTGCTTGGGGGCTTCTTCTTCTTGGAACCTGCAACTAACGCAATACTCTTCTCGGCCTGGACCACGTTAGTTTGCTCATGTAATTCAAGTTACGAAAACAATTCGTCTAACCTAATCTTAGAAAGGTCCTTGGAGACCTTGTAGGCATCGACCATGGATGCCCACAAGGTGGTCCTAGGAAACGAGTTAAGAGAATACCTGATAAGGTCGCGATCCTCGACCTTTTGTCCGATGGCATGGAGTTGGTTGACGATGTCTTGGATACGAGCATGTAGTTGAGTTGCGGTCTCGTTTTCCTGCATTTTCAAGTTATACAATTTATTTAGAAGTAAATCTCTTTTACATACCTTCGTGTCGTCGGTGCCTTCGTGTAGTTCCACTAGCTTGGTCCATAAGTCCTTTGCACTAATGAAGGGGCCGACGCGGTTGAACTCTTCCTTGGACAACCCACATTGCAAGATTTGAGTTGCCTTGGCATCGACTTCTACTTGTTTTTTCATGGAATTTGACCATTGATCGTAACCCAAAGATTCACCATCTTCATTAATAGGAAGTGTGAAACCGGTTTGGATTACGATCCACATCTCGATTTGGGTTTTAAGAAAGCATTCCATCCGACCCTTCCAATAACGAAAGTCATTACCGTTGTAAAACGGGGGTCGGGCGGTGCTAAACCCTTCGAGATGGGCCATTTAAAAACAAGAAGAAGAACGATGAAAAGAATCTTGCAAAACACACACGGAAAGAATATTCCAAGACTTTCGTCTTGGATTAGTAGTGCGGGAAGTAAAAAAGGTATATAAAATGTAACTTGCAAAAAGAAATAAACAATCAAATGCGAATGTCGTTGAAGTTCCGGAGGACAACCTTACTCGGGATCTAACCCGAAGGACAACCTTATCCGGATCCTAAAGCCTCTAATGCAATTCTATATGTAGGAGAAGATAAGCAAGTGAAATAATTATACGAAAATAGAAATAAATAAATAAAAAATCTGTAAAAAAAAAAAAACAAAGCTAGATTGGTGGTTTCACCGAATCTTAGCGCCCCCGGCTCTGATACCAATTGTTGGATCGAAAGTGTCGCTAGAGGGGGGGGGGGTGAATAGCGATACGATGTCGGTAAAAAAAAACTTTTGCAATAAGTAAAAAGCAAGTAGAGAGTGCACAGCGGAAATATAAAGTAGACAAGATATTTTTACGTGGTTCACAATCTTTCGATTGCTAATCCACGGCCCTAGTGATCCTTGATCACGTACGGAGGGCAATTCACTAAAACCACTCCTCCTCGTTGGAGGTAGGAGACATGATTACAAAAGAAATCAAGGCAAAGGACACTCCCCTTTCCTTATTACGATTAAAGCACAAAGACAATTTAAAGAAGTAGAACTTAAATAAATATACCGACAACTCTTATAAGTAGAAGATGTAGCTTTCGTTGTCGGCGTGACTCGTCAGAGTAAATGTGAGTAGTAATGCAGCGTTACGACGGCGTGTTGAGAGCTCTTGAATTCTTGTTATTTGCTTGGAGTGAACATGTCTATTTATGGATATTGATCTATGAATTTAGAAATAGGTAGTGTCCAAGGTGAGGTTCTTATCCCAACTCAAGGATGAGGTGTTTCATCCAACCACCTTGTGCCACCTCCAACCTTCTTGTGCGCCAACTCAAGGATGAGGTGTTTCATCCAACCACCTTGTGCCACCTCCAACCTCCTTGGGCGCCAACTTGAGGATGAGGTGTTTCATCCAACCACCTTGTGCCACCTCAAGGAAGCCTTCACGCCAAGAAGAAGAAGCCATCCAACTTGTGCCACATCAAGGGAGCCAACCATCTTGTGCCACCTCAAGGAGGCCTTCACGCCAAGAAGAAGAAGCCATCCAACTTGTGCCACATCATGGGAGCCAACCATCTTGTGCCAACTCACCTTATTTTGGGCGTCCACCACAAGGAAGCTTGGTGATGGTTTGGATGTCCACCTTGATGCCACATCACCCTTTGTACCAAAACACGAGTCAAGTCCAAATTCACCCCCTTGAAATTCGAGCTCTTCTCGAGGCTGGAACTTGACTAGCAGTTGACTGTAGTCAAAGGGTTTTGGACTGCAGTACAAGTTAGCTTAAAATATAAAGTGCGATGGTTCTAACCATCTGATCTCGACCTAGACCTTCCATTGGAGGTATTGGGTCGGATCTACGCTTAACGACCTTGCTTCGCTTTCACACGAGCTTACCTTGTAGCCTCGCTTCCGGTCTTCACCCGAGTACCTCGGCTTCCTCCGAAGTCCCTCTGGCGTTGCCCGACCACCTCGGTTCCCACCGGGTGTCGCAGACCTTCCGCTCAACTTTAGCATTTCTGCACACTTAATTGAGCTCGTAAGATAACAAATATACCCTTAACTATTGAGCCTTTTGCCATAATCAAAATACCGGTTCGACTTTGGTGCCCACTGCACCAACAGTCCCCTCTTGAACGAGAGCAAAGAAGAAAGGAGAAGAAAAGAAGAAAAGAAGAAAGGGAGCAAGAGAAAGGAAGAAGAGAAGAAGGCCAAGGAAAAGGGAAAGGCTAGGCACACAAGGCCACATGAGATGATTCTTCATCCTCATCATTTGAAGAAGAAGAGGCCTTTACAAATCCTGCCTTGATAGGGATAGATGACTTGGACTCCACCTCCTCCGAGGAAGATGGAAGAAGCACTAGCGAGGAGGAGAGCTCGAGTGAAGGGGGAGCGTCCTCATCTTCATCCTCATCATCGGAAGGGGATTTCGTAAGTGAGGTAACAAATCTTCCATCCAAGAAAATTATGTCCATGATATCTAGCTTAACTAAGGAGTTATTTAGGGCTAAAAAGAAAAATAAGAGCATGCTTGATGAAATTAAGGCCCTAGAAGAAAAGCTAGAAAAATCATGTTTGAATATTAATGATAATGTTTCTTCTAGTATCTATGATGCATGCTCACATGATAATTACATGCCTTTTAATGTTAGTGATGCATGTATGGAGGAAAATAGGGTCTTAAGGGAAAAAGTAGATCATTTAAATAAGGCCCTAGAGAAATTTACCATAGGCTCCAACAAATTGAACATGATCATAGGGAGCCAAAGGGCAAACTTCAATAGGAAAGGCCAAGGTTACAAGGGGAATAAAAATGAAAAGGCCTATCAATGCCTAATTGCTAGGTCAAGCCAAAAATAAAACAATAGCTAGAAAATGGATCCCTAAGGAATTTTTAGTGAACCCCATAGGAAAGAACTTATATTCGGTTCCTAAATCCATCCTTAAGGGTTAAGAAAACCCTAGAATAGTCAACCATGAGGGTTTTACTTATATCATATTTTTGGTTGACTTCGGATGGTGTGGGTTATAAATTTTTAACATAGTGTTGGGTGATGATAATGCATAACCCATAAATTGAATGTTTAAATCATGATTCATGCTCAATTTTTATAATTTATAATCATGATATGCAATGATTGATGATTTATGATCATGATTGATAATTCTTGATGCATGTTCAAGATTGGGTTTTTAGGATGATACTTAACCATGGGTATAAATGCATAAAATTTTGGTTAAGTGTAAATATCATTAGGAACATCTCACAACCCACTATAAGACTAACTTTGATTGAAAACATAGCATGGGTGAGATGTTAGGATGATACTAATGGTCCATTAATGCCTATGGCATTTAGATGGTCATTTAAAGTATCAAAATAGTAAAAAAAGAACAATCATGGGGAAGGCTTATGTTTAATTCATAGACATATTGTCCAAAGATCATGGTTGGTTATTTCAAATGATTTCAAAACAATTTTAAGTTTAATAATCTGTATGTTCATGTTTTGAAATGGCTCTAAGGCAAAACTAGGTTTCAAATTGATACAAAACTTAGACTTTTTCAAACTTTTGAGTTTTTGCCTAATTTTCAAAAATAGGATGATTTTTCATGAAAAACTATTTTTCACTGATAAAGGGACTCATAAGAAATGTGTTCCTCAATTTTCATGATTTTTTGAATTTTCTATATTTTTTGGTGCTTTTTTGAAATTCACTCAAAAATAAGAAATTACAGCGTATGCCGATCATTGAGTAATTTGATCTAGTCATTGATGTCTGTATCTGCGACACGATAACCTATTTTTATCAGGTTTCGAGTGGATTTTGATTTATTCTTCCTTTATAGTTGATGCCATGCATGTATAACATTTAGATAATGTTTTTTATGGAGTCAACGGGGGAGAATTGATAGGTTTAAGTTAATCATGCTAAAAGGAAAAATTTAGCATGTCTTAAGGGGGAGTTGCATGTTTAAGGGGGAGTTTTCATACTCATATTAATTACATGCTTTCTTGCCTTATGTATTTATGTTATTTGCTTTACCTAACTTAAATGGATTGCCACAAATTAAAATGCGGGAGATTGTTAGGGCAATCAACCAATGATGTGGTTTTGATGTGTGTGGCAAAGGGTTTAAGTTAGGTTGTTATCGTTTTGATTTGTGCGTTGGAGTCTTGCAGGACTTAGTAATTCGCACATGGAGCATTGGCAAGTTTCACATCTCATGACTCGGTCCTTGAGTCGGAGAAAGATGCATTGCGAAAGTCGTGCGCTTGGTGCATCCGAGAGACCGTCAGATGAGGAGCATTGGAGTGAAGCCGGAGAAAGTAGACTTCAGGGCGAGACGCGAAGGATGGCACTGCGAAGCCATGTGCTTGGTGCATCCAAGGGATGTGGCCGGACGAAGACAACTTCGAAGGCGAGGGACTCCAAGGGAATCAGTGTGAGTGATTGTAACCCAGGACGGAGTAGATCGTAAGTGAAACTTGTCCATTTGGCTAAGTGTCGGATGGGATTTCCCGACATCAGTCGACTGCGATGACATAGAAGTCGACTGCTCTAAGTTGACTATGACTCGACTGGTGTTCAAGTCAGGTTTATGCCCTAGCAGTCGACTGCCAAGGGATGTCAGTCGACTGCTGAAACCATCAATCGACTTCTAATGGCAGCAGTCAACTGATCACAAGGGTTTCAGACACAGAATGTCGATCAGTTGAGTGCTCGCTTTCGGCACTCAACTTTTAGCTCCATCAGTCGACTGATGTGGAAGCCGTTGGATGAAATCCAACGTGGAAGAAGTCGTTATTGGGCACACCAGACTACGAGGCGATCGGTGGCATCGCGGGCATCGCGAAGAATGAGTTCTTCTCTATAAAATGGGGCCTTTGGACACTTGGGGAACCTAATTCTTCTACTCTAAACATCTTCTCAAGTGCCCAAACATTTTTCAATCCTCTTCCTTGAGCTTATTTTTATCTTATTGTAAGAGGAGAGAATTGTTGTAAGGAAAGGTTAACTCCACCTAGCTTTGTGCAAAGGAGAGATTAGTGGAAGGTTTAAGGCGTGATTCACCTTGGACGAATCGGGTTGTGGATTAATGGCAACGCCGTGAACCATGTTACATCGCCATGTTAGCATTTGATTTCCTTTACTTATTGCTTTGTCTTTATTTTTTATATTTCCGCTTGCGCTAACGAATTTGTTGACGAGCAATCAACGAGAAAATTCCACCATATGACGATTGAGGGCTATTCACCCCCCTCTAGCTGGCCACATACGTTCCAACATGGATCACTAGGTCAAATTTGGTTATAGGAAATTATTTAGGAGCGTGTGTACTTCCCGATTGGAAGGCACATAATCCAAGCTAATTCCCTTAGTATCAGATAATGGTGAACACTTAGATGCAAATAAAAGTATCCTCCCAATTGGAGTCACTGCTTTTATTTGTAGGGTCGAAGAGAAACCAACTATTAATTTTATTCGTCAAAAAGTAAGGTTGATAGGATAATAAGATTAATGGGTAAAACCTCCTCTTACAAATGTAGAATTCGTATACGGCCACACTATCGTAACATACGATATTCTCGGTGTTTTGAGGTGTTGGTTGATTTTAAAATTTTATTGTTTGAGGAATCAATAAATTTTTGAAATCTAATGTTGTGATTTATGTGATTCTTAGTTTTTTCAAAATGACTTTCAACCCACTTGTTGTGATTCTGAAAGAAAACAAACTTACTGGACCTAACTATGTTGATTGGAAAAGAAATTTGGACATTGTCTTAACTGCTGAGGAGTACAAATATGTACTCTCCGAAGAGTGTCCTCCTAGGCCTACGGATGATTCTAATGAAAAGGAGAAAGCGAGTTATAAGAAGTGGGTCAAGGCTGATGAGATTGTGTAGTGTTACATTTTAGCTTCGATGTCAAATGTATTACAACATCAGCATCAGGCCATGACTATTGCCTATGACATGATGCTCAATCTCAAGGAACTTTTCGAACACCAGAATTGGGCTGCTAGGCAAGAAGCCATGAGAAACTTGATGATGACCACCATGGTTGAGGGAATACCCGTAAGGGATCATGTTCTCAAGATGATGGCTCATCTGAATGAGCTGGAAGTCTTTGGAGCTGAGATCGATGGGGAAACCCAGGTTGATATCATTCTCCAATCTATACCTAGGAAATTTGAGCAATTTTACCTGAACTACAACATGAATAAGAGGTTGTATTTGTTGGCAGAGCTTCTGACAGAACTCTAGGCGGCAGAGGGACTTTTTCATCAGAGTTCTCAGGTTTTGGTTGCCCAGAAGGTTTCTACTTCTAAGCCAAAAGGCAAGAAGAAGAAGAAATAAGATACATCAAAGGTGGTGGGAGGATCTCAGGGAGGAGTGAAGAAGCTAAAAGGCAAGTGATTCACTTGTAAGAAAATTGGACATTGGAAGGCGGACTATCCCAACCACAAATAGAACAAAGGTATATCTTTTGGTCTAGTCATTGAAACATGTTTAGCGGTGTTATCTACCGATACCTAGTGTGTAGATACATGAGCCACTGATCATGTCTGCAACTCTTTTTCAGGGGTTCCAGGAAACCAGATGACTAGATGAGGGGGAGATTACCATCTACATGGGCAATGCTATGAAGGTGGCAGCTATTGCAGTGGGAGATGTTTATTTATCTTTTGATAGGAATAAAACTTTGGTCCTGAGAAATTGCCTGTATGTACCTTCATTTAGAAAGAATTTAATTTCAGTTTCTAAATTGTTTTTGGATGAATATTCTGTTGGATCGAAGCGGATCGCTAGAGGGGGGGGGGAGGTGAATAGCGATAAACCTTTTTTTTTAATTCGTTCGTTAAAACTCAAGTAGACAGTTAATTACAGCGGAAAGATAAACTATAAATAAATGAGACAAATGTTTTTTTACTTGGTTAGTAGCCTTCGGCTACTACTCCAAGACCCTAGTGATCCTTGATCACGCACGGAGGGCAATTCACTAAAAACACTCCTCCTCGTTGGAGGTAGGAATTTGACGATTACAAAAAAAAAACTTCGAAAGAAAAGATAGAGAGACAAACCCTCTCTTCTATTAACGTAAAGAGCAATGATAGAAAACCTCGACTAATAAAAGGAATTGTAATATTTAAAGAGATGACAAAATAAGAATATCAACAACTAAAAGAGTAGAAAGTAAACTAGGGTTGTTGACAACACTTTGTCGTAGAGTCGTCGAAAAATCACAGAGTTGTGGAGGTTTGTGAGCACTTAGAGATGATGAAAAATCCTAGGAGAAGCCCTCCTATTATAGCCTTTAAGCCCCTCATCGAATGGGCCTTCAACCAATAGGAATTGGGCATAAAACTCCTTGAAAAATGGTGATAAAGCTTGACTCCTCGAGGCTGATTTTTGACCATCTGTTGAACTACCCGGTTGAACCGGCCCGGTTGAACTGGCCGGTTGAACTGATGGCCAGAATTTTTAACTACAATAAAGAGTTAGCTCAAAATATAAGTGAATTTGACGGTCACTTGCCGTCCGATCTCAACATAGACCTTCCATGGGAAGTCTTGGTCGGATCGTCGCCTAAGGACGTCCCCGACCAAAGGACACAACCTCACTTCACTTTACTCACTCGAGCTTACCTCGATACTTACTATGTCGCTTTTGCTTCTGACCTTCCACTTGATTCCTTCGGCTCCCTTCGAAGTCACTCGAGTGTCGCCCGACCACCGCGGCTTCTTCCGGGTGTCGCTAGCCTTCAGCTCCAGCTATAGCAATTTTTTGCACACTTGATTCAGCTCGTGAGATAAGGACATGAGCATAACTTTGTATCATTTGCTATAATCAAAACTCAGGTTCGACATAGGTGCCTACTGCACTAACATATTCTATTTCTTTTAATGACAGAGTTGTTATAAAAAGGAATAGAGAGATTATCTATTCTGGCACGTTGGTAGGAAATTTATATACTCTTGAACCAAAGGCTCCCATGATGCAAATAAAAGTAAATAACTCATCTTCTAAATCTAATAAGAGACAAGAACCATTGAAAATGAACCAAACGTATCTTTGGCATCTAAGGTTAGGTCATATTAACCTAAGTGGAATTCATAGGTTGATAGTGTAGGTAGTTGTTTCGGAGGCTCATTGGCTCCCATGTCCCCGGATTAAAATTTTCACTAATGAAAGAACTAATCCGGATGGGATGAGTTTCCTTAGCACAACCAATTTGTCGTCGTGCTAACAACTTGAGTGATCGCTTGAACAAACTAGTTGTTCAAGCAACCCAACTATTCTAGTTGGTTAGCCGCGGAAGAGACGACGGAAGGATCGCCGGTTTTTGTGTTTGTCTTCGGGGCCCATGATTATACAAAATATATACAATTGCACACTTGTATAATCAACACATAAAAGAACATGCTTAGATCAGAAAATAAAGTTGTAAAACTTTTATACCTCACGATCTCCTACCTTATGTCCTATCCTCCTCGTGGACGACGTGTGGGCGAAGATCCTCCACGAGTAGAAGCCTTCTAGATCGCGTTCTTCCCTTCCTTGTTCGCTGCGAACAAAGAGAAGAACCAAACAAAACTTCTCCTTTCTAGAACCGGCCACCAAGCCAAGGAGCTCGATGTAACCGTCGGCCAAGGAATGAATGGATGAAGCGCCGACCACCAATGTATGGAGAACCGCCGGCCACCTTGGAGCAAAAGAGGAGTGAATGCCGGCCAACCTTGAAGAAAGGTTGCCATCGGCCAAGGAATAAGAGAGGGAACAATGAGGATGGGCGCCAGCCAAGACTTGTTGGAAGAAGATGGGCATCGGCTACTTGTGACAATGTTGCCGCCCAAGCCTTAGCTTCCAAACCCTAGCCGCCCAACCTTAAACCCTAACTCCCTTGATTATCCTTGCCGCCCAACCCTTAGCCTTCCTTTTATAGAGTTAGGCTTAGGCCTCCTTTAATCTCCACCGTCGGATCTAGGGATTTAATCTCCACCGTCGGATCTAGGGTTTTATCCCAACCGTCGGATCTAGGGATTCATCCCAACCGTCAGATCTAGGGTTTTCATCCCAACCGTCGGATCTAGGGTTTCATCCCAACCGTCGGATCTAGAGATTTAATCCCAACCATTGGTTCTAGAGATTTAATCCCAACCGTCGGTTCTAGAGATTTAATCCCAACCGTCGGATCTAGGGATTTAATACCAACCATTGGTATTAGAGATTTAATCCCAACCGTCGGTTCTAGAGTTTTGTTTTAAATTCTTGGATCTAGACTTCATGAGGATTATGTTAGGCTACGATAGGGACCATAAGGAGGAGTTGGATCTTGGCCACCCGATGGATCGGAACCACACGAACTTGATCCATCAATGATGTTCCATTCCACAAGAGGATCACCATTGAACTACCTCACCAACCCCCATAAATCAATATGGGCTCCATATATTATTTGTACATCCATCTCCCCGTGTTTAAGATATCGAATGTCCGTCAATTAATTGATTAACTGACCATCAATTAATTCACATTTAATTCCTCGAGTAGTACCACTCAACCTTATCATCATGTTGACTAAGACAACCAGCTGGGTTTACATGATGAACCTTATGAGCTCCTCAAGGGGACATCATCAACCTAATATATAGGACACAGTTTCCTCCTATAATCAACGGCACACCATGTAAATAATATCATTTCCCAACTTACCGGGCATATTGATTTAATCCATCTAAATCTCACCCTATGGTAAATCAAAGAAATAAATACTAAGTACATGTGCCCGTTATTATATCGAGATTAAGAGCATGTACAACATAATTTCCGAGGTCCGATTCAATTATGTAGTCAGCAATGAATTGAATCACCTCTATGTCGGTCCTGCTCAATACACCTAAGTGTACTAGTGTAACTCTATGTTCAAGACAAAACAATACCAAGCTACACTACAACCATGCTAATGGTTTGTCCAAAACCATCTTGGTTGTGAGCCTCTACTTATATTCTACAAGGGACTGATAACATAATCTTCTGTGCCACACCAAGCACCATGTTATCTACAATGTAAAATATTAGACAATATGCTCACATATAATAAATATATAAAGTGGAAACAATGATCATGTGATTCTTATTCCAAAATAAAAATGTTCATACAAAAAGAGCTAGGCTTTCAGTATACATTCCAACAATCTCCCACATATACTAAAAGACTATGCCGTCATCACACTGCCATACATCTGATCCCCATGTCCTCCACATGCCTATCAAACGCTTTCGCTGGAAGGGCCTTAGTGAATGGATCCTCCAGGTTATCCTCTGATGCAATCTTGGCGACAACAACTTCTCCTCGCTTTACAATCTCTCATATAAGGTGGTACTTGCGCTCTATGTGTTCACTCGCCTTATGGGCTCGTGGTTCCTTCGAGTTTGCAACTGCACCACTGTTATCACAATAAATTGTGATAGTTCTGGGCAAACCAGGAATCACATCCAAGTCCATCAAGAAGTTCCTAAGCCATACAGCTTCCTTGGCTGCCTCAGAGGCTGCCACATACTCAGCTTCCATGGTCGAGTCCGCCACGAATTTCTGCTTGACACTCCTCCATACTATGGCTCCACCTCCAAAAGTAAACACAAACCCCGAGGTAGACTTACTCTTGTCCCTATTTGATTGGAAATCCGAATCCGTGTAACCCACAAAGACTAATTGATCTGCCCGGTAAACCAGCATATAATCCCTAGTCATTCTCAGGTACTTTAATATATGCTTTACCGTAGTCCAATGTCCCTATCCAGGATTACTCTGATATTTTCTAACCATGCCCACGGCAAAGCAGATATCTAGTCTCGTACATAGCATAGCATACATGAGGCTTCCTACTGCCGAAGCATAAGGAACCGCCTTCATGTCCTCTATCTCCTTTGATGTTTTGGGACACATCTCTTTAGATAAAGGAACTCCATGCCTAAAAGGAAGAAAACCTTTCTTGGAGTTCTGCATGCTGAAACGAGCAAGGATAGTGTCAATGTATGAAGCTTGAGATAAGCACAACATCCTTTTCTTGTGATCCCTTATAACTTTGATCCCAAGGATGTGTCCCACTTCTCCCAAGTCCTTCATGTCAAACTGTATGGACAACCATACCCTTACGTCTAATAACACTTTGATATTGTTGCCAACTAACAAAATGTCATCTACATATAGTATAAGAAACACCACTACGTTTCCGTCACATCTCTTATATACACAAGGCTCATCTGGACTTCGAATAAATCCATATGACTGGATTACCTCATCAAAGCGGATGTTCCAAGATCTAGAAGCTTGCTTCAATCCATAAATGGACCGATTAAGCTTACAAACAAGATGCTCTTTGCCTTTAGCAATGAATCCCTCTGGTTGCCGCATATAGATGTTTTCCTCAAGACTTCCGTTAAGGAAAGCTGTCTTGACATCCATCTGCCAAATCTCATAATCCATATGAGCAGCTATAGATAAGAGAATCCGGATAGACTTAAGCATAGCTACCGGCGAAAAGGTCTCCTCATAATCAATACCCTCTTTCTGAGTATACCCTTTCGCAACAAGCCTAGCTTTGAAGGTCTCAACCTTCCCGTATACTCCTCTCTTTCTCTTGTAGATCCACTTGCATCCAATGGCTTTTATACCATTGGGTGGCTCTACTAGCTTCCAGACCTGATTAGAATCCATAGATTCTATCTCTGAATTCATCACTTTTTGCCAAGATACCACATCTCTATCTTGGAGTGCCTCGTCATATGTCCAGGGATCAGGTTCATGTTCACCAGGGACTAAGTCCGAAGACTCTCCCAAGAACATGAATCTCTCGGGTTGTCTAACAACCCTCCCACTACGATGAGGTGCCTCCTGTGTATGCTCTGTGACACGCGGTGCAGTGACTTGTGGTATCTCCTCTTGTACCGGTGGTACTGAAGTAGGGACTTCCCCTATCAACTCCTCAAGAACAATCCTACTCGTGGGCATGTGGTTCATCACAGAGTCCTCCTCTAGACATCTAGCATTCGTACTCATGATCACCTTCTGATCTCTAGGACTATAGAACAAACCACCCTTCGTTCTCTTAGGGTAGCCAACAAACAAGCATACTTCTGTATGAGATTCCAACTTACCAGCATCTCCCTTCAGCACATGTGCTGGACTACCCCAAATCCGAATATGTCTTAGACTAGGCTTTCGCCCAGTCCACAATTCTGTGGGAGTAAAGGGTACTGACTTAGATGGAACCAAGTTCAGAATGTGTGCTGCCGTTTCCAGACAAACCCCCAGAACGAATCAGGTAACTCAGAATAACTCATCATCGATCTGACCATCTCCATAAGAGTCTTGTTCCTTCACTCCGCCACACCATTCTGCTGAGGTGTGCTAGGTGCGGACAATTGGGATTAAATCCCAGACTCTGATAAGTAACTCCTAAACTCTCCCAAGAGATACTCACCACCACGATCATATCGTAGTGTCTTGATACTTTTACCTTGACGGTTCTCCACATCAGTCTTGAATTCTTTGAACCTGTCAAAGCATTCAGACTTGTGGCGCATCAAGTAAATGTATACATACCTTGAATAATCGTCTATAAAAGAGACGAAGTATTCAAAGCCACCTCTTGCCTGGATAGACATAGGACCACACAAATCAGAATGAACCAATTCTAACACATCTTTGGCTCTATACCCCTTGGCCTTGAAAGGCCTCTTGGTCATTTTACCTTCCAAGCAAGATTCACAGGTTGGGAGATCCTCCACCACTAATGAACCCAAAGGTCCATCAGCTATCAACCTTTGAATTCTGCTTAGGTTAATATGACCAAGCCTTAGATGCCAAAGATATGTCTGGTTCATTTGCGAAGGTTCTTTTCTCTTATTAGACTTAGAAGATGAGTTATTTATTTCTATATGCATCGTGGGAGTTTTCAGTTCAAGAGTATATAAATTGCCAACCAATGTACCAGAATAGATAATCTCCCTATTCCTTTTTATAACCACTTTGTCATTAAAAGAAACAGAATATCCATCCATAAACAATTTAGAAACTGAAATTAAATTCTTTCTAAAAGTAGGTACATAAAGATAATTTCTCAAAACCAAAACTTTATTCCTATCAAAAGATAAATAAATGTCTCCCACTGTAATAGCTGCCACCTTTGAAGCATTGCCCATGAAGAGGTTAATCTCTCTCGCAGCTAATCGTTGGGTTTCCTGGAACCCCTGCAAAGTATTGTAGACATGATCAGTGGCTCCTGTTTCTACACACCAGACACTGGTAGATAACACCGCTAAACATGTTTCAACAACTAAACAAGAAGATAAACCTTTGTTCTTTCAGCGAGGACAGTCCGCCTTCCAATGTCCAGTGTGCTTACAAGTGAAGCACTTGCCTTTCGGCTTCTTCACTCCTGCTTGAGGTCTCATTGCCACTTTCTTTGCTCCCCCTTGCTTCTTCTTCTTCTTACCTTTCGGTTTAGAAGAAGAAACCTTCTAAGCAACCATGGCTTGAGCGCTTTGAGGAAAAAGCCCCTCTGCCCCCTGGAGTTCTGTCAGAAGCTCCGCCAACGAATACAACCTCTTGTTCATGTTGTAGTTGAGGCGGAACTGCTCAAAACTCCTAGGCAGAGACTGGAGAATGATATCGACCTGGGTTTCCCCATCGATCTCAGCTCCGAGGACTTCCATCTCATTAAGATGAGCCATCATCTTGAGAACATGATCGCTAACGGGTGTTCCCTCGATAATGGTGGTCGTCATCAAGTTTCTCATCGCCTCCTGTCTAGCCGCCCTACTCTGATGCCCGTAAAGTTCCTTGAGATTGAACATCATGTCATAAGCTGTGGCTATGGCCTGATGCTGATGTTGCAGCACATTTGACATAGATGCCAAAATGTAACACCGCGCCATCTCATCTGCCTTGATCCATTTTTTATAACTTTCTTTCTCCTTTTCATCAGAGTCATTGGTGGGCTTAGGAGGACAGACCTCGAAGAGTACAAATTTGTACTCCTCTGCAGTTAAGACAATATCCAGATTTCTTTTCCAATCAATATAGTTTGGTCCAGTAAGTTTATTTTCATTTAATATCACAGCAAGTGGGTTGAAAGCCATTTGAAAAACCTAAGAATCACAATGATCAAAATATTAGATTTCAAATATTATTGATTCCTCAAAACAATAAAATTCCGAAATCAACCAACACCTCAAAACACCGAGAATATCGCATGCCACGATAGTGTGGACGTATACGAATTCTACATTTGTAAGAGGAGGTTTTACCCATTAATTTTATTATCTTGTCAACCTTACTTTTTGACAAATAAAATTAATAGTTGGTTCCTCTTTGGCCCTACAAATAAAAGCAGTGACTCCGATGGGGAGGATACTTTTATTTGCATCTAAGTGTGCACCACTACACGATACCAAGGGAATTATTTCGGATTATATGCCTTACCGATGGGGAAGTACACACGCTCCTAAATAATTTCCTATAACCATTATTTGACCAAGTGATCCGCAAACAAACCCATCCGATTGGGAAGAAGGCAGTCAGAGCCAACGCGCAAGTTTGTTGCATCACACGTCAAATTGTAATGGAGGCCACGGGAATTAATTAAAATGTCCCTCTCCCACTTAGTAAATTGACAATGAGGAATTTTCAATCATACACAACATGCATATAAAAGAAATAAGCAATAAATATGGAAAAACAGAATTTTTCCAACTATTATGGCATTGTTCTCCAATACGCATCCCGTCGTGTTGCCACCTCGTCCGCTCCATCTTTTCCCGTGCCAAGTCACCAAAGAGATCTTAGCCGAGATAAACTATTTTAATTTACATCCATCGATCCTATACTCCACGAAGGAGTGTACAAATAATCTAGATCGAAAGTAAACTAAAATGAGTGGCTAAACAATGTCGTATCTAATTACAAAAATTAAATACTAATCTAGCCTCGTCAACCCTGAGGATTCAAATAATATACAAACAATCACACACAAAACAATCACATACACACAAATAGCCATAATAGTCGGATCTTATGCCTGTAACCAAAAGGTTAGCCTACGCACATCCTACTATTATCCGGCATACTCAATATATGATATGTGCATGAAAGTAACCAAATCCAAAACACACAAAACCGGAAACCGTGGCTCTGATACCAATTGTAGGTAGTTGCTTCGGAGGCTCATTGGCTCCCATGTCCCCGGATTAAAATTTTCACTAATGAAAGAACTAATCCGGATGGGATGAGTTTCCTTAGCACAACCAATTCGTCGTCGTGCTAACATCTTGAGTGATCGCTTGAACAAACTAGTTGTTTAAGCAACGCAACTCTTCTAGTTGGTTAGGCGCGGAAGAGACGACGGAAGGATAGCCGGTTTTTGTGTTTGTCTTCGGGGTCCATGATTATACAAAATATATACAATTGCACACTTGTATAATCAACACATAAAAGAACATGCTTAGATCAGAAAACAAAGTTGTAAAACTTTTATACCTCATGATCTTCTACTGTATGTCCTATCCTCCTCGTGGACGACGTGTGGGCGAAGATCCTCCACGAGTAGAAGCCTTCTAGATCACGTTCTTCCCTTCCTTGTTCGCTGCGAACAAAGAGAAGAACCAAACAAAACTTCTCCTTTCTAGAACCGGCCACCAAGCCAAGGAGCTCATGAATCACGCCAAGGAATGAATGGATGAAGCGCCGCCACCAATGAAGGGGAGAACCGCCGCCACCTAGAGAATGGAGGATGCCGCCACCAAAGGGAGAGAGAACCGCCGCCAAGGAAGGAAGAGAGGGAACAATGAGGATGGGCGCCAACACTTGAGGAAGAAGATGGGCACTTGCCGCCAATGTGAAAGAGCCACCAAACCCTAGCCAAACCCTAAGCCTTGCCGCCCAAAACCATGCCAACCTAAAACCCTAACTCCCATCTTGCCGCCCAACCCACCTCTATTTATAGAATTGGGCCTCTTTAATCTCCACCGGCCGGATCTAGGATTTAATCTCCACCGCCGGATCTAGGGTTTTCATCCCAACTATCTAGGGTTTCATCCCAACCGCTGATCTAGGTTTCATCCCAACCTCTGATCTAGGATTTAATCCCAACCGCCGATCTAGGGTTTCATCCCAACCGATCTAGGATTTAATCCCAACCGTCGGTTCTAGAGATTTAATCCCAACCGTCGGTTCTAGAGTTTTGTTTTACATTCTTGGATCTAGACTTCATGAGGATTATGTTAGGCTACGATAGGGACCATAAGGAGGAGTTGGATCTTAGCTGTTGGAATGTATACTGAATGTCTAGCTCTTTTTGTATGAACATTTTATTTTGAAATAAGAATCACATGATCATTGTTTGCACTTTATATATTTATTATATGTGTGCATATTGTCTAATATTTTACATTGTAGATAACATGGTGCTTGGTGTGGCACAAAAGATCATGTTATTAGTTCCTTGTAAAATATAAGTAGAGGCTCACAACCAAGATGGTTTTGGACAAACCATTGGCATGGTTGTAGTGTAGCTTGGTATTGTTTTGTCTTGAACATAGAGTTACACTGGTACACTTAGGTGTATTGAGCAGGACCGACATAGAGGTGATTCAATTTAGTAGAGACGACATAATTGAATCGGACCTCGGATATTATGTTGTACAAGCTCTTAATCCCGATATAATAACGGGCACTTGTACTTAGTATTTATTTCTTTGATTTACAAGTGGGTGAGATTTAGATGGATTAAATCAATATGCCAGGTAAGTTGGGAAATAATATTATTTACATGGTGTGCCGTTGATTATAGGAGGAAACCGTGTCCTATATATTAGGTTGATGATGTCCCCTTGAGGAGCTCATAAAGTTCATCATGTAAACCCAGATGGTTGACTTAGTCAACGTGATGATAAGGTTTAGTGGTACTACTCGAGGAATTAGATGTTAATTAATTGATGGTCAGTAAATCAATTAATTGACGGACATTCAATATCTTAAACACGGGGAGATTAATGTACGAATAATATATGGAGCCCATATTAATTTATGGGGGTTGGTGAGGTAGTTCAATGAAGATCCTCTAGTTGAATGGAACATCATTGATGGATCAAGTTAGTGTAGTTCCGATCCATCGGGTGGCCAAGACCCAACTCCTCCTTATGGTCCCTATCGTAGCCTAATATAATCCTTGTGAAGTCTAGATCCAAGAATGTAAAACAAAACCTAGAACCAACGGTTGGGATTAAATCCCTAAGATCCGATGGTTAGGATGAAACCCTAGAACCAACGGTTGGGATTAAATCCATAAGATCCGATGGTTAGGATGAAACCCTAGAATCGACGGTTAGGATTAAATCCCTAGATCCGACGGTTGGGATAAAACCCTAGATCCGACGGTTGGGATGAAACCTTAGATCCGACGGTTGGGATGAAATCCTAGATCCGACGGTTGGGATGAAACCCTAGATCCGACGGTTGGGATAAAACCCTAGATCCGACGGTGGAGATTAAATCCCTAGATCCGACGGTGGAGATTAAAGGAGGCTTAAGCCCAATTCTATAAATAGGGGGCTTAGGTTTGGGCAGCAAAAAAAAAAGAGATTTCGAATTGGAGTTAGGGTTTTGGGCGGCTAGGGTTTTTGGGCGGCTAGGGTTTGAAGCAAAGTGGGCGGCAACCTTCATCCTTCTTGTTGATTTCCGGCGCCCATCTCCTATGATCATTCCTTGGCCGGCGCCCATCCTAGAGGCCTCTCCCTTCTTCCTTGGCCGGCGGTTCTCCTCCCATTGGTGGCCGGTTCTCATCCTCCTCTCTATTCTCCAAGGTGGCCTGCGGTTCTCCTTCATTTGGTGGTCGGCGCATCATCCATTTGATCCTTGGCCGACAGTTGCACCAAATTCCCAAATTTGGTGGCCGGCTCTAGAAAGGATAGGTATTTGTAAGTTCTTCTCTTTGTTCGCAGCAGACAAGGTAGAGAAGAAAGTGATCTAGAAGGCTTCTACTCGTGGAGGATCTTCGTCCACACGTCGTCCACGAGAAGGATAGGACATACAGTAGAAGATCGTGAGGTATAAAGTTATTTTAACTTTTTTTACAGATCTGAGCTTGTTCTTTTATGTTTTGATTATGCATGTGTAAATTAGTAAATCTATTGTATAATCATGGACCCCGAAGACAAACACAAAAACCGGCGATCCGTCCGTCGTCTCTTCCGCAGCCAACCAACTAGAAGAGTTGTGTTGCTTGAACAACTAGTTTGTTCAAGCGACCACTCAAGTTGTTAGCACGATGACGAAATGGTTGTGCTAAGGAAGCTCATCCCATCCGGATTAATTCTTTCATTAGTGAAAATTTTAATCTGGGGACATGGGAGCCAATGAGCCTCCGAGGCAACCACCTACAAGTGGTATCAGAGCCACGGTTTCCAGTTTTGTGTGTTTAGGATTCGGTTAATTTTTTATGCATTTTTCATATATTATATGTGTCGGATAATAGTAGGATATGCGTAGTTTAATTCTTTGGTTGTAGGCATAAGATCCGACTATTATGGCTATGTGTGTGTATGTGAATGGATGTGTGTAAAAATTTATTATTTGAATCCTCGGGGTTGACGAGGCTAGATTAGTATTTAATTTTTGTAATTAAATACGGCATTGTTTAGCCGCTCATTTTAGTTTACTTTCGATCTAGATTATTTGTACACTCCTTCGTGGAGTATAGGATCGATGGATGTAAATTAAAATGTTTTATCTCAGCTCGGAACTCTTTGGTGACTTGCGCACGGGAAAAGATGGAGCGGACAAGGTGGCGACACGACGGGATGCATATTGGAGGACAATGCCATAATAGTTGGAAAAATTCTGTTTTTTCCATATTTATTGCTTATTTGTTTTATATGCATGTTGTGTATGTTTTAAAATTCCTCAATTTTAATTTACTAAGTGGGAGAGGGACATTTTAATTAATTCCCGCGACCTCCATTACAATTTGACGTGTGATGCAACAAACTTGCGCGTTGGCTCTGAGTGCCTTCCTCCCCATCGGATGGATTTGTTTGTGGATCACTAGGTCAAATAATGGTTATAGGAAATTATTAAGGAGCGTGTGTACTTCCCCATCGGTAAGGCACATAATCTGAAATAATTCCCTTAGTATCGCGTAATGGTGCACACTTAGATGCAAATTAAAAGTATCCTCCCCATCGGAGTCACTGCTTTTATTTGTAGGGCCAAAGAGGAACCAACTATTAATTTTATTTGTCAAAAAGTAAGGTTGACAAGATAATAAAATTAATGGGTAAAACCTCCTCTTACAAATGTAGAATTCGTATACGTCCACACTATCGTGGCATGCGATATTCTCGGTGTTTTTGAGGTGTTGGTTGATTTCGGAATTTTATTGTTTTTGAGGAATCAATAATATTTCAAATCTAATATTTTGATCATTGTGATTTTTATGATTTTCAAATGGCTTTCAACCCACTTGCTGTGATTTTAAAAGAAAACAAACTTACTGGACCAAACTACATTGATTGTAAAAGAAACCTGGATATTGTCTTAACTGCGGAGGAGTACAAATTTGTACTCTTCGAGGTCTGTCCTCCTAAGCCCACTGATGACTCTGATGAAAAGGAGAAAGAATGTTATAAGAAATGGGTAAAGGCAGATGAGATAGCGCGGTGTTACATTTTGACATCTATGTCAAATGTGCTGCAACATCAGCATCAGGCCATAGCCACAGCTTATGACATGATGTTCAATCTCAAGGAACTTTTCGGACATCAGAGTAGGGCGGCTAGGCAGGAGGCAATGAGAAACTTAATGACAACCACCATGATCGAGGGAACACCCGTTAGGGATCATGTTCTCAAGATGATGGCTCATCTTAATGAGATGGAAGTCCTAGGAGCTGAGATCGATGGGGAAACCTAGGTCGATATCATTCTCCAGTCTCTGCCTAGGAGTTTTGAGCAGTTCCGAATCAACTACAACATGAACAAAAGGTTGTATTCGTTGGCAGAGCTTCTGACAGAACTCCAGGCGACAGAGGGGCTTTTTCGTCAGAGTGCTCAAGCCATGGTCGCTCAGAAGGTTTCTTCCTCTAAACCGAAAGGTAAGAAGAAGAAGAAGCAAGGTGGAGCGAAGAAAGTGGCAGTGGGACCTCAGCGAGGTGAAGAAGCGAAGGCAAGTGCTTCACTTGCAAGCAGACTGGACATTGGAAGGCGGACTTTCCTCGCCGAAAGAACAAAGGTATATCTTCTTGTTTAGTTGTTGAAACATGTTTAGCGGTGTTATCTACCAGTGCCTGGTGTGTAGATACAGGAGCCACTGATCATGTCTGCAATACTTTGTAGGGGTTCCAGGAAACCCGACGACTAGCTGAGGGAGAGATTACCGTCTTCATAGGCAATGCTTCAAAGGTGGCGGCTATTGCAGTGGGAGACGTTTATTTATCTTTTGATAGGAATAAAGTTTTGGTTTTGAGAAATTATCTTTATGTACCTACTTTTAGAAAGAATTTAATTTCAGTTTCTAAATTGTTTTTGGATGGGTATTCTGTTTCTTTTAATGACAAAGTGGTTATAAAAAGGAACAGGGAGATTATCTGTTCTGGTACATTGGTTGGCAATTTATATACTCTTGAACCAAAAACTCCCACGATGCATATAGAAATCAATAACTCATCTTCTAAGTCTAATAAGAGAAAAGAACCTTCCCAAATGAACCAAACATATCTTTGGCATCTAAGGTTTGGTCATATTAACCTAAGCAGAATTCAAAGGTTGATAGCTGATGGACCTTTGGGTTCATTAGTGGTGGAGGATCTCCCAACCTGCAAATCTTGCTTGGAAGGTAAAATGACCAAGAGGACTTTTAAGGCCAAAAGGTATAGAGCCAAAGATGTGCAAGAATTGATTCATTCTGATTTGTGCGGCCCTATGTCTATCCAGGCAAGAGGTGGCTTTGAATACTTCGTCTCTTTTATAGACGATTATTCAAGGTATGGATACATTTACTTGATGCGCCGCAAGTCTGAATGCTTTGACAAGTTCAAAGAATTCAAGGCTGATGTGGAGAACCGTCAAGGTAAAAGTATCAAGACATTACGATCTAACCGTGGTGGCGAGTACCTCTTGGGAGAGTTTAGGAGTTACTTATCAGAGGCTGGGATTCAATCCCAATTGTCCGTAGCTGGCACACCCCAGCAGATTGGTGTGGCGGAGTGATGGAATAGGACTCTTATGGAGATGGTCAGATCGATGATGAGTTATTCTGAGTTTCCTGATTCGTTCTGGGGGTTTGCTCTGGAAACAGCATCACACATTCTGAACTTGGTTCCATCTAAGTCAGTACCCTCTACTCCCACAGAGTTGTGGACTGGGTGAAAGCCTAGTCTAAGACATATTCGGATTTGGGGTAGTCCAGCACATGTGCTGAAGGGAGATGCTGGTAAGTTTGAATCTCGTACAGAAGTATGCTTGTTTGTTGGCTACCCTAAGGGAACGAAGGGTGGTTTATTCTATAGTCCTAGAGATCAGAAGGTGATCGTGAGTATGAATGCCAGATTTCTAGAGGAGGACTATGTGATGAACCACAAGACCACGAGTAGGATTGTTCTTGAGGAGTTAACAGGGGAAGTCCCGACTTCAGTACCACCGGTACAAGAGGAGACACCACAAGTCACTGCACCGCGTGTCACAGAGCATACACAGCAGGCACCTCGTCGTAGTGGGAGGGTTGTTAGACAACCCGAGAGATTCATGTTTTTGGGAGAGTCTTCGGACTTAGTCCATGGTGAACATGAACAGGATCCCTGGACATATGATGAGGCACTCCAAGATAAAGATGCGGTATCTTGGCAAAGTGCGATGAATTCAGAGATAGAATCTATGGATTCTAATCAGGTCTGGGAGCTAGTAGAATCACCCGATGGTGTAAAAGCCATTGGATGCAAGTGGATATACAAGAGAAAGAGAGGAGTAGACGGGAAGGTTGAGACCTTCAAAGCTAGGCTTGTTGCGAAAGGGTATACTCAGAAAGAGGGTATCGATTTTGAGGAGACCTTTTCGCCGGTAGCTATGCTTAAGTCTATCCGGATTCTCTTATCTATAGTTGCTCATATGGATTATGAGATTTGGCAGATAGATGTCAAGACAGCTTTCCTTAACGGAAGTCTTGAGGAGAACATCTATATGCGGCAACCAGAGGGATTCATTGCTAAAGGCAAAGAGCATCTTGTATGTAAGCTTAATCGGTCCATTTATGGATTGAAGCAAGCTTCTAGATCTTGGAACATCCGCTTTGATGAGGTAATCCAGTCATATGGATTTATTCAAAGTCGGGATGAGCCTTGTGTATACAAGAGATGTGACGGAAACATAGTGGTGTTTCTTGTACTATACATAGATGACATTTTGTTAGTTGGAAACAATATCAAAGTGTTATCAGACGTAAGGGTATGGTTGTCCAAACAGTTTGACATGAAGGACTTGGGAGAAGTGGGACACATCTTTGGGATCAAAGTTATAAGGGAACGCAAGAAAAGGATGTTGTGCTTATCTCAAGCTTCATACATTGACACTATCCTTGCTCGTTTTAGCATGCAGAACTCTAAGAAAGGTTTTCTACCTTTTAGGCATGGAGTTCCTTTATCTAAAGAGATGTGTCCAAAAACATCAAAGGAGATAGAGGACATGAAGGCGGTTCCTTATGCTTCGGCAGTAGGAAGCCTCATGTATGCTATGCTGTATGAGACCGGATATACGCTTTGTGGGCATGGTTAGCGAGATATCGAGTAATCTAGACGAGGACATTGGGTGCATATATTGAAGTACACGAGAAGGACTAGGGATTATATCTTTGGTTTCTGGCGGATCAATTAGTCCTGTGGGTTACACGGATTGATTTCCAATCGGATAGGGACAAGTAAGTCTACCTCGGGGTTTGTGTTTACTTTTGGAGGTGGAGCCATAGTATGGAGGAGTGTCAGCGAAATGCGTGGCGGACTCTACCATGGAAGTGAGTATGTGGCGACCTCGAGGCGACCAAGGAAGTTTGTATGGCTCGGGAACTTCTTGATGGACTTGGATGTGATTCTGGTTTGCCCGGAACTATCACAATTTATTGTGATAATAGTGATGCGATTGCAAACTCGAAGGAACCACGAGCCCATAAAGCGAGTAAACACATAGCGCCAAGTACCACCTTATACGAGAGATCGTAAGCGAGGAGAAGTTGTTATCGCCAAGATCGAGAGGATAACTGGCGGATCCGTTCACAAGGCCCTTCCAATAAAGAGTTTGATAGGCATGTGGAGGACATGGGGATCAGATGTATAGCAGAGTGATGACGGCATAGTCTTTTAGTATAAGTGGGAGATTGTTGGAATGTATACTGAAAGCCTAGCTCTTTTTGTATGAACATTTTATTTTGAAATAAGAATCACATGATCATTGTTTGCACTGTATATATTTATTATATGTGTGCATATTGTCTAATATTTTACATGGTACTTGGTGTGGCACAGAAGATCATGTTATCAGTTCCTTGTAAAATATAAGTAGAGGCTCACAACCAAGATGGTTTTGGACAAACCATTGGCATGGTTGTAGTGTAGCTTGGTATTGTTTTGTCTTGAACATAGAGTTACACTGGTACACTTAGGTGTATTGAGCAGAACCGACATAGAGGTGATTCAATTTAGTACTGACTACATAATTGAATCGGTCCTCGGATATTATGTTGTACATGCTCTTAATCCCGATATAATAACGAGCACATGTACTTAGTATTTATTTCTTTGATTTACCAGTGGGTGAGATTTAGATGGATTAAATCAATATGCCCGGTAAGTTGGGAAATAATATTATTTACATGGTGTGTCGTTGATTATAGGAGGAAACTGTGTCCTATATATTAGGTTGATGATGTCCCCTTGAGGAGCTCATAAAGTTCATCATGTAAACCCAGCTGGTTGACTTAGTCAACGTGATGATAAGGTTGAGTGGTACTACTCGAGGAATTAGATGTTAATTAATTGATGGTCAGTAAATCAATTAATTGACGGACATTCGATATCTTAAACACGGGGAGATTAATGTACGAATAATATATGGAGCCCATATTAATTTATGGGGGTTGGTGAGGTAGTTCAATGATGATCCTCTAGTGGAATGGAACATCATTGATGGATCAAGTTAGTGTGGTTCCGATCCATCAGGTGGCCAAGACCCAACTCCTCCTTATGGTCCCTATCGTAGCCTAATATAATCCTTGTGAAGGCTAGATCCAAGAATGTAAAACAAAACCTAGAACCAACGGTTGAGATTAAATCCCTAAGATCCGATGGTTAGGATGAAACCCTAGAATCAACGGTTGGGATTAAATCCCTAAGATTCGATGGTTAGGATGAAACCCTAGAATCAATGGTTAGGATTAAATCCTTAGATCCGACGGTTGGGATAAAACCCTAGATCCGACGGTTGGGATGAAACCCTAGATCCGACGGTTGGGATGAAATCCTAGATCCGACGGTTGGGATGAAACCCTAGATCCGACGGTTGGGATAAAACCCTAGATCCGACGGTGGAGATTAAATCCCTAGATCCGACGGTGGAGATTAAAGGAGGCTTAAGCCCAATTCTATAAATAGGGGGCTTAGGTTTGGGCGGCAAAAAAAAAAAGAGATTTCGAATTGGAGTTAGGGTTTTGGGCAGCTAGGGTTTTTGGGCGGCTAGGGTTTGAAGCAAAGTGGGCGGCAACCTTCATCCTTCTTGTTGATTGCCGGCGCCCATCTCCTTTGATCATTCCTTGGCCGGCGCCCATCCTAGAGGCCTCTCCCTTCTTCCTTGGCCGGCGGTTCTCCTCCCATTGGTGGCCGGTTCTCATCCTCCTCCCTATTCTCCAAGGTGGCCGGCGGTTCTCCTTCATTTGGTGGCCGACGCATCATCCATTTGATCCTTGGCCGGCGGTTGCACCAAATTCCCTAATTTGGTGGCCGGCTCTAGAAAGGATAGGTATTTGTAAGTTCTTCTCTTTGTTCGCAGCGGACAAGGTAGAGAAGAAAGCGATCTAGAAGGCTTCTACTCGTGGAAGATCTTCGTCCACACGTCGTCCACGAGAAGGATAGGACATACGGTAGAAGATTCTGAGGTATAAAGTTATTTTAACTTTATTTACAGAACTGAGCTTGTTCTTTTATGTTTTAATTATGCATGTGTAAATTAGTAAATCTATTGTATAATCATGGACACCGAAGACAAACACAAAAACCGGCGATCCGTCCGTCGTCTCTTCCACGGATAACCAACTAGAAGAGTTGTGTTGCTTGAACAAATAGTTTGTTCAAGCGACCACTCAAGTTGTTAGCACGATGACGAAATGGTTGTGCTAAGGAAGCTCATCCCATCCGGATTAATTCTTTCATTAGTGAAAATTTTAATCCGGGGACATGGGAGCCAATGAGCCTCCGAAGCAACTCCCTACATTAGCCACCCGATGGATCGGAACCACACAAACTTGATCCATCAATGATGTTCCATTCCACTAGAGGATCATCATTGAACTACCTCACCAACCCCCATAAATCAATATGGGCTCCATATATTATTTGTACATCCATCTCCCCGTGTTTAAGATATCGAATGTCCGTCAATTATTTGATTTACTGACCATCAATTAATTAACATCTAATTCCTCGAGTAGTACCACTCAACCTTATCATCATGTTGACTAAGTCAACCAGCTGGGTTTACATGATGAACCTTATGAGCTCCTCAAGGGGACATCATCAACCTAATATATAGGACACGGTTTCCTCCTATAATCAACGGCACACCATGTAAATAATATCTTTTCCCAACTTACCGGGCATATTGATTTAATCCATCTAAATCTCACCCTATGGTAAATCAAAGAAATAAATACTAAGTACATGTGCCCGTTATTATATCGGGATTAAGAGCATGTACAACATAATATCCGAGGTCCGATTAAATTATGTAGTCAGCAATAAATTGAATCACCTCTATGTCGGTCCTGCTCAATACACCTAAGTGTACTAGTGTAACTCTATGTTCAAGACAAAACAATACCAAGCTACACTACAACCATGCCAATGGTTTGTCCAAAACCATCTTGGTTGTGAGCCTCTACTTATATTCTACAAGGGACTGATAACATGATCTTCTGTGCCACACCAAGCACCATGTTATCTACAATGTAAAATATTAGACAATATGCACACATATAATAAATATATAAAGTGCAAACAATGATCATGTGATTCTTATTCAAAAATAAAAATGTTCATACAAAAAGAGCTAGGCTTTCAGTATACATTCCAACGGATAGCTGATGGACCTTTAGGATAATTGGTGGTGGAAGATTTCCCAACCTGTGAATCTTGCTTGGAAGGTAAAATGACCAAGAGGCCTTTTAAGGCCAAGGGGTATAGAGCCAAAGATGTGTTGAAATTGGTTCATTCTTATTTGTGTGGTTCTATGTCTATCCAGGCTTGAGGTGGTTTTGAATATTTTGTCTCGTTTATAGATGATTATTTAAGATATGGATATATTTACTTGATGCATCGCAAGTCTGAATGCTTTGACAGGTTCAAAGAATTCAAGGCTGATGTGGAGAAATGTCAAGGTAAAAGTATCAAGACACTACGATCTGATCGTGGTGGTGAGTACCTCTTCGGAGAGTTTAGGAGTTACTTATCAGAGGATGAGATTCAATCTCAACTGTCTGCATTTGGTACACCCCAGTAGAATGGTGTGGCAGAGCGAAGGAATAAGACTATTATATAGATGGTTAGATCTTTGATGAGTTATTCTGAATTACCAGATTCGTTCTGGGGGTGTACTCTGGATACGACAGTGTATATTCTGAACTTGGTACCATCAAAATTTGTACCTTCTACTCCCACAGAATTGTAGACTGGGCGAAAGCCCAGTCTGAGACATATTCGGATTTGAGGTAGTCTAGCACATGTGCTGAAGGGAGATGCTGGTAAGTTAGAATCTCGTACAGAAGTGCGGCTGTTCGTAGGCTTTCCTAGAGGAATAAAAGGTGGTTTGTTCTATATTCCTAGAGATTAGAGGGTGATCGTTGTCATGAATGCCCAATTTTTAGAGGAAGACTATGTGATGAACCACAAGCCCATGAGCAAGATTGTTCAGGAGCAGTTAAGAGGGGAAGTCACTACTTTAGTACCAACGGTACAAGAGGACAAACGATAAGTGACTGCACCGCATGTCATAGAGGATGCACAGATGATACCTCATCATAGTGGGAGGGTTGTTAGACAACCTGATAGATTTATGTTCTTCGGAGAATCTTCTGATTTGGTCCCTGGCGAACATGAATCTGATTCCTGGTCATATAACGAGGCAATTTAAGAAAAAGATGTGGTATCTTGGCAAAGGGCAATGAATTCTGAGATAGAATCTATGGATTCAAATCAGGTCTGGGAGCTAGTAGAACTACCCAATGGTGTAAAAGTCATTGGATGCAAGTGGATCTACAAATGAAAGGGAAGAACAGACTAGAAGGTTGAGACCTTCGAAGCAAGACTTGTTGCGAAAGGGTATACTCAGAAAGAGGGTATCTATTATGAGGAGACCTTTTTGTCGGTAGCAATGCTTAAGTCTATTCAGATTCTCTTGTCTATTGCTGCTCATATGGATAATGAGGTTTGGCAGATGGACGTCAAGACAGCTTTCCTTAATTGAAGTCTTGAAGAAAACATCTATATGGAGAAATCAAAGGGATTCATTGCAAAGGGCAAAGAGTATCTTGTGTGCAAGCTTAATCGGTCCATTTATAGATTGAAGCAAGCTTCGAGATCTTGGAACATCCACTTTGATGAGGTAATCTAGTCATATGGATTTATTCAAAGTCCAGATGGGTCTTGTGTATACAAGAGATGTGACGAAAACATAGTGGTATTTCTTGTACTATACGTAGATGACATTTTGCTCATTGGCAACAATGTCAAAGTGTTGTCAGACGTAAAGGTATGGTTGTCCAAACAATTTGATATGAAGGACTTGGGAGAAGTGGGACACATCCTTGGCATCAAGGTTATAAGGGATCGCAAGAAAAGGATGTTGTTCTTATCTCAAGCTTCATACGTATACACTATTTTGGCTCGTTTTAGCATATAGAACTCCAAGAAAGGTTTTCTACCTTTTAGGCATGGAGTACCTTTATCTAAAGAGATGTGTCCTAGAACATCAAAGGAGATAGAGGAGATGAAGGTGGTTCCTTATGCTTCGGCGGTAGGTAGCCCCATGTATGCTATGTTATGTACGAGGGCAGATATCTGCTTTACCGTGGGCATGGTTAGCAGATATCAGAGTAATCCAGGACAGGGACATTGGACTACAGTAAAGCATATATTGAAGTACCTGAGAAGGACTAGGGATTATATGCTGGTATACCAGGCAGATAAATTACTCTCTATGGGTTACACAGATTCTCACTTCCAATCAGATAGGGATAACATTAAGTCTACATCGGGTTTTGTGTTTACTTTGGGACGTGGAGCCATTGTATGGAGTGTCAAGCAGAAATGCGTGGCGCACTCCCCATGGAAGCTGAGTATGTGGCAGCCTCTAAGGCAGCCAAAGAAGTTGTATGTCTCAGAAACTTCTTGATGGACTTGGATGTGATTCCTAGTTTGCTCAAAACTATCACAATTTATTGTGATAATAGTGGTGCAGTTGCAAACTCAAAGGAACAACGAGCCCATAAGGCAAGTAAACACATAGAGCGCAAGTACCACCTGATACGAGAGATTGTAAAGCAAGGAGAAGTTGTTGTCGCTAAGATTACATTAGAGGATAACCTGTCAGATCCTTTCACAAAGGCCCTTTCAACGAGAGCTTTTGATAGGCATGGGGAGGGAATTAGAATATGATGTACAACAGTTGATGGTAGCATAGTCTTTTAGTATAAGTGGGAGATTGTTGGGATGTATACTAAAAGCCTAGCCTTTGTATGAACATCTTCATTTTGGTATAAGAATCACATGATCATTGTTTCCATATTTATAGTTATGCATAGTATCTAATAATTTACATTGTAGATAACATGGTGTGTGGTGTTGCACAGAAGATTATGTTATCAGTTCCTTGAAGAGTATAAGTAGAGGCTCACAACCAAGATGGTTTTAGACAAACCATTGGCATGGAATTGTAGTGTAATTTGGTATTGGTTTATCTTGACCATAGAATTATACTAGTACACTTTGTGTGTATTGAGCAGGATCGACTTAGAGGTGATTCAATTTATTGCTGACTACATAATTGAATAAGACCTCAGATATTATGGTGTACATGCTCTTAATCCCGATATAATAACGGGCACATGTACCTAATATTTATTTCTTTGATTTGCCAATGGACGAGATTTATGTATTAAATCGATAAGCTCGGTAAGTTGGGAAATAATATTATTTACATGGTGTACCGTCGATTATAGGAGGAAACCATGTCCTATGTATTAGTATGATGATGTCCCCTTGAGGAGCTCATAAGGATCATCATGTAAATCCTGCAGGTGGACTTGGTCCAGCGTGATGATAAGGTTGAGTGGTACTACTCAAGGAGTTAGATGTTAATTAATTAATTGTCAGTAAATTAATTAATTAACGGACATTCGATATCTTAAACATCAGAAGATATTTGTACAATTAATATGTGGAGCCCATATATAATTATGGGGTTGGTGAGGTAAATCAATGATGATTGCTTTAGTGGAATGGATCATGCTTGGATCCATTGTGTGGCCAAGATCCAACTCCTCCTCATGGTCCATATTGTAGCTTATTAAAATCCTCATGAAGCCTAGATCCAACGGATGCGATTAAAAGGAGGCTTGGGCAAAATCTATAAATAGATTCCATGGCTTGGGTGGCAAGGAGAAGGTGTTGTGCTAAAGGTTTGTTGTCGGGTTGGAGACTTGGGCGGCAACCTAAGGTTTGGCTTCTCCATTGGGCGGCGGCAACACAACCTAGGGTTTGGCTCTTGTCTTGGGCGGCACCACTTCATCTCCTTCCTCACTATGGCCTGAGGCAACAAGGGCTAGGACTTCTCTTCCTTGCTCTTGGACGACGCCTCCCAATCCTCTCCAAGGGCTGGTTAGGGTTTTGCTTTGGCTTTCCCTAGAGCCGACACACCTCTAATTCTCCCTCTCCTTGGCCGGCGGCAACAACCAAGCTTGGAGGCTTGGTGGTCGACACTAGATAGGAAAAGTAAGGAGGATTGTCTTCCCTTTGTTCGGAGTGAGCAAGGAAGGGAAGATATAAGATCTAGGATGCTTCGACTCTTGGAAGATCATCGCCCACACAACCTCCAAGAGGAGGATAGATCATACGATAGAAGATCAAGAGGTAAACAAGAGGTATAATTCTTGTTTTTGTTTCCTTTTGTTCTGTGTAATTGCTTAGAATTGTATGATCATGGACCCCGATGATAAACACAAAAATTGGCAATCCGTACATCATCTATTCCACAGCTAATCGAGGAAAAGAGTTAGGTTTCTTGAACAACAAGTTTGTTCAAGCGACCACTCAAATCGAATAGCACGATGATGAATCGGTTGCTTCGGTAATCCATCTTCGTTCGAATTAATTTTTTTGATCCAGGGACATTTGATAGTATTGCCATGTACAAGTGACCGAAGCGAAGCGAGAAGCGAAGATTCAACCTGCAGGCTTGGCATTGGATGTCCAACATGGAGTTGGCAAGGTAAGACCAAGTTGTCAGGGCAATCAACCCAAGTATGGTTTGGTTTTGATGTGTTTGGAAAAGGTTTAAGTTAGGATGTTTATGTTGATTTGATATGTGTGTATAAGTTGTGCAAGACTTAGTAAATTACAAATGAGTTAGCTTGATGATAGCATTGGTGGGTTCACTATCTCATGGCTCGGGTCCTTGAGTCGGTGAAGGTTGGCATTGCAGAAGCATGCGCTTGGTGCATCCGAGGGACCGCCGAACGAGGAGCATTGGAGTGAAGCCAAAGGAAGTAGACTTCAAGGCGAGATGTGAAGGATGGCATTGCAGAATTTGTGCGCTTGGTGCATCTGAGGGACGTGGCCGGACAAAGAGAGCTTTGAGACGAGGGACTTCAAGGGAGATGAGAGTGAGCGAATATAACCCGGGATGGGGTAGCTTATAAGTGAACTTGGCTGAATGGATAAGTCAAGCATCGGATGCTCAAACAAGTATTTGTTTTAGGTTTTACCTGACATTAGTCGACTGCTATAGATTGCAGTCGACTGCTCTGAGTCGATGGCACTCGACTGGTGTTCGACTTAGGGTTTCTGGCTCAGCAGTCGATTGCCAATGGATGACAGTCGATTGTAGCACCATCAGTCGACTGCCAAGGGACGGTAGTCGACTGTTAAAGGTGGTCGCAGGTACATAACCTCTCGTAGCCGACAGATCAGTCAGCTGCACAGGCAGCAGTCGACTGCCAAGGCTACCATTGGACTACAACGGTCACGATCTGATGTGGTCAGAGGTCATTGGAATAGCGATAGTTGACTGCTGCATGACCAATGGGAAGAAAAACCTATTCTCTATAAAAAGAGGGCTTGGGTGGCTATGGGAGGTTATTTCTTAACTTCCAATCATACTCCCAAGTGTTGTGAACGGTTTTCTTCCCTCTTCCTTGTTCTTATTTCTATCTTATTGTAAGAGGGAGAGGATTGTGTAAGACGGGTTACCTCCATCTTGTTTAATCTAAAGGAGAGACTAGTGCTTTGGTTGAGGGAGTGATTCGCCATATGAATCGTCCATAGATTAGCGGCAAGGGCAATGAACCACGTTACATCTTTGTCTTAGCATTTGCTTTCTCTTTGCCTTTTTTATTGTTTCAATTGTCTTTGTTTTAGCATTTTCGCTATGCTAATTACTCTTATAGATGATTAAGACGCAATCAATTTCCATCTATGACATTGGGGCTATTCAACCCCCTTCTAGCCGGGCCACGATCCTCCAACAAGTGGTATCAGAGCGAGGAGCTTGTCGACGGATTCATCGCCAAAAAAAGCATGACAACGAAATGTCTGGCTCAAACATCCATCCAACTAAATTTGAAAGGGACTTCACTTGGTGGAAAAAGTGAATAGAGGTATTTTTTGAAACTGACTTCGACATTATGCTAATCATGGAAAGCGGTTTTGAAGTGCCTAAGGATGAAGAAGGGAAGCCAATAGAGAAATCGAGATAGACTAAGAAGCAAAGGGAGGAGCACCTTGCAAATTCAAATGCCAAGCACCATCTTTTCAATATGCTCCCTCAATAAGAAATCAACCGAATTAGAGAATTCTCAAGCACCAAGGAGATGTGGGAGAGATTGATTGAGCTTCATGAAGACACCTCCGAAGCCAAACTTGCAAGACGGGACCTTCTCCGATCTCAACTCAACAATATAAAACTAGATAAAGGGGAAAAGGTACTTTCTTTGCATTCTAGGTTTAAGGAGATTATTAATGGTCTATCAAGTGTAGGTGAGAAGCACTCCAACTAGGACATGATAATGAAAGTCATAGATGCATTCCCCTAGTCATCCAAATGGAGCTCCATCGTGGACTCCTTCTATATTTCAAAGAATCTAGAGGTAAGTACTCTAGAAGAATTTTTCTCCACCATATAATTGCATGAAACTAGGCTTGAAGGAATAGTTGAAGATCCAATCAAGAAATTAAGGGGAGTAGCACTAATGGCCGACAAAGGAAAGAAGAAGAAGGAAAGTCCACCCTCCTCATCAGATGAAGAATCTTCCTCCTCCGTGAATAGCAATGTTGAAGCCTACATGGTAAGAAAAAGTGAGACGTGCATTGAAAAATTTTAAATTTAACAAGTCTCATGATAGGAGGAGGAAGATTATTTTCTATAATTTCCAAGGAGAGGGACACATAAGGGATGATTGTCCTCTCTTGAACAAATTAAAGGAAGACAAGAAGAAGGATAAGAAGAGAGAAGGGAAGAAGAAAGAAGAAAAGAAATCAAAAGAAAAGGGGAAGGCAAAAATGCAAAATCTAAAGGCAACATGGGATAATCCATCCTCATCGGAGGAAGAAATTTTCATACACCTAGCGCTCATGGGGATAGATCACATAGCCTCCACCTCCTCAGAAAGAGAAGAAGCAAGCACAGGTGAGGGAGAGAGCTCAAGTGTAGGGGGAGCATCCTCATCGGATTCAGAACAAGAGGATTGGATAAGTGAGGTAACAAATCTCCCTCCCAAAAAGAATATTTCCATGATTTCTAGTTTGACTAAGGACCTATTTAGAATGAAAAAGAAAAACAAATGCATGCAAAATGAAATTAAGGATCTAGAAGAAAAACTTGAAAAAGCATGTTCACATGTAAATGATTCTTCTTCTAGTGTTAATGATGCATGCTTAGAAGAAAATAGGGTCTTAAGGGAAAAGGTAGATTATTTAACTAAGGCTCTTGAGAAATTCACAATTGGATCCAACACCTTGAATATGATCATTGGGAGCCAAAGAGCTAGTTTCAATAAGAAGGGCTTAGGTTATAAGGGAACCAAGAATGAAAAAGCCTATCATTGTTTAATTTCTAGGGGTCAATAGAAAACAACAATGGTAGCTAGGAAATGAATCCCTAAGGAGTACTTAGTGAACCCCATTGGAAAGAATTTATATTGGATTCCCAAGTCAATCCTCAAAGGTTAGAGAAACCTAGGATAGTCAACCATAAGTGGATTTATTTCATATCATATTATGTGGTTGACTTATTAAGAGCTGTTGGGATATATACTGAAAATTCTATCTTTTGTATGAACATCTTTATTTTTGAAATAAGTATCACATGATCATTGTTTGCATATTTATGGTTATGCATATTGTCTGATACATTACATTATAGATAATATGGTGTGTAGTGTCACACGGAAGATCATGTTATCAGTTCCTTGTAGAGTATAAGTAGAGGCTCACAACCGAGATGATTTTGGACAAACCATTGGTATGGTTGTAGAGTGATTTGCTATTGGTTTGTCTTGACCATAGAGTTACACTAATACACTATGTGTGTGTTGGGTTTCCGGCACCGCGGCGTGTGTGTGTTCGATCATGTTTCGCAAACATGAGCACAGCGGAAGCAATAAAATTAATAAATCTACATTTATTACAACACACACAATACACGCATGCATAGTCAAACAAGTGTAGACATAACCATAAATTTAAATTTGCAATAAAAGGAAATTTAACTACGTATACCTTTCGTATCACGTGTAGCGGGAACGACATCAACCGGAACGATCCACGCTAGAATCGTCTCTATCCGTATCCACGCCGAGTATCCTTAGGATGACTTCGCTAAGCCACGAGCTTCATCTTCGTACGGGTTACTAGCCTCGTGTTGAAGACGACGTGATCAAGAGATGATCACGATCCGAATCCAAATTCGGATGCAAAGACGAGTCCTCAAAACTCGCTTCTCCGGAGAGGTATTCGTCAACCGTTTGACGAATCCTTCGTCCTCCACCTCAGAGGATTACCGAAGATCGAATCCCTGGTAAGTTAGCCGCTGTCGGAGCCCTAACCGTCGTCCAAACGACGCTCCGACGAGAGGAAAACAAGCTGTCATAAAAACTTGACAGCTTTGGTGGAGGAGATAGGCGCCGGCCAACAAAGGAAGCCAAGTGCTCACCTTTTCACCAAAGCCTAGGAAGATCACCGGAGGGTCGCCGGAGGATCACCGGCTGAAGCTTGGATGCTGGCAAGGAGCTGGACGGCGGCACAAGGGCTGGGCGGCAATGAAGTTGGCGCCGAGAACTCCAAGGAGAGGAGGTGGGCGGCAACTAGGTTTAGGGTTTTTGGATTAGGGCTTAATTATCCCTTAAGCCCTCTTTTATAGAGAACTAATTCTCTTAATGGTTAATGGATCATATCCATAAAGTCCGTTAACCCGCTCCATTAGTATAAGTTAAAATAAACCAAACCATGATGGTTTATTTTAAGTTAAAACGAACCGAACCAACTTTTGGTACATTCGTTTAAAATAAACCAAACCCTTTGGTTTATTCTCCTCCATTGGATTAGACCAAACCATTTTGGTTCATCCATTATGTCTTCATAAGACACGGCTTATCCACGCTTCCATTGCAACTGAAACGATTTCATGCTCGCTCCATGTTTGGTCCAACCAAACATAGTTTCTCTCGGTCTGAGAATCTCATTCTCAAGCTCATTTTAAATCCTTCAGATTATGCTCATTGTGCGTGTGACCAAATAGGTTCTCGGTTTATGTTGGCCATCTATAATTAACCATTAATTATAGAACGATCATGAGTGGCACCTAGTAGTACATCATGATGCCCAATTAACCGAAAAGATCAACGGTTGATCCAGAACTATTTCTGAAACCCTTCAGCAGCTCGAATGAATCGTGCCCCATTCCCTTCACTCATCTTATACCCACTTGGTTCAGGACATGGTCTATAGTGTCAATCCCCACTAGGCTGACTACGTCACACCTAGCCCAAGTATCATTTCCTCGTCCTACGGATTCTAGTTACTCCACATGTATCGAAGAGTACCTTACTCTTAACATGTAATGCTTTGGCCAAAGACTTTAGTAATAATCCGACGAGAGGCCATGGGTATACATCTCCTCGCAAGGAGTGGTGAATCCTTTATAGGCTATTCAAACACCTTCGATCATTTCGACTTATACCCAATCATCCCGGGTCCACATCTCCTTAGAGATGTTTGCTTAAGATGTCAAAGCATAAGTCTCCATGATCAAGATGACTTGAATACCGCAAGTCAAAGGAACATCGCACTTAAGCTACAGTAAGAACTTCATTGACATATCTATATATGCAGAGAACCATATGAAGTCTTATGGCTGGTCACTCCAATGAACTAGTTACCATAACTAGCATCAACGATTAACTCTGGACATGACAATGTCTCCAGCCAGTGAGAATCAGCTGCTTGGATACACCAAGGAGTATACCTCGTGCTAGTCTCGACAGAATTGATGGTGTCCAAATCCATCAATTCATCGACTAGGGATAATTCCGATACATCACAATTACACATGTAGAGATACTCACTAGTTGTGATCCAATCACAAATTCTCTCATGTTGTGAATCATATCATGGACATTCAGTAAATGAGTTTAAGATCCAATCAAATACATGAAAACATGTATACTCAAATAGTGAATCTTCATTTATCATATAAATGGTTCATACATAAGGCGATTGCCTTAGGACATCTCTCATATATTACAAACAGTGTGTATTGAGCAGGATCGACTTAGAGGTGATTCAATTTATTGCTGACTACATAATTGAATCGGACCTCGAATATTATGGTGTACATGCTCTTAATCTAGATATAATAAAGGGCACATGTACTTAGTATTTATTTCTTTGATTTACCCATGGGCGAGATTTATAGATTAAATTGATAGGCTCGTTATGTTGGGAAATGATATTATTTACATGGTGTGTCGTTGATTATAGGAAAAAACTGTGTCCTATATATTAGGATGATGATGTCCCCTTGAAGAGCTCATAAGGATCATCATGTAAACCCTGCAGGTGGACTTGGTCCAGCATGATGATAAGGTTGAGTGGTACTACTCATGGAGTTAGATGTTGATTAATTAATTGTCAGTAAATTAATTAATTGACGGATATTCGAGATCTTAAACACGGGGAGATAATTATACAATTAATATATGGAGCACCTATTTATTTATGGGGGTTGGTGAGGTAAATCAATGATAATCCTCTAGTTGAATGTATTATCATTAATGGATCGGACTTTATGTGGGCTAGATCCATTGGGTGGCCAAGATCCAACTCCTCCTCATGGTCCCTATTGTAGCCTATTAAAACCCTCATGAAACCTAGATCCGACGGAAAAGATTAAAAGGAGGTTTGGGAACAATCTATAAATAGGAGGCAAAGGCTTGGGCGGCAACATATCTTTTGGAGATTAGGTTTTTGGAGTGGGCGACAAGATTCATTGAGAGGTTAGGGTTTGGAGTTGGCATAGAGAGGTTTGGGCTGCACAAGGAATTAGGGTTTTCCTAGGGTTTCCTTGTCTTCCTCTCTATTGGTCGGTGGCACCAAACATCCCTCTTCTTCTTTCTCTCTTGGCCAGTGCCCACACCATATCTCTTCTTCCCTCAAGTCTTGGCCGGCGGCAAGGGTTAAGGTACTTCCTTTGGAGCTCTTGGCCAACGCCCATCTTTCCTCTTCCTCTCTTTGGCAAGCGGCAAGGATCAAGCTAGGAGCTTGGTGGTCGGTTCTAGAATGTAGAAGAAGAAGGCTTCCTTTGTTCGGAGTGAACAAGAAAAGGAAGATACGTGATCTAGGAGGTTTCAACTATTGGAGGATCGTTGCCCACACAACGTTCAAGACGAGGATAGGGCATACAATAGAAGACCAAGAGGTAAACAAGAGGTATAATTCTTGTTTTGGTTTTCTTTTGTTTCTTTATATTATGTATGTAATTTCATGTGGCAAATTTACTTGGACCCCAAAAATAAACACAAAAACCGGTGATCCATACATCATCTATTCCACATCTAATCGAGAAAAAGAGCTAGGTTGCTTGAACAACTAGTTTGTTCAAGAGACCACTCTAATCGAATAGCACGATGATGGATCGGTTGCTTGGGTAATCCGTCATCATCTTGGATTATTTTTTTAATCCGGGGGCATAGATGGGATCGCCATGCACAAGCGACCAAGGTGCAAAGCGTAGCTTCGGTTCCACAACCTTCAAGTGGTATCAGAGCCACGGTTTCTGGTTTTGTGTGTTTATGATTCGATTACTTTTATGCACTTATAATATATTGTATGTGCCAGATAATAGTAGGATGTGCATAGGCTAACTTTTTGGTTGCAGGCATAAGATCCAACTCTTATGACTATATGTGTGTGTATGTGATTGGATGTGTATAATTGTAATATTATTTGAATCCTCAGGGTTGACGAGGCTAGTATTTAATTTTTGTAATTAAGTATGACATTGTTTAGCCACTCTTTTATTTTAGTTTACTTTTGATCTAGATTTTATGTACACTCCTTCATGGAGTATAGGATCGATGGATGTAAATTAAAATAATTTTTCTCCGCTCGGATCTCTGGATGGCTTGTACATGGCATAGGGAGGAGCGGACGAGATGACAACACGACGGGAGGCATATTGGGGAACAAAAGCCATAATAGTTGGAAAATATTTTTTTTTTCATATTTATTGCTTCTTGTTTGATATGAATGTTGTGTGCTAAGAAAATTCCTCAATTTAAATTACTAAGTGGGAGAGGCATATTTTTTTAAAATTCCCATGGCCTTCATTACGATTTGACATGTGATACAAACAAACTTGCGCGTTGGCTCTGAGTGCCTTCCTCCCCAATGGATGAGTTTATTTTGCGAATCATAGAGTCAAATATGGTTATAGAAAATTATTTAGGAGCGTGTGTACTTCCCCATCGGAAGGCACATAATCCGAGATAATTGCCTTGGTATCGAGTAATGGTGCACACTTAGATGCAAATAAGAGTATCCTCCCTATCGGAGTCACTGCTTTTATTTGTAGGGCCGAAGAGGAACCAAGTATTAATTTTATTTATCAAAAAGTTAGGTTGACAGGATAATAAAATTAATGGGTAAAACCTCCTCTTACAAATTTAGAATTTGTATACATCCACACTATCGTGGCATACGATATTCTAGGTATTTTGAGGCGTTGGTTGATTTTAAAATTTTATTGTTTGAGGAATCAACAATTTTTTGAAATCTAATGATTTGATATATGTGATTCTTAGGATTTTCAAAAATGACTTTCAATCCACTTGTTGTCATTTTAAAAGAGAATAAACTTACTGGACCCAATTCTATTGATTGGAATGGAATCTTGATATTGTCTTGACTGCTGAAGAGTACAAGTATGTACTCTTCGAAGAGTGTCCTCTTAAGCCTGTGGATGATTCTAGGGAAAAGGAGAAAGAGAGTTATAAAAAGTGGATAAAGGCTGATGAGATGGCGCTGTGTTACATTTTGGCTTCTATGTCAAATGTATTGCAACATTAGCATCAAGCCATGCCCACTTCTTATGACATGATGCTCAATCTCAAGGAACTTTTTAGATACCAAAATTGGGCTACTAGGCAGGAAGCCATGAGGAACTTGATGACGACCACCATGATCGAGGGAACACCTGTGAGGGATCATGTTCTCAAGATGATGGCTCATTTGAATGAGTTGGAAGCCCTTGGAGCTGAGATCGATGGGGAAACCGAGGTCGATATCATTCTTCAATCTCTACCTAGGAGTTTTGAGTAGTTTCACCTGAATTACAACATGAATAAGAGGTTGTATTCGTTGACGGAGTTTCTGACAAAACTCCAGGTGGCAGAGGGGCTTTTTCATCAGAGTGCTCAGGCTCAGGCCATGGTTGCTCAAAAGGTTTCGACTTTTAAGCCGAAAGGCAAGAAGAAGAAGAAAGAAGGGGAAGCAAAGGTGGCGGGAGGATCTTATGGAGGAGTGAAGATGCCGAAAGGAAAGTGCTTCACTTGGAAGCAGACTGGACATTGGAAGAAGGACTGCCCCAACCGGAAGCAGAACAAAGGTATATCTTTTGGTCTAATTGTTGAAACATGTTTAGCGTTATTATCTACCAGCACCTGGTGTGTAGATACGAGAGCCACTGATCATGTCTGCAATACTTTACAGGGGTTCCAGGAAACCAGATTACTAGTTAAGGCCGAGATTACCATTTACTTGGGCTATGCTACAAAGGTGGTTGATGTTGCAATGGGAGACGTTTATTTATCTTTTGATAGGAATAAAACTTTGGTTTTGAAAAATTGCCTTTATGTACCTTTATATAGAAAGAATTTAATTTCTATTTCTAAATTGTTTTTGGATGGATATTCTATTTCTTTTAATGACAGAGTTGTTATAAAAAGAAATAGGGAGATTATCTGTTACGGTACGTTGGTAGTCAATTTATATACCCTTGAACCTGTTGGGATGTATACTGAAAAGTCTATCTTTTATATGAACATCTTTATTTTGAAATAAGAATTACATGATCATTGTTTGCATATTTATGGTGATGCATATTGTCTAATACATTACATTGTAGATAACATGGTGTGTGGTGTCACACAGGAGATAATGTTATCGACTCCTTGTAAAGTATAAGTATAGGCTCACAATCGAGATGACTTTGGACAAACCATTGGTATGGTTGTAGTGTGATTTGGTATTGGTTTGTCTTGACCATAGAATCACACTAGTACACTTTGTGTGTATTGAGCAGGACCGACTTAGAGGTGATTCGTTTTATTACTGACTACATAATCGAATCAGACCTCAGATATTATATTGTACATGCTCTTAATCCCGATATAATAACAGGCACATATACTTAGTATTCATTTTTTTGATTTACCAATGGGAGAGATTTATAGATTAAATCGATAGGCTCGGTAAGTTGGGAAATGATATTATTTATATGGTGTGCCATTGATTATAGGAGGAAACCATGTCCTATATATTAGGATGATGATGTCCCCTTGAGGAGCTCATAAGGTTCATCATGTAAACCCTGCAGGTGGACTTGGTCCGACATTATGAAATGGTTGAGTGGTACTACTCATGGAGTTAGAAGTTGATTAATTAATGGTCAATAAATTAATTAATCGACGAATATTCGAGATCTTAAACACAGGGAGAAAAATGTACAAATAATATATGTTGCCCATATTAACTTATGGGGGTTGGTGAGGTAGATCAATGATAATCCTTTAGTGGATTGGATTATCTTTAATGGATCGGACTTTATGTGGGCTTGATCCATTGGGTGGCCAAGATCCAACTCCTCCTCATGATCCCTATTGTAGCCTATTAAAACCTAATGAAGCCTAGATCAAATGGATGAAAACAAAACTCTAGATCCAAAGGTAGAGATTAGATCTCTAGATCCGACAGTTGAGATTAAATATCTAGATCTGACGGTTAAGATTAAATCCCTAGAACCAATTGTGGAGAATAAAACAAGGCTTATCCCTAACTATATAAAAGGAGAGGATAGGGTGGGCGACAATTAGAATTAGAGAAGGAATAGGATTAGGGTTTTAGAGGCTTAGGGTTTGGAGGCTTGGGAGGCCACAAATAAGGAATTTATTTCCTTTCTTCTTCCTCTTCCTAGTTGGCCAGTGCCAAAGGTTTGCTTCCTCTCCCTTTTCCAGCATCCAAACCTCCTCCCCTCTTCTCCTTGGCCGGTGGAAAGAAGTCTAGGGTCTCTTCCCTTAGAGTCTTGGTCGGCGTTCACTCTCCTTGTTCTCCGTCTTAGCCGGCGGCAAGCACTAAGCTTGGAGCTTGGTGGTTGGTTGAAAGAAGGAGAAGTACTTTGTTTCTTATTCTTCCTCTTGTTCGGAGTGAGCGAGGAAGGAAGATTGGTGATCTAGGAGCTTTGACTTTTGGTAGATCGTCGCCCACACGACGTCCAAAAGGATGAAGGACATACAATAGAAGATCAATAGGTATAACATTTGTTTATATTCTTTTGTAAGTTGTCTATATTTGTTCATCAATTATATGTATGTTATATATTCTGTTTTGTGGCCAATATAACTTGGACCCCGAATATAAATGCAAAAGTCGGCGATCCGTACATCCTCTATTCCGTGGCTATACGTAGAATAGAGGTTGGTGGCTTGAACAACAAGTTTGTTCAAGTGACTACTCTAATCGAATAGCACGACGATGAAACGGTTGCTTGGGTGATCCCTTTGTCTCGGATTAATTTTTTTTTTTAATCCGGAGACATCGATTGGATCGCCATGAACAAGCGACCGAGTTGAAGTGGGAAGCGAAGTTTCCTACCTTCAAGTGGTATCAGAGCCACGGTTTTTGGTTTTGTGTGTTTAGGATTCGGTTACTTTTATACACTTATCATATATTATATGTGTCGGATAATAGTAGGATATGCGTAGGTTAACTCTTTGGTTGCAGGCATAGGATCCCACTATTATGGCCATATGAGTGTATGTGATTGTATGTGTGTAATTATATTTTTGTTGAATCCTCAGGGTTGACGAGGCTAGTATTTAATTTTTTGTAATTAGATACGGCAATGTTTATCCACTCTTTTTATTTTAGTTTATTTTCGATCTAGATTTCATGTACACTCCCTCATGGAGTATAGGATCGATCGATGTAAATTAAAATAATTTTTAGTCTCGGCTCGGATCTTCGGATGGCTCGTACATGGCGTAGGGAGGAACGGACGAGATGGCGATACGACGGGAGACATATTGAAGAAAAAACCCATAATAGTTGGAAAATTTAATTTTTCATATTTATTGCTTATTGTTTGATATGCATGTCGTAGGCTAGAAAATTTCTCAATTTCAAATTACTAAGTGGGAGAGGGATATTTTTATAAATTCCCACGGACTCCATTACGATTTGACATGTGATGCAAACAAACATGCGCGTTGGCCTTGAGTGCCTTCCTCCCCATGGGATGAGTTTGTTTGTGGATCACAAGGTCGAATATGGTTATAGGAATTTATTAAGGAGCGTGTGTACTTTCCCATCGGAAGGCACATAACCCGAGATAATTACCTTGGTACCGAGTAATGGTGAACACTTAGATACAAATATAAGTATCCTCCTCATCGGAGTCACTGCTTTTATTTGTAGAGTCGAAGAGGAACCAACTATTAATTTTACTTATCAAAAAGTTAGGTTGACAAGATAGTAAAATTAATGGGTAAAACCTCCTCTTACAAATGTAGAATTCGTATACTTCCACACTATCGTGGCATACGACATTCTCGGTGTTTTGAGGTGTTGGTTGATTTTAAAATTTTATTTTTTGAGGAATCAATAATTCTTTGAAATCTAATGTTTTGATTTATGTGATTCTTAGGTTTTCTTTCAAAATGACTTTCAACCCGCTTGCTGTGATACTGAAAGAAAATAAACTTACTCACCCAACTATGTTGATTGGAAGAGGAATCTTGACATTGTCTTGACTGCTGAGGAATAAAAAAATGTACTCCTCAAAGAGTGCCCTCCTAAGCCTGCGGATGATTCAGGGGAAAAGGAGAAGGAGAGTTATAAGAAGAGGATCAAGGCCGATGAGATGGCGCGGTGTTACATTTTGGCATCTATGTCAAATGTACTGCAACATCAGCATCTAGCCATGCCCACTGTTTATGACATGATGCTCAATCTCAAAGAGCTTTTCGGACACCAAAATCAGGCTGCAAGGAAGGAAGCCATGAGGAACTCGATGATGACCACCATGATCGAGGGAACACCCGTGAGGGATCATGTTCTCAAGATGATGGATCATTCGAATGAGTTGGAAGTCCTCGGAGCTGAGATCGATGGGGAAACCCAGGTCGATATCATTCTCCAATCTCTACCTAGGAGTTTTGAGCAGTTTCGCCTGACCTACAACATGAACAAGAGGTTGTATTCATTGGCGGAGCTTCTGACAGAACTCCAGGCGGAAGAGAGGCTATTTCGTCAGAGTGCTCAGGCACAAGCCATGGTTGCCCAAAAGGTATCTACTTCTAAGCCGAAAGGCAAGAAGAAGAAGAAACAAGCTGGGGAAAAGGAGGTGGGAGGAACTTAGGGAGGAGTGAAGAAGCCGAAAGGCAAGTTCTTCACTTGTAAGCAGACTGGACACTGGAAGAAGGACTGCCCCAACCACAAGCAGAACAAAAATATATCTTTTGGTCTAGTCGTTGAAACATGTTTAGCAGTGTTATCTACCGGCACCTAGTGTGTAGATACGAGAGTCACTGATCATGTCTGCAATACTTTGCAGGGGTTCTAGGAAACCAGACGACTGACTGAGGGGGATATTACCGTATACTTAGGCGATGCCATGAAGGTGGTGGTTGTTGCAGTGGGAGATGTTTATTTATATTTTGAGAAAAATAAAGTTTTGGTTCTTAAGAATTGCCTTTATGTACCTTTATTTAGAAAGAATTTAATTTCGGTTTCTAAATTGTTTATGGATGGATATTCTATTTCTTTTAAAGGAATAGGGAGATTATCTGTTCAGGTGAATTTATAAGAAATTTATACACACTAGAACTAAAAGCTCCCACGATGCAAATTGAAGTTAATAACTCATCTTCTAATTCCAATAAGAGAAAAGAACTTTTGAAGATGAACCAAACATATCTTTGGCATCTAAGACTTGGTCATATTAACCTAAGCAGAATTTAAAGGTTGATAGCTGATGGACCTTTGGGCTCATTAGTGATGGAAGATTTTCCAACCTGCGAATCTTGCTTGGAGAGTAAAATGACCAAGAGGCCATTTAAGGCCAAGGGTTATAGAGCCAAAGATGTGTTAGAATTGGTTCATTCTGATTTGTGTGGTCCTATGCCTATCCAGGCTAGAGGTGGTTTTGAGTATTTCGTCTCTTTTATAGATGATTATTCGAGATATGGATACATTTACTTGATGCGCCGCAAGTCTGAATGCTTTGACATGTTCAAAGAATTCAAGGCTGATGTGGAGAAACATCAAGGTAAATGTATCAAGACACTACGATCTGATCGTGGTGGTGAGTACCTCTTGGGAGAGTTTAGGAATTACTTATCAGAGGCTGGGATTCAATCCCAATTGTCTGCACCTGGCACACCCCAGCAGAATGGTGTAGCAGAGCGAAGGAATAGAACTCTTATGGAGATGGTTAGATCGATAATGAGTTATTCTGAGTTGCCAGATTCGTTCTAGGGATAAGCTCTAGATATGGTAGTGTATATTCTGAACTTGGTCTAATCTAAATCAGTGCCTTCTACTCCCACAAAATTGTGGACTAGCCGAAAGCCAAGTATAAGAAATATTCGAATTTGGGGGAGTCCAGCACACGTGCTGATGGCAGCTGCTGGAAAGTTTGAACCCCGTACAGAAGTGCACATGTTCGTTGGCTATCCTAGAGGAATGAAAGGTGGTTTGTTTTATAGTCCTAGAGATCAAAGGGTGATCGTTAACACGAATGCCAGATTTCTAGAAGAAGACTATGTAATGAACCACAAGCCCTTGAGTAAGATTGTTCTGGAGGAATTAAAAGGGGAAGTCACTTCTTCAGTACCACCGGTACAAGAGGATATACCACAAGTCACTGCACCGCGTGTCATAGAGGATACATAGGTGATACCTCGTCGTAGTGGGAGGGTTGTGAGACAGCCTGATAGATTCATGTTCTTGGGAGAATCTTCTGATTTTGTCCCTAGTGAACATGAACCTGATCCCTGGACATTTGACGAGGCAATCATGTTAGAATGTATACTGAAAGCCTAGCTCTTTTTGTATGAACATTTTATTTTGAAATAAGAATCACATGATCATTGTTTGCATTTTATATATTCATTATATATGTGTGCATATTGTCTAATATTTTACATTGTAGATAACATGGTGCTTGGTGTGGCACAGAAGATCATGTTATCAGTACCTTGTAAAATATAAGTAAAGGCTCACAACCAAGATGGTTTTGGACAAACCATTGGCATGGTTGTAGTGTAGCTTGGTATTGTTTTATCTTAAACATAGAGTTACACTAGTACACTTAGGTGTATTGAGTAGGACCGACATAGAGGTGATTCAATTTAGTACTGACTACATAATTGAATCGGACCTCGGATATTATGTTGTAGATGCTCTTAATCCCGATATAATAACGGGCACATGTACTTAGTATTTATTTCTTTGATTTACCAGTGGGTGAGATTTAGATGGATTAAATCAATATGCCCGGTAAGTTGGGAAATAATATTATTTACATGGTGTACCGTTGATTATAGGAGGAAACCGTGTCCTATATATTAGGTTGATGATGTCCCCTTGAGGAGCTCATAAGGTTCATCATGTAAACCCAGCTGGTTGACTTAGTCAACATGATGATAAGGTTGAGTGGTACTACTCGAGGAATTAGATGTTAATTAATTGATGGTCAGTAAATCAATTAATTGACGGACATTCGATATCTTAAACACGGGGAGATTAATGTACAAATAATATATGGAGCCCATATTGATTTATGGGGGTTGGTGAGGTAGTTCAGTGATGATCCTCTAGTGGAATGGAACATCATTGATGGATCAAGTTTGTGTGGTTCCGATCCATCGGGTGGCAGAGACCCAACTCCTTTTTATGGTCCCTATCGTAGTCTAATATAATCCTTGTGAAATCTAGATCCAAGAATGTAAAACAAAACCTAGAACCAACGGTTGGGATTAAATCCCTAGATCCGATGGTTGGATGAAACCCTAGAACCAACGGTTGGGATTAAATCCCTAGATCCGATGGTTAGGATGAAATCCTAGAATCGACGGTTGGGATTAAATCCCTAGATCCGACGGTTGGGATAAAACCCTAGATCCGACGGTTGGGATGAAACCTTAGATCCGACGGTTGGGATGAAATCCTAGATCCGACGGTTGGGATTAAACCCTAGATCCGACGGTTGGGATAAAACCCTAGATCCGACGGTGGAGATTAAATCCCTAGATCCGACGGTGGAGATTAAAGGAGGCTTAAGCCTATTCTATAAATAGATGCTTAGGGTTGGGCGGCAAGGATAATCAAGGATTTGAATTAGAGAATTAGGATTTGGCTCTTGGAGAAGTGGGCGGCTAGGGTTTGGAGCAAAAGTGGGCGGCAACCTTCTTCTTCCTTCTAGTTGTTGCCGGCGCCCAACTTCCTCCATCAATACTTGGCCGGCGCCCATACTTAAGGATTTTCTCTTCTTCCTAAGCCAGTGATTCTCCTTCCATTGGTGGCCAGTGGTCTTACTCCTTCTTTTCTCCTTGGTGGCCGGCGGCAACTCCTCTTCAAGTTGGCCGGCGCATCATCCATTGCTCCTTGGCCGGCGGTTGCACCAAATTCCCTAATTTGGTGGCCGGTTCTAGATAGGAAAGGTATTTGTAAGTTCTTCTCTTTGTTCGCAGCGGACATGGTAGAGAAGAAAGTGATCTAGAAGGCTTCTACTCGTGGAGGATCTTCGTCCACACATCGTCCACGAGAAGGATAGGACATACGATAGAAGATCGTAAAGTATAAAGTTATTTTAACTTTATTTACAGATCTGAATATATTCTTTAATATTTTGATTATGCATGTGTGTGTATGAATATATATTGTATAATCATGGACCCCGAAGACAAACACAAAAACCAGCGATCCGTCCGTCGTCTCTTCCGCGGCTAACCAACTAGAAGAGTTGTGTTGCTTGAATAACTAGTTTGTTCAAGCGACCACTCAAGTTGTTAGCACGACGACGAATAGGTTGTGCTAAGGAAGCTCATCCCATCCGGATTAATTCTTTCATTAGTGAAAATTTTAATCCGGGGACATGGGAGCCAATGAGCCTCCGAAGCGACTCCCTACAAATCAAAGATAAAGATGTTGTATCTTGGCAAAGTGCAATGAATGCTGAGATTGAATCTATGGATTCAAATAAGGTCTGGGAGCTAGTAGAACCACCCGATGGTATAAAAACCATTGGATGCAAGTGGATCTACAAAAAAAAGGGAGAAATAGATGGGAATGTTGAGACCTTTAAAGCGAGGCTTGTTACGAAGGGTTATACTCAGAAAGTGTAGGGATATATACTGAAAAGTCTATCTTTTCTATGAACAACTTTATTTTGAAATAAGAATCACATGATCATTGTTTGCATTTTTTATGGTAATGCTATATTGTCTAATACATTACATTGTAGATAACATGGTGTGTGGTGTCACACGGGAGATCATGTTATCAACTCCTTGTAAAGTATAAGTAAAGGCTTACAACCGAGATGGCTTTGGACAAACCATTGGAATGGTTGTAGTGTGATTTGGTATTGGTTTGTCTTGACCATAGAATCATACTAGTGCACTTTGTGTGTATTGAGCAGGACTGACTTAGAGGTGATTCGATTTATTGCTGACTACATAATCGAATCGAACTTTAGATATTATTTAGTACATGCTCTTAATCCCAATATAATAATGGGCACATATACTTAATATTCATCTCTTTGATTTACCAATGGGCAATATTTATAGATTAAATCGATAGGCTCGGTAAGTTGGGAGATGATATTATTTATATGGTGTGCCATTGATTATAGAAGGAAACCGTGTCCTATATATTAGGATGATGATGTCCCCTTGAGGAGCTCATAAGGTTCATCATGTAAACCCTGTAGGTGGACTTGGTTCGGCATGATGAAAAGGTTGAGTGGTACTACTCAAGAAGTTAGATGTTGATTAATTAATGATCAGTAAATTAATTAATCGGTGGATATTCGAGATCTTAAACACGGGAAGAAAATGTACAAATAATATATGGAGCCCATATTAACTTATGGGGGTTGGTGAGGTAGATCAATGATAATCCTCTAGTGGAATGGATAATCATTAGTGGATCGGACTTTATGTGGGCTTGATCCATGGGTGGCCAAGATCCAACTCCTCCTCATGGTCCCTATTGTAGCCTATTAACACCTCATGAAGCTTAGATACAATGGATAGAAATAAAACTCTAGATCCAAAGGTAGAGATTAAATCTCTAAGATCCGACAGTTGAGATTAAATCTCTAGATCTGACGGTTGAGATTAAATCCCTAGAACCAATGGTGGAGATTAAACCAAGGCTTATCCCTAACTCTATAAAAGGGTGGACTAGGGGTGGGCGGCAAGATAATGGAGAGGAAAGGGGGCTAGGGTTTTGGGCGGCAAGAGCAAGGGAGGTTAGGGTTTTGGGTGGCCACTATTAAGGAAAGTTTTTTTTCTTCTTCTTCCTTTGGTAGCCAAAACCCTTCCTCCTTCTTCCCTCCTTGGTTTGGCTGGCGCCCAAGCTTCTCCCTTTCATCTATGTCTTATGATGGATGGCATTAGGGTTGCTTCCCATGGGCGGCAACCAATTCTAGTTGAGATAGGAATAGGAGTAGGTGGCTAGGGTTAGTGTTTGGGTGTTGGTGGTGGGCGGCAACAAGGGGAGGAAGCTTCTCCTTCCTCTTCCTAAGGTTGGTCGGCCCCTCTTCCTTCTTCCCTCTACCTTGGCCAAAGCTCAATATATTCTTCTCCCCTTCATCCTTGGCTGGAAATTAGGAGAGCTTAGTTTAGGGTTTGGGCGGCAACAAGGAGAAGGAGTGTTTTCCTTTCTCTTCTCCAAGTGTTGGTCGGCGCCCATGCCCTTGTTGTTTCTCCTTTGGTTGGATTCCATACTCCATGTTCTCATCCTCGGCCGGCGGCAACATCGAGTTTATAGACTTGGTCGGTTCTAGATAGGAAGATGAGTTTTGTTTTAGGATCTTTCTTTGTTCGGAGTGAACAAGGAAAGGAAGATTGGTGATCTAGGAGGTTTCAACTTTTGGTAGATCGTCGCCCACACGACGTCCGAAAGGAGAAAGGATATACAATAGAAGATCAAGAGGTATAACAAGAGGTATAATCTTGTTTATTTTGATTAGTGCTCTTTTGTATTAAGTTTATAATTTCTTTTCAATTATATATATGTTTTGTGTGGATGGTTACTTGCTTGTATTTGTTTTTCCAATTATGAGCATGTTAAATCTTTATATGGCTAAATAATACTTGGATCCCGAGCATAAACACAAAAACCGGCGATCCGGACATCGTCTATTCCGCGACTACTCGTAGAATAGAGGATGGTCGCTTGAACAACGAGTTTGTTCAAGTGACCTCTCTAAACGAATAGCACGATGATGACTTGGTTGTTTGGGCAATCCCTTTTGTCTAGGATTAAATTTTTTTAATCTGGGGACATCGATGGGATCGCCATGATTAAGCGACCGAGTTAAAGTGGGAAGCGAAGTTTCCCCTCACGGACTCGATAAGCAAAACCCTTCAGAAAGAGGGTATCGATTATGAGGAAACCTTTTCGCCGGTGGCTATGCTTAAGTCTATCTGGATTCTCTTATGCATTGCAGCTCATATGGATTATGAGGTGAGGCAGATGGATGTCAAGACAACTTTCCTTAATGGAAGACTTGAGGAAAACATCTATATAGAGGGATTCATTGCAAAGGGCAAAGAGCATCTTGTCTGTAAGCTTAATAGATCCATTTATGGATTGAAGCAAGCTTCAAGGTCTTGGAACATCCGCTTTGATGAGGTAATCAAGTCTTATGGATTTATTCATAGTCCGGATGAGTCTTGTGTATACAAGAGATGTGACGGAAATGTAGTGGTATTTCTTGTACTATACGTAGATGACATTTTGTTAATTGGCAACAATGTCAAGGTGTTATCGGACGTATGGGTATCGTTGTCCAAATAGTTTGACATGAAGGACTTGGGTGAAGTGGGACACATCCTTGGGATCAAGGTTATAAGGGATCGCATGAAAAGGATGTTGTGCTTATCTCAAGCTTCATACATAGACACCATTATGGATCGTTTTAGCATGCAAAACTCCAAGAAGGGTTTTCTACCTTTCAGGCATGGAGTTCCTTTATCTAAGGAGATGTGTCCTAGAACATCTGAGGAGATAGAGGAGATGACGGCGATTCCTTATGCTTCGTCAGTAGGAAGCCTCATGTATGTGATGCTATGTACGAGACAAGATATCTGCTTTACCGTGGGCATGGTCAGCAGATATCAGAGTAATCCAAGACAGGGACATTGGACTACGGTGAATCATATGTTGAAGTACCTAAGAAGGACTAGGGATTATATGCTAATTTACCAAGCAGACCAATCACTCCCTGTGGGTTATACAGATTCCGACTTCCAATCAGATAGGGATAACAGAATGTCCACCTCAAGTTTTGTGTTTACTTTGGGAGGTGGAGCCATTGTATGGAGGAGTGTCAAGCAAAAATGTGTGGCAGACTCTACCATGGAAGCTGAGTATGTGGCGCCCTCTGAGGCGTCCAAAGAAGTTGTGTGGCTCAGGAACTTCTTGATGGACTTGGATGTGATTATTGGTTTGCTTAGAACTATCACAATTTATTGTGATAATAGTGGTGCAGTAACAAACTCGAAGGAACCACGAGCCCATAAGGCAAGTAAACACATAGAGCGCAAGTACCACCTGATACGAGAAATTGTAAAGAGAGGAGAAGTTGTTGTGGCCAAGATTGCATCGGAAGATAACCTGGCAGATCCTTTCACTAAGTCCCTTCCGGCGAGAGCTTTTGATAGGTATGTGGAGGGAATGAGAATCAGATGTATGACAGTTTGAGGACAGCATAGTCTTTTAGTATAAGTGGGAGATTGTTGGGATGTATACTGAAAAGTCTATCTTTTGTATAACATCTTTATTTTGAAATAAGAATCATATGATCATTGTTTGCATATTTATGGTGATGCATATTGTCTAATACATTACATTGTAGATAACTTGGTGTGAGGTGTCACACAGGAGATCATGTTATCGGCTCCTTGTAAAGTATAAGTATAGGCTCACAATTGAGATGGCTTTGGACAAATCATTGGTATGGTTGTAGTGTGATTTAGTATTGGTTTGTCTTGACCATAGAATCACACTAGTACACTTTGTGTGTATTGACCAAGACCAACTTAGAGGTGATTCGATTTATTGCTGACTACATAATCGAATCGGACCTCAGATATTATATTGTACATGCTCTTAATCCCGATATAATAACGGGCACATATACTTAGTATTCATTTCTTTGATTTACCAATGGGCATGATTTATAGATTAAATAGATAGGCTCGGTAAGTTGGGAATTGATATTATTTATATGGTGTGTCGTTGATTATAGGAGGAAATCGTGTTCTATATATTAGGATGATGATGTCCCCTTGAGGAGCTCATAAGGTTCATCATGTAAACCCTGCAGGTGGACTTGGTCCGGCATGATGAAAAGGTTGAGTGGTACTACTCATGGAGTTAGATATTGATTAATTAATGGTCAGTAAATTAATTAATTGACGGACATTCGATATCTTAAACACGGGGAGAAAAATATACAAATAATATATGGATCCCATATTAACTTATGGGGGTTGGTGAGGTAGATCAATGATAATCCTTATGTGGATTGGATTATTATTAATGGATCGGACTTTATGTTGGCTTGATCCATTGGGTGGCCAAGATCCAACTCCTCCACATGGTCCCTACTGTAGCCTGTTAAAACCTCATAAAGCCTAGATCCAATGAATGAAAACAAAACTCTAGATCAAAAGGTAGAGATCAAATCTCTAGATCCGACGGTTGAGATTAAATCCCTTGAACCAATGGTGGAGATTAAAACAAGACTTATCCCTAACTCTATAAAAGGAGAGGATAGGGTGGGCGGCAATTAGAATTAGAGAAGGAATAGGATTAGGGTTTGAGAGGCTTAGGGTTTGGAGGCTTGGGCGGCCACAAATAAGGAATTTATTTCCTTTCTTCTTCCTCTTCCTAGTTGGCCGACACCCAAGGTTTGCTTCCTCTCCCTTTGTCGACGTCCAAACATCCTCCCCTCTTCTCCTTGGCCAGTGGAAAGAAGTCTAGGGTCTCTTCCCTTAGAGTCTTGGCCGACATTCACTCTCCTTGTTCTCCTTCTTAGCCGGCGGCAAGCACTAAGCTTGGAGCTTGGTGGTTAGTTGAAAGAAGGAGAAGTGCTTTGTTTCTTATTCTTCCTCTTGTTCGGAGAGAGCAAGGAAGGAATATTGGTGATCTAGGAGCTTCAACTTTTGGTAGATCGTCGCCCACACGACGTCCAAAAGGACGAACGACATACAATAGAAGATTAAGAGGTATAATGTTTGTTTATATTATTTTATAAGTTGTCTATATTTGTTCTTCAATTAAATGTACATTATATATTCTATTTTGTGGCTAATATATCTTGGACCTCGAATATAAATGCAAAAGCCGACGATCCGTACATTGTCTATTCCGCGGCTAAACGTAGAATAGAGGTTGGTGGCTTGAACAACAAGTTTGTTCAAGTTGTTAGTAATATATGAGAGATGTCCTAAGGCAATCGCCTTATGTATAAACCATTTATATGATAAATGAAGATTCACTATTTGAGTATACATGTTTTATGTATTTGATTGGATCTTAAACTCATTTACTGAATGTCCAAGATACGATTCACAGCATGAGAGAATTTGTGATTGGATCACAACTAGTGAGTATCTCTACATGTGTAATTGTGATGTATTGGAATTATCCCTAGTCGATGAATTGATGGATTTGGACACCATCAATTCTGTCGAGACTAGCACGAGGTATACTCCTTGGTGTATCCAAGCAGCTGATTCTCACTGGCTGGAGACATAGTGATGTCCGGAGTTAATCGTGGATGCTAGTTATGGTAACTAGTTCATTGGAGTGACCAGCCGTAAGACTTCATATGGTTCTCTGCATATATAGATATGTCAATGAAGTTCTTACTGTGGCTTAAGTGCGATGTTCCTTTGACTTGCGGTATTCAAGTCATCTTGATCATAGAGACTTATGCTTTGACATCTTAAGCAAGCATCTCTAAGGAGATGTGGACCCGGGATGATTGGGTATAAGTCGAAGTGATCGAAGGTGTTTGAATAGCCTATAAAGGATTCACCACTCCTTGCGAGGAGATGTATACCCATGGCCTCTCGTCGGATTGTTACTAAAGTCTTTGGCCAAAGCATTACATGTTTAGAGTAAGGTACTCTTCGATACATGTGCAGTAACTAGAATCCGTAGGACGAGGAAATGATACTTGGGCTAGGTGTGACGTAGTCAGCCTAGTGGGGACTGACACTATAGACCATGTCCTGAACCAAGTGGGTATAAGATGAGTGAAGGAAATGGGGCACGAATCATTCAAGCCAAAGGGTTTCGTAAATAGTTCGATCAACCGCTGATCTTTTCTTAATTGGGGATCATGATGTACTACTAGGTGCCACTCATGATCATTCTATAATTAATGGTTAATTATAGACGGCCAACATAAACCGAGAACCTATTTGGTCACACGCACAACGAGCGTAATCCAAAGGATTTAAAACGAGCTTGAGAATGGGATTCTCAGACCGAGAGAAACTAGGTTTGGTTGGACCAAACATAAAGCGAGCATGAAATCGTTTCAGTCACAATGGAAGCGTGGATGGGCCGAGTCTTATGAAGACGTAATGGATGAACCAAAATGGTTTGGTTCTAATCAAATGGATGAGAATAAACCAAAGGGTTTGGTTTATTTTAAACGAATGAACCAAAAGTTGGTTCGGTTCGTTTTAACTTAAAATAAACCATCATGGTTTGGTTTATTTTAACTTATCTTAATGGAGCGGGTTAACGGGCCTAATGGTTATGATCCAATAACCATTAAGAGAAGTAGTTCTCTATAAAAGAGGGCTTAAGGGATAATTAAGCCCTAATCCAAAACCCTTGCCCTAAGTTTGCCGCCACCTCATCCTTGGAGATTTGGCGCCAACCCTAGGTGTGCCGCCAAGCTTGTTGTGCGTCCATCTCCTTGCGGCGTCAAGCTTCAGCCGGTGAACCCTCCGGCGACCCTCCGGTGATCTTCCTAGGCCTCGGTGAAAAGGTGAGCACTTGGCTTCCTTGTTTTGGCCGGCGCCTACTCCTCCACCAAGCTGTCCAGTTTTCTGGACAGCTTCTTCTCCTCTCGTCGGAGCGTCGTTTGACGATTAGACTCCGACGGTGGCTAATACCGGGATTGATCTCCGGTAATCCTCTGAGGTGGAGGACGAAGGATTCGTCAATCGGTTGACGAAGGATTCATCAATCGGTTGACGAATACCTCTCCGAAGAAGCTAGTTTTGAGGACTCGTTTTGGATCCGAATTTGGATTAGGATCGTGATCATCTCTCGATCACGTCGTCTTCAACACGAGGCTAGTAACCCGTACGAAGACGAAGCTCGTGGCTTAGCGAAGTCATCCCGAGGAACTCGGCGTGGATACGGATAGAGACGATTCTAACGAGGATCGTTCCGGTTGATGCCGTTCCCGCTACACGTCATACGAAAGGTATAACGTAGATAAATTTCCTTTTATTGCAAATCTAAATTTACGATTATGTCTACACTTGTTGTAATATGCATGCGTGTGTTGTGTATGTTGTAATAAATGTAGATTTATTATTTTTATTGCTTTCGCTGTGTTCATATTTGCGAAACGTGATTGAACACACACGCGCCGCGGTGCCGGAAACCCAACAGTGGTATCAGAGCCCAGGTTGTGTTTCGACATAATCGTAAAAATGGTTTTGTTATAGTCATAATGTATTTCTGGAAATTTTCTAATTTTGGAAATTTAGAAGTATTTATGGAAATTTTTCAATTTTGGAAAGTCTAGAAGTATTTATGGAAATCTTCCACTTTTGGAAAGTTGGAAGTATTTATGGAAATTGATATTTTCCATAAATAAAATATTTGATTAGATTCTGGAAATTTGTTTCCTAATTTAATCATTATTTAATTTGGGAAATCAAATCTTAAAATATTTTATTTCCATAAGTAGTTTTAATGATTTAGGAAATTGGTTTCCTAAATAGATTTTCCTTAATCAAATAATTCCATTAATAAAATATGTGATTAGATTTGGAAATTTGTTTCCTAATTTAATTATGATTTGATTTGGAGAATCAAATCTTAAACATATTTTATTTCCATAAATAGTTATGACATATAAGTAAACATATACATGACATAATTGTATGCCATGTAATTGCATTAGATGCATAACATAATGTCATGCGTGTCGTGACATGTAGATGTATGCCATGTATGTCATGCCATGTAAATAATAGTTATTTGCATGCAAAGAGGATGAGACATAAAACCCTTAAACAATATTAAAGCCTACACCTTCCATTAATATGGTTAGAACCAGAGTTCCGTTTCTTGTTTGGGTTGTTGGACTCTCTCCTAGCCCGGCTCGAACCCGAACATGTTCAAACCATAGAATAGTTTAATACTAATATGGTAAGAGTCAGAGGTCAATCGTTAGCTTTGGTTGTTGGACTCTCTCCAAGCTGGGTTAATTGGTTGAATGCGCTCTAACCATATTAAAACTATTTCCCGAATAATGGGTTGGCTTTAACCTGGAGCATCGGCTTGTTGGACTCTCTCCAAGGTCGATGTAAAGGGAGGTGAAGTTGGGTGCTATGCATATGATGCATACTTGTTAATGTGTTAACAACTCGATGTATGTGTGAACATTCAATTAGTTGATAGCACATTGTGATAGTTGCATATACGTGATATGCAATCGGTATAGTTGATACCTACTGTCGTAGTTATGAATGGCTTGTTGGACTCTCTCCAAGGTTGTTCATAACTATGATGGATATCAGCCCATTCGGAGATGGACCTACGATCTCCCGAAGTGATTTTGGGGTTTTTGAAATTCGAAAAATGAATGGGATTTATAAATGTATATTGATGCATTTTAAAATCATTTTCTCATATATGCTCGTTTTGTATTTCTAGGTCAATAAATTGATCATGACGTCTTTGAATTTGCGCACTATTTTGGATTCGAACAAACTGACTGGGCCTAACTTCCTGGACTGACTTAGAAACCTGAGAATTGTTCTCAAGGCGGAAAAGCTTGCATATGTCCTTGAAGAGCCTCTTCTTGACCGTCCTAAGGACAATGCAACTCCAGACCAAATGTTGGTCTATCAGAAGCATGTGGCAGATTCTGAGCTGGCGAGTTGCATCATGCTAGCGGCGATGGTACCTGAGCTGCAAAAGCAGCATGAGCATATGGATGCTAACACTATGGTCTTCCATCTTCATGAGTTGTTCGATGAGCAAGCGAGATCCGAAAGGTTCGAGGTCTCTAGGCTCCTCTTCACCACGAAGATGCAAGAAGGTTCGTCTGTAGTACAGTTTGTGCTAAAGATGAACGGGTACATCGAGCGGCTAGCTACCCTCGATTTTGTGATGGATCATGAGTTAAGTATTGACTTAATTCTGCATTGTTTGCCCAAGAGTTTCTCGCAATTTGTGATGAACTATCGGATGAACAAATTGGAATCCACCATTCCCAAGCTCCTCAATATGCTGAAGACTGTGGAGCCTTCTGTGAAGCATGAGGAGAAGGCGGTTCTGTTAGTTGATTCCTCAAAGAAAGGTTCTAAGAGGAAGGCAAAAGAACAGAAGAAAGGAAAGAACAAAAAGGCAAAGAAGGCAGAACCAGCACAAAAGGGCACTTGCCATCACTATGGCAAGGAAGGCCACTGGCGAAGAAACTGCAAGATTTATCTTGAGTTCATGAAGAAGAAGAAGGCATCCGATGCCCCATCCTCTTCAGGTATCTTCGTTATTGATTGTCATTCTATTTCCTTAAACACTTGGGTATTGGATACTGGGTGTGGCTCACATATATGTAATGACATACAGGAGCTAAGGAATAGAAGAAGACTTGTCAGAGGGGAGTCAAATTTGTGAGTTGGCAATGGAGCAAAGGTTGCTGCGGTCGCCATCGGAACTTATTTGCTGAAGCTCCCTAGTGGACTAGTCTTAGAACTGGACAATTGCTATTATGTTCCTTCTCTAATAAAGAACATTGTTTCTATTTCCTGTTTAAATAGAAATGGTTTCCATTTGACGTTTAGTAACAATTGTTGTTATATAACTTTGAATGGCGTACTTTATGGAACTGGAACTTTGAGTAATGACATTTATACGTTGGACGTATCCAGTGACATTTTCAATATCGAAGCGAGCAACACGCGTGCTCGAAAGGATAATCAAATAGACTCCTATATGTGGCATTGTCGTCTTGGCCATATAAGCAAGAAACGCATGTCCTAATTACACCGATGTGGAATTCTGGAATCGTTTGAATTGGATTCATACGATACATGCGAATCATGCTTAAAAGGCAAGATGACTAAGTTACCTTTTACTGGAAAAGGTGAACGAGTGAGAGAGTTACTAGGTCTAATACATACTGATGTATGTGGACCTATGTCAACTCAAGCATTAGGAGGCTATAGCTACTTCATTACCTTCACCGATGAGCACTCACGGTTTGGGTATGTGTTCTTGATGAAACACAAGTCTGAAGCCTTTGAAAGGTTCAAAGAATTCAGAAATGAAGTAGAGAAACAACATGACAAGTGTATTAAAATACTGATCGGATCGAGGTGGTGAATACTTAAGTCAAGAGTTTCTTGATTATCTAAGAGACAATGGTATATTGTCTCAATGGACTCCGCCATATACACCACAAGATAATGGTGTATCCGAGAGGCGAATCGATCTGTTGGACATGGTCAGTCAATGATGAATCATGCGACTCTTCCCAAGTCCTTTTGGGGCTATGCACTGCATAAATTGTTTACTTGTTAAAATGTAATGCCTACTAAGGTAGTCTCAACTACTCCATATGAGATATGGAATGGTAAGAAACCTCATGTATCTTACTTGAAGATATGGGGTTGTCTCGCTTATGTGAAGCGGAGATCAGACGCATAAATTGGATGCTAAGTCCGATAAATGTCTATTTATTGATACCCTAAGGAAACAAGGGGTTACCAATTCTATCATCCTGTGGAACAAAAGGTGTTTGTTTCAAGGCATGTCGTGTTTCTAGAGAAAGAGTTTCTCTTGCAAGAAAACAAGGGGGAGTGTCGCCGAGCTTGAGGAGGCTCGAGAGACTCAAATAGACATTAATGAGATACCGGTGAAGCACAACACAACAACTCATAGTGATGAGCAATTGGTCGACCTATTGTAACACCACATCTTCAGATCCGTAGAACACGCAATATTCCCGAGATATGGATTTCTCGTAAGTGAATCGAACGACGTGTTACTCATTGATGATGAGGAGCCTACCAGCTTATGAAGAAGTGCCGACAAGTTCAGAAGGGATAAGTGGCTTGGTGCCATGAAGTCGAAATGGATTCCATGTATGAAAACCAAGTTTGAACTTGTTGACCCACCAAGGCATAAAGCCTATAGGGTGCAAGTGGGTTTTCAAGAAGAAAACCGACATGGATGGTAATGTGATTACCTATAAGGCTAGATTGGTGGCGAAAGGATATCGTCAAAAACAAGGTGTTGATTATGACGAAACCTATTTGCCTGTAGCTATGCTTAAATCCATTCGGATGCTCTTGGCCATAGCGGCTCATTATGATTATGATATATGACAGATGGATGTGAAAACAACTTTCCGTAATGGAAACCTGCTCGAGGACGTGTATATGATACAACCTGAGGGTTTCACATCAGTTGATAAAACCAAGGTATGCAAATTGCGACGGTCCATTTACGGATTGAAGCAAGCATCCAGGAGCTGGAATATCCATTTTGATGAGACCATCAAAAAGTTTGATTTCTCAAAAAATCCAGACGAACCTTGTGTGTACAAGAAGGTTAGTGAGAGTGCAGTCGTGTTCCTAGTATTGTATGTCGATGACATACTACTTATAGGAAATGATGTTTCAATCTTACAGTCAGTGAAGGTTTGGTTATCCAAGACATTCTCCATGAAAGACCTGGGAGAAGCAACCTACATCCTCGGGATTAAGATCTATAGAGATAGATCGAAACAGTTGTAGTCTTTCATGATCTACATATATAGACCGAGTGCTAAAGAGGTTTAGCATGTCGGAATCCAAGAAAGGTTTCCTACCCATCAGGCATGGGGTACACCTTTCGAAGTCTATGTGTCCGCGCACAGAAGACGAGAGGATTTGCATGAGTAAGATTCCCTATGCATCCGCAATAGGATCTATCATGTCTGCTATGTTATGTACGAGGCCCGATGTATCGTATGCTCTGAGTGTCACGAGCAGATACCAGTCTGATCCAGGAATGGATCATTGGGTGGCTGTTAAGACGATCCTTAAGTACTTGAGAAGAACTAAGGATGTGTTCCTAATATATGGAGAAGGGACATGGTGATCTGGCGGGTATACGGATGCGACTTCGGACAGACAAGGATGATTCTAGGTCTCAGTCTGGATACGTGTTCACCTTGAATGGGGGCGCAGTTAGTTGGAAAAGTTCCAAACAAGAGACTGTAGCGGATTCTACCACTGAGGCAGAATACATTGCAGCTTCGGAAGCAACAAAGGAAGCGGTTTGGATCAAGAAGTTCGTTCATAAACTTGGTGTGATTTCGGCCATTGTTGAAGCAATATCGGTCTACTGCGACAACAATGGAGCAATTGCACAGGCGAAAGAGCCAAGGTCTCATCAATGATCCAAACATGTGCTTCGCCGCTATCATCTTATCAGAGAGATCATCAGCAGGAACAAAATACAAATCGAGAAAATTCCCACTGAAAGGAACTTAGCGGATCCCTTGACTAAGGCATTACCTCAAAATAAGTTTGAGGGTCATGTTCGAGTTTATGGTATTGGATACCATAGCGATTGGCATTAGGCCAAGTGGGAGTCTGTTAGTAATATATGAGAGATGTCCTAAGGCAATCGCCTTATGTATGAACCATTTATATGATAAATGAAGATTCACTATTTGAGTATACATATTTTATGTATTTGATTGGATCTTAAACTCATTTACTGAATGTCCACGATACGATTCACAGCATGAGAGAATTTGTGATTGGATCACAACTAGTGAGTATCTCTACATGTGTAATTGTGATGTATCAGAATTATCCCTAGTCGATGAATTGATGGATTTGGACACCATCAATTCTGTCGAGACTAGCACGAGGTATACTCCTTGGTGTATCCAAGTAGCTGATTCTCACTGGCTGGAGACATAGTGATGTCCGGAGTTAATCGTGGATGCTAGTTATGGTAACTAGTTATTTGGAGTGACCAGCCGTAAGACTTCATATGGTTCTCTGCATATATAGATATGTCAATGAAGTTCTTACTGTGGCTTAAGTGCGATGTTCCTTTGACTTGCGGTATTCAAGTCATCTTGATCATAGAGACTTATGCATTGACATCTTAAGCAAGCATCTCTAAGGAGATGTGGACCCGGGATGATTGGGTATAAGTCGAAGTGATCGAAGGTGTTTGAATAGCCTATAAAGGATTCACCACTCCTTGCGAGGAGATGTATAGCCATGGCCTCTCGTCGGATTGTTACTAAAGTCTTTGGCCAAAGCATTACATGTTTAGAGTAAGGTACTCTTCGATACATGTGGAGTAACTAGAATCCGTAGGACGAGGAAATGATACTTGGGCTAGGTGTGACGTAGTCAGCCTAGTAGGGACTGACACTATAGACCATGTCCTAAACCAAGTGGGTATAAGATGAGTGAAGGGAATGGGGCACGAATCATTCGAGCTGCTAAAGGATTTTAGAAATAGTTCTGGATCAACCGTTGATCTTTTCGGTTAATTGGGGATCATGATGTACTACTAGGTGCCACTCATGATCGTTCTATAATTAATGGTTAATTATAGACGGCCAACATAAACCGAGAACCTATTTGGTCACACGCACAACGAGCGTAATCCAAAGGATTTAAAACGAGCTTGAGAATGGGATTCTCAGACCGAGAGAAACTAGGTTTGGTTGGACCAAACATAAAGCGAGCATGAAATCGTTTCAGTCGCAATGGAAGCGTGGATGGGCCGAGTCTTATGAAGACGTAATGGATGAACCAAAATGGTTTGGCTCTAATCAAATGGATGAGAATAAACCAAAGGGTTTGGTTTATTTTAAACGAATGAACCAAAAGTTGGTTCGGTTCGTTTTAACTTAAAATAAACCATCATGGTTTGGTTTATTTTAACTTATCTTAATGGAGCGGGTTAACGGGCCTAATGGTTATGATCCAATAACCATTAAGAGAAGTAGTTCTCTATAAAAGAGGGCTTAAGGGATAATTAATCCCTAATCCAAAACCCTTGCCCTAAGGTTGCCGCCCACCTCATCCTTGGAGATTTCGGCGCCAACCCTAGGTGTGCCGCCCAGCTTGTTGTACCCCCGTCCATCTCCTTGCCGGCGTCCAAGCTTCAGCCGGTGAACCCTCCGGCGACCCTCCGGTGATCTTCCTAGGCCTCGGTGAAAAGGTGAGCACTTGGCTTCCTTGTTTTGGCCGGCGCCTACTCCTCCACCAAGCTGTCCAGTTTTCTGGACAGCTTCTTCTCCTCTCGTCGGAGCGTCATTTGAACGACGGTTAGAGCTCCGACAGCGGCTAACTTACCGGGGATTCGATCTCCGGTAATCCTCTGAGGTGGAGGACGAAAGATTCGTCAATCGGTTCACGAATACCTCTCCGAAGAAGCGAGTTTTGAGGACTCGTTTTGGATCCGAATTTGGATTCGGATCGTGATCATCTCTCGATCACGTCGTCTTCAACACGAGGCTAGTAACCCGTACGAAGACGAAGCTCGTGGCTTAGCGAAGTCATCCCGAGGAACTCGGCGTGGATACGGATAGAGACGATTCTAGCGAGGATCGTTCCAGTTGATGCCGTTCCCGTTACACGTCATACGAAAGGTATAACGTAGATAAATTTCCTTTTATTGCAAATCTAAATTTACGGTTATGTCTACACTTGTTGTAATATGCATGTGTGTGTTGTGTGTGTTGTAATAAATGTAGATTTATTATTTTTATTGCTTCCTCTGTGTTCATGTTTGCGAAACGTGATCGAACACACGCGCCGCGGTGCCAGAAACCCAACACAAGTGACTACTCTAATCGAATAGCATGACAATGAAACTGTTGCTTGGGTGATACCTTTGTCTAGGATTAATTTTTTTTTTAATCTGGGGACGTCGATGGGATCGGCATGAACAAGCGACCGAGTTGAAGTGGGAAGCGAAGTTTCCTACCTTTAGAACCAAAAGCTCTCACGATGCAAATATAAGTAAATAACTCATCTTCTAAATCTAATAAGAGAAAAGAACCTTCAAAAATGAACAAAACATATCTTTGGCATCTAAGATTAGGTCATATTAACCTAACTAGAATTCAAAGGTTGATAGCTGATGGACCTTTGGGTTCATTACTGGTGGAAGATTTCCTAACCTGCGAATCTTGCTTGGAAGGTAAAATGACCAAGAGGCCTTTGAAGGCCAAGGGGTATAGAGCCAAAGATGTGTTGGAACTGGTTCATTCTGATTTGTGTGGTCCTATGTCTATCCAGGCTAGAGGTGGTTTTGAATATTTTGTCTCTTTTATAGATGATTATTCAAGATATGGATACATTTACTTGATGCGCTGCAAGTCTAAATGCTTTGATAGGTTCAAAGAATTCAAGACTGATGTGGAGAAACATCAAGGTAAAAGTATCAAGACACTACGATATGATCATGGTGGTGAGTACCTCTTGGGAGAGCTTAGGAATTACTGATCAGAGGCTAGGATTCAATCCCAATTGTCTACACCTGGCACACCCCAACAGAATGGTGTAGCGGAGTGAAGGAATAGGACTCTTATGGAGATGGTTAGATTTATGATGAGTTTTTCTGAGTTGCCAGATTCGTTCTGGGTTATGCTCTAGATACGACAGTGTATATTCTGAACTTGGTACCATTCAAGTTAGTGCCTTCTACTCCCACAGAATTGTGGACTGAGCGAAAGCCTAGTTTGAGACATATTCGGATTTGGGGGAGTCCAGCATATGTGCTGAAAGCAGATGCTGGTAACTTGTAAATTCTTATATAAGTGTGCATGAACGTAGGCTATCCTAGAGGAACAAAAGGTGGTTTGTTCTATACTCCTAGAGATGAGAGGGTGATCGTTAGCATGAATGCCAGATTTTTAGAGAAAGACTATGTGATGAACCACAAGCCCACGAGTAAGATTGTTCTAGAGGAATTAAGAGGGGAAGTCACTGCTTCAATACCACCGATACAAGAGGATATACCACAAGTGATTACATCGCGTGTCATAAAGGATACACAAGTGATACCTCGTTGTAGTGGGAGGGTTGTTAGATAGCCTGATAGATTTATATTCTTGGGAGAATCTTATGATTTGGTCCCTGGAGAACATGAACCCGATCCCTGGACATATGACGAGGCAATCCAAGATAACAATGCGGTATCTTAACAAAGTGCAATGAATTCTGAGATAGAATCTATGGATTCAAATCAGGTCTGGGAGCTAGTAGAACCACCCAATAGTGTAAAAACCATTGGATGCAAGTGGATCTACAAAAGAAAGAGAGGAATAGATGGGAAGGTTGAGTCCTTCAAAGCAAGGCTTGTTGCGAATGTTGGGATGTATACTGAAAAGTCTATCTTTTGTATGAACATCTTTATTTTTGAAATAAGAATCACATGATCATTGTTTGCATATTTATGGTTATGCATATTGTCTAATACAATACATTATAGATAACATGGTGTGTAGTGTCACACGGGAGATCATGTTATCAGTTCCTTGTAAAGTATAAGTAAAGGCTCACAACCGAGATGGTTATTGACAAACCATTTGTATGGTTATAGTGTAATTTGGTATTGGTTTGTCTTGACCATAGAATTACACTAGTACACTTTGTGTGTATTGAGCAGGACTGATTTAGAGGTGATTTGATTTATTGCTGACTACATAACCGAATCTGACCTCAGATATTATGTTGTACATGCTCATAATCCAAATATAATAACGGGCACATATACTTAGTATTCATTTATTT